>CM057461.1:133941162-136341162 GCA_030035585.1 Dugong dugon | reverse complement strand
TGTGTGTGTGTGTGTGTGTGTGTGTGTGTGTGTGTGTGTGTGTGTGTGTATAAGTTGTTGTTGTTAGGTCCTGTCGAGTGGATTTCAACTCATAGCGATCCCATGTGACAGAGTAAAACTGCCCCATAGGGTTTCCAAAGAGCAGCTGGTGATTTGAACTTCTGACCTTTTAGTTAGCAGCCAAGCTCTTAACCACTGCACCACCAGGGCTCCTATATATATACATATATATACACACATGTGTATATATATATATATATATATATGTATATATAGCCATTTGTGAGGAAGAGGAAAGAAAATGTCATGGCTTGCTCTGAGTATTCCACTATTTTTGGACATTTTGGCACTACTGACCTCAAACAGCAGTTTATGTGAAACATTCTCTGGAGATCAGGACCCTCTGTGTTACTAGAAAGCCTTCAACATCACTATAAGCAAATAAAGAAAAGCATGGTATAGGGAAGAGAAATGGGAAGACAAAATAAAATGCATACACATTTTGACATCATGGTCCAACCCCAGCTGCCTGGATCAAGGGGAGGAGGGATCCTGGGTTCTAGGACCCAGAGGCTCATCCACACCAGCTGAGACATTGCTCTAGGAGGAGGGCTCGGTTTTCTTTTAGATGACAACACCAATGGCCTGGGCTAGGGGAGGCAGACTAGTTTCCTTCAGAAGAAAAGCTCTCTATGATTAGAAGTTCGTTCGTTTGCATTAGAATCATCTGGAGAATTTGGGGGAAAAATATACATACATATATACACATACAGATCTTGGACCCCATTCCAGTCATGTTGATTCAGGAAGTCTGGCTGGGGCCTGGTATCTACATTTAAAAGAAAAAAAAAATTCCCCAGGTCATTCTGGTGTGAAGCCTGGTTCAGAGCTACTGTGGCAGACCTTTGGACTCTTGACTATTATTAAGCATTCTGCTTTTTACCACTCTGTACCTCAATCCTTGTAACTGATTCCTGCCCATGTTCTTTCATCTGTCTGCTAGGTCCTTGATCAGTAACCCATACATGCAAATCATATTGAACAAATAATGTGTGAAGCACGAAGGTGGCCTGTTAGTACTGAGTCACTAGCATCTAATCATAATAGAATGAAAAGAGTCAAAAGGTAAGAAAATGCTAGAAAAGAGAAAGAATTGTAGAGGGCCTGGAAGCATGTCAAGGAACCCTGGTGGCACAGTGGTTAAAAGCCTCAGCTGCTAACCAAAAGGTTGGTGGTTTGAACCCATCAGCCACTCCATGTGAGAAAGTTGTGGAAGTTTTCTTCTGTAAAGTTTTACAGCTTCAGAGACTCTATGAGGCACTTCTTTCTATAGGACAGAGGATCATATGTCTATAGGACTCTGTCCTATAGGGTCGCTATGAATCAGAATCGACTCAGTGGCAGTGGGTTTGGTTTTTTGGGCTTGGAAGTACATCAAGGCTGAGGCTTAAAAGAGGAAGCAATGAAACAGCTATTGCCAAGAGGGAGGAAACGTCTAAACTCTAATTCTCCTCTCTTTATCCTTTCTTTTTTTTTTCTTTAATAATATTTTATTGTGTTTTAGGTAAAAGTTTACACAGCAAGTTAGGTTCCCTTTTAACAATTTTTATACAGATTGTTATGTGCCACTGGCTACATTTTCCACATTGCATCAACATTCTCATGATTTCCATTTTGTTTGTTCTCTTTCCATTTTCAAGCTTCCTTTCCCCTCCTTACCATCTCATCTTTGCTTTTGGGTAACTGTTGACCCTTTGGTCTCATATAGTTAATTGTTTAATGGAGCACATTATTCGTAGGTGATATTATTTATTTTATAAGCCAATCTATTATTTGGCTGAAAGGTGATCTGCTCTCTTTATCCTTTTGTAGAACATTAACCAGTTGCCATGGAGTCGATTCCAACTCATGGTGACCCCATGTGTGAAAGAATAGAACTGTACTCCATAGGGTTTTCAATGGCTGATTTTTCAGAAGTAGGTAAACACATCTTTCTGCCAGGCCTTTCTTCCGAGGCACTTCTGGGTGGACTGGAACCTCCAACCTTTGGGTTTGCACTACCCAGGGACCTATCGCATAACTCCTCCCCCAGGTGTCTCCTAAGTAACAGCTTCCCATTGGTTGCCTAGCCTCCGCAGGACTCTAATACAAAGCTTCTCTTATTTCCCTTTCCAAGAGCTGAGGTGACAAATTTCCCTTCTTCAGTTTACTTGGTCTTTACTTCCACTAGTACTCTACATTGTTTGAGATCCCTAGCTACTCCTACGAAGGTGTTTTTCCTCTCCAATCTCCTTATGCAGGCTACACTTTCTGTAATAGACATCATGCTTCTTCTCTGCTTACCATCTTCCAAAGTTAGCAGAGGAATTTTGGACAGACAAGAAAAATTATCATTTCCTCCATACTCTAATCTTTGATGCTCATGCTTGGATGGATGAGATTAAAGTGGTTGAGAAGAGAGAGACTCAGGAAGGGGCTTTCAAATTCATCAGCATCTTTGTGTACGGTCTGATGATTTCTAAAAACTATTTCAACTTTCGTCAGGGATGATCTCCTTTTGTCTTTAAAATAAACAACTTGATCTACTACGGCAAATGCTGGGCTTGAACTTATAATATTAGTTCGTGGTTTGACAAAGACTGTTGGGTTTAAAGAAAGGGGTGGGGGAGAGAAAGAAAGAAGGAAGGAAGGAAGGAAAGATCCTTGACTAAGCTACTGAGGCAACATTCGAAATGAAATTTCTAAGAGCCTTCTAAGAATTTTACCAAATTTTAACATTAGTATAAATGTCCGGCTGCCTCCAAAATATCTGAGTATAATAAATCCGTGTGGGAGGTTTTGAGTACGGTCATTAGAACTAATAGTAAGCTAGACTTGAGGATATAGGTAATTATGCTATTAACTATAGACTATAGAAGCTTAGACACCAATTAACACTGCACTGAGAAGATTACTTTTATTAACGTTATTAGCCAAGAATAACCATCCCCAAATCTGTAGTGCCTAGGTCTGGGTAATGCTCTTGTAGTCTAAACCTATTGCCATCAAGTCAATTCCGACTCACAGCGACCCTGTAGGACAGAATAGAACTGCCCCATAGGGTTTCCAAGAAGCGGCTGGTGGATTCAAACTGCAAACGTTTTGGTTAGCAGCCAAGCTGTTAACCAAGTCTTAAATTCTCTTTCCTGTTTCAACTTTTGAGCTTTTTGGACTGACTTAGGGAAAGCTGCATGAAAGTAAGGGTAAATGAAAAGTCTAAAAAACTTTTGCAACTCTGGGGACATTTAAATGTTTGTAGATTTAATTACTGGGAGTCCCACTGTAGTGCAAACAGTTAATGCACTTGACTGCTAACCAAAAGACTAGAGGTTTGAGCCCACCAGAGGCGCCTTGAAAGAAAGGCGTGGTAATCTACTTCCAAAAAATCAGCCATTGACCCAGAGGTCACTTTTCAACTAAATAAGATTGGCTCATTAAATCAACAATATCACTTGTGAGTACTGTGCTCCTTTTATAGAAAAACAAAACAAAACAAACAAAAAAATTCATCTATTTGAGACCAAACGGCCAGCATTTACCCTAAAGCAAAGATGAGAAGGTTGAGGGTCGGGGGGAGCAAGAATAACGGAAATAAAACAACCAGAATGGAAATAATGAGAATGTTGACGCAATGTGGAAAATGTAACCAATGTCACTGAACAATATGTGTAGAAATTGTTCAATGAGAACCTAATTTTCTGTGTAAACTTTCACCAAAAACTCAATAAAATATTATTTTTTAAAAAATCAGCAATTGAAAACCCTATGGAGCACAGTTCCAGTGGCGTCACCAGAGGCGTATGGTGGGCGCAGACCACACCAGGTGACACTATCAGAGAAGGAGTGACACAAAATGACTGTCTAAAATTTTTGTGCAGCGTTTCAGCAGAAATGTATTACTTTTTATAAAAATATCCCTGTAGTTAGTTATAACAAGAAAAATATTTTTTGTAAGCCCAGCTTATATGTACCAATATACCTACAAGGCTAAAACTCTATGCTAATTTACTTTTTGAACCTTCTAATGAGCTCCCATCAGAGCTGTCATTATTATCCAAATACAATGATACTTCAAATCATATGGTTTTATCTGCACATGCACTACAAGCATGTGCTGTTGTTTTCGTTTCTTCTGGTGTTTTTAGTCATGGATTTTGTCAAATTTTCTGGTGTTTTAGCTACGATATTGTGGTAGTTAGCATTTGTGAACTTATATCAACAACTTTTTTGAGAATGAAACAGTCATTAAAGGAAAAGAAGGAGTGATATGTGGGAATTGCATTTTATGAGTAACATTAGTACAGAAAACATTACTAAGGATTCTGTATGGTCTGGTACGGGAGGAGGTCCATGGCAGGAGGAGGGGTGACACTATGAGTTACCGCACTGGGTGACACAAACCCTAGTGCCACCAATGCACAGTTCTACCCTGACACATATGGGGTTGCCATGAGTCGACTTGACAGCAACTGGTCTCTCTATCTCTATTTGTTTTATTTAGTCTATGTCATCACAACCAATGATGATTTCTCCCATAATTTATTCTGTTCAGCCAGTAATGTCAGTTGCAAAAATTATCGGGTTCCTCTGCTGCCACACAGAGACTTGAGTTCTGATTCTTTTTCCTCTGTCAGTTACTTTTGTTGGTATTAAAGGATGCAAAATAAGCAAGAGCAGGTGTTTCTGTTTAAAATGATTCTCTAAATACAGAAATTTCATAAACTTCCAAGAGTTAGTAGGTCAACAAATATTTATCAAGTGCCAACTCTGTGCTAAGCACTGTTCTAGGCAATGAGAATACTATGGAAATCAACACAGATAGAGGACCTGCCTCTTCAAGGAGGGAAGGAGACTGTAGTTGTTGTTGTGTTAGGTGCCATCAAGTCCATTCTGACTCACAGTGACCCTGTGTACAACAGAACGAAACACTGCCCAGTCCTGTGCCATCCTTATAATCGTCGTTATGCTTGAGCCCATTGTTGCAGCCACTGTGTCAATCCATCTCCTTGAGGGTCTTCCTCTTTTTCTTTTTCTATTGCACTTTAGGTGAAAGTTTACAGCTCAAGTTAGTTTCTCATACAAAAATTTATACATGCATTGTTATGTGACCCTGGTTGCTATCCCTATAATGTGACTGAACATTCCTCCTTTCCACCCTGAATTTCCCATGTCCATTCAATCAGCTCCTATCCCTTTCTGCCTTCTCATCTCGCCTCCGGACAGGAGCTGCCAATTTAGTCTCATGTATTTACTTGAACTAAGAAGCACACTCTTCACGAGTATCATTTTATGTCTTATAGTCCAGTCTATCCTTTGTCTGAAGAGTTGCCTTCGGGAATGGTTTTAGTTCTGGGTTAACAGAGAGTCTGGCGTGGGTGGGGGGAGGGTCTTCCTCTTTTTCACTGACCCTCTATTTTACCAAGTATGATGTCCTTCTCCAGGGACTGGATCCTCCTGATAACATGTCCAAAGTATGTGAGACATAGTCTCGCCATCCTTGCTTCTAAGGAGCATTCTGGTTGTACTTCTTCCAAGACAGGTTTGTTCATTCTTTTGGCAGTCCACGGTATATTCAATACTCTTTGCCAAAACCATAATTTAAAGGCATCAATTCTTCGGTCTTCTTTCTTCATTGTCCAACTTTCACATGCATATGAGGCGATTAAAAACACCATGGCTTGGGTCAGGTGCACCTTAGTCTTCAAGGTGACATCTTTGCTTTTTAACACTTTAGAGAGGTCTTTTGTAGCAGATTTGCCCAATGCAATGCATCGTTTGATATCTTGACTGCTGTTTCCATGGGTGTTGATTATGGAACCAAATAAACGAAATCCTTGACAACTTCGGTATTTTCTCCATTTACCATGACGTTGCTTATTGGCCCAGTTGTGAGGATTTTTGTTTTCTTTATGCTGAGGTGTAATCTATACTGAAGGCTGTGGTCTTTGATCTTCATCAGTAAGTGCTTCAAGTCCTCTTCGCTTTCAGCAAGCAAGGTTGTGTCACTTGCATCTTGCAGGTTATTAATGAGTCTCCCTCCAATCCTGATGCTGTATTCTTCTTCATATAGTCCAGCTTCTTGGATTATTTGCTCAGCATATAGATTGAATAAATATGGTGAAAGGATACAACCCTGACACACACCTTTCCTGATTTTAAACCACGCCATATCCCCTCGTTCTGTTCGAACAACTGCCTCTTGGTCTATATACAGGTTTCACGTGAGCACAATTAAGTGTTCTAGAATTCCCATTCTTCGCAAAATTATCCATAATTTGTTATGATCTATACAGTCGAATGCCTTTGCATAGTCAATAAAACAAAGGTAAACATCTGTGATGGTTAAGGTTGTGTGTCAACTTGGCTGGGCCATAATTCTTAGTAGTTTGGCAGTTATGTAGTTTGGCAGCTACGTAATGATGTAATCACCTCCATGATGAGATCTGTTATGAGCAGCCAATCAATAGAAAAGAAGTTTCCTCGGGCTTGTGGCCTGAATCTAAAATAGGTGGACTTTCTGGCAAAGCTTGCGGGCTTTCGCTCACTCTGGATCCTGCAGCTGGCTCCTGTTCACCTGATCTCTGGTTCTTGGGACTTGAGCTAGCAGCTTCCCTGCTGTATTACCTGCCGATCTTGGGATTCTTCAGCCTCCACAGCCTGTGATCCAGAGGCGTGCTGTCTGACCTGCCGATCTTGGGTTCACCAGCCCCTGCAACTACATGAGTCAGGAGAAGCCTCCAGCCTGACCCACAGGACTTGGGACCTCCCAGCCTCTACAACCACATGAGCCATTTCCTTGATATAAACCTCTTTCTATATATATTTATACACTTTGCTGGTTTTACTTCTCTAGAGAACCTAGCCTAAGACAACAAATTTCTGGTATTCTCTGCTATCAGCCAAGATCCATCTGACATCAGCAATGATATCCCTTGTTTCATGTCCTCTTCTGAATCCAGCTTGTTCCCTGTTGATGTACTGCTGCAACCATTTTTGAATTATCTTCAGCAAAATTTTCTTGTCTGTGATATTAATGATATTGTTCGATAATTTCTGCTTCTAGAATGTGTGCTTAATTGCTGTGCTGAGGATATGATGGCCTTTTCAAGCCTCTCTTCGATAAGTTATAAGCTAGCCAGTATGCTAAAGTTCTACCCATGTTGTATGTTTTAACTAGACACAGCTAAAAACCTTCTTACTCCAAAGTCAAGGTTTAAAATCTGAGGTTTTCCTTCACTTCCTCTTTTTATTTTTACAAAGTTGGTTATTTCTACAGCTTTTCACCTCAGAGATTATTCAAATTACAAAATGCTCTACACATTTATAAGATGCTTTCTTGAAAGATTACCTATTAAATGAATTTGCCTGTGAGCCCACTTTTAAATGGAAAAACTAGTAGTAAAACAGGTGTATTTTTTGGTTTTAATTTTCATGTACCTGGTCTCTAACCCCTTTCTAAAAAAAAATGTGGTTAAAAAAAAACCACAATTATCAGGAAGCAAGAAGCTAAGTCTTCTAACAGATTGGACAGGCAAAGTCATCATGCTTCCACTGTATGATTTCTACACCCTATCTTACCTAAGTTCACTGATTTAACTTTCAGTTTCATAACCTAATTCTGGTTGTCTTTCGACTTAACTTCCTGAGTGCTGGCCCAAATAAAAGCCTTTATCACATTTGAGCTTTACCTGAGGTTAATAACAAGATCAATAAAGAGGTAAGATGTTTAGGTTCCACTTTCCTCCATTGTGCTTGTGAGAATATTTCAATAGCAAATTGAAAGGAGAAAAAAACTATTGCATAGTTATTTATACAAGCACATATACACACATATACATATAGACATGTATGTATTAAATTAAGAGATTGTTTTCAGGATTTTATCTTGACAAGATCAGAAATTAACTTTTTTAACTTTTGCATTTAAAATAACAAGAAGAAGGAGGCGGGGCCAAGATGGTGGAGTAGTCAGACGCTTCCTATGGTTCCTCTTACAACAAAGACCTGAAAAAACAAGTGAATCGATTGTATATGACAATCTAAGAGCCCTGAACATCAAAGGCAAAGATGAGGAATTGGACTGAGCAGCAGAGGGAGGGAGAGACGGTTCAGAAGCAGCGAGGAGTTTCCAGACCTGGCCCAGTGGGAACGGGTACCCTGCAGCCAGCACACATGGTGAGGCAAGCAGTGGTGCTCGGGACATGTTTTCCACATCAAGAGAGACTGAGTGGCGGAGAGTCTACTCAAACCTCTAGAACCAGCAACAAGCAGCACTCTATCAGCAAAAGATAAGTACATGCGTCTAACCCACTGTGCGGATCAAAAACATCCCCTTTGGGAGAAACCTCTCTCTCATTTACCTGCCCCCTCCCCACTCTGCACCATGTCCCAGACTGGATTCAGCCATTGCCATGTCCCCTGGGCCGGAAGTAAGGACCTGTCACGCACCGTGAGCCATTCTCCCAGCCTTGGAGAGGGAACAAATTAACAAACAGGAATAAATAATCTGCCACTCCCCTAAGCCAAGAATTTAGGGTAGGTCCAGCTCCTTTGCCTAGGCACGGGCATAAGGGGTCCATGGACTTTGAATGCCTTTCACCCCTGCATAGACCTGTGCGGGCCCATTTCAACAGCGTAGGCCCTCATTAGCACACTACAACAGGGTATATAACTGAGGCCTAACTTCCACTGTCAGCTATATGGTGCAGTGGTAGGTTTGTGACATTTGACACCGCTCTGCCCATTAAGCAAGATCCTCACCTACCCACATCAGGGGCCTGAGAACTGGTGGCTCCACTCACGCCACCTAGCCACCTGCAACAGGGGTCTGAGAATAAGCGATGCCTCCCAGTCCTTACAGCCAGCACACTGGGTGCTCATAGTCCAGCTGCAAAACCTACCTACAATGCACTCTAGTGAACAGGGACATGGTTTCCTCCCAGACACTAAGGGACAGCTGTCAGACCCTTGCCTTGCTCAGTGCATGACCCCCTTCTGCAGCCAGATACCTGTTCCTGCACCAATCACCTTTGCCCATCTAGGACTAGGTGAAAGCATGCACCACACACTTGGTGACCAACTACTTGGACACTTGAGCTGAATCCATACAAGAAAAATAAATGGACTCCTGGGCTCACATACCTAGTAACATACCTAACCTCCTGGTGACAGGAAGTTAGAGCTTCAAAGGCACCAATAATCAAACTAGCTCCAATGAGCAGTCTATTTGGGCATATCAGAACAAAATAAAACAAGAAGCTAGGACACAGTAAGCAAACATAAAAGAAATAAATATATAACTTATTCATGCTCAGAGACAACAGTCAATATCAAATCATGTAAAGAGGAAACCACGATGGCTTCAGCAAGCTTCCAGAACAAAGAATCAAGACATTTTCTGGAGGAAGAGAACTTCTTGGAATCATCAGAGGTAGAATACAAAAGATTAATACACAGAACTCTTCAAGATATCAGGAAGGAAATCATTCAAAACGCAGAACAAGTCAAGGAACACGTAGACAAAGCAATACAGAAACTTAAGAAGATTATAGAAAAGCATAATAATAAATTTAACAGGCTGCAAGAATCCATAGAGAGACAGCAAACGGGAATCCAGAGGATTAACAATAAAATTTCAGAATGAGACAACTCAATAGAAAGTCACAGGAGCTGAATTGAGGCAATTAGTGAGACTGAAGATAGAGCACTTGACACTAACATATTTGAGGAAAAATCAGTCAAAGAATTTTAAAAAATGAAGAAACCCGAAGAATTATGTGGGACTCTATCAAGAGGAATAAATTACGAGTGATTGGAGTACCAGAACGGGGCGGGGCGGGGGGGGGGGGTAACAGAAAATACAGAGAGAATTGTCGAAGATTTGTTGGCAGAAAACTTCCCTGATATCGTGAAAGATGAGAAGATATCTATCCAAGATGCTCATCGAACCCCACACAAGGTAGATCCCAAAAGAAAGTCACTAAGACATATCATAATCAGATTTGCCAAAACCAAAGATAAAAGAGAGAATTTTAAGAGGCTAGGGTTAAATGAAAAGTCATCTACAAAGGAGAGTCAGTAAGACTAAGCTCGGACTACTCAGCAGAAACTATGCAGGCAAGAAGGCAATGGGATAACATATTTAAAGCCTGAAGGAAATAAATTGCCAGTCAAGAATTATATATCCAGCAAAACTGTCTCTCAAATATGATGGCAAAATTAGGGCATTTCTAGATAAACAGAAGTTTAGGGAATTTGCAAAAACAAAACCAAAATTAGAAGAAATACTAAAGGGAGTCCTCCAGTTAGAAAATCAATAATATCAGATAACAACCCAAGACTAGAACACAGGACAGAGCAACCAGATATCAACCCAGATAGGGAAGATGTAAAATAACAAGCAGCAGCCAAAAATTGGGAGGAGCATTTAAATAAGACTATTTGCCTGGGCAAAGTGAAATAAGAAATCTAGCTATTGTGAAAGAGCTATACCACAGTTGCTTTTATCAAATTGCTCCCAATGAATAGAAGTATACGTCAACATTCTGAATGGCTGATAAGCAATTATGTTTTATTCAATTATTCAAAAACTTTGTGGAACACCTACCATATGACCAGGTAAGCACTATTGTAAGTGCTGAGGATACAAAGATTAACAAAAACAAGGCCTTCATCTTCTAGAAGTTCATATACTGCACTGTATCAGTGCTCTTAAATTTTTATTTTATAGGTAGATTTGTATACTTACCTGTATATCAATACATAGTACTGGTTTTTAAATTCGTTTTAGAAAAATATTTGCTATTAGGTATTGTTCACTGTTTTCTTATAACCAAAATACATATTTTGTGAATTATCTCAGACTTTTTCCTGATAAAATTGATACACATTTTTTGTAGAGATTTTGGGAACTTTTCTATATAGAAAAACATTAAAATCATGTGTATTTGTACCACTCAGAGATAATCACTGTCGGCATTTTCTTCTAGAATTTTTTCTATGTGTTTGACTTCAAGTAACAAAAAAACCCAACTCAAACGCATTTAAACAATAAAGAAAATTGACTGGCTCATATGAATGAGAAGTCCACGGGCAGACTGGCTTCAGGTGGAGCTAGATCCCACAGCTCAATGATGTCATCGAGGACCCTGTTTATTTCCTTCTCTCTGCTGTGCCTTCCTTGGTGCCTGCATCATTCTAAGACTGGCACCTCTCATGATCCCAAGTTGACTGCCAGCATCTTCCTCTTGTCCAGGAGGAGAGTATCAGCATTCTCAGCAAAAGTCCTGAGAGTCATTCTATTGAACTACCTTAGGATCGATGTCTTTCCTGTATTAATCACCGAGTCCAAAGGGATGGAATGTGCTCACTGGGCAGCCTAGGTTAGTTACATCACCCCTGTAGGCCCATGAAGTCAACTTCTCTGGAAGCATATGGATTCCTAAAGAGAAACTGGTGCTGTTGGAAAGGGGAAAAGGAGTCTTTAAATGTTTTTTAAGAAATCTGAAATCATATTAGACTTACTCAAACAATACATTTTAAGTCACTCTAAATGCTTGTACTCTTTTCTCCTTCTCTTCTTTATTCATCTTTCATTAGACTTTATAGATGGTCCAGGGTTTCTACTTTATTTTAAAGAAGAACATCTTCAAAATTACACTAGGGAATCCTAAAGCTAGATATGCAGTAAAAATGATGATGTAGAGCTATACTTATGAATAAAGAATATTGAAGATAAATTATTAAATGAAAAGGGAGGTTACTAAAAATCTTTTGTATAAAACTCATGTGTATAATACGATCCTATTTTTCTTAAATAATCTAGGCATATAAAAATGATGTATATATAGTAAAATATTAACAGAAGGCATTGTGATTGTTACTTTGTTCATTCCTTTCTGTATTAGTTTATCATTGTTATTTCTTTCAAAATCAGAAAAAAATTACAACTATTTCATTTTGGAAAAAGTAAACTTCACCAGGAATCTACATATACATCATATTTCCTCAACATTATACTCTACATGACCCTTGTCATTGTATCAAGCCCTTGATTGATTCCTCCTGTCAGTCTTGAACAGCTAGAATCTAGGGAAATGGGGATCTTGGTAAGTTTGAAGGCTAAAGGCCCTATTTATTTGTAAATGGAGTTAAGATTAATATTCTGTTTTTCCTCCACTAGTCCATATAAAGTTTAGCTTTTCTTCTTTTTTTTTTGGTTAATAGCATAGTACAGGTTAGCACCACAGAATGATCAGCAGATATGATACTAGACTTAAATACTTTTTTATGACATTCATAGGTAATTGCTTGTCTAAGGATAACTTTTCAATGTAAGTCTTTCATCTTTGTATGTAATTTGTTGCTAGAGTTTCCCTCCACAAACTGCTCTTCTCAGAAAACTCATCTACGCTATACAGATGTCACTTCAAACCACGTCTTTAGTTCTGGTCCTTCTCTCTCCTGAGCTTCTGCTTTCTCTCTAGGTGTCTACCAGAAGCCTCTGTTTGGATGTACTGATCCGTCTATGAGCAGTTCATCTATAGGACAGTGAGCACTTTTATTCTTATTCTCTCTCACCAACTAGCTGGGTGTTCTTAGACAAATCTCTTAACCTCCCAGGACATCAGATGGAGAGGATGATAATAACTTCAAGAGAGGAGACTGAACTAGATAATTTCCCAAGGTTTTAGATTTTAGGTCTAAAACCAAACTCATTATCTTGTAACTGCTGCTTCCCCCATTGTGCTGTTTCTTTCTTTCATCTTCAGGTAATAGAAAATAATGGAACTTTGGAGCTGAAAAAAATGTTGACGTTTCTCTAGCTCAATTCCCTTTTTTTATTGCAATGGATGAGGAAATAGATAGGTTCACTAACCCTTTCTTCTCATTTAATGCTACCCGTTATGGAGTCCTATTAGTTCACCTTCTGTAACATCTCAGGCCTATTTCATTCTTTCTACTGTCATCACCCCAGCCTAGGTCTTCATTCCCTCATGTCTTGGTTTTTCTCAAAGTCACCATACTGTTTTTCTTGTCCTCAGTCTCCCTTTCAACTAACCCCAGGAAAGCTTCCAGAATACTTTTCCAAAAACAGTGTGATCATTACGACATGTTCTTGTGAGGAAATATTTAGTGGTTTTATACTGTGGTGAGAGGATAAGGCCCATATTCTAAGAGACTAACCCAAGGACCCTCCTAGAGTTTGACCCTTACTTACCCTTCCAGACCTGTCTTCCAGTATTCCCCTAATTGCCAATGCTCAATAAATATTTATTTACTTGAATTAATCTTCATACTTTCTAAACAGAAGCTCTTTTAGCCTTGAGATATCATATTCAGAAGATAAATAAACCAACAAAAAAGCATCCAGGGAAAGATGGAGGACAGTTAAGAGTGAAGAAGAAAGAGAACAGAAAAGGGGAAGGACAACAGGAACAGAATATATGCCTTTTCTGCAGTTTCAATTTCTGCCCCTTTTCCTCCTGCTTAGTTCTAGATTCTTTAACCTCCCCTTGGCTTTGATTTCTCAAAATAAGTCACATAATTTTGTATCGTTGCTCTGCAACTGCCAAGATGATAGGAGGACAATGAAGCCGCCAGAAAGAAAAGTTAGATGCAGAGCAAGATGGAAGTTTTCCAAAGATGTTTGTAGAGATAATTAAACGGGATTAGGTTATAAATATCTTTAAATTTGAAATAATTTTGATCCCACAAGACTAATTCAACTACAGGGTTTTTGGGGGGTTTTAAAGTGAAGCAGTATATTTAGGGACCCCTTCATTTCAAGGGGAAACCCTGGTAGTGTAGTGGTTAGATGCTACCGTTGCTAACCAAAAGGTCAGCAGTTCCAATCCACCAGGCGCTCCTTGGAAACTCTATAGGGCAGTTCTACTCAGCCCTATAGGGTCGCTATGAGTCGGAATGGCCTGGATGTCAACGGGTTTGGGTTTTTTTTGGTCATTTCAAGGTAAGCGCTCCACTGCTAACCAAAAGGTTGACAATTCAAACCCACCCAGAAATGCCTCAGAAGAAAGGCCTGGCAATCTGTTTCCTAAAGCTCACAGGCTGGAGTCGGAATCAACTCCACGCAACTGGTTTTTTTGTTTCTGTTTTTTCTGGTTTTAATTTCAAGGAGCTCAGATAGCTTTCCACCAATATAACCAGTGTCCTCTCAGTACACTGAGTGGATATGCATGTAGTTTTCGCCACAACAGAAATGCATGGATTGAGCGCTTATTCTAAATCAAGCACAGTGCTGGAGCTTTACAGACGTTTTAATCTCGTTTGATTTAGGAAACAGGTCAAGGTCACACTGTCTTGAGAAAGGCGGGAGGCAACATTTTGACTCAGGACTGACTCCAAATCTTTAGTTTTAAGCTTTATACTATAAAAAGGACTAGGCTGACCATGAGAGGAACTGGCGGATCACACAAGGCTGGGGTTGAGGGAAAGAACGAGAGGCCTCCGCATCTGGGTTTCTGGAGAAGAGAGCAAGACCTGACATCACCAGCGAACGGCCGCCATTTTGTAGAAGCCTGCCGGCCAGAGCCTCGCGGCTTGCGATCTTGGGCGGGGCCTGAGGGCGGGGCCGGAGCCTGAGACCAAGCAGCTGGCGGCTCCCAGTAGTGGGCGAGGCCTGAGGGCGGGGCCGGGGCGGGGCCGCGCGGCCGGCGAAGGGGAGGAGCTGAGCAGGCCGCGGCTTTCGGGACCTTGACTTTATCCGAGCGTTTCTGGGCTGCTGCATCTGGCATCCGGCAGCGCAAGGCGAGGAGGGCTCGGAGACGGGAGATGACGGAGATTTCCTCCCTGAATGACTATCTGCGAGCATCGGCTCCCTCCTCCTCGCAGCCCCGGGGCTGCAGAAGTGGCAGGTGAGATGGTCCCCCGGGACGCGGACCTGCGAGGTCCTGGCTCGGCCTTGTGGGCACCCCGTGTCCCCGACCCCGATTCTTGGGTCCGGGCATGTGAGCAGCACCCTTCCCTGAGGCCTGCTGCCTGAGCCTGCTTGTCTCTGTCCCGCAGCTCCCGCCTTTGGGAGGTGCGGAGCCACCCGGGAAGGCTTACACAGGGAATGGGAGGCTTATTCTCACCGGTGACAGCACTGCCACCCCCAGTTTCGGGGGCACCTCACTGCACGTGTGTCTACCCTGTCATTCTGGGGGCTCTTCTCTGTATCTCGCGGATGGCCTCAGTATTCGCCCCTGCTGGCCCACGTACCTGGAGCGTTGCGCCAAATTTTCACCCCTCTTTTTGAAGCAAATCAGTAACCGGGGGAAGACTGAGCGACCATGTTTTTCTCATCCTAGGCACAGATCCCAGGCTGTTTCCACTCCCACTGCTGGCTCCCCAGGCGTTGGGTGGCAACTGCTCTCTGGACAGCCTGTTTGATTAGAGACTCTCTCCACCCCTTATCTTGGAGGGCCAAAGTCTGTCCCTTATGACAAGGAAGGAGGCAATGCTCATCACTCCCCACCCAAGGTTTCTAGGGAGGACATTTGGTCCCCTGAAAGTAGATGGGAGTGGGTGGGATAGTGTGCTGCTGATGTTGAAGACTGCTTTAATAGTGCCACTCTGTATTATGCTTTTGCAACCTGGTAGAGGATATTGGGCAGTTGAGAAGCAGATGGCCTGAGTTCAAAGCTCTTTGAAGTAAATAAAAAACGTACCCACTTTCCCATTTTCACTTAATAATTGCAGTTATTTACAATTACAGTGGTTCGCTGGTGTCATCCAAACCAAATCTGACGTGTCCAGAAGCGATTTGTATTTAGCATTTCTCCAGTTCCTGCCCCAGTGAGAGGTCTTTTACTGTGACAGGTCAACTTATTTGTTCTCTAACAGGCCTTGTTTTTACTAAGATGAAAAGATATAATAAGATGTAATTTTTTTTAAACTTCCCATGATGTGGTTCCTGTTCATTTCAGAAGAATGCTTAAGAAAGCATATTTTCTTCCCCTTTAAAAAAGATTAGGATGAGATAAAACTTTATAAATCCTTTTGGATTATTTATTTTGACTTCAGTTAGCAGGTTGTTGTTGTTGTTGGGTGCTGTCAAGTAGATTTTAGAATCCTGGTGAAACCGTGTGACAGAGAAGAACTGCCCCATAGGGTTTTCTTGGCCGTGATCTTTACAGAAGCAGATCGCCAGGTCTTTCTTCCGCGGTGCCACTGGGTGGGTTCGAACTCCCAACCTTTCAGTTAGCAGCTGAGTACTTAATCAATTGCACCATACTGAAAAACATCAAAAGAAACCTCATGGGAAGGGGCAGATTACTTTCAAAGTTTTTCTCTTAATTTTGAATAATTGAAAATTAATCCTGGGCATTGCTACAACTATTTGACCATCACCTTCAGAAAAAATTAATGGAACACATTGATACACTAGTGTAGTACAAATAAAAGATTGTGAGTAATATGAGTTATTAGCATTACAGGCAAAGAAACATAGTCAACTTTTAAAAATTTAGGAAGGCCCTTCTTACTCTTTAGCAGTGCCCTTTGATATCCACATCTCTTACGGGATCCAAATATTTAACACCTTTGTTTGTTTATCAGTTTCTTACTTCAAGTATGTGTACTTGTCCCAACAAGTAACTTTCCCAGGATATAATTTGATTCTTATTTGGTAAACTTCAAGTATGTGACTATTGTAGGTTTCGTGTATTGACTACTCCTATCTAATCCTGGTAGACAATTACTTGGCCTAATCTAGATTAATGTGAGGTTTTTAAATGGTTATGTTTATATCAGGGCAGCACAGAGAAAGTTCTCTTTTACACACCCCAACGTATCAGTTGTTACTGGTCTCCAGCCTGCCATCTAAGTCTTTCAAATGTGATGTGGGTGTTCTAGAACTTAATCTAGGCATTGTAAATTTCAGGAAACATGAGCGTTTTTACTTTCTACCTTATATAAGGCTACTTTAGATGGTTAGCCCAGAGCAATCACTGAGCAATTGGTGATTATCACCATATTAATTTTAAGTTATTAATAAAAGCTGAATTGTTGCAGAGTTGTCCAAACCTTACGTTCATTGTGTCCTTGGCAGCAAAAAGGGAGTCTGATAATTATTGTAATGTTAGCGTAAAGACTGTGTTCCTTACTTTAACATTTTCTGAACATCTTTAGAACATTTTACAACATGTTTTGTGTTCTTTAACATTTTATGAACATCTTTAGAACGCATTTTGTATTCTTGACCATGTTGCTATAATAAAAAACTTAGAATACTTTATCATTCAGAAAAAAAAAATTCTGCCATGAACTTCATAGTAACTAATGGAGAATATTGATCCGTTAAAGGGCAAAAGGCTTATTTAAGAAAAAACAATTTTTTTAGTGTCTCCTATGTGCCAGGTACTGTGCTAGGCACTGGGCTTTGATGTGGTGAAAAACAGGTGAAATTGTGCACTACAGATTAGTAAGTAAGCACAAGTAAGCCAGTGCATACCTTTCTTACTGGATAGTGTGTCCCTGAAATGCATACGATAACTACAAACTGAGAAAAGTAGCCTAAAGGAAAGGAGCATGACTCTATTTGAAAAAGAATCCTGGCCTGGACGATATGTGGTCAGAGAAGCCTTACCTGAGGAAGTGACTCCTAAACTACATGACTTGGAGGATGAATGGGTGTTAACTATGTGAACAGTGGTGGGCGAGTGGGTAGAAAACATTCTAGAGTAAAGGGCATGTGCAAAGTCCCGGTGTCACAAACGAACTATGGGGCATTTAGGAAGGCCAGTGTGTGTGGCTGGTATAAAAGGAACTAAGGGTAGGTTGGTGGGATGCTGTCATTCCTTCTTTCATCCTCTATTTATATTCTATCCAAAGTTATAGTTAACTCTTATTAAGTGATTACTCTGTGCTAAATGTGATTCTAAGGATTTTACTTGAATACTCTCAAGTTCCTTTGATTATCACCATTTCATAGATGAGGAATATGAGGCACAGAAAAGTTAAGTTCCTGGTTCAGAGTTGCTAAGTGGTACTCTAGTATATTCTTCTTCCTGTCCCATACTCAAATGAGACCAAGGCTGGGAAGGACCCTCTGGTCCCAGTGTGCTAGGTACCCTGGACACTTCTGGAATTTCCAGAGAATTTGGACACAGGTAGCCATTCAACAGAGACTCAGTGGGCCCCATGCTCTTATTCATTACATGGAGCTCAATCGTGAATGACTGGAGAGGACAACGGGCCATCACTGCAGCTACTAATATTTGTGGAGCTTATTTTACTCATGACTTATACTGAATATAGAACAGTGACAGGAACTTTATTTTGAACTGATCCACCTTTAAAAGTAAAGTTATTGTTAGCAACCCTTCCTTTTTTTTCTTTTGCATTGTATTTTTCCCTGGTAGTAGCTGAAGTAAGTATGTATACTTATTTTGGCTGTATAATAAGTTAGTAAGTCTAGGTATGCCAATGTATCATTTCAGCTAGAATTCTTCTTATTGATTGTCACACTGAATCTTTGTTTTTTTCTTTCCAGAGATTTGGCTGGAGTTGGAGAGTGAGAGAAAATGAATTCCTTTTCTGATTTACCTGTAGAGAACGTCACCATAGCAGTCAATATGTCCACAAGTTTTCCTGAAACAGAAGTGCATGGATTGAATTCCACTAGTGACCCACCTTCAATGTCAGTAACAAGGCTTTTTCCAGCCTTACTAGAATGCTTTGGCATAGTCCTTTGTGGCTATATAGCAGGAAGGGCCAATGTCATAACATCAACACAGGCCAAAGGATTAGGAAATTTTGTCTCCAGATTTGCACTTCCAGCTTTATTATTCAAAAACATGGTTGTACTTAATTTTTCCAATGTGGATTGGTCTTTCCTATATAGCATCTTGATTGCCAAAGCTGCTGTATTTGTCATTGTATGTGTATTAACTTTATTGGTTGCCAGTCCTAATAGTCGATTTAGCAAAGCTGGACTTTTCCCTATTTTTGCTACACAAAGTAATGATTTTGCATTGGGATATCCTATAGGTAAGTTATTTTTAGCATACTTTTTATTTTTGAAGTTCTTAGAACTTGTGTTTTAAGAGATAACATAATTTAAGCCTTTAATTTACTTAAGATTTGGTTAGTGACTTATTTATACTCTTTCATATCTAAGAAATGTTCCATATTCTTTTTCTTAAATATGTCTCCATTGGGGTGAATTTTTTCTAAATTTCAGGGTTTGAGGATCCTTCAGATATATAGCTAGAATAAATGGTCATATCGTAATAAACTTTGTGAATAGTTTTTCTAGTAGCATTCGTTTTCTTCTCAATAATCACATATAAAATTTTAATTTCTAGAAGGGATCAGATTCTGATTTAAATTATGTAAAAAAGATAGGTATATGTCTATATCAAAAAAATACTTTAAAAAATCAAACCCATTGCTGTTGAGTTGATTCAGACTCGTAGTGACTCCAAGTGTTTCAGAGTTGAACTGCACTCCACAGATTTTTCAAGGTCTGCAATCTTACGGAAGTAGATCACCAGGACTTTCTTCCGTGGCACTGCTAGGTGGATCCATAGCTGAGAGCAAATCATTAGTACTACCCAGGGACCTTATATAAACATAGTCACTATTAAATGTTAGGAGTGGAAGCTTATGAGTAATTTTTCCTTCATTTTTCTTACTTTCTGGTATATATATATATATATATATATATATATATATATATACGTGTATATATATATATATATATATATATATATATATATATATATAGCTTTTTTTATATAAAATTGTTTTTGAACTGTTTATTCAAAATTTTAATGCATTTTAACTGAGGTTAATTTCTTGTTTAAGAGCAAAAATGATGAGGACTTTTTTGACTTTCTAACTTTTCCTTGTTTACCTTTCCAATTCTTTAAGCAGACTAATTTTATGTTTCTATGTGTGTATGTTTTCCTGATGGAACAGTGAACGTACCAATTGGGATGTTGGAATGTCTGAAAAGGAAGCTTATTCTATTTTTCAGAACACTCTTCCACCAAGAAAATATGTACCTATTCACTGCTTTTTTATATTTTTTTAATTAAAGCTTCTTTTGTTTTGTTAATGTATCATAATATAAGGACCTGAATATTATGGGTATATTCATTCATTCACTCAGAGGGACCTTTTATGGGCCAGTGACTGTACTAGCTGCTGGGAATACACCTATGAAAAAAAGTTCTTGCACATATGGAACTTACATTTTAATGGGAAAATAAATAATAAAATAAAAATAAACATATCAGGTGGTGGCAAGGGCCATGAAAAATAAATAAAGTGACGTAGCAGGATAGGAGTGAGGGTGCTATTTGAGATAGGATGGTCAGTGAAGGCCTCTCTATGATATGTCTTCTGAACAGAGACTTGAATGGAACTTATTGAAATATACAGTTGAAATCTACCATTAAGTTTCAGTTTTCTTGTCCAGTAGCTTTAACCCCTCGCCTTATCTCCCCAACTTATTTCACTACTGACACCAAAAAAATTCTAGTGGACTGCCCTCCTCCATCTCGCCTACCAGAAATAGAGCTACACCTAAGAAATCAAATAACTGAGTAAAGCAGGAGGTTTAAGAGAGAGGAAAAACTGGGCTTTTAGATATCTAAGCTGCAGATAAGCAGAAACTAGATATGTGTTCCTTTAAGATTACTGAATTTTAAAATAAACCAAGCATTTTAATAAAGACTTGAGAACTAAAAGAGCAAGGAATTGATGTGTTTACCCATCTCTTCCGGAGCATCAGTAATGTAGATTTGTCAAGCTATTTATGTTATAAGGACCTTAGAAGTGGCTGGATACCATAGTGTTAAATATTTAATAAATATTGTTATATCTTAATTTAGCATAAACTATCAGTATACAGTTTCATGCTATCATTGATTAGTTAATATAACTAAATAGAACTAACATTTGTAACTTTATACTTTGCAGAGTACTTTCTTATATACTTATCTCATTGAGGTAGGGCAGATATTATTAGTCTCATGTTCAAATAAGGAGACAGGCTTATAGAGGTTTAATTATCTTGTCCTAGGTCACATAGCTAACAGGTGACAGAGTAAGGGTTCTAAATCCTGAGCATTCTCTTATGCCACGCAATTATATAACATGCCCATTTATTTAATCTTCAGGAGACCCAGCCAGGACTTGTAATACATTAGCTTCAGAGAGAGTCAAAGTTGTTGTTTTTTTTCCCCTCCCTTTACATTATTCTAAAAATATTCCATAAAATGAGTAACAATGAGAAAAGACCTACTAGATTAATTAATCCATTTTTATAATGAGGCAGAAGCTCCAAATAAGAAGCATAATCAGCCATTTCCATCACTGCTTTTCTTAGTCCCACATTAACTCAGTGAATCTGGTAATCATGTTCCCAGCTGTGTGCTAGCCCAATTTCCGTAATGATTATGTTTATAGATTTTGAGTTGTAATTTTTATTTATTATTTTTAATCACAAATAATATAAGAGCTCTTGTAACATTAGGTTGCAGACAATAACTTTACCCAAAACCAACAGTACAGACAGAAGTCCTTCCTCAGATTCCTGCACATTGGCAGGCCTGGTACAGAACTTTAAGGACCGTGCTCCCTGATGAAGTCATTTATTACTGCTGTTCATGCCCGTCTGCCTCCTAACTTGTACAGGGGAACAGAGGAGACTGTCAAGTGAAGACTCTTCCTTTCTGTGTGTTTCATGGCCTCTTCCAGGAACTCTCACTCTCTTCTTCATAAGTGAGCATTGTGGGCTCTGAGAAATGTCCTTTTTAAGACTGTTTCACCGTCCAGCTTACAGGTGACTCAGGAAATTCTGGCAAGGAGGCAGCGGTTAAGTTTATTTCCTTTATCTCTGTACTATGACAAATGTAACAGTCTATGAAATTGCATTAAAATTATCTGTACTCAAGCCACAGAATACAACAGTGAATTATTACAGATTAAAAAAGAAACTCACTGTTTTTTAGAACAGTTCTTTTCAAAGATACTTTAAGAAATCTGAGTGTGAGGAGAAACTAGGAATCTACCAAGGTGAAATGTTGATTTCAGCAAATCAGAATGGTTCCCTGCCTCTGTCATTAAAAGATACTAATAGGGCATAGTTAAGTCCTATAATTTATTCTTCAAACAATGCTGATAGCGTTAAGTACCCTGACTAATCATAATTATGCTCTAGTGCTTGAGCTGTAAACAGAAAGGAAATGAAGTATTTAACTACATGCCATTAAATAATGGAATGATCTTGTCTGGGTCTTTGTGTTCTTTGCTAGGAATTGAAACCCTGCAGGAATCAAAATAGGAGCCACAGTGGGTGGCTAATTTTGTCTGTTAGGTCTTCAAAGCTATATAACTCCTCCTCATAGTGGGATTCCCCCCTCCCCCAAGAGCCTTATTTATAAGCATTAATTAATTACAACTCAATAGTTGATATAATGATTATAAAACTAATTTTAGTTAATACAGGTCACTGCTCTCATATGTATTTTTTTGAGAGTCAAAAAACCATCTTCAGATTGGTAACAAAAGAAAAGCATTGCCAATTTATACATAAAGATGTAATGTTTAAATACTTCTGCAAATAAATGAATAGCAGAAATGGACTAAAATTTCTGTGTTGAACTCTCTTCTTCAAATAATTTAATAAATATTTTATCCCAATTTTTTGCTCTGCCCACTACACTAGAACTTTTTTGGTCCTTGTATACCTGTTCAATAGACTTAAAATACCCTAATAGTAACCTGATTTATAAATATTCAGAATAGATAAAAACTAAAAAAAATAGATATAAAAATAAATGGATTAACTGATAACAGTTAGATATAACGTGCTATGTGTTACAAAATACATTTTTAGTGTACCTGAAAGCCTTTGACAGTCATTGATGTGTTACTTGCTCAGCACTGTGCTCGGACTGTGGGTTATAAAATGGTGCCTTCAAGGAACTTAGAATTTATTGAGCCCACACTATTGGGGAACAAAGAACCATAGTCATTCAGAGAAGGGGAAATCAACTATGGAGACTGAAGATTTGGTGGAGGAAGTGGTGCCTGAATAAACCTGAAGTAGTAGGCAAGATTTGGATAAGATAGGAGAGGTTTCAAGAAGTTAGGGGAAGATGGTATAATCAGCATGTAGAAGTAGTGATTATGAACATGGTGTTTGTCTGGTGTGACAATGACATTACATTGACTAATGGAGGCTTTGCATTAAGAAGCAGTGAAATAAGAGGCAGTGAGTTTATGTTAATGGGGGAGGAACTCAGAAAAGGAGGATGAGAATGGGTGCATATAATCATTCAAAGAATATAATCAATGTCACTGAATTGTACATGTAGAAACTGTTTAATTGATATATGTTTTACTGTGTATATTCTCAACAACAAGAAAATAAATAAAATTAAAAAAAAAAAAAAAGTAGTAGTGAGAGATGAGTTGGATGAATAAGGAACCAGTTGTGGAGACTGGGCTGTAAATGTCAAAAGAAAGGTTTTATACCTGATCCTATGGGTGGTGATCCCAAGGAGCCCTGGTGGTACAGTGGTTAAAGTAGTTAGCTACTAACTGAAAGGTCGGTGGTTCGAATCCACCAGCCACCCCAAGGGAGAGAGATGTGGCAGTCTGCTTCTGTAAATATTTACAGCCTTGGAAACCCTGTGGGGCCATTCTTTATCCTATAGACTCTCTTCAGGTTAGACTCGACGGCAGTGAGTTTTGGATGGGTGATGAGAACTGTGGAAAAATCTTAACTTCTGGAAGTTAAGATTTAGATGGTACTGTAGTCAGTGAATGAAATGGATGAAAGGGATGGTTGAGAAAACCCAAAAGAATATAGTTTGATAACCTCATTAGTAGCCCAGTTTGAGATTTTTTACTACTAGTAGTAGTAGTCAAGAGGAGAAAATACAAAAGATCCTGCAAAAGTAGAAAGAAAGTATTGATGATTGGCTAGCCTTGAGCTCATAAAACAATCTGAAGTGGATTATGTGTGGTAATTAAGTACTAGGGTGGAGAAAAATAAACTTCTGAAAAGGAGCTTTCAGTAGATCACAGAACTTGAGTTGTGTGTTGTCAAAGGAAACAATTTATATAATTTATTTTAGCCAGTTGGAAAAATTCTTCTACTCAAACTGAAAGCACAGGTCTTTTCCAACATATATGCTCTATTTAAAAAAATTGAGCAGTAGGCAGTTATGGAGATAGACTATCTAATCAGAAAAAGTGTCACTATCTAGAAATAGTTATCAAAGGTTCTGCATGCCTTTTTATTTAAAATATGAAACCTTATGAACACATGAAAGAAAACCATTAATTGTTACAGACATAGCATATCTAATTTGGAAACCAGTAGAAAGAATTTCTGGAATTTTATGTAATCAAGTATTTTTGTCTAACCACTGCTTTATTTGGAGGACATTATAGACTTGTGGATGTGCTTAGCTGAAAAAAAGGGGACTGAATCTTATAAAACATAGGTTTTAGCTAATGAGAACAAAGTGCACTTGTAAGGTTATATAATCTCATTACACAACTTTAACGGGACCTGTGCATGACATTAACTGAACTCAGGTATCCTAAGTAAACAAATATATTTTTCTAACTTGTGTCACTTTATCTTAATGTAAATTGAGAAACCTAATCTTTTACATTCTTCACATGACTACCTCTCTCCTTGTAAGTGATGATGGCTGTTCTTTTTTTTTTTTATTTTGTCTTTCTGCACAACTTCAAACCAATTATGAATCAGCCTTTATATGCATTAAGTTGAATAATTTCAGAACGTACTGCCAAAAATGTGCCTGCAGACCAGGTTGTTTACTCCAAGGCTGTCTCAGTTGCCCTGATCAACCCAAGAGCAGGCCACAAACCCTTATGTCCCCCTGGAACCTGCTAGAAGTCTTATCCAATCCACCCACCCCTCCAAGGAGATACATCTTATGCAGTGGTTAGGTTCTAAAGTCATCATGTATAGTCAAACCCTTAAAAAAAAAAATCCCTCAATAAATCTAACATAGTCATTTTTTTTTCTTTAGCATTGTTGTTCTTCAACAAACAACAGGTGAAGTAATTCGTTTGTATTTGGGAGCATGTTATATGGGAAAAAAAAGATTTTTGTTTTCCCTGGAGTGTATAGTTGAATTTATATTACTTAAATGTGTGTTACTGTAACTCCACTCTATTTCCTTCCCCTCTCAAACATTTCTTAGATCCACCATCCCACCCTACTTCTTCTATCTCCACTAGTCTTCCTGAAGGCATTCATTCCCTTTCATCCCACTCAAATGGCGGCTGCTCATTTTCTCATAGCCTGCATACCCCGTGAGCAATGTGGTATGACATCCTCTAGCTACACAGTACCACTTTTAGGCCATTACTCTCTGCTTTTTTGTAAAAACTGCTTATTTGAGGTTCATGCTGTCTGAACTCTTCCTCCTTGCCATCATCTGCTGACCTCATTGTGGTCATTCCCCCTCATTCATTGAAGACTTTAGTATCTGCCTCACTGTCATCTTCTCTACCCCAGGTTTTGCCATCATCTTGTTTGACTTTAGCATCCATTTGAATTACCCACCAAATTCTCTGACCTTTTAGTTCCCTGACCACCTCATCTCCAATGACATTTTTCTCTACTCTGCTTTAGCCACCAACTCCCATGGCTACATCCTAGACCTAGTCATCTGTAAAATACTAAGTTCAATAGCTTACTATCTGACTTACTCCAACTCCTAACCTTCTGACTACAGTTAATTCTTGGACTTCATAGGGACCTCCAGTCTCTGCCCCCTCTACTTTCTATCAGTCCACCATCTCCCATCTTTACTTCTTTTCCTATATAGCTTGGACACCATGGACCATCGCTTCATCCTTTTGAAGTGAAGTCAATAATCTCATCTCCCTTTTCCCCATGTCCTTCTGTCTTACCCTAGCCTGGCAAAACCCCAACCCTGAATTAACAGTAGACCCTTCTACTGATTCTTCAAGGTCATCTTTTCTACTGGCTTCTCTTCATCAGCAGGTAAGCCTGCCCAAGTCTGCCTCGTCTTAAAACAGTGCTTCTCTAACTCCATGTCTCCCTTTCAGCCTTCCTAAGTTTAAGGCTCTCTCCTGCCCTTTAGAGATGAACTAAGGGATTTTCAGTGCTCATTTTTTTCTGTTCCTTGCCTCCTACTCTCTTCAGTCCTTTTGGAATCTGACTTCTGCCTTATCACTCCAATGAAACTGCTCTCTCCAAGGGTACTGAAAATCACCTTGTTGCTATGACTAGTGAAATGTTTAGTTTAATTTACTAGAACTTTACTTTTGTTTCTTTTTTGAGGCCAGTCTTAGCCCCTAGATAGCAAAAATTAGTAAAGTTTCACTAAAAATTGAGAAACTATTTTGTTCTGTAAACCTTCATCTAAAGTGAGAATAGCAGCACAACTGGAAGAATGTAATCGATGTCACTGAACTGTGCATGTACAAATTTTTGAAATGGTGTATCTTTGGCTATGTATATTTTCACCAAAAAAAAAAAAAAAAAAGATTGAGAAGGGAGAGGGTTGACATGTCGTGGGGTTGTTAACCAATGTCATAAAACAATATGTGTACTGACTGTTTAATGAGAAACTATTTGTTCTGTAAACCTTCACCTAAAGTACAATTTAAAAAAATTAGTTAAGTTTCACTAAAAATAATTTTTTAGAAGATGCGTATTATTTTATGGGAGCCCTGGTTAAGAGCTACGGTGAGCTATTGCTGCTGACCGAGAGGTCAGCAGTTCGAATCCACCAGCTGCTCCTTGGAAACTCTATGGAGCAGTTCTACTCTGTCCTGTAGGGTTGCTATGAGTCATAATTGACTTGACGGCAATGGGTTTTGGTTTTGGTAATCGTTTTATGAGTTAGGTGATATTCAGTAGCGTATGTTTCTCTTCCTTTTCAGCATTATTACTAAAATTTACTTTTCTAAAAATAGGCTGAGGTTATTCTGAACTATTTAGATTAATTTACAATATGCTATAATTAAGCACAGAAAACATTATATACATAAAATTTTAAAAATAAACTCTAATTCTTGTTTTTCAGTTGAAGCTTTATATCAAACTACATACCCAGAATATCTCCAGTACATTTATTTGGTGGCGCCAATATCTCTTATGATGTTAAACCCTATAGGGTTTATCTTCTGTGAAATCCAGAAGTGGAAAGACTCTCAAAATGCTTCTCAAAACAAAGTGAAAATTGTGGGACTTGGACTTCTGCGTGTATTACAGAATCCAATAGTATTTATGGTCTTCATTGGAATTGCCTTCAATTTTATTCTTGATAAAAAGGTGCCGGAATATATGGAAAATTTTCTTGATGGACTTGCGAATTCTTTTTCTGGATCAGCCCTATTTTACCTTGGTGTTACAATGGTAGGAAAAATAAAGAAACTGAAGAAGTCAGCATTTGTTGTATTAATTCTTCTCATCACAGCTAAACTGTAAGTTTTGCTTATTTAACGTGGAGATTGTACTAAAAGCCTAATTTAGCCAGTTCCTTGGCGTATGTCTGCAATTGTTTTCTCCCTTGCATAAACCAAAAACCAAACCTGTTGCAGACTAGTCAATTCTGACTCATAGCAACCCTATAGGACAGAATAGAACTGCCCCCATAGGGTTTCCAAGACTGTAATCTTTATGAAAGCAGACTGCCACATCTTTCTCCTGAGGAGTGGCTGGTGGGTTCGAACTGCCGACGTTTTGGTTAGCAGCTAAGTGCTTAACCACTGCACCACCAGAGCTCTGATATTAATCAGGGTCTGATATTAATAATCCTTGCATAGTCTGATATCAATAATCCTTCCTATGGGGTAGTTAGGACTTAAAGGAAAATGTGATGTTGATGTATTGTGAAAAGTCATTTCTTTATTCCATGTAGGTTATTCTTTCCATTTACTCTCAGAGGATAAAAATTCTTGGTTTTCTTCCAGCATTTACATCATTTTTCTTAATATCTCCTGATGATTCATTTTGATCATATTTTTAAAGGAATTCTGTAGGATTTCTGAGTTTTCTAAATCTATTAAAATCCTAAAGTCAAAAGCACCATAGTCATGATGAGAACAATAGTTTTGAATATAAATTGTATTTATTTCATGAATTTGGGGAAAACAGTCTGTAATTCTGACATTGGCTGAACTTTCTCTGTATAGGTAGGTCAAAATGAATGATTATTATCAATCATCTGATCCTAGTCTAACCAATAAAGAGTTCTTATCAGCTTCTTAGTTAATAATTTTTCAGCTTACTTGGCTTATTAGTCATGGAGTTATACTTTACTGTGCAAGTGACATAATTTTACTATAAAATTATCCCAAGGCATATGGGGCATAACTTTACTATCAAATGTAATATGAATGTAGTGTAAAATGATATATTATCTATATTTTCAAAATAATCAAAGTAAATGTAAGTTCTGAAATTGATTTAACCCAGAAACCTATTGCCGTCGAGTCTATTCCAATTCATGGCAACTCCATGTAAGTTATTTAGGGTGGTGTTACACTCCTAGAAAGTATTAGTATTGCCATAGTAATAAATATATGTAGTTCTAACAGTAATAGAATCATCAACATTGCCTTACAAGTAGAATTTAAATGTTCTTATTTTTTAATCCTTTGTTTCTAAGTCTTTGGTCCTTGTTAGATCTTTTACTTTTTTCTTTTTTTCTCATTGAATTAAAAAAATACGTGTAAGATTAATCTCTATTCCATCCCAGACCATCTCTCTAGGTGCTGCTGTAACAATGTTATCGACCTTGGTCTTGATCTTTTTTAAGGAAACTGATAAGCCCCATTAGCTCAGATATAGTTGATATGCTCTTTGTATGGAATCCTGAAGGACTTGTTTAATAACTGACACTTCATCAGGACCTGATTTCACTAATGTTTTACTCCACCTCAGTTGTTTCAGCTCCCTTTGCTCAACCTTTTGTCTTTAAAAAAGATGAAGAGTTAATTGTAAGAGATACCTATTTTTCTGCTGGTTTTTAGAATCTTATTGAGCAGCATTATTATCATTAACTGAACCATTTAAACCTCTGATCATAATAAAGATCAGCATTTTCTTTTCAAAAAGTAGTTTAGTAATTTTCTTGAAAAAAGCTCTTATTCAGATCGTCAACCTTTTTAAAAAATCTTTTAACATTTCAACGGACCAATAAAGAAAGCAAGAGACAGCAGCTGTAATTGTAACTTTTACCAATTTTTTGCAGGAAAATTATTTGTAGAACAAAAAAAAAATCAAAATTTTTTCTCCTAATCCCTGACATTTGAAGTATTTCTAGAATGTTGTTACTTTTTAAATGGCTCTAAGTTGAATTCTTGATGCTTTCAACAAAATCTCCACAAGTAGGCATGCACATAATACGTGCATACAAATAAATATACCTGCTGGGCAGGAGACAAGAATAACCGAATGCCAAGTTCACTAGGGCAATCTACTACTTGACGACCAGCGACCAGCGTGTGTTGACGTATCAAGTGAATAATTTCTTGTTTCTTCAGCCTGGTGCTGCCACTTTTGTGCAGAGAAATGGTGGAAATCTTGGACAAGAGCAACAGTGGGGTCAACCATACAAGTTTGTCAAACTATGCATTTTTGTACGGTGTCTTTCCTGTAGCACCAGGAGTGGCTATCTTTGCAACACAGTTCAACATGGAAGTAGAGATTGTATGTATATATTGCTTTCTAAGTTTGATTGTGTGGTTAGTAGAAAAATGAATTTTTAAATGCAGAAATCAGTATTCTTTTTATGAGAATTTATTATTCATAAACTACCTCATTATAAATAAGGAAGCATCATGCAACATACATAAAAAAACCCCAAAATCCATTGCCGTCAAGTTGATTTCAACTCATAGTGACCCTATAGGACAGAGTAGAACTGCCCCATAGGGTTTCCAAGGAGCACCTAGTGGATTTGAACTGCCGACCTTTTAGTTAGCAGCTGTAGCTCTTAACCACTATGCCACCAGGTTTTAATCTGGGGCTTTTATTCAGTCATGATTTTTTTATTGGTCTTTTTTAGTTTCAACTATTTTATTGCTGTATTTATATTTAAGCCTGTAAGTTATTTATAGAAGGTTAACTTTTGAAATTTTGAGGAAAAAAATCTGTTTCACTCCTTGATAACGCAACCACCAGATGCAAAATACCACATAATCAATTGCAGTAAATAGCTAAAATCAGTTATAATCAAATTATTAACAGGATCTAAATATATTGTATATGCTATCTACAGCATTAGAGGAAAATGTTTTTGAAATATAGCATGAAACAACTAAATTGTTTTGTGAAGGTCTGTTCCATAATTTAATCTGTAAAATGTTTGCATAATAATTTTTTTCTTTTCGGATAGCTTTTGTAGCCCTGTATTTTATGAAATAGTATGGAAAGAAACTGTTCATAGATTTTTTCATAGATTATTGTTATGACATGTTTTCATAGATCATTATTTACCTTCTAGAACCTAGAAGAAAACCGTCAGCAGTAGAATTTCCTAGTATTATGTGCAAATATAAAATTGAGCATAGATTGGAAGAGGAACTTAACTATGTTTACTTTTAAGGAATCTCAAAAAGAGGAAATATGGTATTGGTTAACCCTGCTAGATTCTATAATGTCTTTTTACTGAATTTTGCTTTTATTTTAGATTGCTTTAGTGTGCTGTGGCTAGAGTTTAAGGAAATTGTTTGAGATTGTAATTCTTTTCCCAATTTGATATCGTTTTTGCAGATAACCTCAGGGATGGTAATAAGCACGTTTGTGTCTGCTCCAATCATGTATGTTTCTGCCTGGTTACTGACTTTTCCCACTATGGACCCAAAGCCATTGGCATATGCCATCCAGAATGTTAGTTTTGATATAAGTATTATCAGCCTAGTCTCCTTGGTAAGTAAGTTTCAGTATAAAAACGAGTCAAAACCACAGAATAATTATGAGAACAGCTTGGTAACAGAAAGTTAGGAATTTTTAAACCTAGTTTCTTATGAAATAGAGAACCTAAAGCCTGCTCATAAAATGTAATATCAGCCTTCTGATTAGCTGAGTTTTGTCTTTCCAGTTGGAGTTAGAATGGTATAGTGAGCAAGGCATGAAATTTAGCCACACCCGGATTTGACTCCTGGCCCTACCACAAATAGCTGTGTCTCTGTGGAATTACTTTACCCTCTCTAGGCTTCAGTTTTCTCTATTATGAAATGGAGATAATAAAACCCGAAGGCCGTTGAGTTGATTCCAACTCATAGCAACCCTATAGGACAGAGCAGAGCTGCCCCATAGGGTTTCCAAGGAGCGGCTGGTGGATTCGAACCGCGACCGTTTGGTTAGCAGCTGTAGCTCTTAACCACTGGGTCACCGAGGCTCCATAAAATGGAGATAATACTTTTGTCTATTTCTGAGAGTTGCTTTGAAGATTAAAAGAGATGATATAGTGAAAAGTATTCTGTGAATACTAGCTGTTGTAGAATCATGGAGTTGGAAGGGCTCTTTGAGATCAAGTCCAGATACCACTTAATGTTAATGAAATTTTAGGCTACTTCTCAAATTGGACATAGTTAGCTTAAACTAAATAATTAACCATTTGACAACTGGAGTATCTTATAGGTCAAGTTGACTATTGAGATAAAACAATATTCTGGCTGAAAAAAAGATAATTTTTACTGTTAAACGTGGATGAATATGTATATTGATAACAAAAGCATGAAAAATGTAATTTTCAAGAAATTTCACTTGTCACATATTCTTAAAATCTATACCCATTGACAGAGGGTAATTTGGAGAGAGGGACTATATAAATTTGGATTGGCAGTGAGGGAAGAAGAAAGAAAGAAATCAACCAACGTACTTGCTTGGCCACTACGCAGGTAGAATAGAAACCCAATCCTTTTAAATATAAGGAATGCAAGATTAATCTTAGAGTGGGTGATGGTATGTGTTGTTTGAAATACAACAGCTTGGAACTTTGATACTTCATGAGTCAATATGGTAGAAGTAGGAAAGGAAAAACAGAATAGTGCATTGTAACTGCATCTCTCACTAAAGCTCCTTCGCTAAATAGTTGGCTTTGAACCTGTGTCCCACCTAGCCACTGAGTATGGTTAGAGTATGGCCCTGGTCAAGACATTAGGTCTTAAAGACCCTGTAATTTTTCAGCAGTTAATTTTCTGTGAAATCTCTTCAGGCTTTTAAATTTGCTTTGGATATAGTAATTTACCTTAACACCCTTTTTTGGAACTAAACAGTTTAAAGTAAATGAAATACTACAGTTGCCTTCTAAACCAGCATAAAGAAGATTCTTCAAAGAGGTGAATCAATGGGTTATCTAATAAGTAATTATGAAGATTAAGAAACCTAAATAACTTTTGAACCTTTTGTTTTTAAGATTTGGTCTCTGGCTGTTCTTCTTTTGAGTAAGAAGTATAAACAGCTTCCTCATATGCTTACAACTAATTTACTCATTGCCCAGGTTGGTAAACATACAGGTATATAGAGCTATGTTTTTCTCATAGATTATTATAGAGGAGAAAATTAACTTTGCTGGGTTTTTCTAGTTATAAAGTCAGAAATAATGCCAAATGCAATCAATTAAAATTTGATCACAGTTAAATTATGCCTAATATATTAAATATTACAATACGTCTTGAACTATCTAAAGTTGAGGCTTATAATGGTATTTGATGATAACTTTGCATTTTTAACAGAAATAATTGAATCATTAAAAAATGAACTCTCACAGTGTTGTTTTTCTAGCTAAATCTTCATATGTTTCAAATTATAATGGGAAGAAGTTTAGCATTTTCTATGTAAGTCATTACTAAACATAAGGTTAGTATTTAGATTCTAGTCATTATCTGTTTTAATTGAATATGTATATGGTTAAAGGATTTTTTCATCATAAAAGTTAAATTTTTAGTATAATCAGTATACAATAGTTGATGATTAGTTAATAATTTCAAATGAATAGTTATAATATATTTGCTATGAATAGAATATATATGAGCGTGGCTAACTTAATAGTTATTTTCTGTGGTAGTATTGAATAGTATGGTTTTTTTTTACTCCTTACTTACAAAGTTTTTAATAATTTTTTCTTTAGTCTATTGTCTGTGCTGGAATGATGATATGGAATTTTGTTAAAGAAAAAAATTTTGTTGGACAGATTCTGGTGTTTGTTCTATTGTATAGCTCCCTGTATAGCACGTACCTGTGGACAGGTAAGTTGGATCACGAATGGAAATTTCGTTCTGTTCCCCCTCTCCCCATTCATTAGAAGCCCTCAGCATGTAGTGATATATTTGAAGTCTAATAGTTCACAGTTGGAGCTCCAGTGGCACAGTGGTTAAGAGCTCGGCTGCTAACTAAAAGGTTGGCAGTTCGAATCTACCAGCTGCTCTTTGGAAACCCTATGGGTTCTATAGGATTGCTATGAGTTGGAATCAACTCGATGGCAGTGGGCTTTCTTTTTTTAGTTCAGGCTTAAAGGTGCCCTGGTGGCAAGTTTGGTAGCTTGAACTCACCCAGCAGCTCTGCAGAAGAAAAACCTGGCTATCTTTTCCTATAAAGATTACAGCCTAGAAAACCCTATGGGCCAGTTCTACTCTGTCACATGGAGTCACTATGAATTGAAATTGACTCGAGGACACCTAACAACAGCAACAGTTCAGAATTAAGGTACTCACTCAGCTAGTTAAACCCGCCAAGGCAGGCAGTGTGCATAGCTCATTTCCTTTCTTGATGTGCTCTGTTTCTTCATGGGCTCAGGTAGTTCTCCAGCCACATGGTCCTTTTCCCCAGGGCCTTCTGCTCCAGGCCACTGCAGCACAGCTCCTCTTTGGAGACTCCAAGAGGGCAGGCACTAGGGGCAGGCAGAGGAAGGAGGGAATGGACAGAGATGTGTGTAGAGATGTGGCCCAGCGTTCACCATACAGTCCAGCTGAACAGAACAAAAAGTTCTAGCTCTGCCTTAAGCAAATTACTTAGCTTTGAGGGCTTCAGCTTCTTCATCTGTAAAACTGGGTTACAACATCTTATTGAATTATTTTGAGAATTAAATGAAATATGGGTATTTATGACTGCTACGTGGTAGGCACTCAACAAAATGGAAACATATTAATTACTAAATAGAGGAAAAAGAGAGAATCAGAGAACAAGAGAAGTAGGGGAATAAAAGGGAACTAGGAGAGTACCCAGTGAAAAAGACTGTTTCTCCCTTTAACCAGCTCCACAACGGGTATCAAAAATGTTTTAGCACACTGGCTATATTGAAATATAACACTTATTTAGAGGCATACACTCTGATATATCTGTGAAAAATTCTTTCTGGCTATTTTGTGTAAAATGGCATCGAAAAGGAAATTTAGGATAGAGTGATAGTACTAGTTACAGCCGCTGTCAGGAGACAAGTGGCAGGAAGTGGCTGCGACTGGACAGACCTTTGATTTCACGCCTTCAGGATCAAAAGCAGGGCCCACCCGAGTCAGTGGCCTTTTGAAGTGAGGCAACAGTGTGTTGAGGAATCTCAGAATGAAAATCTCAGTGCTTTTTAAAGGCAAGTATACCTTGCATGAAAGCTTTCATGAGATGTCAAGTTGAAAGAGACTCAAGACTTTCTGTTTCCAAACATAGATGAACCAACCTGATCTCGAATACTTAGGCTTATTAGGGCTAAATTTATAATAATAAGAGGGCCGCAAACAGATCAGTATGTCAGAAAGCCTCAAGTCTCTCTGAATCCCTCTTCAAACGGGCATGTGGAGATCTACCCAAAGAAGTTGTTCTGAATTCCTTGACCCTATGAAGGAGCCCCTTTAATTGTCAGATTATTATGCTGTAACAGAATTTTAAACTTAAAGTGTCATTTTAAATCATCCTATTAGCCCTTTCCAAATTTCACATTTGTATACCATCCTCACAATTTTTGCCATGTCTGTCTACCACATCTTTTTTTTAAAATTGACTCACCTTTTTTAATCTCAGTTTAACCTTACATTAGCAAAATTCTAGGTTTTGTCTGCTAGTTAAAATTTTTTTCAAATACACGTTAAAATAAATGCATTAACTAGTCAAAGAATTTTCATCTTTGCTACCTATAGTCTCTACACTTCAGGAGACACTGGTCTAGTTTAAATCCCTTATTTTGTAAGTTAGGAAAATAAGGCCCAAAGAGTTTAAATGATTCAGCCAGGACCTCTCACAGCTTTGTCAGCGAGAGAGCTAAGGCTAGATTCTGACTGTTAGTATGATTCTTCACGAGGCAAGAATCATGAACGTGAGAATTGTGAGCAGAGTCCTTGCTACTGTTACATAACTGGCACACTTTTGTGGTTGGTCACTTGTTCCCTGGCACTGTGAAAACCTGAAACCATAGAGTGTGCAAATATACTGAGGGAGGAGCAGTAGTAATATAGTATTTCTTGAACTTGAATAAGAGTTCTTGTGTGGGTCCCTCGTAAACGAAAAAAATTCTCAAGGACCCCAGTGTTGATTTAAGTTATTTTTAGCAGTGTTTCTTAATCTGACTCGATGGTACCTAACAGCAATTTAATCTGTACAATCGTAAGTGTAGGTGTAAGCTCCTTATATACAGCTAACATACAAATATAAAACCAAAACAAATTCACAGATTAAATTCATTCAAACAACACTACAAACCCAATAATTCTAATCAGCAACATTGACATGACAAATGATCTTGTTTTGCTAATCTAAATCACAGCTTGAAATGTAAACTAGAAGTACTACTCCGGTGCAGTTTGTTTTTAGTTTGACCTGCCTTTATATCCAGGTACAGGGTTATGACTTGATTATCTCACTGCTTTTCAATCTTCAAACTACCACAGAACCTCTATTTGGATCGTGTGTAGTATCATTTGGCCTTCACTTGGCTCAAACTTAATATAAACACAAATATAAGCCCTGAAATAATGATATGGTACTTTGATTATAAGGTGGGTATCTAGATAATTATCACGAAAATAAACCAAAAAGACTTAAAATTTCTCATAGAAAGTATCCAGATCCTGAAGAGTATGTTCTAGGAACCACAGGGGTCCATGGATCTGAGTTCAAGAAACACTGATAGCTTTGAAGGATCACGTCCCTTCTTATCAGATGGCTGGGTTTCTAGTCCTGCTCTGCCCTCCACTGGTGGTGATATGGAAGCTTTTGTTTCCCTATCTATAAAATGAAGCAGTTAATTTTAAACAGTGGTCTCTTCCAACCCTCGAGTTCTAAGATTCTGTGGCTACATAAACCAACCAAACCCATTGCCCTGGAGTCGTTTCCGACTCGTAGCAACCCTATAGGACAGAGTAGAACTGCCCCATAGAGCTTCCAAGGCTGTAAATATTTATGGAAGCAGACTGCCACATCTTTCTCCCACAGAGTGGCTAGGGGTTTGAACCACCAACATTTCAGTTAGCAGCCGAGCGCTTAACCACTGCACCACCAGGCCTCCTTATAGCTATATAACCAAAACCAAACCAAACCCATTGCCATAGAGTCGATTCTGACTCAGTGACCCAATAGCAACCCAACAGGACAGTGTAGAACTGTCCCATAGGATTTCCAAATTGCAGATGATGGATTCAAACTTCAGTTTGCAGCCAGTCTCTTAACCAGTGTGCCACCAGGGCTCCTTATAGCTATATAGACTTTATTAAATAAAAATGTTACTTGTATAAATAATTGGGTGTAAGGAAGATTTAAGAACTGTAAAACATTTGTGTTTGTATGAAGTTCATTTTGTGCTTGTATTAAGCTCCATCATTTAGACTTTCGCAATTTCCAATAATATAACCTGCCATATGTATAAGAATTGCCTATATTTCTTGGCAGTATCAGTGTAGGTGTGTTTTTATCTGTATCTAGTTTTTAAAAATTTCAAATATGCTTAGATAGATTCCAAACACATAAGCCAAAAGAATAAAATGATTTGGGCTTTTGAAAAAAATCCTTATAAATAAAACAGGAAGATTTGAGTTAAAAAAAATTATACAGGAGGGAAAACATGAATGTTTTTGAATTAAAAAAAGCTTGGTCCAAAATATTGGGAACAGCTTTTTTTTTTTTTTTCCCTCAAGTCAGAAAACTTTTTTTTTTTTTTTTATTGTACTTCAGGTGAAGGCTTACAGAACAAATAGTTTCTCATGAAACAGTGGTACACATATTGTTTTACAACACTGGTTAAGAACCCCACAACATGTCAACCCTCTAACTTCTCAACCTTTTTTTTTTGGTGAAAATACACATAGCCAAAGATACACCATTGCAAAAATTTCTACATGCACAGTTCAGTGACATTGACTATGCTCTTCCAATTGTGCTGCTATTCTCACTTAAGATGAAGGCTTACAGAACAAAATAGTTTCTCATTTAACAGTTACTACACATGTTGCCCTGTGACAATGGTTAACAATCTCACAACACATCAACAATATCCTTACTCAACCTTGGGTTCCCTATCACCAGCTTCCTTGTCCCCTTGCCTTCTGGCCCTTGTCACTGGACTACTGTACCTCATTAGTCCCATTTGGTTTTACGGGGCTGTCCACTCCCAGGCTGAACGGTGAATCTCAGGGATAACTTCACCACTGAGCTAAAAGGGTGTCTGGGGGCCATACTCTCAGGGTTTCTCCAGTCTCCTTTAGGCCAGTAAATCTGGTCTTTTTTTTTATGAGTTAGAATTGTGTTCTACATCCTTCTCCAGCTCTATCCAGAACCCTCTGTTGTGATCCTGGTCAGAGCAGTCAGTGGTGGTAGCCAGGCACCATCTAGCTGTACTGGACTCAGTCCAGTGGAGGCCTTGGTAGCTGTGGTCCATTAGTCCTTCAGACTAATCTTTTCCTTGTATCCTGTTCTCTTCATTCTCCCTTGCTCCTGAAGGGATGAGACCAGTGGAGTATCTTAGATGGCCGCTCACAGGCTTTTAAGACCCCAGACACTACTCACCAAGGTAGACTGTAGAACATTGTCTTTATAAGCTGTGTTATACCAATTGAGCTAGATGTTCCCCGAGACCATGGTCCCCACAGCCCTCTGCCCAGCAATTCAGTCCCTCAAGGAGTTTGGATGTGTCTATGGGGCTTCCATGACCTTTCCTTGTACAAGTTGTGCTAGTTTCCCCTGTATTGTGTACTGTCTCACCCTTCACCCAAGATACCACTTATCTATTGCCTATTTAGTATTTCCCCCCCACCCCTCCCATCCCTGGTAACTAACAAAGATTGTTACATTTTGTGTGTGAACTTTTTCATGGGTTTTTACAATAGAGCTCTCATACAATATTTGTCCTTTTGTGATTGACTTATTTCAGTCAGCATAATGTCCTCCAGTTTCATCCATGTTATGAGATGCTTCACAGATTCACTGTTGTTCTTTCTTGTTGCATAGTACTCCATTGTGTGTATGTACCATAGTTTGTTTATCCATTCATCTGCTGATGGGCATCTAGGTTGTTTCCATCATTTTGCTATTGTGAACGATGCTGCCATGAACATAGGTGTGCATATGTCTATTTGAGTGATGACTCTAATTTCGCTAGGATATATTCCTAGGAGTGGGATTGCTGGATCGAATGGTATGTCTATTTCTAGCTTTCTGAGGAAGCGCCATATCATTTTCCAAAATGGATGTATCATTTTGCATTCCCACCAGCAGTGCATAAGAGTTCCCATCTCCCCACAGCCCCTCCAACATTTGTTATTTCCAGTGTTTTTGATTCATGCCAGTAATGCCGGAGTGAGATGGTATCCCATTGTGGTTTTAATTTGCATTTCTTTAATGGCTAGTGAACGTGAGCATTTCCTCATGTGTCTGTTGGCCATTTGAATGTCTTCTTTGGTGAAGTGTCTGTATTTCCTTTGCCCATTTTTTAATAGGATTATTTGTCTTTTTGTTGTAGAGGTGTTGGATTTTCTTGTAGATTATGGAGATTAGACCTTTGTCTGACTTGTACTGTCCAAAAATTTCTTCCCAGTCTGTAGGTTCTCTTTTGACTCTTTTGGTGAAGTCTTTTCAAGAGCATAGGTGTTTGATTTTTAGAAGATCCCAGTTATCTAGCTTATCTCTTGGGTTTTGTGCGTTGATGGTTATGGTTTGTATCCTGTTAATGTCGTGTATTAAGGCCTGAAGTGTTGGTCCTATTTTTCTTCTATGAACTTTATAGTTTTAGGCTTTATATTCAGGTCTTTGATCCATTTTGAAGTAGTTTTTGTATACAGCGTGAGGTATGGGTCCTGTTTCATTTTTTTGCAGATGGATATCCAGTTTTGCCAGCACCATTTGTTAAAAAGACTGTCTTTTCCCCATTTGATGGACTGTGGGCCCTTGTCGAAGATCAGGTGACCATAGGTGGATGGATTTACATCTGGGTTCTCAGTGCTGTTCCACTGGTCAACGTGTCTGTCGTTGTACCAGTACCAGGCTGTTTTGACTACTGTAGCTGTATAGTAGGTTCTGAAGTCAGGTAGTGTGAGTCCTCCAACTTTATTCTTCTTCTTCAGTAGTGCTTTACTTATTCCGGGCTTCTTCCCTTTCCATATAAAGTTAATGATTAGTTTTTCCATCTCTTTGAAGAATGTTGCTGGTATTTGGATCAGGATTGTGTTGTATTTGTAAATTGCTTTGGGTAGAATTGTCATTTTCACAATGTTGAGTCTGCCTATCCATGAGCATGGTATGTTTTTCCATTTATGTAGATCCCTTTGGGTTTCATGCAGTAGTGTTTTGTAGTTTTCTTTGTATAGGTCTTTTACATCCCTGGTCAGATCTATTCCTAAGTATTTTATCTCTTTAGGTGCTGTTGAAAATGGTATTGTTTTCCTGATTTCGTTTTCATCATTCTCCTTATTGGTGTATAGGAATCCAACTGATTTTTGAATGTTTATCTTGTATCCTGCTACTCTGCTGAATCTTTCTATTAGTTCCAGTAGATTTCTTGTGCGGTCTTTAGGGTTTTCTGTGTATAGTATCATATCATCTGCAAACAGGGACAGTTTAACTTCTTCATTACCAATTTGGATGCCCTTGATTTCTTTTTCTTGCCTTATTGCTCTAGCTAGAACTTCCAACACAATGTTAAATAGGAGTGGTGATAAAGGGCATCCTCATCTTGTTCCTGTTTTCAAGGGGAATTTTTCAGCCTCTCTCCATTAAGAATGATGTTGGCCATTGGTTTTGCATAGATGCCCTTTATTATGTTGAGGAATTTCCCTTCTATACCTATTTGATTGAGAGTTTTTATCAGGAATGGGTGTTGGACTTTGTCAAATGCCTTTTCTGCATCAGTTGAGATGATCATGTGATTCTTTTCTTTCCTTTTATTTATGTGGTGGATTACGTTGATTGATTTTCTAATGTTGAACCATCCTTGCATACCTGGTATGAATCCTACTTGGTCGTGGTGTATTATTTTTTTTGATATGATGCTGAATTCTATTGGCTAGAATTTTGTTCAGAATTTTTGCATCTATATTCATGAGAGATATTGGTCTGTAATTTTCTTTTTCTGTGATGTCTTTGCCTGGTTTTGGTATCAGCATTATGCTGGCTTCATAGAATGAATTTGGAAGTGTTGCTTCCTCTTCTATGCTCTGAAATACCTTGAGTAGTACTGGTACAAGCTCTTCTTTAAGTGTTTCGTAGAATTCTCCAGTGAAGCCATCTGGGCCAGGGCTTTTTTTTGTTGGGAGTTTTTTTTTATTACCTTTTCAATTTCTTCTCTTGTTATGGGTCTGTGCAGATTTTCAACATCACTTTGTTATAGTTTGGGTAGGCCGTGTGTTTCTAGAAATTTATCTATTTCCTCTAGGTTTTCAAATTTGTTGGAGTATAGTTTTTCATAATATTCTGTTATAATCCTTTTTATTTCAGTTGGGTCTGTTGTGATGTCCCCCATTTCATTTCTTATTTGGGTTATTTGTGTCCTCTCCTGTTTTTCTTTTGTTAGTCTGGCCAGTGGTTTGTTGATTTTGTTGATTCTTTTAAAGAACCAACTTTTGGTTTTGTTGATTCTTTCTATTGTTTTTCTGTTCTCTATTTCATTTATTTCTGCTCTGATCTTTACTATTTCCTTTCTTCCGGTGGTTGTGGGCTTTTTTTGCTGTTCTCTTTCTATTTGTTTGAGTTCTGTAGTTAATGTTTTGATTTTGTCCCTTTCTTCTTTTTTGATATGTGCATCTATTGCTCTAAATTGTCCTCTGAGGACTGCCTTTGCTGTGTCCCAAAGGTTTTGGTATGATGTGTTTTCATTCTCATTTGATTCTAGGAATTTTTTGATTCCATCTCTGATTTCTTCTATTACCCAGTGATGTGTAAGCAGGGTATTATTCAGTTTCCATGTAATTGTTTTTTTTTCCTTGCTCTCTCTATCGTCAATTTCTACCTTGATGGCATTGTGGTCAGAGAAGATACTTTGAATTATCTCAGTGTTTTGGATCTTGTTGATGATTGCTCTGTGGCCTAAGATGTGGTCTATTCTGGAGAACGTACCATGTGCATTGGAAAAGAGTGTGTACTTTGCAGCGGTTGGATGGAGTGTTCTCTATATGTCTATGAGGTAAAGTTGGCTGATTGTGCCCTTTCGGTCTTCTGTATCTTTGTTGAGTTTCTTCTTAGTTGGGAACATCATTTTTGTAGAAGGAGTAAATTCTAGGGCAAAAACTACAGACTACTGCTGAAATAAGCTTGGTTTGAAAAAAAGGAAATAAAGTTCCATGAAGTGTGATCAAAGTCAAGAGTAATTATTCATCTTCTAATCTCCTTTTCTTGTTCTTAGGCCTTCTAGCAATTTCTTTGTTTCTTTTGAAAAAGCGAGAGATGGTACAAATTCCTGTTGGAATCATCATCATATCTGGCTGGGGGTAAGTTGGTAGTTTTCTGTTTGCTTGCACCTTTCCATGTACCCAGTTCCTATTCATCCCCTCTCTTTCTTGTTCCCCTAACCTTTGTTATTACAGAATTCCTGCCTTCCTTGTTGGTGTTCTTTTGATAACTGGAAAGCACAATGGAGATAGCATTGACTCAGCCTTCTTTTATGGGAAAGAGCAGGTGGGAAGAATTTATTGACAGTTCTGTTCTTGAAAATGTCTCTTTTTAGCTTGTTCATGTACCTTGCTATACTTACATTAAAATTAACTTCGAAATCTATTCCAACTTGTTGTATATCACACTCGTGACCCTATATCAGTTTGTTAAGACATACCTCAAAATGTGGTGAGGATTTTGCATGTCTGTTTTTAGCTGAGGATTGCCATATACTTGACACTTATTGAGTCTTTTTAAACACACTTACGAATTACAGTTCCTCTACTGGAGCCCTGGTGGTGCGGTGGTTAAGATCTTGGCTGCTAACCAAAAGGTCGGCTGTTCGAATATACCAGCCGCTCCTTGGAAACCCTATGGGGCAGTTCTAGTCTGCCCTATAGGGTCTATGAGTTGGAATCGACTTGATGAGAACAGATTTGGTTTTGGTTCTACTGGAGGAAAGAATGATGAATTTAAAGCCATTTAGTAAGTTAGGGATAGTAGTTCTTGACTCTTAGTCTTATCGTAAACATAAATTTCAGAATAAAAAGTATCTGGGAAAAAGTATGCTTGAAAAACTATGCATTTGGAAGCTTACAAGAAAGCTTGTGGGACCTACTGAATCAGAATTCTTCAGAGGTAGGGGCCAAGGATGTGTGTCTTTTAAAAAACTTCCTCATATGATTTTGATTTCTTATTATTGTCTTTTTTTTAAGAGCCACTCTTCTAGAATATCTAAAGCTGTGGAAATGTATTTTCCACCAAAATAGTGCTCTTAACCTAATATGTTAAGATTATCAAGATGTGATTGTGAAAAGTAGCCTAATGTCCTTTTCCAACGTTGGCAGATGATCACCACAGCAGTCACCTTGTTCTGTAGCATTCTGATAGCCAGCATATCGCTCATGTGCATGAACCGCACCACCCAAGCCGGACTCTATGAAGGCTTTGACCAGTCTCAGAACCACAAAGCAGCAGAGCCTGGAAACACTGCTTTTGAGGAGAGTCCAGTGCCAATAAGTGAACCAGAACTTTTTACCAGTTCTATCGCAGAAAGAAGTATGAACTTTAAATATAAAGACACTGTTACATGCCTTTACATGTCCTAAATGTTTTGTTTCAGGGAGCTTCTTGGAACTATCTTGAATATCACAGTACTTGTCAATGAGGAACTTGAATCATAGTCAATAATAGAAAAACCTAGATTCTAGGTTACAAGTCTTTTGTGAAGGTAATCTGCAGGGTCTCCCCCATTTTTTCCTAATCTCCCCATTCCCCACTTTAGCCTCCAATCTCTCTGCTGAACTCTTGTAATATGTTCCTAACTGGCTGCCTGTCTCCCATCACTCCCAGGTCCAATCTGTTTTATGTGCAGTGACTAGATTTATCTTTCTAACAGAGAAACATGTCAAATTCCTGCTCCAAAATCTGTGAATGCCTTGTGGTGTCCATAAGTCCAGACCCCTTCACATAGCACTCAAGTCCTTCCACAGCCTGGACATACCTGCCCCTATGGTGTTCTTCCCGCTTCCCTTCAAATCTCCTCTGCTCTCCCAAGTTAAATACTCCATTGTTTGCTCCAACAGGCTCTCTTGTTGCCACACCTCTCTTTATACCTTTAACTCCTGGCCTTTAAAATCAGAGCCCACTGGTTTCTTGGTTAGATCAGTTGTGACTACATCATCAGAATTTTGAGTTCTCTTGATCATTTTCCCTTTTAAAGCTGGTATTCAAGAGTTATTATGTATTCACTAACAGTTTTAAAAACTGCTTTCCCTAAGTCTAGAGTGCTTTTCTGATCTTGCCTAGAATTTTTTCCTTCCTCACTTCCTTTCTGGACTCTTCCATTTTTTTCTGTAAACCAGTCTACTGTTTTCAGGCAGGGCTTGAAGACCACCACCTCCAGCTGGCTCCGTCTTCTTCCTCCAACTAGCCCTTTAGAACCTGCTACCTGAGAACACGTGTGAGGAACCCTACACCAAGGGTTTTAAGCCCAGAGACTTCTGCTGCTATCTCTTCTAAAAATAGCAAACTGTAACATAGACTTTCTTTAAATCTTCTCATTATCATCTCCAGTGGGAAAACTGGCTTGTATGTATAGTCTAAATACCCCTATCACTTATCTCCAGAGGAAATCTTATACAATGTTTATACTTCCCTGTCCTCTTATCTCACTGTTTTATAATTGCTTTTTAAATGATCTGTAGCGCCACTAGACTATAAGTGCTATGTCTGACTTGCCCCAGCAACTGTCAGGCTCACTATACACATTCCATAATGTTTGTTGAATGCGTGAATAGATCTATGGGGGATAAGGTACACCATGATTCTCTGAAGCTATCCTGAAAACTGCTATGGCAAAAAGTACTTGTTTGTCTGTTCACTCATGTTCCTGGGAAAAGGTTTCAAACCTGTCGGGTTATTCTTCCTCCCTGAATCCTGCTCTCTTTTGCTTTGCTAGTCGTACTAACACATACTAGCATAGATGTCCAGCCTGACCTTCCCAAACTTCGGTAATCCAAAATAGTTCACTCACCTCTTCCCCTTGCTGCACAATCGTCAGAGACCCATCATTTGTGCATGTTATAAGTGTGGGATTATCAGTGAAAGGAAAAGTAACCTTTGTAATATGAGACCAAAGTTTCAGCTAATAAAAGAGAAGACTAATGAGCCATTAAAGTACCCTTTTTATGTTTGAAGAAAGAAACTGCTGTAGCGCTTTTCATAGTGGCTACATTCATGTGTGTGTTCCTTATATATGTCATTGGAATGGGCTGACCCAAGATCTGTTTTCTTAACAATTTTATCTTAGCTGATTTAAGCCTTTAAGTCTCTGAAGATAGAAGGCTGGGCCAGATGATGTCTTTATTTTCCTTTCTGTTATTCTGTGGTTCTGTTTTAACTTTGAGACAGTATCATTATCTTAAATTTAGAAAGACATTTGTGGTAGCTTATTATAGATTATAGTTTTTACACTTTGAAATCTTTTTGTTTTTAAAAACATTACTGGAGAATTTAAGTACATTATCAATGAAAGGTTCAGCCTAGAAATTATTCATTTTTCTAGCATATTAAATTTTAATACAGTTTATCACTGAAGTTATTATTCTATTATAATCCATGTTATATATTGTAAAAAAGGTTTTAAAAGACACTGCATGCAGTTCTCTGTTATAAAGAGGAAAAATTACAGCTTGATAGCAGATGTCTCAGTGTGACTTCTGAAAACCAGTCTACCTGTAACCAGCAAGGGATTTTCAGAAGTATATATTTGAAAAGACAAAGTGCATAATTGTTTTTACTGCATCTGATAGACTAGCAGGAGACCTGTTCTTGAAAGAACTGAGTTTTGAGTGAGGCTTGCAGGAGAGGATTTGGATGAATTGACAAGAGTGGGAATTTCAGGCATATGAAACACCGCATCAAGCCTAGGCCTGGAGACACAAGTAAGCATGCAGTTTGTGGAGGACACAAAAGGATTATCCTAATATTGTATGATCCCACTTATAGGAAATATCTACATAGAGACAGAAAGTAGACTAGTGGTTACCGTGGGCTGGAGGGCGGGGGCATTGTCAGTGCTTCTTGGGTACAGAGTTTCTGTTTGGAGTGATGAAAATGTTTTGGGAACAAATAGTGATGATGGTTGTACAATATTGTGGATATAATTAATGCCACCGAATTGTACACTTAAAAATGGTTAAAATAGCAAATTTTATGTTATATATATTTTACTGCAATAAAATAAACAACAACAACAGCAAAATAATTCTCTTGAAAGAAGGGAAGAACTTTTTGTTGAAGAGGGGCGATAGTTCAGTAGAGAGAGGAAAGCCAAGTGATAGAGAGCTTTCACACTCAGGCCAAGGAGTAAGTAATAAGCAGTGGTGTGTGGTTTTGAGGAGTGATGAAATAACAGTTGTATTTTGGGAAAATGTTTGGATTCTTACTTCCCAAAGCATAGCGGGAGCTAACAAAACAGCACTGATAAAAACATTTTTCCTTGTCTCAATCAGTGAGAAGACATGATATAAAAAAGCTGATCCCTTGTCTGGCATTCTTTAAATGTTAGCTCTGTATAACCACATTTGAATACTTTTTGATAGACATCATGTAAAAACATTTCCACTGAGAATACATGAGAAGCTTGCGTGTGTTTGTGTGAGTGGGCTTTTTTTTGTTTTGTTGTGTTGTGTTTGGCATCTCTTGAACTTGTTCACTTCCATTGGTGGTTGGGCTCTACCCTCACATATTATTTTACCTATACAGGGTACTGTTCCTGCTCCATGGGAAATGGTGAATTGCACTGCCCATCAGCAGAGCCAGTAGCAGATACAAGCACGAGTAGGGCCGTGACTCCTTCATTTGAGAAAAGTAAGTACTGCAGGGCTACAAGGATGGGCTTAAGGAATAGAAGATTCCTTATCCTCTTGCCTCAAAATAACTCTGCATAGAATTTCTACAGAAGTTATACTTTTTGAGAATATGAATTCTCAAATAAGACAGGGATAGTGCTAATAGGATAATAATCTTCCACAGATAAAATACTCATTTAAAAAAAAATAAAGTTCTTCTAACACAGTAGTAATAGGTAGTATTTTTACACACACATATAATTTCCAGTAAATTTAACCCAAGTGATAAATCCAAAAAATTTTCCCTAGAGGCCTTTTTTCCTTGTTTTAGAAGCTGAGAATTTTCCTCTACCCCAGGGTCAGGATTAATGACTGCTTAAATATGTCCTTTCTTACAAGAAAAAAAGTCTGAAAGTAATAACCTTTTGGCATATAGACCAAGAGACTAAATCATACCTGTGGTCTGAATTTCAAATTGTTTAAAACATCTAAGCACACTTACATGGAATTGCAATGCACTTTCAGTTGACTATGCTTATTTATATATAAACTCGGAAAGGAAACTCCAAAAAGTGCTCTTTGTGAATGAGGCCTATCTGAACTGTATTGTTGCCAAACACATTATGTTCTTATGTAAGAAATATTGTGAGAATTATAAGAAATGATGTATGCAAATCACTTAGCACAGTGTCTGGTGTACATGGTAAACATTCACTAAATATGGAAAATAATAGTAGTTGTTATTATACAAGTGGAGTTTATATTTGGCTGCTTTCTGCTGCTAGGATACATGGTAAATAATAGTTGAATTCACATTTCTATAGAAAGAAGTAAACATATATCAGATATTGGGCTTTTCACTGACTTTTTCTAATAGGAAACCCCTTTGGGCATTCAGTTACACATTTGCTCGGTTGTAATTTAAGTGTGCCCCTTTTCTAAAGCTAATGTTTCTTCACATCAGAATTTCCATGGCTTTTCTCCTTATTTTTTCTCCCTACACGATATACCTAACAGATAAATCGATTAAGATATTCAACATGTAATCAGATTCAGCAGCATTTTCTTTGCCCCCCAAAATCTCCTTTAGACTTTATCGGTCATTTTCTTTATTAATAATATTGATTCCTGAAAACTCTTTTAAATTTTGGGGGCAGCTTAGGTTTTCTGATCATATTTATTATAGATGAAATTTGGATTATTAATTTGGCCTTTGTGTGTGTGTGTGTGTGTATAAAACATTGTTCACTAGTATAGAAGGAAACTATTATCTACTACTTGTGTTTTTTCAGATAAAAAGCCTGTACAACTAGAACTCTCCTAAAACAACATGAAGGATTTTATCTAAAATAATGTACTGATTCATAGCTGAGTGTGCATTTGTGGTAGTTTGCTTAGGAAGTCATTATGAATTTAAAATGCACTTAAATAAAAAGCTCTGATTACAAATTGTTGTACTTACTGTTTTATAGATGATCATTGTGTGAGTCGTTGCAACTCCCCGAGCTGCATATTAGCCCAGGAAGAAGAACAGTATCTACAGAGTGGAGACCAGCAACTGACTCGACATGTGTTGCTGTGTTTACTTCTCATTATTGGCCTGTTTGCTGTAAATGTTTCTTCTGATTTTGTTTTGGGTCCAAGTCTTTAAATGTTTGGCAAAGGTTTTATTCAGACATCTGGGAGAAACTTAGTTGCTACTTTCCAGGAGGGTGGCAGCTAGGCCATCTGAATCCTAATCTTGAGCTAAATGTTTTAGGGGAAAAGGAAAATGAATAATTCACAATACTATTGCCTAAGTATTCTAGTAGTTTATTCTGCTTACCAAAACCCAAACCAAACCTGTTGCCACTGAGTCGATTCCGACTCATAGCAACCCTCTAGGACGGAGTAGAACTGCCCCAAGGTTTCCAAGGAGCAGCTGGTGGATTCAAACTGCTGACCTTTTGGTTAGCAGCTGAGCTCTTAACCATTATGCAACCAGGACTCCGTATAGAAATGTTTATTCCTTCTATGCTCTGAGCCTAGAATTTTTTTTTATAGAAATGTTAATTAAATTTGAATGAAAAGATAGATTACAGGAAAGGAATTCAGAAGTCAATAAATTCAAAGAGAAATAATTAGAAATAGTAGATTTGGTGGCTGTATTCAAATATAATCTTACCTTTTGGCTTTTGAAGTGTTTCCTAAAATTTCTTAAAGTTCTCATACTGGTCCTGAGAAACAACTTGAGATAATTCTTAAAAATATAAGTTCCAGGACCCAACCCCAGATCTACTGAATTAGAATCCTAGGGTCGGGGGTTGGGGGGCCCCAGGTGAATCTTAGATTCAAGCAAATTTGGGAAGCACTGGATTAAAGAATACTTATTCATATGAGTAATACACAGTGCACACCAAAAAAAAGAACAAACCCTTTGCCACTGAGTCAATTCCGACTCATAGTCGCCCTATAGGGCAGAGTAGAACTGCCCCATAGGGCTTCCAAGGAGCATCTGGTGGATTTGAACTGCCGAGCTTTTGGTTAGCAGCTGTAGCTCTTAACCAGTACGCCACCAGGGTTTCCACACAATGCACAGAGATGATAAATATTAGCAAGTAAGAAGACTATGAAATTCTTTTTTTTTTTAGTTTCTCATTCAAAAATTTATACACAAATTGTTTTGTGACATTGGTTGTAGTCCCTGCAATGTGTCAGCACTCTCCCCCTTTCCACTGAGCCTAGAGTTTGGTATCAGTACTCCTTGACTGACCTCAGTGGATAAATGCCTATGTGATCTATCAAAAGATACTCCTCAGATAAACTTCAAAGAATAATTTTAATTATTAAAAAAAAAAGTCATAGAATAGTTACAAGATAGAGAAAAAGGGAAAAGCAATCCATTGTACCTTCTAATTTTTTAATGCTTTTTTCATGGTTATAATCATACATACAAATTTGTATCCTGCTTTTGTAGCCCTGGTGGCACAGTGGTTAAGAGCACAGCTGCTAACCAAGAGATCGATAATTCCAGACTACCAGCTGCTCCTTGGAAACCCTATGGGGTGGTTCTCCTCTGTCCTATAGAGTCTCTGTGAGTCAGAATCGACTCGACAGCAATGGGTTTGGTTTGTTTTTGTTTTCGTTTTTTGTCCCTTGTATCATACGTTTTCATGTTGCTACATAATGTTCATAACTATTACTTTAAATGGCTCCCCAATAAACCATACAGTAGACACAATATAATTTATGCAACCACTTGCTTATCGATGTCCAGTTTTTAAAAATATTCTCCCTAACATCTTCATGCATTATATTTCCTTATAATAGATTCCCAAAGTTGGGAAACCTGAATCAAAAAGTATAAATATTTCTGTGACTTTGGATGTATTCTACTAAATTGTTTTCTAGAGGGGCAGTACAAATTTATAAAGTACTCTCACCAGCATTGAATTATAAGCTGTAAATTGTTTTTCAATTTGATTATTTTATAAGTGAACTATAGCACTTTATTTTTTAAATGCATCTTTGATTAATGAAGTTTTTTATTAGCTGTACGCCCTCTTTTATGAATTATCAGTTATTATTATATAATTCTTGAGATAGTTCAAATGTAACTTGCCTAGAGGTAAAGCGATGGACCACATGACCCTTGAAGGAACGCTTTTCATACTGGGATGCTTGTGACATACTGTGATATCAGCCAGCACCATTTTTAACTGCTGTTTAAGAACAAAAATCAAAAAATAAGAAATGCTGCCAAGAATGGCTGCTGAGTGATGTGATTGTTTTCATTGTGTAGAACTAATTTTAAAATCAGTCCTGTCTTCAGCTAGTCAGCAGTCCTGATACATTATGTAAGCTTCTGTATTATGGCTCATGTCTTCTTGCTTCAAATCTGATCAGAATAGGCGCTGTTTGAATGACATCTGTCAGGAGGAGAGGTTGAAACTTCTTGTTCGAAAGACAAAGCCAACATATTCTCTCTGTATTTTTCCCTTAAGTAGATAAGTTATTGTACTGTGCTCTGGTTGGAGAGAAATGATTGGCTTGCTTCATTTTAAAGTACTATTTTCTCCTTCCTTTACAGAATCTCTCCAGTTGTTTATGGTGGCTATTCAACCAAGAGCCTGGAAGACTATATGTTGAGTTACAGTTTTTCTGTGCTGTGTTTAACTTTGGCCAGGTATTTATTTACTGAGAACTTTGAGGAGTTTTTGTTTTCCTGGATGGATGTTTTTTTTTTGGCAGTGGGGGAGGTGTTGTGATTGTTGTTTTCTTTTAAATCAGAAGGGTTGAGTTTGTTCGCCAGCTGCTGGTATGCATGACAGCTGACAGCTGCTGCCCGTCTCCTCATAGGAGATGAATTATCATATTGGTTAAAGTCATCAGAACGTACATAAAATGTTTCAGTCATAACTACCGAATAGTTCTTTGCTTTGGTTTTAAGCTAAAAAATGATCATTTAAGTAGGGACAGGATGTCCTAAGTTCCTTTCAAATTTTGTTGTGGTTTTAATAAGCCACTTTGGGAAAATGACTTACCTTCCCTGGGCCTTTAGTTTAGCCACTTGAATTGAGGAACATCATTTCATTTGCATTTTGATGTTTCTTGAACAATAAGATACTTAAATATATTTTTTTAATCATATGGTGGTATATAAATAAATTTTAGCCAGGGGTAGTAGCTACCGTTCCTTAAGAGTCCACTATGTGCTGAGCATTGTTAAGCATTTTACATTTATTATCTTATTTAAACATCACAACAGTACCTGCAAAGTAGATATTATCATCCCCAGTTTATAAAATAGGAAACCAAGATTCCATGAAGAAGTAATATGCTCGGTGCTGCTGTCTGTGTTTATGTCACTATGTATGTCTGTGTTTATTGTCACTATATTTAAGGATAAATGACATTAGGAAAATTCTTTTATATGTGCAGATTTCAAAATTTGACCTATCTTCAACCCCTTTTAAATTAAAGAGTAAGTTCCCAGATTGAGTATCAGGTTGAAAAAGCATTATTTAAAATCACTGGTTTTGCCTGTTAAATCTGAAATAATTTTATCAAATGAGTTAGTTAACACTTGTCCATAGATGTTAGAGCCTAACATTAATTTCTTGAAATACTTCCTGTTTGTTTTGCCATTCTTACGGGAGCAAACATGGCTATGTCTAGACAGACGAGTGACCTCAGTCAGTTTAGTATATATAGACATGAGCATCCCAAGGGCTAGTTGATGACCACCTCATGCTGTGATACTGTTTAAGAACTCATTTGTGCCCAAGAAATATAAAATACTAGGTTGAAAAATCATAATCTCACTCAGCATTTTGCATTCAGAAAGCTCACCTCAAGTTGAGTCATCCAAGGACTGGGGCTGAGAAAGCTTCACTCCACAGGGCTGGGTCAGGAATAGAAGCTAATGCCAGGGATATGGCATTTGAAACGCTGCCCACACAGCTTATGACTCAAATGGTTCAAAGAAGCGAGAGCAACACAAAGCCCCTCTCCTATCCCATTCTCCTCTTGGGGATGTGATGTAGCAAGATCATTACCTTCTTGCTGTTTATCCTTTAGAGGTGAGCAAAGTTAGCCCTTCATGTAATATTTTGCATTGTCCATCGCACCTACCCCAACCTGCACCAATATCCTTATCCCAGCATGCCTGCCAAATGGCAGCTTCCAACTTCCTGTCTCCCCAAGACCAACCAGCCCTAGTCTTCCTAATCTGTGGCTGGTATCTGGTGCCAGTTTGCCTTGTCACCCCCAAATCCTTTAAACCCTTTCCCTGAACACTAGCCAGTTTCAAGTCACATAAAGTCTGCTCAGTTACTGCATTATAGACAGCTACTGCAGCACTTGTGAATTGTGTAATTTCTGAACTTTTAACAAAAAAGATTACAAACACTTAAGCACAGTTGGAGGAATTTCATTTCTTTTAAAGAAGGAGAAGCAAAACATATAGCCCTTAAAGGTTTTCATTTTCCTCCAGTAAGCTGTCACACAAACCAGGCTACCAAGCACTCGTGTGCAGTACCTGTTATAACTGGTAGGCCAGAATGACTGAGAAGAGGCCACAAAGTATCCTACCTGCCCCGAGGCACTGAACTCTAGAGGGCCTGCCTTGTTTATTCTATTCGAAATATTGCCGTAATCAGGACAGGTTTGCTTCCTCCTGCACTAACTTTGGTGGCTTCCTTAATTTCTCTCTGTCTTAAAATTTTATTCTTGAATTCAGAAAATATAACTTTGTCTTCTTCCCTAGGGATTTATTTCCTTTGGAATCTTTGGATTGGACAAACATTTAATCATCCTACCTTTCAAAAGAAGGTAAATTTAGTTTTGAAAGAAATCTGTGTCAGTAAAAGTAATGACAAAGCTATCCTATTAAGAAACTGATATTTTTAAACCTTGAGTAACTGCTAGGAGATCACTAACCACCACAGAAAAGTCATCTGTTGATTTACATATTTGTTGTAAGTAATTGCGGAGAAAGTATTGGAAGAATTACTATAAATCCAGCATTGTAATTTGCATTTTAACAAGAATCAATGGATGCTGACTTCTATCTATACCATTAACTACATAAAGTAAAATGAAATTGAAAATGTACTTAGAAATGGATGGAGTAGGTAGTGTGTCCCCAAGGGTCTATATTTGGTTGTGTTTCTCGTTTGATAACAGGGTTTCTATCAAACTGACAACTTACAAGTTTTCTTCTTTCTAAATTTTTGGTTTCATGTTGACTTGGTGGGGGGTGTCTTTGAATTCAGAACAGGGGTTTCTTTATGAAAAATAATGGAAGTTGGAATACTACAACTTGGGTATGGGAGGAAGGGGCAAGAAGTACAAATCTTTGCACTTCTTCATTTGTTTACAAAGTCAAAATGAGTAGAAACTAGAAGTGCTAATGGAATTCAACCTATCAGCTACATGGAAAGCACTTAACAGTTTATACATAATATCCCACTCATCTGTCAGTTTGTAATGCTGTGGTGGCTTGCGTGTTGCTCCGATGCCAATGGTATTTCAAATACCAGCAAGGTCACCCATGGTGGACACGTTTCAGCTGAACTTCCAGACTAAGACAGACTAGGAAGAAGGACCTGGCAATCTACTTCTGAAAAAATTGGCCAGTAAAAACCTTATGAATCGCAGCAGAACATTGTCTGCTATAATGCTGGAAGATGCGCCGCTTAGGTTGGAAGGCACTCAAAATATGACTGGAGAAGAGCTGCCTCCTCAAAGTGGAGTAGAATTGAATGGCATGATGGAGTAAAGCATTCAGGACCTTCATTTGCTGAGGTGGCACAACTCAAAATGAGAAGAAACAGCCGCAAACATCCATTAATAATCTGAACGTGAAGTGAACAAAGTATGAATTTAGGAAAATTGGAAGTCATCAGAAATGAAATGGAACACATAAATACTGTTATCCTAGGCATTAGTGAACTGAAATGGACTGGTATGGCCATTTTGAATCAGACAGTCATATGGTCTACTATGTCTGGAATGACAGATTGAAGAAGAATACCATCATATTCATCGTCAAAAAGAACATTTCAAGATCTATCCTGATGTACAACACTGTCAGTGATAGGATAATATCCATATGCCTACAAGGAAGACAAGTTAATATGACTATTATTCAGATTTGTGAACTAATGGCAAAGAGGAAGAAGTTGAAGATTTTTACCAACTTCTGCAGTCTGAAATTGATCAAACATACAATCAAGATGTATTGATAATTACTGGTGATTGGAATGCAGAAGTTGGAAACGAAGAAGAAGGATCAGTAGTTGGAAAATATAGCCTTGGTGATAGAAACAACGCCAGAGATTGCATGATAGAATTTTGCAAGACCAACGACGTCTTCATTGCAAATACCTTTTTTCAACTACATGAACGGCGACTATACACATGGACCTCCCCATAAGGAGAACACAGGAATCAAATTGACTACATCTGTGGAAAGAGACAATGTAGAAGCTCAATATTATCAGGTAGAACAAGGCCAGGGGCAGACTGTGGAACAGACCATCAATTGCTCACATGCAAGTTCAAGTTGAAGCTGAAGAAAATTAGAGCAAGTCCACAAGAGCCAAAATACGACCTTAAGTACATCCCACCTGAATTTAGAGACCATCTGAAGAATAGATTTGATGCACTGAACACTAATGACAGAAGACCAGACAAGTTTGGAATGACATCAAGGACATCATACATGGAGAAAGAAAAACGTCATTAAAAAGACAGGAAAGAAAGAAAAGACAAAAATGGATGTCAGAAGAGACTCTGAAACATGTTCTCGAACGTAGAGTAGTTAAAGCAAACAGAAGAAATAATGAAGTAAAAGAGCTGAACAGAAGAGTTCAAAGGGTAGCTGGAAAAGACAAAGTAAAGTATTTTAATGAAATATGTGGAGACCTGGAGTTAGAAAACCAAAAGGGAAGAACATGCTCAGCATTTCTCAAGCAAAAGAACTGAAGAAGAAATTCAAGCTTCGAGTTGCAATACTGAAGGATTCTACAGGGAAAATATTAAACGACGCAGGAACCATCAAAAGAAGATGGAAAGAATACACGGAGTCACTGTCCCAAAAAGAACTGGTCGATGTTCAGCCATTTCAGGAGGTAGCATATGATAAGAACTGATGGTACTGAAGGAAGAAGTCCAAGCTGCACTGAAGGGAAATGGTGAAAAACAAGGCTCCAGTAATTGACTGAATACCAATCTAGATGTTTCAACAAGCGGATGCAGTGCTGGAGGTACTCACTGACCTATGTCAAGAAATTTGGAAGACAGCTTCCGGGCAAACTGACTGGAAGAGAACCATATTTGTGCCCATTCCAGAGAAAGGTGATCCAACAGAACATGCAGATCATCAAACAATATCATTAATATCACATGCAAGCAAAATTTTGTTGAAGATCATTCAAAAGTGGTTGCAGCAGTACATCGACAGGGAACTGCCAGAAATTCAAGCCAGATTCAGAAGAGGTTGTGGAACAAGCGATATCATTGCTGATGCCAGATGGATCTTGGCTGAAAGCAGAGAATAACAGAAAGATGTTTATCTGTATTTATTGACTATGCACTGGCATTCGACTGTATAGATCATAACAAATTATGGATAATGTTGCGAAGAATAGGAATTCCAGAACACTTGATTGTGCTCATGAGAAACCAAGAGGCCATCATTAGAACAGAACAAGGGATACTGCATGGTTTAAAGTCAGGAAAGGTGTGCATCAGGGTTGTATCCTTTTACCATACTTATTCAATTGGTATTCTGAGCAAATAATCCAAGAAGCTGGAAAATATGAAGAACGTGGCATCAGGATTGGAGGAAGACTCATTAACAACCTGCAATATGCAAATGACACAACCTTACTTGCTGAAAGTGAAGAGGACTTGAAGCACTTACTGACTGAAGATCAAAGACTACAGCCTTTGGTATGGATTACACAACATAAAACAAAAATCCTCACAACTGGACCAATAAGCAACATCATGATTAATGGAGAAAAGACCGAAGTTGTCAAGGACTTCATTTTACTTGGACTCACAATCAATGCCCATGGAAGCAGCAGTCAGGAAATCAAACAATGTTTTCCATTGGGCAGATCTGCTGCAAAAGACCTCTTTAAAGTGTTAAAAAGCAAAGATGTTTCTTCGGGGACTGAGGTATGCCTAACCGAAGCCATGGTATTTTCAGTCACCTCAAATGCATATGAAGGTTGGACAATGAATAAGGAAGACTGAAGAAGAGTTGACGCCTTTGAATTGCAGTGTTGGTGGAGAATATTGAGTATACCATGGACTGCCGAAGAATGAACATATTTGTCTTGGAAGAAGTATAGCCAGAATGCTCCTTAGAAGCAAGAATGGCAAACCTTCATCTTATGTACTTTGGACATGTTATCATGAGGGACATGGAGAAGGATGTCGTGCTTGGTAAAGTGGAGGGTCAGCGAAAAAAGGAGGACCCTCAGTGAGATAGATTGACACAGTGACTGCAACAGTGGGCTCAAGCATAACAACAATTGTGAGGATGGCACAGGACTTTGTTTTGTTCTGTTGTACATAGGGTCTCTATAAGTCAGAACTGACTCAACGGCACTTAACGACAAAGAATAGCAGCTTACTAGCTACACTTAACCTCTCTAAGACTCATCTGTAGGGTGGGGTAATAATATGGTTGTTATGAGGATTAAATGATTTAAGGAGTAGTCTGATATATTATAAGTGCCCAGTAAATAGTAGCTGTTATTTTTCTTCTCCTTTTCTGCCCCCCCTCACCTTCTCTTTCTCTAACTCCTCCTCTTCCATTGTTATTATTTAATTAATGTATTATTTATAGTAGCTATGGTCATAATGCTTTCATGAGGGAGGAAAAATATAATAGGAAAGTCAATGAACTAATTTTTCAGCTTCATAATGTTGATCAGGTAAAATAGTCAACAGATCTGTTGTATGGGCTGTTAGAAACAATTGTTCTGTACTCCAGAGCCCAGTATTCATCTCTCTGGTACCAAAATCAGAAAATGACTAAGTGAAATATTTGATCTCTGTTATCTTTGTGTTTCTAAAACATAGAATATAGAATAAGGAACTTTGTTTACTGGTAGAAACTGAAATGGGGCAACCCTGTCTGGAAGGTTTATTAAAATTATCAAGGCCCCCACCCCAGCCTTTTCTGAACAAGAAACTGAATACAGACTAAATATGTTTCTGTTTCAGAGACTAATGATGTCTGGGTACTGTGGGTGACAGCTTTGGTGAATGACAGCTTTGGAACAGCCATTTTGGAGGGGAGATGAGGCAGGGAGGGTTCTTCCTGAGTACTTTTTCTTTCCTTTGTCGAAGTGTAAAATAACAAGAACTCTGTAAGGAGAGAAATTATAGTTTTATTGAGGATTTGTTACAGCTGAAGCTGGGGCGGCACTTGGTAAATTATAAACATAAATGTAAAATACCAAGTGTTCTGAAGTCTGAAAGAGAAGAGGGATTTTTATGCAGGAGGGCTGGGGATTATACATGAATGAAAAGTAAACCTTTCACAATATTGTTTAACCTATTTTCTATCAGGTTTTCGGGGGGAGGGGGCAAACTGTGTAATCAATTTTCTGAGAACAATCTTATATAAACAATTCGGGGAACAGTGTTATTCCCTTCCTGAAATATTCTTATCATTTGCTTAACCATAAACTATAACTTTGTCTACAAGCATTCTTTCTGAGAACAGAACGTTTTTATCATAGTCTTAAGTAAGCATAGCCACATTATGTTCACTCAAGTTGAACATATTCTGTGCACATATTTTGAAAGCAAAAGTGGGATCTAGGGCAAAAGGGAAGTTTTATTCAGACCTGTGTCAGTCTCTTAGATATGCCAGGCACCTCAATTTTAAGATACTCTTACACATTTCCCCCTTCTGATCATGAATCTCTGCAGAGATTCCTTGATCACAATTATAAGAGTGCTTTCTTTTGCATGGGCTTACTCTATGGGTGCTTACTGTGCATAGACAGACACCTTGTTTCACCATGTCATAGCCCAGACACTCTGCTTCTGTAATCTTTTGATTGAGACATCTGTAGAGCAAGGCCACATTTGGAGGAACAGCTTGACATTTCTAAAAGATTAACTGGGTGTGAAACTGGTCTTTTCTATAAAGTTAGTTTCTTCGAGATACATAAGTTTATGCATTGCTGGGGAAACAGTAGCTTGATTAGAAATGTTAGAGAAACAATTCATATAGCATTTGATTAGTATAAAAGGTAATTACTACAAAAATTGAGATAGTCAATTTAATCTGCAGTGAGGAACCAATATCATTAGGTAACCAGCTAAAAATATCAAGAGAAGGAATATCAGTTATAGGAGGTACTAAATGAAGCTAAGTAGCTTTTTGACGATTTTTTCTGGTATCTTGTTCTATTTCACCGGTAGTATTTACCTAGGCATAATAAGAAGTATTAGCAATGGCATAGACTCTTTGTTAAGTATATAATAAAGCTAGGCATATAAGAATGGTTACAAATACTAAACAAAGTCCATAAAATTCAGCAACATGCATGAGGTCTTGTGCTGTGACCTTGGGATTAGCTGTTTACTTCAGATACATCTGCTTCTGGCTACTGGGGCATTTGAATATAATTTTTAAGTCCCCAGAAGGCTGGCTTGTCCAAAAAGATGTTTTCGCTTTCTTAAGTTGAGATAAATGCATCCAAGGTTTAATTGCTTCTAGTTTGGCTTTACACGGATTGGTGAGGAGAACTAAGTAGTCCTTGTCATAAGTCCAACATAGTCCATTTTTGTTGAAATATTTTGGTCAAGCATTTTCATGAATCAGGAAGGTAAAACTTATCTGCAGATGACAAACTTAAAAAGGCCATGGTTAACTTACAATAATAATTCTTAAAAGTGAAAGACTTGATGAGAGTTAATTACATAACTAATGCAAAGCCAGATAAAGTCAATTAAAAAAAACTTTAGATGAAAATATCTTTAAACATTATAATTAACCATATTTTCAAAGAGCTTCAGATATAACATATAATAATCTTGAAACATAACACTAAATAATCAGGATATACCATGGATATGTTAAGATTTTCAAGTCTCTAAACATCTAAATAGTAAATGATGTGACTTCCTTAGTTAAAACCATTGACTTTGATGATGCTAGATTTAAAGGAAACAAATTTTCAATTAATTTAGCAATAGAAATAATAAATTTATGACATAATATTTTGCACTTGTTGTCTAATATCAGATAAACATCTCTGGCATATAAATTTTAACTCAAAGAAAATTTGATAGTTCTCTTGATTTGTCAACATATTTCATGCAGTTCATAACATATTAAATAAACCTTTTTTAGCACTTTTCTTTTTATAAAACAGAAAAAAATCTTTTATGGCTTTCCAACAAAGTTTCAAAATTGTTAGGAGTTTACCATAGGTTATTGAGAAGCAATACTTGAGTTATTTAACCAAAGATCTCAAAGGTGAAAACCTTAGGTTTTTCCTAAAGCCATGCAGCTTGGTTTTTGACTCAGAAATTTATTCTGTTGTTGAGGCAAATTGCACAGAAAATAAAATCAACTCTTCAATCCAATAATCAAGGAAAATTTTGTTATCTTAACAAAGACAAACTCAGTTCTTTGTATTATATGCTATTTGACGTTAAACCTCTTGTTTCCCCCTAATTCTCATGAATTAACCCATCAAACCTTTAGCCACAGCTAATAAGAGCTCCTTTTTTTTTTTTTTTTTTTTAAATTGTACTTCAGGTGAAGGCTTACAGAACAAATAGTTTCTCATGAAACACTAGTGCACATATTGTTTTATGACATTGGTTAACAACCCCCCAACATGTCAACCCTCTCCCTTCTCGACCTTTTTTTTTTTGGTGAAAATATACATAGCCAAAGATACACTGTTCCAAAAATTTCTACATGCACACAGTTCAGTGACATTGACTACGCTCTTCCAATTGTGCTGCTATTCTCACTTTAGATGAAGGCTTACAGAACAAAATAGTTTCTCATTTAACAGTCAGTAGAGCTCCTTTTTAACAAACTTTTCAGATATCTTTTTTTCTTATATATTTTCCTATTAGACCTAAATACATATAGGTATACTTTTTCTCTGTGGCATCAGTTTAAGCTTCCTTCTTTAGCATAACACTTCCCACAACTTTCTACTTAACATTCTTCTAACCTTCTACAACTTTCTATATCTATCCAGATTCTTTTTCTATAAAATTTTCTCTTTCTTATCCTGAAACAACCAGTCTCTTTCTGTGAAATCTTGGAAACTGCTTTTAAGTTGACATACTACAAAACATAAAAACTTTTGTCAGAATGAATTCATTTTCATTAATTCCTGGGAATATTAGGACTGTTAAATTTATATAAGTACTTATTTATCATTAAACTAATAAGAGTAAGTTCTTTGAAGAAATATTGTAATCTAATTTATTAATACAATCCAAAGGTAGGAAATTATTATATTTTCATAATCCTGTTTTTTGCATGCTTTATAGGATCCTTTAGAAGAGTAATGTAGAATAATTTATCCTTCTTTAAGTCCTTGTTATATTAATTAAAATAAACAATCACAGCACTCTAGATTAGAGGCAAGCTTTTAAAAGAACAAAACAAAGCAGAAAACTATATAAATTTATCTATCTGTAAGGCCAGATCAAAAACTAAGTTTATACAATACCACATAACACAAACAACCTAGTTTCTTTAAAATATATACAGTAATTCATTGATAACATCAACCCAATTCAACAGGAAAACAGGTTCTAGATAAAACTTGCCAGAGTCTCAGATGGAGGGTATGATGGTTAATGTTATGTGTCAACTTGGCTAGGCCATGGTTCTCAGTATTATGTAATTATCCTCCATTTTGTGATCTGATGCAATTATCCTCCATTTTGTGATATAATCACCTCCATGATGTGATCTGATGTGATCAACCAATCAACTGTAAGAGTAGTTTCTCCAGGGGTGTGGCTTGCACCCATTATATATATGGACGTTCTGGCAAAGCTCACTTGCTTGCTCTGGACCTGGTGTCCAGCTTGTCATCATGACGTCTGGTTCTTGGGATATGAGCCAGCAGCCTATCGTCTGACCTACTGACTTTAGGATTTGCTGGCTTCTGCAGCCCTGTCAGCCAGCAGCCTGCCTTCTGACCTGCCTGTTCTGGGTTCCTCACCCCTGCAACCACGTGAGTCAGGAGAAGCCTCCAGCCAACATCTGACCTGTGGACTTTCAGACTTGCCAGCTTCCACAACTGTGTGAACCATTTCCTAGAGCTAAATCTTTCTCTATATATGCTTCACTAGTTTTGCTTCTCTAGAGAACCCATCTTAAGACATTTAGTACCCAGAGTGGTTCTAGAGAAACAAAACCATAAGGATGAGTTTTCTGAATTGGTTCTCAAATCTACTAGTCTTAAAGGCACTGATGACTCTGCTTCTAGTAAAAAGGGCACTACTAATCCATGGCATAAGGTGGCAATATTAATATGCAAAATTTCACCACCAATAGATCAAGTATTGGTGAGAAGCAAAGCTCTGGGTGATCACATGTTTGATACTTTTCTACAGTTTTGTCAGAAGGAGAAGTGTAAGAAAGCTGGTTGGTCGGTCCTGCTTTTGCAAGACAAAGTGGTGAAAGAGAGGAGCTCAGGGCTTCAGAGTCACAGCTTAAGCGCCACATAAAAGACCTGAAAGTTGCCAATTGTGCCCCGAAAGAAAGCCTTATTTCTTGTAGTAACAGAGCTGATACTGCCAAAAACCAAACCCAGAGTCTTATCATAAGAGTGGCTGAAATTGCAATGCCAATTGAATTCCCAACTTCGAATGGTGTCTGAAGTTAAAGTGAGGGCACTGATTGGGAAGAAATAGGATCCTGAAACTTGGAATGGGGACATATGGGCAGATAATCAAGAAGCTGGGGATATTGAGCCCCTAAACTCTGTTGAATCACTGCTGCCAACAGAACCAGACCTCCTACCTGAAGAGATGACTCCATCTTTGTCTGCTAAGTCGCCTTCCCCAGGAAAACCATTTTCCCTTCCACCCCCATCTGATGAGATTAACCCAGCTGTGCCTTAAGAGCCTTTGTCTGAGATGTCACCTGGGGCAGGACCTGGAGTTTGCCTAGCGCATCGCCTAAGGTGGATGCCTTACAAAACATTGCTGAATGTTCCCAGGACCCACCTACATCACCCATTTTTGCTTCTAGACCTATAACTAGACTTAAGTTCCAGCAACCCCCAAAAGGTGAAGTACAAAGTTTGACTCAGGAGGAGATTCGCTACACTTCAAAACAACTGCTTGACTTTTCTAATATGTACAAACAGAATCCTGGGGGATATGTGTGGGAATGGCTATTAAGAATGTGGGATGATGGTGCAAGGAACATAAAGTTGGATCAGTCTGAGTTTACTGATATGGGCCCACTAAGCACAGATCCTTAATTCACTTTTCAGCTCAAGAGGTTAGAAAAGGATCTAATAGTTTTATTTAGTTGGTTTGCTGAAGCATGGATTAAGCAGTGGCCTACACTAAATCAAGTTGAAGTGCTAGACCTGTCTTGGTATGCAGTAGAAGAAAGTATTCAAAGGCATAGGGAAATTGGCATGTTAGAGTGGGTTTATCAGGTTAGGCCAACAGAACCACACATGGAAGGCACAGATGACACACTTTTTACCACAGCAGTGAGGAACAAGTTTATGAAGGGAGCCCCACCATCCTTGAAGACTGCTGTGATTGCTATTTTATGTAAGTCAGATTTGACAGTGGGAACTGTCCTAACTGAATTAAGACACCTAACTACAATGGGGCTTATCGAACCCTGTGGTGGTAGGGGCCAAATGGCAGCACTCAATCGACAAAAACAAGGTGGGCATGGTTATCATAACGGACAGCAGAGTCAAAGCAGTAATCAGAATAGTAAGACTCGTATGGACTTATGGCATTGGCTACTTAGTCATGGTGTCCCTAGGAGTGAAATAGATAGATCTACTAAATGTTTAGTTGATCTGAACAAGCGGAAGAATTCTAGGTCAAGTGAACTGCAGTCTAACTCGAATTGCCAGAATAGACAGTCACAGCCCCTCAATCAGTTCTCAGGCTTGAGTGAGTTTACAGAACCACAACCCATTGAATGAAGGGGAGGCCAGGTCCCCTTGAGTAAGGACCTTACTGCACTGCCAGAAATTTATACTGTTGATCTTTCTGCCAGCCTTCACCAGAGGGATCTACGGCTTTTTACGAGAGTGACTATTTATTGGGGGAAAGGAAATAATCGTATTTTTCAGGGATTACTGGACACACTGGCTCTGAACTGACACTAATTCCAGGAGACCCAAAATGTCACTGTGGCCCACCAGTCAAAGTGGGGGCATATAGAGTTCAGGTTATTAATGGAGTCTTAGTGCAGGTCCATCTCACAGTGGGTCCAGTGGGTCCCCGAACCCAACCTGAAGGGATTTTCCCAGTTCCAGAATGCATAATTAGAATAGACATACTCAGCAACTGGCAGAACCCCCACACTGGATCCCTGACTTGTGGAGTAAGAGTTATTATGGTAGGAAAAACCAAGTGGAAGCCATTAGAACTGCTGCTACCTAGGAAGATAGTAAACCAAAAACAATACCACATTCCTAGAGGGATTGCAGAGATTACTGCCAACTTAAAGGATGCAGGGGTAGTGATTCCCACCACATCCCCATTCAAGTCGCCTATTTGGCCTGTGCAAAAAAAACAGATGGATCTTGGAGAATGACAGTAGAGTATCAAAAACTTAACAAGGTGGTGACTACGATTGCAGTTGCTATTCCGGATGTGGTTTCACTGCTTGAGCAAATTAATACATCTCCTGGCACCTGGTATGCAGCTATTGATCTGGCTAATGCCTTTTTCTCAATTCTGGTTTTGAAGGATCACCAGAAGTAGTTTGCCTTTGGTTGGTAAGGCCAGCAATACAACTTCACTGTCCTACACCAGAGGTGTATCAACTCTCCAGCCCAATGTCATAATTTAGTCCGTAGGGATCTTGATTGCCTTTCCTTTCCACAAGACATCACACTGGTCCATTACATTGATGACATTATGCTGATTGGACCTAGTAAGGAAGAACTATCTATGACTCTAGACTTATTGGTAAGACATTTGCGTGCTAGAGACTGGGAAATTAACCTGACAAAAATTCAGGTGCCTTCCACCTCAGTGAAATTTCTAGGGGTCCAGTGGTGTGGGGCATGATGAAATATACCTTCTAAAGTGAAGGATAAGTTATTGTGTCTGGCCCCTCCTACAGCTAAAAAGGAGGCACAGCACCTGATGGGTCTCTTTGGATTTTGGAGGCAGCGTATCCCTCATTTGGGTGTGCTACTCTGGCCTATTTATCAAGTGACTTGAATAGCTGCTAGTTTTGAGTGTGACCCAGAACAAGAGAAGGCTCTGCAACAGGTTTAGGCTGCTGTGCAAGCTGTTCTGCTGCTTGGGCCATATGATCTGACTTATCCAGTGGGGCCTGAAGTGTCAGTGGCAGAGATATGCTGTTTGGAGTCTTTGGCATGGCCCCATTAGTGAATCACAGCGCAGACCCTTATGATTTTGGAGCAAATTCCTGCCATCATCTGAGATAACTACTCTCCTTTTGAGAAACAGCTTTCTACTTGTTACTGGACCTTAGTAGAGACTGAACACCTAACCCTGGGCCACCAAGTCACCATGTGGCCTGAGCTGCCTATCATGAACTGGGTGTTGTCCGACCTACAGAGTCAAAGTTGGATATGCACAGCAGCACTCCATCATTAAACGGAAGTGGTATATATGAGATCAGGCTCAAGCAGGACCTGAAGGCACAAGTAAGTTAGATGAGGAAGTGGCTCAAATGTCCATGGTCTCCACTCCTGTCACATTACCTTCCCCCTCCTAGTCTGCACGTATGGCCTCATGGGGAGTTTCTTTTGATCAGTGGACTGAGGAACAGAAAACTCATGCCTAGTTTACATACGGTTCTACGTGATATGCAGACACCACTCGGAAGTGGACAATGGCAGCACTGCAACCCCTTTCTGGGACCTCCCTGAAGGACAGTAGTGAAGGGAAATCCTCCCAATGGGCAGAACTTTGAGAGTGTAGCTGGTTGTTCACTATGCTTGGAAGGAGAAATGGCCACATGTGTGATTGTATACTGATTCATGGGCTGTTGCCAATGGTTCGGATGGATGGTCGGGGACTTGGAAGGAACATGATTGGAAAATTGTTACAAGGAGGTATGGGGAAGAGGTATCTGGATAGACTTCTCTGAATGGGCCGAAGAAGTGAAGATATTTGTATCTCATGTGAATGCTCACCAAAGGGTGGCCTCAACAGAGGAGGACTAACAATCAAGTGGATAAGATGATGCGTTCTGTGGAAACCAGTCATTCTCTTTTTCCATCCACTCCTGTCATTGCCCAATGGGCTTATGAACAAAGTGGTCGTAGTGGCAGGGATGGAGGTTATGCATGGGCTCAGCAACATGGACTTCCACTCACCAAGGCTAACTTGGCTACAGCCACTGCTGAATGCCCAATCTTCCAGCAACAGAGACCATCACTGAGTCGCCGATATGGCACCATTCCTCAAGGTGATCACCCAGCAATCTGGTGGCAGGCTGATTACATTGGACCACTTCCGTCATGAACTGGGCGACATTTTGTCGTTATGGGGATAGACAGTTACTCTGGATACAGATTTGCCTTCCTTGCATGCAGTGCTTCTGCCAAAACTACTATCCATGGATTCATGGAATGCCTTATCCACCATCATAGTATCGCACACAGCATCAACTCAGATCAAGGGACTCACTTCACAGCAAATGAAAGTGTGGCAGTGGGCCCATGCTCATGGAATTTACTGGTCCTACTATGCTCCCCATCATCCTGAAGCAGCTAGATTGATAGAACAATGGAATGGCCTTCTAAAGACACTATTACAATACCAGCTAGATGGCAGTACTTTGCAGGGTTGGGGCAATGTTCTTCAGGAGGCTGTATATGCTCTAAACCAGTGTCCAATATATGGTGCTGTTTCTCTCATAGCCAGGATTCACGGGTCCAGGAACCAAGAGGTGGAAATGGGAGTGGCACCACTCACTATTACCCTTAGTGACCCACTCACAAAATTTTTGCTTCCTGTCCCCATGACCCTATGCTCTGTGGGTCTAGAGGCCATTTCTCCTTCCAGGCTGTTATATGAGAGTCTAAATTTTCTCAGCCCCATGAGCCTTCCACTTCTTGTTTCTTTATGGCTCGATCAGATCTGTCATTCTCAAATTTGAGGAACTTCTTTCTGCTTGATTATCATGTAGAGTAGCTGCTATACATCAGGGAGTCAAAGCTGGTAAGCTTCAACAAGGATCTTAAATTCTCTATGGTAGCTGGTGTTTCTGTTTAGTGAGCTTTAAATTGTTCACAAACTAATCAAAACAGGCATTCTACTAGTACTGTTTAACCTGGTAGTCTTGGTTCCCTAACCTACTGCGCAGAAAAGTAAACCAAGAGAACCCCAAAGCGGCCACTGATTTAATAAACTGTCGTTAGGGAGCTCAAACAAAAATCCAAATACAAACAAGACCTAGACCTATAGTTCTTGGCCATGTAGCAAGCCAGAGTTCCACTAGGAAAATCCGCTGTTTTCTTGGATTTAGTATATCCCATGCTGAGACAGTCACAACAAACAAACTTTTACTTACAAGAACTAAAACAAATCTATAGTAAAACTTGAAAAACTTTGATGAAAGAATGCAGAACTCAAATTCAAGAGATTTTTTACCTTAGTATGACTCCAGGCAATCCTGCAAGGGGAGACAAGGGCCTGGTCCTTGATGTCTCAGGATCATGACAGATAATGCACCTTCAAAATCCCACACTTTTGACACCAAATACGTCAAAGTGTAAAATAACAAGAACTCTCTAAGGAGAGAAATGATAGAATTTTATTGAGGATTTGTTACAGCTGAAGCTGGGGCAACAGTTCAGAAAATACCAAGTGTTCTGAAGTCTCAAAGGGGAGAGTGATTTTTATATGGGAGGGCTGGGAGTTATACATGAATCACAAGTAAACCTTTCACAATATGTTCATCTATTTTCCATCACAGGCTTTCTGGGGGCAAACTGCGTAAGCAATTTTCTGAGAACAATCTTATATAAACATCTTTTGGGGAAACATTCTCACCATTCCCTTCCTGGAACAGTCTTATCATTGCTTAACCATAACTATAACTTTGTCTACAAGCACTTTTTCTGAGAATAGAACATTTTTAACGTAGCCTTCAGTAAGCATAACCACATGCTTGTTCACTCAAGGTGGGGGGAGTGCATGTATTCTGAAAGCAGAAATGGAATCTAGGGCAAAAGGAGAGTTTTATTTAGACCTATGTCAGTCGCTTAGTTATGCCAGGTGCCTCAGTTTTAAAGTGGTCTTACACATCTTAAAAATGGCCCCCTTAAATTTTGGTTTTTTTAGACTTGAATTCCTATGGAACAATAAAGAAACAACAGAAAACTGGAATTCTCCTGTTCCTGAGGAAATAAAAATGACCTGTCAACAGTTTATCCATTACCACCGTGACCTCTGTATCCGAAACATTGTTAAGCAAAGAAGGTAAGCAAATTGCCAGTACAAATTTCAGATAATTATATTATCAGATGATTAATTTTGGTTCGTAACAGTAATGTTATTGTGACTGACATACATGTTTCAATAACATGTACAGGTAAAAGTTAAAATAGCTATGGGTCACGTTATAGTTTAAGAAACGTCATATGAAAGAACCAGATCACTCTGATTTTAATGTTCTTAAAATGCCACATAACTTCTATTTAAAATGCAAAAACTTTAGAATGAACCAAAATGTCATAGAATATTAGCATTCACTTCATGTTGGCCATTACTGTTTCTCACAAAACTTTAAGATACATTGAATTTTAGAAATGATTTTATATTCCTCATTTCCTGTTTTTGTTGTGTTTCGTCAAGTCAATTTCAACTCATAGTGACCCAGTATGACAGGGTAGAACTGCCCCATAGGGTTTCCTAGGTTGTAATCTTTATGGAAACAAATTGCCAAGTCTTTTTTCCCCAGGAGCCACTGGTAGGTTCAAACTGCTGACCTTTCGGTTAGCAGCCAAGCGCTTAACCACTGCGCCACCAGGGCTCCTTTCTTTTCTCCTAATGGTATGTTATTTCATATTACTAACGTTATTGTCAAGAAAATGAAGTAGAATTTCTGCCTTGTAATCAATTCTGTTGCTTATTTTTCACCTTAAGTCTTCATCTTCAATCTGTGACATTGTATTTATTTTCCTAATCCTCAGTGTATGGAGTATGCAGGCAGGAAATGATGAACTCTGAATAAGCAAATGTTATAGTGCCAGTTTTTTTTTTTGGTTGTCGTTAGATAAAACAACACAGACGTAAAGAACCAAATACTTTTATGTCTATGACTGAAAATTTATGAAAATTACCATTAAGGATGATTTATTTACGTATATTATGCCACTGTATTTAACATTTATATGTCACTGTGACCAGAAGGTTGCCTGGTATAGTGGAAAGGGGACTCACTGGATATGGACTAATACTAGAATTCAGCTCCTGGATCTGCCACTTATTAGCTGTGTGATGTTGGGCAAGTTCAATTCTCTAAACCTTGGTTTTCCTCTTTAAAATATCTGGCTGTCAAGTTTGTTAGATGACAAATTGTATGTAGTGGGCCTTGCACAGTTCCTGGCACATGGTAAACTATGAAGAAAAGTTAGTTTGCAACCTTTAAAGGGCCCAACAAAATGATTTTTAAAATACTGTCTACGAATAGTTTCAACAATTTAAACTGCTTTTTAAAATTAATAAAGGGAACTCCACATTGTCTCCTTCAGGTATATCGTTACTGCTGACTCTCAGGAAGCACAGCTCTTGCCCTTTGTGAGCTGTCAGGCTTCCTCAGTCCCAGATGGCCAAATGGGCACTGACCAGTCATAGTGCTGGCCTGTCCCTGCCCCTTTCCAGGCTCTACAGCCTCAACAGTGTCACTTTCCCTGCCTCTCTGTACAACTCCATGGGCTCCATCAGAAAACAAGTATTATTCAGTTGGTGCCTGGGATAGGTTTGGGATATAAATTAAAAATCAACAAGCAGGATGAAGGCTCAGATGCAGGTTGTAATATTCAGGCTTTTGCTGAAAGTGATGTTTGTAGTTGCAAGCATAAACTAGGATATAGTATCACTAAGTGAAATACTGATTTTAAAATATTGTGATGTTATGTATTTGAGAAAAATTTTCATGTATATTAACTTCTAAATTTTTATGAAATTCTAATGTATATTCATTTATGGTTAAATGTTTTAACATTTGTGTCACCTATTTCTCATTTCATCTTGATCTTCATCCACTGTTCTTGTCAAGCATTTTGTTTTACAGCTTGACTGATGCTTGTGGACAGATTCATGTTTTCTATTACATATTTGTATGAAAATGTGAAGAATTCATTGTGTTTTTGCATTTGTCTTTCCCATATTTGTTCATACCTGAGGAACCCTACATTTGCATCAGGAAGACAAATTTTAAATAATCAAGAAGTAGACTCATAATCAAAGTACATTTTAAAATCTTAGACTTACTGCAAAACAGATCTTACTTATTCTTTCCTTGCTTCCTAATGAAGGCAAATTCCTGACACACACATCAGTATGATTGTTTTGACTTCAGAGAGCAAGAAGAAAGTCTACTTGTGGGCATGATGATAAGCTGGAAGTGTAAAGTTTGGTTTGAGCAGTTTAATTAACAAAAAAAATCCCTTCTTAAGCGCTTGTAAAAATATTTTTTAATGTTTCTGAGACAATTACTTATTATAACCAAGAGTATAAGTTATGTTGTTGTGTGCCGTCGAGTGGATTCTTACTCCTAGCGACCCTATAGGTAGGACAGAGTAGGGTTTCCTGGGCTTTAATCTTTACAAGAGCAGATCTCCAGGTCTTTTGTCCCGTGAGCTCCTGGTGGGTTCGAACCACTGGCCTTTCGGTTAGCAGCGAAGTGCTTAACCATTGCACTATGAAGGCTCCATAATAAGTTATAAAATATATAATATTCAGCTGTTTACAGAATAGATCGGATCATAAAAGACAATGCTACTAGGAAAAGAAAAGAATACTTCTTTATAGATGCATTTACATTATCTGTGCCATTTTTTGTTGTTTTCTGTTTTCACAAGCATTATTGCAAATTCTGCTTTTCTCCAGTGGGTCTCTCCAGGGTCAGGCAAATTAACAAACCCTTTATATTTTAACTACCATGCTTTAACCATCATGCCATCTTTCCTTGTTTCCTTGCTTGTCCTCCATCATGCGTGCTGATACCAGGTTTACAGAACATATGGGTGAATCATTCCTTTGACATACAGGTGTGGTGCAAAGACTTCTGCTGGGACCTTCTCTGGCTGTGACCTAGTGAACTGGCTAATTGAAGTCGGCCTTGCATCTGACCGTGGTGAAGCTGTGATATATGGAGACAGACTGGTGCAAGGGGGAGTCATTCAACATATTACCAATGAATATGAATTTCGGGATGAGTACTTATTTTACAGATTTCTTCAAAAGAATCCTGAATAGAGTCCTCCTGTTACTAATGCAAGCACCCTCCAACAGGAGAGATATAAAGAAACTGAGCATCCATCCCCATCCTCACTTTCCCCTAAAACCTAAATTATAAAGGAGAGAACCTACATGGAGCCATACTCTAGCCCCAGACCTGTTACTAGCTGTATGACCTTGGGCAAGTCACAACCTTTCTGAGCCTCAGTTGCCTCTTTTGTAAAATGAAGGGATTTGATGAGATGTGTTCCTACCCCACACCAACATTCTGTAATTTTATGTGTATGTAAAACATGTAGGAAACTGACTTAGAAAAAAGAAAAAACCTAATCAAAGTTTAAAGTTCTGATAATGAACATAATCACTATAAACAATACTAATTATGCAACATTTTAAAATCATCGCTTTCTGCAGAAGTTTGCTGTAATTTCAAAATCAACATCCGATTAACCATTCTTTTAATTTGCCAAATCTGGCAATTATACTGCTGGCAGTAAACGAACCTTAAATTATGACAACTTTGCACTTATTAATAGCACTTGCTAAAAAAGAATTTTAATGATTCTGATAAGAGGCCTTCTTATTCTTATTATCCCATTTTCTTGACAAAGGGTACACTTAAAAAATGGAAGCACTGTTTCTTTAAGGTTCATCATTTCTTGCTTTTATAGCCACAGTACCAATCTGTGCCATTATGAGGGGAATAAGAACTTCCATAAATATTATTATCTCCACAGTCTTCCAATAGAAATATAGTCCAGTCTTTAACTTTTGTATTACAAATGATAATTTGAGTAATTTAAATTTTATCAACAAAATTACTGTCATGTGTCATTTCTAGTGTTTGCACAAAGGCTAACAGTATAGAAGAGTATTACCTATTCCTAATAGTAAAAAAAATTTTATATACTCCAAGCCAAGATTTTAAAATTCTAAGCTTAACATCCTGTTAACATTTAGAATTTAGTCTTTTTTAAGTACCCATGTATAAAAATCTATAAACTGGAAAACTATTAAATGTTGGCCTTAGATAAATTTTACCTTAGTGAACTAAAGACAGACTAAATTACTTGAAACTTAAATTACCTTATTTTGATGCCATTCGCATGACCTTTGAAACTCTAATTTTACCTGTCTGTGCTAGTTTTAACTTATTTAAAACATCTTTCAAATATTTGTTTATCTCATACTTTTAGCATCTTATATGTAAAAGCCAAATAGAAAAGAATTTATGAGCTAAGTGTCATTACCCTTTTAATGCAAAAATATATAATTAAAAAAGAAAACCTGCATGGCAGCCTAGTGTATTTAACAATTATACGTTAGTGTAGTATTAACCTATGGTTTAAATTATGATTAGGGACTGGGGATTTTTAAACCAGAATTGTCTTGCTGAGGAAATTTAAAAAAAAAAAAACAAAAACATGACCACATTATGACTCTAAACGGTTCTCTGCTATTCCAGGAGACTTTTATAGTTACAGTAAGAGATATATTAATTCTCATGCATGCAGGCAACTCAAATGCAAATGGAGAATTTTTGTTTGTGAAAAAGTCATATCACATATGTTCTGTTATTTGCACGAAGGAATCTGCCACATCTTTTTCCATGGGAGATACTAAAACACTGGATTAGAATGATAGGCAGTTTCAGATAATGAAGACTTTTAAGAGATGTTTTTAGAATTAAGGATATGCCCATTTTATTAAGTGAAAATATTTGTAACTGTTACTTTCTCACTGACAAAGCAAGTTTCTCAATAAAATAGCTATTTTAACTTGTAATGCCGATGTCTTTTCTTTATGTGAATAATGCAGAAGCCATTGTAGAGGTCTTTTCTATCATTTCTCAACGTTTTCGTGAGTGAGTTTTCTAAGGTTTTATTCATGACTCTGAGATCTGTGCACAGTGCCTTTCCCAATTATGCATTCAGTAAATACTTTTTATGAATGAGTCAATATGACATTAGAGTCCCTTTTAGACATGTCACAATTTTTAATATGCAAGGTCAGAGCTGGGAAAATGATACAATTTGATTAAAACATACCCCTTTTACACTAATCTTCAGCATAGTCAGTAATTGTTTTTTTCTTAGCTCTCAATAAATAATTCCATGACTAGCTTGTGCTCAGCCTTCAATATTTATAGTATAAGGTAAAGTGTGCTTAGTATTTTGAGAATAATGATGAATGATCAGTAAGTTTCTAAAAGCAAGAAAAATTTAAAACTGTCTGCTATACAGCAGAACACAGCTCTTGGTTTTTGCCCCTTCGTATCTCATAACCTGTAAAATATTAAATTACTTTATACCACTGGGCATAGGTAGTCATATGACAAGTAATGGTTGTAAACATTTCAGAATCATAAATGTATCACTGTTCTTCAGGAAAAGACAGGATTATAAATCTCTGCAATTAGTATGGTAAAAGTGTGAACATTTAAAAAAAAATTTGCTCTGTAGACCTCTTTTTGAAACAAAGATCAAGCAAACTATCTTTCTCTAAAGTATTCAGTTTATTAGATTATTACCTTGCTTCATTAAATAATGGTAAATAATAACATCATTTAAGGCTAACAAAAATAAAGCTAAATTTCAGCTATGTTTTTTACTCATAAGACAGCTAAAATTTAAGAAAAAAATTAAATTTTCTAAACTGTACAAGGCATTAATTACCCACACAGGTACCTAAAGCTTGAATACCACATTGGATTTATAGAGTGAAAGTCTTCAAACTGTTTTATAAATTAGTTTACATATCCTTATAATAATCGTTGCCTTTATTTGGGAGTTGTTCCTATTTCGAATATGGAAAAAGGTGACAGGTTGACTTGAGACTTATAAAAGGTTACTAAATTGTACAGTCCAGCTCATTTCTACAAGCAGAGAACAAGATTGTGTAAATTCTATCTATTCGTACTTGAATGGTCATGTAACAAATATTTAGCATCTAGTCTGTGCCAGATACAGTGTTAAACACCGGGCACACAACAGTGGGAACAAATATGGTTCCTATCCTCATAGAGGAGCCTTGATGGCACAACAATTAAGCACTCAGCTGCTAACCAAAAGGTTGGCAGTTTGAATCCACTCAGCAGCTCTGCAGGAAAAAGACCTGGCAATCTGCTTCTGAAAGGTCACAGCCTTGAAAACCCTATGGAGCAGTTCTACTCTGCACACATGGGATCACCATGAGTCAGAATCCACTTGAGGGCAACTAACAACAACAACATAAAGGGGAAGGAGTGGAATGAATGATGCAAGAAGAGGGAACAGCCATGAAAGCATAAACTGGACTGGCTTGAAAGAGCAGCATAGCTGAAACTTAAAAAACAACAGGTAAAGTGCAGTAAGATGTAGACAGAGGCAGATCAGGAGGGTCTTGTTGGTTTTTGTTAAGGATTGGGACTTTATCTTAAGAACAATGAGTCTAAAAGAGTTTTGGAAGGGGAGTTCATGATCAGATTATATTTTTAATAGGTCACTCTGGCTGCAGTAGCCCACATGGATGCATAAAGAACAAAAGTGAGTGTGGGAGAACAGTTACAGCAGTAACCCAGGTGAGAGATGGTGCTAGCTATGTCTAGGGAGGTGGCAAAAGAGAAGCTGAAAACGTGCTGACAGTAGAGAGGAAAATGAGGTTCAAGTATGTGACCTTGGATAAATCAATTAACTGTTCACCCTCAGTTCCCTCATCTATTAAAAAAAAAAGAGGCGTATGGGGTTAGGCAAGGGTCTTCATGATTTAGGGAACATTCTATCACTGAGCCATACATAAGGCAAACACAGAATCAACTGAGTACCTGAGTTAGACATCTTTTCCTTTATAATAGCAGCCCCGCATTAGACAATAGCAATATCAGGCATATTATAGTTTTTATTTTTATTTAAAAAATAACTTCCTAGGCACTTCTTAAATATAATGACCCATTTCTTTATTATAATCCTAACTGCAATGATAATGACCAATAATGTAATCAAATACCAAAAATTGACATTTCTAGAAACCAAAAAATACGTAATTTTGAGTTGAGATTTTTTGGTTTATATTTACAATTTTGAGTCTTACTTGGTAGTCTTTGTATAATTTTAACAAAGTTTGATAAACTTTGAGCAGACATTGTTGCTCATGTATAATAATGTCCCAATACACTAATAATTCTATTTCACTGCCATTTCCCTATTCCTATTTTCACCAAGTGAACAGAAATAAAAGATGAGAGAGATTTGAGACACAAATAGTATCTCCTAAGGTCTTGGTTCTCTTAATCTCCCAGACAAGCTCTTCTAAAAATACTTTATTAACATAAAAGCCCATAAGGGGGATGGCCCCCCAAATGCTAGATAATTAAAGCTAAAACCTCACTGGTCAGCCAAGTCTTGAAAAAAAGCATATTTGGGTTTAGTAAAAGTGCATTCACAGAATTAATAGACTACAGGGTTGCTACGAGTCAGAATCAACTCGACGGCAATGGGTTTGGTTTTGGGTTTGGTTTAAAGACAAAGACTCAATGTGTAAGTCCAGAAAGTGTCCTTGTTAGAGCTGGTTAATATTTGCCAAAGCATAACTCACTACCTGAGACAATATTTTCCATTACACCAAGAATCTGTTTTGTTTTTTGATGTAATTTAAGAAAATGATTTCAGGGCATTATATAATTATAATAAATCCATACATCATTTTGCTTCATGCTTTACACATTGACTATTTAATTATTGGGACAAAAAACAGTTATTGTGGCTAAAAACAAACACAAATTTGTTATCTGAAGTAACACTTGACTATTGCATGATCTCTGCATCCAATTCCAATGTTGTCTTCTTTCCCAGTATTTCAGCAAGACTGCATAGTTTTGATAGTCAAGATACCACTTCAGTGCTACTAAAGAATAATCAGATCTGCTCAAACTAGGTTTACAAATTAGGCAAAAGAATCTAACTTTGAGGGAAGATTGTTGACCACTTATATGGTCACTAAGAATTAATATTTGACTCATAAATTCTAATTTCATCTTTTGCACACCGAGAAAAGAGATTAACAACTTCATCCACATTAATATATTTGTTTTGAAGGATTGATTCCATCTCTTTAAATAGTCCTTTCTCCAGCTTCCTCATGTCATCCAACATTGTTTTGGCATTCTCCTGAACAATTAAAAATAAATAAATAAATAAACACACACATACATACATAAGTCTAACCAACTTCCAACCCACCTCTGCAGACAAGGTTTATTCATTCTGGTTTCTACTTCTAGTTTGGTACCCCTCCTCCTATTCTTTAAATATAAAAATGAGTGACTTTTTTGGGAAAAATCATTGCTATAGATTGAATTAATGTATTAAAATCAAATTATTGTTATTGTTCTTAGTAGACAAGGCAAGAATAATTATGTAGGATTCATCTATAAGCAAGAAACCTAAAAGACAAATAACAGGACAATTTAAAGTCTGATATTAATTGTGTATGGGAGAGTTGCTGAAAATTGAGGGTTGAGAAATTTTTATGAATTTACATCTTCTGTATTTAAAACCAATATTATCAGATTGGAGCATTGGTGGTGCAGTGGTTAAGAGCTTGGCTGCTAACCAAAAGGTCAGCAGTTCGAATCCACCAGCCGCTCCTTGGAAACCCTGTGGGGCAGTTCTGTTCTGTCCTATAGGGTTACTGTGAGTTGGAATCAACTCAACAGCAACAGTTTTTATTATCAGATTAAACAAAGGAAATGTAACAGTGATTTTCAAGGAAAATAACAACTAAAAGAAAAGACATTTTCTCTATGAGTTCTTCCTTGCTTTAAGAAGAGGGGAAAAAAAGGTCCATGACTCTTTCAGAAAGGAGCAATTTTTAAACAGTTGATGTATTTAGTGTGATCAGTTAGAGTGTAGCATCTAGATTAAAAAGTATGTAAGAAAAAAGTCACTAAAAAGTGAGCATAATTTTAAAAATTTGAACCATTATGGGGAAGACTTCCGCAGACAAAGGTTCTTAACCTTAACACGGACTTCAATATGAAATTGCATGTAATTTTTTCTGAGGAAACACTGCATTTTATATCAGTGGAGAAAAAATGGATTTTTTCTAGAAAGGTATTAGAACAATTGAATATCACTTTGGAAAACAAAGGTAGGATCCCCACCTGATAACATACACAAAAATAAACTCCAGGTATATTAAAAACTAATGTTTTAAAAAATACACACATACACACTAGAAGAAAATACAGAAGTTATATTTATTTTGAGGTAAGGTAGACTTTTTGAAGCATGAAATCAAGATGCCTTAAGGGAAAAGACTAGCAAATAGTCGTTGGCTAAATAGTAATTGACTAAAATTTTTGTCTGACAAAAGTACCTTTAGAAACTTAGATGCCAAACAATAAGCTGAGAGAAAAAAAATTGCAATATAACAAAGGGTTCATATGCATATATTTCTGCCTGTTTGAGGCAAAAAACAAATACAATCCAGAATCAATTGAAAAATAGGCAAAGAAAAGGAATAGGCAAGTCATTTAAGAGGAAATACAAACAGCCAATAAACAAACAGGAGAAGATTTTCACTCTCACTAAGAATCAAGACATGTAAATTAAAAACATCAATAGGACTGACTCTTCCAAAGACACAGACGTAGTTATTTACAGAACCAAGACTAGAACCCAACTCTTCGGACATTTCTTCCTTGAAATCCCATTATCTTCCCACTACTATTTGTTGTCAATCAACACTTAACAAACCAAAAACCAAACCCACTGCCATTGAGTCGATTCTGACTCATAGCAACCCTACAGGACAGAGTAGAACTGCCCCCTAGAGTTTCCAGGGAGCCCCTGGTAGATTCAAACTGCCAACCTTTTGGTTAGCAGACATAGCTCTTAACCACTATGCTACCAGGGTTTCCAATCAACACTTAATATTTATTAAATAAAGACTAAGTAAGGTAGTAACAGCTTTTAAAATTTTATTCCAACATTACTTTACAAAAAATGTCAATTAACAAACATTTAATAATTTCGCATGTGGACTATATATATGTATATACACACACACACTAAGCAAGCTACTTAAATTCTCCTAGTCTCAGATTCTTTATCAATAGATGGGAATAATAATAATACCTACCTCATAAAATAGTTGTAAAGATTAAATAAAATAATCCATATAAAAATACCATGGTTCTTGGTGTATAGTAGGTGCTCAATAAATATTAGCTATTGTTATTATGTTTAATACACCAAATTTTTCTAAGTATTCACAACATACTCTTAAGCAAAGTCAAGAAATAATACAGTTTTATTATAGTCGGAGCATATAAACTATTTTTAAACCTATTTTTATATGAAGGAAGGAAAGAAAGCTAAAATTCCGAAGTATAAAATATGGGCTGAATCATACTTTAAGCTATTCTTAATGATATAGCAACGAATATAATCTAATCATACCTTATCATTATTGATTACTTCTAATGCCCATTGATGTTTTTGGTAGAGTGGGTGTCTTCTGTCAGGCCTAATCTTAATACGTGACTTCTTTTTAACTGGATCTTCAAGTTCAAATGTTGGTGAACTGGTATCCAATAGTTGTGAAATATTTGGCACAAATATGAAAGGCTTAAAAACTGACCTAGAAGAAAGAATCTTTATTAAATTGGCATGTTGGGATATAAAAAATACTAGGCATTATTTTAAGTCTCTCAAGATTCCCTCTAGCTAGAAGTTTTTGTTAATGATGCTACACACTGATTTGTTCCTGTCACACCTGTCTTCCCTGGTACACTGGGATCTCCTTTGGGGCAGGAGACTACGTTTTATTTGGCCTTCTATTCCTATGTACCTAACAGAGGGTCTAGCACATAAACAATGTCAGTGAAATAACAGTTTGCCGGTTTCTACTGCAAACTCCATACTTGGAGGGTGTCTCAGTTATCTACTGTTGCTATAAGAGAAATACCACAAGTGGATGGCTTTAACAAACAGAAATTTATTTTCTCACAGTTTAGGAGGCCAGAAGTCCAAATTCAGGGCACTGGCTCTAGGGGAAGGCTCTCTGTCAACTCTGGGAGAAGGTCCTTGTCTCTCCAGCTTCTGTTTCCTGGTTCCTTGGAGATCTCCATGTGGCTTGGGATTTATCTTCCCCCATCTCTGCTTGCCTAATCTGCTCCTTTTATATCTTGTTAAGAGATTGACTCAAGACACACCCTATAGTAATCCTGCCTCATTAATATAACAAAGACAACCCATTCCCAAATGAGGTAATAAACCACAAGCATAAAGGTTAGGATTTACAACACATATTTTTGGTGGACACAATTCAGTCTATAACAGAGGATAAAAATAATTCTCAATGTTAGACTGAGGATTAGGATTTGCGATGAAAATGAGCAGCAGTATTAATTAGGGAGACACAGATTTCATTCCATTTTCTTGACAATATCCTTAATAATATAAAAGACTGTAACACTAAGACATAGTGGATATAAAATCATTTCTAAATGTAACATCCATCAAGTTTTGTGAAAGACACTTGAATCAAGGTGATCAAGACAGACTATACAAATCCTACTTAAGCTTTAACTGAACTATAGCTATTTTTACATGTACCTATTTTCTAGATATGAGTGCACAAGTAGCCATGTAAATCAAGCTCAATTACATTATTTAACCCTTTCCACTAATTATTATCAATCACCTAATATTGTAATGTTTGGAATCTGAAATTTTTAAAAACTACCTAATTTCTTTTCTTGACAATGTTAAACATATTTGGAGGAAAAGGGAGTAGCATAACTATATATAAGAAACTATTAACATTTTCTTCCCATAAAAAATGAGATGTTATGGCTGTTGTGCACATATGGGAACGGCAGACTAAAACCTGAACAGAAAGTGCATCCAAAATTATTGTCCTAGTCATGTGACAAAAATTAAGCCTAGCAAAATCATCAGCATACTAATGATTCTACCCCTACTCCCTGACCCCTTGCTGGTTTATAGTATTTTGTGACTTTACCTCTCAGGATCAGGAGTCCCTGTAAAGAAGTGAATGCAAGGAAGATTGCTGTCTTGAGGTAAAACAGAAACCATGCTCGCAGTGGTCAGGAATTCTCCTTCCATATTAATGCCACTTGGTTTATCCCGAAGAATTTCCATCATCGTTTCAAAAGTTATGTTTCCTAGGGAATGATTTTAAAAATCATCAAATACATATGCATATACAGGTGCCCTACAAATACAAACTGCTTTTTCTAATGCTAATACATAACGTGAAATATTGGTGTTGGTATAAATAAGAAATTGACCATAAACAAACCTTGTAATAATAACTGCAATTAGACTCATTCCACTGTCACAAGGAAGATATTTTTTAAAAATATAAAACATGTAAAGTCTCAAAACCATTGCAACAGGTAAAATCTATGTAACTTCTAAAGAGGAAGGAAACAAGAAGGCAATGCACTTAATCCCACTGCTCTTATAGAGTTTATTAGGGAGTATTTAGTTAACAAAGGAGCTCTGGTGGCACAGTGGTTAAGCACTCGGCTGCTAACCGAAAGGTCGGCAGTTTAAACCCACCAGCTGCTCTGTGGGAGAAAGACATGGCAGTCTGCTTCCGTAAAGATTTATAGCCTTGGAAACCCTATGGGGCAGTTCTACTCTGTCCTATAGCTTAGCTATGAGTCGGAATCGAGTAGACGGCAAGGGGTTATTTAGTTAGGGTTATTTAGTTAGCAGTGAGTCCGTGATTTCAATAATTATTATCTGAGTCTAATCATTCTGAAAACCAAATATTAGCAGAATATTGTGGTTAGTTTCCAGTATTATGTAAAATGTTCTTTAGAAAATTATTCCTATAATTTTTTCCTATAATTTCTGTGCCTGACATTAATAATCTTATATGAAAGTATGAACTGTGACCTGAGTGGGAATGAAGGAGACAGAACACACTATTGGTTAATGGAGTCTGTACACTGATAATTCTACTGGACTGTTCTAAAAGTTTAAACATCCACGATGTATGATGAAAATGGATGGCATTATATTCTGTTTTCTGCTTTCGTATTTAAAGTTTCCTATTTTAAGGAGTTTTTTAAGAAAAAAATACAATAATTAGAAAAACAGAGACAAAAATCTGATGTATTTCTTGGCAAACACAACATGTCTCTGCAGAGAGCATCAGAATCCCATTATTAGAAGACTTTCCACCAAAAAATTTAAAAAGCCAGTTATGCCTTCAGACACCTCTGCTCCTTGCCTTGCATATCCATAGTCAAAGTTCAGGACCTAAATACCTTATAACAAGATTAAATAATCTTACCCCTTCCCAATCTACTCCTCCAAAAGTAGTCAAGACAGCTTCTCCTCACGTCATAATTCTCTTCTCCAAAATTTATGACTCTCAATTCCTCCTGAATCAAATTAAAACTCATTCAATACCTGCCACTACTAATTGGGTCCTCCTTTCCTAATTGCCCTCATCTTTGGTTTACTTTCTGGGTTCCACTCTACAAATCAAATAAACTTACATCAACCCTATTCCTAACTTCAGGCTCTGGCAACTCCACCCTCATGCCCCCATCTCAACTGAAATGACATTTTCTTCTCCATGTGAAAGCATTCCTGACCTATCTATATTGGTCCTAGCCCTGCCATTATATTACAAATTCTTCAGCCCTGGTGGTGCAGTGGTTAAGCATTTGGCTGCTAACCAAAAGGTCAGCAGTTCAAATCTACCAGCTGCTCCTTGGAAACTCTATGAGGCAGTTCTTCTCTGTCCTATAGGGTTGGTATGAGTTGGAATTGACTCAAAAAAAATGGGTTTGGTTTTTGGCTTAAATACAAGGATGGGATTTTTTATTGTTCAGTTATCATTCATTCAACAAATACCAAGTGCCAGGCATGCATGTACACACACACACACACACACACACACACACACACACTGTTGTTGTTAGTTGCTGTCTTAGTCATCTGGTGCTGCTCTAACAGAAATACAAGTGGATGGCTTTACAAAGAGAAGTTTATTCTCTCATAGTCCAGTAGGCTACAAGTCCAAATTCAGGGCATTAGCTCCAGGGGAATGTTTTCTCCGTTGGCTCTGGAGGAAAGTCCATGTCATCAGTCTTCCTTTGGTCTGGGAGCTTCTCTGCACAGGAACCTCAGGTCCAAAGGATGTGCTCTGCTTCCGGCACTGCTTTCTTGGTGGTATGAGGTTCCCATGTGTCTCTGCTCACTTCTCTCTTTTATATCTCAAAAGAGATTGGATTAAGACACTATCTAATCTTGTAGACATCATCAGTATAACCTCATCATAGTGATAGAGTTTACAACACATAAGGAAATGACATCAGATTACACAATCATGTACAATATTGGGAATCATGACCTAGTCAAGTTGACAGATATTTTGAGGGGGACACAATTCAATCTGTGATAGTTGCTGTCAAGTCAGTTTCAACTCATGGCAACTCCGTGTGTATAGAGTTGAACTGCTCTAAGGGGTTTTCAAGGCTGTGAACTTTTGGAAACAGACTGCCAGGCCTATCTTCTAAGGCGCCTGTGGCTGGATTTGAACTACCAACCTTTCAGGTAGTACTCGAATGTTTAACCATTTGAAACACCCAAGGACTCCATATTACACTTGCTGGGACTCCAATTACATTAGGTGTGAGATCTTTTCAATGAATCCCATGTGCCTCTCAACTCACATTCTTGTCTATATTTTCCAAACTTTTCTCTCTCTGTGTTTTAATCAGGATACTTTCAACTGATCTTCCAGTTCACTATTTTTTTTCTTCTGCTATATCTAATCTGTTGTTAAAACAATCTATTAAATTCTTAATTTCAGTTGTTATATTTTTTCAGTTCTATTATTTCCATTTGGTTCTCTTCTGTAGACTCCAGTTCTCTGATGAAACTCTCATCTAAATTTTCATCTAATTTTCCAAAGTCTGTGTCCAATAAATCCAATGTCTAGATAACCTGTGGGTTAGTTTATACTGTCTGCTTTTTCTCTTAATTTTCAGTCATTTGGTCCTATTTCTTGGCAAGTTTGGTATTTTCTGGTTGAATGCTAGACACTGTAAATGAAATTTTGTAGAGTCCCTGTATAGTATTTTCCTCAGCAGAAGATTTCATTTTCTTCTGGCAAACAGACAGAATTGGCAGACAGATAGAATAAGGGCGGACTACCTTGGTCCAGTTGAGGCTGGTCTATTTCCTGTTTCTTCGTAGCCCTAAGGTACAGCCTTTCTGGGATCTCAGCAGAAAGCCTGTGGTTTTTGCCAGGCCCTACCTTCTTGGTTGGCCCTCAACTTCAATTTTTGTCCCTCTGTTCCCATGAGACTGCCAAGATCTCTGCTTAGCTTTTCAGCCACTTAGCAGCTACTTTCTGCTTAATATCTCAGTGTCTCATCCTGCATGTGTGCTGTTTAGGAGTCAGCAAATGCCTTAAAGAGAACTGTACCATAGAAGATCAAGCTCTTCTTAAAGTGTAGGCAGTCTTCTCTACCTCCTGGATCTGGGTCCCTCGAACAATAATGTTTTTTCCTCCAGCTTTTAGAGTTGTTCTTGGGGGAGGTTAGTCTAATACCAGTTACTCTTTTATAACCAGAAGCAGGAGTCCAGCCCTATGCTTTTAACTGCTCTGCTATTATACCCTTTCTTTATTAAATACATCAGTCTCCTTTTACCTTGAAGTAGTACCAATTTCTTACTAATAGTAATGAACATGGTGGACCCATACTGTGACAAATTTATATATATATATATATATATATATATATTTATATATATATATATATATATATATTTATATATATATATATAGTTCCCGCCATCAGATATTTTCATATACTTTATAAGCAATGATGAATTATTAAAATTAGTTCTAAAGAAACAAATAACTTTCATTAAACATGGTTGATCGACCACAGGTTTTTGTTTCCTCTCTTTCCCAAAACACTACCACAATAACAGTAAAGGAATAAAAATGAAGTAATATGCAAAGACAAGAAAGCATGAAAGGCAAGAGTCTCCTCCACAATAAAATGCAAATAATTAAAAACAAAAAACCTCATAGCAAGTCTACTCAAATTGTGATATTGTGACATTTCAAATTCAAATAAAATGGACTTCCACATAAAATAATACTATGTTCCATCCTCATGTAATCATGTAAGCTATCGACTATTTTATGTTAATGGCAATAACCAAAAACCAAACCAAACCCACTGCCATCAAGTCGATTCTGATTCACAGTGACCCTATAGGACAGAGTAGAACTGCCCCACAGTGTTTCCAAGGAGCAGCTGGTGGATTTGAACTGCTGACTTTTTGGTTAGCAGCCAAACACTTAGCCACTGTGCCACCAGGGCTCCACTGTTAATGGCAATAGTTTTATACAAATCTAAATTCTCTTACCCAGTTTCCCAATAATACAGCTATGACTTCAAGAAAAATAATTTATTAAATTTATAGATAACTTGCTACAGGAGCAATATCTTTCTGTTAATTTTGAAAAACACAAGAAAGGGAAAAAAAAGGGGGATGAACCTAAAAACAGCCCTTAATATTAAAACTGAACAGTAAATTGCCCTGAGATAATCTTTAAACTTTAAACCTAAAATATCCCCTGAAGTCTTCTTAAAGCTAAACAACAGCTTAGCTTAACTACTAAAAAAGGTCTGCTTTGAACGTTATGCTCTTCTAGAACTATCTATATGGGATCAAATTGACAAGACCAACTGGAAAGATTAGATAGGAACCTCAGGGTGCAGTGAGTTTATGTTAATGAGGGAGAAACAACTCAGAAAAGGAAGGTGAGAATGGTTGCACAACTCAAAGAATGTAATCAGTGTCACTAAACTGTACATGTAGAAACTGCTGAATTGGTGTATGTTTTGCTGTGTATACCGGCAGTCCCTGGGTTACAAACAAGATCCGTTCCTGTGTCTTCAAGTCGATTTTTTTAGGTAAGTTGGAACAGGTGCATACAATTCTTATTTGGCCTTACATGTACTTTAGTGTAAGAAAAGGCTCAAAGCCTTTTCAATGATTTAAAAGCTACATGTGGAGTAAGTGAAGGTGATCGTTAAGAATTTGTTGTGAGTAGGGGTTGATTCAACTGTTTCAAAGTGAGAGCAAATTTACATAACATTGAAGAGCAAGCACAAGTTGTAACCTGGGGACTGGTTGTATTCCGAACAACAACAAAATAAATAAAATTTAGGCAAAAAAAAACTTAACAATAAAACAAGAGCCTAGCATCCCCATCTATCTATCAGGCACACAGCCTCAACACCTAGTGAGATTTTAAAATGATTCAAATTTAAACTCCTATAAATGACAAGTTTTAATGAAAACAGTGTCAGAACTGTAACACTGCGATAATATAGGTATTATGAAAATGTTTTCTATATTCAAACCTACAATTCTCAAAATGAAAGGAAGATTTACATGATCACTTGAGTAGGACAGCTGTAAGTAATCCACTAGCAAGCACTGAATAAGTACAGAGACTGCAGTGGCAGGTTCAGTAAAATTGAATGCAAACCACAGGGTACATTTTCATTGCAATTTAAACTAGTTATTTAAAATACATGAGTGAATATAGATACAGTTTGGATATACATGCAGCAGTTAATAGCTATCAGATAGGGATAGCTGCAAAGAAGAGAGGTAGGCTCTGCCCTCTAGAAAAATCATAGGAAAAATTAACCATAATGTACTAGTAGGCAATTTTCTATAAAAGTATTAGAAACACATTTGTTCTTTTGGCAAAGCACAGAAAGCTGGATGAACTGCAGTTCATATTTGGGAAAAAATAATTTTTATGTCAGATACATCTATTATTATAATCATGTATGCATTTCAAATCTATGATTGTTATTTTGTAGTTAAATATAACAGAACTAATTATTACTATGCAATGACTAATTAATTTATAATTATTTCAATCTATTTTTCTTCCTTTTGTCCAATTACTCTAAACTTTAGGAATCTTGACATTTTCTTCTCCACCTTAATCAGGCATTATTGTTCTCCGTTTTCTAAGAATACCTGCTAATTTGATTTCCTGAACCTTTACGTTTATTGCCAGAAAAAAGTTCACAACAGTGATCTTTGTTAAACTGTCTACAAATTATAATTCAATTCAACTAACAATCCTTTGTTAATTTATTGAACACTTAATAAGCATACACAACAGAAGGATCACATCCCTTAACAGTGAAACTAAACTAGCCTCAGAGTAAAGGTTACTCTAAAGCTACCCCAGAAAAGCTTTAAGACAGGCCTCAAAAGGATGCAACTGCATCATAAGTGATAACCTGACTAAACTAGGCCCAAAGTGGAGTCACTTGTGCTGAGCCCCACAGCAGCAAAACTAAGTTTCATTTCATGTAAATGCCAGGAGCTGAAATCCAAGCCAATCAATTGACGCTCCCAGAAAAGGAAACCTAAACTCGCCTATCAGGTCTGTCTGCCATTACAAAAAGCTTTCTGCCTCTACCTCACTTTGGAACTTTTGTCTGACTTACAAACCGGAGCTTCCCCACTTCATGTACTGTGAAATAAAGCTTATGAGTTCATATACAAGTTTAATAATGTAAAAATTCTATTGTTAACAGAAATAAGTAACTTCAACTGCTAGAACAAAGTCAAATGCTTTTTAAAAGAAAAAAAACAAAATCCAACACTCAACAACATAAAATTCAGAACATCTACCACACAATAAAAAATTTATACCCAATATGTAAATAAGCAGGAAAATGTGACCCAAAACCAGAAGACGATTAGGTCAATAGACACAGACCCTGAAATGACAGATGGCGTTGCCAGACGAAGGATACTAAAACAGCTATTATAAACATGCTAAATATGCTCAAGGGTTTAAAGAAAAACATGAATAAGGAGAGAAATGGAAGATACACAAAAAGAACCAGATGGACCTTGTAGAGGAAAAAAATACAATATCTGAAATTAAAACATCACTAGATGAGATTAACAGCAAATTAGATAATGTAGAAGAACAGCGAACTTGAAGATAAATCTGTGAACATAATACTAGAATCACAGCAGATGTAAGAACTATACCCCCCTTTCTTCTGAATGCCCATCTAACTTGAATGTTTTCAAAGGCAGTTACAAGTAGGTTCATTATGGAGATTTCCCATCCATATTTGTTGTATCAAATATTCAGACAGTGAGTGTAAAAACAGGTATGCTGAAAGACTGTGGTTTAACTGGCTCCAAAATAGTGGGGTTTTTTTTTTTCTCAACACAGCCCAGCTAGCACAACTTGAGCCCACAAAACACATGTGGTTCAAAGTTCAGTCTCTCAAGAGAGACTGTGTTGAACCATAGCAACGGCTAAATTCCAGGCTAGGAATCTGGGCAGGGAGCAGAGTAGCATTTTTCATTCTGTTAGCATTGGTAAGGAGTCCAGTTCCTACTCCCCAAATGGATCTTTGACCAAGACACCTACACTCTCATGGATATTAAAACTCTACCTTCTAAGGTTTATATCTGATCCAGAATTGCCCCTTGACACAGAAAGGAGGAGGATTATGTGGATAGGAGATACTTCAAATCTTGCTAATACTATGGGTCCTCTCTCTTTTCTTTTTTTTTGTGCCTAGTGATTTCCTCTTCTTGTATTTGAACTTAACTATGTATGTCTTTAATGTTTAAATATTTTACTCAACATTTCTAGGGTTTTGGAGTGGAAAGCGGGAACTATTATACCTGTAGTTTGTCTTCTTGACCAGAAGTTCTAGATATAACTTTTATAACAAGAAAATAATCAATAAAAGTTATAGCCAAAAATAAATAAAAGCAGCAGCAGCGGTAGTAAAAGAAGCTTATCTCTATATTCCAGTGTACTCTGAGAAGAAAATTAATCCTAATTTGACTTTAAAAATATTAATACAAACTGAAAAAAGGGTCTGAAGCTTGAGAATCTGAACTTGTCCTTCAAAAAGAATCATTATCCTCTCACAATTGTACACTTCACTCACCTCAAAGAACAGCTTACAATATCACAACGTTCTGTTTTAATAAAAGTGTACCTTTGCAAAACCTTTGTAAAAAAAATTACACGTTTTACATTATGAAAACAAAGAGTTTTCCTACCCACAACACTAAAGGTCATTTTGTTAAATGCTGTAGAAATCTATGCACTGTAACTAATAAATAATCTTTAGCTATGCTATAAACTACCCTTTAAAAGTAGTTTTTTTTTTGTTCTACATAATTATTTCTAGATGACTAGGGCCACTAAAACCAAAAGGCTGGTTTCATTATTCATTAGCTTTCACTTAAAACTTATTCTTTCAGAAAACAACCAGAATTAAAAAACACATCCTGTTTTCAAAACTAATGAACATATCCTGTTTTCACAATTAATGAACACATCCTGTTTTAAAGATTAATGAACACATCTGTCTTAGTCATATAGAGCTGCTCCAACAGAAATACCACAAGTGGATGGTTTTAACAAAGAGGTATGTATTCTCTCATAGTCCAGTAGGCTACAAGTCCAAATTCAGGGCATCAGCACCAGGGGAACACTTTCTCCATCGGCTCTGGAGGAAGGTCCATGTCATCAATCTTCCTCTGGTCTGGGAGCATCTCTGCGCAGGAACCTCGGGTCCAAATGACACGCTCTGCTCCCAGCACTGCTTTCTTGGTGGTATGAGTTTCCTATGTGTCTCTGCTCACTTCTCTCTTTTATATCTCAAGAGAGATTGCATTAAGACACTGATCTTGTCAACCTCATCAGTATAACCTCATCACAGTGATAGAATTTACAACACATGAGGAGATCACATATAATCTCATCATAGTGGTAGAGTTTACAACACATAAGGAAATCAACATCAGATAACACAATCATACAATACTAGGAATCATGATCTAGCCAAGTTGCTACACACATTTTTTGGGGGACACAATTCAATCCATGATAACATCCTAGGACAGGGTTGCAAAGCCTATTATTATAATTGCTGTCAATAAGTTGTACACCTTTAAAAGGTTGAACAAGTAAAACCTGTGTGACAGATATACAACAACGACAAGAAAAAAAAAAGTAGCTGCTGAGGCTGTATATTTACAACCAAAAACCTCACAAGATTTGGTTTCTTGGTTTGGAGGTTTAGGGTCATGATTTCATGGGACATCTAAGTTAACTGGCCTAATAACATGTTTAGTGCTTTTGATCTACCTCCTAGTTCACTGTGTAGTGCCTGGGGTCTTAAAAGCCTGCAAGTGGTCATCCGAGGTACAACAATTAGTCTCTGTTCATCTGGAACAGAGGAAGGAAAGACAGGAATAGAATGAGGATATGCAATGTGCAGCCAATTGTCTCCATAAACAACTGCCTCCTTTGCCATGAGATCAGAAGAACTGGATGGTGTCTGGCTACCATTACTGAACATTTTGATCAAAGATTCCATAGAAGAATCTGACCAAAAGGGGAAATGCAGAACAAAATTTCAAATTCTCATGGACTCCAGACTTTCTGGAGCCATGAAGGTTGTATGAACCCCTGAAACTACTGCCCTGAGATAATCTTTAAACCTTAATCCAAGAATATCCCCTGAATGCAGAACACAAATTCTGGTAAAAAGAGGAGGTGGGGCCAAGATGGCAGAGTAGTCAGATGCTTCTGCTGGACACTCTTACAACAAAGACCCGAAAAAACAAGTGAATTGATTATATATGGCAATCTGGGGACCCTGAACATCAAAGGCAGAGTTGAGGAACCGGACTGAGTGTCAAGGGGAGAGAGAGACGGTTTGGAAGCAGCGAGGATTGCAAGATCTGACCCGGTAAGAGCCTGAGCCCTCCAGGCTTGATCAGCTTTGGGGTGAGCAGTGAGGCAGGCAAGCAGAGGCGCTCAGGAGGTGCATTTTCCACACTGGGAGAGACCCAGTGCCAGAGTGTCTACACGGCCACCCAGAACCAGTGAGAAGCATCCCTGGATTGGTGAAAGATAAGTAATTGCATACAGCCTACCGCGCGGAACAAAAACACCCCCCTTAGGGAAAAACCTCTCTCCCATTTACCTCCCTGCTCCCTGCTCTGTACTGGGTCCCGGACTGGCTTCAGCAATTGCTGAGTCCCCTGGGCTGGAAGTAGGATCTGTCACACGCCTGGAGCCATTATCCCTACCTTGGAGAGTGAACAAATTAACAAACAGAGGAAAAAATAAACTGCCAGCTCCCCTAAGTCAGGAACCCAGGGTAGGCACAGGTTCTTTGCCTAGGCACAGGCATAAGGGATCCATGGACTTTGACTACCTTTCCCCCTGCACAGGATAGGCCCTCATTACCATAGTACAACAGGGTATATACCGGAAGACCAACTTCAACTATTTCAGCTGTGAAGTGGCAGGTTCTAGACATTTAACACTGCTCTGCCCATTAAGCAGGGTCTTCACCTACCCACATCAGGGGCCTGAGAACTGGTGGCTCTACCAATGCCACCTAGCCACCTGCAATAGGGGCCCATGAATAAGAGGTGCCCCCCAGTCCTTAGGGCCAACAGCATTAGGTGCTCATAATCTGCCTGCAAAGCCCACCCACCTACGCACTGTAGGAAACAGGGACACGCCTTCCTCCCGTACACTCGGGGGCAGCCATCAGCCCCCTGCCTTGCTCAGAGTGTGTCCCCCTGCTGCAGCCAGATGTCTGTGCCTACACCAGTCACCCATGCCTGTCTAGGACTGTAAGTGAGAGCCTACACCACACACTTGGTGCCTATCTACCTGGGCACCTGAGCTGAATCCATACAGGAGGAGAAGGCAGACTCCTGAGCTCACATACCTAACCACCTGGTGACAGGACATTAGAGCTTCAAAGGTGCCAGTAATCAAACTAGCTCATATGAGCAGCCTATTTGGGCATATCAAAACAAAACAAGAAGCTAGGACACAGTAAGCAAACATAAAATAAATAAATATAATAACTTCTTGATGGCTCGGAGACAACAGTCAATATCAAGTCACATAAAGAGGCAATCCACGATGGCTTCAGCAAGTTCCCAAAATAAAGAATCTAGAAATTTTCCAAAGGAGGAAAATTTCTTGGAATTACCGGAGGCAGAATACAAGATTAATATACAGAACTCTTCAAGAGATTAGGAAGGAAATTAAGCAAAACGCAGAACACGCAATAAAGGAAATCAAAAAGATTACAGAAGAGAATAATGACAAATTTAACAGGCTGCAAGAAACTATAAAGAGACAGCAATCAGAAATCCAGACGATTAACAACAAAATGTCAGAATTAGACAACTCAATAGAAAGTCATAGGAGCAGAACGGAGGCAATAGAAGTCAGAATTAGTGAGACTGAAGACAAAGCACTTGACACCAACTTATTTGAGGAAAAATCAAATAAAAGGATTTAAAATAATGAAGAAACCCTAAGAATTATGTTATTCTCTATCAAAAGGAATAACCTACGAGTGACTGGAGTACCAGAATCAGGGGGATAACAGAAAATACAGAGAGAATTGTTGAAGATTTGTTGGCAGAAAACTTCCCTGATACCGTGAAAGATGACAAGGTATCTATTCAAGATGCTCATCAAACCTCACATAAGGTAGATCCCAAAAGAAAGTCAACAAGACATATTATAATCAAATTTTCCAAATCCAAAGATAAACAGAGAATTTTAGGAGCAGCTGGGGATAAACAAAAACTCATCTACAAAGGAGAGTCAATAAGAATAGGCTCGGACTACTCAGCAGAAACTATGCAGGCAAGAAGGCAATGGGATGACATATATAAAGCCTTGAAGGAAAAAAACTGCCAGCCAAGAATTATATATCCAGCAAAACTGTCTCTCAAATATTGTGGTGAAATTAGGGCATTTCTAGATAAACAGAAGTTTAGGGAATTTGCAAAAACCAAACCAAAATTCCAAGAAATACTAAAGGGAGTCCTCTGGTTAGAAAATCAGTAACATCAGATCACAACCCAAGACTAGAACACAGGACAGGGCAACCAGATATCAACCCAGACAGGGAAATCACAAAAGTAAATCAAAGCTGAAACACTGAAAATAGGGAAACAGATGTCAATATGTAAAAGATGACAACATTAAAACAAAAAAGAGGGACTTAAAAAATGTAGACATAGATTTTTCATATGGAGAGGAAGTCAAGGTGATATAAAGAAATAAAAGACTGGTATAAACTTAGAAAATAGGGGTAAATATTAAGGTAACCACAAAGGAAACTAAAAATCCTACAAGTCAAAATAAAAAACTAGAAAAATATAAAGACTCAGCAAACACAAAATCAACAACAATGAAAAAGATGAAAAGAAAATACATAAATTAAAATGACTCAGCACAGAAAATTAAGTGGAACAAAGAAACTGTGAACACACAAAAAAAGACATCAAAATGACAACAGTAAATCTATCAATTACGCTTAATGTAAATAGACTAAATGCACCAATAAAGAGACAGAGAGTGGCAGATTGGATTAAAAAAACACGATCCGTCTATATGCTGCCTACAAGAGACACACCTTAGACTAAAAGATACAAAGAAACTAAAACCCAAAGGATGAAAAAAACATATCAAGCAAACGACACTCAAAAAAGAGCAAGAGTGGCAATAGTAATCTCTGACAAAACAGACTTTAAAGTAAAATCCACCACAAAGGATAAGGAAGGACACTATATAATGATTAAAGGGTCAATACACTAGGGGGACATAAATATAATAAATATTTACGTACACAATGACAGGGCTCCAAAATACATAAACTCTAACAGCACTGAAGAGAGATAGACAGCTCCACAATAGTAGTAGGAGACTTCAACACACCACTTTTGGTGAAAGACAGAACATCCAGAAAGAAGCTCAACAAAGACACAGAAGAAGAGCTAAATGCTACAATCAATCACCTTGATCTCACGGACTTATACCGAACACTCCAACGAACAGCAGCCAAGTATACTTTCTTCTCCAACGCACATGGAACGTTCTCCAGAAGAGACCACATATTAGGCCATAAAGCAAGCCTTAAAAAAATCCAAAGCATCAAAATACTACAAAGCATCTTTTCTGACCATAAAGCCATAAAAGTAGACATCAACAACAGAAAAAGCAAGGAAAAAAAATCAAACACGTGGAAACTGAACAAAACCTTGCTCAAAAACTACTGGGTTATAGAAGAAATTAAGGATGGAATACAGAAATCATAGAATCAAACGAGAATGAAAACACATCCTACCAGAACCTTTGGGGCACAGCAAAAGCAGTGCTCAGAGGTCAGCTTACAGCAATAAATGCACAAATCCAAAAAGAAGAAAGGGCCATAATCAAAACATTAACCCTACAACTGGAACAAGCAGAAAGAGAGCACCAAAAGAAGCCCTCAGGTGCCAGAAGAAAGGAATAAGAATTAGAGCAGAATTAAATGAAATAGAAAACGGAAAAACAACCGAAAGAGTTAACAAGACCAAAACTGGTTCTTTGAAAAGATCAACAAAACTGATAAACCACTGGCCAAACTGACAAAAGAAAAACAGGAGAGGAAGCAGATAACCTGTATAAGAAATGAGATGGGTGATATCACAACCAACCCAACTGAGATTAAAAGAATCATAACAGAATACTATGAAAAACTGTACTCTAACAAATTTGAAAACCTAGAGGAAATGGACAAATTTCTAGAAACTCACTTCCTACTTAAACTAACACAAACAGAGGTAGAACAACTAAATAAACCCATAACAAAAGAAGAGCTTGAAAAGGTAATTGAAAAACTCTCAACAACAAAAAAAAAGCCCTGGCCTGGATGGCTTCACTGGAGAATTTCTACCAAACTTTCAGAGAAGAGTTCACACCACTACTACTAAAGGTGTTTCAGAGCATAGAAAAGGATAGAATACTCCCAAACTCATTCTATGAAGCCAGCATAACCCTGATACCAAAACCAGGTAAAGACACCACAAAAAAAGAAAATTACAGACCAATATCCCTTGTGAACATTGATGCAAAAATCCTCAACAAAATTCTAGCCAATAGAATTCAGCAACATATCAAAAAAATGATTCACCATGATCAAGTGGGATTTATACCAGGTATGCAGGCATGGTTCAACATTAGAAAAACAATCAATGTAATCCATCACATAAATAAGACAAGAATCACATGATCTTATCAATCGATGCAGAAAAGGCATTTGACAAAGTCCAACACCCATTCATGATAAAAACTCTCAACAAAACAGGAATAGAAGGGAAATTCCTCAATATAATTAAGGGCATTTATACAAAGCCAACAGCCAGCATCATCCCAAATGGAAAGACTTTGAAATCATTCCCCTTGAGAATGGGAACCAGACAAGGATGCCTTTTATCACCACTCTTATTCAACATTGTGCTGGAGGTTCTAGCCAGAGCAAATAGGCTAGAAAAAGAAATAAAGGGCATCCAAATTGGTAGGGAAGAAGTCAAAGTATCTCTATTTGCAGATCATATGATCTTATACACAGAAAACCCCAAAGAATCCACAAGAAAACTACTGGAACTAATCGAAGATTTCAGCAAAGTTTCAGGATACAAGATAAATACACAAAAATCAGTTGGATTCCTTTACACCAACAAAGAGAACCTCAAAGAGGAAGTCACCAACTCAGTACCATTTACAATAGCCCCCAAGAAGATAAAATACTTAGGAATAAATCTAACCAGAGATGTAAAAGATCTATACAGTGAAAACTACAAAACACTACTGCAAGAAACCAAAAGAGACCTACATTAAGTGGAAAAACATACCTTGCTTATGGGTAGGTAGACTCAACATTGTGAAAATGTCAATTCTACCCAAAGCCATCTACAGATACAATGCTATCCCAATCCAAATTCCACCGGCATTTTTTAACGAGATGGAGAAACAAATCACCAGCTTCAGATGGAAAGGGAAGAGGCCCCGAATAACTAAAGCATTACTCGAGAGGAAGAACAAAGTGGAAGGTCTCACACTACCTGATTTTAGAACCTATTATACCACCACAGTAGTCAAAACAGCCTGGTACTGGTACAACAACAGATACATAGACCAATGGAACAGAATTGAGAATCCAGACATAAATTCATCCGCCTATGTGCAGCTGATATTTGACAAAGGCCCAAGGTCCGTTAATTGGGGAAAAGACAGTCTCTTTAACAAATGGTGCTGGCATAACTGGATATTCACCTGCAAGAAACTGAAACACGACCCATACCTCATACCATGCACAAAAACTAACTCCAAATTGATCAAAGACTTAAATATAAAATAAAAAACAATAAAGATCATGGAAAAAAAAAATAGGGACAAGGCTAGGAGCCCTAATACATGGCAAAAACACAGTATGAACCATAAGTAACAATGCACAAGCACCAGAAAAGAGACTAGATAAATGGGAGCTCCTAAAAATCAAACACTTCACCAAAAGAGTCAAAAGACAGCCTACAGACTGGGAAAAAAATTTTGGCTACAACAAATCCGATCAGCATCTAATCTCTAAAATCTACAAGATACTGCAAAACCTCAACAACAAAAAGACAAATAACCCAATTAAAAAATGGGCAAAGGATATGAACAGGCACTTCACCAAAGAAGATATTCAGGTGGCTAACAGACACATGAAGAAATGCTCACAATCACTAGCCATTAGAAAAATGCAGATCAAAAGTACAATGAGATATCATCTCACCCCAAGAAGGCTAGCATTAATCCAAAAAACACAAAATAATAAATTCTGGAGAGCTTGTGGAGAGACTGGAACACTTATACATTGTTGGTGGGAATGTAAAATGGTACAATCACTTGGGAAATCAATTTGGCACTTCCTTAAAGAGCTAGAAATAGAAGTACCATACAATTCAGCTATCCTGCTCCTTGGAATATATCCTAGAGAAATAAGAGCCATCACACGAATAGATATATGCAAACCCATCTTCATTGTGGCACTGTTCATAATAGCAAAAAGATGGAAACAACCTAGGTGCCCATCAACGGATGAACGGATAAACAAATTGTGGTATATTCACACAATGGAATACTATGCAATGATAAAGAACAACGATGAAGCCGTGAACGTCTTATAACATGGAGGAAGCTGCAGGTCATTATGCTGAGTGAATTTAGTCAGTCACAGAAGAACAAATATTATATAAGACCACTATTATAAGAACTCAAGAAAAGGTTTAAACACAGAAGAAAACATTCTTTGATGGTTGCAAGGGTGGGGAGGGAGGGTGAGGGTTATTTACTAACTAGACAGTAGATAAGAATTACTTTAGGTGAAGGGGAAGACGGCACACACTACAGGGGAAGTCAGCACAACTGGACTAAACCAAAGCTAAGAAGTTTCCTGAATACAATCAAACACTTTGAGGGACAGAATAGCAAGGGTAGGGATCTGGGGACCACGCTTTTAGGGGACATCTAGGTCAACTGACATAACAAAGCTTATTAAGAAAATGTTCTGCATCCTACTTTGGTGAGTGGCATCTAGGGTCTTAAAAGCTTGCAAGTGGCCATCTAAGATACATCAACTGGTACCAACCACCTGGAGTAAAGGAGAATGAAGAACACCAAAGACACAAGGAAAGTATTAGCCCAAGAGACAGAAAGGGCCACATAAGTCAGAGACTTCATCAGCCTGTGACCAGAAGAACTAGATGGTGCCTGGCTACCACCAATGACCACCCTGACAGGGAACACAAGAGAGAGTCCCGGATGGAGCAGGAGAAAGGTGGGGTGCAAAACTCAAATTCTAGTAAGAAGACCAGACTTAATGGTCTGACTAATGCTGGAGGAACCCTGGAAAGCATGGCTCCTGGATTTTGTATCAGCCCAGAACTAAAACAATTTCCAAGGCCAACTCTTCAGACAGGGATTGGGCTGGACTGGGGGATATAAGGTAATACTCATGATGAGTGTGCCTCTTGCTTTAATAGATACAAGAGACTAAACAGGAAGCTTCTGTCCAGAGGTGAGATGGGAAGGCAGAGAGGGTTAGGAGCTGGTTGAATGGACATGGGGAATCAGGGGTGGAAAGGAGGAGTGTGCTGTCACAGTATGGGGAGAGCAATTAGGGTCACATAACAATACATGTATAAATTTTTGTATGAGGAAAAAATATTTAAAATTCTAGTAAAAAGACCAGACTTAATGGTCTGACTGAGACTGGAGGAACCCCAGAAAGCATGGCCTCTGGACTCTCTGTCAGCCCAGAACTAAAACAATTTCCAAGGCCAGCTCTTTTTCGACAAAGATTGGACTGGGCTTTGGGACATTAAATGATACTCATCAAGAGTGTGCTTCTTAGCTCAAGTAGATACATGAGACTAAACGGGCAGCTTCTGTCCAGAGGTGAGATGAGAAGGCAGAGAGGGTTAGGAGCTGCTTGAATGGACATGGGCGATCAGGGGTGGAAAGGAGGAGTGTGCTGTTACAGTATAGGGAGAGCAATTAGGGTCACATAACAATGTATGTATAAATTTTTGTATAAGAGACTAACTTGAAATGTAACCTTTCACTTAAACTACAACAATAAACAATAACAAAAAAATATATCTGCCCTGAAGTCTTCTTAAAACCAAACAGTAGTTTAGTTTACCTAGTAAAAAAAAAAGTCTGCCTTGAGCATTATGCACTTTTAAGATCTATACGGGATCAAATTGACAACAGCAACTCAAAAGATTAGAATAGGAACCATAGGAGGCAGTTAAATTTATTTTAATGGGGGAGGAACAACTCAGAAAAGGAGGGTGAGAATGGTTGCACAACTCAAAGAACGTAATCGGTATTACTAAATGGTACCTGTAGAAACTGTTGAATTGGTGTTTGTTTTGCTGTGTATATTCTCAACAATGACAACAAAATAAATAATGTTTTTTAAAGATTAATGAACATATCCTGTTTTCAAAACTTTAGGAGTCCTGTAACCAAAACTCACCTATCTTGTGATTGTCCTGTAACTGCTTAGCAAAGTTACATAAATGTCAACCAATCAGAAATTTCGTTCAAAGTTCTTGATAACTTTGTATATAAGCACTTTAAGAATCCTAACTGCTCAGAACACTCATTCACCCAGTGAATGATGTGTTGCCAACTGCAATTTGGCTATTAAATCTGCATAGCAATCTGCTAATGGTGTTCTGAGTTGTTTACTTTTGACACCTGCACTAAGTATGATTCCTTAAAATACATTCTATCATCCTTACAGTATATCAGACAAAATGTAATTTTTCATTCTGATATTACTTAAATGATAAAATTACCTTTATGTTTATTCAGAAGCTTGTAGCCCTCACAGTATCTGCCTGATGAAGTCATCATCTTGGCTGTGTCGAGATATGAGTATGCTGCAGCAAAATCAAACTCCTTTTTACCATCCCACCAACCTTTCTGCTTAGCATAGTTTCTCATGTGTGGGTGCTCCCGATCAATCTTGGTTGTTACAGAAAGCTGATTAGAAATATTACGAACTCCCTCTATTTTCAAGAAGAAAAGAGAAGAAAAATCATATTTAACATGAGGTATCTCTCTGTACATATGATTCCTACTTGCTATTTAAATATAAATATAGACTTAAATTTTGTGCCATGTGCATGTATTACATATTCAAAATGATAAATAAATTATTTTTAATTAAACTTTTTATTCTGAGGTAATTATAGATTCACATGTAGTTCTAAGAAGTAATGCAGAGAGATCCTGTATGCCCTTCATCCAGTTTTCCCCAATGGTAACACCTTGCAAAACTACACTATATCACAATGAGGATATTGGTATTGATGCAGTCAAGATACAGAATATTTCTATCACCACAAGAATCCCTCATGTATACACAGACATACATACGCATATCCTATTGGTTCTGTTTCTCCAGAGAAACCTGTCTAACAGCTAATTCCCTATAATTTAAAAAATTTAGTTCTTGGGATCATTTAGTAATAGGAAGAGAAACCAGGTGGCAAGGTTAATCTACAACTAGATAATCAGAACCAATGAAGATGTGCATTTGGATGGCCAGGTGGAACTCTTTGCAACAAATACATTTACTTACTTTTCTCTTGTATATAGCACACTTAATAAAATAAGAAGTGCTCAATGGTACGATAAGGCCAACTATGGAGCGCTGGTGATGCAGTAGTTAAGCGTTCGGCTGCTAACCAAAAGGCTAGCAGTTCGAATCCACCAGCCACTCCTTGGAAACCCTATGGGGCAGTTTTACTTCGTCCCATAGGGTCACTATGAGTCAGAATCGACTCAATGGCACTGGGGTATCATAACAAGAAAAACAATCTAAGTTCAATTTTATTTATTAGTAAACATGCATACAAAATAAAAAACAAAATTTCCATCAAAACAATCGGCAAAGAGCTATTTTGAAAAATAACATCCAAATCCTCCAAAGCTCAAGGCCACCTCCACAAAGCCTTTCTGAACTCCTCCAGTTCACCGTGATCTTTCCTTTCTCTAAGTACTTGCGGCATCTCTGTGTCTGTATCATTGATGTACCATTTAATGCTTTCACATGTATATCTCCCTAGTAAAGCTAGAAAATCGAGGAGACAAGTACACAGGAAGCATCTGATTAAGCTTGAAGAAAAGGCTGTGCTCTAGTGGAAAGAACTCTCTAGTGGACTGACAGGACTGAAAGACTTAAATTTCAAGTCTTTTACTCAATCGCCTTGAGCAAGTCACTTTACATCTCTGGATTTCCTCATAAGAAAAATGAAAGAAATATATGATCACAAAAAAATCGTGAAAAAAAATGAAAAGCTTTCTAAAACAGTAAAATTGTGTTGTTTTACTCAATTATATTAAAATTTTGTTTTAATTTACATACAGTAAAAAGCTATTGTATCAACATATCCTTTCTAATTACCAGTGCACAGACACCAGTACACATACAACTCCGCTCCCCTTTCCACACCTCCCTACCTGCACATGACAAACTTCTGGAGTTCAGCACAAAGTGAAAAGAAGAAAAAATGCTAAGGTGTTATTAAAAAGTGAAAAGGTACCATGAAACAGCCAAGAGCTGCTGCACAGAAAGTATATACAGGTTTTATATAAAATTTGCACTCCCAGTGATAACTCCACATTTTTCTTGCTCTCAAAAGAGTTTTCTCTATAGTGTTCTTTCAGTATATGCTCTTCTCTCATTTCCTCTGCAGCCCAATCCTTCACTGCACTGGATTATAAATCTTGAAAAACAATTACATGCAACATCTTCAACTGCAGGAGTGTTTTATTATTGCAAAACAAATTAAATCACAACAAGTTATCCATACCTTCTACTTTTTCTGCTGCCCAGTACTTTCCTGCAGTCTCCAAAATCCAGGCTTCATTCCTGTCAGCTATCAGGAAACTGTTGTGATAACTAAATTCCATACTACCCTCTGAACAATTTCCACCCTGGCCATATTTTTCTAATAAATCAACAATGACATTGAGTGCTTTTTCAGCTGTGTCAGCTCTTTCAAGGCCAAGTCTAAAATTAAAAAAGAAATTTCAGATTAAAATAAATTTCCATTATTTTTCTTAAATAATTTCAGGCTAAGAAGATTTGTGTTTACATTCAAAGTAAAACTTTCAAATTAGCAGATAAACTGAAATCGAACTACTAAACTTTTCCTTCTGAAGTCAGTAAAAAATCATGAACAACAAGGTTTTGGGAGTCAAACTATGTTCAAATTACAACTTTGTAATATATTGGCGTGCTACTTTATTTCTGAGCCTCAGACAGCTCATCCATAAAATAAAGATAACAATATATCTCACAAGGTTATTGAAATACCAAGTTAAGCTAATGTATGATAAAGTACTTAGGTACTTCTGATGAAGCAAATTCTAACTCCTTCCCCTCTCCCAGTGACATCTGAATCTTGAAATCGCATGCATGTACTCTGGAGCATTTTGGACACAAACTATAAAGTATTGAAGTCAAAAAAAAAAAAAAAAAAAAGAACAAGAAAAAATTGGAAAATAAAACACATAAAAGTTATATCAAAATTTAAAATTTAGACAAGTTCTATAGTGCAAAAGTAATAACAAAAAAATAACCTGACAAGGTCCATGCCCAGTAGTGCTTCTTCATCAGAGACTTCTTCTCTTCCCCACACAGCTTCATTCCCAATGCAAACTCCATGCTCATTGCCTCCCATTTCTGCCCCCCACAACCAAGCTGGGCGACTAAGGACAACAGCATATGCCTCAGGAACTTGATCAATTTCTATATAAGTACACTGAAAGAAAGTTAGAGCAACAACCATAAAATCAAAACCAAACAAAATCCAGAATTTAAAAAAAATCAATCAGAAAACATGACCATTATGAAAACAGTAAATAAAATACAACTAAATTGAAATTTTTAATAATAAAGGCATTACTCTCAAAACATATTAAGAATTGACCCTAAAGCATTGATTCATTCAAATATTTGCTGAACATCTCTGATTACAAAGCACTCTGCTAAGAAATATGTTAGTTATAAAGGTGAATCAAATACAGATCTTCTTTTCAAGAAACTAAGACTTACACGTTAACCAAGACACAACTAAAGTATAAGGGCCGTGAAGGTAAGTACAGATCAGGTGCTATGGAAGTGCAGTGAAGATAAGTACAGATAAGGTGCTATGGAAGCGCAGGAAAAAGAAAGATGGTATCTAGTTGTGAAATCTTGAAACATTTTGTAGAGGAAGATGTATGTAAGCTGAAGTTTAAGAAAGCAGTTCTCAACCTTGGTGTCCAAAGTTTTTTGGTTAGTGGTAGAAGTACACATATGGTCCCTTAAATACACAAATATTGCCATAGAAGCCCATGTCACATGTGGAAGTTGCCTATCAGGTATGCCAGAGTAGCAAAAAGAATGAGAACCACTGGCTTACAGGATAGGTTAGATTTAAATATAAAATATTAAATGGAAATGTATCCCAGATTAATAAACTGTCTCAGAAAAAGAAAAAAAGTATGACCTAATACACAGAATTGATTATTGCTTAGCAATAATCAGGTTTGTATCCTTTCACCATATTTATTCAATCTGTACGCTGAGCAAATAATCCAAGAAGCCGGACTATATGAAGCAGACCATGGCATTGGGATTAGGGGAAGACTTATTAACAATCTGCGATACGCAGATGAGACAACCTTCCTTGCTGAAAGCAAGAGGACTTGAAGCATTTACTGATGAAGATCAAAGACCACAGCCTTCAGTATGGATTACACTTCAACATAAAGAAAACAAAAATCCTCACAACTAGACCAATAAACAACATCATGACAAATGGAGAAAATACTGAAGTTGCCAAGGCTTTCATTTTACTTGGATCCACAATCAACGCCCATGGAAGAAAGAGTCAAGAAATCATATTACGCATGGCATTGGGCGAATCTACTGCAAAAGGCCTCTTTAAAGTGTTAAAAAGCAAAGATGTCACTTTAAGGACTAAGGTGCGCCTGACCCAAGCCATGGTGTTTTCAGTCGCCTCATATGCATGTGAAAGCTGGATAATGAATAAGGAAGACCGAAGAAGAATTGATGCCTCTGAATTACGGTGCTGGTGAAGAATACTGAATACACCATAGACTGCCAGAAGAACAAACAAGTCTGTCTCGGAAGAAGTACAGCCAGAACACTGACTAGAAGCAAGGATGGCGGGACTACATCTCACATACTTTGGACATGTTATCAGGAGGGACCAGTCCCTGGAGAAGGACATTATGCTTGGTAAAGCGGAGGGTCAGTGACAAAGAGGAGGACCCTCAGTGAGATGGATTGACACAGTGGCTGCAACAATGGGCTCAAGGATAACAATGACGGTGAGGATGGCGCAGGACCAGGCAGTGTTTCATTCAGCTGTATACAGGGTTGCTATGAGTCGGAAATGAATGCATGGCACCTAACAAGAACAACATACAGAAAATATCTAATATTTAATATATTTTAATATTAGAATAACAATAAAATAAAATCCAGAAAGTATATCACTTAGCAATAAAGGCATAATATGAAACTTTCACTTTAAGTTCCAAGTTAAATGGGTTTTTTTCAATGAATTTATTTCAAAGATTCCTTTAATTAATCTTTATACCACCAAATGACTACATAAAAAGCATGTTGACAGTGCTATCACTGAGCATAATAAACCTTTTTTGATGTGTCATTAAACTGCTATTCCCAGAGTCTGGCATGACTTTCCTACTCTGCACCAATCAGAGTCCTTTATGTTCATCAAACTCCAGCTGAAATGCCATCTCCTAGTGAAACCTTCCTTGATCCAGACTCTGAATTAATTGCTCCTTCTCCACTGCTCTCACAGCATGTGGCTCTTACTTAAATTTAGCACTTAAGCTATCCTACTTGGTAATGTGTTAGTTGCATACACATGCAATTCTTCTACTAGACTCTAGGTTCCTGGAAGACAGAACGCTAGTCTTGACAGAGGCTTTAAATTCCTCCCCCATCTAATATGTTTGCATACGGGAAGTATTCAAATAGTTGACCAAAGAATTAACATCATTATTACTGTTGTCTTTTCAGCTTCCTCCAAACCATAGAAATAAAAGACCAGAGTCTATTTTTGATTCAAATTATTTTTCTAATTTAAATTCTTAGCTTTTTAACTTCTATAGTCTCTGCCAGAGAGGGTATTGGTGGTTCCATGGAATAATTCTCACCTTCCATGCAGGAGACGGGTTTGTCAGTGGAGGTTTGCATGTTGCTATAGTGCTGAACAGGTTTCAGCAGATCTTTCAGACTAAGATGGACTAGGAAGAAAGGCCTGGCAATCTACTTCTGAAAATCAGTCAATGGAAACCCTATGGATCACAACAGTCGGATCTGCAACAGGTCATGGTGATGGCACAGAACCAGGCAGCATTTCATTGCGTTTTGCATGGGGTTGCCATAATCAGGGGCCACTTGATGGCAGCTAACAAGTCTCTGACAAATAGCTAGCTAATAATACAAACAGCCATTTAAAGAAACATATTGCTAACAAAATATGTATTTCACTTACCTTAAGATGTTTTCGCAGGTTATCATGAACTGCAGCAGGAAAATATACTACCTCTTGTACTTCATCACAGAGTCTATCTGAATTTTTTCCAAAAATAATCCTGTTAGCAACTGTTGCTGGAGGTAATGCCACAAAGGTGTCACAGGAACAAGGTTCCATGTTGTTTTTTTAAAAACTAAAAATCATACAGGAGTTTCAAAATAAAAGAGAAAAAGATTTTTAAGTATATACAAAACAAAGCGTTTTACTTGATTACCAAGGACTGTTACTACCATATTTATTAAAGGGTGTTTATTAAAGTTTTAAACTTCATATACTATAGTACAAAAATCAGTAAGAAAATGGCTTGGGAATCAATCTTGTATTACAAGAATCTATAAGAAAATGACAATGAGAAGTAACTTCTCCTACTCTACAGGTCAAATTTATCCTCTAAGATCTTTCTCTCCTGAAGTCTTGCCTAACTCTCCTTTCACTATTTCCATATTTGGGACCCCTTTTGCCCAGAATGGAAATCCTGGTAGCACAGTGGTTAATAGCTACGTCTGCTAACCAAAAGGTTGGCAGTTCAAATCCACCAGGCACTCCTTGGAACTCGATTGGGCAGTTCTACTCTGTCCTATAGGGTTGCTATGAGTTGGAATCGACTCAACAGCAATGGGTTTGCATGGGTTTTCTTGCCCAGAAGTACTGCAGAAGAAAGGCCTGACGATGTGCTGCTGTGAAGATTTTTTAAAAACTCATTGCCATTGAGTCAATTCCAACTCAGTGACCTTATAGGACAGAGTAGAACTGCCCCATAGGGTTTCCAAGGCTGTATTCTTTACGGAAGGAGACTGCCACATCTTTCTCCCACAGAGTATCTGGTGGGCTTGGAGCAGCTGGTGGGTTCAGAGCAGCTGATGGGTTCGAACTGCTAACCTTCTGGTTAGCAGCCAAGTGCTTTAACCACTGCACCACCAGCACTCCCTGTAAAGATTACAGTCAAGAAAACCCTATAGAGCAGTCCTACAGCTCTACATAATTTGCCATGAGTTAGAATTGACACAACAGCAATGGGTTTGGTTTTTGATTTGGTACCTAGCTCTTCTGTTGTGAAGACCATACTCTTCTGCATTTGTATGCATATGAGTACTAAACAGTGAGATACTTGAGAGCTGGGAGTGTATCTTACTAATATTTATATTTTCAAAGATGGAACTTACGTTAGGTGCAAATCTTACATACCCAGTGTTATTGATTGAATTGTGTCCCCCAAAAAAGTGTGCCAACTTGGCTAGGCCATAATTCTCAGTATTGTATGGTTGTCCACCACTCTGTGATCTGATGTGATTTTCTTGTATGTTGTAAATCCTACTTCTGTGATTAGGAGGCAGGACTAGAGGCAGTTATGTTAATGAAGCAGGACTCAATCTACAGGATTAGGCTGTATGCTGAGTCAATCTTTCCTGAGATATAAAAGAGAGAATTGAGCAGAGAGGAGAGGGACCTCATAAGAAGGAAGCACCAGGAGCAGAGTGCGTCCTTTGGACCCAGGATCCCTATGCTGAGAAGCTCCTAGACCAGGGACCGATTGATGACAAGGACTTTCCCCCAAACCAACAAAGAGAGTAAGCCTTCTCCTAGGGCTGGCACCCTGAATTCAGACTTCTAGCCTTCTAAACTGTGAGAGAATAAATTTGTTTGTCAAGGCCATGTACTTGTGGTATTTCTGTTACAGCAGCACCAGATAACTAAGACATTCAGGATTTCCTCAAAGGAAGGAAGAAGGAGTCTGGTAAGACTCAAATTTTGAAACAGACTCACTGATTCAGACAACTACGAAGATGTCAATAAAACTCCAAATTGTTGGTATTTCCAGGAGGAAGTTTACATACATAATTTGTAAACCTTGACTGCAGAACTTAATATCTATGTTTTTATTCAATATTGAGAAAACTTTACATCCTAAATTTTAGTAGAAAAATTAAATGCCCTGTACTTTTAATTGTGCTTCCTGAATAGACAAACTGTTTTAGAGTTCCCTTTTTCCCATTATTTTATAATCCCCAAAACTTTAGAATGGCTTTACACAGGCAGATACTAGCAATATTTTTTAAAAAATAAATCTAACAAATCGTCCATTAAAAGAAAGCAAAATTACTCAAGTAAGAAACAATTTCAGCCTGAAACTCCTAAGGGTTTTTCTCTTTTTTTCAATGGTGGGAAGACAGAGGTCACTATTGCTTGTCTCCTCTTCTACATGCAGTTTGATCTTTACCTCTGGATCTCTTCTATTTGTGTTCCAAAGAGTTAGCTCCACCACTGCATAATTCTGGGCAGGCTATTTAATGTCTCTCTCTCTGTGCCTCCTGCTTCATCAGTAAAATAAAAGATACTATCTTTTGGAGCTGTTATGAGAATTTAATAAAAGTGTTTAAAGCATTCTGCACAGTGCATGGAACATAGTAGACACTTGAAAGTTATTTGGCAGAGGAGTTAAGTTTTCACAAAAAACTTACTGGTGACATGCAGAGGACATGATTGGTGGATCTCCCACAGCTATAGCAGCCACGTCCTCTCAAAATTCTGGAGTCTCAAGGGCCATCAAGGTGCACTGGGTGACTTAAGCTAACTGGGGTTGCAGGGGAAGCTAAGGAAGCTTGTCGCCTAATTAGAAAGGCACCTAGCCCTCTGAGGAGGGGAAGTCTTGAGGGCCTTTTAACCGTGGTGATGCAGTGGTTAAGAGATCCGCTGCTAACCAAAAGGTCGGCAGTTGGAATCCACCAGCCACTCCTTGGAAACCCTAAGGGGCAGTTATACTCTGTCCTACAGGGTCACTATGAGTCGGAATGACCGGACAGCAACGTTTTCAAAGGAGCCCTGGTGGCCCAATGGTTAAGCGCTCAGCTCCTAAACCAAAGCTCTGCTGATTGAACTCACCCAGGAGCTCCTTGGGAGGACCTGGCGATCTGCTCCTGTAAAGATTACAGCCTAGAAAACCCTGTGGGGCAGTTCTTCTCTGACGCATGGGGTCAGTATGAGCCTGACTCAACTTGACGGCACACAACAACAATGCATTTTTAAGTTCAACATTCGACAACTGTTTGTTGAACATCTGTCTGTGCCAGGCACCATACAGCTGGGAAGAAAAAAGACAGGGTATCCGCTCTCCTGGAGCATAAAAGTTTATATAACTCGAATTTGAGTTCACAGAAAGTAATGGTCTCGAACTTCAAGTACCTTTTGCAAAAGAGCCGCCGTCACCAACTCCCTACTACGCAGCCCACCCGGCGGCGCACAAACTGCAGCCCACGCCACTATGAACCAAGCCTCTCCAGGTGGCAGTGCCGCGCAGCGCCGCAATCCAAGTCTTCCTCTTTCTACCTCAATTATGCACGCCCCTCCCCCGATGCACGTCCTTCACCGGGCCTCGGAGCTTTCCCCAACCGAAAAGTGGAAAGAAAGAGGAGGGGCGGGGAGAGGTGAGAGTTACCGGAAGCTGTTACCTTTGACCTCGGAAGCTCCCGCTGCCACGAGAGTGGCAGTTCCGGTTAGGCGGCGGATTTCGTTTACGTTGCTCACAGATTTAGAGTTTTCCTTCCCCAGCTCGCGCTCCAAGATGGGGAAATCCTTTGCCAACTTCATGTGCAAGAAGGACTTTCATCCCGCCTCCAAGTCCAATATCAAAAAAGTGAGTAAGGCGAACCCGGGAGGGATCTGGCCCCCGGCGGCTGCATTTCCAGGGGCTCCTGAAGATGAGAGCGGTGGTGTCTCTGGGATCTTTGAGGCATCGTCTCTTATCCAGGCCTAAAGTCGTAGGGCTGTCTTCTTTCTCCGCTGAGGAACTTGCTGACAAAGCTGGTCCACAACGTTTATTCTACATCAGCGAGGAAACTGGTAGCCTTCGACGGTTTTGTCAGCTAGAGACTAAATCCTTAAGATGCAAAGAGTACCTTAATGCTTCCTTCAGCGGATTCTGGTTTTGTCTTTTTGGATCCCACGGTTCGCGGCTTCTGAACTCTGCTCTCCTTTACAAAGATGACTATTTATTTAAGATAGATCTTAAAAGGGAAGCAAATGCACCCTTTGGTTCCACTCTGTTTCGCCCTATAATGTAGTGTCTGTGTGATGACCTCGTTGAAGTTTAGCGTTTTTAATAATCAGTGATAGGTCTACTAGGTGCAGTAGAGAAAGAACATACTGAATAATCTGATCGTTATATGGGAAGCAGAATGGTGAAGTAGAAAGAGTCTAGGCTTTGGAGTCAGGCCTGGATTCCAGTTATTTCAGCACACTTGCTTTTAGCTTTGAGACGTTGGACAAAATATTTAAAGTCTTTGATCCTCAGTCTTCTAATTTATAAATTAAGAATGATCAGTATCAATTGCCTTGATGTGTAAGATTGTTGTGAGAATTAAATGAGATAGTGGAGATAAAGGATTTGAAACAAAGTAGGTATCTAGCACTGTGCCAGCCACATTGAGGAATTGCTTAATAAAATATTACTAATTGCCCCTTTATGCATACTTGTGAAAATTAGCTTTTAGTTGTTTTTTTAACCATGAAGCAGTGAGACTTAGCTGTACCACCCTCACTCTGTAGTCTAATATTTCTCAGCCTTTTTTCATTATTTTCCTCCTAAAGAACCTTGTTGGACGTTTCTTCGTAATTGTCAACCCCATACACATGAAATTTTAATACAAAGATATACTGTAAATCTGTTTATGTACTGTATGTTTATTTGTGCTTTTACATAAAGAGATTTTTTTTTAACCTTTCTTCAAGAACTTAAGTTTTGCCCCCCCCGGGGGTGAGCAATATTACCCTTGTTGAGATTGCATGCTCTAGAAAAAGGTTTCTCTACCTCAGCATTATTGACATTTGGGGCTAGATAATTCTTTGTTGGGGTGGGGGCTGGGGGCTGTCCTGTGTATTGCAGGATGTTTAGCAATATTCCTGACTTCTACTCACTAGATGCCAGATGCACCCTCTAGTTGCGACAACCAAAAATGTCTCCAGACATTGTCAAATAAATGTCCCTGGGGGAGAGGGCAAAGTGCCCAGGTTGAGAACCACTGTTCTAAACAGAACCCTCTTTTAACAAATAGCTCATACCAAAAGCTTAGGAATGCAGCTCCTTGTTATGAAACAGAGGAGCTAATTGATCCATGTGGGAGTCAGGCAGTCATCCTTACTCTAACCTGCAAGCAGTAGAGCTAGTTGGCCACGTAGTGAAGTCTTAGGGTAAGTCTTAAAATGTGGGTTGCCCAAGGATGAAAAGAACAGGAGGAAATATTGATGACGTACTAGAAAACTCTTGTCAGAATAAATTGTACTTCAGGTTTTTGTTAGTGAGTTTGTTCGAGTAGCGATTAATCAGAATCTCATTTATTTCAGCATTATTTTTACAGGATCATGTTTACAGGATCATAGATTTTTTTATACCTTGAAGGAGCCTTAGTAATCATCCAGCCCCATCTCCTTATTTGATGAATAAGGAGTCAGATTTGCCAAGGGTTACACAGGACTGAGTTGGAACTAGGATCTAGGACACATCATCAGTCCAGTGCTTTTTCCACTACAACAGGCTGTGTTTTGCATGGTTGCAGTTATGGATGAGAGAGGCTTCACAGATGCTTTAGTTTTGTGATTTCTTGTATTTGTTGGCTTGAGTAACTTTTGACCCTAAGCACAGGTATTTTCCTCCTCTATAGTCTCAAAGATTTAGCTGTTTTTACAGTAATGAAGAAATCAGATGGAATTTGAGGATTTACTTTGTTTGCTCTGTTTAAATTTAGAGACAAGTATACCCAAGAAGGCATAGTTTTTTTCTTGAATTTTTTGCTTTTAGCTGTATAAAATTCAGTGAAACAGCTTTCCTACAAGAAGGAAAAAAAAGCACAAAGAATAACTTTTGCAAGTCCACTATGAGAAATTCTGTAGTTACAGGCTTATTAGTTACAACTACATACTTCTCATCTATGTGAAATGTACCAAATGTACAACTGGCCTCTTTAATCTGTTCCACACCTTTTCCAGGGTGGAAAGAGAAGAATGAAGTGGTTTTGGTTAATAGACCTTTCTAGATAGTTAACACTTCATTGGGGGAAGAAGGTCATCTTTAGCTTTCTTTATTAACCAAGAGATAAAGGACATATTTTAAATGAAAATAAACAGAAAGGGAGGAAACGAAGGAGTTTCATCATAGAGTGGAAATCAGAGTTCCATTGTGAAAATTCTACTTGTCAAGTTAGGTGCATTGGATTTATTAAATAAGTTAGGTAGGTCTTCAGGTCTTGTTTGTTCACCAAAAATATAAGTTAATGCTGACTATCTGCTCATCATTGTATTATCAGTTATGTCACAGGTACACTGTTTAGTTCAGGTAGCATTTTTTTCTTGACAAGATTTTTTTCTTCTTCTTTTTTTTTTTTGATGGTGGTGGCCCTGGCTGCCACCACCCTGTTGATGCAGCCCAACCGCTTCTTCTTCTTTTTTTTTTTTTAATTGTTGTGCTTTAAGTGAAAGTTTACAATTCAAGTGAGTCTCTCATACAAAAATTTATACGTGCATTGTTATGTCACCCTAGTTGCTCTCTCACCAAGATTTTGTTGATAAAGGAAACAGTTAATTTACGTTCTACTGCAGGCTATTTACCTAATTGTGGGTTGGTAAACAGTTTACAGACCTGCTGCTGTGCATAGCACCATTGTAACCTACTCGTCTTTGTGAAACTCTTCCCTACTCTGGCTGCAATACAGTAATATTCCATTGTATGAATATGCTACATTTTATTTATCCACTCATCAGTTGATGGACTTTGGGTTGTTTCCATAAAGTAGTCTTTCTAAAGCACTAATCTGATATCTCTTTTGGAAATAGAGGTGATGATTGAAAAACAAGATGAACATAATTAGTGTCTCTGCAGTGTACACGTAAAAAATGTTGAAATGGCAAATGTTACATACATATTTACCACATACACACAAAAATCTGATCTCTTCTGGCTCCTTATTAAAATAATACGAGATCAAGTCCAAGTAATCTGGCTTCCAGCTTACTTCTCTTTCTTCATCCCCTACTGCTATTCTCCCACCTTAGATTTTATACTCCAGTAATACCAAACTACTTATTTTCTAGTATTTTACACCTTTGGGTCTTTGCCTGAATGGTTCCCTCTGCCAGTAACATCTTGCCCTGTTTTTTCATTGGGAAAATTTTGATCTTCTTTAAAACCTTGCTTAACATGTGTGAGGTTACTTGGCCTACAACGTTATTCCTTTCAGCAGTTTGTAATAGAAAAAGATTGGGAATTTCTTAAATGCCTATCAATACAGTGGAAGACTTCCTCCCTGACCCCTCAAAGTTAATCATTGTCTTGTTGTAGTTCTTTACCTTGTACATATTTCTGTTGTGCAGATATCTAACTTTCTTGTTATTTATTTATACAATTCATAGCTCTTATTTTTTAGTTATAAAATAGTTTAAACATACAGAAAAGTCAGTATGATTTTCTGTTAACAGATTCTGAGCATTTTGAAGGCAGGAATATGTTTTGTTACTTGGTTGATTACTTGTTATTCTGTTAAGTACTCAATAGATACTTGAGCATTTGAGCAATTGAAACTAGTGAAATAACTTTGTAAAATCTAAAGCTTTAAATAAATGGTAGTTATTCTATTAGAGGAGCCCTGGTGGCACAGTGGTTAAGAGCTAGGGTGCTAACCAAAAGGTCAGGAGTTGGAATCCAAGAGCCATTCCTTGGAAACCTTATGGGGCAGTTCTACTCTGTCCTATAGGGTCGCTATGAGTTGGAATCAACTCGATGGCAACAGGTTTGGTTTTTGATAATTCTGTTAGAAGTAATATATTATTCATTAGAATATATTACTCATTATTCTACCAGGCAGTGACACCTTGCATTTTTCTGTGGCACTGTTTGCATTTTGAGCTTCAGTGAAAATCCAAACGTACTTTTTTTTACTGCCTCCCTCACATGTAGGTTTTTTTCCACCATAACATTACATCGGTAAGTATGGCGTCAGTGAAAGAAACTTTCAGAAATTTATATCAAAGTAAAATTCTGGCATATTCTGTCTAAAGGATTCTTCTTCATGGCTATTTTTGCTTTTATCTCCCTATTAATCTTTCTTGTCCATGTCTTAAACTGGGTCCCCATGGACCCTTCCTGTCTCAGAGCTACTAAAATTTTAGGAACTAATAGCGTCAGGACTTGCCTAAATTCTTGAGGGATACGAATCAATGTCAGCACAAAACTGGCTCCTATGAGGTAGAGGTCAGATGTACCTCCACTCGCGAGCTTCTTCGCCATTTCTGACAGTAGCCATTCTCCCCACAGTACTCTATACTTCTCTGCTGGGTTCAATAATTAGTTGCAATGGCCAGAGAAAATTCACAGACCATACTCCCATTATGTGGTTTAGTAGGGAAGTAACAGGCTACAACTTTGGAACAAGATCAATTTGGAAGTAACAAATCACATGGGCATGGTAGAGAAGGCTCACCCGAGGTAGAGAGCACATTCTTCCCTTCTTCAAGTGTAGGACAGCTTCCAACCAGGACAGTTCTCTCAACTGCTTTCAGCTGTGCTAGTAGGCAGGTCCTTCTCGGCTATGTAGCCAGGACCCTTCTTGCCCATGCATGCTTCTTTGCCTTCAGCCTCCCTGCTATTGGCCTCTCCGCTAACTGGCCCAGCTCATAGCCAGTGTAATAGCCTGTTTAGCCACGCAAGCCCTCTCAACCCTCCAACTCTGCCGCTGGGCCACTCTGCTGCCAGGCCCCTTCTGGATGTCTTGCAGACTTCAGTGTTACAGCCTTTGACCTGTATTAAACAACTCTTTTAGGAGGTTCCCTTCATAGGAACTCCACGTCCAGACCACTCAGCTGCAGGTGTTTCTTGGTCTTGAAGTTTCCTCCTTGGCTCTCTTCCTCTTTCCACTTCCTGAAAACCTCTGTGGGTCTGGTCACTTATATAAGCAAAGTCCTCCTCAATTTCAAGGCATAGCCTTCCCAGCCTGAGCACAAACTGACCAATCCCTTTGGTGGACTGCAAGTCAGTCAGTCCTATTGAGTGGATTTTCAAGCCACTATTTGAATATTAAATAATCCCTGCAAGGTGCGTAACATAGACTAATCACAGAGCAGACTGCTGCCCAGGGCCAGACAAAAAGTATCAGACCATCAAGTTGTTTACAGTTTAACAGGAAATGTCATTCAACATGGGGAATCCCCTGTAACAATTCTCTGGGGGTTGAAAACAACCTGGGAGCCCCGCCCCCCCAGGTGCTTCTCCAAAGAACTAGGGCAAAGGTAACTCCTCAGGGTTTAGGGGAAAGAATCCCAAGCTGTTTTTCCAAAGAACCAAAGCAAAAGACCACATAAAGGAACTTATTTCACCAGAGTATTCATCCTAAAATTTTCCTTCTTTAAACTTAGTATGTTTAGAGACAAGGGTTGACTTGCTCTTTGCGTTGAATGGTTGTCTGTTTGTCTTTTATTCTAAAGGTGCTAGGAAGGCAGTGATACCTTTTAAACGTGGAGGTAACATGATTAAATATCCAAGCATAAGTAACGTGGGCTTTTACCTTCACCACCTTTATGATTTTGATAATGTCACACAGGGACACATGTAGCCGTGATTGGTGTCCCTAAGCAACTTAAGAGCATCTTATCTCTTTCTTCTCTCCTTTTTTTTTTCTTCCCCCTTTCCTTTTTTCTCCTCCTCCTCCTGCATTTCTCCTCTCTTGGGTGTCAGTAACATTCAGTGGCATCTGTGGGCATTGTTTAACCCTACTGGTTGTACCCTGTGCTAAAGATGTTGTGTATCTAGACTAGAGGTATTCCATTTAGAGAGAGTCGTCCCCGTTCTCTGAAATAACACAGGGATGAAGTGTAGGACTGTTGTACTAATGCTCAGAGTAGTTCTCAACTTTGAAATTTTTGCCTGAAAGTTTAGTGATTTTAAATGATTGGATTTAAGGACTTACATCAAAGCACAAATAAGATTTTTTCAGGTGTTATTTTGTGATGATGTATTATTATGACCAAAATGGTTTATGTTGTAAACTGTAAACAACAGCATTTTATGTTTCATTACAAAAGAAAATCAAACTTCCTTATTTAAATACAGCTATTTAATTAAAATTTTCTGCCTCACTAATTTAGGTATGGATGGCAGAACAGAAAATATCATATGATAAGAAGAAACAAGAAGAATTAATGCAACAGTATCTTAAAGAACAAGAATCATATGATAATAGGTAAGAAATTCCATTATGCTAGTGTTTTTACAATAATCAGTTGCATGAAAGTGATCCCTTATTGAACCATAGATTAAACTGGCTTTTTTTAATTGAATACCCCACTTATAGGAGTCTGTCCTTTCCCTGTGAAATATCTTTTTTACTTATAGATGGCCACTTTTTACAATTTTATCTATGATTCACATAAAATCTAGATTCATGTGACACAGGTACAGTCTGTGAGCAAGCTCCGAATTAGTCAAAGCTTAGAACACAATAAAAGTCTACACTTGAACTACTGATACCTCTTACAAAGATATTTCTTTAACGTATAGTCAGATGAAATGATGCACAGGAGAGCTTCAAGAAGAAAAGTGAGGTATCTCTAGTTTAGCTGCATGTTATTCTGTTAATGGCAGAAGCATGACTAAAGTTCTTCATTGGTTTCTTCTAGCACAATACCTTCCATTTTAGATACTGTCATTTTATGTTTATATTTGCAAATCTAACACTGAAGCTGGGTTTTACTTCTCTTGGCTAATCAAGAGAGTGAGTAGTGGTACCTTAGTTACATAAACCGTACTCTGAGTTAGAGAACGTTTGCTTTAATCTGAAATTCTAGAACAGAACAGTAGATTTTCCACTCAGTCCTGTTTTTCATCAGAAGTAAAGTAATACTAAACTATCATTAAATTCTCTCTTTAAAACATAATACTGTATATCAAGAACAAAATTAAATAAAATTCTTCATTCAACTAACTGCCTTTCTCACTAATTTTTGTAATCTGGTTAACTTTTATTTAGTACCTACTTCATGCAAGACAACAAATGATGGTGTTGTTGTTGTGTGCCGTTGAGTCGATTCTGACTCATGGCAACCCTGTGTGACAGAATCAAACTCCCCATAGGGTTTTCTTGGCTGTAATCTTTACGGAAGCAGACCACCAGGTCTTTCTCCTACAGAGCCACTAGGTGAGTTCAAATCACCAACCTTTCAGTTAGCAGCTGAGTACTTAACTGTTGCACTGCCAGGGCTCCTTAATGGTTTTGTAGGGGCATATGAAAATGTCTAAAACATAGTTTTTCTCTACCTTCAAGAAAAGCTAGTAAGGGATATGTAGGTATAGTTCAAGGCCTAGTATAATAACTGATTTGTTAACAGCACTGTTTTAAAATAATGCAGCATGCTAATATAGGACAGAATAATTCCATTTGGGAGAACAAGAGAAGACTTCATGAAAGAGGTGACGTTTAAGCCAAACTAAGTAGAATTATACAGATTTAATTCAGTATTTGTCACTGGAGGGCCATTTTTATCCCCAAGGACATGTGGCAATGTCTGGAGAAGTTTTTGGTTGTCACAGCTGTGGTGTAACTTTGACTCTTAGAAGTGTTAATTGGGTTTGACTTCCTAAAGAATTTTCCTCATCAGTTAAAAAATGTTGACACTATAGCTTAATTCCAAATTTGTGGTGGCACACAGAATTTCAAGGCTGTCACTATTTCCATGGTATTTTAAAGTTTAAGAAAAGCATGTGAGAGTGACTGTGTCAGTTTTGCCTTCTCTGTTAGGAGGACCAGAATCTCTCAGGTACTGAGGCCATTCTTAAAACCAGAATTTGGAACTAGTCACAAAAGAGGCAGCGCTGTTTGAATTTCAGTTCATGTATTTCAGATGTCATCTATACTAGGGGTTGCCAGTCATCGGAATAAAGTTTCAGAATTTTACCTTTAACAAAAAATATTTTCTATTAATTCCTTTAAGATTTTTTTGTTTGTTTTTGATGTGAGGAGATTATTCTGTAATTTTTTCCTCCTACATAAGATTGTTAACTTCGTCTTATTTCATTTAGATTGCTTATGGGAGATGAACGTGTGAAGAATGGCCTTAATTTCATGTATGAGGCCCCACCAGGAGCTAAAAAAGGTACTTGCCTCATTTTCTTTCTTTTTTTTTTTTAAGTCTTTGATGTGTTTACAACTAAAGATTAAGAGTTGCTATCATGGATATTTAAAGAAAATGCTCATCATCTTTTAAAAATTGCTTTTATTCTATGAAGGTAATAAAAAATACTTGTAATAGCTACAGGAGAATAAATACTAAAAATGTTTTTCTAATCTCATGTGTACTTTGGGAAAGAAGAAATCAACAGAAGTGCATTTATTCTTTCACGACTTGCATATTTATCTTTAGTCCTTTCTATTGAATATACTTATAAATCCTTTCCTGTTACTATCGAGTTGGTTCTGACTCATAGTGACCTTATAGGGCAGAGTAAAACTGCCCCATTGGGCTTATATAAGGCCGTAAATCTTTACAGAAGCTGACTGCAATATTTTTCTCCCATGGAGCAGCTGGCAACCAAAAGGTTGGCAGCCGAACACTTAAGAGTTTGAAAATTAGGAATTAACATGTTATTAAATACTGTCTCTTATTTAATACTGTATTTTATTTCTCAGTGATCTTGTGAGAAAAAAAAGAAAACCAATAAAATCTTGCAAATTACAGTTAAATACCATGATATCATAGTATAGTATATAGCAGACTTTAATATTGAAGTTTTTAACTTGTTATGCCTTTTTTTTTTTCCCCCATATTTTTGATACGCAATCAAGAAAACAAAGAGGTAAAGCTCTATTTCCTGTGTTTCAGTTTGCTTGCAGTAGATTGTGATTTTGTGGAAAAATTGAAAGAATTTTCAATTAATGTTTTTAGAAAGAAGAAACAGAAGGAGAGACTGAATACAAATTTGAATGGCAGAAAGGAGCCCCACGAGAAAAGTAAGGACTGGTGGGTTTTTTGTTTTTTTTTTTTAAAGAGGTAAAATACATGTTACTTTTTTATTCACTAGAGAAGACAACTAATGAGAAGCTATTTTTAATGATCCTCTTATGCAACTAATCTGGTTGGTCATAGTTTTTTATTGTTTATATACTTTTTCATACTTTTTAAATCACAAATCATCAGACTGGGCACCTGTAATAATTGTTAAGTGGCTTTTGGAAATAATGAATGGATTTTATAGTTCTGTATACTTATTGAAGTGATACATTTTATAATGTTCTTAGGACTGTAAATCTATTTTTCAGATTAATTGCTGTTTAATTTATTAAATTTTTCTTAAAGTGTACATTTTCTCTGCAAAATAGATACGCCAAAGATGACATGAACATCAGAGATCAGCCCTTTGGTATTCAGGTAGGTGACACATATTTTACTCTAAGAATAATTTTTATTTAATATTTCTTTATATCGTTGTGTCAAAGGTGTATAAGCTGGGAAGGGTGCTGTGTTTCTATTTGTATCAGTCAATAGAGGGAATAGGAGAGGAAAAATAAAATGCAGTAGACTGATAGTATATAGGAATCAAAAGTTCTATGAGGGTTATAATTATATTGGTCTCTGTAATTTTCAAGAAATTTGGAGAATTTGCTCAAGGTCAAGAAAAGATGTAAGCTATTATTAGTTTAGAACCAGGACAAACTATCACAAGAGGCCAAATCCTTGTTGTAAATAAAGTGTTATTGGAACACAGCCATATTCATTCATTTATGGATCATCTATGGCTGCTTTCCCACCACAACAGCAAAGGTGAGTAGTTGCAGCAGAGACCATTTGACCTACAGAGCGTCGTATATTTAGTATCTGGCTCTTTACAGAAAAAGTTTGCCAGCCTCTGGTTTAGAAAATGAAAACTTTGAAGGTTAACTTATTAAAATTAGAGAATTTAAGATTAAGCCATGGCATGGTTTTGTTTTGTTTTTTTTCATATTTCACCGTTTCTTTTCGAATGACGTTATATTGCCATCGAGTAAGAGGTAAAAAAAAAACCATTCATCTTAGCTATGAAGTAGAATTTGTAATAAAGATTTTAGTATCTGTATTAAGTTACTAAACACAGTTATAGAGTTTCTTTCCTGGAGATCTTTAAAAATGAGAGTAATTTAACTTAAACTGTACCTAGGAATAGATATTTAAACATTGGTTAGATTCTTAGTATTTTAGTAACCAAAATAACAGTCACTGTTTCTCAGGTTCGAAATGTGAGGTGCATTAAATGTCACAAATGGGGCCATGTCAATACAGATCGAGAATGTCCTTTGTTCGGTCTTTCTGGAATCAATGCAAGTTCAGTTCCTACTGATGGCTCAGGTAGGCAATAGACATGATTTATTTGTTTTGAAATTTATGTCAAGGATGAACAAGGGAAGAGAAAGTAAGATTTCTCTTTTGTTTTGTTTTGTTATGTTGTATTTTTGTTTTTTAGACTAAGACACATTTCCAAAATTTGATGGTAAATGGGAAAATCTGATCAGATATTCTGAATTTGAAATCCTGTGTAATAAAATTAAATTTACTTTTTGTAGCAAAGGGCCTTATTAAGTTGATTTTAAAAGTACAGGATATGTTTTTGTTGTTGTGTGCTGGTGAGTTGATTCTGACTCATAACAATCCTATATGACAGAGTAAAGTCCCATAGAGTTTTCTAGGCTGTAATCTTTACGGGAGTAGATCTCCAGGTTTTTTCTCCCACAGAGCTGCTGGTGGGTTCAAACCACCAACCCTTTGGTTAGCAGCTTAGCACTTAACCACTGTAACAGCAGAGCTCCTCAAAGGGTATATTAAACACTGTTTATCAGGTTGTTAACCTAAAAATAGGAAAAAATGGTTATTTCTTATATTCATGCCCTCCTGAATTGCAAAATGTCAGGCATTCGGTGATTATGGTTAAAGTGGCCTTGTAGGATGAAGTTATCTTTTAAACATGTGAGATTGTTAGCAGCTCTGCCTTGGTGGTGTAGTGGTTAAGAGCTCAGCTGCTAACCAAAAGGCTGGCAGTTCATATTCACTAGCTGCTCCGTGGAAACCCGATGGGGCAGTTCTGCTCTGTCTTATAGGGTCGCTATGAGTCAGAATCTACTTGATGGCAACAGGTTTGTTTGTCTTTTGTGGTACCCTTTATGGTGAAACGATGTGAAAATTAATTCTTCGAACTAAAGTTTCTTATTTGCAGCTGTTTATTTGACATCTTTCGTATCATCCAGTAAGTATTCTTTTTTTGAGGTTCTGTGTTCAAGCTCAGAAAATATGGGTTCTACCCCTGGTTTACAGTCTAATCAGAAAGATTAAACTAACATACTAGATAAAAAACAAATAGAAAATAACTACCAGTTTACAATCTAATCAGGGAGACAAAACTAGCATATTTAATAGAGAATATTGGAGAGTTAAATCATGTAGTTAAAAGAGGAGGTAGGACTAAAGCAACCTTTGAAGGATTATTAAGATTTAGACAGGTAGAAAGAAAGGTTGACCAAAAAAGAAAGACCAGAAGAAAAACGCAAGCAAAATAATAAATATGGTATGTGGGATAAGCCTGGAATGACACATTTATCTTGGACGACTTTAAATGGGTGCAATCAGATTTTGAATGGCTCTGAAAAGCTAGAGTTTTTAGTTTTGGGGCATTGGTGCTGTGGCCATTGTTTCCCAAACTTTTCTAACGTAAAGGATCACCTAAGTTTTTTGTTTAAAATATTGGTTCCGTGACTCTACAGAAATAAAAAGGATCCTAAAGCAATATTATGAATAATTCTACACCTACAAATTATATAGCCTAGATGAGATGAACAAATTCCTAGAAATGCATAGACTTCCTACATTGACTCAAGAAGAAATAGAAGATCTCAACAAATCCATAACAAGTGTAGAGATGAATCAGTAATCAAAAACCTCCACCCCAAAAAAAGTCCAGGACCAGATGACTTCCCTGGGGAATTCTACCAAATATTTATAGAAGAAGTGACCCTAATCCTTAAACTTTTCCATGGTATAGAAGAGGAAGAACACTTCCTGATTCTGGGAGGCTAGCACTACTTTGATACCAAAGCCAGACAAAGACACCACAGGAAAAGAAAACTACAGACAATATTCCATATGAATATAGATGCAAAAATCCTTAACAAAATACTAGCAAACGGAATCCAGAAACATACTGAAAGGAATATACACCATGATCAACTGATATTTATCCCAGGAGTACAAGGGTCATCCCACACTAGAAAAATCAATCAATGTAATATACCACATTAGTAGAACAATGGGAAAGAATCACATGATCATCTCAGTTGACACATTTTCATGATAAGAACACTCAACAAGCTAGGAAGAGAACAAAGCACATAGGGGGGCACAGTTACAGATACTTTTAGACAAAACTACAACCTTGCAGGATTGGTTTTCTGGGTTTGAAGGCTTAGAACCATAGTTTCATGGGATAGCTTGGTCAGTTGGCATAATATAGTTCATAAAGCTTCTGTTCTGCATCCTAGTTTGGTAAATAATGTCTGGGTCTTAAAAGCCCAGAACGGCCCTCTAAGATACAGCTATTGGTTTCTACTTATCTGGAGCAAACGAGAAAGAAGGAAACCAAAGACTCAGAGAAGATGCTAGTCTAACAATCTAAACGAACCATGGCCTTATCTACCCTGAGACCAGAAGAACTAGATGATGTCCAGCTACCACTACCACTGATCAGAGCCACGATAGATGGATCCTGATAGAATGGGAGAAAAATGTGGAACAGAACCTCAAATTCTTTTATTTTTATTTTTATTTTTTTTGATATTTTATTGTGTTTTTGGTGAAAGTTTACACAGGAAGTTAGGTTCTCATTTAACAGTTTCTGTACATACTGTTCTGTGATGTTGGTTGCATTCTTCATGATACATCAGAACTTCAAATTCTTAAAAGTCCAGAGTTTCTGGACTAGTTGAAACTGGAGGACTCCCCGAGACTATTGCCCGGAGGTACTCTTTAAACCTTGAATTGAACCTATCCCCTGAAGTCCCCTTTTAGCTAAATAACAGATTGGCTTACAAAATAAAGAATATCAACTGTGAGTAATTTGTTCCTTTAAAAAATTGTTTGTATGAGACCAGATGGTTAACAATTACTTTAAAAACAAAGATGAGAAGGTAAGGGGGCAGAGAAAGTAGATTACTGAAAGTGGAAAAACCAGAACGGAAATAATGAGAATGTTCACATGATGTGAAGATTGTAACCAATGCACTGAACAATTTGAGTAGAAATTGCTGAATGGGAACCCAATTTGCTATGTCAACTTTCACCGAAAACATAAAAAAATACTTAAAAAAAAACAAGCTAGGAATAGAAAGGAAATAACTCATTCTGATAAAAGGCACTAATGAAAAACACAGCTAACATCGTACTCAGTGAATTATTAAGACTAACAGTTTTCCCCTTAGTCAGCACAGCTTGACCAAGGCAGGGTCATGGAAGCTTGACAGACACTTCCAAACTCCCTGAGGGACTGAATTACTGGGCTGAGGGTTGGGGACCATGGTCTTGGGGGACATCTAGCTCACTTGGCATAACATAGTTTATAAAGAAAATGTTCTACATCCTACTTTGGTGAGTAGCTTCTGGGGTCCTAAAAGCTTCTGAACAGCCACCTAAGATACTCCACTTGTCTCACGCCCTTTGGAGCCGGGGAAAATGAGGAAAACCAAAGACACAAAGGAAAGACGAGTCCAAAGGACTGATGGATCACAACTACCACAGCCTCCATCAGACTGAGTCCAGCACAACTAGATGGTGCCTGGCTACCACCACCGACTGCTCTGACAGGGATCATAATAGACGGTCTCGGACAGAGCTGGATAAAAACGTAGAACAAAATTCTAACGTACAAAAAAAGACCAGACTTCCTGGTCTGACAGAGACTGGAGAAACCCCAAGAGTGTGGCCCCTGGACACCCTTTTAACTCAGTAATGAAGTCACTTCTGAAGTTCACCCTTCAGACAAAGATTAGACAGGCCCATAATACAAAACGAGACTAAATGGGCACAGCAGCTCAGGGGCAAGGAGTAGAAGGGAGGAGGAGACAGGAAAGCTGGAAATGGTAAACCCAAAGTCAAGAAGGGGAGAATGTTGACAGGTAGTGAGGTTGGCAGCCAATGTCACAAAACAATATGTGTATTGATTGATTAATGAGAAACTCATTTGCTTTGTAAACCTTCATCTAAAGTACAATTTAACAAAAAAAAAGATTTTCCCTTTAAGATCAGGAATAAGAACAAAGATGTCTGCTCTTACCACTGCTATTCAATATTTTACTGGAAGTTCTGTGCACAGCAATTAGGCAAGAAAAATAAATAGATATCTGAATCAAGATGGAAGAAGTAAAACTATCCCTTTTTGCAGATGACGTAATCCTATGTATAGAAGACCCCAAAGAATCCACAAGAAAGCTACTAGAGCTAATGAATTCAACAAAGTGGCAGTATACAAGGTCAACACACAAAAATCAGTTAGGTTTTTATACATCAGCAGTGAGCATTCTGAAAAGGAAATTAAGGGAACAATTCCATTTACAATAGCATCTAAAAGAATAAAATACCTAGGAATAAATTTAACCAGGAAGGTGAAAGACTTGTACATTGAAAACTATAAACCGTTAAGCAAATTAAAGAAGACCTAAGTAAGTGGAAGAATATTCCATGTCCATGGATTGGAAGACTAAATATTGTTAAGATGTCTGTATTACCCAAAATATAGATTAAAAATTCAAGCAGCCTTTGCAGAAATGGAAAAGCCAGTCCTCAAATTCATATGGAACTGCACGGGGCCCCAAATAGCCAAAGCAATCTTGAAAAAGTAGGAGGAGGACTCAGTTTCCCCCCTTGAAACGTTATAAAGCTACAATAATCAAAGCAGCCTGGTACTAGTATAATGATAGACATATAGACCAATGGAATAGAATTGAGATTCCAGAAATAAACCCATACATCTATGGTCATTTGATTTTTGACATCATTGTGATCATCAAATACTGTATGATTCTACTTATATGAAATATTTAGAATAGACAAGTGTACAGAGACCAAAGATCATTAGTGTTTCCCAAGGGCATGCAGGAGGGAGGGGAAAAGGAAGAGTTGTTGCTTAAGGGACACTGACAGCTTCTGTTAAGGGTGATGAAAGCATTTGGAAACGGATAGCGGTGATAGTTGAACAACATGATGAAAGTGATTAATGTCACTGAATTGTATAGTAAAATCTGCGAAAGCCAGAACCTGTGTAAGGTGGAAACCTGTCAGAGAAGGGAAACGCAAATATTTTCTACTAAAATGAGTGATAGAAAAGTGGTAAGATGGTACCCTGTCAAAGGTGGAAAATTTGCAAGACGTAGAAAAACAAGGCAATCCCATTGAGTTCCGGCTCTCACAGGTTTCATTGTACATGTAAAAAATGCTGAATTGGGAAATGTTTTGTTAATGTAATTTTATTACAGTTATTTATATATAGATATATTCTGAAGCCCCTATCACACACAGGATGCTTGTAATCTACAAATTTAGGGGAACAATGGTAGGCAGAACTGATGCCACAGAATATCTGTATATGTGTGTGTATTTTTATTTGTTTGTTTTGGAAAGAGAAGAGCATAGTTGAGAAGGAAAGGTGGTAATGTGTTGAAAGAGCTTTTTTCAAAAAGACCTTAAAAGGAAAATGTTCATTTTGATACCATTTTTAATTTTTCACTATTGTAAACAATCTAAATATTTAGCACTTGGAGAATGGCAGAGTAAATTGTGGCTATGTTAGGTGAATTAAGTAATACAAATTGCATCTACACTATTATTCTAATTAATATAAAATGACATGCATATACATTAAGACTGGAAGGAAAAATGAAAATAGTAAACATGTTAATTTCATGAAACTACAGGTGGTTTTCTTTTACTTCCATGGTTAAAAATGTATGATTAATTATAATTTGAAAAGAAATAAACTTAAAATTTAGGCTTTTCAAACATTGAATATCACCTGATATCCTTCAGAAGACTAATATTTTCCTTGGTACTGCCGTACTAAATTTTATTTTTCCAAATAAGTAGAACAGCTAAAAAAAAAGCAGAGAGTCATTGGTATGTTGTAAAGATGTTTGCATGGTGAGAAATAAATAATTCGCAGACTTAATTCTTTGCCTTAATCTTCATAGAAAAGGGTCCTGGGAAATTTTCATTTCCAGTTTGTCCTTTCAGGCTGAAAAGATGTAAATATGAGAACAAATACTGGTAAATACACAGTATTCTTAAATTCTTAAATCATGTATCTTATGTAAGAATATTGTAAACCACTGAACTCTATGGTAAAAATAGGTCAGTAACTTTTACCATCTATGATATCAATAAGATGATGAAAGTTACTAACCTATTTTTAATGCATCATCAAAGTTTAAAACCATCAGCTTAAGCTGTGTATAAGAACAATTGAAGTTTTGGGAGAACAATACCTTTTTTGGTTTGCTTAAATTATTTTTTATTTATTACACAGCCAATAATTTATCTTAAGGGTATAATCATGGATATATCCAAAGACTTAGTCGCAAAGCATTGCTCATAACAGTGAAAGAAAGAATGAATAAATGAAAAAAGAAAGACTGGAAAAAGAAACAGCCTAAATAGCTAATAAGATGATATTAATTGAATATGGAGTATTTGTTACAATATAATACTGTACTATGCAGCCTTTAAAAGTGATACGAAGATTTCTTAATGATACAGAAGTTTACAACATTTTGTTAAATTTAAAAAGCAGGTTATAAAAGAGTAGTTACGTAGATTCCTTTTTTGTGTTTCTCTATATCTTTATGTAGATATACAGACAGAAAGACAGTTTTAGAAAAAAGATTGGAAGAAGATAGACCAAATATCAGCAGTGTTTGTGTCTGAATGGTAGGATTAGCTGAGATTTTTAGTTTTACTTTTTGCTTACCTGTATTTTCTACAGTGAAGATAAATTATATTTATCATTTTTTTAAAAGAACATTATTTTAGAAGAATTAAAGATTGTACATGGAAATAAATTATTAAAATTCCATTACTCAGTTAATGCCTTTAAGGTTTGACCTGAATTTAGCAGTAGTGCTTAATGCGAATAGAAACTCTTAAAGGTTTCTCAAAAACAAAATCAAAACTCTACTATATCAAATAGGAAAGCAAATAATAATGGTGTTGTATTCTGAATTTGAATGTGATAAAAAATAAACCGACCAATTTCCTAATCGACTTGCTGATTCAAGCTAAAAAAATCTTTTCATTTGAAAAAATCACCTATTGAATAATGTTTCACCAGTGAATAGAGACTATTTTTGCAATAAGGCAATTTCAGTGGATGTGGTTATCATGGGATAATCACACCCCTGGGGTACAGCCTTGTGCCTGTAATCTCCCAGGAGTGTAATTATTTCATGATAACTGTACCCCCTGGTGTTGCATTATTTCTATTATGAAAGTCTTAGTTTAGTATATAAAGTAACTTACTTTGATCACTGGAAACTGCAAGGTGCTGTTAGAATGTTCCAGCTGTGAGGTTTACAGAGACCAGCTATAAAATTTACTTCTCCTTTACAAACTTAAATTAGGCAATCAGAATGCTTCTTTGGGCTAAGCTGGTTTAGAATATCTTTTCTAAGGATAAGATTCTCTTAACTTTGTAAGTTTTCATCCACTATAGATACATCAAAATTATAGGAAAAGCTTGTAAGCTTCAGTGATGACAGAATTTTTATAAAATATTTTTATTTTAGAATATAATTAAATGGCCAGCCCCCATGCCTTTGAGCGATCCTGTATATCCCTTATTCTTATCATTGACTCTTGGCATCTGTCAGTTACTTGCTTTTTTTAATGTATATTTAAATTAAACATCTTTTGTTTAATTTATGGTGGGGTTTTTCAGTAAAGCCAGTATTTTTTTTTTTAACAGTGTTTTGAGATATAATTCTGTCTTGGTCATCTAGTGCTTCTATAATAGAAATACCACAAGTGGATGGCTTCAACAAAGAGAAATTTGTTCTCTTGCAGTCTAGGAGGCTAGAAGTCCCAATTCAGGATGCCAGCTCCAGGGGAAGGTTTTCTGTCTCAGTCAGCTCTGGGGGAAGGTCCTTGTCATCAATCTTCCCCTGGTCGAGGAGTTTCTCAGCGCAGGGACCCCAGGTCCAAAGGACCTGCTATGCTCCTGTGCTTCTTTCTTGGTGGTATGAGGTCCCCCTGTCTCTGCTTGCTTCTCTCTTTTATATCTCAAAAGAGATTGATTGGTTTAAGATGCAGTCTAATCATGTAGATTGAGCTTTGCCTTATTAACATAACCGCTGCTAATCCCACCTCATTAACATCATAGAGGCAAGATTTACAATACATAGGAAAATCCCATCTGATGGCAAAATGGTGGATAGTCACAGGATACTGGGAATCATGGCCTAGCCAAGTTGACACACATTTTGGGGGACAGAATTCAATCCACGACAAATCGCATGCCATGTAATTTACCCATTTAAAGTGTACAATTCAGTGGCTTTTAGTGTGTTCACAGAGTTGTGCGTCCGTCACCACAATCAATTGTAGCACATTTTTATTACTCTAAAAAGAAACCCCATACTCCTTAAGCCATTACCCCATCTCCACCCCTGCAGCCTTAGACAATCACTAATTTACCTTCAGTCTCTATAGATTTGCCTATTCTGGACATTTCATAGAAATGGAATCATACAATATGTGGTAAAGCAAGTGGTTTTAATACCGTTTTATTTGCCTTAACACAGTTAAAGCCCTTCTCCCTCTCCCCCAAATTCTCCTAGGGAATGCGTTTTCCTATGAAGCTAAAAGAAAAAAAGATAGCAGAATAGATAGTCTTAGAATAATTAAAATTTCTAGCACATGAGGATAAGAGTTTTTTAATAGATTCCTGTAAAACAGATTAATTCTAGTCAGGTTGTCTGCAAAAAATATAAAGCTAAATTTTCTTTATTAAATCCCTTTTTTCCCTGGAAACCCTGGTGGTGTAGTGGTTAAGAGTTCAGCTGCTAACCAAGAGGACGACAGTTCGAATCCACCAGGCACTCCTTGGAAACCCTGTGGGGCAGTTCTGCTCTGTCCTCTAGGGTCACTATGAGTCGGAATCAACTCGATAGCAATGGGTTTTGGTGTTTTTGTTTGTTTTCCCTGGATAAACAAAGGTTTAAAATTCTTTTTCTGTTCCAGAAGCACGCAGGTAGTGCTAAACAGTCATTTCGTAGGAAAGCTAGACCTGGGGTTGCTGAAGCTCTTCCAGTGGATAGTACAAGCCCTGCTTCAGCTTGCTTTAACCACCCATCTCGCCCCGCTATTCAGTTCAGCTGTACACCAGGGCTGAGAGTAGAAGAACCAGGCCTAAGACGCTAGTACTGCCATGGTTCAACAGTATGACCTGCTGAAATAGAAGGGCTCGTAACGTTCAACCTCATGGTTGCTTTTGTAAAAGCAATATAAAAGTAAATAAAGGTTGACCCCAAATTTGTCACCATTGTTTCATATTTTACTGAGTATTTGAGGGGTTTTTTGTTAAGGTTGCTACATATTTAAAGTTATTTCACTGTAATTTTTTTTTACTTAGCTATCATTTTTAAAATATTTGAAATTGAATATGATAATATGGCAAATTTCACATCTTTATAAAAACAAATTTCAAATTCAGAATACTGTTAGTGGATATATTAGGCATACAGAAAATTACTTTTCCTTTATATTGCCTAAGTCTGAGATTCAGCCACATCACAGATGGCTAAAATGATGATAGATACTTAACAATGTTTCAAGCATCTATCCAGTCTTGTTTACACTATAGCTTTGTGTGTGTTTAAACATCATGAAAATGAATACTTTAAATCAAGGAGTGTATTATGTTATACTTGTTGCAGATATTTGTTTGTATATCAGTGCTCTTTTCCTTGCCATATTTCCCCAACTCTTGATTTAATTTTTCTTGAAAAATATTAAACTAAGCCATAATGCTGATAGAAGTTTTCTGTGGCAGAAGCTCCCACATGCTGCTCCTCCATTTCTTCATCATCCTTTCATGTTGAAGGCATTTTTGTTGCTTGGAACACGGTTGGGAAATTTAACAAAATAATTGTCTGATCATAAGCTTTGCCAGAAAGACACCTAGGAGCATGCTGGAGGGACTTTCTATAGGCAGAAAGATGATAAACTTACTTGTCCTTCTGGCAACTCCACCTGAATCTATCATGGAGTTCCCTTAAGCAACTCCTTGAAGAGGTTAAATCCTACCAGCATGACTACTAAGATAGCCCTACATCTGATGGCAGATTTTTTTTAATCCTCTGACATAATTCTACTACAGAAAAAGTATTTTTACCAAAATCTCATTAAAGCTAAACTCATGAAATAGGCAGATATTGAAACTCATAAATAAAGGATAGACCTCAAAGTAAAGAACTGAAGTTAGGCACAATTTTTCGCCTTTATAATACGTAGTTGATCAGTCAGGAACCAAATACTGAACTATTAAAGAGATTATTCAGTAAAGCTTGTCAAACGAAAGTGCTTCAAAGATCAAAATGATACTCTTGATTAGTACTTTAAATTTTGGCTATTTTTATTTTAAGTGATTACCAGTAGTTAAGCCATTTATAACTATTTATAAGCATTGTTGTAATTCATTGATTAAATTAATTGAGATCTTGTTCTGTCAGTAAATGATTCTGCTCTGTGTTAAAGGCCTGTGTGGGGCTAGTGGAGGCTATACCTCCCACAGTCTCAAAGGGGTATTAAGATTCTCAGATCATGGTCATAACTCTTTTACATGGCTCTTCCTGTTGACATCATTCCATCTATTTAGGGTCTGCCAGCTTCAAATAAAGGAAATTAGCTTGTGATTATCTGAGAAAAGGAAAATGAGTCAAAGTGTCCACCTAGTAAATATTAATTTTTCTACCCAAATCAAACCGAATGAAATTACCATGAGCCTTCATGTGCTCCATTTATTTAGAGTGGTCTGCTTTTTACCTTTTTCTAAATCTTACGAGATTTTAGAGATCAAACTCAGTTTATAGTTCTTTCCTGGAAAGTATAAGGTCTTCTGAAATAAGGACTATATCTTATTTATCTACGTGTCCCCAAAGCCTTGCACAAATATACGTTCTTAGTAAATAATAGTTTAGTGAGTGGATGAATGGAAAGGTTTCACTGGCTGTTGTAAACCATTGTTTGTCATTTCCTTCTCTGAACTTACAACACAAATTTACAATTTATATTTTTCCTGTTCTTTGATGTGAACAGATTTTTCCAAGAAGATTATATGCTGCTTGAAGGCAAAAGCCATGTTCTCTATTCATTATCTCTCAAGTACCTACTTAGGTAAAGTAATAAGCCCTCAATAATAGATAACTGGTTTTTAAAATCATTGTTTTACATACTAGGGATGTTTAAGTTCAGATACCCTATGCAAGACTCTCCATAGTTAGAGTATATAGATATAGTGAGAATCTATGTACTATAGTACCATAGCCAATCAGTGATTGCTATAGACTGATTTAAATACCATATAAAACTCTTTAAGTAAAATGCACTGGTCTTAAGTGTAAAGTTCGAGTTTAACAAATGTGTATTTGTTAAATATACATGTACCACTATAACCCATGTAACCAGAACCCCTGGGAAGATACAAAGCATTGCCATCACCCTAGAAAGTTTCCTTCTGTTCCTTTTCAGTCTAACCTCACCCCCTATAGCCACTATTATGATTTCTAACCTATTTATTTTACCTGTTCCTCAACTTCATGTAAATCATACAGTGTGTACTCTTATGTGTCTGACTTCTTTCACTCAACATAATGTTTTTGAGATTCATGGATCCATAACTTTTCAAGAGCATTCATATTCCCAAAACTTATTTAAAACATAATGCTGACTTCTATTGTTTCATGTTCATCACAGCACAAATGATTTTTCTTAGTCCTCTAGAACTTTTAATTAACCGTATTATTGGCAGATGTGTCATCACTAAAATATTTGCATATAAATTAAGTTGAAAATTTAAGTAATAAAGACATAAGCAAATAGGTCATATAGCTTTAACTGGATTCTGTGAGGCAAGGTTGTTTTCAGTAAACAGTATTTTTTTTTACTAGCATACAGTAAAGACAATTTCATATTTCCTTGCTTTTGTGTATTTTCCAGACACATAGACTAAAATGAAATGTTTCATTTTTTCCTTTACATTTTGTGTTTTAATAGAGATCAAATTAGCTGTCTTCAATATGAACTTGGGATACGGGCAATAAGAAAACCTATTGTTTCCAGCCTCTACTAAGATGAACTGGCAGTGTGTCAGGAAAATTCCCAGTATAAAGCAGTTTTATTACAATTCAGTACAATTGGTTCTTGCATAACCTTTAGAAAATCATACATAAAACATTCTCATCTGTATAAATAAAAATCACCCACACACTTTATTAATAGCTTTGTTCACTTTTTTCCTGAGACTTACACTGCATGTTCCTGCTGTGCCCTTTTTACTAGGATTTTTTTTTTTTTTTTTTAAAGATAACTTTCTGTAAGCTTTCTTAAAAGCAAAAAGGTTATGGGAATATTAGGAACATAATGTAATTCTAAGATAATCCTTGATAATTCTCACCAAGCACAGATCTACTTCTTCATCATGTACTATAGCTAGTGCCTGCAAGTGTCCTCCTTATGTTTAGCAACTGGAAGTTGCCTGCTCACTAGATATAGTCAGTTTAACTTTAGGAAAGAAAGAAGAAAGGTTAAGCTTTCATGGAAATAAGGATCATAATATACTTTATTTGTGATAAAGTTTGAGGGTTTATTTTAAAACACACTTTTAATGTTATACCACCATTACTATGACTGCAATAAATACATAGTGAAAGAGTTAAAAACATACAGGATGAAGTTCCAGCTTTTTTCCTTAGTCTAGTTCTTTAGCCAGAAATGTGTGTGTTTTGGGCTGTCATTTTACTGAATCCAGACATTGGAAGACTTTTCATATATTCCCCAGAGTGTGTGGAATAAAATATAAAGGCATTCCCGCAAATAATTTAATACAATAAAACCTATGTAAGGCGGAAACCTGTAAGAGAAGGAAAACTTAAATATTTTTCACTAAAAAGAGCGATAGAAAAATGGTAAGACTACACCCTGTCAAAGGCAGAAAACTTGTGAGACCCAGAAAAACAAGGCAGTCCTGTAGAGTTCTGGCTCTCGCCAGTTTCACTGTAATAAGCCTCTAGAGCTATGAGTCGGAATAAACTCGACGGCACGCAACAACAGAGCTAACAACCAATGTTAAGGACTAGAAGAACATGTTAAAGGACATCAGTTTTTAGAATGTGGACAATTCTACAGGACTGAAGTCCTAGTTCCTTCAATACATAAATAGCAATTAGGGTGGAAAAGGTGGGTAAACTTTTTTAAATTAAAGGAGTCTTAAGAACGAGATACCACTAACACACCTATTAGAAGGGCGAAAATCCAAAACACTGACACTACCAAATGTTGACATGGATGTGGGGCAACAAAAACTCATTCATTGCAGGTGGCAGTGCAAACTGGTACAGCCACTTTGAAAGACAGTCTGGCAGTTTCTTACAAAGCTAAACATAGTCTTACGTAAGATCCAAAAATCATGCTCCTAAGTATTTACTCAAATGAGATGAAAGCATGTTCATGTAAAAACTGGCATAGAAATACATATAGCAGCTTTATTTATAATTGTCAAAAATTGGAAGCAATCAAGATATCCTTCAGTGGGTGAATAGATAAACAGTGTACATCCATACAATTAAATATTATTCAGTGATAAAAAGAAATGAGCTCTCAAGCCAGGAAAAGACATGGAAGAACCTTAATGCATATTGCTAAGTGAAAGAAGCCAGTCTGAAAAAGCTACATACTTACATGTAGTATGATTCCAAATACGTTATATTATGGAAATGGTAAAACTACAGAAACACTGAAAAAATCAAGGGTTCAGGGGCAAAGAGGGGGGGATGAATAATTGGATCACAGGTATTTTTAGTGCACTGAAACTATTTTCTATTATAATGGTAGACACATGATATGGTGAATTTGTCAAAACCCACAGAACTAGATAACAGAAATTGTGAACCCTAGTATAAACTATGGACTTCAGTTACAAAAACATATTAATATTCATCATTTGTATCAAATGTACCACAGGAATGCAAGATGTTATTAACAGGAGAAACAGTGTGCAGGGGGAGGGAAGGGCATATCGGAACCCTCTACCATCTGCACACTTTTTCTGTAAACCTAAAACTACTCTAAAAAATAAAGGCTATTAAAAAGAGAGAGAGACTTAAGAGATATATCAGCCACATGCAATGTGTGGACCTTGTTTGGATCGTAATCTGAACAAACCAACTGTAAAAAGATACTTTTGAGACAATTGGGGAAATCTGAATACTGACTGGATATTAAATGATATTTTTAAATTATCAATTTTGATGGGTGTTTTAAAGGTGGTGTGGCTTTATTTTTAAGAAATATTGCCTATTTGTTAGTGATTCATACCAAAGTGATATCTAAAAGAAAGTTAGGAAAGAAGGAACTTGGGAGTAATTGATGAAACAAGATTGAGAAAATTGTTGATAATTGCTGAAGCTATTTGATGGGTTCATTACATTATTCTAAGTTTGAAATTTTCCATAGTAAAAGTTAAATTAAAACATACACACACACATAATGGGAAGATAAAAATAGATTACTACTGTAATAACAAGCAAAACTATATTTGCTGTAGGAATAACAATTTAGTTTCAGCAAACAGCAGCATCCTGTAAATTAAATTAACATGTTAAATTTGGGGGAGGGAGAGAAAGGCATTTGTAATTCCTCCTCCTCCACTAACCTACAACTCAGTGCCCTCTCCTACTTAACATGATAAAATTTCAGGAGATTGCATCATTTAAAAGGAATGGTGAACTTTGAATGGAAGATACATCTGACCTTGGAAAGAGCAGAAGGACCTCGTGCTAGCAGTGGAACACAATTGTGTTTGCCTTAGCATTAATCTTCCTGTGTCATTTACCCTGGGGGCTGCTATTCTGTCATTGTAGAGTTGTACTGTCTTTTCTCATAGCTAGAATTTTGACCTCATGTATTATGTGATAAAATACCTATTTTACTCTAGAACATTTTTTACCTTTCATTGCTTTTTGTTTAGTTCTATAAAAATTAACGCCCTTAGTAAATAGGTTAAGCCCTTTACAAACATAACTTGAACTTTGACTTCTGGGAAAGTTTTTTTATTTTTTTCTTGAGACACTGACTCCTTGGTATTTTTTGAGCAGAAGAAAATAGTCTAGATCTAATCAAGACATAAAACTGAAGACCATAGTTACAATCAGTATTTTGATGCTTACGCTTATCACAGCAAAGAAGGTTTGCAAAATAAATGAGTGTTGAAAACAGTTTCTTCAGTAGACCTGCTTTTCTGAGTTGGAATATGGGTTTTCATGTAGTTGAGGCTTAATCTAGCCTGGCTGAGATGATCTAGAAAGGAGCCCTCACAAACCTACATTTTAGGACAAGTGCCCTTTTTCTGAATTCCCTAGAATAATTCTGTCATAGTGAATCTAAGAAGAAGCCAAACATTCCTCAGGCCTAAATCCAGCTGTAATTTCAATTATTAAGGTGCCATTATGGATTGAATTGTGCCCCCAAAAAATATGTGTTGTAAATCCTAATCTCTGTGCCTGTGGTTATAATCCCATTTGGGAGTGGGTTGTCTGTTTTGTTAATGAGGCAAGATTAGTGTAGGGTGTATTTTGAGCCAGTCTTTTTTGAATATAAAAGTGATTAAATAGGCAAGCAAAGCAGAGATGGGGGAAGAGAGATGCCAGGCCACATGAAGATCACCCAGGAGCAGAAGCTCAGAAGAGACAAGGACCTTCCTCCAGACCCAACAGAGAAAACCTTTCTAGCCAGCACCCTGAATTCAGACATCTAGCCACGTAAACTTGAGAAAATAAATTTGTTTGTTAAAGCCACCCACTTGTGGTATTTCTGTTATATCAGCCCTAGATAACTAAGACAGGCACCATACATAAAAGTAAGTTTTATGTAGTTTTAGTAGTTGGACATATCTGTATAATCTATATTATCAACATACCCATATACTCTATTACATCAACTAAATTTTAAGTTGTCAGAGAACTGGAGTCATTTCTGTTAATTTAACTACATAGCCACTATCACAATAATGTGAAAGTATAAAGCTATCTTGCTAAATATCATAATCTGTCATATCTTCTAAACGTAAAATTTTTTATGATAGAAAACATTTACATACAAAAATGTCAATAAGACAGGGTTTTCAAAAATGCTACTAATAACACTTTTAAATTATGGAGAATTTATAAAATAAAATCTTTTACAGCTACTGGTAAAAATAATAGTTGCTACTATTTATTGAGTACTGTTTGTCAGGCACTTCACCAAGCAGTGGGTTTATAGTCTTGCAATATGGAAGTGTATACTAAGCATATGTACTACACAGAGTGGTCATTTGGGGTTTCAGAGAAATATAAATGCTAGAAGAGTAACGGTTTCATTTTATAATTTCTGTCAGACTAGGAGAAAAGGGATCATTTTCTTGAAGTAGTTGGAAGTACTGTAATGAAAATGTAAAAAGCATGTTTTCTAAAACATCTTATTAAACTTACCCATCTTTTGATGAAAAGTGATGAAATTAGTAACCTCTCATCATAATGGCCAAGTTTTTTGGCCCTTTACTGGAGTGGTTTTTATCCTAATTCTTAACATGTTTGCTTCTGAATTCATTTGACATCTAATAAAGTTGTTCACAAGGATATGGAGTTTTGTCATTTCAGAAGAGAAATTTTCTACTTTACAAAATTATATTTCTACATGTGAAATTTGAGAAGCCACCAAAAAAGTACATTGAACTACATTCTGTACCTCCTTTAAAGCTATTAATTGTATTAGCACTTGTATGCCATTTGAAGGCAACCAGAAATTCAATTTTTATTTAAGATTTTATTATCAGTATTAGCAACCAAATTGAGAAATTTAAAGGTCATTAAAGTATTCCATAGGAATTAAATACCTTGTGTAGAAGGAAAAAAAACCTATATTATTTTAAATGAAATATTAATATAATGAAATAAAGATGCTACTTTATGGTGTTTTTGTTTTGTTGTTAATTAAGTAGGCTTTTTTATTTTCAATAAATTAAAGTATCCCATTACTAATAACTCCCCCATAGACCAATACTAGGCAGTTTTTCCCTATCATCTCCCTAAAACCTGGAGCCCTGGTGGCACTGTGATTAAGTGTTCGGCTGCTAACCAAAAGGTTGTCAGTTCGAATCCACCAGCCACTCTTTGGAAACCCTGTGGAGCGGTTCGGCTCTGTCCTGTAGGGTCACTGTGAGTTGGAACGGACTTAATGGCCACAGGTTTGATTTTTTACTGTTGTTGTTCCCTAATACCTAAAGCCAGCTTTCAGTTAATTGTGATAACATGAATGATAAAGCCCAGAGAACTTACACCTGAAATTTTCCCGCAAACTTTTTACCAAAGCTGCTGTTGACAGATGAACAGATTTGAATTTGATTGCCTTTTGCTTTCCATGACAACATGCAGATGAACATGGAAGTAAGTGGTAAAAGACCAAGAAAGCAGTGAGAAGAAAAAGAAATAGAAGTATTTAAGCAACAAACTAGAGAATTAGTTTCTGATTGTTTCTCTAACCCACACCCTCCCTTATGAATTCCTTGTGGGCTGTCTTATTCTTCCTTATATTCCAGATATATCACCCAGTGTAGCTCTTTTAAGCCAGTGTAGATGATTTAGGCCAGAAACTTTTTATATAGCTCTCTTGAAATGTTGCCATTAGTTTGCTGCCTGTAAGGAAAACAAGATGAACTGGAATGTATGAAAGGAGGAGGACAGAGGCTTTCTTTCCTATGTAACATAAACTTTCTGATATTTGAAGGAAGGGGGCAGATCTTTAAAAAAAAAAATTTTTTTTTTTTAATTTATCTGTCTTTAGTCCATATTATGTGACCAAAAAGAAACTCACTTTTCAATTTGGTGTTTTTTGAAACTAGAAACAGCAACTTGTAAAAATATAACACATACACCTATTTAAAAAAGAACCCATTGCCATCAAGTCAATTCCTACTCATAGCGGCCCTATAGCCAGTCTAAAATTGCTTGCCACTAATGTCTAAAAATTTCAAAATCTGTGTGTGTGTGTGTGTGTGTGTGTGTGTGTGAGATTAACTGAAGTACTAGATGGTTACTTGGGATTTTGTGTGTATGTTGATAATCAGCCACCTCATGGCAGTATATTCAGTATTGGCATTTGATAAGTAAGGGGGAGAAATTTTTAATTGGAAACTAGAATAATCATGTTACTCAGGCATCTTTAAAATATTTCTTAAATTGAGCTCTGAGAGAATGCCTGTTAAAAGTTTAATTGCAGTTTTTTATCATTTTGCTTTGATTTTATACTAAAAACTGCCAACCAGACAATAGCTAAATGTATCTTTTTCAATATGGCAGTTACATAAGAAGAGAATCCCCTTGCACGTAAAGAAAAATGCAATTATTTTCTATTCTGAATCTCCACACTGCTGTTTTAGAAAATCATATCTGATTATTTGCTCAGCAGAAGATTATTGAGTTGATTTAGCAGTGATTTTACTTAACAAAGCTTCAACTGCATCCTACTGTGGAGTCCGAAAAAGGTAGAGAGATATAAATGATACATTCAAACTGTGGTTTTTGTGAACAGGGCCATCGATGCACCCCTCAGAGCTAATAGCAGAGATGAGAAACAGTGGGTTTGCACTGAAACGAAATGTACTGGGGAGAAACTTGACTGCAAATGATCCATCACAGGTAATGATCTTTTTATCAGTAAGCTGAAAATGTCTATGAATCTAAATGTGATTGCTTGTGAATTGCTACTTAATGTTTTCCAATATGCATATCCATAGGAAAGCCAGATAGAGCAAAGAAAAATGCCTAAAATGTATTTTGATTTTGCTTCTTTACTATTTTAACCTAAATATAAATTGTTTTTAAACCTATATTTTAATAAATGAAACTGCTTCTCTGGGTTTATGTGGGTGAAATTTCTAACTGAACTGGTGATAGAGTTGATGTTTTTTAATTCCTGCTAACTTACCCCTGAGGTGACATTGAATAGAACCAATGGAAAGAAGTGTATAAAAACAAACCCCTAAAAATTATAGAAAATATTTTAATTTATTAAACTATACATAGATCCAGAAAATGGTTGAGTTTGAAGAACTGTATATATTCTAATACAAACCATTTACTTTATTTAATGAGGAAACTAAAGCCCAGAGAAGTTAAGCAATTTTCCTAAGATCATGTGGCAATCTAGAGACAGAGCTGAGACCAAAACCCAGACTCTGACATTAATTTGTGCTGCTCTGAAAACAGGCATATTATTCTTCTTAACATTGTTAGGGATTGTTTATAGAACCTGTATTATCATATATTTGGTAATGTGCTGTTGAAATTATAAAGGTTAAAAGTGTGGATGTTTTGACTGTCCTGTAAGGTTCATGATCTTGGTTTTAGTATTTCACTAAATTACAAATAAAATATTTAAACATGCAAGTGTTTAACATGATTCAACCTCAAGGAATAGCTATAGAGAATGGAAGCCATGCTATAACGTTTTATCCGTCTCCCACCATCCTCTTCCTGATAAAGTTTCCTATTCTAGGAAGACATTCATCTTCACCTATTAGTGGACTATAATACCCCTTGGCAGGTAGACTATTTTAAAAAAGTGTTTTTAATTCCTTCCCACTACCCAGTCCAAAATAGCATGTTCATCTACCAAACCAAACCAAACCTGTCGCATTGAGTCAATTCTGACGTACAGCGGCCCTATAGGACAGAGTAGAACTGCTCCATAGAGTTTCCAAGGAGCACCTGGTAGATTTGAGCTTCTGGTTAGCAGCCGATCTCTTAACCACAGTGTGTCCCTAATACAAAAACTTATTTGTAAATGTTTTCTTTGCTTGAAATCTAGAAATTTAATGATATCTTTGTTGGCTCAGGAATATGTTGCAAGTGAGGGTGAAGAAGATCCAGAAGTTGAATTTTTAAAGTCACTAACAACTAAACAAAAACAGAAACTTCTCAGGTATTTAAATAGTATACATTTAATGGATTCAACTACATTTTTTCTGTACATTTCTTCTTAGTATTATACTTAACTCAGATCCTAAGAGCTTATGAAGCTACTTAACATTTTAAAGCATGCATCACATTTATTGATTTATTCATCAGCTGTAGTAATACGATTTTGTCTTTATTTCAGCAATGAGAAAATGAGTGTAAGATTGTATACACAGATTATACCACTAAATCATCACATTTTTCAAAACGTTTAATTTGGAAATAGGTTTGTAAGTTTTACTTTGCATGATAGATTTGTATATATCTTTACACACAGTTACTTAGAAAATATTTTTGGGAATGAAGTACTCTTTTTTTCCATTTTGTAAAATTTTATTATAAGGAATGCTGAAAGAATGCTTAAATTTAAGGTAAATATCAATTCTGTTAAACAGACTACCTCTGGAATAAAGAATCTAAGAAATGTCTGCTGAGTCCAATAGAGGGAGCTCTTGATGTTTTCAGTATGTGGAGTTTTGAGAATGGCTGGTATTTCCTTTCCCTTTAAGGAGTCAGAATCTAGTGAAGGCACTTAGACTTAAGAGTAACTCAGTGTATCATATAAACACATTACTTTTCTGAGGATGTGGAGTACTCTTTAGAAATTTAGAATGCCTTTTTAATAGAATTATCTTAATTACTTATAAAACTAAATAATTGTTAAAAATGAGTGTATAATTATTTTGGTTTATATAACCAAAAGATAATATAAAAAAACTTTTAAGTATGTTCATATTCAGAATTTCTGAAGAATATGCTTTTGAATTTTGGTAATGTAATTAATGTTGATTAATTTAACATAATATATACATAAAATTAATTTTTCCATCTGCTTATAGCTGTATATTTGAGTTTCCTGTAGATCCAACTAATGTTACAAACTTTTCACAGGCTTTGTTTAGGTCCATACTAAACCACACCTGTTGCCATTGAGTCGATTCCAACTCATAGCGACCCTATAGGACAGAGTAGAACTGCCCCATAAGGTTTCCAGGGAGCAGCTGGTGGATTTGAACTGACAACTTTTGGTTAGCAACCGTACCACTTAACCACTGTGCCACCAGGGCTCTTTCTTTAGATCAGGATGACCATTTATTTAGAGTGCTGTGTAATCTTAAATTCTGAGTCACTAACAATTTTTTTTAAGGCAATTGCTATTGAGAAGAGTATAGTTAGAAAATTGGCTTACTGCATTTAAGTTTTTATTTTTAAACTTAATGTATATATGACTAGAATAATTTGAAAAGAAGAAAAATATTTGTCATTTAATAGAGTAAATAATGTATTTATATTTGGATACCAGTTTTAGTAGCTTCTAAGAAAGTATGTTATCTATTAACAATTTTATAGTTGTTGATGAAAGGACTATTTTTTACACAATTATATCTGTTGCTATTTTTTCCCAATTATAGGAAGTTGGATCGACTTGAGAAGAAAAAGAAAAAAGACAGAAAAAAGAAAAAGCTTCAGAAGAGCAGAAGTAAACACAAAAAACGTAAAAGCAAATCCTCTTCATCCTCCTCCTCCTCCTCCTCCTCCTCTTCTTCCTCCGTCGAGACTTCAGAAAGCAGCAGTGAGAGTGACGACAAACAAAAAAAAATACAAAAGCAGAAAAGAAAGAAAAACAAGTGTTCGGGGTATAACAGCAGTGATTTTGAAGAGAAAGACAAATCTAAGAAGAGAAAACTTTATGAAGAACTTTCTAGCAGTCATAGTAACAAGGAAAAAGACAGGGAAAAGCCTAGGTTTTTAAAACGAGAGAGTTCTGGGAAGAACAGCAAATGGAGCCATTCGAATTCTGACAGAAAGTCCAAAAGCCGTAACTATAGCCCAAAGAAGAGAGGATCTGAAAGAAATGAGAGAAGCAGCAGAAGCCAGAGCAGGGATGAGAAGGGTAGGAGAAGTCGAAGCAGAAGTCACACTAGTTACAAGCAGAGGGAGATTAGAAAATGGACACAGTGCAGCCCCAGTGAAGAGCAGAACAGAAATGGCACCAGAAGCCGTGGCACAGATACACACAGAGGAGAAAAAATGCACAGAGAGAACTCGGGAGATAAGCATACTAAAGTGACACAAAGAGAACGAAGCAGAAGTAGAGAGAAAATAAAGAGAGACTATATGTGATGTTACCAGGAATAAAAATATCTCTACTTTCTTATTGAATACTTTCAGTAAGGGCTAAATTATATACTATTGTCTTTCTAATAAAAAAACTCCAATTTTCCATCTCTGTAAACTGCCATTTAAGTACAAAACTACATGAATACCATAAGAATTAATTTTGCAAGTATTTGTGAGTAATCTGTTTTGAAGCTGTAGAAATATTTTCTGTTGGTAAATCTTTCTTGCGCCCTATACTAGAGAAAAACCCCATATAACTGTGTGACATTTTCTTTGTTCTGAAATATCATTAAAAGAATGACAGTACATTGAATGGCTATAATTGAATTTTTGTTTTTTTAATTCAAATTTGTTATTTCTTTTAAAATTTAAATTTGCTTGAAGCCAGGTGTAATCATTTGAAATTCACTAGTGTGAATTAAACAAAGAATTGATCAATATTCCCTTAAGACTTAAATTCCCTTCAGGTGTTTTGATCTACAGGGTAAGTGTTAGTTTTCTATTGCTGCTGTAACAAACTTAGTAACTTAAAGCAACATAAGTTTATGAGCTTTCAGTTCTGGAGATCAAAAGACTGAAATGTTTTTCACTGGGCTAAAATCAAAGTGTTGGCAGGGCTGTGTTCTTCAGGAGGTTCCAGGGGAAGATCTGTTTCCTTACCTATTCCACCTTCCAGAGGCTGCCCACATTCCTTGGTTCCTGGCCCCCTTCGTCCATCTTCAAAGCTAACAAACAGTCATGTCCTCTTCCCATCTCATCACTCTGATGCTTTGACCTGCATTCCTCTTCCATTTGTAAGGACCTTGTGATTGATTATATTAGGTCCGCCCAGAGAATACAAGGTAATCTCTCAGTTTTAAGATCAACTTAAATTCCATCTGCAACCTTAATTCCCCTTTGCCATGTAATGTAACATATTTACAAGTTCCAGGAATAAGGATGTGGATATCTCTGAGGGACCATTATTTTGCCTACCACAGATGGCCTTTCTAGTACTGGCATATAGCTATTAAGATTTTACTACTAAAGGTTTAAACATTTGTATAATGTCATAAATGGAATAATGCACACTAATTTAAATATATTTCATAAGTATAGGTACATAGGACCCCTAGTGGTGCACTGGTTAAGAGCTCCACTGCTAACTAAAAGCTCAGCAGTTTGAATCTACCAGTGGGTCTTTGGAAACCCTATGGGGCAGTTTTCTATCATATAGGGTCACTGTGAGTCAAAATCGATGGCAAGGGATTTGGTTTTTTTTTTTTTTAATATAGGTATATAAAACATATTTAAATGTGGCTGCAAATTTTCCTTCGTGTTTCAAAGGCTATGGTAATGAAAAACTATAGAAAAAAATAATGCCAATCAAAAGTAACACGCAATTCCAAAAAAAAACATATACACCTTCTCACTGTCTCCAACATTTTGCATTTATGACAATAGTAAAAAAGCTGTTATCTATTTTGTGCATTAACGACATACATCTGGCATCTGGCAGTAACGAACACCAAGGTGCAAGGCAAGAGTAACGCTGGCTGTAACGGTTAAAGTCATCTGTCCACTTGGCTGGGCCATGATTCTCAGTGATTTGGCAGTTACATAATGATATAATTTGGCAGTTATGATGTAGTTATCCTCCATTTTGTGATCTGATGTAGTCATCCTTGATTTTCACATAATGCCGATTTTGCATAATTACCTGGTCTTTGAAGTGTAACCACATCCCATGTCAGTAAGTGAGGAGAGGGTGTACTTTACATCATGGACATAACTATTTTTGTTATCAGGGTTCCACATTTTAAAAACATCTGTTATTTAATACAGTACAAATATTCATTAGATGGTTTTTAGGGTTGGAAGTCACAATTTTGTAAGTTCTACAAGAACAATAAATATGAAAGAGGAGTTAAGTGAAATCACCCCACGTTGTCTATGCACACACGAAACAAATGTCCCACAGTTTAGAATAAGCTAACTAAAGGCCTAAGCAACCCTTTTCATTTAGATTTTTTAATGGGGGATGGAGGTGGCAGAGAAAGGAACTTGAATTCCTTCTATAGTGTTTTTTAATAACTTGGAGTGCTCCTCAAAGATCCCTTTCCTTTCCTTAAAAAAAATCATGCATTTGAAATTGATAAAGGCTGCTAATTTATACCTTGAGTTCATCAGTGTTGCAGTGATTATTTTCTACCTCATGCCATTTAGACTTCATAATTTTTCTAATGTCAAAACCTATGCAATACTTACTACCTTAAAAGGTTTCTGAACCAATACAGTGTTCATGAAGAGAAATGCTGAAATGCATCCTGTAATTTAAAATGAATTAGAGAAATAGATTACCATTTCTCACACATTTCTCATTTGACTGTCACAAAAGTGTAGTCCACCTTTAATTTTTTATGTTGCCTTTAAGAATTTTAGATGTCTGCTTTGATTTTCCTTCATTTTAAAACTGAGAAACTATAAAAGTGCTAACAGAAACCAATATGCTTACCCATCCAATTGTGAGAAAATCCCCATGTAGTTATGGAAGATGTTGATTTACTGTTTGGCTTTCAGCCTTGGTCACCCAAGGGAGCTAGACATCCTAAAGATCAGAGCAGGGCTGGGATCACTTCCATTCCTACTCTGCAAGGGAGGCATTTTCACAAACAATCATGACATGGTAAGAAAGTTTTAAAGAGGCTCACCTTATTTCACATATCCTAATAATTTTTATTTATAAAAATGTTAGAAAGTTTTAATTCTTTTGTTTGTGAAATCTAAATTTAAAATGGAAGAGATGAAGCTCATACTAAAAAGGATGTCTAGCTATGTGTAGAGATTCTCTTAAATATTGAGAGCCAAAAAGAATCCTCCAAGCTTAATGAATCTAAGATTCAAGAACCCAAAAAAGTCCTCAACAGTGACAATTTGTAGAAAACTACAGAAAAAAGTCTGATGACATTTGTCATCCCTCTTTCCTTTAGTAGAGAAGGTCTTTTTAAAAATGTGGATATACCTAATGACGGTTCTTATTTGCTGGTGGGCCTAGAACTGCTCTGGGAGGCATAGGAGACATGTTTTTTTTTTTTTTAAACACCTCCTTCCCTTCCCCCCGCCCCCCATCCCGGGCCTAATGTTTGACATAATTTAACACTAGCAAATTAATTCCTGTAGGAGGTGCTGTCGATTTACAAATGTCAGAAAGATCAGGTTGCTAGGTTAGAACTTATTTATCTGAATGTCTACGTGATAAGTCAGCTCTAACTCCATTTAATAAATGTGCCAAAACATGCAGAGGTTGATGCGGCCTGCCCGCAGGTCGTCTTACCTTACAGAATGAAATGCCGATCTTATTTTGAATCATAGGGTTGTAATCCGAAGAAAGCTTTTTATCTGAAAGCGTTGAAGAGACGTTTCTTGCTGTTCTTCCATAAGACCGTTACCTGGCATTGAATCAAATCAGTCCACGCTGCTAGGAGCACGGCGTTCCCAGTTTTAATCACCCAGTGCTTAGTATGCTTTAGCATTGAAGCTCAAAGGTTTCAAAATCCACCTGAGCCATTTCATTCTGCTCCTTACCTAATGACCACTGGGCCATGACGCTGGCGAAGGCCGCTAGTAAGCCGCATCCCAGATCTCCACATCCTATGCTTAAGACCGTGGAGACAGCTGCATTTTAGCTTCAGTAACTGAAGGATATGAACAAGAAAGCTTTTTTTAGGTTTTCTGAAAAGAAAACCTTTATTATAGTTACCATTTCTTGAAACGAGATAAAGAAATGCATGCAATAGCTGCAGGCCTTGGAAATGTTTTCAGATCGAAAAGGAGAAAAAAAAATTTTTTTTTTTTAATTGCGAGGAATAAATAATACTGAGGGAACGCTAAGATCGGAGAAGTGCGATAGCAACTGACAGCTCCCCTAACTGATGGAGACCCCGAAAACCCGGTTCCTACTGACAGAAAAGGAAGGAAGCACATACTTTTCACCACCTTCCCCTTTCTCCTCCCCTTATGCCACACTTAACATCACCCCCAGAATGTAACTATAATAAGGAAGCGAGGTGGGGATGAAACGCGAGGAACTGCTAATAACGGAAAGAAATGCACACTGGCCCAAATCGCCGGTGAGCCGCTTTTCGAAAACCCACTCGTAGACACAGAAATACCCAGTCCCTCCGGCTCCAAGAGTTTCCCGAGGAAGTGGGCAACAAGTGGAGGTTCGAGGGCTCCTGTGATGACCAGAGCGGGGCTTCCTTCCATGCACCTCGCCCTAGACCAAAGGAAGCCGGAAGGGAGGTGGAGTCCCATTCCCAGAGGCAACACCACCCCTACGTACTCTGGCGCTTTCCTCCTGGGCTGACGTTTGGCAACCGTCAGAACACACTCCAAAACCAAATGGAAAGTCTGAGAATTAGGGGGCGCAAACCCCTCCTATAAGGTGCGCCTCCTGAGCGAGGAGGCCACTTGACTCTCCACCCCGAAGGTGTAATGGAGAAAGAGTCTGGGTTAGCTCGCTTCACTGGCTTTCTCCCCAGCTGCCCTAACCCACCCAGAAGAAGTTCCGGGGCCCCTCCATGAGGCTGCCGGCCGCGGGAGCTGAGCCCTGGGGAGCCGTGTGCCGGGGCCGCGGCGCGCCCTCGCCTGCCGGTTCCGGTCTAAGCTCTCCAGGACTTCCCGCGCGTTTCTCCTGCGCAGGTCGCAGGGCGGACTTGTCTCCAGCAGTCACGAAAGCAAGCGAATTTCTTTTCTTGTCCCTCGGGCTCCACAGGTGAAGGGGGCATTTTATTAAGCCGTTGCTAATTTCACGTTCCTGGGACAAAAATGAAAATGTCAACTCTCGCCAGTAATCTCCAAGCAGAAAACGGACTGGGGAAGACAGCCTATGACTTTGTATTTCTTTTATATATTAATCACCCAGAAATGGTTAGATGCTTGCAAAACAATGCAAAATCTCCAGTATGAGTGTTTCAAAGGAAGAGAGTGCAAGGGTGTTGGAAAACCTAAGTCTTAGGTGCTTTGCTTTGCCGGGTCCCTAAGAACAAGCCCTGGCAGCATATGTCCCCACGGACATTCTGAAACCTTCCCCTTAACTGGAGCTGCAAACACACTGTATATATTTATATCAATAATATATGGGGGAGGCATCTCTGTATGTATTTACCTCATACATATTTCTATAAACTCCAACGTCTGCAAAGGATGGGGGGGTAAATAACACTGAACGTTTAAAATTATGGAGAAGGGATAATAACTGATTACTAATTTGAAAGTAAATAAACAGGTGACTTTTTCAGATCAAATTCCTCCTTGGATCGTTACAATAAATATCTCTGAAGGAAGCTCTCTATTTATGTTGTCATTGATTAATTCTTCACTACCTCATTTGATTTCGATTTAGAACGATTTGATTCTAATTTAATTAGCATGTAATTTGGATGTACATAATTACTGTAATTATGACATTCAGGTAAGGCAGCTTTAGGCTGAAAGGCAATTTCAAATTTTCTAGCAACCTACTTTGTACTGGGAAATGGACAAGGACTTTGCGCCCCGCTATCCAAGTAGTAATTAGCACATCTTTGAAATAGGCAGTGCGGCGGGGTTTGTATTAAAACAGCAAATACAAACCCAGCCGAGTCACCCGCTGCAAAGGTGTCTCAGAGTTCCCGGAAACGCGCGGCGTTTTCCCGGCGCAAGATCCGGGAGCCCGGCGCCCCAGCGCCTCGGTCGGGCGCTTTAGGTTGCAGCAGGAAACCGCACGTCCGCCGCCTCGGGCACGGCCTGTGGAGGTGTCACTTTTAAAATTAAACTATAATAAGCCCTGGGGGGTGGGGAGCAAGAGAGGAAGGGGAGGAAGTCACTGCACAATGACTGAGAACAGAGGGTGGAATGGGGTAGTGGACGAGGAAGTGGAAGGAAAGGGGCGACAGGGGGAGGGCGAGGCACGCAGAGAGAAAATTGGCCAACGTCCCCAACTGTTACCCGATTTTCGATTTGAGCTTCAAAGGGGAACAGTGGGGACAAACCGGGTGGGATTTGCGCCGGGAAGAAGTGCGAACTCTTTGGGAGGGCTGAGGCAAGGAGTTTGGGACTTTTCGCCACCCTCGGGGGCCCTGCCCTCGCCGGCCCTGCCTAGCCGTCCTTGGCGCCCAACTCAGGCTGGGAAGGCCGCCTGGAGGAGGGCGGTGAGGGCAGGAGGCTTCTTCGGCCGCCGCCGGCGCGGCGCTGGCGAAAGCCGCGGATCCTTCTCTTTCCTCCCCTTCCAAGAGGGTCTGGGATGTGAGACGGTCTGGTCGCCTTGTTTATTCAGCAGGGCCCCAGCCGGTCCTGGGTAGTCTACGCGGGCCTCATCGGCCAGGAGCCCTTGAATCCGGGGTCGCTGGGGGAAGAGCGCAGAGGGCTGCACCCGCTGCCGGGTACTAACCCCGGGGTCCACGTCGCCGTCGACAGCGCTCAGCTTTCTCAACTCTGAACTGGAAGACCCTGAAGTTGCCTTAAAAAAATGATGTTAAATACGACAATCCTAAGGCTAGGAAGAAGCGGGGCGTTATTTTGTTTGGATTTTCAGATAGCCCGTTCCAGAAACAACCCCCTTCCCTGGGAGCAGTAATAGCGGCCATGGCCATTGCTAAGCAGTGTTCCCGAGTAGTGAGGCTTGTTTCTCGCTGGAACACAAAACCTCGATTTTCTTTGCTTACTCACTGGGTTACTGCAGTTCGCGGCAACAGCCGGTCTCCCGGCGCTTATAGTCAGGACTTGGGCAAACAGCGCGGCCTCACCGGCCAGGAGCTCTAGATGGCGCCAGCGAGCCGCGCTCGCCAACCTCCTCTTAAGTGAATCAAGAGCGACTGTCAAACATAAAAGCAAATCAGAGTTTTCAGTTTTTTTTAATGTGTTAAGAATGTTATTCCTTAAGAAAATTTGTAGCTAAATTATTCTCACTTAAAATAAACACTTAGTATACCAATTACACAAATGGGCGGGATTTATGTGAGATTTACTTCATCTGCATTTTTGTAGTGGGAGAGTGCCTTGGTGAATACAGATAATAGATGCAAATAAGATTAGAGTTAAAATAAATAAAGTTTCCATCTGAATAACAAGAAATTCAATTTTACACGATTTATAACGATTTGACAAAATGTCCAGATATGCCATTCAGGTGCACAATCTAATCTCGTCAAATTAATGTTTTCCCTCCTTGAGGAAAGAAAATCTTTCTCTTCTTTTTTTCTTTTTCCTCTTCAGGTAGGATCCAACTCATTCCAAGAGAAAAATACAGTAGTGTCAGAGAAGGAAACTGCCAGGGGAGGGTGTGGATTGAGGCTGGGTGGGCGTTGGGCAGAGGAAAACTTGTTCTTCTCTCTTTTACTGCTCAGGAAGCTACAGGACAGGAAACGCTGCGAGAAACCGGGTGACACGAAATCACATTTTCCCTCACCCGGGCCCGAGAGAGAGTCTCAGGGCCTCGCCTGCACCCCTGGCCTCCTGGCCGCAGTCTCCCACCCCACACGGGCCTCCAGGCCGCAGCCCTCGCCTGCTCTGGGGCCCCGGCCGCGGCCTCCCACTCCCTGGAGCCAAAGTAGACCAGGTTGCCGGGCTGCCGAGGTGGCCCTGGGGAGGCACAGCCCCACCTCAGTTGGGGACCGAGCTCGTCTCAGAGCTCGTGGGCTCTCCCCTCCCAAGCAGGCTCTCTCCAATTTGCTCTGCCTCAGCCAAGCGCCACCGGCTCGGGTCAAGGTTTCCCCGCGCCCCTAAAGACCCCTAGGGCTGAGGGGCAAGCAAGGGGGCTGGAGTCTTTTCGCCTGTTGGTACGGGCCGGGGGCCTCCGGGCTCAGTTTCCACGCGCTCTGGTCTCCCGGATGGACGCTCCGGCCGGGGCCGCCGCCTGCAGTTCCTGGGAGCCTCGGTGATGGACGTCCGCTGACCCGCGGGGGCAGAGGCAGCGCTCAGAGGCCTTGATCACTGGGCTGCGGAGGGAGCTGCGCGGCCAGCGGGACCTGCACCGCCAGACCCTTTGATCTGCCTTATTATCAAGGAAAAACAAAGCTGCCAGAGCCCGACGCCCGGGCGCCCTCAGTCCTCAGGAAATCCCACCACACCGTCACCTCCACGCCGCTGGCCCCAGCCCCTAAACGCGTCGGCCACCTTCTCGGCCTCGGCCCAAAGCCCCCAGAGTACACGCACCCTTGCCAGCTTTTCCAGAAGACCAGACCAGAACCAGAAGGCGCGGTGGGCGGGGGTATTGGGGAGGTCTCGTTTATGAACAGTTTGAGAGGGAAGAGAAAATGGCCAAAGGAAAAGAAAAACTCTAGGAAAAGAGCAGGGCAGCCGAGGCTGCGGGGACTGCAAAAAGGCGGAGAGGAAAGACGCCACCGAACCTTACGCTGAAAACGCCGGGCTGGAGACCTTCGCCTCTGTTTTATCACTACTTGGCTACTTGGCTTTTCAGAGCAGAGTTTTGCGGGAAAGCATTTTGTTGATTGTTAAAAACAATGATTTATTCTTTGGTCCCTAAGAACCAAAATCTTCATTCAAGTTTCCAAGACTGGCAGTAATCAAAGAGGGAAAAAATTCCGTTGGGGCGGATTTTGCTTGTATTTCCTATTGTATGGAAAGTCTTTTAGAAATATTTTTATTCGTAAATATGTACTTTATTTTCTAAATTGACTTTTTTTTTTTTTTTGAATTGCGAAATTATCTCATTTACCAATTTTCTTTTCGTCTCTCCCTCTCTTCTCTCTTTTAAACTGGGGCTGTTAAGTTGGTGGTCAGAAGACAAAGAGAGTGAAAATAATTTTCATTTCAATAATTGCCTTCTGGTCAATTTAACTGTGCCTTATTTTGAAAGAGACTGTCTAAATGAGATTCCTGTCCCAAATGTGTTCCCAGGCCTGATCCCAGCCTTTAATTATTCCCGAGTTTTTTTTCTTCAGAATAAGACGCCGCACTGAGTAATCACAAAGAAGTCAGAGAGCATCCTTGAACCTTTTCAGAAGCAGCGCCACTGATATTCAAATAACCTGCGAGGGCCATTTGACGGCGCAGGGACCTAGGCATTTCCAATTTACTATTTGCATAGATCAGCCGTCTTTGAAAAGGAAAGGAGCAGTTGTCTTCCATAACATTAAAAAGCCTAGTTATCAAATCAAGTGCTTAGTTTGGGAGCTTTTAAAACGTTTACATTTTATCTCAGGTTGCCCTTTACTGTTTGACATGCAAATTTGGTGCAGTTAATTTAGACAATTAAAAAGATCTTCAAGGGAGCTTTGTCACAGAGACTATTTGGAGTTTTCCCCGTGGACCAGCTGAGATAAAGTTGGCCAGAACAAATGATGTCTAGGAGATTAATTAGATATTTGATAAGACATGAATCCCTAATAAGGGAATACAAGGCACAGGGGGCTGCTGTGTGCTCGAAGTCAAAATTAATAACATTTAACAAGATTTTCATTTGGGCATGAAATGTCTTTTCCGGCATATTGACTCTAGCGATTTATTCCCCTGAGTTGCCTCCCAATGTAGACCGCCTTGGGACCTAAAAGACTTTTTTTTAAAAAGCTTTTTCTTTTCACCGATTGTTTTTAAATCGCTTTTCAAAAACCAACAAACTCACCGGCGTTTTTTCTGACCTGGGTTAGTTCCCTCACCGGTGTATAAGAGACTCCCCTGCTAAAGCTGCCAAGAGCCTTTCAGTTTTTTTTTTTAGGCTCTCCAGAATTTTAAAATGTCACCTTTTGAGAGCTTTCCCATTAAGTAATACAACTACACGTTCTTATAACCCAATTTAATTTACACCATTGATATACAAATAAATAATCTTGACTTCTCAAAAATGTATATGTATTATGGCTTTTATAACCCACATAAACCTTACATTACCTACAACTAACATTAAGGGAATTTTTTTTTCCCCAACGAAAAAAAGAGTCGACCCACATAAGGCTTATTAAGGAGGGAACAGGATTAAAAAAAAAGGAAGTGTATTGTTCAGAGTCCTTTAATAATACCAAAATGAAAATATGATGTCAAGATTTTCTTCATACAGATAAACGCATTTAATTTCTTTAGATGACCTTAACTTACGTGTTTGTGAGTGAAATGATAACTCAACATTTTAAATATCTTTTACATATATACTGACTTTCACAAAGTGCATCAGAAAATTAAAAAAAAAACTCCCTGAATTTCAGGAATTCACAAAAAAAAAAAAACCTCTATTCGAATGAACATTTACAAGAAAATAAAAGAGAACACAATCTTTTGAATCTTATTTATACAGATGTTATGAAATACAGAGAAACTCGCTAGACTTCCAGTTTAATTTCTCACCTTAAGCCTTTTTTGATGCTTCCTTTTTTTTTAAGGGGAAAAAAGTCTCGTAAGTAGATATCAAGCAGGACTTGGAGCATTTTGTATATTATATAATCCACACAAAGGGTCTGTTTTTTAAGGGTCCCGTTTGTTTTCAAATGTTCTGACAGTCCTTTGCTGGGTGGTGGCTGTTTCTGAGAAAGGGAAAGAGAAGGGGGTGTAGGGGTTGGGCGGTGGGGGAGGAGGGAGCGGTTCTGTGTATCGCTCTTCATTCGAGAAGTTTGTGTGAGTGGTTTGTATATGTGTATGCGCGCGCGCGCGCCCGCGCGAGTGTGCGTGCTTGTGTATGTAGGTCTCTGATGTGTTTGTGTGTCTGTGTGTGCAGTTTTTAAAAGTGTTGTCTGTGTCGGAGGATGATTCGCTTTTGTTCCCAGACCACTCATTCGATTCTCGTCTGGCGCAGACAGCAAAGGGGAGCTCCTGGCGCGGTCGGTGGGCCGCGGCCGGGAAGCACCGCGCGGTTCCACTTAGCGCCCAGCCCGGGCCCGGGGGCGTCACCCGAGCCCCAGCCCGCCGGTTTCCGCTTGCTCGCTCTCCGAAACCTCTCGCTCGCCTTCGCTCGCCTTCGCTCTCCCTCGCCTTGGTGTCTCTACTCGCTCGCTCTCTCGCGCTCTTGCTCGGCCTCTAAGACTCGTTGGGGCCGGACGCCGCTTCCTTGCCTCCTGCCGTGGCGGCCGCGGCTGCTGCCGCCGCCGCCGCAGCAGCAGCGGCAGCAGCTGCCGCTCGGGCAGCGCTGACGCCGGAGTCGTGCAGGATGAGGTCAGGGGACTCGGAGCGGGGCGTCTCCAGGTTGCTGGCGTCCGTGTCACTGTCGCTGCCCTTTTTGCCCCCGCCACCCCCGTTGTGCGTCTTAATGTGTTTGCTCAGGTGGTCGCTGCGCATGAAGCGCTTGTTGCACACTGGACAGGCGAAGCGCTTCTCGCCCGTGTGAGTCCGCAGGTGCCGCTGCAGCTCGTCCGAGCGCGTGAAGCGCTTGCCGCAGAAGAGCCAGTTGCACACGAAGGGTCGCTCGCCAGTGTGCCAGCGCAGGTGCGCCTTCAGGTGCGAGGTCTTGCCGTACACTTTGCCGCAGCCCGGGATGTGGCAGCTGTGCAGGCCCTTACGCCGCAGGCTCGCCCCGGCCGGGCCCAGCCGCTCCGCCTCCTGGCAGTTGGGGCAGTCGCAGGTGGCACGGCCGGAGTAACGGCGGGCGGAGCGTGCCGAGCTCCCCCCGGCGGCGGCGGCCGCGGCGCCCGAGATCATGGCGCTAGCGGCGGCGGCTGCCACCGCGGCGCTCGAGTCCGAGTAGGAGGGCAGTACCGGCTTGAAGCCGTCCTGGGCTAGCAGGTGCTGGCTGGTGGAGAGCAGGTGCGAGGCGGCGGCGGCCGAGGAGCCGAGGCCCGTGGAGCTGAAGGCCGAGTGCGTGAGCGAGCTGAAGTCGGGGTTGTAGGTGCCAAGCTGCGAGTGCAGCGAGGCCTGGGGGGCGCCCGAGTGCAGCGAGCTCTGGAGCCCCCCAGCGGGGTTCTGCACCTCCAGCCACGAACCCGGGCTGCTGTGCACGTCCCACCACGACGACGCCGCACCGTTGGTCACCTCGCCCGCCGCCAGCGTCGAGTGGAAGCCTGACTTGTACCACGACTCATAGGGGTGCGCCATGCCCACGCGCGGGTACAGGCCGTCGGCCGCCGTCGTGTGCACCTTGGAGATGAAGGCCGACTGGCCGCCCGCTTCCTGCGGGGACACCCCGGCCGCCGCCGCCGCCGCGGAGTTGGAGAAGAGGCCGCCGTAGTCGCTGCTGAAGGCGGAAGACGTGGGCGACGTGGAGGCCAAGCAAAAGGCGCTGTTGGCTGCGCCTGAGCCGCCCGCCAGGCCGCCGGAGCCGCGGCCGCCCGTGGTCACGGCGAAGCCGGAGAGGCTGGAGCCGAGGTTGCAACTAGATGAGGAGCGCTTCCAGGGGTGGAAGCCGCCCTTGGCGAAGGCGCTCGACTCCGGGAGGGTCGTCAGCGGGCTGGTGTTGCCGATCTTGTTGCAGGTCGCCGCCAGCATGGCCAACGGGGTCGTTCCGAAGCGTGGCTCTTCCTAGAGTGGGTAGGGTGGGGGAGGGAGCAAGGAGGAGGAGGGCAGGAGGAAGTTGGGGAGGGGAGACACAAAGTGCGCCCGTGAGCAGCCTCGTCCCCCCGGCGGCTGGTCCCGGGGGGCCGTGGCTCCCCGGCTCGCGCTTCCTCCCAGTGCCGGGCAGAGGCGGTCACAGGGCAAGGGTCCTGGCGCTGGAAAGTTGTTCTTCAGTGGAGCTACAAATCAAGATGCCTGCGTCTCCCCGCCTCCGTCGCTGCAACCCCTGCCTGGAACCGGATCGGGTTGCTCGCTTTCCGCTCTCAGTGAGCCAGCTTTCTCACCGAATCCCCCAAATCACCCTTCGGGGTGAAGCGCGAAGGTAAACGCATTGACAACAAACATCGGGTGAGGGCGGAGGCGGACGAAACAGCGGCCCAGGGGCGGGGAAAACTTGGGGTACTGAGCTATAAATCTCCTCCCAAGGGTGGCTACGACTTGCTCTTTTCTTTTTTAATAGAAAACGTTTTTAATGTTTACACAAAAGAACTTCGATTATGAAAACAATAATCCGAAGAGAAGCGACCCAGCGACTGATTTGAAAGTCAAGGGCAAGCTGCGGAGCCGCGGAAATGTAAATGTTTGTTAACGACTACACGGACTTCAAAACGATTAGGGCTGTTTTCTGGAAACACTACTGTCGCGTAATTGCAACAATCCCCAAGCAAGGGGGGATGGGGTATAATCAAGAGGAGAAGAAAAAAAAAACTTACAGGTTTTTTTAAAAACCAAATAAAAAGAGACTTGCTTAAGAAATCATTTTCTTGCAAAGGCATCGCCAGGGTTCCAATAACTTAGAAAGAATCTGTCCTGGAAATGTGAAAGTGCTAAGGAAGCTGAAGCTGCAGTCCGGCAGCAACAGTTTCTTGGAGCCGCGCTCTCTGAGAAGCCATAACGAAAAATCATTCCAGTTAAAACGCGCAAATGCGTTGCCGCGGTACGGACTTACCCCGAGTATAGACGTGGCCATAGCAGGTCCCTGGGCGGCGTGGCGGGGCCGGGAGTGGGACTGAGCCTGACGGCTGCTCGGAAAACTACTCGGTCCGTGAGGCTCCCGCGTCCCCGCGCTCGCGCCGAGCGGACTCCGGGCTCTTGCCGGCTAAACTCAGCCTAAGTGAGAGGAGCACCCGCTTTGAAGTGCCGCTGGCTGCGCCTCTCGCCCAATGAAGGCGCAGGCAGAGCAGACGGGTGCTGCCCCGCAGCCAATCAGACGCGCAGAGGGGCCCGAGCCCGGGTTCCTGGCGCGTGCCCGTCAAGGCGGCTGCGGGTGGGGGGTGGGGGTGTCGGGCTGGGGACTGAAGAAATTACAGTGCAATTAAAAATTTACACACACTCACACACCAAGCCAGGTTAAGTAGCGTTGAGACAAAGCCACAAGCCCCCGAAGCACCCCGAGATGTTGCCAGTAAGGGCTGACAGTTTTACTCCACTGCCCACGTGTGGGAAAGGAGACAGGAGGGGAGGGGGCGCTAAGGCAGAGGCTGTACCGCAGGGCCCAAGTGGAGACGGAAATGTCAACGCTCACTTCGTGTGTTCAGGCTCTCGCCTGCAGGAGCACAACTCCAGCTTGTACACATCTTTCTTGCGCGCAAATTTATCGTTGTCGTTTACCTTCTACCCAGTTCCTCCCCCCCCCCCCAAGGATTTAGTTTTACTCACTCTCAGAGGCACACTGAGGAGGGGTCAAGAGCGGAGAGTTTCGGGGACGGGAGAGAAATACACCTCGCGGTACAGGTTGACACCCACAGACTTGCTGGGAGGGCCTGGAGCCTGCTGCATCCCATCATTTCCCCCCAGCGGTCTAAGTAACTTCCTAATTGTCGCTCTGGCCTCTGACCTGGGGGTAATAGAAGTGCCACTCACACCAGAAGCTTCTGGTGGTAATTGAGGGCACCCTTTGTACCGTTTCACCAGCGCCTAGATACCAGGTTAACCCAGTTGTCAAATATGACTAAACAGTGGGATGTGCTGATTATCTGCCGGGTTTCGCCGGGGGCTGGTGTGGGGGTGGGAGGCATCAGCCCATACAACAAGCTGCACGAAGCCGCTTATTTTCACATTGTAACAACTTTGGAAACCGAGACCAGCGCAAGCCGCGTCCGCCCCCACCGCCACCCCCGCTGAAGCTGCAGCTTGTTCGGCTGTTTGTTTAACCCGGTGAAGATTTGCATGTCACGTTTCAGCCTGGAGTCGAGTTTTCTAGCCCTAGCTCCAAACCACCCCAACCCCAGACCGCCTGGGCCTAGAAACTCCTCTGTAGGGTGAGGGCGTCTTGTTAAAAGGTGGATTCCTCCCTAGCGCTCCTCTCTCGCTGACTTGCCCGGGGAGCCTCTTGGAGACCTCCATCCTAGAGTGTGGAGGGCGAGGCCACACGTGGGCGCCTGCACATCTTGCAGGCTGGAAGCATCCTGAAGGACTGCCCAATCCTCCCTGGACATTGTTAGTGTGAAAAGAGATGTCTTCAGACGGGCAACTGGGCGTCCTTGAGTCCCTCTGCAAACGCTGAGCTGTTTGTGCTTTTCTTCTTTCCAGGTCCCGCTTTCTCTTTCTCCTCCAGGTTAGCCAGGGGCTGCTTTTGAACCAGAAATACCAGAGCTCTCGGGCAGACCTGGGTACTGGATTTAAATGTACCACGTCCCCCTCGAAGCCCACATCCCGCCTTCCTGCCCAAGTACGCTTTAATTTTTAAACCACCGCCTTCAAATGCTCTGTTGAAAACACGGGATGTTGTGGAGGGAGAGCAAGTGAGGAGGACGTGGAGCTGTGCCCTCAGTGTTTTCGCTCCTCTTATGCAAGAACTCTTGGCCCAGAAGTGTGACCACCGTGGCGCTTCTCTCGGCCCTAAGCTGGAGCCTGCATGCATCTTGGGTGCACTCTACGGATAGGGAGGACTTTGTGGTTCTTTCTTTTCGTTAAAATACTTTTGCTCAGATTTGTTTTTTTAAGGTGGCAAAGCACCAAGGAAATTATAACAGAGAAAGAGGAGGGAGCAAGAAGACCTGCGTGGCTGTAATGAAGCGCTGTGCCCTGGGGGACTGGTCGTGGAAATCGTGTAGAGGTTGTGGAAAGCCCCCGTGAGACGCGGGCTGCAGAGGGAAAACAAGCAGCCTGGAAAAACCGGAGAGCCCGGCAGGGGGACCCAGGAGCCGTTCCCAACAGGTGACTTCTGCCCTGGAAGGGGAGACCGGTGCTCGGCTTCCTATAGAGTCTCCGCGTCGATTTACTAATAGAGGGATTGTTAAGTGGCAGCGAGGCGTTTCCGACTCACCCTGTGCAGCCCCGGGAGGAGTAGCGCTGAGGTATCCCCCATCCACCTCCTCCCCCACCCCCAAACACACTTTTTCCTTAAGGAAACCTGACAAAGTAATAAATAAGACAATCCGAAAAGCCACTTAGCACTGGTGACATTTTCAAGCCAACCATTTAAAACAGTGCACGCAGGCACCTCGGGCTCCGGGCGTCTCGTTGCCTTCTCCTCCTACTCCCCTCCCTCCTCCTCCCACCGTTTTCAATGTACTTCCAGCTGTCAGACTTCACTGGCGCTCGAATATTCCTTTAGATACAAGCGTTCGGATCACAATAAAAGTTAGGGAAATCTTCCAAACGAACGCAGGCAAACACCCGGGTCGCTTTAACTCTAAGGTGGGGCCCTAAGGAAATCTTTCGGAGGAAGTCCAGTGGTTTTTTTTTTTTTTTAGTCTGACAGATTTTTTTTCATCCTCTAAAAAATCTAGTTTTTAAACAAAGATCAATGTGTTATGCTAAAGTGTTGAGCTGACTGTTAAAACATTTGGGGAAATAATGACAATGTAACAAAGGCCTGGTTTGGAATGAATCATCACCCTTTTAAAAGTTAAAGCAATTTTCAGGAGAATAGCTTTCAGCAAACGCTTTACATTATTCAAAACGGCCAAATAATGCTCTATTATAGCGCCTGAATGCTGCCAGTCAGCCCCTAAGTGCAATTTGTGCAAAGGCCCCGGTGCCTTATCTCCACTTCTTTATAAAGAGGTGAATATAAAACAATTTCTTCCAGACCCAGACAGAGAGCACGAAAATTGCTTCCCTTTCTGCAATCAGGGCAATTTAACTGGAGTGCAATTAGCACTATTAAATGTCGATTCTGCATAAACAAATCTGACTGAGCAGCGAAAGTGGGGTGAGAACCTCATATACACTGAAACTGATTTTTTTAAATTATGTATCCGGGTCCTTTACAATTGATCTGTGACGTTTTCATCTTGGAATATATTTACATCGTAAATACACTATGGTTAAATCAACAATTTTTTTTTGCAAAAAAAATTCAATAGAAATCCTAATAAAGAAGAATAATTAAAGGGAAGAGTTCACTTCCTTTGAACAAATATTGTTTCCCTCATCTTGCTTCTCCCGAGAGCTTTGATCTGAGCAACTGCTCAAGTTGCTGTGTTTAGGAGGCAAAGCCTGGGAAACAATTCCGTCATTAGTGCTGATCCGAAGGATTGGGGCTCCTGCGGCACAGCCAAATGCTTCTCCCTGGTGCACAGGAAGCAAAATGGGGATGGGAGAACCAGTTATTTTCTGCATAACTCGATACAATAGCTGGTCAAATATTAGGTAGCTGCCCAGGCTCTCGGGAGCTTTGGTCAGGCACATACTTCAGCAGCGAATATACAGCGCAGAGGGTGGGGGTGAAGTTGGGGAGACTCGAAGATGTGGGAGGGAAGAGAGAGGCATTGGGGGAGCAGGAACTCAAGGTTCTGGCTTTGGCTGGGCCGACTGCACCCGAAGCCTTGGCCAACAGAACCGGGATGCGCTGGGGCGAGTCCTTAAAAAGCGCTTATCTGACCTGTCCTTTATTTATTTATTTATTTTCTAAGCCAAAGCGCCCCCTTTCTGAATCATTTGCGCAATTAATTATGCCTTTCATTTGCATGATCTACACTAGAACAGTGATTATCAGGTCAGCACGGTGTGGGAGTTGGGGAGATACATCAATAATTTGAGTTAAAGAAAAAAAGAAGAAAAACAGAAACCTGCCCTGTGTACCATCGTCGCCCGACATGAACGGAGGCGAAGGGAGCCGGTACAGACTGTAGCGCCTGTTGAGTCGGGTGAATCCTATCTGCAGTGGAGTTTTTCAGTTGTGGATGAAGATGAAATGCTGCTTTTGATTAGAAGGGAATCCTCTACGGTTAATATATATTTATACTTTTTAAAAGCACCAGCGTTGAGTTCAAATAGATCAAGGAAATTAATTGATAATGGAGGAAGTGTCCCACAATTTCCGTTGAGCTTTCATTTAATATTTGTTCTATAACGCCCTCATTCTAGCCCTACCCTTGCAAATAAGAGAGCCAGGAAGCACCAGTAGGTCAATAGGGCTTTCTGTCTTTTCTCTGTCTCAGAGGTGTCACTGCTATTTAGCAGGAAATGCAAATTTTTCTTGAGCCTGTGAGGTCTGCTGGAGAAACTGAAAACCCCTCCTCTATTAAGTACACTCCAAACGTTTGCCTACACAACTCATTTTCTGCTGCTAGATGTATGTGGACCATATATTTTAAGCCTGCCTTGATATGTTTATCTGAGCCAAAATCGCACTAACAATTAAAGGAAAGACTCTGGTATGTCAAAGGAAGGAAGGTGACTGTAGACTGTGATGATTTTAATGACTGCAATTATTGGAAGATTATTCAACAAGCATCATAGATTTGTTTACTGCATTACTTGGAAACTATGGGGGGTCTATTCGGCTTGAGGTTTTACCTTCCTCCCTCAGTGGCCAATCACCACGGAGGGGCTTAGCAAATGTGACATTCAGTGCTGGCTTTCTTTTTAAGGGCATCTCTACCAAAATGAAGCACATTGGTTGTCTAGCCAACTCTAATAGAACCATCTTTGGAGACATTAAAAGGGCCTTTTCACATAGACCCTGAGCTAATGTCAAGAAAAGCTAGAGGCATGAGGAATGTGGTCATTGCCCGCTTCTCCCAGCCAAGACACCAGTTTCCTCAGTTTACCCTTTCATAGGCAGCCTTTGAGGAGGCTTCCATATCTTTCCTCTTTCATCCAGGGCTTAGAGGAGGCACAACTGCAAGATGTTAAACAGGAGTTTAGGCAAGTCTCCAGGACTCCTTATTGAGAAAGTGTTACTTTTCCTTCCTTCCCTTTAACATAATCCTCCCCCATATTAATTCCTATCACAACTCCTGATATTGCCCTGTTAGAAATAAGTAAATAAAAGAAAAGACATGACTAACAGCATATGAGTTTGTGAGGATAGAAGTTTTTACTGTACCAGGGCCTCAAAATACAGGCACAGGGAAATTAAGAAAGTTTCTTGTCTCATATTAACAAAACAATCCTCAGTCCACAATGACCAATAAATTGCAGCGTGGGCTTTGCTCATTAATAAGTTACTGATTTGGAAGTGAGATTTGGGAAAAAAAAAAAAAAACACACACACACAAAGAATAGCAAATACTTCCAGTGCCCTCCCCTTTCCTCCCTTCCCTAGACTAAGCACTGAGACCAGAATGGCGGGCCATCAGTGCTGCTGTTCCTGGATTCTGTAATCACTGAGTCTCAAACATAAGGTGAATTTAGTGCTGGAATTGAGAACTTTCCCTGTTCAAATGCGAGCCTGCAGGACTCTGCAAGAGGCAATTAGGAGCCTATTACAAGCCATTAGATTGATCAATGTACCTTAAACAATGCGAATGATTTATATGGCTGATTTATATGGCGAAGAAAAAGAAGGGGGGTGGGAGGGACGTCTCCAAATCCTTTCCAGCCGTCGCACCTTTCTGCAGAAGAACCGGGACCAGCCTCTGTCCATCATAGCCTAGAACCAAGAAAGCGATTTATTTAGAAAACTTCACGCAAAGACTCAGGCTCCTGGCTCGCCCTGTGGGTGGCGAGATGCACATTCTTTGCCCCTCTCTCCTCTTCCTAAGGAAGAGCTTTTAAAGACCAGGGCCTTGAGGAGCAGCCGAGGGTCACAGCGACACCATTCCCCTAACTGAGGGCACCCTGGCGCGGGCCGGATGGCTGAAGCGGTCTCAGCTGCCTCCCTTCGCCTGCTCTGTCGCCGGGGAGGGGAAGGGTGACTTACAAATTTGTTTAAGGGAGTGTTGGGGAGCCGTGTGGCCTCCTAATTGCGGCTGGAACACAAAACCATTAGCTCTTGAAGTTTCAGCGATGCTCTGGGAGGAGCGGCGACCCCGCTCCCGGCGAGCAGAAGACGCGGGGGAGTAGGGAGGGAGCGGACTCGGCGGACGCAACTCCTTGCTAGGGCTATTTTGGCTAATCTATCTGGCAAAGACAAAATTACAACAGAGCTGAAGCGATCAAAGCTAGCCCCCGCCACTCCCTCCTCCTGCCCTCCTTCCTGGCCCAAAGTCTGTTCGTAGTTGTCTCTTCGGCTGCAGACACTAGTCGGTCTTCTCACGACAAGGAAATTCCTGCCAGTTTTTCCAGAGCCAGTGAGGAGAGCACAGACGCACTTCACACTTCCAGAGGAGGAGAATTCCCTTTGTCTTACCTCTCCCATCCCCCATCTGCCTTCAGAGATAGGGGAGAGGGAGCAGGGAATAGAAGGACCCGGGGCTGGGGGTGAGAGGGCGGTTATAACGGAACCCTACGTCGAACTCTGCCCCTGCTCGTCCCTCCTCTTCCTCCTCCCTCTTCTTCTGTTTCCCAACCTTCTCTTGTTCCCTTCCTTTCTCCCTCTCGTCTTCCTTCCGATCCTCAGGATCCTCTTACCACCCCTGTCCTCTCCCAGCCTCCTGCGCCCAGCGCCTGGGCATGCGCTGTTTATTTCCCGACTTCAGTGGTTTGGCGGGAAAGGGCTTCGTCCTGCCTTGTACATGGGTGTCTGGAACGAATCCTTTCGTTTGTGTCTGAATGTGGAAGGGGTAGCATTCCGGGTTGATAATGGGGCGCACAGGGAAGGAGCAGATCATCAACACTAAGCATTTGTAGAGTTGCTACCAGTGTCTTCTGCAGCTAATGTGCGGTGGAAGTCCAGAATTTGGACAATCTTCCAGGGAGATCATGATCTCACATTCCCTCCAACTACTCTCATCTGTTCTTTATCCCCGCCCCCCCCCCCATTCCCACTCTTCTGAATTCTTCTCTGAGTTAGTTGCTTTTAAGCTCCTCCTTCCTAAGACCTATCAAGTCCCTTCATCTCAGTGAGAGGCTGAGAAAGAAGGTCTGTTATAAAATTTTCCCCAAGGGCCCAGGCACCCGTGTGACATCTCCGGGAACGGTCTGCCCTCCTTCGACACTTTCCTGCTTTCTCGATTGCAGGCACTCTAGACCCCAACCTTACACGAGCTGGCCTCCGCTGTCGTATCCATTAATGGCCGACCCTGAGTCTGGCTTTTCGAGAGGCCAAATGGACACCCTCTACTTTGACCCGCTTCCTGGAGTATCGAAAGGCGAGTATACAGAGGGGCAGAGAGAGGCTCCGCACAATTCAGACATGTGCGCCTCCACTCCCCTCCCCACCCCCCCGTCGCCGCATGCAGCGGTACACCGATGACACAGACACACCCAGGCACAAGGCAGCGGCGTCCATCCTCCTTCCCAGTCAGACAGCAGCAGGAAAGACCGCCTTGAGGCCGGGAATAGTGCCGCGGGGAGGCAGGCTCCGCGCTCCAGATGCCTCCCCAGGGGCGGGCGTATTCGGGTTCGCCAAAGTTCAGCTGCCGGCCTCCGCAGCGCAATGCAGGCGGCCTGGACGCGGCTGGACCTCCCTTTGCCTCCAGCTGCGTCTCGGCGCCGCCGTCTGCTCTGCGCCCAGCTCCGCAGCTCCGCAGCCTCATTCCCCCAGTGCCCCTCTTCGAGAAACTCCCGCCCGTCCGCCCGCCTTCCATAGGCTCCTTTACATCTGGGATGCATTGCCCCTTAATTGTCAACCCCATTATTGTGATCAAGTGAACGTTGCTAATCTCTGCATTTATTGTTTAGGTAAATAGAGGCTGTGTTTAATCAATACGCAGGGCCCCAGTCCTCGCAGCGCCGAGTAACTTAAGTCAACGGTGAAGATTTCAGTGTGTGCGTAATTATAGAGCACACGGAATATTCACTTCAGCCTAACTCTACATCTCTTCTCCGACCCGCGGAAGCGGGAGGAGGGACCGCGAGGAATCTCCATCCTCCAAGAGGTCGAGAGCCGGCTCCCCTAGGGAAAGAAAAGGACTTGGTAGTGGTAACACCTCGCGACCCGCCCGCGCCCTCGCGGGAGCGCGCTGCTGACGCCAGGGCCTGGGGCGGGCCTGGGGACCGCCCAGGGCTTCCGAGCGGCTGAATCCCGCGCTCGGCGCCCCCTCCCTTCCGGTTCTGGACCACCCGGGCCCCCAAATCTGCCGCAGTGTAGAGGGTGTGGCGAGGGCGGCTCTGCACTCGGCGGGTCCCAGCTCAGCGGGAAGGCTGCGGCGGGGCTAGGGAGGCGGGTTTGCCTCGCGCTCGGGACGCCTGGGTCCTTGCAAGCTGGCTCCTTTTCCTGTCCGGCTCCTCGGATCTGCTAGAGCCTTCCCGGAGGGAACTTCCGGGAATGCCACGTTTGGGGGCCCAAACCGCGGGTTAATTGTGCCTCTTTTTTAAACAGCTGTTTTTTCCTAATTAAGAGTACCTTAATTAAGAGCCCATCCCAAGGGAGAGGACCCGGGTTTCCCGGCAGAGGGTGGACAGATCTGAGGATGTAAGCGGTCAGCTCCGTGAAGGGGTACTATCCACTTCTTACAGCTTCTCGGCTGCTAGAGTGGCTTTAGAGCGAGGGCCTCTGGGCCTTGGTCCGGAAAGGGTTAGCTGGGAACCTTCCCGGTGACTGCGGAAAGAACCGGACCCCTCCTGACGCTCTGGAGTGGGCCCAGCAAGCAGCACCCTCCAGCCGGAGGCACTAAGACTTTCTCCTTGGGCAACTCTGTAACTGGGAGTTTCTGTTTCTCCTGGTGTCTCTCGGAAGACCTCTACTCCATCCCCTGGCACGTTCCATGTAAACAACTCCTGTTGTAACCAGGAACCCGCCATGCGTGGAATTATCCCGCTTTAAATAAGCAGTATTCTAAAGTTAAAGTCAGCTCCTCATGGTGTCAGCCCAACCACCGAACTGAACTACAGCTGGAGCTTGAATTAGGGCCCACAGTGTTGGATGGCAGCTGGCTGTTTTTAATTTTTGGAATTGAACTCTTCTCCTATAAGGTATCTCTCCCTGCTTTCTCCTTCCCTTAGAAGTTGAATAGCTTGTGGAATAAGAGGGAAATTACACACAAATATCAGTGCAATCTCAAAAAACTTTTCCCCCCTATTGCCCATTCTTAAGCCTCCCCTCATCTAAGCTTCTGCCCAAGCCTGTGATTCCCCTTAATGGATATTCTGATCTTTTACCACCTTGGGAAAACAGCACTCTCAGTCTACAAGACAGAGGAGTATGGTTTTAGGCTCTTTCCATTAGAGATGTTAACTTTTTCTGGGCTGTGGTTGTTTTTAAGCTAGGACGAGGAAAAAGAGGCAAGGGAGATGATAGCCATGGCTCCTGGACAGACACAAGTCCTTCAGGGACCTCAAGGAGCTTGGTTCCGGTTGTGCTTGGTTGCCATGGAGTCAGTTTCCAGTCAGCAGAGTAGAACTGCTCCATAGGGTTTTCAAGGCTGTGACCTTTGGCCTGTGTTCCCAGAGACCTCTGGGTGGGGTTCAAACTGCCACCGTTTAGGCTAGTACTAACAGTCAAGTGAGCGCCTAACCATTTGCACCACCCAGAGACTCCTGGGTTTGAGTTAAGGTCCACCAATTAACGATGCTGTGACCTTTGGCAGGCCACAAAACTTCTCAACTTCTTCATTTCTAAAATGGAGCTAGTAATTTCTACTTCTCAGGATTGCTATGAAGGTAAATAAAATAATGTATGGGGGAAATTCTCCACAATGTGCTCAATACTTACTAATCGTTGGGTTTTTTAAAGCTGTCTTCTGTTTTCCACTGAAGTTGCATTCTCAACTAAAACTCTGTGGAACTAAAGGCAAAGCCAATGGCCACTATAAAAACAGAATTTTAGTGCGTATATGAGAAATAGGAAACCCTGGTGGCATAGTGGTTAAGAGGTACAGCTGCTAACGTAAAGGTCGGCAGTTCAAATCCACCAGGCGCTCCTTGGAAACCCTATGGGGCAGTTCTACTCTGTCCTTTAGGGTCGCTATGAGTCAGAATCGACTCGATGGCAACGGGTTTGGTGTTTCTTTTTTAATATAGGAAACACAGGGCCTAGTACAGAATCCGGCTGGATGAGCATCAATACAACAGCTAGCAGCTACCTGTTTTGGAAGCAGTAACGTTAGCTGCTCCAATCAGCAACATGTTTCATGGTCTGGCCTTTACAGGTCTGTACTTGAGAAGGAGTAGGTATTGTCTCTAACAGTAATAGCTAACATTTATTGAGCACACATTACATGCTGGGCACTCTGCCAAATGCCTTATACGCAGCATCTCATTTAATCCACACAATAATCTGATTAAGTGAATGTTATTGATATCTCTCTTTTTAAACTTTTATTATGGAAATTTTCAAATATATGTTTAAAAGTAGAGAGAATACTATAATGAGCCCCTCTGTGTCCATCATCCAGCATCAACAATTGTCAATTAATGGCCAAACTTGTTTCATCTATACCTATCCATTTCACCCTCCCTTATTTTGAAGCAAATCCCAGACATCATATCTTTTTTTTGGTAAATGTTCCAGAATGTATTCCTAAAAGATAACTCTTTGAAAACGCAAAATACTGTGTTATAATCACACCACCTAACTGAATCTGAGATAACCCTTAATATTTTCAAATATCTTATCAGCAGTCTCATAAATGATTTTTTACAATTGGTTATTTCAAACCAGATGTAAGCAATACCCAAACATGACATTGGTAAGTCTCTTTCTCTTTCATTACAATTTATTTTTTGAAGTAACCAAGTCATTTGTCCTGTAGACTGACACCCTTTTTAGAAACAAACTGAGGCTCAGAGAGTTAAAGGAATTTAGTAAGGGTTAGAAAAGGAATTCAGTCCTGGCTATGTCCAGCTCCAGAGTCCAAGCTCCTAATGGCTCTATTACAGTCTCTTTAAATCAAGTTATGATAAGCAAGACACAGGAAAAATACAATCACCCATAAACCATATCAGAACGCACGTGACTCCCCTAAGTAACCACCTTCTTTACCAAGGGTCTGCAGAAAACCATCCGCTTAAAACGCAGGCAGGGTTTGAAATGCAGGAGGAAAAATTGGAAACAGGATAACTCAGTATCCCCCTTATGTTTTGAATCTGACTAAACAATTCCTGCATGCAAATGTATCTGTGACACGAATGGATTTTCATTTCTAACAAATATTTAGCAAAAGAATTTCTTAAACGAATCTACCAGTTTCCTTTTTCTTCTCCTTCTGCTCTCCCCTTTCCTCTGTTCTCTAAGTATAGCTAGATAAGGAGAAAACATTTCTTTCAAGTAGTTATTTTAAAATACCAGTCAGATTAGCAATTTGGTAGTCTGATATGTGATATCTGGCTTTTGTTACTGTAGTTTTGAAACCACAGTTACCTTAGCAACTGAATACATTTTTTTCTTTAAAATTTTTTTTAGCCGTCTGGAGGAGAAAAAAGAAAAAGAAAACTTCTTGCCAGAATTTTCCCATAATAGCTTCCATTAACTGCAGTGACTTCTATTGGTGAGGCCAGCACTGCTGTCTCCTGCTGTCACCAGTCATTCACTGATCTAGCAGATATTTTGTTTGATAAGGCCAATTCGAGCTTTATAAAACATTTATTTTTTTTCACCTCCAAGGAGCAAATACCAGTAAGGAAGGGACCCAGCATTGGTCACTGGATACCATACAAGGGCCTCAACCTACCAGTGGAGGTTCTAGGTGAGAAGAAACACTAAAAGAAATCTAAAGGCTTGGTTTATTTAAAAAAAAAAAAAAAAGAAAGAAAGAAGGAGGATGATTAAAGGGCATTAGATCAATCCCTAGAGACTTAGCAAAAGGTAAAAAGGGAGTAGATGAACTGACAGTCTGCTATGAAATCATTCTGCTATGGTAAGTGTGCAGTTGCCACAGAGGGCAATGATGCTAGTTGGTGGGATAAAGGAATAAGAGAGGGGGTGATGTAAATTTGGCTGAGTTTTATAGATTTAATAAACCATGTGTTGGCATTCAAGGAGGTGAAGTAGACTCAGCAAGGAAAAATGGTGCCCATTAGGGCTTCTTGGAGCAACTAGACTCTGAGTGTTTGAAAGAATATTTACACTCTCCCCCACACACTCATGCCCCTAATGCACATAGCTCTAAGAAGTTCCTCTTCTTTAGACAAACCAACCAACCTAGTTTTTATAAAATTGCAAATATCCAACTCTTTTGTTTTTAAGACCTGGGGCTATGGTGTGGGTAAATCAAAAGATGCAAAAGAAGTGCTAGGTGGCTCAGGTCCTGTTAGAAGCATGCCTTCCTTTATGGGCCTCCTGGGGATTGTTTATGTAGGCATTCTGCAGGGGGAAAAAACAATTCTGGAACGGGAGGTCTCCTTTGTAATATAATGGCTCAAGAAAGTTTGAAAGAATAGCTTCTGGTCCTTAGGATTTTATTTGAGATTGTCCTACCTAGGTATAATATTTTGACTTGAGAAATTACATTTGTGCCGGGATAAGAGCTAGAGATAGAAAAAGCTAAAGAGAGAGAAAATCAGCTCGTATTTACAGAAAATGTAATTTTTCTACAATAAACTCACCCTAAATAATATTTTCATTGGCTATGTACACGTTTCTGTCTTAGGCAAAATAGAAAAACAAGAGCAACTCTACCAACCACTGATATCCGTTATGGCTTTTTTTTTTTAAACCACTGGAACCATTAAGGAAACCCTGGTGGGTGTAGTGGTTAAGTGCCACGGCTGCTAACCAAGAGGTCGGCAGTTTGAATCCACCAGGCGCTCCCTGGAAACTCTATGGGGCAGTTCTACTCTGTCCTATAGGGTCGCTATGAGTCGGAATCAACTCGACGGCAGTGAGTTTGGTTTTTTGAACCGTTAAAGGGATCTGCTGCTTCTTAACTGACCATCTGTGAAACGCTATATGTGGGTTACATTTCTATCCCTGGACCCAGGGAATGGAGTGAATCCTACTCTTACCGAAGATCTGAAATTGGAGAAGAGTGATTCTGCTAAGGAAAATTCTGGCACTGTTTGTTAGCAGAAGGAGGAGGGAATGGACATTGGGAAGACAAAAAAAAAAAAAAAAAAAATAGACATCCATTACAGACAGCATAAAGTAAGACACAATAATAACTGATTTCCGTTTTTGTTTCCAGTCTTTCTCCCTTTTCTTTTTTTTAAGAAATTTTTTTGAAATAATTTCAAGCTTACAGAAAAGTTGCGAGAATCATACAAAGATACACTACTGTATATCCTTTACCAGATTTGCCAGATTTTAATATTTTGCATTATTTGTTTCATCGTTCTCTCAGAAGATGCAGATTTGCAAAGAAGACAATAGGTTTGGTTTGAGGCGTACTAAGTTTGAGATAATGGTGAGATATCCAAGTAGAAAAGCTCAGCAGGCATTTGTACTCAAGGGCCTAGAACTTAGGAGAGTGATCGCCAATAAAGAGAAAAATTTGAAGAAAGAAATAACTGAGACTGATTTAGCTTAGGGTATGGATTTCAGGGAAAAGTCTAGTATTGGAAGACAGAAGATCTTAGTTCTTGCCAAGAAAAAGGCATGTGATGTTCTTTTCCACATCTTAGTCTCCTCTGGTGGGCCAAATGCTCTTAATCCCTATTTCATATTTGAAGAATACTCTGAAAATACATGAAATTTATTATATGGGTTTGTTGGGGGAGATTTTATGTAAGTGGAAGTTTCATCATTATTAATATGGCTTATAGGTAACACACATGTTCCAGTCCCTGTTGTTGAGTAACAAACCACCCCAAAATGTAGCGGCATAAAACGACATTTTATTATGAGTACAGGTTTGGCGGTCAGGAGTTCAGATAGGATACAGTGAAGACGAATAACTTGTGTCTCCTACATCATACCTGAAGTCTCGCTGGGAAGTCTCAAAGGCTGGAGGTGATTCAGTTGAGGGCTGAAATCATCTAGGCACATCTTCACTCACATGTCTGGCAGTTGATGCTGTTCGTCAGCCAGAATACCTTCACGTGGTTTCTCTATGTGGTCTCTTAGCCGTGGGCTGGTTTGGGCTTCTTCACAGCATGACAGCTGGGTTTGCATAGTGAGCGTCTCAAGAGAGCAAGATGAAACAGAGGCTTTTTTGTCATCTAGTCCCAGAATTCAAATAGAGTCACTTCAGCAGTCCTCTCTTGGTGGAGGCAGTCACAAGTGTCTGCCCAGTTTCAAGGAGAAAGGACATAAGCTCTACTTCTCAAGGGGAGGAGTGTTAAGGTCACATTGTAAAATAAACTCTTGGGATATGAGATATTGGTGCATACTATGTGCAATAATACATGTACATACACGTAAAGGGAGCTTCCTAACAGACTGCAGGCAGTTGACATCTGAGAGCTATTTTTCTGATGTCTATGGTACTTGAAAACCGAAGTCTTTCCTCCAAGACTGAGATGTAAAGCAAGATTTCACATATTCCCTAAGGCTTCTTTATTAGGACATTTTCTTGAGAATATAAGATTTGTAGTTTTAACATTTTGCTCTCACAATTTAGTTTAGTAATTGCATTACAGTTCTTTAAACTTCTCATCCGCAGATAAACAGCAACAATATCTACAGGAACTCCTCTTTTGACTCAAAACACTGCTGTGAGGGGATTGATGGAAATATTTGATCATTCACATCTGGTTAAAATAAAATCCGATGGACTGTTTCAACGGAGAATTATTGATAATAGTAAAAATAATGTTCAATATCTGTTGTGCATTCCTTTTGATTAGATCCTGTTGGATTGCATAATCCAAAAGTTTGTGATATTGGAAATCAGCCTGCATATTTGAAAGAAACTTTAATACTTTTCTTTCTCACTGCAGGTTCCCTCCCTCTCCCCTCACCCCCAATATGAAAAGAGACTGAGGAAATGTCCTAACGTTTGGTTAACAAATTAAAAACCCATGTTTAAATGCTTTAATATCCTGGTCCTATTTCATTGTGTCATCAGGGGTTTATTTCCCAGCTGTAAAATTATATAAGAAACCTTTTCAAATGGAGAACTGTTGACAGTATCTGAACTTCTGTACATATACTGTGATCTTCTGATAATCACTACATCATTTGCAACAGCCCACTGTAGCTTGCCCAGAGCATCTCTGAAATTAGTGATGCATTTTAAAAGTTCTGAGACAGGTCAGGAGCCTAGGCTTCATTTCAGTATTCACTGCATGTTACTTTTTCCATGGTTCAGGCTTTTTCCACCCTTCTCGAAATCCTTTTTTGCAAAATTAAAAAAAAAAAAAAAAAAAGAAGTCTTTTAAGGACCAAACAACTGGTATGTTTGGGTTGTTGTTGTTGTTAGGTGCTGTCAAGTCGGTTCCAACTCATAGAGACCCTGTGTACAACAGAACAAAACACTGCCCGGTCCTGCGCGATCCTCGCAATCGTTGCTATGTTTGAGCCCATTGTTGCAGCCACTGTGTCAATCCATCTCATTGAGGGGCTTCCTCCTTTTCACTGACCCTCTACATTACTAAGCATGATGTCCTTCTCCAGGGACTGGCCCCTCCTGATAACATGTCCAAAGAACGTAAGATGAAGTCTCACCGTCCTTGCTTCTAAGGAGCATTCCGGCTATAGTTCTTCCAAGATAGACTTGTTCGTTCTTCTGACAGTCAATGGTATCCATGGTATAGCCAATATTCTTTGCCATCACCATAATTCAAAAGCATCCATTCTTCTTCAGTCTTCCTTATTCCTTGTCCAACATTCACAGGCACATGAGACAATTGAAAATACCATGGCTTGGGTCAGATGCTCCTTACTCCTCAAAGTGACATCTTTGCTTTTTAACACTTTAAAAAAGCCTTTTGCAGCAGATTTGCCCAATGCAGTACGTTATTTGATTTCTTTCTTTCTTTTTTTTATTGTACTTCAGGTGAAGATTTAAAGAACAAATAGTTTCTCATTAAACAGTCAGTACACATATTGTTTTACGACATTGGTTAACAACCCTACATGACGTCAACCCTCTCCCTTCTTGACCTGTTTTTTTTTTTTTTTTTGGTGAAAATATGCATAGCCAAAGATACACCATTTTAAAAATTTCTACATGCACAGTTCAGTGACATCGATTACGTTCTTCCAATTGTGCTGCTATTCTCACTTTAGATGAAGGTTTACAGAACAAAATAGTTGCTCATTAAACAGTTAGTACATGTGTTGCCCTATGACAATGGTTAACAACCCCACTACATGTCAACACTGTCCTTACTCAACCCCTTGGGTTCCCTATCACCAGCTTTCCTATCCCTTCCTGCCTTCTAGTCCTTGTCCCTTGACTGTTGTGCCTCATTAGTTCTGTTTCATTTTATGGGGCTGTCCAATCCCCAGCTGAATGGTAAACCTCGGAACTGACTTCACCACTGAGCTAAAAGGGTGTCTGAGGGCCATACTCTCGGGGTTTCTCCAGTTACTTGGTTTCTTGATTGCTGCTTCCATGGGTGTTGATTGTGGATCCAAGTAAAATGAAATCCTTGACAACTTCAATATTTTCTCCCTGTATCATGATGTTGTTTATTGGGCCAGTTGTGAGGATCTTTGTTTTCTTTATGTTGAGGTGTAATCCATACTAAAGGCTGCAGTCTTTGATCTTCATCAGTAAGTACTTTAAGTCCTCCTCACTTTCAGCAAGCAAGGTTGTGTCATCTGCATATCAAGAGTTGTTAATGAATCTTCCTCCAATCCCGATGCCACATTCTTCTTCATCTAGTCCAGCTTCTCAGGTTATTTGCTCAGCATACAGATTGAATAAGTATGGCAAAAGGATACAGCTCTAACGCACACCTTTCCTGATTTTAAACCACGCAGTATCTCCTTGTTCTATTCGAACGACTGCCTCCTTCCTGGTCTATGTACAGCTTCTGCGTGAGCACAATTAAGTGTTCTGGAATTCCCATTCTTCGCAATGTTATCTATAATTTGCTATGATCCACATAGTTGAATGCCTTTGCATAGTCAATAAAACACAGGTAAACATCTTTCTGGTATTCTCTGCTTTCAGCCAAGGTCGGGCAAGTTATGTAGTAAGAAAGGTACGCACAGGCTTAATTGTGTTTACTTACTAATCTGTAGTGCACAATTTAACATGGGTTTCACCACATCAAAGATGTGACGAAAAATAGGTGAAATTGTGCACAGTTTTGCCCTACAGGTTAGTAAATAAGCACAAGTAAGCCAGTGTGTACCTTGCTTATTGAGTTATCTGTCGTCGCCCAAGATCCTTTTGACATCAGCAGTGATATCCCTTGTTCCATGTCCTCTTCTGAATCTGACTTGAATTTCTGGCAGTTTCCTGTAGATGTACTGCTGCGACCATTTTTGTATTATTTTCAGCAAAATTTTACTTGTGTATGACATTAATGATATTGTTCTATAATTTCTGAATTCGGTTGGTTCACCTTTCCTTGGAATGGGCACACATACGGATCTCTTCCAGTCTGTTGGCCAAGTAGCTGTCTTCCAACTTTCTTGGCATAGTGAGCACCTCCAGCGCTGCATCCATTTGTTGAAACAACTCAATTTATATTCTGTTAATTCCTGAAGCCTTGTTTTTCACCAATGCCTTTAGTGCAGCTTGGATTTCTTCCTTCAATAACACCAGTTCTTGGTAATATGCTACCTCCTATAATGGATGACCATTGACCAATTCTTTTTGGTACAGTGACTCTGTGAATTCCTTCCATCTTCATTTGGTGCTTCCTGCATCGTTTAATATTTTGCCGATAGCTTATCAATTAAAATGGGAGAAAAGATGTTTATTCTATAGGAAGTACAGAACCAAGGGAAAAGTTTTGGAGGTTGAAAATTTGTCATTTTAAAACATTAAACTGAGTGCTTGTTTTGACAGCACATATATTAAAATTTGAATGATACAGAGAAGATTAGCATGACCCTTGTGCAAGGATAACACAAAAATTTGTGAAGCATTCCATATTTTTGAGATATTATAAGAAAAACAGGAGCCATAGTGTATGTTCTAGTTGGTGAAGAACTGCTGGGTCATGTAGTTGATGCCCTTGGTAATGCCGTTGATGGAAAGGGCCCAATTGGTTCCAAGACCTGTAGGCAAGTTGGGCTAAAAACCCCTGGAGTCATTCCTCGAATTTCTGTGCATGAACCAATATAAACTGGCATTAAAGCTGTGGTTAGTTTGGTGCCAACTGGTCGTGGTCATCGTGAGCTGATTATTGGTGACTGAAAGCCCGGCAAAACATCAATTGCTATTGACACAATCATTAACCAGAAACACTTCAATGGTGGAACTAATGAGGAGAAGAAGCTATACTGTATCTACATTGCTATTGGTCAAGAGATCCACTGTTGCCCAGTTGGTGAAGAGACTTACAGACGCAGATGCCATAAAGTACACCACTGTGGTTGCAGCTACTGCTGTTGATGCTGCTCCACTTCAGTACCTGGCTCCTTATTCTGGCTTTCTATGGGGGAATATTTTAGGGATAATGGCAAGCACGCTTTGATCATCCACTTTCCAAACAGGCTGTGGATTGCTGCCAGATAACTCTGTTACTCTGCCAGCCCTCTGGTTGTGAGGCCTATTCTGGTGATGTGTTCTATCTACATTCCTCTCTGTGGGAGAGAGCAGCCAAAATGAACGATTCTTTTGGTGGTGGCTCCTTTATTGCTTTACCAGTCACAGAAATGCAAACTGGTGATGTGTCTGCTTATATTCCAGTGAATGTCATTTCCGTTACTGATGGACAGATCTTCTTGGAAACAGAATTGTTCTTCAAAGGTACCCTCCCACCAGCAGTATATGAGAGTTCTAGATCCTTCACGTCCTCACCAACACATGGTATTAGCAATCTTTTTAATTTTAGCCATCCCAGTGGGTGTGCAGTGGTATCTCATCGAGATGTTAATTTACATTTTGTAAGGACATTATTCTTAACATTACTGTGCAAACGAGCACCATGAAGCAGGTGGCAGGTACCATGAAGCTGGAGTTGGCCCAGTACCATGAGGTGGCTGCTTTTGCCCAGTTTGGGCCTGACCTTGATGCTACCACTCAACAACTCTTGAGTCTTGTTATGTGTCTGACGGAGTTTTTGAAACAGGGACAGTATTCTCCCATGACTATTGAAGAACCAGTGGCGGTCATCTATGCTGGTGTAAGGGGCTATCTTAATAAACTAGAGCCCAGCAAGATCACAAAGTTTGGGAATGCTTTCTTGTCTTATGTTATCAGCCAACACCAGGCCCTATTGGGCAATATCAGTTCAGGGCTGATAGAAAGATTTCGGAACAGTCAGACGCAAACTGAAAGAGATTGTAACAAACTTCTTGACTAGATTTGAAGCTTGAACTCCTATGGATTCATATCAAATACCAATTTGGTTCTGTCATTGTTTCTTTTAGTAATCAGTTTTATTTGTAAAAGAATTACTCATGTTCCTGATGTACAGAAATCATGTTAGAAATAAAGGTTGCATGGGGCTTGGAAAAAAACAACAACATTAAATTGAATATAATACATCTCAATAATTAGATGAGGCGATATTGACTCAGAGATAACGTATTTTTCTGTGTGCCTAGTTTGACTATAATTGAGGAATGGAGGAGGAAGTATACAAAAATTTGTATTAGTTAAGATTTGTCTGGGTACATGTGTCAAAACAAACAGAAACCAAGGTAAATAACAGTAGCTTAAAGTTCAGAAGATAGAAGTTTATTTCTCAACTGCTGTCATGGATTGAATTGTGTCCCCCAAAAATATGTGTCAACTTGGCTAGTCCATGATTCCCAGTATTGTGTGATTGTCCATCATTTTGTCATCTGATGTGATTTTCCTATGTGTTGTATAGCCTACCTCTATGATGTTAAGGAGGTGGGATTAGAGGCAGTTACATTAATGGGGCAGGACTCAAACTACAAGATTAGGCTGTATCTTAAGCCAATCTCTTTTGAGATATAAAAGAGAGAAGTGAGCAGAGAGACATGGGACCTCATACCACCAAGGAAGTGGTGCCAGGAGAAGAGTGCATCCTTTGGACCTTGGGTCCCTGCACGAAGAAGCTCCTAGACCAAGGGAAGATTGATGATAAGGAGCCAATAGAGAGAGAAAGCCTTCCCTTGGAGCTGGCACCTTGAATTCAGACTTCTAGCCTCCTAGACTGTGAGAGAATAAATTTCTCTTGGTTAAAGTCATCCACTTGTAGTATTTCTGTTATAGCAGCACCAGATGACTAAGACAACTGCTATGGCGTCTTCTTGATCATTAGGGATCTGACTCCTTCTCTCTTGCTGATTTGCCACCTTATACATAGCTTCATAGGTCAAGATGCTTGAGTTCAATTTACTGATTCTATATCCTAGTCTAGAAGGAGAAAAAGCATGCTTTCTCCCCTTAAGGACTAAAGCTAAGCACGATATTTTAGTTAGTACTAGAATTTACTCACCTAGCCTCATCTAGCTGCAAGGAAGGCTGGGGAATATGGTCATGTCTCTAGCTAAAAATTCTGTATAACTTAGGGGAAAAGAAAGGCGATCAGACACTGGAGGGCAAACAGTATTCTCTACCACAAAATAAGTATTTTTTGGAAAGAGAGATAATCTAGAACCAATAAACTGTTGTGTTGAGATAAATTTATACTATGTTTTTCTACTCAGTATGTGACTGGATAGCAAAATTATTCCTAAGCTTCATTATATCCAAATAAACATCAAGAATTATATCTAAATGAGACCGATGTCCTTATCAATATTATTAAATGTCAAAGTAGGACTGTGGTCATATTAAGAATTATGCCCTTACTTTTTAAAGATTCATATTGAGTATGAAGGGATGAAATGGCATAATATCTGGGATTTGCTCAAAATTCTTCTGCAAAGGAGGAAGAAAGGGGAGGAAATGAAGGCAATATGATCAAAATCTTGATAACTTTTAAATTTGGGTTATGGGGTTTATTATGCTATTCTCTCTCTTTTTATCTTTTAGTAAATTTGAAAAGTTTCATAATAAGAAAACATTTTTTAAATAATCAGGGTCAAAAATTCAAAAGCCTAAGCAGTAATAGAACTTTCATGATTAGCCTCAGTTTCTTCACACATAAAAGGCAGATGATAGTACTTATCCTAAACAATCAACAGCACTGCAGTGAAGATCAAATGTAAAATTGCCTGTGAAAGTGTTTTGGAGCCCATAATGTAGTATGGCTGTCAGCTGTCATTGTTGATGATGTGTTTGTCATTTTTGTTATCATTATTGAGGTGAGGGCAGAGGCCATATCTTATTATTCTCCATCGTATCTCCAGTGTCTAGTAAAATGCCTGACGCATCATAGACATAAATAAATGTTTGATGAGTTAAAACAAACATTTTTAAGAAAAAAATTTGTCGTTGAAATTGACAGGGACCCATCAGGTAAGAAGAGACTGAGAAATCATCCAATAACCTCATGTATGCATGAAGAAACTAAAGCTCAGAGAAATTAAAAGGTCAACCTAAAACAACACAGCTTGGCAGAGTTTCAGTACAGTAGAAGAGGGAAAGGCATGGAGATCCTCAAAATCACAAGTGAAACACCAGAAACCCAGACAGAATGTTACTCCCTTTTAAGCTACATGTGGGAAAATGTGCCATAATGTAATCACATGTCACTTCTTGTTACAGCCCCAAGGAACAGTACATTCTTTAGCAATACTCACATTTCATTCTATTAACTATTGTTTCCAAACAGGAGGCTAACTAGCGGGGACTAAAAATCTTTTTGTTGTGCCAATATTTTGGTTTTAATGGTCCCTGTTAGAAGAATTGGAGCCTGGTGGCGCAGTGGTTAAGAGCTTGGCTGCTAACCAAAGTCAGCAGTTTGAATTCACCAGCCACTCCTTGGAAACTCTGTGGGGCAGTTCTACTCTGTCCCATAGGGTCACTATGACTCGATGGCAACTGATTTGGTTTTTGGTTATAGGAGTTAGTCCATATGCAGATGGAACAACAACTATTTTGAATCTTTCCTTTAAAAGTTTTCATAATACTATTAAATAATCTTTGTTGTTGACAGCTGTGAATTCTGCCCAAATATTTCATGGGAAATGTTCTACTTGAGTATGCATCTGGATCAATCATGTCAGCAATGTCACTGACACGACAGGGACTGAGGTACAACCAAATTTTCAGATGAACACTCTATTTTGATGTGTGGGATATGTATGCACAACACTTCCCCAAGTAAACAGTAGATAACAGACATTTCACTAGGCATTTATTTATTTATTTATTATCTATTTATTTATACTGGCATACGACAATAAATAACTTGTTTTTGCTCATGAGTCTAGAGATTGGCTAAGGAAGTTCTGCTGGTCTGGTCTAGGCCTGGCTGATCTCAATTGGGTACACTGGTGGGTCACCAGGGAGCTGGTTGGACTAGAATGGCCATGACTGGATTGACTCATCTCTGTACTTTTGTCCTCCAGCCGGCTATCCCATGCTTGCTATCATGGTAGAGGTAGGGTTCCAAAAGAGCAAGCAGAAGCATGCAAGGCCTCTTGACCTGGCACATTCACCTCTGCTGCATTCTATTGGTTAACCAACTAACAAGTCCAGTAGAAGTTCAAGGGTAGGAGAAACAGAATCTCCTCTTGATAGGAGAAGCTGTGAAGTCACATCACAACAGCCATGGATACAAGAGGGAAAGAATTGTGGCTATTTTTGCAATTGGTCTACCTCAATAAGGATGAGGCTTTGCTAGGGATACTTATGTGAGGTTCCCCTTGGAGTATTTCCAACCAACCAGACATATAGCCTGCAGAGTGCTTTACCTTTTGGGTTGGGGGAAGAAGAAAAACCTTACTGGAGAGTGGAGAGAAACTTAAAGTCAGGCAGGCTGGCAACAGATACTAGATTTTATCTAAAGGTTGCGAAATCAAGCATAGATGTTAACTTTTCTGTGTTTTCCAAAGCTTGCCCTTGCCCGGTAGCAACGTGGATTTCTGTGTTCTAGGTATTAAGTGCTTTACATACAGTCATTCATTTAATCCATATAACCACTATATGAGATATCATTATCCCTATTTTATGGATGAGGTAACCGAAGCTTAGGAAGTTTTAAACATCCTGATTAAGGTCTCCCAACTATAACTGTGAAAGCCTGGATTCAAACCTACCCCATTCTGACTTCAAAGCTAGTGGGAGATATTAAACACTGTACTATTCAGTTTCCCAAAATGCAGAAGCTCCCTCTATCTCTGCAAATGGCACTGTACATCCATTTAGAGGTTCAGAAAAACCAAACAATCTCAATTTTAATAATGAATAGAATTTGCATTTGCAGCTACTATGCTAAAGCAGGTTGGTGTCATCATAAAGCAAGGGTCAGGAAACTTTTTCTATAAAGGGCTAGATAGTAAACATTTTAGGCTTGTGACTAATACGGTCTGTATTGCAATTCGCAACTCTGCTTTGTAGCACAAAAGCAGCCAGAGACAATAAGTAAAAGAATGAGGTGGCCAGCAAGATTTGTTATAGAGGACTTTGATACCAAGCCAAGACTTAGCAAAAATGCACTCTTTTCCAAAGGCTGGTATGACATGTTCTCCAGATTCTCTCCAACATGCTGGCTAAATACAGTTATGTACTCTTTGCACATTATAATAATTCATGTGTGTCTCATTTAGCTAGTGTTACTGTAACAGAAATACCACAGGTGGGTAGATTTAAAGAACAGAAATTCATTTCCTCACAGTTCTGGATGCTAAAAGTCCAGATCAGGGTCTGGGCTGTGCTGATTCCTGCCTTGCAGGTAGTCCTGGGCTTTCCTTGGTTCCTTAGCTTGTAGAGGATCCTCGCATGGCATCTGTCTTCCCTAGTTTGTCTGCTCTTTTTGTAACTCAGGAGTGATTAGGTTTAGGACGCACCCTGTTCTGATACGGCCTAATGAACATAACAAGCAAAACCCCGTTTCAAAACAGGATTATATCCACAGGTATAGGGGTTAGGGTTCCAATACATAGTTTTGGAGGACACAGTTCAATCCACAACAAAAATAAGGCAAAATCATGACTGTCATAAAAATATAAAAATAAATATGTCAAAGATTAATTAATGAGGGAAGCAGTATGGTGTTAAAACCAGTTCGAAGGAAACTCCAAAAAACAAACACATACAGAGGCAGTGAGGAATGCTGAAATGATTTTGCTAATAGATGCAAAACTTCAATATTTACAAGGAACAAAATTAATTTTTGGAACCATCTCTTCCACAGGGGGGTAGTTAATTTCATCATTTCTAGATATATATTATCATCTCTATGGATAAGAATTATTTGTATTACTATCCATTTTCTATAATTTACAGAGTTGCATGTAATATCACTCACTCAAAGACAATGAAAACCACAGACCTCTGTATGGTCAGACAACCCCAAAGGATTACCCAGACAACATCCACTGAAAGGGTACCCAGTAATTTTCATCTATTCGGAATTTTCCCTGGCAATCTATCACAATATTTCCTAAAACTATGCTTTAATCCAAAGTTTTCCAAAGGGGGAATAGACGTACCACCATCTGTGATACTGGTGATAATTTTAGGTGGCAGAGACAGATATTTTTTATCTTAAATACTTATATATTTAAAATTAAATTTAGTCTATCAAACTCATGATTTCACAATATTAACTTTTAAAAACCCTAGACAGAGCAGTGTGAAATTTCTGAGCACCATAGAAAAAGAGACGATCCTAAAAGCCTGTAGAAAGACAAAAAGGTTTTTTACAAAGGAATGACAATCACATACACATCGGACTTCCCATCATCAACACTGGATGCTTGAAAATAAAGAAAAAATGCCTTCAAATCTTGGAGTGGAAATTAGTAAAGCATAGAATTCTATTTTCCTTGAAACTTTTCAATCAAGAGTGAGAGCAAGGTAAAGTTATTCTCAGAAATTCAATAACTCACAAAATATAACTCCCATATAAATTCCAGGTAAATTAAAAACGTAAGTGTTGCACAGACTTGTTTCTAGCCAAGATGGAGTAACAGAGACCAGATTTACCCTCCTGCCTGAAACAACTACAAAACCAGACAAAATATATGAAACTTCGATTTTCAAGACATTGGAACACAAGGCAATGAAGGACACTGACCCCTCAGATGTGGGAAATGAATCAGGAGAGCCCGACGGCTGTGCCAGCTTAGTTCCTAGAGAAAGTTTCCAGGCTACAATGCAGGAGAGGGAACCCAAATACAACCTGGTGATCTCCCTGAATCGATGAGATGGAGCTGGGGGTCTGGAAAGCCCGAGGCAGCTAGTGTGTGCAGGGCAAAGTACCAAGAGGAGAAAGCTGCTCAGAGAACCAAAAAATATATTTAAAGGAGGAAACTACACTGGATCATGGAAAGAACTACCCAGAGCCCACACAGGGCCAGGAATAGTGCCAATTCCCCCCAGCCAGACTGGAAAACTTTATAATTCATGGGGCATTGGATAGGGTACCCAGATGGGACTTGCTTCGGTAGGAAAACAAAAACGAAAACAAAAACTCATTGCCGTCAAGTCAATTCCGACTCATAGCGACCCTACGGGACAGAGTAGAACTGCCCCATAGACTTTCCAAGGAGCAGCTGGTGGATTCAAACTGCCGACCTTTTGGTTAGCAGCCAAGCTCTTCACCACTGCGCCACCAGGGGCAAAATTAGCTCTAGATTAAATGCTATTCTGGTTCCACCTAATGAAACTTAGCGGCAAGTCCTGCCAGGATCAAACTTTTCCCAGGTAACTTAATTGCATCCCAGAACAAAGCTCAAGAATATTTATAGGAGTACAAAAATATCCAGCACCCAACAAAATAAAATTCACAATTTTCTAGGCATTGTTTGCTTCTGTTTAAAAATATGGAAAGTATGATAAAGGAACCGATATAACTCTAATGAAATAGGATATTAACAACAAACAGGAAGCTCCGAATCTTCTGATTTCTAGGTTCATGTTCAAGCTACATTGATTTTCATCTAAGGGGAACCACTAAATCCCTTTTACTGAACTTTGTAATCATTAGAACATCATAACTTCGTAAACCTCTCTGAAATATCAGCTGTCTCTTACAGGGCATTTTCAGAGAGCTAACTGCTTGAGCTGACTCTGAATTTTTCAGTTGGTAATTGGCATTCTGAACATGAAGCAAGCACAGTTTTTAACCAATAGTGAACAGTATATTTTATATGTCTTATTTTTGCATTACTTTCTCTCCGTATTTTTACAGCAAGGATTGGATAGCCAATATTTTCAGCTTTATACTCTTATTTCATGGCTCTTATTGACTTGGCTTTAGTCAACCGTAGCTGTTAGATTTGAATACTCTTCTTTTGTCACCCATAATGCTCCCTTGCCTATTTGTAACTAGATGTGTGGAGTTATTTTATTCAGAAGGGGTCAGTGAAATTACTCATCCCAACAGTCAAAATATCTCAAATTAGGAAAGTCTGGCTTCATCTACCTCATTTCTGAAAGTAGTGCAATTTCCAACTTAATATTCCTGGTCAAGGAAATATTGGTTACCTTTGAAAATGTTAAAAGGAAAACAACAACAACTAGATACAACATTGCACCTTCGTTATTCAAAGACGTTCAGACTTAAGGCTGTTCTCCAACCTGGCTGCTGTGGAACTGGTATTCTGACAAGCAAATGCTGTAAGAAAGAATGTGAATTATTAATGCATGATACCATTGTCACCAACAGACCACAAAATCTACTTTAAAAATTCTTCTACATACATGGCACAGATTCTGCTGTGGCACTGCGTGCTCCAAAAGCTGCAGATATGTTTTAGAAAATACTGATGAAGCCATTACTGCTCCATCCATTTGTTCATAGTATATATCATTATTCAAGAAAGTTTAAGAACCATAATGATGAAAAATCACACAGAAAGAAAAGAAAAGGAACATGGACTCTGTCAGAAACAAGGGGTACATTTTTATTCAAGAGGTCCTTAATGATGGAAAATCACAGTGAAAGGCAGAGACGAAATCAGGATTTCAAAAAGGACCTGACACACCAGTAGTACAAGCAGGAGAACAGTCATAGCAGACACATAAAAATAAGGAAAAACAAAATTAACAAGAGACAAACTGTACTAGGGCTAAAGCACAAAGCAGCAATAAATCATAGCAAATTCTGAAGATTAATTTCAAAGAATCTTCTGAAATAAGCAAGGAAGCAGACAACATCAATATTAATGAAGCTGAAATGGAACTCCAAAAGAGCAAAAGCATAAAATGACATGTGAAATGTTTTGTTTTTAAATTGATTGTAGATTGGATCACAGGACCATCAGGAAAATGAAGGGACATTCACAAGAACATCATAACAGGGCCAGCTGTGTGAGAAGCAATTACAACATCAGAGCTAAAATCTCCAATGTAAAAGAAAAACACCAGCGTTAAAAGAAAATGTCAACAGTGTGCAGATGAGGTAGAAGAAAGTGAATAGATTTTATTAAAACGCAATAGCCTGCACTGTGTCAGTACAGAACGTTTTTGATAAAACACAATAGGCATGCGAAGAAAAGATCGGTATTTGATTCCCGCTTGTATCACACTCAATTTCCCTTCAGACTGTCAGCAAAGGAAGTCTTGGAATTAGCCCAGTGCTTCCACTGCTTAAACTACTTGTTGTTGTTGTTAGGTGCCATCAAGTCGGTTCTGACTCCTAGCGACTCTATGTACGACAGAACAAAACACTGTTCGGTCCTGCGCGATCCTCACAATTCTTCCTATGTTTGAGCCCATTGTTACAGCAACTGTGTCAACCCATCTCATTGAGGGTCTTCCTCTTTTTCGCTGACCCTCTACCTTACCAAGGATGATGTCCTTCTCCAGGGACTGGTCCCTCCTGATAACATGTCCAAAGAACCTAAGATGAAGTTTCACCATCCTCGCTTCCAGGGAGCATTCTGGCTGTACTTCTTCCAAGACAGACTTTTCGTTCTTCTGGCAGTCCATGGTAATTTCAGTATTCTTTGCCATCACCATAATTCAAAGGCATCAGTTCTTTGGTCTTCCTTATTCACTGTCCAGCTTTTGCATGCACATTAGGAGACTGAAAATATGGCTTGGGTCAGGCGCACCTTAGTCTTTAAAGTGACATCTTTGCTTTTCAACACTTTAAAGAGGTCTTGCTGTAAATTTGCCAAATGCAATACATCGTTTGATTTCTTGACTGCTGCTACCATGGGTGTTGATTGTGGATCCAAGTAAAATGAAATCTTTGACAACTTCAGTAATTTGTTTATCGTAATGTTGCTTATTGATCATTTGTGAAGATCTTTGTTTTCTTTACGTTGAGGTGTAATCTATACTGAAGGCTGCAGTCTTTGATCTTCATCAGTAAAAGCTTCAAGTCCTCTTTGCTTTCAGCAAGCAAGGTCATCTGCATATTGCAAGTTGTAAATGAGTCTTCCTCCAATCCTCATACAGAGTTCTTTTCATCCTCTAATCTTGATACTGCGTCTTCTTCACATAGTCCAGCTTCTGGGATTATTTGCTCAGCATACAGATTGAATAAATGTGGTGACAGTATACAACCCTGATGCTCACCTTTCCGGATTTTAAACCACACGGTATCCCCTTGTTCCGTTTGAACGACTACGTCCTTCCTGGTCTATGTACAGGTTCCACATAAGCACAATTAATTGTTCTGGAAATCCCATTCTTCCAATGTTATCTGTAATTTGTTATGATCCACACAATTGAATGCATTTGTATAGTCAATAAAACACAGGTAAACATCTTTCTGGCATTCTCTGCTTTCAGCCAAGATCCATCTGACATCAGTAATAATAGCCCTGATTCCACATCCTCTTCTGAATCTAGCTTGACCTTCTGGCAGTTTCCTGTCGATGCACTGCTGAAATCATTTTTTAATTATCTTCAACAAAATTTTTCTTGCGTGTGGTATTAATGATATTATTCTATAATTTCTGCGTTCTGTTAGATCACCTTTCTTTGGAATGGACACAGGTATGAATCTCTTCCATTTGGTTGGCCAAGTAGCTGTCTTCCAAATTTCTTGGCATAGTGAGCACCTCTAGTGTTGCATCCATTTGTTGAAACAACTCAATTTGTATTCCATTAATTCCCTGGAACCTTGTTTTTCACCAATGCTTTCAGTGCAGCTTGGACTTCTTCCTTCAGTACCATCAGTTTTTGGTCATATGCTACCTCCTGAAATGGTTGAACATCAACCAATTGTTTTTGGTACAGTGACTCTGTTCATTCCTTCCATCTTCTTTTGATGTTTCCTATGTCGTTCAATATTTTGCCCATAAAAAACCAAAAACCTGTTACTGTCGAGTCCATTCCGACTCATAGCGACCCTATAGGATGGAGTACAACTGGTCCATAGGGTTTCCAAGAAGCAGCTGGTTGATTCAAACTGCCGAGCTTTTGGTTAGCCCTGAGCTCCTAACCACTGTGCCACCAAGGCTCCATTTTGCCCATAAATAGAGTCCTTCAAAATTGCAACTCAAGGCTTGGTTTTTTTCTTCAGTTCTTTCAGCTTGAGAAATGCTGAGTGTGTTCTTCCCTTTTGGTTTCCTAACTCCAAGTCTGCACGTGTCGATATAATACTTTACTTTGTCTTCTCATGCTTTAGCTACTCTACATTCAAGAGCAAGTTTCAGAGTCTCTTCTGACATCCATTTGTTCTTTTCTTTCTTTCTTGTCTTTAATGACCTTTTGCTTTCTCATGTATAATATCCTTGATTTCATCCCACGCCTAGTCTAGTCTTCGATCATTAGTTTACTTGCTGGTTGTAAACTAGTTACTTTTGGAAGCTGTATAGGTTTGACAGGCTTCTGGAGTTTGGCAGATGTATTTCCCGTGCATCTTTGTAACCAAATTTAAAAATGAATAGCTGAAATGTGCTAGTAGCGCTGGCTGCTTGGAGAGGTGTTATAGGCAAAATTTTTATAAAATGAAGGTTTTGTTATCAAAAGGCAAATTATCATATCCCCACTGGTTTTATGGAGTATTGACCCCAGCGGACAGGTCCAGGGCCTGTGCAGCAATGTAATTGCGGCAGTTCCATTGGACATTTCCATTGCTATGTGGTACCACAGAGGGAGAAAATAACACCCACTTCAAGCCTTTTCTCTCTTCCTGTAGCTCTACGACATTTATGATTGCAGGTTGTTGAGCTAGTTTAACTACTAACTGAGCCAAAGCCGGTATGGAGGGAGGTTCACTTCCCATCCACAATTAGAGAGCAAGTCATGTTTGGCGCAAAACAGTCCCTATAGGGCCAGGTTCTTCACCAGTCCTCCCAAAGAACATTGGTGGGAAGTTAGGGGTGTTTCTGGAGCACTTAAACTTTACAAAGCTTTGCTCTCTGCGCTACCATCCAATAATCCAAATCCTTTGCCGTTGTGTCAATTCTGACTCATAACAACCCTACAGGACACAGTAGAACTGCCCCATAGAGTCTCCAAGGAGCAGCTGGTGGTTTCAGACTGCCGACCTTTCGGTTAGTAGCCGTAGCTCTTAACCGCTGCACTACCATAAGGAGATAATTGCGCTGTGGTAATTTTAAAACATGTCCGCAAATCTTTGGCACTCCTCTCTTCAAGAGATGGTGCTTAATTTCCCTCTCCTCGCTGGTGGGACGGACTTAGCGAATTGCTTCTAACAAATAGAATGGAACAAAAGTGCTGAGACGTGACTTTGGAGACGAGGTCAGAAAAGGAATTGAGGCCTCCTCCTTGTTCTCTCTCTTCTTCAAAATATATTTTATTGTGTTTAAGCGGAGAGTTTACCCAGTAAATTAGGTTTCCATTCAAGTTTCTAAACAAATTACTTAGTGATACTGTTTACATTCTCCACAATGTGTCATTTTTCTCTTTCATTCTGCTCTGGGTGTGCCATTTTCAGCACTCTAGTTTCCCTGCCTTCTTCCCTTCTCATGTTTGCTTAGAGTAATTTTTGACCATTTGGTCTCCGACAGTCGATATTTTTTGTTTTAAGGAAACTCATTACTCATATGTGATATTCTTCATTTTATGATACAACCTGTTATTTAGCTAACAGGGGACCTCAAGGGATAATTTTGGTTTAACGTTTCAAGTGTTTCTCAGGATGATAGTCTCAGGGAGTCCTTTAGTCTCAACTGGTCCAGTAAGCCTGGACTTCTCAAGAATTTGAGTTCTGTTCCGCATTTTCCTTCTGTTCTGTAAGGATCCATCTAATGTAGCCCTGATCAAAATGGTTGGTATTTGTAGCTGGGCACCATCTAGTTCTGGTCCAGGGTAGGCGAGGCCATGGTCTGTAGAGACTGTTAGCTCTGTAGGTTAGTTTCTTGTCTGAGTCTTTAGTTTCCTTCTTTCTCTTTTGCTTCAGATGAGTACAGACCCATATCCGTATATTTTTTTAGATTTTGCTTTAGATGAAGGTGTACAGAGCAAATTGGTCTCTCATTAAACAATTAATACATATATTGTTTTGTGACATTGATTGCCAACACCACAACGTGTCAACACTCTCCCCTTCTCCACCTGGGGTTCCCCATTACCAGCTTTCCTGTCCTCTCCTGCCTTCTAGATCCAGAATGTTTTGCAGCAATGGAAATGAGATTATATATGTTGTTTCTCATGCATTATTATCTGGGGCAACTCTTCCTCCATAATTTTCTGGGCTGTCTTTTTGTTTGCTTATTTGTTTTTGAAGACTAGATTTTTGGAGGTGTTATCTTCTACCTACAAAATACTATTTCTGCCTTTACATTCCGAAACTGAAACGTGTACTAAATTCTCATTTCTTTTAAATTTTAGAGTTCTTTAAAATTTTAGTTACAAGAAAGCTGGATAGCCATTCAATCCCCCTGCAAGTGCTTGAAGTAAAGCCTTAGCAAGATGACTCCAACCTCAAACTACATGGCAAGCACGCTGTTCTCCCAATGCCTTCATCAGGATAGAGGTGATCTTCCTGTGGTCTCTTTTGTTGTCTGCCTGCCTAAGATGCTCTTTCTGGCTCTAATGAGTGAGGCTACAGACATATGCCATCACTCTTTTCTCTCTACTGCTCTGACCTTGGATAGCACACACCCAGATTCTGTCTCCATTGTCACTGCCGAAAGTGCTATCTTTAAAGTAGGTTGCCTTTTGCAATCTTGTAAGAACTCAGCTGGTCTGGCAAAGGTTACAACCTATTTCACATCTTAAAGGACTGTTCTTTTTTTGGGGTATCTTTAAAAAAGCAACATCCTTTTCAACTACCTGTTTCCTTATACAAAATGTCCCCATGTCTTAACCGCAATATTCAGAGTACATATAGGATGCATAAATACTACAGGTAAGATCTGAAAAATTCAATATTAAGAATTATAAAAATGTTACAGGTTATACATGCAAGAGTTTTAAAAATCAATAGAACCTTCTTGAATTAACATCTGTACGACACAATATATTTTCAGACCACGTTAAGCTGTTGGTCTTACTAGAAGATACTGAGAAAATTTCGTATGAATGTAAAATTGTGATAGTTTCTAATGCTACTAGCATCAGGAAAAGAAATATCTGCTCCTAGATATTTGGTGTCAGGAGAAAGACTCTAATGACAACAGTAATGCATAGGCTACTTTTGCTTCTTCTGAGGTAAAGAAGCAACTGGAGTATACAGAACAATGATGACCATGACAATGAAATGGTGCCTGTGAGTAGTGGAGGGGCCCCCAGACAATGCAGCTCAAAGTAGAGGGGGCTATGTGTTAGTAAAGAAAAGGTATTATAAAGGAGATGGGATTCAGAAAGTTTGAAGGAGGCAGTCAGTGACATAAGTAGTAGGTATTTAGAGGAAGATTCTGGAGGATGGCATGAGAAACATTCTAGGAAGGGGCATGAAGACATGAAAGCGCTTGATGAGTACTGAGTGTTTGCTTTAGCAAAAGTGTAACATTCTCCTTGGACAGATTGGACTGGAGAGGTGGATGGGGCTCACAGGATTAAGGGTCTTGTCAACCAAGCTACGGAGTTTGAATTTTATCTTGGAGACTATGAGGAGCCAAGAGAAAATTTGAATTACACAAATGGGACAACCAAATTTGTGTTTTAGAGTGCTCTGTCTGCATTGTAGGGGGTGGACTATAGACAGGAAAAGTTAATAAAGGCAAGGAAACTAATTAGAAAGTTAAGACTAAGTCCAGAAAGACTGCGCAAGCTAGAGGAAGAGTGTTTTTAGTATGTGATGTGAAGACTGTAAGACAGGAGACAGTATGGGAGAACCTGAAGCTTTAAATGGGGAATTCAACAGAAGAAGATTACAGAGAAAGCCAGAGACACGAAAGACACACAGAGAGGGAGATTAATGCAGAAAGGAGGAAAGAGGTGAGGATGAGGAAAGATAAGTTCGTAGATGGAGGGGAATTAAAGGATTCCCTGCCCGAATGCCTCTACTTTTTTGGTTTTGCTGACAGAGTGATGGGTAAATCTGAGACTTGAAGAGAATAGCAAAGGTTTGGAGTAGCCACTGTGACTAGGAAGAGAATCAAAAAACTGAGCCATGTTGAAACCCCAGCAGAGATGGGCTCTCATAAGAGTGTAAAGAGGCCAGAGGACAGGGTTATGCTGTTTTCTTCAGGGGTTTTCAGTAGTCCTCAAACAGAGATACTGAGTTGTGTTGATTTCTGTTTGGATGACTAACAAGGTTGATGTGGCCAAAGTCCCAGGGTATTGAGGGGGCTGTGAGTGTGGCTGACATTTTGGAATTCAAGCATGAAGGGAAGGAAAGGAGCCAGGAGGGAGCTGGCAGTCTGAAAAAAAAAAAAAAAAAAGAAAAAGACACTAGAGTAGAGTTAAAGCTGAAGAACAGGTTTAATGACAGGGAGGATATGTGAAATGAAGGAGCACAGGAGGTTGTGGTTAAGAAAACAGGATTTCAGATTAAAAAAGTCAGAAGAAGAGCAATTCCAGGCAGTGACAAGGTCTTGAAGTCAAGTGTTAACGAGTGGAGATATGTGCTGAGATTATATAGGAGAGATCTGTACTAAACCTAAAGGAAAATTCCCTAGAAGTTCTGTCAGCATGGCTCTATTGTTTGGCCCTTCCTAATTTGGGGTTTGGCGAGATATTGGAAACCTCTGTTCCCGAGGAAGATGAAAGTGAGAAGATAGAGTTCTGAAAAGCAAGTACATCTGGGGACCATTAATTATACGTAAAACCAACAACACCCTGAAAACCAGAAACAGGACAGGAAAGGTAAGGGCTCTGCCTCTTGCCATGTTAAGTAACTAGCTAGAAGAGAGTTCTTTGCCCAAATCTTCATAATAAGGCAATTTTATTTGGTTTATGCTTCCTGTAAATCTTGAAACTAGAGAACTTTTATTTAAGTTTTGTTATATAAATTCCCCCTTGCCCCTTGAAAAACAGCTTGAATTCTCTTTTATGTTCTTGTCATCCTCCCGGGGTTATGAGTTTGATTAGTAAAGTGGACCTGTAATTTTCTAACTTTATGCTCTACATTTTTATCTAACTGTTCATTATTGCCCTAACTTCTCCCCCCAGAAATCAGTTTTCTTTCAGAAAGTCTTTTTTCCAAAGCACTGTCTACAATATTGAAGTAAAAATTAAAAATAAATAAGCATTAACCTTATTTAGGATAGTCTGTAAGAATCTTCAGTTTAAAGTGAATAAAGCTGTACCCAAATGTTCATAACAACATTATTCATCATAGCCAAAGAGTGAAAACAACCCAAATGTCTTATCAAATGATGATGGGATAAACAACATGTGGCATATCCATGCACTGGAATATTATTCAGCAATAAGAAGAAATAAGTCCTGATCCATGCTACAACATGGATGGACCTTGAAAACATTATGCTGGGTGAAAGAAGTCAGACACAAGGAGTCACGTATTGTATGAAATGTCCAGAATAGATGAATCTATAGAAACAGAAAGTAGATTAGTGGTTGCCAGGGGCTGGGGAAATGGGGAAAAGTGGAATGACTGCTAAGCGGTAGAGTTTTTTAGGAGGTGATGAAAATGTTCTGGAATTAGATAGTGGAGACGGCTGCACAATATTGTGGCTACACTAAAAACCGCTAAACTGTAACCTTTAAAAAGTGAATTTTATGGCATGCGAATTATATCTCAATAAAAAAATAAATTGAATAAAGTTACTAGAGACTAAATTAAGGTTTATATGCCACATAGAAAATGCTACGTAAAAATAAACCATTTGCTCCAATTTAATGCTCTGTTTTAGTTTCCTAGGGTTGCTGTAACAAAAGACAAAAACAAACCATAAAGTGGGTGGCTTTAAAGAACAGAATTTTTGTTTTTTGCTACAGGCATCCATTTTTATTGCCCAAAGACATTTTTCTACAGCTTTTGAGAGGCTCAAACCTTTTATATTTAGTATTTTAAAAGAATTCTTTCCCCAATCAGAAGGCTAAAAATTTTTTTAAATTGTGCTTTAGGTGAAAGTTTACAGAGCAAATTAGTTTCCTATTCAATAGTTTATACACAAATTGTTCCATGACATAGGTTGCACTCCCTGCAATGTGTCAGTGCTCTCCCCATTGCCACCCTGAGTTCCCCGTTTCTGTTCCTCCAGTTTTCTGCCCCTTCCTGCCTTCTCATCTTTGCTTTTGGGTATATGTTGTCCTTTTGGTCTCATATAGATGGTTGTTCTAAGGAGCACTTCTCTCACATGTGTTATTGTTTACTTATAGGCCTGTCTATTTTTTGGCTGGAAGGTGATCTCTGGGAATAGCTTCAGTTCCTAGTTAGAAGGGTATCTAAGGGCCATAGTCTCAGGGGTTCCCCAGGCTCTCTTAGACCAGTAAATCTGGTCATTTTTATGAATCTGAATTTTGTTCTACATTTTTTTTCCCCCACTCTAACTTGGAACTTCCGTTGTGATCCTGGTCAGAGCAGTCGGTATTGGTAGCCAGGCACCATCTAGTTCTTCTGATCTCAGGCTGGTGGAGGCTGTAGGTTCATGCGGTCCGTTAGTCCTTTGGACTAATTGTTTCCCTGAGTCTTTGGTTTTCTTCACTCTCCTTTGCTCTAGGCAGAAAGAGATCAGTAGTTGTATCTTAGATGGCTGAGGGCTCTGAGAGAGCATTTGTTCCATGCCTTTCTCCTAGCTTCTGGTGATTGCCATGACCCTTGGCATCCTGTGGCTTGTAGATGTGTCTTCACATGGCTACAGTCTTTTTATCTGTGTTTCTGTGTCTCTGATCCTCTTTTATAAGGATGGGATTAGAATCCACTCTACTTGGGTAGGACCTTATGTTAACTGATGACATCTTCAAAGACCCTGCTTCCAAACAAGGTCACATTCATAGATATTGGGGGTTAGGACTTTAACATATCTTTTTTGAGGGCACAATTTAATCCATAACATGACCCCATGGCTGGTTTACTTGGCCTTGTTATGCTTGTCTGTCACCCATAAGCTATTAAGTTATCTGATTTAAGATTTTTAAAGAGTGAGGCCAAACTTGTCTTTTAATCTGTTGATTGTATTTCCTTTTTAGCCTGGAATTTAAGATTTCTACATACATTAAGCATATTTTGGTTGTGACCATGACTTGAAAAGTGTCACTATTCAGACCAAGTCCTGTGAATCAACAGGTGAATCTGGGCCCCTATAGTCTGTAAGCCAGAATGGGATCAACAGTTAGTAAGTATTATACCACTTGACACATACTCTCTCTTATACTGCCTTGGGGGAAGCAGCCAAATGGCAACTGGTTGAGACACCATTTTATAATTCAAGCAACGTAGGTGGTCAGGTCAAAGAAGATATTAAATTGGCTTAGAAGCAAGATTTGTTTCCTTACCAAAACCAGCTAAATGCATTCACAGTCTCTTTTCTTTAAAAAAAAAAAAAAAAAAAGAGGGAATGAAGAAAAAAGAAAATGGAAAAGAAGGAAACTAGCAATCCTGCAATGATTGGCTTACCATTCTGTGTTGACCAGAAACAGAGTTTGAGGATGAGACTGGAAGTCCTTGGTTAGTCAGAGGCTTGTTCCCACCCCCAAAGTAAAGCATCAACACAAGAATAGAATCAGTTTTCCTGCAGTTTGCCCTGAACAAGCCAGCTCTAAACGTTTGTGGTAGCTAGTCTCTAAAGTTGGCCCCCGTCTTAGGCTGGGTTCTGTACAGAAGCAAAGCTAGTGAGATATGTATATGTAGAGAGAGAGAGATTTACCTCAAGGAAATGTCTCATGTGGTTGTAGAGGCTGGCAAGTCCCAAGTCTGCGGGTCAGGTGTCTGGAGGCTTCTCCTGACTCAGGTAGCTGCAGGGGCTGATGAACACAAGATTGGCTGGTCAGATGGCAGGCTACTGGCTCACAGGCTGCAGAGGCTGATGAATCCAACATCAGCAGGTAAGCTAGCAGACTGCTGGCTCAAGGCTGTGGAGGCTGACAAATCTCAAGATCAGCAGGCAATATGGCAGGCAGCTTGCTCAAGTCCCAAGAATTGAAGGTAAGATGATGACGAGCTGGATGCAGGATCCAGAGCACGCAGGCGAGCCTTGCCAGAACATCCATATATATATAGGATGCAGGCCACACCACTAAGGAAACTTCCCTTACAACTGATTGGCTAATCACATCAGATCACATCATAGAGGATGACTATATCATTACATAACTGCCAAACTACATCATTACATAACTGCCGAACCACTAAGAATCATGGACCAGCCAAGCTGACACACAACCTCAACCATCACAGTCACCCCTTCTCAACTTGGCACTTGTACACATCTCCTTAAACCATACACTATCTCTAAATAAAGACAATTACAAAGTCATACTTGCACTTAACACGATACAACTAACATGTGTACAATCGAAAATGCACTAGCCACATTTACATCTTATATTTCATAAGTGAAGAAAACAAAAATAGTTGATGCACACATCCAAGGAGGAAATACTCATAGCAATTACAGTCCTAGTTTCTGCAACTGGTCACGTGGTCATAACTGGTATTCTGTACTCCCTTTATCCTCAGCAAGCACCTCAGCTTCTTTGCCTAGTGGGGTGACCCAAACCTTCATTCCTGAAGGGTCTGGGCCATTAGTAGCCATGTCAGAATTGGCTTGCCGTAGTTTTCCATTGGCTTTAATCACAGGGTATGGTTGTACTAAGAGATGCCCTAAGGGATCTCTTGTATTCCAGACACACTCTTTTTCACTTCCATTGTGCAACATCAGTCCGATTTTCCCTTGGTAGTCAGGGTCAATCACAGCAGCCAATATGGTAACTCCCTTCTTTGCCTGTTAATCCAGAGACGTAAGGAGCCCAAAATGACTGGGTGACATTCTTAACTTCCAGTTCAATGGAATCCGTGTTGTGTCTCCAGGCAGGAGCATTACTCCTTTTGGACCTAAGACCTCTAGACCTGCAGAGCATAGGTTCACGGGGACAGAAAGCAAAAATTTTGCGAGTGAGTCACTAGGGGTAATAATGAGTGGTGCCACTCCCATCTCCACCCCTGGATTCCTGGAACTGTGAATCCTGGCTATGGGAGAAACAGCACCATATATTGGATGCTGGTTTAGAGCATACACAGCCTCCTGGAGAACATTGCTCCAACCCTGCCAAGTGTTACCACCTAGCTGGCACTGTATTGTGTCTTTAGAAGGTCATTCCATCATTCTATCAAGCCAGTGCTTCAGGGTTATGGGGAGCATGGTAAGATCAGTGAATTCCATCAGCATGGACCCATTACTGTACTTAATTTGCTGTAAATTGAGTCCTTTGATCTGAGGTGATGTTGTGTAGGGTACCATGATGGTGGATAAGACATTCTGTGAGTCCACAGATGGTAGTTGGGCAGAGGCACTGCATGCAGGGAAGGCAAATTTGTATCCAGAGTGTCTATCCCAGTAAGAAAGAAATGCTGCCCTTTCCCTGATGGAAGTGGTCCAATGTATTCAACCTGCCACCAGGTTGCTGCCTTGAGGAATGGTGCCATATTGGGAATCAATGTTGATCTCTGCTGCTGGCTGATTGGGCATTCAGCAGTGGCTGTAACCAAGTCAGCGTTGGTGAATAGAAGTCTGTGTTGCTGAGTCCATGCATAACCTCCATCCCTGCCACCATGACCAGTTTGTTCATGAGCCCATTGGGCAATGACAGGAGTGGCTGGGGAAAGAGGATGACTGGTTTCCACAGAACGTGTCATCCTATCCATTTGATTGTTAGAATCCTCCTCCGCCGAGGTCACCCTTTGGTGAGCATTCACATGAGACATAAATATTTTCACTTCTTTGGCCCATTCAGAGAGGTCTATCCACATACCTCTTCCTTATACCTCCTAGCTATCACTTTTCCAATCATATTCCTTCCAAGCCCCTGACCATCCAGCCAAAGCATTGGCCACAGTCCATAAATCATTATACAATCACACATCTGGCCATTTCTCCTTCCAAGCAAGGTGAACAACCAAGTGTAAAGGCTTAAAGTTCTGCCCCTTGGGAGGGTTTCGCTTCATCACTGTCCTTCAGGGAGGTCTCAGAAAGGGGTTGTAGTATCGCTGCTGTCCACTTTCGAGTGGTGCCTGCATATCGCACTGAACCATCTGTAAACCAGGCACGAGTTTTCTCTTCTTCAGTCAATTGATCATAAGAAGCTCCTCATGAGGCTATAGGTGCAGACTGGGAGAGGGCAAGTAACGTGACAGGAGTAGAGACAAGGGCATTTGGGGTCACTTCCTCATGCAACTTACTTGTGTTTTCATGTCCTGCTCAGGCCTGATCTCATATGTACCACTTCTATTCAATAATGGAGTGCTGCTGTGTTATCTAATGCTGCTGTAACAGAAATACCACAATTGGATGGCTTTAACAAAAATTTATTCTGTCACTTGTGGTATTTCTGTTACAGCAGCACTAGATAACTAAGACAGCCCCTGACAGTTCTTCCCATTCCTAAAGGCACACGTTGATCCCCGCATTAAGAAGTGGATCTTATTTCCTCTTCCCTTGAATCTGAGCTGCCCTTGTGGTTTGCATTGCCCAATAAAACACAGTAGAAGTGACTTTCTAAGACTTCTAAGTTCAGGCCTTAAAATGTCTGGCACTTCCACTGCCTGCCACTTGAACCCTGAGCCATCACATAAAAAGTCCAGGCTACCCTGCTGGAGAGAGGCCACATGGAGTGACCCTGGAGGATGAGACATCAGTGTAGCACTGAGACACCAGACATGTGAGCAAAGAAGCAATCACTATGACTGTAGTCACATGGGAGATCTCAAGGAAGATTAGAACCACCCAACTAAACCCTTGACAATCCACAAACTCATGAGAAGTAACAAAACTGTTATTTCTTTAGGTCACTAAGTTTGGGGATTTTTTTGCATAGTAACAGACAACTAAAACAGAAATTGGAATCTGGGAGTGGGATGCTAACAAAAACCTAAAACCTGTTGCAATAGCTTTGGGACCAGGCAGTGGCCAGAGGCCAGAAGGACCTTGAGGAGACTATTAATGAAGGGAAGACAGTGATAAAATTGTTATTGAATTCTGCAGAAAAGGCAACTTCTGTTACGTAGTGGTGGAAAGTTAGGCAATACTGTCAACTGTGGTAACACAGAAGATTGAAAACATACCTAATGAACTTTTGGAAGTGGCTAAGGAGATTTCCATGCAGAATGCTGCAAGTACCAATTGGTTTCTTTTAGCTGCATGTGATAAAATATGAATAGAGAAAGTCCAACCCAGGATTTGTTGGGTTGGAAAATATAACTGGTTTTCATTCTCAATCTCTCCAGCCTGAAAAAAAGTCTCAAAGTAAATTGAAGTCTAAGGACAAAGATCAAATCCAGGTTGCTGTCAGCTAAACAACAGGGTTTCTAAGAATTTTAATGATATGCCTCTTAGATTCCCTCTGCTGAAAAAAGAGTTTCTGAGAGTCTTAAAGGGATTGTCCCACAGCAACTGACTCTGAATCCAAGGTAATGGGGGTCTGTCTCAAAGAGATTTATAGGTGACTTTTATCTGAAGAAGTAGATTATAATTTGATACACAGGAAACTCCCAAAGTTTTTCAAGGGAATTATACAACCATGGACTAAAGGGACAGTTGTTGTTGTTGTGGGCTGTCGAGTCAATTCCAACTCATAGTGACCCTGCTGGCACAGTGGTTAAGTGCACAGCTCCTAACAAAAAGGTCTGTGGTACGAGCCCACCACCTGCTCTGTGGGAGAAAGATGTGGTAATCTGCTTCCTTAAAGATTACAGCCTTTGAAACCCTACTGGGCAGTACTACTCTGTCCAATAGGGCCACTGTGAGTCAGAAAGGGACAGATGTAGTTCAAAATGAAAAGAGGCCTCTGAGTCCTCAATGTCCTCTGGTCAAGATGCAGGCTGAGAAAGCTTCTCAGCTGCAAAGTGGGCCATTTCTTTTGGAAAAGGAATGATGACTCAGAAGGCAGAGCCAAGAGCCCAGAGAATCTGGGAGAACCACTCGCAGTAAGCAGAGCTGGGCCTTAATCAGGGAACAGTCTCTGATCTCAGCGTTGGAGGAAATAATAATATGTGTTTGGCTGAATTCCAGAATTGTTATGGGCCGGTGACTACTATGGACCTCCCATTTCCCCTTTTTTGAATGGAGGTGTCTATTGTTGTTATCTTGTCCCTTTCTCCCCATTGTAGGCTCAATGCATGTAGGGCAGATAATTTACGTTTTTAATTCACAGGTCTTTGCAACCAAGGAGCTACACTTGAGGGACCACACCTGAAAATCCTCATCTGCTCTTGACCTGATTTAGATGATAAAATCCTGCAATTTGAGCTGTTGCCATAATAGTATGAGACTTCTAGGGGTTTTGGGAAGGGGTGAGTATATTTTGCATGTGGGAGGGATGTGAATTGTTGTGGCCAGAAAGTGGACTATAGTAACCAGTGTCAAAAGATCAACCCCCTCAAATGCTCTCATACTTGTATATAGCGACCCTATGTACAATAGAAGGAAACACTGCCCGGTCCTGTGCCATCCTCACAGTCCTTGTTACTCTTGAGCCCATTGTTGCAGCCACTCTGTCAGTCCATCTTGTTGAGGGTCTTCCTCTTTTTCACTGACCCTCTACTTTACCAAGCATGATGTCCTCCAGGGATTGATCTCTCCTGACAACATGTCCAAAGTATGTAAGATGTAGTCTCACCATCCTTGCTTCTCAGGAGCATTCTGGTTGTACGTCTTCCAAGACAGATTTGATTTGTTCTTTCTTTTGGCAGTCCATGATATAGTCAGGATTCTTCTCCAACATCACAATTCAAAGGCATCAATTATTCAGTCTTCCTTATTCATCATCCAGCTTTCACATGCATATGAAGCGATTGGAAACACCAGGGCTTGGGTCAGACGCACCTTAGTCTTCCAGGTGACATCTTTGCTTTTTAACACTTTAAAGAGGTCTTTTGCAGCAGATTTGCCCAATGCAATGAATATTTTGGTTTCTTGACTGCTGCTTCGATGGGTGTTGACTGTGGATCCAAGTAAAATGAAATCCTTCACAACTTCGGTCTTTTCTCCGTGTATCATGATGTTGCTTATTGGTCCAGTAGTGAGGATTTTTGTTTTCTTTATGTTGAGGTGTAATCCATACTGAAGGCTGTGGTCTTTGATCTTCTTCAGTAAGTGCTTCAAGTCCTCTTCACTTTCAGCAAGCAAGTTTGTGTCATCTGCAAAACACAGTCATTAATGAGACTTCCTCCAATCCTGATGCCCAGTTCTTCCTCATATATTCCAGCTTCTCGTATTATTTGCTCAGCCCACCAATTGAATAGGTATGGTGAAAGGATGCAACCCTGACGCACCCTTTTCCTGACTTTAAACCATGCAGTATCCCCTTGTTCTGTTTGAATGACTGCCTCTTGAACTATGTACAGGTTCCTCATGAGCAAAATTAAGTGTTCTGGAATTCTCATTCTTTGCAATATTATCCATAATTTGTTATGATCCACACAGTCAAATGCCTTTGCATAGTCAATAAAACACAGGTAAACATTTTTCTGGCATTCTGTTTTCAGCCAAGATCCATCTGACATCAGCAATGATATCCCTGATTCCATGTCCTTTTCTGAATCCGGCTTGAATTTCTGGCAGTCCCATGTCAACATACTGCTACAGCCACTTTTGAACTATCTTCAGCAAAATTTACTTGCATGTAATATTAATAATATTGTTCGGTACTTTCTGCATTTGGTTGGATCACCGTTCTTAGGAATAGGCATAAATATGGATCTCTTCCAGTCAGTTGGTCAGATAGCTGTCTTCCAAATTTGTTGGCATAGACGAGTGAGCACTTCCAGCATTGCATCCGTTTGTTGAAACATCTCAATTGTTATTCCGTCAATTCCTGGAGCCTTGTTTTTCCACCAATGCCTTCAGTGCAGCTTGGACTTATTCCTTCAATACCACTGGTTTCTGATCATATGCTACCTCCTGAGATAGTTGAACATTGACCAGTTCTTTCTGGTGTAGTGATTCTATGTATTCCTTCCATCTTCTTTTGATGCTTCTCGCATCATTTAATATTTTCCCTGTAGAAGCCTTCAATATTACAACTCGAGGCTTGCATTTTTTCTTCAGTTCTTTCAGTCTGAGAAATGCTGAGTATGTTCTTCCCTGTGGTTTTCTATCTCCAGGTCTTTGCACGTGTTATTATAATACTTTATTTTGTCTTCTCTAGCCGCCCTTTGAAATATTTTATTCAACTCTTTTACTTCGTTTCTTCCTTTTGCTTTAGCTACTTGAAGTTCAAGAACAAGTTTCAGAGTCTCTTCTGATATCCATTTTGGTCTTTTCTTTCTTTCCTGTCTTTTTAATTACCTCTTGCTTTCTTCATGTATGATGTGCTTGATTTCGTTCCACAACTCTTCTGGTCTTCAGTCATTAGTGTTCAATGCATCAAATCTATTCTTCCTTTCTTTCTTCATTTTTATTGTTGTAGTTTAAGTGAAAGTTTACAATTCAGGTTAGTCTGTCATACAAACATTTATACATACATTGTTATTTGACCCTAATTGCTCTCCTTATACTGTGACAGCACACCCCTCCTTTCCACCCCTGCTTTCCTGTGTCCATTCAGCCAGCTCTTAACCCTCTCTGTCTTCTCATATCACCTCCAGACAGAAGCTGCCCATTTAGTCTCATGTATCTACTTGAGCTCAGAAGGACTCTCTTTATGAGTATCATGTTATGTCCTACAGTCCAGTCCAATCTTTGTCTGAAGAGTTAGCCTTGGGAATTGTTTTATTTCTGGGTTGACAGAGAGTCCAGAGGCCATGCTTTCTGGGGTTCCTCCAGTCTCAGTCAGACCATTAAGTCTGGTCTTTTTACTAGAATTTGAGTTATGCACCTCACCCTTCCCCTGCTCCATCAGGGACTCTCTGTTGTGTGTTCCCTGTCAGGGCAGTCACTGGTGGTAGCCGAGCACTGTCCAGTTCTTCTGGTCTCAGGCTGATGGGGTCTCTGGTTTATGTGGCTTTATTGTCACTTGGCCTAATATTGTCCTTGTGACTTTGGTGTTCTTCATTCTACTTTACTCCAGGTGAGTTGGGACCAGTTGATGCATCTTAGATGGCTGCTCGCTAGCTTTTAAGACCCCAGAAGCCACTCCCCAAAGTAGGATGCAGAACATTTTCTTAATAAACTTTTTTCTGCCAATTGACCTAGATGTCCCCTGAAAGCATGGTCCCCAGACCTCTGCCCCGGCTACTCTGTCCCTCGAAGTGTTTGGTTGTATTCAGGAAACTCGTTAGCTTTGGTTTAGTCCAGTTGTCCTGACTTCCCCTGTAGTGTGTGTTGTCTTTCCCTTCACCTAAGATAAATCTTGCCTACTATCTAGTTAGTGAATAACCCTCTCCCTCTCTCCCTACCCTAGTAACCATCAGAGAACGTTTTCTTCTGTGTTTAAACCTTTTCTTGAGTGCTTATAATAGTGGTGTTACACAATGTTTGTCCTTCTGTGACTGACTAAATTCACTCAGCATAATGCCCTCCAGATTCCTCTATGTTATAAGATGTATCACAGATTCATCATTGTTCTTTATCGTTGCGTAGTATTCCATTGTGTGAATATACCATAATAGGTTTATCTATTCGTCCGTCGATGGGCACCTAGGTTGTTTCCATCTTTTTGCTATCGTGAACAGTGCTGCAGTGAACATGGGTGTGCATGTATCTATTTGTGTGACGGCTCATATTTCTCTAGGATATATTTCAAAGAGTGGGATTGCTGGATCGTATGGTACTTCTATTTCTAGCTTTAAGGAAGCACCAAATCGATTTCCAAAGTGGTTGCACCATTTTACATTCCCACCAACAGTGTAGAAGTGTTCCAGTCTCTCCACAACCTCTCCAACATTTATTATTTTATCAAATCTATTCTTGAGATGGTTTCTAAATTCAGGTGGGATATACTCAAGGTCATACTTTGGCTCTTATGAACTTGTTCTAATTTTCTTCAGTTTCAACGTGAACTTGCCTATAAGCAACTGATGGTCTGTTCTGCAGTTGGCCCCTGGCATTGTTCTGACTGATATTGAGCTTTTCCATGTCTCTTTCCACAGATGTAGTTGATTTGATTCCTGCATTTTCCCTCAGGCAAGGTCCACAAGTATAGTCACTGTTTATGTTGGTGAGTAAAGGTATTTGCAATGAAGAAGTCGTTGGACTTGCAAAATTCTATTATGCGATCTCTGGCATCATTTCTATCACCAAGTCCATACTTTCCAACTACCAATCTTTCTTCTTTGTTTCCAACTTTCACATTCCAATCACCGGTAATTATCAATGCATCCTAATTGCATGTTCAGTCAATTTAAGATTGCGGAAGTTGATAAAAATCTTCAGTTTCTTCATGTTTGGTCTTAGTGGTTGTTGTGTAAATTTGTATAATAGTCGTATTAATTGGTCTTCTTTGTACGTGTATGGATATTATCCTATCACTGACAGTGTTGTACTTTTAGATCTTGAAATGTTCTTTTTGATGATGAATGCAACACCATTGCTCTTCAAGTTGTCATTCCCTACTTAGTAGACCATATGATTGTCTGATTCAAAAATGGCCAATACCAGTCCATTTCAGCTCACTAATTCCTAGGATATCAATGTTTATGTGTTCCATTTCTTTTTTGACAATTGCCAATTTTCCTAGGTTCATACTTCATACATTCCACATTCTGTTTATTAAATGGATATTTGCAGCTATTTCTTCTCATTTTGAGTTGTGCCACATCAGCAAATGAAGGCCCTGAAAGCTGGACTCCATCCACGTCATTAGGGTCGACTGTACTTTGAGGAGGCAGCTCTTTCCTAGTCATCTCTTGAGTGCCTTCCAACCTGAGGGGCTCATCTGGCACTATATCAGACTGCTGTTCATAAGGTTTTCACTGGCTAATTCTTTTCAGAAGTAGACCACTGGGTCCTTCTTCCTAGTCTGTCTTAGTCTGGAAGCTCAGCTGAAACCTGTCTGCCATGGGTGACCCTGCTGGTATTTGAATACTGGTGGCATAGCTTCCAGCATCACAGCAACACGCAAGCCCCTACAGTACGACAAACTGACTGATGCATGGGTATGATGTAGATACACGGAGCTATTCACTGGCAATTCTGTGAGTGAATTGCATTCTGGCATTTCTCTGAGACTTGCTTCCTAGTTCATTTAACTTCCACCCCAGTCTTTAGAATTCAGCACAAGCGTCCCCCACTTCAGGAAGTCCTCCAGTTATTTTCAGTCTTGGTGCCACATTGCATTGTTTAAAAAAAAAAAAAATCTTGTTGCCATCGAGTCTATTCCTTCTCATAGCGACCGTATAGGACAGAGTAGAATTGTCCCATAGGGTTTCCAAGGAGCGGCTGGTGGATTCGAACTGCTGAACTTTTGGTTAACAGCCAAGCTCTTAACCACTCCACCACCAGGGCTCCACATTGCATCTTACCCCCAATATTTTTTCCCCCAGTTGCTGTTCAATCAGTTTTGACTCATGGAGACCTCACCTTTTGCAGAGTAGAACTGCGTTCCATAGGGTTTTCATGGCAGTGACCTTTTGAAAGCAGATGCTAGGCTTTTCTTCTGAGGTGCATCTGGCTTCAAACAGCCAACCTTTTGGTTAATAGCTGATTGCTTAATTGTTTGTGCCACCCAAGGACTCTGCATCCCTAATACAGACCTCACTTACCACATTGATTTCTTGGTCCTTTTCCCCAGTAGGCTATGGACCCTTGAGGGAAGGAACTGAGTTTTATCGATCTTTATCCCCCAGCCCTCAGCACAGTATCCAGTTCCAGTAAATGCTTTTTAAAGGAGAGAGAGAATGAACTGGAATCTTCTCTGTCTAAAAATCAAGGCTTGGAAAGACACCTTCATATAAAACTGCAGAAAAACATCATCTTCCTTTCTTTTTAAATCAGATTTATTGAAAGATAATTCACATACCACATAGTTCACTTCTTAGGGTTATTTATGTTGATGTGATGATCCACTGGGATTAATTAAAATTTATACTCCTCCAGGATATCACATATGCCATAAATAATAATAATTTTTTAAACATTTTTTCATAATGACGGTTTTCAATCATACTAAAAAATATTCAATAACCTTAAAATTCTCAGAAGCTCCTTTTTTTAGCACAGTTGTTCTCAAACTTTAGCTGCATTGAAATCACCTGGGGGTTTGTTAAAACACAGATTGCTGGTTCCTACCCTTAATTTATGATCCACTAGGTCTGGGTAGGTTCAAGAATCAGAATTTCTAACAAGTGCTTAAGTGGTGCTGATGCTGCTGGTTGGGGGACCACATTTTGAGAACCACTGGTCTAGCAATTCAACAATTATCAACATTTTGCCATATCTATCATTTATTCTCAGGTGGCGCCCTGGTGGCGAAGTAGTTAAGAGCTCAGGCTGCTAAAGAAAAGGTCGGGAGTTCGAATCCACCAGCTGCTCCTTAGAAACCCTATGGGGGCAGTCCTACTCTGTCCTATAAGGTCGCTATGAGTTGGAATCAACTTGACAGCACACAAACAACAACATCATTTATTCCTTCCTTCTACCTTCTCCTCTGCAGTTTTTAAAGCAAATCTCTGGCATTTCCCCATCATTTTACTCCTAAACACTCCCCTATGTATGTTAAAAGAAGATACTTTCTTTGTATATAGCATAATATTATCACACATGAAAATTAACAACACTTAATAATCATCAAATTTTTCTGATTATTGCAACAAAACTTTTTTTATGATTGGTTTGTTCAAATTAGGATTCAAAGAAAGCCAAGAAATTCCATTTTGCTGTTGTGGCTCTTAAGTCTCTGAATCTAGAATGGCGTTCTCTCCCTTGTTTATTTTCTCATGCTATTGACTTGAAGAAATCAGGTTGGCTATCCTGTAGAATATCTTGCATTTGGGATTTGGATTGTTGCTTCCTTGTAGTGTCATTTAACTTGCCCTTCTACCTACTGTTTTTCCTGTAAACTGGAAGTTAGAACTAAAGGTTCAATTAAATTTAGTTTTAACTTGTTTAGCAAGAATGTCTCGTAGATGATTCAGTGTACTTTATATTGTATCACATCAGGAGGCACATAATGTCTGGTTGTCCCACTTTTAGTGATGCAAATTAATTGGTGGGTTCAAGTGGTAACAGCCTGTTGTGAAATGATCTATCTTTCTCCTAACAGTTTTATTATCATCTATTGAAGAGTGCTGGGGAAACCAGTCATACAATGGCGATTTCCTAATTCTATCATTCCTTCTATATTTATTAACTGGAATTCTTCTGTAAGGAACCTTCTCTCTTCAATTAAAAACCTGTTGCCTTTGAGTTGATTCCAACTGATAGTGACCCTATAGGACAGAGTAGAACTGCCTCATAGGGCTTCCAAGGTTATAATCGTCACAAAAGCAGACTGCTACATCTTTCTCCCACAGAGCAGCTGGTGGGTTCGAACCCCCAACCTTTCAGTCAGCAGCCGAGGGCTTAACCACTGTGTGACTGGGCTTCTTCTCTCTTCAATTAGGGCTACTTATTTTAAAAATGCCAATGCCAAAGATGAGGAAATTGAAGAATTTTACCAACTTCTGCGGTCTGAAATTGATCAAACATGCAATCAAGATGCATTGATAATTACTGGTGATTGGAATGTGAAAGTTGGAAACAAAGAAGAAAGATCTGTAGCTGGAAAATATGGCCTTGGTGATAGAAATGATACCGGAGATCACATGATACAATTTTGCAAGGCCAATGACTTCTTCATTGAAAATATCTTTTTTCAACAACATAAATGGCAACTATACACATGGACGTCATCGGATGGAAAATACAGGAATCAAATTGACTACATCCGTGGAAAGAGATGATGGAAAAGCTCAGTATCATCAGTCAGAAAAAGGCCAGGGGCCAACTGCGAAACAGACCATCAATTGCTCATATGCAAGTTCAAGTTGAAGGTGAAGAAAATTAAAACAAGCCCACAAGAGTCAAAGTGCAACCTTTAGTATATCCCACCTGAATTTAGAGACCGCCTCAAGAATAGATTTGATGTGTTGAACACCAATGACTGAAGACCAGAAGAGTTGTGGAACGACATCAAGGACATCATACATGAAGAAAGCAAGAGGTAATTAAAAAGACAGGAAAGAAAGAAAAGACCAAAATGGATGTCAGAAGAGACTCTGAAACTTGTTCTTGAACATCGAATAGCTAAAGTGAAATGCAAAGATCTGGAGATAGAAAACCAAAAGGGAAGAACATACTCAGCATTTCTCAAGCTGAAAGAACTGAAGAAAAAAATGCAAGCCTTGATGTGCAATATTGAAGGATTCTACGGAGAAAATATTAAATGATGCAGGAAGCATCAAAAGAAGATGGAAGGAATACATAGAATTACTACACCAGAAAGAACTGGTTAACGTTCAACTATCTCAGGAGGTAGCATATGATCAAGAACCAATGGTACTGAAGGAGGAATTCCAAGCTGCACTGAAGGCATTGGTGGAAAAACAAGGCTCCAGGAATTGGCAGAATACCAATTGAGATGTTTCAACGAATGTATGCAATTCTGGAAGTGCTCACTCGTCTATGCCAACAAATTTGGAAGACAGCTACCTGACCAACTAACTGGAAGAGATCCATATTTATGCCTATTCCCAAGAAAGGTGATAGAACCAAATGTGGTAATTATCCAACAATATTATTAACATGACACACAAACAAAATTTTGCTGAAGATAATTTAAAAATGCTTGCAGCAGTACATTGACAAGGAACTGCCAGAAAGTCAGTCTGGATTCAGATGAGTTCGTGGAATCAGGGATATCATTGCTGATGTCAGCTGGATCTTGGCTGAAAGCAAAGAATACCAGAAAGATGTTCACCTGTGTGTTATTGACTATGCAAAGGCATTTGACTGTGTGGATCATAACAAATTATGGATAATATTTGAAGAATGGGAATTCCAGAACACTTAGTTGTGCTCATGAGGAACCTGTTCATAGACCAAGAATTATTCATTCAAAACAGAACAAGGAGATACAGTGTAGCTTGAAATCAGGAAAGGTGTGCATCAGAGTTGTATTCTTTCACTGTACTTATTCAATCTGTATGCTGAGCAAATAATCTGAGAAACCGGACTATATGAAGAACAGGGCATCAGGATTTGGAAGACTCATTAACGACCTGCAATATGCAGATGACACAACCTTCCTTGCTGAGAGCAAAGAAGACCTGAAACACTTACAGATGAAGATCAACGACTACAGCCTTCAGTATGGATTATACCTCCACATAAAGAAAACAAAAATCCTCACAACTGGACCAATAAGCAACATCATGACAAACGGAGAAAATATTGAAGTTGTGAAGGATTTCATTTTACTTGGATCCACAATCAACAACCGTGGAAGCAGCAGTCAAGAAATCAAATGACATATTGTATTGGGCAAATCTGCCTCAAAAGACCTCTTTAAGGTGTTGAAAAGCAAATATGTCAGTCTGAGGACTAAGGTGCACCTGACCCAAGCCACGGTATTTTCAATTGCCTCATAAGCATGCATGAGAAAGCTGGACAATGAATAAGGAAGACCAAAGATGAATTGATGCCTTTGAATTATGGTTGTCATGGATTGAATTATGTCCCCCCAAAATATCTGTCAACTTGTCTAGGTCATGATTCCCAGTATTGCATGATTGTCTACCATTTTGTCATCTGATGTGATTTTCCTATGTGTTTTAAATCCTATGACTATCATGTTAATGAGATGGATTAGCAGCAGTTACGTTGATGAGAGCTACAAGATTAGATTGCATCTTTAGCTGATCTCTTTTGAGATATAAAAGAGAGAAGTGAGCAGAGAGACATGGGAACCTCATACCACCAAGAAAGCAGCACCAGGAGCAGAGTCTGTCTTTTGGACCTGGGGTTCCTGCACGGAGAAGCTCCTAGTCCAGGGAAAGATTGATAAGAAGGACCTTCCTTCAGAGCCGACAGAGAGAGAAAGCCTTCCCCTGGAGCTGATGCCCTGAATTTGGACTTGTAGCCTACTAGACTGTGAGAAAATAAATTTCTCTTTGTTAACACCATCCACTTGTGGTATTTCTGTTATAGCAGCACTAGATGACCAAGACAATGATGTTGATGAAGAGTATTGAATAAACTATGGATAGCCAGAAAAACGAACAAGTTTGTCTTGGAAGAAGTACAGCCAGAGTGCTCCTTGGAAGCAAGGATGGCAGGACTTTGTCTCTTGTACTTCAGACATGTTATCGGGAAGGACCAATCCCTGGAGAAGGATATCAGGCTTGGTAAAGCAGAAGGTCAGTGAAAAATAGGAAGACCCTTGACAAGATGGACTGACACAGTGGCTGCAACAATGGGCTCAAACATAGCAGTGATTGTGAGGATGGTGCAGGACCAGGCAGCATTGTACATGGGGTCGCTATGAATCGGAATCAACTCGACAGCATCTAACAGCAACATCCACATTCAAAAATATTATTTGTACAGGACAGGCGGGATAAATTATTTTGTTTTTTTCTTCTTCTTTAATTTCTAATTTTCAGAGTAGGGACTTGGTGCCCTAGCTACTTCTAATGATGATCAATGACTTTTTGTTTAATTAATTTCTTTCTCTTTTTCATATCATTATGAACTCATGGATTTTATGAATTCAATGTGTTTCAATCATTTGCAGTTATTTTTCTTTTTGACATTTAAATTGTTCCACATTTGGCCAGAGGAAGCCCAGAGGAAGTTTGCTTTTATATCATTTTGATATGAAAGTTGTCTTTGATAACTTCTTTGCTTTCAGGTACAAGATGTCTCAAACTCATGTTGTATATTTTATGCATCAGACCTCAAATCAGCTGTTTTTATAAATGGTACAATCTGGGCTTTAAGGCTGTTTGTGGCTACTGGGTTGTCATTGCTTTCAAGCTTCTTCAGGAAATAAGACATTACAGGGCTTTTATTTAGCTTATTTATTTTTCTATTTGTATTTTTCATCTCTTACACAGAAAATTTTGGATCTTAACATGCTAACATAAACACATGCTGTATAATATCCATAAAATAGTTTCAGAATGATACTAATATTTTTACTAACCATAATACTACTGAATGCAGTTTAAAATTTGCCTTTCTTTTTGTCCTTAGAATATATATTTCTAAGAATACACAAAATCATGTGTTCTAAAAAAACTTGAAGGGGTTCTTTTCTTTGTGTGGTTACATCACTAACTCGATATACAATTAAGTTCATTTGTTTTTGAACAGTTTTTTTGGTACTTTGTCAGGCAATGTTCTTCGTTTTATTCTATAAGCATCATTAAAAAAATAGTTTTCTTATACACCCAATGACAGGGCTCCAAAATACATAAAACAAACTCTAACAACACTGAAAAGAGAAATTGACAGTTCCACAATAATAGTAGGAGACTTCAACACACCATTCTCAGTAAAGGACAGAACAACTAAGAAGAAACTCAGCAAAGATACAAAAGACCTAAAGGGCACAATCAGCCAACTTGACCTCATAGACATATATGGAACACTCCATCCAACCGCTGCAAAGTACACATTCTTTTCCAACGCACATGGGACGTTCTCCAGAATAGACCACATCTTAGGCCACAGAGCAATCCTCAACAAGATCCAAAACGTTGAGATAATACAAAGTATCTTCTCTGACCACAATGCCATCAAGGTAGAAATTAACAATAGAAAGAGCAAGGAAAAAAAATCAACTACATAGAAACTGAATAATACCCTGCTTACACATCAGTGGGTAATAGAAGAAATCAGAGATGGAATCAAAAAATTCCTAGAATCAAATGAGAATGAAAACACATCATACCCAAACCTTTGGGACACAGCAAAGGCAGTCCTCAGCGGACAATTTATAGCAATAGATGCACATATCAAAAAAAGAAGAAAGGGACAAAATAAAAACATTAACTACAGAACTCAAACAAATAGAAAGAGAACAGAAAAAAAAGCCCACAACCACCAGAAGAAAGGAAAGAGTAAAGATCAGAGCAGAAATAAATGAAATATAGAACAGAAAAACAATAGAAAGAATCAACAAAACCAAAAGTTGGTTCTTTGAAAGAATCAACAAAATCGACAAACCACTGGCCAGACTGACCAAAGAAAAACAGGAGAGGACACAAATAACCCAAATAACAAATGAAATGGGGGACATCACAACAGACCCAACTGAAATAAAAAGGATTATAACAGAATATTATGAAAAACTATACTCCAACAAATTTGAAAACCTAGAGGAAATGGATAAATTTCTAGAAACACATGGCCTACCCAAACTACAACAAAGTGATGTTGAAAATCTGAACCAACCCATAACAAGAGAAGAGATTGAAAAGGTAATAAAAAAACTCCCAACCAAAAAAAGCCCTGGCCCAGATGGCTTCACTGGAGAATTCTACAAAACATTTACAGAAGAGCTTGCACCAGTACTACTCAAGCTATTTCAGAGCATAGAAGAGGAAGCAACACTTCCAAATTCATTCTATGAAGCCAGCATAATGCTGATACCGAAACCAGGTAAAGACATCACAGAAAAAGAAAATTACAAACCAATATCTCTCATGAATATAGATGCAAAAATTCTTAACAAAATTCTAGCCAATAGAATTCAGCATCATATCAAAAAAATAATACACCACGACCGGGTAGGATTCATACCAGGTATGCAAGGATGGTTCAACATTAGAAAATCAATCAACGTAATCTACCACATAAATAAAAGGAAAGAAAAGAATCACATGATCATCTCAATTGACACAGAAAAGGCATTTGACAAAGTCCAACACCCATTCCTGATAAAAACTCTCAATAAAACAGGTATAGAAGGGAAATTTCTCAACATGATAAAGGGCAGCTATGCAAAACCAATGGCCAGCATCATTCTTAATGGAGAGAGGCTGAAAACATTCCCCTTGAAAACAGGAACAAGACAAAGATGCCCTTTATCACCACTCCTATTTAACATTGTGCTGGAAGTTCTAGCTAGAGCAATAAGGTAAGAAAAAGAAATAAAGGGCATCCAAACTGGTAATGAAGAAGTTAAACTGTCCCTGTTTGCAGATGATATGATACTATACACAGAAAACCCTAAAGACTCCACGAGAAATCTACTGGCACTAATAGAAAGATTCAGCAGAGTAGCAGGATACAAGATAAACATTAAAAAATCAGTTGGATTCCTATACACCAATAAGGAGAATGATGAAAAGGAAATCAGGAAACCAATACCATTTATAATAGCCCCTAAAAAGATAAAATACTTAGGAATAAATCTGACCAGGGATGTAAAAGACCTATACAAAGAAAACTACAAAGCATACTGCATGAAACCCAAAGGGATCTACATAAATGGAAAAACATACCATGTTCATGGATAGGCAGACTCAACATTGTGAAAATGACAATTGTACCCAAAGCAATTTACAAATACAATGCAATCCCGATCCAAATACCAATAACATTCTTCAAAGAGATGGAAAAACTAATCATTAACTTTATATGGAAAGGAAAGAAGCCTGGAATAAGTAAAGCACTACTGAAGAAGAAGAATAAAGTTGGATGACTCGCACTACCTGCCTTCAGAACCTACTATACAGCTACAGTAGTCAAAGCAGCCTGGTACGGGTACAATGACAGACACATTGACCAATGGAACAGAATTGAGAACCCAGATGTAAATCCATCCACCTACAGTCACCTGATCTTTGACAAGGGCCCAAAGTCCATCAAATGGGGAAAAGACAGTCTTTTTAACAAATGGTGCTGGCAAAACTGGATATCCATCTGCAAAAAAATGAAACAGGACCCATACCTCACACCGTATAGAAAAACTACTTCAAAATGGATTGAAGACCTGAATACAAAGCCTAAAACTATAAAGTTCATAGAAGAAAAAATAGGACCAACACTACAGGGCTTAATACACGGCATTAACAGGATACAAACCATAACCATCAATGCACAAACCCCAATAGATAAGCTAGATAACTGGGATCTTCCAAAAATCAAACACCTATGCTCTTCAAAAGACTTCACCAAAAGAGTAAAGAGAGAACCTACAGACTGGGAAAAAATTTTTGGACAGTACAAGTCAGACAAAGGTCAATCTACAAGAAAATCCAACACCTCTACAACAAAAAGACAAATAATCTTATTAAAAAATGGGCAAAGGAAATGAAGAGACACTTCACCAAAGAAGACATTCAAATGGCCAACAGACACATGAGGAAATGCTCGCGATCACTAGCCATTAGAGAAATGCAAATTAAAACCTCAATGAGATACCATCTCACCCTGGCATTACTGACACGAATTAAAAACACTGGAAATAACAAATGTTGGAGGGGCTGCGGGGAGATTGGAACTCTTATGCACTGCTGGTGGGAATGCAAAATGATATGACGCTTCCTCAGAAAGCTAGAAATAGACATACCATTCGATCCAGCAATCACACTCCTAGGAATATATCCTAGGGAAATAAGAGTTGTCACTCGAATAGACATATGCACACCTATGTTCATGGCAGCATTGTTCACAACAGCAAAATGATGGAAACAACCTAGATACCCATCAACAGATGAATGGATAAACAAACTATGGACACACAATGGAGTACTATGCAACGAGAAAGAACAACAATAAATCTGTGAAGCATCTCATAACATGGATGAAACTGGAGGACATTATGCTGAGTGAAATAAGTCAATCACAAAAGGACAAATATTGTATGAGACCTCTATTGTAAAAACCCATGAGAAAGTTCACACACAAAATGTAACAATCTTTGTTGGTTACCAGGGATGGGAAGGGTGGGGTGGGGGAAAATACTAAATAGGCAATAGATAAGTGGTATCTTGGGTGAAGGGTGAGACAGTAGACAATACAGGAGAAACTAGCACGACTTGTACAAGGAAAGGTCATGGAAGCCCCATAGACACGTCCAAACTCCCTGAGGGACTGAATTGCTTGGTGGAGGGCTGTGGGGACCACGGTCTCGGGGAACATCTAGCTCAATTGGCATAACGCAGTTTGTAAAGACAATGTTCTACATTCAACCTTGGTGAGTAGTGTCTGGGGTCTTAAAAGCCTGTGAGCGGCCATCTAAGATACTCCACTGGTCTCATCCCTCTGGGAGCAAGGGAGAATGAAGAGAGCAGGATACAAGGAAAAGATTAGTCTGAAGGACTAATTGTCCACAGCTACCAAGGCCTCCACTGGACTGAGTCCAGTACAGCTAGATGGTGCCTGGCTACCACTACTGACTGCTCTGACCAGGATCACAACAGAGGGTGCTGGACAGAGCTGGAGAAGGATGTAGAACATAATAATAACTCAGAAAAGAAGACCAGATTTACTGGCCTAAAGGAGACTGGAGAAACCCCGAGAGTATGGCCCCCAGACACCCTTTTAGCTCAGTGGTGAAGTTATCTCCAAGGTTCACTGTTCAGCCTGGGAGTGGACAGACCTATAAAACCAAATGGGACTAATGAGGTACAGTAGTCCAGTGACAAGGCCAGAAGGCAGAAGGGGACAAATAAGCTGGTGATAGGGAACCCAAGGTTGAGTAAGGATATTGTTGATGTGTTGTGAGATTGTTAACCATTGTCATAGGGCAACGTGTGTAGTAACTTTTAAATGAGAAACTATTTTGTTCTGTAAGCCTTCATCTTAAGCGAGAATAGCAGCACATTTTGGAAGAGCGTAGTCAATGTCACTGAACTGTGCATGTAGAAATTTTTGCAATGGTGTATCTTTGGCTATGTGTATTTTCACCAAAAAAAAAAAGGTTGAGAAGTTAGAGTGTTGACATGCCGTGGGGTTGTTAACCAATGTCATAAAACAATATGTGTACTACAGTTTCATGAGAAAGTGTTTGTTCTGTAAGCCTTCACTGGAAGTACAATTAAAAAAAAAAATAGTTTTCTTCAAGCTATAATGAGAATTGAGGTTAAATGACAGAAGAACTGCTAAGAAGCAGTGCTTGGACCTTATCTTCCTAGTTATATGTATCATTTAACAGTTCACCAGTGATTTCACAGCAATTCATCCATGATTTCCTGAATAAACTGTTCCCTGATAAAACATTTTTATCATTACCTCACCTGAGATAATTTTGGTTATGTCACGAAAACGGAAGTCTTAACGTTTTCAGGTTCTTTAATTTGTCCTTGAATACCAAAGGCTACTGATATGACTATGTCTTCCAATACTGTTAATGGTCATATTTACTGAATAAAACATTTATGATTAAAAAAGAGATCCTAGCCAGCAGTTTCCTTAGAAGTAAAAATTTTACATGAAACTTTTGAATTAATCTTTTGCTTCATTAAAAAAAAAAAAAAGACACACTTTTTTATTCTTTGCCTGTACTGTTAGCCAGACTGCAACATTTATGATGTATAAAATATCATTTGGCTATTATGGGACAAGCATGTTTAAATAGAAAGTACAAGAACTCTAGAGTCAAATGGAACTGATTTTATAGTGTCACTGTGAGTCGGAATCAACTGGACAGCAACTGGTAACAGTTACTAACAATGAGACTCTAATAAAATTGTCTAACCTTTTATAGACTTGATGTCCTTGGCTGTAAATGGGGTGTAGTAATACCTACTTACAGAGAGTTACCCTGACCAGTAAATTAGGTCCCAAATGTAAAGTGGCTAGCACAGTATCTGGCACTCAACTTCAAAATCTTGTAAGACAAACAGAAACAGAATAGGGAGATCTTCCAGAATTTACCGCTGATTTTTCCTTTTGGGGAGTTTTCACAAATTTTCAAGGTGGATAGTGCCAAGGTGAACATGATTGTAAATATAGTTTTACTTCTTCTCTAACTTGATCCTTAGGTCATTTTTTGTAATCCAGCTCTACTTTAATGGGAGTACCAGTTTGAGCTCTTATTTATTGCTTCAGTTGACCAGGAAGCCAATGTATTCAGTAGCCTTTTTAGTTCCGCAAGTTTATATAGGACACAGAGGTAATATAAAAAAGTGGCCATTCCAATCAGGGATTCTCCTGTTGGCTGTCAGGCAGGGGATCCCAAAAACAGTTTCTATAGGGAGATCCCTACATAATTTATTTGGGTCATTCAAGAAAAGTACAAGTTTCACCCACTCTTTGGAGACCTCTAACTCCACTTGAAAAGCCACGTTCTCATCCAGAGTGAAGTGAAGCACAAAGCTCTTACTACTAATTTTCATCTTCATAATGAGACATCTTGTGGAAGCAATGCTTTCCTTAGGGTTGGTGCTCACGTTTTTTTTCTTTCTCCTCGTAATCATTTTTGTCATTTGGTAGTTGTTAAGAAAACAAGGGAGGAGAGTACTCTTCAATAGTCGGTTTTTTATTGGCACAAAAAGTACTCCTAAATCACTACACTATAATAGCAACTCTCAAAGCATGTTCCACAGAGCACACATTCCAAGAGATTTTAATGTGTATTACTGGAGAAAAGTATATAGACATTTGGTGATGCTGGACTAAGAAAAGTTAACAGGTCTCTTTATTGCAGAACTTCTCAGAACCTTAGGTATACTAATATATATTATCAGTTTCCCATAGGGGGATGCAGTATTGCAGCATTTCCTAAACTTACCTGATCCTAAATCCCTTGTTCTGCAGAGCAGATTGGAGGATCATTGTTCTACAGAACACACTTAGGGAAATAGTGTCTTATAATTTAAAAAACCACAGGAAAGAGGAACTTTGGATCAAAGCGCCCCTAACATACGTAATGATTTTCAGGAGAGTACAAGTTCTCATTTTCTCTAGCCATTGCAACCATTGTTTTGCTGTAAGAAAGAGAAACGATTGCAAACCAATTAAAGCAGAAAATGCAAGTACTTGGTAGAACACAGAGCTGTCTCATGGAGATCAAGGGCAGAAAACACCCAGGTCTTTAGGAGATCTAGAATCTGCAACTAGAAAATCAGAACTTGTGATTACTCTCTTCTCTCTCAATTTCCCCAGGTCGTTATGAGTCAGAATGACCTCGAAGGCAGTGGGTTTTTATATGGTTGATTACTTCTCCTTCCCGTCTGCCTCCGTTTTTTCTCTTCAGAACAGCTTTCTCTGTACCTGTTAAGAGAGTGTGACATAGCTCTGACAATACATTCTCCGTCAAGCAGTCAACAGTACTCATTGCTATGTCCTAAGTCCAAGTTCTAGAGTAAAAGACAATCTTGATTTGCCCAACTTAGATCATGGTTTAACCCCTCATCGAATCTGCTGTGACTGCAGAGTTCAGAGTTCATGTGCTATAAGCAGGAAGGCTTAGGCCTATTCCTTCAGTAGGGTAAGGGGAATAGACTTTTCTTAACGTGAAGGGGCCATAGAATGAGCAGGCACCACCCATAAACATTAGTCAGTCATGGCTTCTTTATAAGAATCATCTTAGAAAGAAGGGCAGCCTTAATTGTAGTGTTTCATATATTGACAATAGCAAATTGATTGAGAAGGAATGCCCTTCATTGAATCTTTTTGTGAATGAATATTGTGTTGGGAATTATCACTATATCAATAGCTAATTCTCTTCTACTTCTGGGTACAAGGATTCCCTGACCCTTGAAATTAGATGTGGTCGTATGACTTACCGTAGCCAATAAAATGTCACTTTGGGGGCAGGAGCATTTTGATATAGAAAGGTTTTGAGAATGAAGTAACCTGAAAATGTCAACCCACCTCATCTATATCTGGCAGTTCTCCAGTGGGCTTTGTTTGAGAAGCATACTTTTGTTCTGTTATGCTTCCAAAATTTTGGAGTTGTCTGTTATTACATTAAAATCTAGCCTATCCTGACCAGTACAAATAGTGTTCGAAACGAACAACACAGGTTCAAAACTGTAATGAAGATGAATATTGTGGTGAGCTGATGTTAACTTGAAAAGCCATAAATATGAGGACCTAGGACCATGCCCAATATTTCCCCAATTTCAAGTTCAGCTGATGGGAACTTTGTGACATACTTTGGTAACCTTCTCTTTGCATGACTCATTTTTTTCATATATAAAATAGAGCCAACATATGTGTAAACCAGCACTGCCATTTGGAATAAATTTGACTATAAAGGACTTTATTTTTGGAAATTTAAGTATCTTATATAAGTTAATAATAATGTTATTTTCGTAAGCTGTCACCTTATAGCACTAATAGATGTTGCCAAAAGATGAGCAACTCTCTTTAGTATTTTTTCAGTGATCCAGATGAGCCAATTTTATTACACTTTAATCAGGTGACTACCAATGCCACTGACTCCTTTCACAATTACCACACTCTGCTCAAGTTGTTTCCTTGAAAAAATGGTTCAGGAAGTGTAGTGGACACTGTTGGTGTTTTTCCTTATACATCCTTGATTTTGCTCACATATCTATCTACATCCCACACGGCCATCTGCCTCAGGGAAAGTTGACCACTCCTCCATCTCCAAGGGTGGGCTCAATCGTCTACGAGTAACCTTATTTTCCCTGCCAGTGTTCGGTTCAGATGCTGTCATGAGACCCAATTTTTGCTCAGTAGAATGGGAGAAGTCTTCTGGGGACTTTGGAGACACCTTCCTTATCCCTAAAAGAGTGCTATAGGAAGTGATGGTTTCTTTCCTTTTCTCTGAGTATTGTCATTTCTGGATGTGTTGCCTAGAAGTGCTACCACAGCCTTTTTGTTGTTTGCCTGGGGATGAAGCCAGTTGAACCTGGGAAGACAAAGCAGTGATGTGGAAAGAATCTGGATCATTGAAGATAATGTTAAGCTATTGAATTACCAGCTCTGAAGTTCTCTCTCTCTGGACTTCCTATTTATTACATAGGATAAATTTCTGTTGATTTGTTTCTGTTACTTGCATCTAAAAGCACCACAGCTAATAGATTAATAATGTATTTAGTTTTCTAGACTAGCATATGGCTTTTTTATGTTGTTTCTGGGACTACAGTATGTAAAAAATTTTTAAAATTCTAAATCATTATCCATGAATTACAATAGAAATTAGATAACAGAACTCTAGGAGTTTCTGGGATGATAGCTGAACTCTTTAATCAGCATTCTTTGAAATGGCATGAGCAATTTCAGAATAGGGAACAGTTGATTAAACATAGATTTTACTTCATAGGTAACTTAGGGTCAAATTTCAAAATTATGATCTGTCAAGTGGAAGGATAAAAATTGAAAATCTGCTTCTTTGCTGGTGCCTAATGAAGTCTATAGAGCTGCTGGTAATGGAACAGGGAAAGGGGATGATGGTTAAGCACTTCCTTGTACCTAATCTCAGAATTCCTGAAACTTCCAACTTGCAATCAAAGTACATAGGTGTCCTTCTATAGGTTTTACCAGGTAATTACATAGTTATTTGTGTAATTACTTGTCTATCTACCTGACTATACTGCAAGCTGTTTGAGGGCAAGAACAGTATTTATCTTGTTGTTTACTGCTTCAAAGCCCCAAGCAACACCTGGCATGGAGTAGGTGGCTCAAGAAAATAATTTTATATGAACAAAAAAAGTGAAGAATCTTGAAATGACCTGCCCCTTGGAGGTGCAAAAACACTGCAGAGCTGTGGCAGATGAGTTATGGCTGAAATGCTGAAAGTACTCTTTGGAAAACTCAACAAATTTTATTGAGCTCCTAATACTGTATTAAATATGGAAAGCAGTTTAGGAATTGTTGGATTAGTTAATTTTTTATTAATTGATAGGAGACCATTAAATAGCTATACATGGTTAATCAGTAAAAAAATGGGAAGAGTAGGACACTCTAAATATATGTGATTATTTTCTGGACACTAGATATAACATGGGATCCCTGGTGGTACAGTAGTTAAGAATTCAGCTGTTAACCAAAAGGTTGGCAGTTCGAATCCACCAGCCACTCCTTAGAAACCCTACAGTGTAGTTTTACTCTGTCCTATAGGGTCCATATGAGTCAGAATCAACTCGACAACAACGGGTTTGGTTTTTTGGTAGGATGTAACATGATAGAAAGCTTAGAGCAGAGAGAAAATAATCCAATACAGGTAATGGACAGAAAAATGCTGTTTAATAATTCTACATTGTTAGGTGCCATCGAGCAGATTTCTACTCATAGCGACCCCGTGTGACAGAGTAGAACTGCCTCATAGGATTTTCTAGGCTGTAACCTTTACAGAAGCAGATCACCAGGTCTTTCTCCTATAGAGCAATTAGGTGGATTTGAACTGCCAACCTTCTTTCTGGTTAGCAGCCAAGTGCTTAGCCATTGCACCACCAGGGATCCTTTAATAATTCCATAAAGGATACTTATTTTTTTACACGCTGTCCCTTTCCCCTGTAAAATTATCAGGACTCAATTTCCCTTTTAGGCGTAGTAATTACTGTTGCTGTATTTTATTATCTATTACGCCTGTAACAGATGTGGACGATTCTGACCAGAAGATATAGTCAAACCCTGCAAACCCATGATGAACACATCATGGCTCCTATTTTCCTCCTTTCCTTCTGACCCCCTGTCTTTCTGGACAGTTTTCCTGTCTCCAATCCCTTAGCTTTCTATCCAGGATCAGTAAATCTCTAGATTTCCAACTAGGGTACTATTTACTAGGGGATAAATTACTAGCCACACACCACTCTCTAGATCCTTTGTGACCCTTGGTCAACCCACTTGATCTCTAGTCATTGGCTGAAACCTAGGAAGGGAAGAAAAATTCAGAGAGGTTAGTGATAGTAAAGAGTGAAAACACGGACTCTGGCTATCTTTTTTTTTTTTTCTCCTCACCTCATTGATCTTTCCTCAGTGGCAACCTTATGTTGAGTTGATCCAATGGTCTATTTTCATTTCCCCTCTGACAGAAATCTTTCAATTTCCATTCTAAATCTTTTCCTACGAATCTTTTCTCTATGCTTCACTTAATCACTGAGTCCAAAAGGTACTAAACAGATTTCACTTTGTGCAAAAGGCCCAAGGGCAAGTTTTCCTATATTCAAAGGCATTTTATTAGTCTTTGCATTAGTGTTAATTCTTAATATCCTGTGTGTCTTACTGAGTCTTACTTTACCATGCAGAATAGTAATAGTACATACTCACTAGGGTCTTGTCTGAAAATTACCTGCCTCATTAGTAGGAGTAGGTGACTCCTACTCACCTGGCCATGACTGATTGAACTCTTGGTAGAACTTTACCTAAACCTGGTAGATTCTCTTTCTGGTGACCCCCAAACCAAACCCATGGCCGTCGAGTTGATTACAACTTATAGCGACACTATAGGACAAAGTAGAACTGCCCCATAGAGTTTCCAGAGCTGTAAATCTTTACAGAAGCAGACTGCCACATCTTTCTCCCATGGAACTTCTGGTAGGTTCAAATCGTGATCTTTCGGTTAGCAGCCAGTTGCTTAACCAATGCACCACCAGGGCTCCTTGTATTGACCCCCAGTGAATATGAATTGACTGTGAGTGGGGAATGGAGCCCTGTTATTGGGCAACTGTTAGGAGCAGCAATTGGCTACTCCTGAAGCTTTGCCTGACTCACTAGATCCATGTGACCTGCTTTGTCAAGGCACTTTAAAGGTGGTCGCAAGTGCAGGTAAGAAAAATATAGTTGCAAATATAGAAACTGGTAATTGACTTAAGGACATGATGGTGTGAACTGAAGGAAATGGGTAGATCTGAGATATACTGAGATTGAAGAAGTAGCTAGATTTGGCCAAAAGGCAGTGATAAGTTTATGATCCTACTAATCTACAACTGGGCAATGTTTTCAATTAGTATTGGAGTGGTTGGTTGGTAAGCAGAAAGGGCTCTTTGGGATTCTTGAGTTTTTAAAGTCATAGTTCCTCTCTATTTCTATAAGCAGCAATATGAACCCAACCATAGAACTTTCCTATACTAAAACAGCAGTAAACTATTTAGAAATTACTTTGTTAGGGCTATTCATGAGAGTTATATCGATGCCGGGCACAAAATGTGGGCTAGTTAGCTTTCCTCTGTTTTGTAGCTGGAGCCCTGGTGGCACAGTGCTTAAGCGTTCGGCTGCTAACCAAAAGGTTGGCAATTTGAATTCACCAGCTGCTCCTTGGAAACCCTATGGGGCAGTTCTACCCTGTCCTATAGGGCCACTATGAGTTGTAATAGACTCAACAGCAATAGTTTGGTTTTGTAGATAAGAGTACACCCAGACACCTGTTTTATAAAAACATAGTTTTGGTGACAAGGATGCTAGATTGAGAGAATATAATAATAGATATTTGTGAATGATATTAAGAAAAAAATAGTACAAAATCAAACCAAATCAAGTTGTCTGTGTTCTTGAGAATTTCCAAAATGGCAGAGAAAGCTCTTTAACTTACCTCAGTATATAATCTCATACGACTAAGGAAAAACCTTAATGTAATTTTATTATGAATTGTGGCTCAATTGCTGCTTATAAGGAATCCCTATCAGAATTCTGACTGAAAAAAAAAAGGAACAGCAGATTTTTCAGTTAAATCGGGGTTTGAAATTTAGTTTCTACCATTTACCAGTTGTGAGACTTCATCCAAATTACTTAATCTTCCTGAAATTGTTTCCTTATTTCTAAAATGGTAATAGCAACCAACTCATATCCTTTCCTTAATGAGCAACTAGTCTCTTTGGAAGAAGTTTCTAATGTTACATTTTTTTGGGGACAAGTATTACATCCATTGAAACATCTACTCCAATGACAACTGTGGGCCAGGACCAGAACAACATAATTTTTTATACATTGGAGCTCATGGTGTAGTCAGTAGGTGTGGATGAGATGGGATGAAACCCTAATATTAACAATAGCTACTATTTATGAGCCTTTGCTATATGTTGCTACAAGCTTTAAGCACATTATCGCATTTTATCCTCACAATAACCTAGTGATGTCGGTCTCAATAGCCTCATTTTATCGAAGTGGAAATTGCAGACCAGAGACATGATTTTGTACCGGGTCACACGCCTAGTGAGTGCTGAGTCCAAACTGTAACCTGCGTTTCCCACATTCCGAAGACCCCAGCTCTTAATCACCCAGAGGAAAAGGGGGAAAACTCTGTTAAACGCACTCTGGGACCCAGTGCCTGTGTGAGACGCCTGAATGGAAAGGTGACGAAAGGACCCTTAGATCATAAGCTTTCCTTTAGTTAACCCTTTTTCCTTTAAGAAAGTTTATTTAACAGATTCTTAATCGTTTGGATTGACTGAAAAAATAGTTATAGGGAACCGAAGGCGCGCTGGGCCCAAGCTGGTGGTCATGGCTGAAGGGGCTGACAGGTCCAGCGGGTGCGCCTGTGGGACTGCAGGCCGGCGGATGCGCGTGTGCCAGGGACACGAGGCGCGCAGCGAGACAGCAGCGGAGATCTGAAGCCAAGAAGTACCACGTGCCTAGAGATGTAACAGACGCACAAGCCACGGAGGGCTACAGCCGCTCCCGACAGGCAACAGCTTCGAGACCGCGAACTCCACCCATTCAGCTCCCGCCTCCCAAGGCCAGTCGGGCCAATGGGCGGGGCGGAAGGGCGCGCGAGGTGGGGCTGGGCGCGCGGGGCGGGGCACGCGGCCTGCGCGCAGGTGCCGCCCGCCTCACGGACCGCCCGTTCCGCCGCCGCGGCCGTCGTGCGTGCAGCTCGGCGGAGGGGCAGGGCTTGCGCTCTCTCTCCTCCTTCCTCCCGGCCTCCCACTGCCGGCAGTCCTGATCTTTCACTGTCGCTGGGACCCCGAGTCATCGCCCGTCCCGAGCACGGTGAGGTCCTCTGGGAGCCCGCAGGCGCGCTCTCTGCCCAGTCTTCGGCGCCCGGGCGCGATGCCTGGAGGCCGCCGGCAGGCCTGGGACGAGTGACCGGGATGGGGCGAGGGAAGCGGGCGGCACGGGGTATGTGGATGAATGAGGCGCTCTCGGACTAGGCCGCGCGTGTCGGGAGCGGCCCACGCCTAACCCCCGCACGCCCAGGGGAAAAGCCTTCTCCGGAGGCCGGGACGACCAATGGCCCTGTCTATCGGGGGAAGGTGTTGGGTGGGGGCCGCTTTGGCTGGGCTGCCGTCCATCCCTTGGTAGGAAGCCAAACGACTGGAGAGGCTCTACTTATGCATATGTGCTTTGAAGGCCTGGGGTTTGACCAGCAACAGGTGGGGAGAAAGGAGCCCGGAGAAGAGAGTAGCGGGATCCTCGGGTCAGGGATCAGAAGCTGAAATATCACTTAATGAGCTGGGACCTAGCGTGGCCCCAGGAGGTACAACTCGAGCCAGAAGACAGGGACGGTTTTAGTTGTAAGACGTGAGATTAGCAGTCCTCGTGCGTTCAGTTTACAATAGTAAAACAAGATTAATTCTTTATGGAGGAACTTGGAGCCAGAAATAGCAAGGGACTAAGAAAGTTGTGACTTTTAACTGAAAAGGGTTAATGGTTTCGTTTATGACTATACGTCACCAGAGCGTAGATTCCAGAGGTGGCTTATGAGGACTCCTATGTGGTACCTATAGTGCCAAAGGTGGAAGAGAGTTTGTTGGAAGGACCTGATACCTGGTGTGCTTTCATCCTTGTGAAAATTGGGGATTGTGAGGGGAATGAGGGATAATAGTTTCCGGGTAATAATGGTTTAGTGGGAGTTGACTTGGCTGCTGATGGGTCTAGAATGGGTTTTTCTTTGACATTATATCTGTGCCCGTTTCCCATTGTTTTCGCTCATATAACCGTATGTCATACTTTTATTACTCTAGAGCCACTGCAAATAAAATGTTTTGTAAATAGTCTCGGTGGAGGATTGGTGGTTAAATTTTAAGTTTATCTTTGATTCCTGGATTTATTTTTAGATCAATCTTTCCAGCACTTCCCTGGAGTGACTATTTTGACAACCATTAGAATGAAATATGTTTACAGAACTTTTTTGTTAAAAAATAAAATTGATTTAGTGCTATGTCAGTGTTCGATTGATATGTATACAGTATATTTTATTCTTAATCTATTTTTCAGTGTTATTAGTGCCCCCCCCCCAAAAGATTTTATGTAATAAGACGTGTTTTTGGTCAATGGAGATATTGAAAAGTTTTGTTCATATATTTGTTTTGACATTTTAGATGCCCCCCAAAAAGGGAGGTGATGGAATTAAAGCACCCCCAATCATTGGAAGATTTGGAACCTCCCTGAAAATTGGTATTGTTGGATTACCAAATGTTGGGTAGGTGAACATTGGACTTTTTAAATTTTCATGCCTGGGTGGTGTAAATGGTTTATGCTTGGCTACTAACCAAAAGGTTGGCAGTGCAAATCTACCCAGCAGCTCCATAGAAGAAGGGCCTGGTGATCTACTTCTGTAAGATTACAGCCATTGAAGACTATGGTATGCAATTCTATTCTGACACACAAGAGGGGTTACCATGAGTAAGAATCAGCTTGATGGCAATGGGTTTGGTTTGTTTGGTTTTGTAGAAATGGGAATTCATGAGGTAATTAAGATTTAAATTGAGGAAAAAAAGCTAGGAAGCTGGAATATTACTATGTTACAAAACTAGGTTTAGTGTAGGTGTATTTTTATTTTTGGTTTTCTACACAGATATTGAGGAACCCTGGGAGCACAGTGGTTAAAGTGATTGGCTGCTGACCGAAAGGTCGATAGTTCGAACCCTCCGGTTGCTCTGTGGGAGAAAGATGTGGCAGTCTGCTTCTGTAAAGATTACAGGCTTGGAAACCCTATGGGAGAGTTCTACTCTGTCCTATAGGGTCTCTGTGAGTTGGCATTGACTCAATGGCAGTGGGTTTGGTTTGGGTTTGGCTACATAGATATAGTATTGAAACAAGTTAGTTATGTTTGTTTTGCTAAACTCAGGAAGAAGCAATGAGAGTTAAAATATTAAGTTGAACAGGACCAGCTATATTTGCTTGGAACACTGTTGGGAGACACACAGTATTTAATTGAACTGGAATTGATTTTAAGGAGCCCTGGTGGTTGGTGCGGCAGTTAAGTGCTTGGCTGCTAACCAAAAGGCTGACAGTTCGAACCTACCTAGTGGCTCTGCAGAAGAAAGGCCTGGCAATCTTCTCTGGTAAAGATTATAGCCATGAAAACACTATGGGGCAGTTCTACTCTGTCACATGGGGTTGCTGTGAGTCAGAATCGACTTGACGGCACTTACAACAACAACAACAACAAAATTGACTTCAGTACCAGTTGGCTATCTATGGTTACTACCTAGGCTAGCGACCTGAGGCCATGCAGTAGGATATTTTAGGAAATAGTTTTAAAAGCCCTGTTATAAATTTGATTCTGTTCTTGAGAGATCAGAGGTCAGGTGAATGAATTTCTACTGAAGAAGGCAGTGACAGTTTTGAATTTAATATTGGAACTTTGTAGGTAAAAGGCTATCTGTTGCAAAGTAGCAAAATCCGAAAGTTTTGAAAGTGAAAAAATTTATTTTTTAATATTTTTAAAATTAAAATGAATCATTTATTTGAAAAATAAAACACTGATAGGAAATTTATGTGGAGTTTATCATATAAATCTGTACACCTGTAACTTAAATGTTCAAAGTCAGCTTTTTTTTTTTTTTTACTATTTGCTCTTATTATAATGCTTATTTTTTACTGTAATTTACACCTGCTCTTCATTTATCGACTATCTTGTTATCCAACATTTCGCATTTATGAGAATAGTAAAAAATCTACTGTCCAACTATTTGTGCATTAACAGTGTACTTCTGGCAGTAACGAATGCTGAGGTGTGAGGCAAGAGTAACACTGGCTGTGACAGTTAAGGTTATGTATCAATTTGGCTGGACCATGATTCTCAGTGGTTTGGCAGTTATGTAATGATGTAATTTGGCAGCTATGTAATGATGCAGTCATTCTCCATTTTGTGATCTGATATGGTCATCCTCTATTTTGTACTGTATTTCATTTATATTTTTGTACACAATAAACCAACATTTAATACATTGAGTTTCCACTGAATCTTGAAATGTACAATATTAAGCCTAAGTCAAGAGTCAGTCAGGAATCTTAAGATTAAGATAATTTCATTTGTTTCAGATAATCTCTTGTGCATTGAGTATGGTAGGCCAAAGTAAACTCTCAAACACAGTGTTGGTTAACCTAGGCTACCCTGATTTTCACATAATGCTGATTTTTGCATAACGACCTAGTCTTTGGAACCTAACCCTGTCAATAAGTGAAGAGTGGGTGTATTAGTAAACTATCATTTACTAAAATATAAAATGTCTCAAAAGTGGTTAGGGTTTATTAATGGGTACCAGATCCAATATGGATTTAATAAGATGACTGAACAAATATTGGCATGTGGCTTTAGGCTTTTAGATCGGTGGCAAGTAGGACGACCATGTTTGTCCATGTGTTTTGTGGAGCCCTTTTTGTAGAAGGTCCTCAGTGAATGAAGCATGATATGACTAAGTAAGGCAGTTCTTAAGTTCTTGTAATATAAAACATGAACAAGTGTGGCTGTCCTCATTTCAGTCTGTATGCTCTGTCCATCTGCATTGTACATGCAGACAGACTGTACCTCAAACTCCCAGGCAGCCATAAGACTGCTAGGAATGAGACACATACACCCACTGGCATCAACCATTTTATGGGTGCTTTGTTTATTTGTGATTGAACCAGACACGCAAGACACTTACTTAGTGTTGGCAAAGTGAAAGCCATTATTATTATTTATAGACAGCAAACAGTAAACAATAACAGATTCCCAAAGGGGAAATACTTACCCTTCCCCACATTATCCACGTTCATTCTTATGTTGCTGGGTATGCACCCCATGGTTGAGGTCAGATGCTATATTCATGTCACTGCTGCCTCCAGCTACCACCACATTGCTTGGGGGGGCCTACACACCTCTCGAGACTTCTGCCTCTGCCACTGAGCCTCCCTGGCCTCTGCTGCTGGCTCCTTTCACACTATCCAGGCCTGCAAGGCTCTTGCCATCATGCTACTCGGGCCCTTGCTGCCCAGGGCAGAGATGTATGCAGCTCCTGCATAGGGCACACTCAGGCCTTTCCCCTGCACAAGCAAGTTTTACAGCCCTTTTAGCTCCACTGGCAAGCCTCCTGCTTGAAGGTGCTCACCTCTCGCTCCATGGGCTGGTAAGTTTACTGCTGTTGTCTCTCGCTGTCTTTGGTGTTACAGCTCTCTTCTGGGTCTAAGGTTCTCAGCCGCAGGGACCTTGGGTCCAAAGGATTTGCTCTGCTCCAGACTCTTCTTGATGGTAGTGAGGCCCTCATGAAGCCTCTATGGGATTGGCCCTTTTATAAGCCTACTCCTTGTCAGTTTTAAGGCATGGTCCTCCCAGCAGGATGACAAACTGACCAATCCCCTCTGAAGACCATAAATCACTCAATTTGCATATTAAACCGACCAATTTCTTGCAAGGTTGTGGCCCAGCCAATCATTTTGGGAGTTAGAAGACCATGGCTAGAAAGGCCATGTAAAAGCAATTCACTGTACTGCACAGTCTTTCCTGGAGCTGGAGAGGTTTGCATTTTGAAGGAGTTTCCTGCTGTGATATAGGCTGCTTGCATAGTAAGACTAAGTAGAGAGTAGAAATATAAGCAAAACAAATAATTAAGCAAAGTACTGTAAGGTGCTGTCAGTACACTTGAAAGCAAGATACGATCATTATGTATGTTGTGAGCTTTATTGCACTTTTAAGCATGACATAGTTTTTAGATATTAACATATTTCTTTTCTAGAACCACTGCAATCAGTGCACGTTGACTTTAAATGGGCTGCTTTAAAATGACCATCTTAAGAAGCATTTTCCTAGTTAAGCTTTTTAGCAATAGAGCATAATAAAGTCAATGTATATGAAAATAACCTGAAAATATTTGATTATCCCGTATAAGTATGCTGTTTTTGCTTTTAAATTAAATATCCCCTCCTCCCATTTTTACTGAGGTGTAATTTAGAAACAATAAAATTCACTTCTTTTAGGGGTACATTTTGATGAGTTTTGACAATTGTGTTTGATTGTAAATACTCCTTTTTGTAGAATGATGTTACTTTACTTAGCTGTATCAGGTAGGGTTCTTTGTAAGCAATACAAATTCTGGCTATTTTAAACATGGAAAAGGGGTTTATTAGAAGAATAGAACTGAAGGAGGAGCTGAACAACCAAGTCTTAGGAAGGACTGGAGCCAAGGTGGTGCTGGCGGAGATGAGTCCATGTGGAGCTCAGCCACATGAATGCCTGAACTTCTGGATGTTTCTCATCTCCCGCTGCCTCTTCTGTGTTTCAAATCCTTGGGTGAGAGAACCTGACGGACGTGTCTGCCTCTGAATAGGCCCACAAGAAATAGAGGTAGTTCCCTAAACGATAGCCTGCTGATCAAAAGTAAGGACATTCAGTAAAAACCCATCGAAATCTCTTGATTTTGAGAGAGCTGGGCGAATAAGCTTTGCTTTTTAGTATTTATAAGGCTGATTTTCTGGAAACTTAGAATATTTATAGCTAAAAAAGCTGATACTTGTCGAACATTTATTATATGCCGGTTACTATTCTTAGCAGTTTATCTGTGTTATCCAATTAACTGTTTAACATTCCCCGCAATAGAATTTAAATTCCATTTGAGTAAGGATTTTGTTGTTCTTGTTTGTTGTTGGTTTTACCACCTTGACTAGTGTTGGGAAAATATTAGACATTCAATAATTATTTATGGAGGAATGAAGGGGATATTGTCAGTATGAGGCTTGGAGGTTGTTGGAGAAAGTACTTTTTAATGTTCCAGACTTAACTTCTGTTATTGGATAGCTCTTACTGTGATAGTTGGTATTAGGTGTAAGAGTGTTAGAAAACACCAAATAATGGTGGTTTAAACTGAGGTTTCTTTTTCATGTAAAAGTGAATTTTGCTTTACGAAGTCCTCAGGGATTCAAGCTCATTCCAGATCACAGCTCTACCGATCCCTTAGGTTGTGGTCCTCATCCTCAGGTCCAAGGTGTTATGTGAATTCCAGGCAGTTGGTTATTTGAAAGGTCAAAGAGCCAAAAGACTTGACCAGCAGTCTTTAACGGATTTTGCCACAGCATACTATGGCTTACCTCCCTTTGTCTAGAATTTACTCATAAGAATTTAGATGTAAGGAGGCTAAGAAATGTATTCTTTATTTTGATGGACTTATGTTCAGTTAAATCTATTACCGTGGAAGAAGGCAAGAATGGATATCAGGGGATAACTCAGTATACTCTGTTTTCAACACTCAGGAGCTGCCCAGGGAGGTAATCAGCTTAGCTGATTTCCTCTTGAAGTGTGCTTTGGTTGTTTCCACAACTTGCCTTCTCCCGATTTGCCAGAGACTAATCAGAGTCTTTAAAAGCTATTATTGTGAAAGGAAAAGGTTGTAGGAAATGCTAAAAAAGTCACAGGATAATTAATGATGGATGTTTTAGTTGCTGTATAGGAAACCACTCAAAAAGTTCATTTTCTGTAACAACAAAATTTATTATTTCTCGTAACTGTACATTAGCTGGGTGGGTCTTCTTCCAGTTAGGTCATATGGCTGCATTCAGCTGGTGGCTAGTTAGGACCAGAAGGTCCAAGATGACTATTCCCAGAGGCCTGGGCCTTATCGGAAACGTGGGACACGTCTCTTCTCCTTTACCTGGCCTCTCTTTCTCTCCACGTGGTCAGTAGCCGAAGCTTCTTTATAGCATGATAGTTGGTTCCCAAAAGTAGAAGTGTGGAAATGGCACAACATCACTTCCATCACATTCTTTTGGTTAAAGTGAGTTATGATACCAGCCCAAAGACAGGAGGGAGGGGAAATAGGCTCTAGTCTTGATGGGAGGACTGGCAAAGAATGCATGTCCACCTTTAATCCACTACCAAAACCAAACGAAACCCACTGCTGTCGAGTTGATTTTGATTCATAGTGACCCGACAGAGTAGAACTGTCCCCTAGGGTTTCTAAGGCTGTAAATCTTTTTTTTTTTTTTTTAATTGTACTTTGGATGAAGGTTTACAGAACAAATAGTTTCTCATTAAACTGTACACATATTGTTTTATCACATTGGTTAACAACCCCACGACATATCAACGCTCTCCCTTCTCGACCTTGGGTTCCCTGTTACCCCCTTTCTTGTCCCCTCCTACCTTCTAGTCCTTGTCCCTGGGCGGTTGTGCCCCATTAATGTCCTTTTGTTTTATGGGCCTGTCTCATCTTTGGCTGAAGGGTGAACCTTGGGAGTGACTTCATTACTGAGCTAAAAGGGTGTCTGGGGACCATACTCTCGGGGTTTCTCCAGGCCAGTAAGTCTGGTCTTTTTGTGAGTTAGAGATTTGTTCTACAATTTTCTCCAGCTCTGTCTGGGACCCTCTGTTGTGATTCCTGTCACAGCAGTCAGTAGTGGTAGCTGGGCACCATCTAGTTGTACTGGACTCAGTCTGGTGGAGGCCGTGGCAGACGTGGTCCATTAGTCCTTTGGACTAATCTTTTGCTTGTATCTTGTTTTCTTCATTCTCGCCTGCTCCCGAAGGGGTAAGACGATTGGAGTATCTTAGATGGCTGCTCACAGGCTTTTAAGATCCCAGACGCTACTCACCAAGGTAGAATGTAAAACATTTTCTTTATAAACTATCGTATGCCAGTTGAGCTAGATGTTCCATGAGACCATGGTCCCCATAGCCCTCAGCCCAGCAATTTGGTCCCTCAGGGAGTTTGGATGTGTCTGTGGAGCTTCCATGACCTTTCCTTGTACAGGTTGTGCTGGCTTCCCCAGTATCATGTACTGTCTTACCCTTTACCAAAATTACCATTTATCTGTTGTCTGTTTAGTATCCCCACGCCCCAGCCCTCCCAGCCCTCATAACCATCAAAGATTGTTTCTTTTTGTGTGTAAACCTTTTCATGAGTTTTTATAGTAGTGGTCTCATACAGTATTTGTCCTCTTGTGTTTGACTTATTTCACTCAGCATAATCTCCTCCATTTTCGTCCATGTTATGAGATGCTTTGCAGATTCATTATTGTTCTTTATCACTGCATAATACTCCATTGTGTGTATGTACCATGCCATTCATCTGTTGATGGGCGTCTAGGTTGTTTCCATCTTTTTGCTGTTGTCAACAAGTGCTACAGTGAACACGGGTGTGCATATGTCTGTTTGTGTGATGCCTCTTATTTCTCTAGGGTATATTCCTAGGAGTGGGATTGCTGGATCGTATGGTATTTGTATTTCTAGCTTTCTAAAGAAGTGCCATGTTGTTTTCCAAAATGGTTGTATCATTTTGCATTCCCACCAGCAGTGCATAAAAGTTCTGATCTCCCCGCAGCCTCTTCAACATTTATTATTTCCAGTTTTTTTGATTCGTGCCAGTAATGCCAGGTGAGATGGTATCTCATTGTGGTTTTGATTTGCATTTCTCTAATGGGTAGTGATTGCGAGCATTTCCTCACGTGTCTGTTGTCTGCTTGAATGTCTTTGGTGAAGTGTCTGTTCATTTCCTTTGCCCATTTTTTAATTGTATTATTTGTCTTTTTGTTGTAATGGTGTTAGATTTTCTTGTAGATTTTTAGAGATTAGACCCTTGTCAGACTTGCAGTGTCCCAAAATTTTTTCCCAGTCTCTAGGTTCTCTTTTTACTCTTTTGATGAAGTCTTTTGATGAGCATAAGTGTTTAATTTTTAGAAGTTCCCAGTTATCTAGCTTATCTTCTGGAGTTTGTGTGTTGTTCATTATGGTTTGTATCCTGTTAATGCCGTGTATTAGGCCTCTAGCATTGATCCTATTTTTCTTCTATGAACTTTATAGTTTTTGGCTTTGCATTTAGGTCTTTGATCCCTTTTGAATTAGTTTTTGTATATGGTGTGAGGTATGGGTACTGGTTCATTTTTTTTGCAGGTAGACACCCAGTTTTGCCAGCACCATTTGTTAAAAAGACTGTTCCCAGTTTGATGGACTTTGGGCTCTTGTCGAAGATCATGTGACCATAGGTGGATGAATTTACATCTGGGTTGTCAGTTCTGTTCCATTGGTCAGTGTATCTGTCATTGTACCAGTACCAGGCTGTTTTGACTACCGTAGCTGTAGAGTAGGTTCTGAGGTCAGGTAGTGTGAGTCCTCCTACTTTATTCTTCTTCTTCAGTAGTGCTTTACTTATTCGGGGCTTCTTCCCTTTCCATATAAAGTTAATGGTTGTTTTTTCCATTTTTTTAGATAATGTTGTTGGTATTTGGATCGAGATTGCATTGTATTTGTAAATTGCTTTGGGTAGAATTGCCATTTTCACAATTTTGAGTCTACCTATCCATGAACATGGTATGTTTTTCCATTTATGTAGATCTCTTTTGGTTTCTTGCAGTAGTGTTTTGTAGTTTTCTTTGTATAGGTCTTTTACATCCCTGTTTAGATTTATTCCTAAGTATTTTATTTTCTTAGAGGCTATTATAAATGATACTGTGTTCCTGATTTTCATTCCGTTGTTCCCTTTATTGGTATATAGGAATCCAGCTGATTTTTGTATGTTTATCTTGTATCCTGCTAGTCTGCTGAATCTTTCTGTTAGTTCCAGTAGTTTTCTCGTGGAGTCTTTTGGGTTTTTTGTGTATAGTATCTTATCATCTGCAAATAGAGACAGTTTAACTTCTTCATTACTAATTTGGATGCCCTTTATTTCTTTTTCATGCCTTATTACTCTAGCTAGAACTTCCAGCACAATGTTAAATAGGAGTGGTGATAAAGGGCATCTTTGTCTTGTTCCTGTTCTCAGGGGGAATATTTTCAGCCTTTCTCCATTACAAATGATGTTGGCTGTTGATTTTGCATAGATGCCCTTTATTATGTTGAGAAATTTCCCTTCTATACCTATTTTATTGAGAGTTTTTGTCAGGAATGGCTATTGGACTTTGTCTAATGGCTTTTCTGCGTCAATTGAGATGACCATGTGATTCTGTTTTTTTCCTTTTATTTATGTGGTGGATTACATTGATTGATTTTCTCATGTTGAACCATCCTTGCATACCTGGTATGAATCCTACTTGGTCGTGGTGTATTATTTTTTTGAAACGATGCTGAATTCTGTTGGCTAGAATTTTGTTGAAAATTTTTGCATCTATGTTCATGAGAGATATTGGTCTGTCATTTTCTTTTTTTGTGACATCCTTGCCTGGTTTTGGTATCAGGGTTATGCTGGCTTCATAGAATGAATCTGGGAAGTGTCACTTTCCTATATTCTGAAATAGTTTGAGTAGTACTGGTATAAGCCCTTCTCTGAATGTGTGATAGAATTCTCCAGTGAAGCCATCTGGGCCAGGGCTTTTTTTTGTTGGGAGTTTTTTTTTTTTATTACCTTTCAATCTCTTCTCTTGTTATGGGTCTGTTCAGATTTTCAGCATCACTTTGTGTTAGTTTGGGTAGGTAGTGTGTTTCTAGAAGTTTATCTGTTTCTTCTAGGTTTTCAAATTTGTTGGAGTATAGTTTTTCATAATACTGTTATGATCCTTTTTATTTCAGTTGGGTCTGTTGTAATGTTGCCCATTTCATTTCTTATTTTGGTTATTTGCATCCTCTCCTGTTTTTCTTTTTGTCAGTCTGGCCAGTGGTTTGTCAATTTTTGTTGTCCTTTCAAAGAACCAACTTTTGGTTTTGTTGATTCTTTCTATTGTTTTTCTATTCTGTTTCATTTATTTCTGCTCTGTTCTATATTATTTCCTTTCTTTTGGTGGCTGTGGGCCTTTTTTGCTGTTCTCTTTCTGTTTGTTTGAGTTGTGTGGTTAATGTTTTGATTTTGTCCCTTCTTTTTTGGTGTGTGCATCTATTGCTAAAAATAGTCCTCTGAGGACTGCCTTTGCTGTGTCCCAGAGGTTTGGGTATGATGTGTTTTCATTCTCGTTTGATTTTAGGAATTTTTTGATTCCATCTCTCATTTCTTATATTACTCAGTGGTTTGTAGGTACGGTCTTAATTCAGTTTCCATGTAATTGATTTTTTTTCCTCGCTCTTCCTGTTGTTGACTTCTACCTTGATGGCATTGTGGTCAGAGAAGGTACTTTGTATTATCTCAGTGTTTCGGATTTTTTTGAGGGTTGCTCTGTGGCCTAAGATGTGGTCTTTTCTGGAGAACGTTCCATGTGCGTTGGAAAAGAGTGTGTACTTTGCTGCTGTTGGGTGGAGTGTTCTATATATGTCTGTGAGGTCAAGTTGGCTGATTATGCCCTTTAGGTCTTCTGTATCTTTGTGGAGTTTCTTTCTAGATGTTCTGTCCTTTACCAAGAGTGGTGTGTTGAAGTTTCCTACTATTACTTTGGAACTGTCAGTTTCTCTTTTCAGTGCTGTTGGAGTTTGTTTTATGTATTTTGGAGCCCTGTCATTGGGTGCGTAGATGTTTATTATAGTTATGTCTTCATGATAGATCATCCCTTTAATCACTATATAGTGTCCTTCTTCGTCTTTTATGGTGGATTTTGTTTTAAAGTCTTTTATTTTAGATTAGTATTAAGGTTATAAATCTTTATGGAAGCAGACTACCACATCTTTCTCCTGTGGAGTGGCTGGTAGGTTCAAACTACCGACCTTTTCGTTAGCAGCTGAGCGCTTAACTACTTTGCTACTAGAGTTCCTAGTCCACTGTGGTCAGCTCTTTTCCTAGTATGGGTTGTATGATGCCTGTGTGTTCTCTGGCGAAGTTTTCCTGGCTGATACTTAGCTCACTTATTATTCTTACTTTAGAGGTTCCATTCTTGATTGCTTAAAGAAACTCACTGTAGGAAAAATTATTCTCTAGACTGCAAATACTGGAGATCAGAGCATTTTTATCCCAAATTGCTGATAAAGTAAAGCTGAAGAGTCAGAGACTCTCTGGTCTGCTGAGTGGGCAGGTTAGCAAGAGTTTTAAACACCTTCTTTTGAATGTATGTTAGGGGCTCAATAAGTAATTGGATTATTTTTATGCATATTTTAATTATGTTTTATGCTGACCAGATTTTTCCCAGTATTTTATTATAAAAAATTTTACATACAGAAAAAGAGTATCTAATAAAATAATTGTGTTTATTATATCCCTGGAGTATATTATGGAAAACCTGGTGGCGTACTGGTTAAGAGCTCAGTTGCTAACCAAAAGGTCAGCAGGTCGAAGCCACCAGGTGCTCCTTGGAAACCCTATGGGGCAGTTCTACTCTGTCCTACAGGGTCACTGTGAGTCGGAATCAACTTAATGGCAATGGGTCTGATTTTTTTTGGTTTGGGGTAAATTATATATTCCTTTTATAGTTAAAAATTCTTAACATTTATGTCATTTGCTTATGACTGTTAAAATTAATTTTAGTTTTTTGGAAAGAGTGCTTGTATGAACTGGTTTGAACCTGATATGGAAGTGAAGATACAGAGTGGTGCAAATTGTGTATTTTAATGATTTTTTGTTTGTCATTTAAGGCCATTTTAAAACATTTGCATATGATAGAAGCTATAGCAAAAGGCAGTAGTGATCTGGTTGCCAAAGCTGGTACTCATTTTTTATCGGTGACTTACTTAAACTTTCTGCCCTTTTTGACACTATTAATAATTTTCCACCTTTCTTAACTATTTCTTCAGTCTTTTATGCTTGCTGCTTCCTATGTTTGCTCCCTAATATTAGGTTTCTGTCCTTGGCTGCCTTTTCCTTTTACATACAGTCTCTGTCTGGGCAGACTCATCCTCTCCTGATTTCAGTCATTCATTGGCTTCTATTTTCTAAATTTATACTTCCTGCCCAGACCTCTGCTGTGAGTTCCAGGTTCATATGTCTGACTGCCCTAATTATCCCTAGTTAACTGTCTCCACTCAGCATATTCAAAACTGAGTTCAGTTCCTCTTGTATTCCCTGTATTGGGCAGCAATACTACTTTCGACCTCAGTATTTAAGTCAGAGACTTGGGATATTTATCTTTGCTGCCTTTTCCTTTAACTGTATTTTTCAAGTAGGGCCTAAATTTCTCTCTGATCTGTTTTCACTATAGCTCCATTTCCATTCATTTCTCACTAGAATTATTGTAGAGATCCTTGAAACGGTGTTCACCAAATGGTGATTTAAAAATGTCCATTGTTCCATATAAGGATCAGTGGGAATTCTATTGTATAGAATTCTAGTTTAAGGAAGAGCTCTCCTTTGTTTATTCATGTACTTGATTATTTATTTCTATTTTTATGGATTCTTATTTTAGTATGTGGATTTTAGTTCATTACTATTATTATTTATTTTGTTGCTCTATTTGTCCCAGATTTAGCCATTAGCAGCCTTCATGTTCACTGATATTCCTTTTCTTTTTTAAATTTTATTGTGATAAAATATATATAACATAAAATTTGCCATTTTAACCATTTTAAGTGTATAATTCAGTGATGTTATACATTCACATGTTGTGCAACCATCACCACTATTTCCAAAACCTTTTCATTACCCAAAACAGAAACTTTGTACCTATTAAACAAAAACTCATTTCTCTCCCCGCAACTGGAGTCACCGCTAATCTACTTTCTGTCTCTGAATTTTCCTACTGTAGATATTTCATGTAAGTGGAATCATATAGTACTTGCTGTTTTGTGTATGGCTTATTTCACTTAGTTTAATGTTTTCAAGGCTTACCTATGTTGTAGCAGATACTAGAACTTCATTCCTTTTTATGGCCGGATGATATTCCACTGTATGTACATAACACATGCATGTGGAAGTTGGACAATGAAAAAGTAAGACAGAAGAAGAATTGATATGCTTGAACTTTGAAGTTGGTGAAGAATATTGAATATACCAAAAGAACAAACCAACCAGTCTTAGAAGATATACAACCAGAATGTTCCTTAGAAGCAGGGATGGAGAGACTTTGACGCGCTTACTTTGGACATGTCATCTGCTAGAAAAGGACATCATGTTTGGTAAGGTGAAGGGTCAGTGAAAATGAGGGAGACCCTCAACGAGGTGTGCTGACACAATAGCCACAACAATGGAATTAAACACACTCATGATCATGAAGATAGCAGAATCGAGCAGTATTTCATTCTGTTAATCATAATTATGGCTGCCATGAGTAGGAGCCGACTCAATGGCAATTAGCAGAAACAGTAATGTATATAACACATTTATCCATTCATCAGCTGATGGATGTTTTTGTTGTTTTCACTTTTTTGTACGTAAATAATGTTGCTGTGAACTTGTACATTCGTGTACAAGTTTCTGTGTTTACATATGTTTTCATTTCTCTTGGGCATATACTTAAGAATAAAATTGTTGGGTCATATGGTGACTTTATGTTTAACTATTTGTGGAACTGCCAAACTGTTTTTCAGAACAGTTGCACCATTTTACCTTCCTACAAGCAATATATGTGGGTTTCAATTTCTCCATATCATTGTCAACACTTGTCATTATCTGTCTTTTTGATTATAGCTATCCTAGTGATGTAGTGGTTAAGTGCTGCAGCTGCTAACCAAAAAAGGTCTGCAGTTCGAATCCACTAGGTGCTCCTTGGAAACTCTGTGGGGCAGTTCTACTCTGTGCTATAGAGTAGCTATGAGTTGGAATTGACTCGATGGCAACGCGTTTGGTTTTTGGTATCCTAGTGAATGTGAAGTGGTATGTTGTGGTTTTGATTTACATTTCCTTGATGGCTAATGATGTTGAACATCTTTTCTTGGGCTTATTTCACCTTTATCTTTGAAAGATAATTTTCATTGTGTATAGAATTCTATGTTGATGGGTTTTTTTTTTTTTTTTTTTTCTTCTTCAGTACTTTAAAGATGTATTCATTTTCTTGTAGCTTTCTAATGAGAAGTTTGCTGTCATTCTTATCTTGGTTCCTCCGTATATAATGCTTTTTTCCTCTGGTTTCCTTTAACATTTTCCCTGGTTTTCAGCAGTTTGATTCTGATGTACTTTGGTGTGGTTTTCCTTATGGTTCTTTGCTTAGAGTCTGTTGAGTTTTTAAATTTATAAGTTTAATGTTTTCATCAGATTTGTAAAATATTTGGCCAGTATTTTTTTCATACACTTTTTTCGTTTGTCCTCGTCCCTCCTCTCCTTCTGTGACTCTGATTATATGTATGTTAAACCACTAGATGGTGTCTCATGAAGCTCTGCTTGTTTTTTCCTCTGTACTTCATTTGTGTAGTTTCTGTTGCGTTCTTCAACTTCACTAATCTTCTGCTGTGAATCATCTTCAGTGTATTTTTTCATCTCAGGTATTGCATTTTTCATCATTAGAAGTTTTACCTGGATATTTTTTGTATCTTCCATTTTTCTTCTCATTGTGTTTTTATTTCCCTTTATGTCCTTCAGAAATTTTGAAAAGATTTATAATAGCTATTCTAAGGTCCTTGTCTGCTAATTCCATCATCTGGGTCTGTTTTTATTGACTGGATTGATTTTTCTCCCAATTATGGTTCATATTTACTTCTTTTTTGCATGCCTGATAATTTTTGATTCTGAATTTTATACTGAGTGCTGAATTTTGTTGTATTCCTTTAAAAAGTGTTGGACTTTGTTCTGGCATGCCACTAAGTTACTTGTGTATCAGTTTGATTCTGTTGAGGTATCTTGCTGTTTTCTTAGGATGGATTCTTAATTGTCTTTACTCTGGGGCTACGTTAAGCACTAAGCACTCTACCCAAATTCTGTTTTATTACAAGGTTATTTTTTTCTGGTTGGTGGGACTGTTAACTATTCCAAGCTCTCTGTGAGCCCTGAGAATGGTACACCCTACTGCTTTTTGGTGGTTCTTTCCCTATCCTGTGGAGATTGAATTTACTCATGTACAAATCGTTATTGAGCCATATTCTTGAGGGTACCTTCTTAGACCTGTAGATTTTCAGATTCTCTCTGCAGCTCTCTCCTCTCCAGTAACTGGTTAACTCATTTCCATCAAGTTGATTCTGACTCATAGAGACCCTGTGGGACAGAGTAGAACTGCCCCATAGGGTTTCCAAAGAATGGCTGGTGAATTTAAACTGCCAACCTTTTGGTTAGCAGCCGTAGCTCTTAACCACTGTGCCACAAGGGCTCCCCTCTCCAGTAAGCTGCCCTGTAAATTCTAACTGCTTTGACCTCCTTGAAGTCTCATCTCAGGCTCCTTAACTTGGTGTGATAGAAAGGTCTGTTTGGTTTACCCCTCCCTGTGCTGTGGCTTCAAGACTACTTTTATGCAGTAAGCTGAGGCAATTGCAGAGCTTTGCTCATTCATTCTTCTGTCAGTGCTGCATATTGTCCTCTGTCTGAAAATTGTTATTTCGTATATTTTGTCTGGTTATTCATTTATTTATTTTTTCTTACTGACTGTACTATAGTCTTTATTTGGGTTTCACCAATTTTCCACTAATGTCCTTTTTCTTTTCCAGTATGGAATACTATGTTGCTTTAATCCTCTTGTCACCAGATCTTCTCCAGTCTCTGCCAGTTTCTCCGTCTTTTTCATTTTTCACAAGCTTTTGAAGGTCATGAAAATGTCATTCACTTTTTTTTTTAAAAATAAAATTTTACTGATTGCAATGATGGGTAGTTTTTTCTTTTTCTTCTTCAATTTAATTGTGATAACTATATAGGTAACAAAATATTTGCCGTTTCAACAGCATTCACGTGTGGAGTTCAATGTCTTTCACTTTTTTTTAATTGTGGTGAAAATATACATAACAAAACTCCACAACCCAGCAATTTCTACAGGTACAATCCAGTGACGTTCATTACATTCTTCAACTTGTGCAACCATTCTTGCTATCCTTTTTTGAATCATTCACTACCGTTAACATAAGCTCAGTGTCCCCTAAGCAAAAACTCCTCCTTCCTCCTTCCTACCTCCCACCCCTGGTAACCATTAACAATCTTTGGTTTCTATATATTTGTTTATTTCATGTAAGTGAGACCATACTGTATTTGTCCCTTTGTGACTATTTTGCTCAAAGTTTTTGTTTTCAAGGTTCATCCATGTTGCAGCATGCATCAGGACTTCATTTCTCTTTATGGATGAGTAGTAGTCCGTTGTGTGTAGATATACTGCATTTTGTTTGTCCATTCATCTGTTGATGGACATTTTGTTTGTTTCTGCCTTTTGGCTGTTGGGAAAAGTGCAGCAATGAACATTGGTGTACAGATTTCTATTTGTGTTCCTGCCTTCACTTTTGGGTATACACCTAGGATTGGGATTGCTGGGTCATATGGTAGTTCTGTGTTCAACTTTCTGAGGAATGTCATTCACTTTTGAAGAGTCAAAAGTGAATAGTAAGTCAGATATTTTGTATAATGTCTCCGGTTTGAGTTTGTCTGATGTTTTCTCATACTATGGACTTTTGGGAAGGATGCCACAGAGGTGATGTTCCCTTCTGATTGCATCATATTTCGGAGTACATGGTATCAACACAATTTATTACAGGTAATGTTAACATCGATTACTTGGTTAATGTGGTTTCTGCCTGATTTCTACACGGTAAGGTTCCTTGTTTTCATTTTCCATACTCTATTCTTGGGGTGGTCTAATAGTGATTTTTTTAGAATTTCCTCATCCCTTCTACAATTACTATTTGGAATTCTTCTGTAAAGATTTGTCTCTTTTCTCTCATTTAGTTATTCAGTTATTTATGTAAATCAATTTGGACTCACTGAAATTTATTTTATTCTTTGGGTTATAATCCAATATTGTTAGTTGCCATCAAGTCGATTCTGACTCACGGTGACCCATGTGTGCAGAGTAGAACTACTCCATAGGGTTTTCAAGGCTGTGACCTTTCAGAAGGAGATCTCTAGACCTGTCTTCCGAGGTTCCTCTGGGTGGATGTGAACTGCCAGTCTTTCGGCTAGTGGTCGAGGTAGTCGAGCACTTAACCGTTTGTGCCGTCTAGATACCCTAATCCAGTATTATTATTATTCCACCCTAATTCATTGTTATTTATTTTGACATGCAAATTGTTCTAGGTTTGGCCTGTGGGAACTGTTTCAGGTTGGCTCCTATATCCTTTGAACATACCCCCTCCTCTTTATCTCCCTTCCTCTTCCTTACTTTCTAACACTAGAAGATGTTTTAGGCTAATACAATCATGTGTTGCTTAACGTCCATGATATGGTCTGTGAAATGGGACGTTATGTAATTTGGATGTTGTGCAAACACCATATTGTATGTACTTGGAAAAAGCTACGTCCCATTGTCGGATAGGGATTTCTGGACTCTATTATAACCTTATAGGACCACGGTCGTGTATTTGCATTGGTAAGGAAAACCTGAGTACCTTGCAAATATCACAAGATTCAGTAAGTTTTAGAGGAGAAGAACAAAAAAAAGGACGCTGTGGTTGGGGTGAGAGGGATAGGAAATTGGATTGACAAGTTAATAATTAAGTCAATCACTTGCTCCTCTTTTACCATTTGGCACATAGCCCACCTCCTTCCCAGCTCCCTCCTTCCCCTCCCCCTGCTTTCTTTTCAGTGGCGGAGGCGCTCAGTTTGACTTGTAAGGATTGAATGAAACATCAGTGGCAGAGGCACTCAGTTTGACTTGTAAGGATTGAATGAAACATCGCAGCAAACACCTCAAAAAACCTGGAGGTTTGGGCAGTGGGGGAGCCCAGGGTGAGCCAGGCGGATGCTAAAATGGTAGGAGGAGCCCCATGTCTGCTCCAGCCCCCGCGCTGCAAAGATTTCATTTTTATTTGCTTTTCAGCGTTCTCTGGTGCAAATACTTCTAACTGTTGGGTCACACCAAGAATTGAAACTAATTACTTTAGTCTGTGGATCTAAACATAACAGAGAAAATCCTTTCCAGGCACAAAATCCATGGTTGCATTTCTAGTTAACTGAATGTATGTTAGTTACCAATAAGAACGTTTAAAAAATTGAATCATGGACGTGTATGAGGTCAGACATTGCCTGAACGGACGTTATATGACACGTGACTGACTGTATTGTATTTTTCTCTGCCAGAATCAGCCATTTCTCCAGGGACACCTTGTTGCTTTTATTGGAGAATGGTGTTTTGAAACTAAGATCTGGGCTGTAGGTGTGCTCATTACTGTTGGGGTGGCACTGCCTTTAGGCGTTCTTAGCTGGCAGTATTAGGACAGATATGTATTTATATTAACGCATGTATATATACATCTGTGTTTATTTTTGTCATCTATATTTCTGTATGTGTCAGATAGATACTTTTTCTTTAACAGTTATATCTAAATTCAAAAAGTTTTGAAAAGACATTCTACTTTTTTCCCATGTTTTGGATGTGTGTTATATAAATGGTTAATTAAAAATGCTGTGGTAGCCCAATATTGGTATCCTGACTCCCCAAGAATGGTAACTTTGTATAAGGTTTTAGGTAAAATATCTGTTCAATGAGATGTAGTTATTATAGCAAATTATGTAATTTACATAATAAAATGGTTAGGTCTCAGGTGGAGGGGGGCATACATTAAATCTAGCCACTCTTTTTTTAAAAATTGTGTTTTAGGTGAAAATTTACAGCACAAATAGTTTCTCATTCAAAAATTTATACACAGATTGTTTTTGTGACATTGGTTTCAGTCCCCTCAATGTGTCAGCACTCTCCCTTTACACCACAGGTTCCCGTGTACATTTGCCCAGGTTTCCTGTCCCTTCCTGCCTTCTCGTTTTTGCTTTTGGGCAAGTGTTGCCAATTTGGTCTCGTATACTTGACTGAACTAAGAAGCACGTTCTTCACGTGTGTTGTTTGTTTTATAGGCCTGTCTAATCTTTGGCTGAAAGGTGGACTTCGGCAGTGGCTTCACTTCTGAGTTAGCTTAGCAGGGTGTCCAGGGGCCATACTATCAGGGGTCCTCCAGTCTGTCAGACCAATAAGTCTTGTATTTTTTTGTGATTTTTGAATTTTCTTTATTTTTCTCCCGCTCTGTCTGGAGCTGTCTTTTGTGATCCCTGTCAGAGTGGTCGGTGGTGGTAGCCTGGCACCATCTAGTTCTTCTGGGCTCAGGCTGGTGGAGGCTGTGGCTCATGTGGTCCGTTAGTCCTTTGGGCTGATACTTTCTTTGCATCTTTGGTTTTCTTCATTCTCCTTTGCTCTGAATGCGATGGGACCAATGAAATGTATTTTAGACGGCTGCTTGCAAGTTTTTAAGACCACAGACACTACTCACCAAAGTAGGATGTAGAATGTGTTCTTTATGAACTGTCTTATGCCAGTAGACCTAGATGTCCCCTGAGAGCATGGTCTCTAACTATGCACCAAAGTAGGATGTAGAATATTTTCTTTATGAACTGTGTTATGCCAGTAGACCTAGATGTCCCCTGAGAGCATGGTCTCTAGCCCTCAGCCCCAGTAACTAGGTCCCTCAAGGTGTTCATATGTGTCTAGGAAGCTTCTATATCTTTGCCTTGGTCATGTTGTTCTGACGTCCCCTATGTTGTGTGTTGTCTTTCCTTTCACCAAAGTGTTAATTAACACTTGTCTACTATCTAGTTAATGGCTTCCCCTTCCCAACCCTCCCCTCACTCGTAACCATTAGATACTGTTTTTTTCTGTATATAAACCTTTTCTTGAGTTTTTATAAATAGTGGACTCATACAATATTTGTCCTTTTGTGATTGACTTATTTCACTCAGCATAATGCCCTCTAGATTCATCCATATTGTGAGATATTTTGCAGATTCATCATTGTTCTTTATTGTTGAGTAGCATTCCGTTTTGTGTATGTACCATTAATTTGTTTATCCATTTGGCTATTGATGGACACTTCAGTCGTTTGCATGTTTTTGCTATTGTGAATAATGCTGCAATGAACGTAGGTGTGCATATGTCTATTCGTGTGACAGCTCATGTGTAAGATGTATTCCTAGGAGTGGAATTGCTGGGTTGTATGGTATTGCTTTCTCTAGGTTTTTAAGGAGTTGCCATATCGTTTTTCATAGTAGTTGTGCCATTTTAACATTTCCACCAGCAGTACATGGAGTCCTAATCTTGCCGCAACCTCTTCTGTGTTTTTTTCTGTTTTTTTGATTAGTCCCGGTAATGTCAGGGTGAGATGATATCTCATTGTAGTTTTGATTTGCATGTCTCTGATGGCTAATGGTTGCAGGCATTTCCTCATGTGTGAGTTAGCTGCCTGAAATTTTTTCAATACTGTCATTGGTGAAATAATATTTGTGAAAACCTGTTCTTACATGAGAGAAATTCCTACAATTTTGAATTCTTTCTCCTACTTTTAAGCTTTAATAATAACTATAAGAATCTAAATATGTCTGTGTGTGTGTATATGTATGTGAAGTCTTCATTTCACAAAAATCTATGGGCTTTAGCTTTAACACTTGACTGCCAAAACTTTCCAGTTCTTTGCTTCTGCAAGACTTTTCTTTAATAGATTTGAATAGATCAAAATGTCTTATCTTGACACTGAAGCCTATAGTAATAATCCTTAGAAAATTTTTTTCCTTCTTCCTTACTTCTTTTTACTTTTTTTTATGTCTACAAAGCTGTTGGAAAGTAAAGATAACTTGGACTTTAAAATACACATCTAAGATGAGACGATCAGTGAAAATGGAGATTTGTCTTCGAAGTTCAGTTTGACTATATGTAAGAATTTTTCCTAGGAGATAATGGGACTTCTTTTGTTATATTTTGCTTTATGATATAATTTAAGGGATAAACTTCTTTTCTTGTTATAAAATATACTTAATTTTGTGCAGATATACGGTAAAAATACTATACTTAATAATAGCCATAAATTTGAAAAAAACTCCAAAAACTCCCTATGACCTTTTCACTATTACAGTTAGTATGACTATGATAATAACAGTGAGCTAGTTTTTAAATTACAGTGTACAAAAGTGCAACAGCACTTTATTTTGCCCTCACAAGTGTTCTGGAAATGTTTAAATTAATGAATATATGTAAGTTTTGTTTCAACTACTGCTATTGCACAGTTATTTAGTAATATTTTCATTACAAATATACAATATTTTAGTTAAATTTAGGCAAGTAAGGACTCGGGGACTGTTGTGGCAACCTGTCACTTTTTATTTTTTTGTAGGGAGGAGGAAAAGGTATGGAGAGTAGACCAATCTATGTCTCTACTTACCTCAGCACACTTGTGTAGTTTTCCATCTTGGGGGAAGTATCCTGAGAGGAAAACTGGTGTGCTTGATGTCTTTCAAGTCTCCTCCAGATGCTCTGCTGGTTTCTCTGTCCCCAACTAGCACCTTCCATGGGTGTAAAGCTTGGGTTCTCAGTTTTTTCCTCTGCCTAGGATAAAAGTGGCTGCAGAGGTCCAATCACTTCTTTGAGGTTTTCTTCCATTTTCAGAGTTCTACCCCCTCCACTTTTTATTGTCTCATTAGCTTTCTTCTGCCTTCAAACAGATGATTACTGTATTCTCATGGAAGCTCTTGTCTGTTGTTAGCTTCTGCACCTCACTCAGAAGCAGAAATTCTCCCCTACCCTACTCCCTTGACTTGCTGAAGAAATCTGGTTGTTTATCCTATAGAATTTTCCAGAGTCTGGATTTTATGGATTATATTCCTGCAGTATTAATATGTTCCTCTGTCCTCTGTATTTCCTATAAACTGCTATTAATATCTAAAGGCTTGACCAGATTAATGTTTGATTTTACGTCAAGAATACTTGAAAGACGATCTGTATACTTCTGTCAAGAGGTGCTATCCCCACCCCCCTTTTTGTGGTATTAACTGTCGTTGGTGATCATTACCCAGATCCATTAATTCATTAGGGGTTGCAAAATTGTGCTATTCTAATCTCTTATTCCTTTCTCATTTATTGGCTGGAATATATCTATAAAATAATCTTATCTTCATTAATTCTCTGGTTACTCTGAAAGTACACAGGCATACCTCGGAGATAATGCGTGTTTGGTTCCAGACTACCGCAATAAAGCAAATATTGCAGTAAACGTAGTCACATGAATTTTTGGTTTCCCAGTGCATATAAAAATTATGGTTACACTATATGGTAGTCTGTTAGGTATGCAATAGCATTATGTCCAAAAAAACGATGTATATACCTTAATTAAAAAATAGTGTATTGCTAAAAATTGCTAACATATGAGCCTTCAACGAGTCATAAGATATTTGCTGGTGGAGGGTCTTGCCTTGATGTGATGGCTGCTGATTGATCAGAGTGGTGGTTGCTGAAAGCTGGGATGGCTGTGGTATTTTCTTAAAATAAGACAACAATGAAGGTTGTGGCATCAGTTGACTCTTCCTTTCATGAAACGTTTCTCTGTAGCATGCAGTGCTGTTTGATAGCATTTTACCCACAGTACAACTTATTTCAAAGTTGTAGTCAGTCCTCTCAAACCTTGCCACTGCTTTATCAACTAAGTTTATGTAATATTCTAAATCCTTTGTTGTCACAACAATATTCACAGCATCTTCACCAGGAGTAGTTTGCATCTCAAGAAACCACTTTCTTTGCTCATCCATAAGAACAACTCCTCATCCGTTAAAGTTTTATCATGAGAATCCTTTCTGAAAGGGTTTCAGTTTACTTTGCCCAGATCCATCAGAGGAATCACTATGGCAGCTATAACCTTACCAAATGTATTTCTTAAATAATAGGACTTGAAAGTCAACATTACTTCTTGATCCCTGGGCTACAGAGTGGATGTTGTGTTAACAGGCATGAGAACAACATTAATCTCCTTCTACATCTCCATGAGAGCTCTTGGGTGACCAGATGGATTGTCAATGAGCAGTAATATTTTGAAAGAAATCTTATTTTCTGAGCAGTAGGTCTCAACAGTGGGCTTAAAATACTCAGTAAACTATGTTGTAAACAGATGTGCTGTTATCCAGGCATTGTTGTTCCGTTTATAGAGCACAGACAGAGTAGAATTAGCATAATTCTTAAGGGCCATTGGAGTTTTGGAATGGTAAATGAGCGTTGGCTTCAACTTAAAGTCACTGGCTGCATTAGCCCCTGATGCGAGAGTCAGCCTATCCTTTTAAGCTTTGAAGCCAGTCATTAACCTCTCCTCTGTGAAAGTCCTAGATGGCATCTTCTTCCAATATAAGGCAGTTTTGTCTACATTGAAAGTCTGTTGTTTAGTGTAGCCACCTTCATCAATGATCTTAGCTAGATCTTCTGAATAACTTGCTGCAGCTTCTCCATCAGCACTTACTGCTTCACGTTGCGCTTTTATGCTACAGAGACGGCTTCTTTCCTTAAACCCCATGAACCAATCTCTGCTAGCTTCAAACTTTTCTTCTGCAGCTTCCTCACCTCTCTCAGCCTTCATAGTACTGAAGAGAGTTAGGGCCTTGCTCTGAATTAGGCTTTGGCTTAAGGGAGTATTGTGGCTGGTTTGATCTTCTATCCAAACCACTAAAACTTTCTCCATGTCAGCAATAAGGCTGTTTCACTTTCTTATCACTCATGTGTTCACTGGAGTAGCACTTTTGCACTTTTAATTTCCTTCAAGAATTTTCTTTCGCATTCAAGACTTGGCTAACTGTTTGGTACAAGAGGCCTAGCTTTTGGCCTATTTCGCTTTTGACATACCTTCCTCACAAAGCTTAATCATTTCTAGCTTTTGATTTAAAATGAGAGATGTGCGATTCTTCCTTTCACTTGAACGCCTTGAGGCCACTGCAGGGTTATTAATTGGCCTAATTTCAATATTGTCATGTCTCAGGGAATAGGGAGGCCTGAGGAGAGGGAGAGAGATGGCGGAATGACCGGTCTGTGGAGCAGTCAGAACACACATGTATTTGTCAAATTCACTGTCTTACATGGCTGCGGTTTGTGGTGCCCCAAAACAGTTACAATGGTAACATTAAAGATCACTGATCATAGATCACCATAACAGATATAATAATAATGAAAAAGTTTGAAATATTGAGAGACAGAGACACAGACACAAAATGAGCACATACTATTGGAAAAATGGTGCCAGTAAACTTGCTGGATGCAGGGTTGCCACAAACCTTCAATTTGTAGAAAATGCAATATCTGTGAAGTGCAATAAAATGAGGTATGCGTATATATAGGAAAGACTCAATAAACGCTTTATTTACCGGTTTTCAAAAGAATTATCTAGCATCCTTAAAAGGTTGCCAGTGAGAGTTTTTTGTTTTGTTGATAATTATTAACAACTCATGGATGTGAAGTTATTTATTTCAAGCCACTGTAGCTATTATTCTTACTGACATTCATATTGGCCCATTTTTGGCCAGTGGGCTTTTTCAGATTGATTCCAGAGTGCTTTCAGAGTGATAGAGGTCTTTACTAGTTTACTTGTTTTCTCTTGGGAAAAGTTGTTTGGAACTGTGGTGAAATGAGTTCCTTTATGTGGCCATTTGCCTTGTTCTTTGGAGAAACAGCTTGAGAGATTTTTCCTCTTAGCCCTGAGGAGTCACTCCCCTAGTTTGTACCCCTGAGGGTTTGTTACTTTTGTCCAGGTTGATTGACCTTTCCTGGGGAAGCTGTAAACCATTTGATTTTTCGTCTGGCTCTGAGCTGCAGCCTGCCCCGTGTTTGGTATGTACCTTGCATGGATTGGTCAATAATCAAAAACCAAACCCACTGCCATTGAGTCGATTCTAACTCTTAGTGACCCAGTAGGACAGAGTAGAGCTGCTCCATAGGATTTCCAAGGCTGTAAATTTTTATAGGCACAGACTGCCATATCTTTCTCCTGCGAAACAGACCAGTGTCTTCAAACGGCCTACCTTTTGGTTAGCAGCCAAGCACTTTAACCACTGTACCAGTAGTGGCTTCTTCGATTGGTGAATTAAAACAAAAAACAAAAAAAACCAAACCCATTGCAGTCGATTTCAACTCATAGTGACCCTATAGGACAGAGTGAATGTACCCACACGAATGAAGTGACTATGGACTCTTCAGATGAATTGACTGTGTTCTGCTATGCAAATGAAGTGCCTGTGGCCTACCAAGCAGGGATTGGTCAGTTTGTGACCCCACTGTGAGGGGACACGCCTTGAAACTGACATGGAGTTGTGTGAGAGAGAGAGAGAGAGAGAGAGTGTGTGTGTGTGTGTGTGTGTGTGTGTGTGTGTGTGTATGTATGTGTGTGCAGCCAACCCCAACCCGACAGGTTTTTTCAGACAGAAGCAGGAAGAGAAGCTGCAGGAACAAGCAGAAGGAAGAAAAAAGAGAAGAAGTAGAGAGAGGAGGCAAGGAACCTCCTAAAAGAGCTGTAACACAGTCAAGGGCTATAACACTGAAGATAGCGAGAGGCCTGGAAGGGGCCCAGTGACAAAGCCAGCAGACAAATGGCAAGGCCAAGAGGAGCCTATCCTCAGGGGAGCTGAGAGGAGCCTGTCCTCAGGGGAGCTGAGAGGAGCCTGTCTTCAGGGGTCTGAGAGGAGCCTATCCTCAGGGCAGCCGAGAGGAGCCTGTCCTCAGGGGAGCCGAGAGGAGGCCTACATAGCCAAGAGGAGCTTAGAGAGCTGTTCTGTACTGAAGAAGGGAGATTTTGCCTACTTGCTTCCTAATCTAGATCCTGAGTTGAGCCTGCTGATCCTGATCCCCAGATGTACCCTGTTCCTTAGTAAACCATTTAACTGTAAGTGCAGTTCATGAGTTCTGTGAGACATTGCAGCAAATTGCTGAACCCAAATGTGGGAGGGAAGAGTGCTGAGGGGAGGGAGAGTGGCCGGTGTCAGAGATGGAGTAGTACAGCAGCTTGAAGAATGTGGAAATCCGGGATATATTGACCTCTGCCTCATAGGAATTGGCTTTGTACTGATTCTTACGCTTGAAATTTTTTGTACATTGACTCATCCTGTGTATTTCTTGTCCCAGACCTGGAACTAGCCATTTCTGTAAGAAGTCCTGGTTATTTTTAGTGGGCATGATATTTAAAGATCATAGTCTGAATGTAGTGGTTAAGAGCTTGCCTGCTAACCAAAAGTTAGGCAGTTCGACTCCACCAGCCGCTCCTTGGAAACCCTATGGGGCAGTTCTGCTCTGTCCTGTAGTGTTGCTATGAGTCAGAATCAACTTGATGGTGCGTGCACATACACACGCACACATGCATACACACACACACACACACAGTGTATGCCTTCACACACTCATTGATCTTTTATAGACAGGCATTTGAAAGCTGATAACACACACGCACACAGTGTATGCCTTCACACACTCATTGATCTTTTATAGACAGGCATTTGAAAGCTGATTTGACCAATGGTGCTCTAAGTAACCAGTAGTGATTTATGTGGCTATTTTAGCAGACATTTCTAGTGTGAAATGTTTAGTTTGAATGTGATATAAAAACAATATTTAAAGACCTGTAGGTACAAGTTAAATGTGTTGTTGCTAAAAGTTGTTGCTTACTGGTCGTACTTAGGTAAACCTTGATTGTTGCTTTTTGTTCATCACTCTCTTATAAGTGATCTGGTTCTTTGTTTTAAAAGTTCTATCAGATGAGCTAACTGTAAACACAAACTAAACCTGTTGCACTCAAGTTGATTCGGACTCATAATGACCCTATAGGACAGCCCCATGGGGTTTCCAAGGCTGTCATCTTTAAGGAAGCAGACTGCCACATTTTTCTCCCGAGGAGCAGCTGGTGGGTTCGGACTGCTGACATTTCAGTTCGCAGCCAAGCACTTAACCAACTGTGCCACCAGGGCTCCTTTAGCTGAGTAGTTAAGTATAAATTTCTTCTGTTGATACAGGCTAATTAGATCTCGTCTTTAAATAGACATTATTGCTTTATAAAATACTTGGAAGAGAGGAAAATAATGATCTGTAATCCCATCATCCTAACAGCTTATACTTTTTGAGTATTCTTTTGTTATCAAATTTGGTTCGTATGCAAAAATTTTTTACATAATCACATCTAGCCAGAGTTAGCAACATTCGTCTCACAATTCCCACATAACCTTTAGCTACTTCATCAATTCCTCTAGTTTTTAAAAAAAAAAAAAGATGTTCTAACTGTTTCTCATTTTAAATCCTCATGAGTGCTACGGTCCTATTTCTGGAGCAAGGGCAGTCACTCTACTGTTTGTTTTACTAATAGAGTTGAAAAGTAGTCCAAAACAAATCAGCTTTTAAAAATCCCATTTTGTTTTGGATTTTACTCTGATGTTTAACAGTGTAATTATCATTTTTAAAAAAGTTCCTGATGTTAACATGAGTTGTCATTCTCTGAGCACACCTCACCTGATAAGAATGAGATAGTGAAAATTGTTGCTGCTGTTAGTTGCTGTCGCGCTGACTCCGCCTCACCGTGACCTTGTGTGTAACAGAATGTAAGATTGCCCATTCCTCTATTAGCCTCACAGTAGCCAGCATGGTTGAGTACATCGCTATGGCTGTTGTGCCGCTCCATCTCTCAGAGGCTCTCCCAAGCCCTCATTGGCCCTCTGCTTCACCAAATATGATGTCCTCCTCCAGAGATTGATCCTTCCTGAAGAAGTTTCCTAAGCAAGCGAGAAGGACAGTATTCTCTTGTGATCCATAAAGTTTTCATTGGCTAATTTTCAGAAATAGATTGCAGATTTTCTTCCTACTCTCTCTTAGTCTGGAAGCTTTTCTGAAACCTGTCCACCATGGGTGACCCTGCTGTATTTAAAATACTGGTGGCCTAGCTTCCAGCATCACAGCAACACACAAGCCACCACAGTATGACAAACTGATGGACGGATGATAGAGTGAAAATTATTACCCAATTATTTCTTCATTTTTAATAGATTTTTCTTCTTTATTTAAACAATAATTCAAAATTATTGAAAAAAATTCAAATTTTGAGCAGTTCAATTATAAGGAAGTCTGAGCTCCTGCCTCCTATTTTCTATGAGACAGTTAGTGTCTGTTCCCTAATTCAGAATGCTGAGGAAGTGATTGAACTAAATAGATAGGCACCTTTCTACATTTATATTAGAAAAGGTTCTTTTAGCTACAGGTGAAGTCATATTGGTTCTGTCAGGTGTTTTATGAATAAAATAGACTGGTATTAAGTGAGACTCTAGCTATCATTTGTAACAAACGTTCTTGGTAAAATGCTTTTCAGGTTTGAAATAGACTGAGATAGAAACATAACTTAATTGTAAGTCATGAGCTGCAGTACTGAAACTTTCATTCATTTCTGCTAGTAAAAGTGTATCCTTTCTTTCTCGCTTTCGATTGTTTTTTTTTTACTCCTCAATCTTATCATTTGAGCAGTGAAATTAGAGTGCGATAAATTTTTCTCAGTGTTAACCAAAGAATTGATTAAAATTGTTTTTATTTCTTTTAGGAAGTCCACCTTCTTCAATGTATTAACCAATAGTCAGGCTTCAGCAGAAAACTTCCCATTCTGCACTATTGATCCTAATGAGAGCAGAGTACCTGTGCCAGATGAGAGGTTTGATTTTCTTTGCCAGTACCACAAACCAGCAAGGTAAGAAAACCTTTATGCCATTGTTTATTTGGTGGCTCTGTATAGACTGAGTAAAGAAATGTAAGTGATATGTTTAAAATCACGTAGAAGAGTTTTTCAGAATTAGTGTGGCATTGTTGTTTTAGGTGATTGTAAAAGTAATGTAGAACATGGACAAGGGTGAGGGAGGATACATCTGCGGTTTTTACAGTTATCTTCTGTGAGGGGTGTAAAATAGAGGGAGTAGTTGGTTTTATATGATCCTGTGCATGTAAATTATATGTGTATATGTGTATGCAAGGAGCCCTGGGGATGCAGTGGTTAAGCACTTGGCTACTAGCCGCTCTGCAGGAGAAAGATGTGGCAGTCTGTTCCCGTAAAGATTACAGCCTTGGAAACCCTATGGGGCAGTTCTGGTCTGTCCTGTAGGGTTGCTATGAGTTGGAATTGGCTTGATGGCAACAGGTTATTTTAATGTGTGTATGCATAGGAAAATGTATATAATGAAGTTTACAAACTAGTTGGTGGTTATCTCTAGATAGTAGAATTTTTAGATGATTTTTACTTCATTTCTTATACCCCTCTATATTGTTTGAATTTTTTACAGTAAGCGTATATTATATCTTTAATTAGAAAAAATAAGTAAAGCTGTTTTATTACGAAAAAATAGTACAGGTTCATTGCAGTAAGTTCACACAATAGGGAATATATAAAGAGAGGCATGATAAAAACCGAAAAACCAAACCCATTGCCTTAGAGTTGATTCTGACTCACAGCAACCATATAGGACAGAGTAGAACTGCCCCATGGAGTTTCCAAAGAGCGATTGGTGGATTCAGACTGCCAACGTTTCTGGTTAGCAGCCCAAGCTCTAACCACTGCACCACCAGGGCATATTAAAATTCATCACTGAGTGGCTCCTAAGTATTTTCCTAGAGAGGAAAGAATTTCTATAAAATGTTGGGGGAATTCATTTGGTTAATAAACAGATTCTTAGTACTATTTTATAATAAAACCATCCTTTCTTTTTCAGCAAAATTCCTGCCTTTCTAAATGTAGTAGATATTGCTGGCCTTGTGAAAGGAGCTCACAATGGGCAGGGGCTGGGAAATGCCTTTTTATCTCATATTAGTGCCTGTGATGGAATCTTTCATCTAACACGTGAGTACAGTTGCTTATTTAATTGATTAATTTCATGAAGATCAGTGCTTTCTTTCCATTGTTGCTCAAATAAAATGAGAAATGACTGATTAAAAGGTTTTCTTTGCTTCTTAAGATGAATCATGGGTTTATCTGTTAATTGTGAATTTAAAGCTATTTAACATGACCTCCGTGTGTGAAGGCTTATTCCTTAGCAAGTAAATGCTGAATTGGTAGTATATTCTTACTGAATTTTATCCCCTGTTCTGGATTAGACCCTTTTAGAAGTGTTTCATTGTGGAGTAATTTTGTTGATCATAAAGACGTTTTGATATTTTCTTAAGTTGTATCATTTTTCTACATTTTTGCTTACACCATGTGTTGAGAAGGCAGAATTGATAGAGGAAGTGGTTCCATTGTTTTGGGGAAGAGAAAGGCATCTAGTTTATCTATTAGAAATGAATGGATTAAGGAAAAACTATAGGTCAGCTAGTCCTTATGGAGAGAGGAAAACAGGTAGAACAGTTGGGTTGGCTTTTGTTCTTTTGACCACAAAAGTGAGGGAAGAACATAATAATCCTCTGATAAAACAGAAGGATTTAGGTAAAGGCTCAGGTCAAGACTGTACTTTATGATAACAGTATTATAGTGAGCAAATTAATGCAAATGAAGGAAACACAAGGTAGAGGTGGGGGCTGCTTCTAGTCTGTTTGTTACTGGTCATTGAGAATGAGTGTTTAGAAAATTTTATAACAGATCGAGGAATTTTTTTGTCCTTTGAATCTAGTAATAAAATTTTTGCTAGTATTTTTTTATGTATCTTTTAAAGAATTCATTTGCCTAGTAATTCATTTTTATTTTGCAAGAGTCTACCACAAAAGCGCATCACAGGTAGTCTGAGAAGCACTGATAAAGTTAACTTTCACCTTTGGTGAAGGTTTGGAAAGACCTTCTGGAGCGATTTGTGGTGCAGGCAAAGAATAAGGTCATTGTGGGGAAAATTCAGTTATGTAGAGAAGTGTTACTTAGAGCCTGTGCATTGGTGAAACCCTCTGTTTTTCTAATAATTTCTTCTCCACTATTCTGGTGACTGATGTGAGGGTTTAGAAGAGAGGATAAAGTTAGGTGTCACTCCAGGTGTCTGGACTGGATCAGTTGAAGGAATCACGATGCCATTAACTGAAATGCTAAATATAGAGGGAGCAGCAAGTCTTGAGAGAGAGATGATAAGTGACGTTTTGGACATTTTTATGAGTTTGTGTACCTAGGACATCCAGGTAGGGATATCTATCAGGAACTAGAATCCATAGGGCAAGTGTGACAGAAGGCTGATAGCAAGGGAACTGCTGAAAGTTGGGGTGTGTTTGGTTTAATTGGCATAGTTCTTGGGTGGTGCAAATGGTTAGATACTTGACTACTAGCCAGAAGGTTACAACCAGGAAAACCCCATGGAGCAGTTCTACTCTACACACATGGGGTCACTATGAGTCAGAATTGACTTGACGACAACTAAGTTTAATTGCATTTTTTTCCTCCTTCTTAATAATTGTATCTTAGATTGATTGAAGTACAATAAAATATGTATGCTCCTAACTAAACGCATTTTTCCCTAAGGAATGCATATTTTATTTTTGAAATTACCATATGGTAAAATTAACTATTTTTTATTATTCAGTTCTATGAATTTTGACATGTGTATAGTAGATTCATGTATTGACCACCATAATCAGGACACAGAAGACGTCCATCACCCCAAAGCACTCTGTTAGACTATCCTTTTATATTTATACTCTCCCCACCCCTAACCCTGCAACTGCCTTAACTGATCTGTTCTCCATCATTATGGTTATCTTTTTGAGAATGTTTTGTAAATGAAATCATGAGAATGTGCTTTTTTGCTTTGTTTTATTTTGAAAAGATGATTACAGATTAAAGTTAATGGTCTTACTAGCAGATCCTCTAGGCCCATCCATTAGACATGCCTCTAGAAACTAGCAGGATGAGAGGATATTGCAGAGGGGATTAGTTTCCTATATATTTTTTTCTTTAATTTTTCAGTTTTCTTTCATCCTATTATTTTATGGATTGTTTATTTTAAATTTTATTGTGCTTTAGATGAAAGTATACAACACAAATTATTTTCTCATTCAAAAATTTATACACAAATTGTTTTGTGACGTTAGTTGCAATCCCTGCAATGTGACAGCACTCTTCTCCTTTCCACCCCGGGTTCTCGTGTCCATTTGTCCAGTTTTACTGTCCCTTCCTGCCTTCTCATCTTGCTTTTGGGTAGGACTTGCCCATTTGGTCCTATGGGTCTTTTAGATATCTTTCAATACCAAAACGTTTGGTCAGAGTTTCTGCTCTCAGTGGGTCCTGTGTCTTTAGCGTCTTGAACTTGCCCTGAGAGCAGTTTAGATTTGTAGCTGTTTCTTCTGGTATCCTGCTTTCTTCTGGATTTTGGCCTTGTAGGTAGTCTTTGAGCAGATTGACTGCATTTTATACAGTATATTAAAGTTGTCTTCCATGGTAGGGTTGGTCTGAATTATTTAAGCCCTTTCTGCCATGTGGCATACTGGTCAAGAGCTTGGCTGCTATCTTAGTCATCAAGTGCTGCTGTAACAGAAACACCGCAAGTGGATCTCTTCAACAAAGAGAAATTTATTTTCTCACAGTCTAATAGGCTGCAAGTCCAAATTCAGGGCATCAGCTCCAGGAGAAGGCTTTTTCTCTCTGTCGGCTCTGGAGAAGGCTTTTTCTCTCTGTCGGCTCTGGAGGAAGGACCTTGTGATACATCAGTCTTCCCTTGGTCTGGGAGCATCTCAGTGCAGGAACCTCAGGTCCAAAGGACGTGCTCTGCTCCCGGCACTGTTGTCTTGGTGATACGAAGTTCCCCTGTCTCTCTGCTAGCTTCTCTCTTTTATATCTCAAAAGAGATTGGCTTAAGACACTACCTAATCTTGTAGACCTCATCAATATAACTGCTGCTAATCCATCTTATTACATCATAGTGATAGAGTTTACAACACACAGGAAAATCTCATCAGATGATAAAATGGTGGACAATCATACAGTACTGGGAATCATGACCTAGCCAAGTTGACAGATATTTTTGGGGGACACAGTTCAATCCATGACAGCTGTTAACCAAAAAGTCAGCAGTTTGAATCCACCAGCTGCTCCTTGGAAACCCTCTGGGGCAGTTCTACTCTGTCCTGTAGGGTCGCTATGAGTCGAAATCAACTTGTCATGGTTTGAATTATGTCCCCCAAGAAATGTGTGTATCAGTTTGGCTGGGCCATGATTCCTGGTACTGTGTGATTTTCCTGTATGTTGTATACCTGCCTCTATGACGTTAATGAGGGAGGATGGGTGGCAGTTTTGTAAGGCAGGACTGGATCTACAAGACTGGATTGTGTCCTGAGGCAGTCTCTTGAGATATAAAGGACAGAAGTGAGCAGTGAGACAGGGGGACCTTATACCATCGAGAAAGCAGTGCCGGGAGCAGAGCGCGTCCTTTGGACTGGGGTCGCTGCGCCTAGAAGTTCCTAGTCGGGGGGAACACTAATGAGAAGGCTGACAGAGAGAAAAAGCCTTCCCCGGGAGCTGATGCCCTGAATTTGGACTTTCAGCCTACCTTACTGTAGAGAAATAAATTTCTCTTTGTTAAAGCCATCCACTTGTGGTATTTCTGTTATATATAGCAGCACTAGATAACTAAGACACAACTCGACAGCAACAGATTTCTTTTTTTTTTAATCTGCCCATTACTAGGAGGGAAGATTTTTTTTTCCCCCCATCTTTTATTTTGTTTGTGAGCTCTCACTTGATTCAGCCTTTTTTTTTTTTATTGTACTTTAGATGAAGGTTTACAGAACAAATAGTTTCTCATTAAATAGTCAGTACACATATTGTTTTATGACATTGGTTAACAACCCCACGACACGTTGACACTCTCCCTTCTCAACCTTGGAGGACCTTTTTTTCTTTTTTGGTGAAAATACACATAGCCAAAGTCACACCATTTCAAAAAATTCTACATGTACAATTCAGTAACATCGATTACATTCTTCCTGTTGTGCTGCTATTCTCACTATCCTTTTGCAAATTATTCCATCACCATTATCTTTAACTCACTGCCCACTAGGCTTCCCATCAAACCTTTTGAGTTGCTGTTGTCAGTTTGATCGCACATAGATAATTCTTGTTTTTTTTTTTGTACCTTAGATGAAGCTTTTCAGAACAAATAGTTTCTCATTAAACAGTACACATATTGCCCTGTGACAATGGTTAACAACCCCATGACATGTCAACACTGTCCCTTCCCAACCTTGGGTTCCCTATCACCAGCTTTCCTGTCCTCTCCTGCCTTCTAGTCCTTGTCCCTGGACTGCTGTGCCTCATTAGTCCCATTTTGTTTTACGGGGCTGCCCAATCCCTGGCTGAACAATAAACCTCGGGAGTGACTTCACCACTGAGCTAAAAGGGTGTCCTGGGGCCGTACTCTTCAGAGTTTCTCCAGTCTGTCAGGCCAGTAAATCTGGTGTTTTTTTGTGAGTTAGAATTTTGTTCTGCAACCTTCTCCAGCTCTATCCAGGACTCTCTGTTGTGATCCCTGTCAGAGCAGTCAGTGGTAGTAGCCGGGCGCCATCTAGCTGTACTGGACTCAGTCTGGTGGAGGCCTTGGTAGCTGTGGTCAATTAGTCCTTTGAACTAATCTTTTCCCTGTTGCCTATTCTCTTCATTCTCCCTTGTTCCTGAAGGGGTGAGACCAGTGGAATCTCTTAGATGGCTGCTTACAGGCTTTTAAGACCCCAGACACTACTCGCTAAGGTAGAATGTAGAACATTGTCTTTATAAACTGTGTTATGCCAATTGAGCTAGATGTTCCCTGAGACGATGGTCCCCATAGCCCTCCACCCAACAATTCAGGCCCTCAGGGAGTCTGGATGTGTCTGTGGAGCTTCCATGACCTTTCCTTGTATAAGCTGTGCTGGCTTCCCCAAAGTATAGTGTACTGTCTTACCCTTCCCCAAAGTTACCACTTATCTATTGTCTGTTTAGTTTCCCCTCCCCACCCCTCCCATTCCTGGTAACCAACAAAGATTGTTTCTTTTTGTGTGTAAACTTTTACATGAGTTTTTACAGTAGAGGTCTCATGCAACATTTGTCCTTTTGTGATTGACTTATTTCACTCAGCATAATGTCCTCCAGTTTCATCCATGTTACGAGATACTTCACAGATTCATCATTGTTCTTTATCATTGCATAGTACTCCACTGTGTGTATATACCATAGTTTATCCATTCACCTGTTGATGGGCATCTAGGTTGTTTCCATCTTTTTGCTATTGTGAACAATGCTGCCACGAACATGGGTATACATATGTCTATTCGTGTGACAGTTCTTATTTCTCTAGGATATATTCCTAGGAGTGGGATTGCTGGATTGTATGGTATTTCTGTTTCTAGCTTTCTAAGGAAGCACCATATCATTTTCCAAAATGGTTGTATCATTTTGCATGAGAGTTCTGACCTCCCTGCAACCTCTCCAACATTTGTTATTTCCAGTGTTTTTGATTTGTGCCAGTAATGCTGGGGTGAGATGGTATCTTATTGTAGTTTTCATTTGCATTTCTCTAATGGCTAGTGATGGCGAGCATTTCCTCATGAGTCTGTTGGCCGCTTGTGATTCAGCCTTTTTTATCGGACAAAATTCTTTTTTTTAACCTATGTAATTTTTTTTGACGTTCTTCTAATTTTAAAATTAATACATAATTACTTTTAATACTTTAATCTTCTAGAAGCTGATACAGTACTGCAGTATTGCTATTTAAGTAATTAAATAATATATGCATGAAAATTATTTTTTCTTTGGCAAAATAGCTCTAGATCTAAAGCAAAATATACTCATTATGGAAACATATCTGTTGCCGTCGAGTCGATTCTGACTCATAGCAACCCTACAGGACAGACTATAACTGCCCTATAGGGTTTCCAAGGTTGTAATCTTTATGGAAGCAGACTGCCACATCTTTCTCCCATGACACAGCTGGTGAGTTTGAACTGCCAGTCTTTCGGTTAGCAGCTATGGCCTTAACCACTTGCCACCAAGGCTCCTTATAGAAACATAGGAAAATATAAAAATGTAATTACCTACCTATTCATGAATAATTTTTTAAAAAAACATGGGTTTTCCCTCGAGACTGTGGCCCTTAGTCACTCTTCTACCTTGGATCTGAAGCCACTCCTGGAGATCATCTTTGAACCAAATAATAGAGAAGCCTGTAAAATAAACACTAACACCCATGAGGAAAGTACTTCTTAGAACAATCAACTGTAGGAAACCAAAAGGGCAACATTTGCTCAAAAGCAAAGGTGAGAAGGCAGGAAGCGGCAGGAAAACCAGACAAATGGGAATGGGGAACTCAGGGTGGAAATGGGGAGAGGGCTGACACGTTGCGGGGATTGTAACCAATGTCACGGAACACTTTGTGTATAAGTTATTGAAGGAGAGACTAATTTACTGTATAAACTTTCACCTGAAGCATAATAAACAAAACAAACAAACGTGGGTTTTGATGCCCAGAGGTAGAATTACTAGGCCAAGGGGTCAAGGGGTATGTATATTTTTTAAAATTCTATTAATTAGATACATCCAAATCCTCTGTCTGTATCTCTGTGGGAGTATTAGCTTTTTAAAACTTAATTTTATGTTTTGAATAATGTTAGATAGGTCATACACTGAAATAGATAAACATTTACATGAAGTCTTGCTCATACCCATTTCTGATTCCTCTGCTTTGCCTTCTTCATAATTAATGATACATTTGTTTTTTTATTTTTTCTTCTAGAGCAAAGATTGGCAAACTTTTTCTCTAATGTGCTAGATAGTAAATATTTTGCTCTGCATGTTCTTTGTGTGTGTGTTTACAAACTTTTAAAAGTGTAAAAGTCATTCTTTCTAGCTTGAGGGTCATACAAAAGCAGGCCAAAGCCTTAATTTGCTGTGCCTGTTCTAGAATTTCTCATGCAATACAGGCACATAGGAATATATTATATATGTCATCTTTGTTGAAAACATTTTTATTAGTCTTTTCCTTTGATTTCTTCTATTAGTTTTATACAAGAAAATGCTTATCCTCTTCAAGATCAGGTAAATATTTACATCTATTTTCTTCTAGTTTTATTCTTTATTTTTTACTGAGATATAAAATATGTACAGTAAGGTACAAAAATGCATAAATCTGAATTGCACGGCTGGATATATTCGTACACATGCATACACCTTTGTAAGCACCATGTATATCAAGATACAGAACATTTCTGTCATCTTCCCTAGTCAGTCCCCCACTCAGGGTAATCACTATTCTGACTTATGTCATTGATTAATTTTGCTTGTTTTTGAACGTCATATAAATGTAGTCATACAATCTATATGCTTATGTGCCTTCCCTTCTCTGAACATCATGTCTGTGAGATTCATCTCTATTGATGTATATATCAGTATGGATAATTTGTAATTTTTTCAAGACAGAAATTTAGATTTTTGTTTACTTTGAGGCTTTGCAGGATTATGTCATTTAGTTAACAAAGATGATATTCTAGCAACTATATACCAACACACTGAATGAATTTTGGAGTAGGAAGATGTTTGGGGCAGAAAGAACAGCCATGAGGTTTTTGTAGTATTTGAGGAGGAACTAATGAGGGCTGGATTTCAGAAAACTGTAAATGGCTGTAGAGGGAAAAAGCAAATTTGAGAGACTTTGTAAAGAAGGAATAGGGCTTAACGAGAGGCTTTTCTTCCATCTGTAAAGAAAATTCTCTTCCAATAAGACTGTTTGCCAAAGATTCAATACAGACTAGGGAAACAGCAACCATATTATGGAAAACAAATTCTTTCTTAATTCAAACATGCAATAACTTCTCTGATAACAGGTGTTTTATTTAGAAAGATGATTAATTTTTGTCTCTAGGATTTAGTGAGCCAAAATGACTTGTTTTCACCAATTTTTAAAAGTAGTATAACTTCTTATTGTCAGTTTTTTAAAGAACATGACGAGGTTATTGATTTCACTGAATCCTTAGCTTTTTAAAGCTGGCATTAGAAGTTTTGAAGTTATATTTCAACAGGAAGCTAAGACGTTTATGTTATCTGAAGGACATCACCTTTGGCAGAATAGCTGCACCTACTGTCAAGCTATTTATAGATAAAACTTGTTATTAAGTTTTTTAATAGGTACTTAGCGATAAGATCTTGTAGGCTAGAAACGAGTTCTGCTTCCTGAGCTGTGAGACAGTTTTGTTCCCAACTTAGAAACACATATAGGAAGTTCTGATTTGCAGAATTATTAATTAATTAATAAGGTATATAACCAGTTACAGTTGAAGAAAACAGCTTCAAATACAGTTTATTTTCAGCTAAGTTGATGAGTATGTGTATGTATGTGTGTGTGTTGGTGGTAGTGGTGGGAGTATGGATATACTACCCTGTCCTTTCCTGAGTTCTGTACACCAGTTGCCTGTTAAATTTTCTGCCTATGGCAGTATATAGTATTATATAGCTGCCTATGGTAGTATACAGCTTATTATAGTTAAATTTTCTGTCAACTTTTTCCATGAACTTGAGTTGCATTTATTGTTTTACCCTGCTGACTTCTAAAGGGAATTTTAACTGTCTTATGATAAAAGACATATATATTAAAACAATAGGAAAATGATGAAAACCAATTTATAAAGAGTGAGGATTAAAGGGCAAGGGGTGGATGCATGGCTAGAAAGCTAAGTACACAGTAACACATAATCCATACTAAGTAAGATATTGAAATTGAGTATAAATCCTAAACTACTAAGCTTCATGGCAGCCAAGGCAAAGAGGAAAAGTTATGGATTATTTAATTTCATATATATCTGATATATATCAGTAGAGATACCCTTTTCTAGCTTTTAGTTGAAATTTATTGCATCTTTGCAGGAGAGACTTAACGAACAGTCTGGTATATAGTGTTTTCTATTAGATTGCATAAAGAGCAGTAATTTGGAAGCAGTCTTCTACTCATCGTAACTCTGGATTAAAAGCAGAGGGAATAGAATTAGGTTTTTCTTTCCTCAAGTATTAATCTTTACTGTACTTCCAATTCATACAAAGGGTAAAATGTAAGGAATCTAGAGAACAATAGAGTTAGCATTTTTTTAATACCCGTTCAAAGTATTAACAGGCTTTGGCAGTTGTGGTAGAGCAGGCAATTCAGTATTAAGATCATTAGCATGTGTTTGAATTGTTGCATTTTATGTTGATTGCTGGAAGAAAGAAAATTATTATTAAGCACTTGGTATATGTTAGGTAGTGTGATAGGCTCTTTGTAATATATTGTTCTATTTGATCTTAACAATTGTTGAGGATTGTTATCCCAGTTGTACAGGTGAGAAAATTGAGAGTGGGAGGTTAAGTCATTTTCCTAAGGTTACATACCTAGTAAATTGGGTGTAGAGACTGTATTTCTTCTTTAAAGTCATTTCTCTTTCCACCATATCACATTGTTTTTATATATTTTAGGTCTGAGTGTTTAAGAATCCATCCATGTATTTGTGTGTGTGTGTGTGTGTGTGTGAGAAAATTCAAATACTTGGTGTACATTCTTTTTCAGAGAATACTTGCTCTGCACAGTAGTGACCTACAGGAATATCAGGAAACTTCTGAAGAGACAGGTGCTGTATAGTGATTTTAAAAGAATTGTTGTTCTTGTTAGGTGCCATCCGACTCATAGCGACCCTTTGTACAACAGAAGGAAACACTGCCCGGTCTTGGCACCATCCTCACAATCGTTGTTATGCTTGAGCCCATTGTTGCAGTCACTGTGTCAGTCCATCTCATTCAGGGTCTTCCTCTTTTTCACTGACCCTCTACTTTACCATGCATGATGTCCTTCTCCAGGGACTGAATCCTGATAACGTGTCCGAAGTATGTGAGGCGTAGTCTCGCCATCCTTGCTTCTAAGGAGCATTACCTGTTGATATTTGAATACCGGTAGCATGGCTTCCAGCATCACAGCAACATGCAAGTCCCCACAGTAGGACAAACTGACAGACGTGCAGGGGTTAAAAGAATTAGGTTATAGCTTTTGTTCGTATGTGTGCCAGGCTCTGCGTGAAGCTCTTTACATTAGGAATTTCATTTAATTCTCAGAAGTGAATACAGAGAGGTTAGGAACTTGCCCAAGGTTACACAGCTGGTAGATGATATAGTTGGGAGTAGAACTCAGTAGGCAAGTTTGATTCCAAAACTTGTACTTTTAGCCTTTGCTGACCAATGGAAATATAATGTGAGCCATAAATGTGAGCAACATAGGTAATTTTAGATTTTCTGGTAGCCACAGTAAAAATAAATTAACAGGTATAATGTTTTTAAAAATGTATTTTATTTAACCCAGTATATAAAAAACCTTATTATTTCAACATGTAGTAAATATAAAAAAAAAGTTGAGATATGTTACCTCTTTTTGGTACTATGTCTTTGAAATCTGATAGTGTGTATTTTACACTTATAGCACATTTCCATTTGGGCTAGCCCCATTTCAAGTGCTTAATAGCCACATGTGGCTAGTGACTACAGTATTGGACAGCCCAATTCTACACCATATGCATAGAAAAAAATGGAAGAAAGTATGTCGAGCTGTTGGTAGATTTCTGGAGAATTGAATTGGTGTGGAGAAGGAGATGGGGGATTTTCATTTTTTATTTTAGAATTTTGATTTTTTTTGAAGTAAGCATATATTATTCTGATTCTTAAAACATGAGGAATTTCTATTTTAAATACAAGTTTTAGATCTGCACAAATGATTCAGGTAAGTTTCAAGAGTTCTGCATTAAAACAATGAGAAGGTGACTTTGGCTTAGAATGTTGTGATGTCAGGAGTTATCAGTGATCTATCTCTGTTAACATGTTTGATTTTAAGCAAGGCTAATCAGGACGGTTCTGCCAGGATGATTTAGTTAAGGAGTTTATTCTCAGATAACTAAATTATTGGGCTCCGTTGTTAGAGAAGTTACTTCCTTGATTGCTCCCATAATATTGGTTTGTATGGTCTAATCTGTCATAAAGCAATACTTGTATTTCTAAGAAACCTTAGTGTAGTGAACATTTGGGGAGTGGGAAGGTAGAGTGGTGAAGGCTGTCCTTATACCCTCTAACATACTTGTCCTAATAGCAAAGTAATTTCTTTGTGGGGGATTACCTCATTCCCATTTTATGTATACTAGGTGAGAGGGCATTATCCAGTTTTTTCCTTCTACCCTGAGAGTCTGAGGGGGCCCTGTCCTTGCCAGGTAGACCCAGAAGTGTACACCTAACCTAAGCTGGGCTTTGAAAGAAGCAAAGATTGAGGGACATCATTGAACTAATTCAGTATTTTATTTCATTTGGCTCTTTTTTTTCAAGAGTAAGAATGATGATAGGGAAGGAAGCACAGTCTTTTTAAAATTTTTATATTTTAATAGATTCTTAGCAGTTTTATTGTCTTTACACCAGTCATTTAATATGCACAGTGCAGAGCCACCTAAACAAAATTGTTTTGTCAAAGCAAAGGGAAGCCCTTGTTAGTTGTGCCAGCCTACTGTTGTTTGAGATATAATCAGTAGCTATCTAACTTGATAACAAATTGTGTTCCCTTACAATAGATTGAATTATATACAATTTAGGTACAAAATTTTTGCTCTAGAAAAAAATGACCATCATTCCATAATACATTCAAAATTGTAATTTAATTATGTGTTTGCATTCCCCCCTTATACCTTATGAATTCTTGGAAAGTAATGAGCACCTTCCCCAAAAGACAGCTTTGGTGTTGTATTTTACATTTTGATTATAAATGGCTAAACAGATGCTGTTACTTAAATAAATATTTTATTTAGAAAATACAGTATAAACATCCTTTACCAGTATCCTTTGCCAAATTTTCCATCACCATGAACAGATACATACTGCTTCCTAAATAATGACTCCTCCTTTCTCCCTCCTTTCTACGCCTGGTAATCATTAATAAACTTTGATCTCTGTACATTTGCCTATTTCCTGTAAGTGGGATCATGCAGTATTTGTCCTTTTGTAACTGATTTATTTCACTCAGCATAGGGTTTTCAAGGTTCACCCATATTGTAGCATGTATCAGGACTTCATTTCTCTTTATGCCTAATTAATATTCCATCATATGTATGTATCTCATTTTGTTTACTCTTTCATCTCTTGATAGACATTTAGGTTGTTTTCACCTTTTGGCTATTGTGAGTAATGCTGCAATGAACACTGCTCTACAGGTTTCTGTTTGCATTTCTGCTTTCATTTCCTTTGGGCATGTACCTAGAATTTGAATTGCTGGGTTATATAGTAGTTCTATGTTTAACTTTTTGAGGAACCTCTGAAATGTTTTCCACAGTGGCTATACTGTTTTGCATTCCCACCAGCACTGCATTTAGGGTTCCATTTTCTCTACATCCTCACCAACGCCTGTTATTTTCCTTTTTTTAAGAAAAAATCATAGCCTTTCTAATTGGAGTGAGGTGATATTTTATTGTGTTTTGATTTGTATTTCCTAATGACTAATAACATAGAGCATATTTTCATGTGCTTGTTGGCCATTTGTATTTTTTCTTTGGTGAAATATGTGTTTAAGTCCTTTGCCCATTTTTGATTGAGTTGTTCGTCTTTTTGTTGTTAAGTTGTAGGAGTTCTGTATATATTCTGGATATTAAACCCTTATCAGATTTATGGTTCCCCCCCAAATTTTTTCCAATCTATAGGTCATGTCTTCACTTTGTTGATAAAACCCTTTGATGAACAAAAGTTTAAAAATTTTTATGAAATCCCATTTGTCTATTTTGTGTTTTGTTGCTTGTGCTTTTATGTCATAACTAAGAATCCATTGTTAAAAACTGGGTCACAAAGCAATATCCCTATGTTTTCTTCTTAGAGTTTTATAGTTTTAGTTCTCACATTTAGGCCCTTGATTCATTTTGAATTAGTTTTTGTATATGAAGTGAGGTATGGATCCAGCTTCATTCTTTTGCACGTGGAAACAAAGTTTTCCTAGCACCATTTATTAAAGAGACTCTTCTTTCCTCATTGAGTTGACTTAGTGCCCTTGTCGAAAATCAATTGATCGTAGTTGTATAGTTTTATTTCTGTACTGTCAATTCTATTCTGCTGATTCATATGTCTATCATTATACCCGTACTGGGCTTTTTTTATTACTGTAGCTTTATAGTATGTTTTGAAATCAGGAATTGTGAGTCCTCCTGCTTTGTTCTTCTTTTTTTCAAGGTTGCTTTGGCTATTTTATTTAGGGCCCCTTGCAGTTCCATAAAAAATTTGAAGATTGGCTTTTCCATTTCTGCAAATAAGGCTGTTGGAATTTTGATGGGGTGTGCCCTGAATTTCTAGATTGCTTTGGGTAGTATCGACATCTTAACAATATTAAGCCTTCCAATCCATTAGTGCAGAATGTCCTTCCATTTATTTAGGTCTTTTAAAATTTCCTTTAGTTATGTTTTATAATTGTCAGTGTACAAGTCTTTCACCTTCCTAGTTACCTTTATTCCTAACTACTTTATTCTTTTAGCTTGCTCATTGCTGATGTATAGAAACCTGACTGCTTTTTGACCTTGTACCCTGCCTTATTGGTCAATTCATTTATCAGCTCTAATAGTTTCCTTGTGGAATCTTTGGGGTTTTCTATATATAGGATCATGTCATTTGTGAAAAGGGGTAGTTTAACTTCTTCCTTTCTGATTTGGATACATTTCATTTCTTTTTCTTGCCTATTTTCTCTGGCTGGGACTTCCAAGTATTTATGATTTACCCTGTTGGCACAGTGGTCAAGAGCTTGGCTGCCAACCAAAAAGTTGGCAGTTCAAATCTACCAGCTGCTTCTAGGATACCCTATGAGGCAGTTCTGTTCTGTCCTGTAGGATCACTCAATGGTAACGAGTTTGGTTTTTGCTTTGTTTTTTGTTTTTACAAATCCAAAGCATGTCAGTTTTAGAACATAGAAATGTATTACCTGTTTTCTCTCATAATGGTATTTGTAATATTAAACTTGAGTGTTCTTTTTAGCCAAAAGTTTAATTTCTATTTGAATTTACTTTTTAATGTTTATTTTCTTTAAAAAAGGAGTCTAGTGAGTAGAGCATTTCAGTTTTTGGAATAACTGCTAATTTTACTGTTTGCTTTTGAGGTTATTTCTTTTTATTTTGAAAGACCTATGCAGTTTCACAGTTCTTTCTTAGAAAGCATCCCCCCTTGCCCCCTGCAGTATGTTTGAAGTCCTTGACCAATTTCACTTCTCTCTTGGCCTTCACCCCTCTGTAGCTGGGCAGACGAGTGGAGGTAGAACTAAGATTAATTTATGTAGATGATTTCTGTGCAGATGGTTAGAATTTTTGGCCAAGAAAAATAAAAAGCCCTTATCCTTTCTCCTTTGTTATTAATGACAGATGTGCCTTCATTCTGTTTTATGTTACTGTTTCTCTGTATCTGTTTGAATTTCATAGACGAGAGCTCCTTTCGTTCTCTTGCCTGTGTTTGCTAAAAGGGGATGAAGGTGGCTCTGATGAAAGAAACAGGTTTTAAAGTTACCTTTCTGATTTATATGGAATTGGAGCCCTCAAGGGCTGTGACTTCACTGAACTGCTAAGTGAGGTAAAAATTTTTTCCATTTAGGTGTCCCCCCTTCCCCCTTAGGGTTAGGTTAGGTGTTTATATGTTTTGTAGATCACCTTTAATTACTATGAACATAAATTTTTTGTTTTTAAGAGTCCTCACATAAGCACGTCATTTGAAAGTTTAAAATGAGTTGCACGTTTTTGCCTAGTCACAAATTGCCAATATAAAAGCTGTCTTTGATTGTATCCTAAAATGATGGAGCTTTTTTCCTTGGGTCCTGTAATTTTCTTCTTCAGCAGTATTTATTAAATTAATCTAGTATTGGATTGCAGTAAACAGTCAGACCAAAAACCGTATGTTTTCTTTGTTTCTTCAGAACAAATTCAATGGGTTAAGTAATTATGCTGTGGTTCTCATCTACATAAACAATGCATTCTAATAACCAACTTCTGTGTACTGTGGAACATATTGCAGCAACAGGAAATAGTTCCTTCTACTTTACATTGTAATACTTTATGAAGCTATTTAATCTACTAGCTATTTACAGTTTGATTGCTTGAACATATTCTCATATTCATGGTGGCCTTATGTCTACTTTAGGCACTTGAAGCATTCTCATTTTCTCATGAATGTCTTTTCTAACATTTTTAGAGGTCTCATTTTCTGTCTTCTTGGCCTAAAATAGCCAACTGTGTGAATTCCTTTCAGAACTCTTGTGTCTGTAACTAGTCGAAATTACTCAAGGATGTGAGGGCAACTTCTGAGGTCCTTGAAAGTCTCTTCATCTTTAAGCATCAAGTTTTGAACTGCATTTTTCTTAGTTGGAAGGACACTGTCATTATGCTAAGTAAAAAATGTAAAGTATTGAGACTAATTTGGTTTTGAAAACCAGTTGCATTCATCGTTATACTTGCATAAATGAAATCAGATAAGCACTTGTGTTTTATTACAGTGTATCTTCGGTTTTCTTCTAACCTGTCCTTTTGCAAATTATAGTATACATTGACACCATTAAACCACCCTTTGTGTCCAGAAACAGTTTTCATACATCAGTGACTTATAATTTTAAGTTTATAGCTTTATAGTTCCACTTGCCATCGTTTGCGTTTGAAGAAAAGGTAGGGCTTCCTCTAAGGACTATAGGCTGTGTAGCAGTGTTGGTACTTTAGAATGTGAGGTTTCCTCTCCTCTCCATTGGTAACGTCATGGTGTCCCTTCCAAACACCCAGACCGACCATAGACTTGGAGTTTGCTTGTCTCAGGCCATGATGTCTTCCTGCCTGGTCCATCTTCTCCTTTCACCCCAACTCTGTCTTTTCTGTCTTCACTCCTTCTGTGGGAGGGAGGTACCCAAGACTTGACTGACTCATTTCTTGCCATAGGACCTGAGGAGGACCCCATTCCACCCTTAGGGCTTTGGACATTTTACACTTCCCCCAGGTAAGGGATTAGGTCAGGAGAAGGTAATTTGTTCCTCTTCTCTAGTCCCTGGGGTGAAAGGGATAGCTCTAACCTCCTATTATTCAGGACAGTTATTAAGGTCTTTTCTTGCATGTCAGATTGCCAGACGGTTAGAACCAAAACTATGGTTATATATTAGTTTATATCTTTCTGGGAATAGTGTTTCCTTTCGTTAAATTTATTGTTCAAATTTTAATGAAGCATTAGATATGAAAGTGTAGGAGACTGCATGTATTTTACCCATTTTCCTAACTTGTTTTTTCTCCGTCTATGTATGTATAGGCTGAATTCTGATTTATGTGTGGTAGGTAACATGTTTGGTAAGGAACTCTACATTGAAACTGTTGTGAATATGATTTTTTAAAACACTTGAAACCATTTTAGAGGTTACAGTCACATCAATGTCTTATTTTTAAAGAACTGAGGAAAGAAAATATAATCAACGTAAGAGAAATTTACTACAGGTGATAATTTTAAATACAAAACCATAGTCTTCTCACACTAACACCATTTTGGATAAGACCTGCTGTTTATATACTCATGGTTGCAGTAATAGGAAGGGAATTAATTGAGCAATAGGGAAGAGAAATTATTTAGTTAGGGGCTAGCCACTTTACAGTGTTTTCATTTGATTCTTCTAGGAACTTTGTGAGCTAGGTATTTTAGAGATGAGTCTAAAAAGTTTTAAGAATTTGTCCAAAATCACACAGCGACTAAGTGACAGAGTCAGGAATTTTAGCAAAACCCTTACCTTTCCTGCTTCCCTATGTTTAGTTCCTGAAGGCAATTTTATTACTTAATATTATATCATAATACATTTTTTTTGTTTTATAGTAGCCTTAATATTAGTAACAGTTTTTAAGGAGGGAATAATATTTCCTTGTGTCCGTAGCCACAGTTTGTCATTCCTTAAATAAATGACTGCTAGGTGTGTTGTGTTATTTTGCTATTATAGGTAACTCTTCATTAAACAACTTTATCCATGTCTCTTTTTGCCTTTAATTACTGTATTTCCTTTAAAAATATTTACAGACAGTCCCTGGTTTACGAACAAGATCTGTTCCTAACTGTGTCTTTAAGTCGAATTTGTGGGTAGGTCAGAACAGGTGCATACGATTCTTATTTATCCTTACTTCCGTGCAAGAAAGGAGCCCTGGTGGCGCAGTGGTTAAGTGTTAGGCTGCTAATCAAAATGTTGGTAGTTTGAATTCACCAGCGGCTTCTTGGAAACCCTATGGGGCAGTTTTACTCTGCCCTGTAGGGTCTTTATAAGTTGGAATAGACTTGACGGCAACGAGTTTGGTTTAGTTTTTGGTTAGTGCAAGAAAAAGCTCAAAGTCTTTTCAGTGATTTAAAAGCTGCACATGCAGCAAGTGAAGGTGATTGTGATGAAGAATTTGTTGCTAGTAGGGGTTGATTGCTTCAGTGGTTTCAAAGTGAGGGCAAATTTACATAACATTAAAGTGCAAATATGAGTTGTGCATAAACTGAATTGTCCGTAAGTCAGATGTTTGTAACCCAGGGACTGCCTGTATCGGAGAAGAGTTAATAAATCTATGGATATATATCTCTTATTGGCTCTTGCTGTACATTGTCGTATTGATTTCCAAAAGGTTTCTTGAATTTGCTTTTGGTAGAAATTGTTGTTAGGTGCCATCAAGTCGGTTCTGACTCATACCGACCCTATTTAATCAATTCTTAATATAAAATGTACAGTCTACATTAGGAACAACTTATAGTGTATTTAGCCAATTGAATAAAATAACATAGTAACTACCTATTGAGAGTAAAAGAGAGGAGCTGAGGGACCATTATAAGAAAACAGCTGAAGAAGCCCTAAAAGTGGGACTGCTCCTGAAGCCTAGACAGTTGTTGGGAGAGAGTGGAGTAGCCCAAATGTTCTGGAACTTAACTAGAGTGATGGTTTATACGTGGTTTGCTGTAATTGGCAGGGTGTTGTAGTTATTCTCTGTGAGTTGAGTTTGATGTAAATTGAGACCAGACTATAATTTGAATTTGAATTTTAATCTCTTTGTTATAATCCTTTTTTGTTCTTTTCTTCAGTCTTTGCTAGCATTGTAACTCATAGATGAAAATGTAAAAGTTTGCTTCATTTGATTTGAGAAGCTTTAGGAGACTGGCCTATTTTACATGCAAATAGAAGGTTTATACTGAATGGTTTATACTAGATACATGGCTAGGAAGCTAAGTACACAGTAACACATAACCCAAAGTAAGATATTGAAATTGAGCATAAATCTTACCACTAAGCTTCTTGGCAGCCAAGGCAAAGAGGAGAAATTATGGATTATTTAATTTCATGTATATCTGATATATATCAGTAGAGATACCCTTTTCTAGCTCTTAGCTGAAATTTATTGCATCTTTGTAAACATCACTATGATCTTTTATATGATTTGTTGGATAATATTTTATTAGGAAATGTAAAAAAGAACACAAAGTTAATGTAATTTCAGATTTCTACTTGATGTCTTTGAAAATGTGTCCACATTTATGTATTTTATTCCATACCGTTTTTGGTAACTGCTCCATACCAGCTAAAGGAAAAATGGTCGCTAACCTTTATTGGACCGACGATGATACTGCCTTGATGGTAAAAGGAACTGTTTTAACCAACATTTTCCATGTCATTTCTTTTCTTTCCTTTTACATGACATGAATAGTAACAATGTACTTTTACCAACAGCTTGATTTATTGAGGATTAATTTGTTATAGGCACTATAGTAAAGGCTTTATTATTACATCTGTTACCTCCTTTAATCTTTCACAATATTCACATAAAGTTGGCACTACTCTTACCATTTTATATACGAGAGAAACAATTAGGTTAAGTAACTTGCTCAGCTTAGTACATGGCAGAACTGGGAGTTGAATCTGGCTCTTGACCCTAAAACCTATCCTTTTAACCACTGGCTCTCATATTAAACGTTGTGTATATTTTTAGTTAGTTGAATAGAATGTTCATAGTCACATGTTTTAAGTCTTTAGTCTCTTTCTTACAACCTAGTGACTTCAAGAAAACCTTTACATTCTCCTTTTGAACTTAGAGTACTCATAGTAATTACTTTGATGTTGACAAGCAGTTCTAGGGAGAGAGTTCAGAGGGCAGAGAAATCACCTTTTGACAGAGAAGTTGTAATTTTGTTTAGTTTTTAAAGATAGATATTTTGATAGATTTCTTTGAAGGCAGTTTTTACATGGTAAGGGAAATATTCATGCTTGGTAAAGTAGAGGGTCAGTGAAAAAGAAGACCCTCAAAGAGGTGGATTGACACAGTGGCTGTAACAGTGGGCTCAAACACAGCAGCGATTGTGAGGATTGCGCAGGACTGGGCAGTGTTTTCGTTTAGTTATAGATAGGGTTGCTTTGAGTTGGAACCGATTTGACAGTGCCTAACAACAACAAGGAAAATACAACTTACTTTAGAAGGTGAATGCTTATTGTTAATTAGCATCAATATGCCAATATCTTATCTGGATTAAAAAAAAAATTGTATTTAAAGGTTATAAGATCTTATTTTACCAAATAAGGAATCCATAGAAATGCTATCCTCTTAGGCTTTATCCCTTTGGGATTATATTGACATTTTCCTAGGATAAAGTTGTCAAATAATGAATTAGTTCACTAGCATCCTCCAAAGGTGAATAATGATATATTTTTTTGAATCGTTGTAAACTCTTGGATTTGAACATTTGTTACGTTTCAGTCCATTATGGCTTTTACCTTGACTGATATGAAAGTTGTTACATCTTTGGTCAGGGGTAGCCTCCTGATCCCTTTTGAAGCCAGATAGCTTCTTTGCTATCTGGTATGACATAAAGGGTGTTCCAGGCTTATCTTGTCCAGATCTTGCCCCAAGTCTGGAAATAGCCAAGTATCCAAGGAACCTTAGCTCCTTTTTCTAACTGCTGTAGTCAGTCTTTCTTATTCAACTACCTCTCTTTATAGCCCCTAGAGAAATTTATTTTTATAAAGAGAAGGCAGCTCTTCAACCATCCATCCTCCTGTGGATAAGTGTTAATCTCTTGTGAGATTAATAACCTCTAAAGCGGAGTTTCTCAAACTTTTCTGTCTTTGGATCTCTTTAAACTCTTAAAATTATGAAGGGTCCCCAAAACTTGTGTTTGTCTAGGTTAATATCCATTGATATTTATCATATTAGAAATTAAAAATAAGGTTTAAAAAAAAAAGCATTCATTTAAAGTAATGATAAACCCATTAGATGTTAACAAAATATATATTTTGAAAAATACCTGTATTTTCTAAAGCAAAAATATTTAATGAGAAAAGTGAAATTGTTTTTTATTTTTGGAAATCTCTTTACTGTCTTGTATAATACAAGACAGCTAGATTCTCATATCTACTTCTGCATTTAATCTATTAAAATATGTTGTTTTCGTTGAGGTATATGAAGAAAATATGGCCTCACGTTGATATGTGGTTAGAAAAGGGAGGAGTATTTTAATAACCTTTTCAGATAACTGTGGATATTCTTCTTTGATATTACATTAAAACTTGACAACAGTAATTTCCTAAAGGTTAGTTGGAATGTGGACTGTGCAACCATAGCAGCGTTTCCTACTCTGCTACATTAAAGTCCATTCATCTGTCTTGTACTTTGAAAGGCTCTTTTACCCATGCATGCACATTGGTCATTTGGAAAATACTGGTTATCTGTGAGTGTTACAGATCTTCTAAATCTTGACCTATTTCATTATCAAAAGATCAAAAAGTCACATCTGTTCATATCACCATAGATCTCATTGGAAACAGTCTTTACATATCGGGAAATTGTCAGTCTCTCATGGTGGCAGGTACAAGTTTTCCAAAATTTTATTTTTCATTATGGAAGCCTGAATTTTATCATTTGCAATAAAATGGCTGCCAGATACCAAAGATTAGATAACTGTGGTTTGAATGTCAGTCATTCTTCCAAGTAAAAATGATGTTCCATGAAGAATGGCTAGTTTAGCTTGCAACTCAAGTGCTTTTCCTTGAAAAAGGCATTATACTTCAATATGCAGAAGTGTTTTATGCATAGTTCTGTCTCCTTGCCCAGCATATTAAAAAGAGGTGTACCCAATAGTTGAGATTTAATTAAATTAATAATTTTTACTGTTTTATCAAGGACATTCTTAAGTGAAACTGGATTGCTTTGTTTTGTTTTGTTTTTTAACTGTGAAGAATACAATGACTACTAGTGTAATTTATTGCCACTACCTTGGTTCATTCGTGATAAGATGCTAATAGTTTTTCCCACCATGCTTTTGTACCATGGGTACAAATGTTTACACAGTGAAAATGGCCAAATAACAAATAACAACTTAGTATTACTATGAAATAATGTTTTGACCTTGCAGACCCCTAGGGGTGCATGGACCACACTTTGAGAACCACTGCTCTAAATTCTTAAATGCCCAGAAGTCTTTGTTAGTCTTTATGAGTCTGCCTGCTTTCTTGTCTTCTGTTAATATAACCTGGATTTCTTCAAGTTCTGCTATTCCAGGTAAATAAAACTAATTTATTACTCTGTTTTACAAACATTGCATACAAAATTTTGCTGCAGATGTGCAGAGCTTTCAGGTAAATGGTCATTGAAAAGACTTTGAATAGGTATTGCGTGTTTCAAGCCCCTTACTTACAAATGAGTATTAGGCTAAAATGTTAAAATAAATTGGGTGTTTTTGGTGCAGTGGTTAAGAGCTTGGCTGCTAACCAAAGGGTCAGCAGTCCGAATCCACCAGCCACTGCTTGGAAACCCTATACACGCAGCTCTTCTCTGTCCTATAGGGTCGCTATGAGTTGGAATTGAATTGATGGCAGTGGGGCAATAGGTTTGATATATATATAAAATACATACACACGCATATATATGTATATATACATACATATATAAATATAGATATATACACACACACATACATATATAAATATATATATATATCCCAGAATTAAACAGTTGTAATGTGAGTTTTAGAGATAATTCAAATATTCTTTGGTTGTATTGATGTGACTTTAAGGGAAGTTGTAGATCACACTTGCCCATTTAATTTTCCCTTATTTTTTAGTGACTCCATCCCCATGTTGTTCCCTCCGAACTAGAGTGCTAAAATCATTTGAGAGAAATTATGTTCTTTTGTATATAAGTATATTTGGAGATGGGGGAGTGTACAGAATCCTTTACAATATAACCCATTCCTCACCAAAATTTTTTTCTAAGATTAGTTCTTTGGGCACAGGGATAGGGTAATGAATACCTTTTTCTCAAACTTTTGAAATTTTGCTTCATTCTATCTATGCAGTTATTCTCTTAAAAAAAGAAAACAAACCAACAGCATAGCTTCCAGGGCTATATTAAAAGGATAGAGCCTAAGGTTTGGGTGGCGATAGTAGTAGGCTTAGTGAGGAATGCTAGTCATTTTAGCCATTGCCGTCTGTTTAGAAAACACCTCTAACACCACTACCTAATTAGACTTAAAGAGCTTGGGTGTTTGTTTCTTTGCTTTTTTGGGAGATTTTTCTCTGACACTGAATAGCAATACCCAGATATCAATAAGTATCGTTTTTTTTTTAATGTTTGAAAATATTGCAAACTAAATTATTAAACTATAGAATACATTGGCAATATAGCAATAAGTTGTCTTATATAAACATTTTTAGCCCACTGTTAATCCTAGCTTGTCTGTTTCATCTTCTCCTTCTGTATGTTGAGAATGCTGTGTTTTCCTTTACAAGAAATCTTTAAGCTATTCAAAGATGATAGCAGATATTCTGACAAGGCATGTTATAAAAATGTTGATTGTGAAGAATTTAAAAGCGCCTCTTTAATATTTTCTTTTTATAAACCACCTGTTGTCTTATGTGCATAGTGTATACATTTGAACAAAGTGCTCATCACTTGTCAGCCATCAGTGGCAGCATAAAAATTACTTGTGGTACTTGCTTTGCAAGAAGTTCTTTTGTATTAGTGACATCAGCTTTATTTTATACAATTAAAGTATTACATGCTAGAATAATCTAAATTGCAACCACTAAATGGTAATGTAGTTCTACTCGCCTTGAACTGAATTTGTTTACTGATTGCATACAGCTATTGACTACTGTTTAACATGACAGTTTCATAAAATTTCCCCCCTTATTTTGGTTGCAGGTAAGAATGTGGTTATATTATTAAAGGTTTTTCTTAGTTTTAAAATATGCCTTCAATAAATATTAAATCAAAAGGTAAAATGTAGAAAACCACATATGTGTGGAAAATCCTTCAATTATGCTATTTAATTTTCAAATGAAGTTTAAAACTCCTAATATGATACATTCATGATCACTTTAATGATATTGTTCTAATTTTAAAATTCCCAGTTAAAAGCATTTTACAGTTATTTTTATTCATTTTGTTCTGTTAGAAAGGAACAAAGTATAACTGTTTGATTAAGTCTTAAGATTGATATTAGAATAAATATTTAGACTGTTAAATAACTTCTTTTATACTTACGCTAACATTAACTCTACACAGCAATCTAGATGCTTAGAGAACCTTACCAGTGGATTTTAAGTAATCTTATTTTTCCTTTGATGTCTTGTTAAGTAATCCTGGCTATAATTTATTTAAATAAGTTAACAGAACTAATATATTGACATTCTTTAAATTGACATTCTTTTTTTTAGATAATTTTTTCAGTGAATAGGTTTCAGAACTAAAGGAATACAATTATTCATTTAAAGCACATTTATCTTGTACTTCGTAAAAATCTTTAAGAATGTCACTACTCAGTTTTTATTTTAATAATAGGTAAAAGGTAAAGCACAACGTAAGTATATTTTCCAAGGTAGCCACTGGTGTAATGTCTTTGCAATGTAATTGGCTTGCTAAACCTTGACAATAGTTTGTATACAGAAGCTGTCGATGTATTCAGTGATTAAAAGGCAGAGAACTACTTATAAATAAGACTATCTGAATCTAAATGGAAACTTTATATTTGTAGGAACTAAGTTTTGGGTTTCTTTTTCACTTCCTGGTTACTTTGATGTGAATGGTATAATATAGTGGACATTAGTATATAAGTAAATGATCAGATGAGTCATAAGATGGAACATCTGTTTCAAAAGGCCTTTCAGACAGTATGAGTTATGTTGTTGAAGTCTCTAATCAGAGCATCTGTCCCTGAGACTTCGATTGGTGCAAGGACAGTTTTCTATTTTGGAGTAGTTACTATATGAAGACAGCATATTAAAAAAATTTTTTTTCCATGCATGCAACTGGAAAATTTGTGCCTGTGATATATGAATAAAAAAGTTATAGGGCTGATTTTTTTTTTTTTTTTTTTTTGAGAATAGATGAAATAGCAATAAATGTATTACTTAAATTTTAATGCCTTGAAATGGTTATTTATGTCAGGATTTTACATTATAGACCCATAGATGCTTACCAAAAGAGATTTTCTTGCAGATAATGGTATTACAACACTAGGGAAATCCAGATGGAGGCTGAAGCACAGCAGGATTCAGATAGGATATTTAACTAAAACAGAAGAGTGTATTGTGAACCCCTTTTGAACTGGAACATTCCTGTAATTTTAAAATTACCATCAGAGAAAGAGTATATTCATGTGTGTTTGTATGTGTGCACACGTGTGTGAGATGTGTGTGCATGTATGTACACACATACATGGTAAATACTCCAAATCAAAAGCATGTTATCGTAGACTACCAGATGATGATAATGACAGAGTTGTGGTAGACGTATGTGTCGTTTACTGTTTATAAATCAACATGCCACAGAAGAAAAATTCTTATGATCATGTTTAATTTTCACTAAAGGCTGCAATCTAAAATAGAAGTCTGCTCTTCTTCCCTTAGAAAATTTACTTTATCCCTTCAATTGAACTTTAATAAGAAAAAAAATGAGTGTAATTAAAATAGAGTACTGGAATTTAAATAAGAATTGTACTTAATGTTAATTTGAATGTTGGGATTTGTAAATCCTTGAAATAAGAACAGTCATCAGGAAATATTTTTATTCCAAAAGAGGGTTTTTAAAAATCATGAGAATTTCCAGCTTCCACCTTGGGATGTAGAGAGCTGGAGTCTCAGTCCCACCCTTACAATGAAAAGAACTTCAAAATCTAAGGATAGACAATGCCTGAAGGGAAAGAGGAGACATGAATACTCACTCACCTAGTGTAGACACAACTGGACATCAGTGAGAAGAGTTCAGCTAGAATTGTGGACAAATTAGTGAAGGTTGAGCAAAGGCTGGCAATAACATGAAATCCATGAAGGCTGCAGAAATTAAGGGAGTCCACACTCCTGGACACCCTTTTCCACTAACCCTACTTGGTGGGGTAAGAACCCCCAAGAGATGGGAAATGGGAAAGAGCCCTTAAGAGATGAGAAAGAGCCTCAAGAAGTATCCACTGTGGTTCAGCCCTGGGGAGGGAAATAGCAGTGCCAGGATTCTTCTCCCCTATCTACTACAGAATAAAGCCTTAATCTGTGGGGACAAGGCAGCAAGTACTGCTGCGGTAGGGCATTGATGAAAACACATTGCAGCTGGAGGAAGGAAAGCTGGGCGACCTGCTTCCTCAGGAATATGTTAGGCCCCCAACTTTGGGTGTGGAGGAGGGAAAACTGAAAAGGTCATACCCTCAAGACCCAGAGACACAGTACATTACCAAGGCTGAGGCCTACTCAGAACAACAGAGGATGCATCCTCTCCCTACCATTCCCTACCACCAAACTAACAAGTTTCTAATAACAACTAACAGCAGAATACTGCTGGATTAGTGATAAGAGAGAAAACAGAATAGACAAAGACACCCTGTCTGTGGCACAGTGCAAAGGGACGACCTAAACTCAGAATCATATAGACATTACTCTAATAAACCAACCCCCATCCTAAACACAAGATATCGCTACAGGAATTTGAAGCCTGTAGCGCACTGAGGATAATCACAGCACTAACCTCAAACCCAGCCCAACTCCTGACTAGGTTAACTCAAACCCCCCACACTAAAGGCCTAGGAGAAGAAAAGGCTTGCCCCATTTTAGGCATAAAAACTATTTACCTCAGATTCTGCTGTCCTACACAACATATTCAGCTTTCATCAAATAATTATGAGACATCCAAAAAGGCAAGAAAAAAGACACTCAGCAACAAAACAATCATTGTAACCAGCCTTGGGTGTGACCCAGATGTTAGAACTATCTGATAGAGAATTTAAAATAATTATGATTAGTATGTTAAAGGCTCTAATGGAAAATGTGGACAACATACAGAGATGAAAAAAATATATAATCAAATAGAAATACTGGAAATGAAAAAACAGTAACAGAGATAAAGAAAGCCTCCAGCAGGCTTATCAGTAGACTCTATATAGCCAAGGAAAGAAAATCAGTGAACTTTAAGATAGGTCAATAAAATTACTCAAACTGAAACACAAAGAGAAGAAAAACTGTGAAAAGAACATCCAAGAGCAATGGGAAAACATCCAAGGTTCTAACATACACATAATTGAAATATCAGAAGGTAAAGAGAGAAAATGGGATAAAAGAAATATTTGAAGAAATAATGACCGAGAGTTTTCCAAAATTAATGACAGATACCAAACTACAGATCTGAGAAACTCAAAGAATAACAAACAGGATGAATATCACACATGTGCATGTGCACGCACACACACAGGCATATTATATTCAAACTGCTAAAAAACAAAAGAGAGAAAATCTTGAAAACACCTGGAGGGGGAAAAATTATATACAGAAAAACAAAGATAATAAATTTGTCTGACAGCAAACTTCTTTGCAGAAACCATGCAAACCAGAAAACAGTAAAGTGACATTTTTTTAAAGTGCTGAAAAAAAAAGATGGTCAGCCCAGAAATCTATACCATGAAAATATCTTTCAAAAATGAAGGAGAAATAAAGACTTTCTCAGACAAACAAAAACTAAGACTTTATTGCCAGCAGGCTCATTCTACAAGAAATGTTAAAGCAAGTTCTTCAGACAGAAAGAATATGATCTACTCAAAGAATATAATCAATACAAACTTACACCTATCTATACACAGACTGCTGGGAATGGAATAAATGAAGGTAGAATAAAAACTGATTTCTTATTTTTAATTTCTTTCAAATGGGAGTTAGCAAACTTTTTATGTGAAGGCCTAGATAGTAAAATTTTAGGCTCTGAGGGCCATACAGCCTGTTGCAGCTACTGAACTGTGCCATTGTAGTATGAAAGCAGCCATAGATAATATGTAAATGAATGAGCATGGCTGAGTTCCAATAAAACTTTATTATAAAAACGAGGTGGGCTGGATTTGGCCCATAGGTTCTAGTTGGCCCACCCCTGTTCAAAAGATAACTGACTGTCTAGAGCAAAAAAACTGTTTATAGCATATATGAAATATATGACAATAGCACAGAAGATGGGAGAGAGGAATTGGGAACATACTACTGCACCTTCTCCTCACTTATCGACTATCTCATCCAACATTTCTCGTTTACAACAATAGTAAAAAATCTACTATCCAGCTATTTCGTCCATTATCAGTGTACATCTGGCAGTGATGAATGCTGAGGTGAGAGGCGAGAGTAATGCTGGCTGTGATGGTTGAGGTTATGTGTCAACTTGACTGGGCCATGATTCTCAGTGTTTGTCAGTTATGTAATGATGCAGTCATCCTCTGTTTTCACATAATGCTGATTTCACATGATGACCTGGTCTTTGGAACATAACCATGTCAGTAAGTGAGGACAGGGTATATAAGGCCCTTTCTCTATACATGAAGTGGTATAATATGATTTGAAGGTGCACACAGATCAATTAAAGATATGAACTCACAGGTACCCACTAAAAATTTTGAATAGAAGCATAAATAATAAATCTATAGAGGAGATAAAATGGAATCATAAAAAAATGCTCAATTAACACAAAAAACAGAAAAAGAGGAAAAAAAGTGAACAGATGGACCAAATAGAAAACTGCTAACAAAATGGTAGATTTTAATCCAGTCATATCAGTAATCACATTAAATGTGAATGATCTAAACCAGGGATTAACAAACTACTGCCAACTGGAGTTTCATTGGTTTCTTCGTAATTACTGTGCTCAAGAGATTTCTGAATCTATAGGACATCTAGAATTTAGGTCCTCTTATACATGCATAAGAAGGAATTCAGGTATTTCGTAGTGATACCCACCAATCTAATGGCATTTACCTTCAAGAAATAATTTTCATTTTAGGTGAAAAAATTGACTTGGGTGAGTGTGGGTAGAGATAAAAGGGCACTTTGGCTTTCAGACTTGAGGAACACCAATCTAAAAGAAAGGAGAAAGCATTACTGTAAATACACATTGAAGCTGTTTTGCCTTGGATCAGGAGTTAATTTTGGTAATACAGGAAATTTTCAGAATTCATTTATGAAATAGAAATATTATTAGGTACACACTCATTCCTAGGGTTCTCTCTACTTTTTCGTTTGGAATGCTTTGTAATACTGTAAGTGTAATAGGTATGTTTCCTATTACATTACTCTTTGAAAATACTAATGTGCTAGTCGATATAATCTGTCCTTAATGTTATGCTGGTAACTTCTGCAGTACTGACTTTGTAGATAAATTTCACATATTCAGTATAAAAGTGTCATATCTGTTTTTTAGTTCTAGCTTTGTTACTTACCAACTAGTATTGTGCAAGCTGTAATACTTAAGCTTCCTTAGTTTCAGGTTCCTCATATGTGAAATGGAGATGATTATCGTACCTGGCTTACAGATTGGTAGTAAGGATTAAATGAGATACAGTGTAGGTCAAATACTAAATACTATACAAATTTAAACCCAAAAGTAATTTTTCTGAATATGTAATTACATGGGTGGCTCAAAAATTAAGTGCTATATAAAGGTATACATTGAGAAGTTTTGTTTCTTGTCTCTACCGACCTTGTCCTCCCTTACATCAATAGTATTTCTTTTTATTGCTTTATTGTTTATTTTTCTGCAGTTTCTGTATACAGATACAACCAGCTACAATTAAATATTTTTTCCTCTCCTTTCTGAAACAAAATACAGCCTACCATATCCACTGTGATGCAGCTTGCATTTTGCATTTAAAATACCTGGAGAGTTCTTCATATTAATGCACAGAGATTGCCTTCATTTTTCTTCACAGATGTGTTGTATTTCATTGTGTGGGTATACTGTTGTTTATTCATATAGTTTAGTATTGCTGGACATAAGTTGTTTCCAGTTTTTTACATTAATTATATTGTTAAATAATAATCTTCTACAGATGTCATTTTATACATGTATGGGCAGATAGATTTCCAGAAATGAGATTTTTATGTCAAAGGCAAAATGCATCTGTAATTACAGTAGATAGTGCCTGATTTCTCTCTGAGGGGTTTTTACCATTTTGTACTCCCACCAGCAGTCTATGAGAATACATGTTGTTCCATGACCTTGCCAGCAAAATATAAGTTAAACTTATTTTGCTGGCAAGGGGAGAATTGGTATCGTAGTGTAGTTTTACTTTGTGTTTCTTCGTTTAAGAACTATTTGTATTTTTGTATGAATCACCTGTTCATGTTGCTTGCCCATTTTCCTATTGGGTTTCTGCTTTTCTTTCATTTTATTTTTCGATGTCTAAGAATTCTTTATATATCATATGAGTTGCAGATTTTTTTTCTAGTTTATCATTTGTCTTTTGACTTTATGATGTGTTTTACTATAAAATAATTCACCTATATTTTCTTTCAGTACTTTTGAATTTATCTTTGTATACATTGTGAGACATGAATCCTACTTTATTTTTTTGTGAATGGCTGTTTGATTCTCCCAATAATATTTGTTAAAAAGTCTGTCTTTACTGATTTGAGATGCTGTCTTTATCATATGCTAAATTCCTGTAAATATTTGGACCTGTTTTGGATCTTTCTGTTGTTTCATTGGCCTGTCAACTTACTCATTTGCAAATACTACTATTATATTTATTGTAATATCTGGTAGAGCTTGTTCCCTTTCATTTTCACTGTGTTCCTGGCTAAGTTTTTGTTTGTTTAATTGTGGTAAAAATGCATATAACAAAACATTTGCCATTTCAACATTTTTTACGTGTACAATTCAGTGATATTAATTATGTTCATGTTGTATAACCATAACCACTATCCATTTCCAGATTTTTCTATTATCATTAACAGAAACTCAGTGCCCCCTTAGGAATGACTGTCTTTTGCCCCTTCCCTCCTGCCCCTGGTAACCACTAATGGACTTGGGTCTCTATACATTTGCTTGCTCTAGATATTTAATATAACCAGAATCGTATAATATTTATCCTTTTGTGACTGACTTATTTCCCTCAGCATAAAGTTTTCAAGGTTCATCCGTGTTGCAGCATATATCATGGCTTCATTTCTCTTTATTGCTGAGTAGTATTCCATTTTATGTTGTATATACCATACATTTTGTTTATCCGTTTATCTGTTGATGGACATTTAGGCTGATTCCACCTTTGGTTATGAATAGTGTTGCAGTGAATATTGATTTACATGTGTCTGCTTGCATTCCTGCTTTCAGTTATTTTGGGTATATACCTAGGAGTAGAATTGCTAGGTCATATGATAATTCTATGTTTAACTTTTTGAGGAACTGCCAAACTGTTTTCCACACCACCTGTACCATTTTACAATCCCACCTAGCTAGTTTTGTCTGTTTGTTTTTTCCATATAAACTTAAGAATCGGCTTTCTTCATCCCAGAAGAAAAAATCTTGTTGGAATTATTATTATGATGGCATTACATTTATAAGGTGGTTTAGAGAGAATTTGTAATTATGGTAAACATGGTATGTTCTATCATATGTTCAAGTCTAGTTTTGGAAACTTTGGTTGAAAGTTTCTCTAATACTGGTTTAAGGAGCCCTGGTGGCACAGTGGTTAAAGCACTTGGCCGCTGACTGAACGGTTGGTGGTTCGAACCACCAGCTGCTCCGCAAGAGAAATATGTGACAGTGTGCTTTTGTAAAGATCACCGTCTTGGAAACCCTATGGGGCAGTTCTGCTCTGTTCTGTGGTGTGGCTATAAATCAGAATCAACTCAACAGCAGTAGGTTTGGTTTTGAGTTTGAATACTGGTTTTACATATTTCTTTTTAAATTTCTCACTAGGTATCTTTTTTTTTGGTGTTATAAATGTAGCTTCTCTTCCGTTTTATTTTCTGTTTGTTGTCTGTATATAAAAAATACTTTTAAAAATCCATTTGGTTGCTCAATTATTTGTTAGATACCATAGGGATTACCCAAAGAAAGTGAAAAATTTTGTGTTCCTGAGTGACTAATATATAAGTTGAGTACATAAGATTTCTGTATCTGAAATACCCAGAACACTTGACAGTAACATTTAAATAATGTATTTCAGAATATAACTGAGAGTTGATGATAACGCAGCATCAGCAGAATGAATTTATAAACTCAAGATAGGGGAAGACTTCTTAGATAAGGTAGGTTTGAAGAAGGCCTTGAGGGGTGGATAAAATACAGATTAGAGGAAATTACAGTACATTCATTCAACAAAATACTCTGCAACTTTAAAGTCAATAAATGCCTGACATTTGAAGTGTAAAAGCAGGTTATACAAAACAGTATATAGAATTACACTGATTTTATTTTATTTTTTTAAAAAAAAGCCCTCTTCCTGTAAGCCTTCATCTTGGGCGAGAATGGCAGCACAATTGGAAGAGCATAGTCAGTATCACTTAAATGTGTAAGTAAAAAGTTTTGAAATGGTGTTAAAAAAAAAAAAAAAAAAAAAAGCCAAATGAGACTAATGAGGTACAGTAGTCCAGTGACAAGGGCCAGAAGACAGAAGGGGACAAGGAAGTCCCCTTGTGATAGGGAACACAAGGTGGAGTAAGGATATTCTTGATGTGTTGTGAGATTGTTAACCATTGTCATAGGGCAACATGTGTAGTAACTGTTAAATGAGAAACTATTTTGTTCTGTAAGCCTTCATCTTAAGTGAGAATAACAGCACAGTTGGAAGAGCGCAGTCAATGTCACTAAACTGTGTGTGTAGAAATTTTTGAAACGGTGTATCTTTGGCTATCTGTATTTTCATCAAAAAAAAAAAAAAAAGGTTGAGAATTTAGAGGCTTAATATGTTGTGGGGTTGTTAACCAATGTCTTAAAACATCATGTGTACTACTGTTTCATGAGAAACTATTTGTTCTGTAAGCCTTCACCTGAAGTACAATAAAATAAAAAAAAATAAAAAAAAGCCCTCTTGGAAAAATCTCTCAAAGAAAATATATACTCTAATGTTTTCAGTGGTGTTATTTCTGCATTTCCACGTTTTTGCCTACTGCTTTGGTAGAGATTATTAGTTGCCCGCCAAAACCCATGTTCCCCTTCTCCTTGGCACTATTTATCTTTTTTTCTTTTTAATTAATTAATTTATTTATTTATCAATCTTTTTAAAAATATTTTATTGTACTTCAGGTGAAGGCTTACAGAACAAATAGTTTCTCATGAAGTAGTAGTATACATGCTGTTTTATGACATTGGTTAACCGCCCCACAACATATTAACCCTCTAACTTCTCAACCTTTTTTTTTTTTTGGTGAAGATGCACATAGCCAAAGATAACACCGTTTCAAAAATTTCTACATGGACAGTTCAGTGACATTGACTACGCTCTTAAAATCGTGCTGTTATTCTCACTTAAGATGAAGACCTACAGAACAAAATAGTTTCTCATTTAACAGTTAACTACCAATGTTGCCTTATGACAATGGTTAACAATCTCACAACACATCAACAATATCCTTACTCAACCTTGGGTTCCCTATCACCAGCTTCCTTGTCCCCTTCTGCCTTCTGGCCCTTGTCACTGGACTCCTGTACCTCATTAGTCTCATTTGGTTTTACGGGGCTGTCCACTCCCAGGCTGAACAGTGAACCTCGGAGGTGGCTTCACCACTGAGCTAAAAGAGTATCTGGGGGCCATACTCTCGAGGTTTCTCCAGTCTCCTTTAGGCCAGTAAATCTGGTCTTTTTTTTTTGTGAGTTAGGATTATGCTCAACCTCCTTCTCCAGCCCTGTCCAGAACCCTCTGTTGTGATCCTGGTCAGAGCAGTCAGTGGTGGTAGCTGGGCACCATCTAGCTGTACTGGACTCAGTCCGGTGGAGGCCTTGGTAGCTGTGGACAATTGGTCCCTTGGACTAATCTTTTCCTTGTATCCTGTTCTCTTCATTCTCCCTTGCTCCCGAAGGGATGAGACCAGTGGAGTATCTTAGATGGCCGCTCACAGTCTTTTAAGACCCCAGACACTACTCACCAAGGTAGAATGTAGAGCATTGTCTTTATAAGCCGTGTCATGCCAATTGAGCTAGATGTTCCCCGAGACCATGGTCCCCACAGCCCTCCACCAAGCAATTCAGTCCCTCAGGGAGTTGGGATGTGTCTATGGGGCTTCCGTGACCTTTCCTTGTACAAGTTGTGCTAGTTTCCCCTGTATTGTGTACTGTCTCACCCTTCACCCAAGATACCGCTTATCTATTGCCTATTTAGTATTCCCCCCCACCTCTCCCATCCCTGGTAACCAACAAAGATTGTTACATTTTGTGTGTGAACTTTTTCATGGGTTTTTACAATAGAGGTCTCATACAATATTTGTCCTTTTGTGATTAACTTATTTCACTCAGCATAATGTCCTCCAGTTTCATCCATGTTATGAGATGCTTCACAGATTCATCGTTGTTCTTTCTCATTGCATAGTATTCCATTGCGTGTATGTACCATAGTTTGTTTATCCATTCATCTGTTGGTGGGCATCTAGGTTGTTTCCATCTTTTTGCTATTGTGAACAATGCTGCCATGAACATAGGTGTGCATATGTCTACTCGAGTGACGACTCTTATTTCTCTAGAATATATTCCTAGGAGTGGGATTACTGCATCATATGGTATTTCTATTTCTCCCTTTCTAAGGAAGCGCCATATCATTTTCCAAAATGGTTGTATCATTTTGCATTCCCACCAGCAGTGCATAAGTGTTCCGATCTCCCCGCAGCCCCTCCAACACTTGTTATTTCCAGTGTTTTTGATTCGTGCCAGTAATGCCAGGGTGAGATGGTATCTCATTGAGGTTTTAATTTGCATTTCTCTAACGGCTAGTGATCACGAGCATTTCCTCATGTGTCTGTTGGCTATTTCAGTGTCTTCTTTGGTGAAGTGTCTGTTCATTTCCTTTGCCTGTTTTTTAACAGGATTACCTGTCTTTTTGTTGTACAGGTGTTAGATTTTCCTGTAGATTATGGAGATTCTGACTTGTACTGTCCAAAATTTTTTCCCAGTCTGTAGGTTCTCTTTTTACTCTTTTGGTGAAGTCTTTTGAAGAGCATAGGTGTTTGATCTTTAGAAGATCCCAGTTATCTAGCTTATCTGTTGGGTTTTGTGCACTGATGGTTAGGGTTTGTATCCTGTTAATGCCGTGTATTAAGGCCTGAAGTGTTTGTCCTATTTTTTCTTCTAGGAACTTCATAGTTTTAGGCTTTATATTCAGGTCTTTGATCCATTTTGAAGTAGTTTTTGTATACGGTGTGAGGTATGGGTCCTGTTTCATTTTTTTGCAGATGGACATCCAGTTTTGCCAGCACCATTTGTTAAAAAGACTGTCTTTTCCCCATTTGATGGACTTTAGGCTCTTGTCGAAGATCAGGTGACTGTAGGTGGATGGATTTACATCTGGGTTCTCAGTTCTGTTCCATTGGTCAATGTGTCTGTCGTTGTACCAGTACCAGGCTGTTTTGACCACTGTAGCTGTATAGTAGTTTCTGAAGGCAGGTAGTGTGAGTCCTCCAACTTTATTCTTCTTCTTCAGTAGTGCTTTACTTATTCCAGGCTTCTTCCCTTTCCATATCAAGTTAATGATTAGTTTTTCCATTTCTTTGAAGAATGTTGTTGGTATTTGGATCGGGATTGCATTGTATTTGTAAATTGCTTTGGGTAGAATTGACATTTTCACAGTGTTGAGTCTGCCTATCCATGAGCATGGTATGTTTTTCCATTTATGTAGATCCCTTTGGGTTTCATGCAGTAGTGTTTTGTAGTTTTCTTTGTATAGGTCTTTTACATCCCTGGTCAGATTTATTCCTAAGTATTTTATCTTTTTAGGGGCTATTGAAAATGGTATTGTTTTCTTGATTTCCTTTTCCTCGTTCTCCTTACTGGTGTATAGGAATCCAACTGATTTTTTAATGTTTATCTTGTATCCTGCCACTCTGCTGAATCTTTCTATTAGTTCCAGTAGATTTCTTGTGCGGTCTTTAGGGTTTTCTGTGTATAGTATCATATCATCTGCAAACAGGGACAGTTTAACTTCTTCATTACCAATTTGGATGCCCTTGATTTCTTTTTCTTACCTTATTGCTCTAGCTAGAACTTCCAACACAATGTTAAATAGGAGTGGTGATAAAGGGCATCCTCGTCTTGTTCCTGTTTTCAAGGGGAATTTTTCAGCCTCTCTCCATTAAGAATGATGTTGGCCATTGGTTTTGCATAGATGCCCTTTATTATGTTGAGAAATTTCCCTTCTATACCTATTTGATTGAGAGTTTTTATCAGGAATGGATGTTGGACTTTGTCAGATGCCTTTTCTGTGTCAATTGAGATGATCATGTCATTCTTTTCTTTCCTTTTATTTATGTGGTGGATTACGTTGATTGATTTTCTAATGTTGAACCATCCTTGCATACCTGGTATGAATGCTACTCGGTCATGGTGTATTATTTTTTTCTATGATGCTGAAGTCTATTGGCTAGAATTTTGTTGAGAATTTTTGCATCTATATTCATGAGAGATATTGGTCTGTAATTTTCTTTTTTTGTGACATCTTTTCCTGGTTTTGGTTTAAGCGTTATGCTGGCTTCATAGAATGAATTTGGAAGTGTTGCTTCCTCCTCTATGCTCTGAAATAGCTTGAGTAGTACTGGTGTAAGCTCTTCTGTAAATGTTTTGTAGAATTTTCCAGTGAAGCTATCTGGGCCAGGGTTTTTTTTTGTTGGGAGTGTTTTTATTACCTTTTCAATCTCTTCTCTTGTTATGGGTCTGTACAGATTTTCAACATCACTTTGTTGTAGTTTGGGTAGGCTGTGTGTTTCTAGAAATTTATCCATTTCCTCTAGGTGTTCAAATTTGTTGGAGTATAGTTTTTCATAATATTCTGTTATAATCCTTTTTATTTCAGTTGGGTCTGTTGTAATGTCCCCCATTTCATTTGTTATTTGGGTTATTTGTGTCCTCTCCTGTTTTTCTTTGGTCAGTCTGGCCAGTGGTTTGTCGATTTTGTTGATTCTTTCAAAGAACCAACTTTGGTTTTGTTGATTCTTTCTATTGTTTTTCTGTTCTCTATTTCATTTATTTCTGCTCTGATCTTTACTCTTTCCTTTCTTCCGGTGGTTGTGGGCTTTTTTTTCTGTTCTCTTTCTATTTGTTTGAGTTCTGTAGTTAATGTTTTGATTTTGTCCCTTTCTTCTTTTTTGATATGTGCATCTATTGCTATAAATTGTCCGCTGAGGACTGCCTTTGCTGTGTCCCAAAGGTTTGGGTATGATGTGTTTTCATTCTCATTTGATTCTAGGGATGTTTTGATTCCATCTTTGATTCTATTACCCAGTGATGTGTAAGCAGGGTATTATTCAGTTTCCATGTAGTTGATTCTTTTTCCTTGCTCTTTCTGTTGTGAATTTCTGCCTTGATGGCATTATGGTCAGAGAAGATACTTTGAATTATCTCAACGTTTTGGATCTTGTTGAGGATTGCTCTGTCGCCTAAGATGTGGTCTATTCTGGAGAACGTTCCATGTGCGTTGGAAAAGAACGTGTACTTTGCAGCAGTTGGATGGAGTGTTCTATATGTGTCTGTGAGGTCCAGTTGGCTGATTGTGCCCTTTAGGTCTTCTGTATCTTTGCTGAGTTTCTTCTTAGTTGTTCTGTCCTTTACTGAGAGTGGTGTGTTGAAGTCTCCTACTATTACTGTGGAACTGTCATTTTCTGTTTTCAATGTTGTTAGAGTTTGTTTTATGTATTTTGGAGCCCTGTCATTGGGAGCATAGATGTTTATTATGGTTATGTCTTCATGATGGATCGTCCCCTTAATCATCATATAGTGTCCTTGTTTGTCTTTTATGGTAAATTTTGTTTTAAAGTCTATTTTATCTGAGATTAGAATTGCCACTCCTGCTCTTTTTTGGTAATTGTTAGCTTGATATATTTTTTCCCAACCTTTACTTTTAGTAAATTCACATCTTTGTTTCTAAGGTGTGTCTCTTGTAGACACCATATTGATGGATTCTGTTTTCTTATTCATTCTGTCACTCTCTGTCTCTTTATGGTTGCATTGAGTCCATTTACATACAGTGTAATTATTGATAGATGTGAGTTTGTTGCTGTCATTTTGTAGTGCTTTTTTTTGTGGTGCTGACGTTTCCTTTGTTCTTCTCACTCTCTTGTGCTGAGTTACTTTTGTTTGTAGATTTTTTTTTCATTTCTTTTGTTTTTGTAGGTTTTGTTTTTGCCGAGACTTTATGTTTTTCGTCTTTATTTTTATGAGTTGGTTTGTTAACTTTCTTTGTGGTTACCATGAATTTTACCCTTATCTTTCTAAGTTTGAAGCCGTCTACCATTACTTGGTATCGCCTTGCCTTCCTCTCCATTAGAAGGTTCTATACCTATGCCATTTATTCCCTCTTTTATTGTTTTGATGTTGTTGTCATTTATTGATTAACTGTTCTGATTCCCTGTTGTATTTCTTTTGGTTTTGGATTGTCCTCGAGAGTTCATTTCCTAGATTGGTATCTGGCTCGTATGATCCTGCGTCCTAGGTTCTGCCTGTGAGCTGAAGCTGTTTGTCCTCACATCGAAAAACTCGCTTTAATAATTATTGTAAGTTTGGTTTGACTTTTACATATTCCCTTAATTTCTGTTTATATGGAAATGACCTAATTTCACCGTCAAATTTGAATGAGAGTTTTGCAGGATATATTATTCTTGGCTGACAGTTTTTTTCTTTCAAGATTTTATATATGTCATCCCATTGCCTTCTTGCCTGCACGGTTTCTGCCAAATAATCTGAGCTTAGTCTTCTTGTTTCTCCTCTGTAGGTGACTTCTTGTTTTTCACGAGCTGCTCTCAGGATTCTTTGTTTGTCTTTGGTTTTAGCGAGTGTGAATATGATATGCCTTGGTGATTTTCTTTTGGGGTCTCTTCTATATGGGGTTCGTTGAGCTTCTTGGATGGCCATCTTTTCATCTTTCATGATATTGGGGAAGTTTTCTGCCAGCAGTTCCTCAATGATCCTCTCTGTGTTTTCTGTTTTCTCCCCCTGTCCTGGAATTCCAATCACTTGCAGATTTTTGCTTTTGATTGTGTCCCACATAACTCTCAGGGTCTCTTCATTTTTCTTTGTTCTTTTTTCTGAGTTTTCCCGAAACAGAGTTGTATCCAAGTGTTTGTCTTCAATTCCACTGATCCTGTCTTCCACCATTTCAAATCTGCTTCTCAGCCCTTCTATGACATCGTCCATTTCTGAAAGCTCGTTGTTTATCTTTTGTATTTCTAATTGTTGTCTTCATGTAATTTCTAGTTGTGAATTTATTTTAGCATTTTGTTCCTGCATCATCTTCCTGAATTCTTCCAATTTTCTGTCTGTATTTTCCATGAGTTTGTCTATTTTTTCCTCATGTTTATCAGCTTTTTGCCTCAGTTCTTGAAGAATTCCGAGTATTAGAGATTTGAATTCCCTATGAGGTAGTTCTAGTGCATTTTCTTCCACGAGAGAGTCATCTGGTGTTTTATTTTGGATGCTTACTGTTACAATCCTGCCCTGTTTTTGTAAATGTTTACATATTGTCTGCTGTTTTGGGGGCATTCAGTAGTTATTTTTCTCGTTTATTGATTGTAGATTTGTTTGTTTCGTCCCTTTTTTAAAAAAAAATTTAGACCGTCTTAGCAGGCGGAGTGTGTGTTCTTTGTTGTTTGCTTGTCTGTGTGCTCAATACTTTTCGCCTCCTTCTCCAAGTGGCAGGGTCAGTCACTCAGATATGGTACAGCAGGGAGGTCTAGCTGAAGAGGAGTTACTGGGATGGGTTGTTTGAGGCACTTACTAAAGCCACCAGAGCGGGTCAGTAATCAGTGCAGGGCAGGTTCCAGTAGGTTGTGCCCTTGCTGCTTGGTGGTGTGATGTCAAGCACACAGTGCAGGTAGGCAGGATGTAGCGGGGAGATTGTTATGTGTGGAGTTAAGATGGATATGGGAACAAGGAGAGAGGAACAGGAGCCAAAAACATACAAAGAAAGAAAAAAGAATGCTAGGGGAGCTTGCCGTTGGAATGGAGAGATGAGAGACCATAAAATGGAGAGAAACAGAAAGGGGAAGAGGAAGAAAAAAAAAGAATGAATAAATAAAAATCAGAAAGGTTAAAGAACCGCAGAGTTCCCAGGGATCCCACTGGTGCAGCTATAAGGTCTGGGGAAGTCGCTCTCAGGTGTTGCAATACAGCCTGGCTAGAAGGCGTAGAGGTATACAACGCCTGGTATTCAGGGATCAGAAATAGAAGGAAGATCTAGGGACAAGAAACTGAGCAATGAAGAAAGACAAAAAGGGAAAAAGAGGGAAAAGAAAACAAAACAAATTAAAAAAAAAAAGAACAAGAAAGGCCCCCCCCCCCCCCCAAAAAACAGAAAAAATAAAAACCAACTAAAAAAGAAATGTTCTCAGGGATCCCTCTGCATGTCTGTGCAAGCTGAAGGGGAGTTCCTTGCCACACAGCTCCGCCTGGCCAGAAAGGGCTCCCAAGTCAAGAAACGGAATAGAAAACAATTCAAAACGAACAAACGAGCAAAAGCCCCAGGATCCCACCAGCGCGGTAGCCCAGACAGGGAAGCAGCTCCACACTGGAATGGAGCTCCGCAGCTCCTCAGGAAGAAGCAAAGACGGCGCACGGAGCCAGGCACTCGAGCCAAAGGAGGAGGAGGCGGTGAGAGGCAAGCAAGAAATCAAAAGAAGCAGGAAAAAAAAAAAAAAAAGCAACACCAGCAGCCAACAAATGGCACTCAGAGAGCCAGCCAGTGCGAGCTGGTGTTTCTGGACAAGAGACTGTGTCTGCGGGACGCAGAGGAGGCCGAGTGTGGGTGATGAAGGGTAGAGAGTGGGAAAGCGTGTATCACAAATTGCTGGCGCTCTGCAGCCCCTCAGGAAGAAGCAACGATTGCGCACAGAGCCAGGCACTCAAGTGTAAGGAGGGGGAGGTGGCGAGAGGCAAGTGAGAAATCAAAGGAAGCAAAAAAAAAAAAAGCAACACCAGCAACCAACAAATGTCACTCAGAGCCAGCTAATGTGGGCTGGTGTTTCTAGACAAGAGACTGTGTCCGTGGGAAGCGAAGGGGGCCGAATATGGGTGAAGAAGGGTAGAGAGTGGGAAAGCGTATATCACAAATTGCCGGCACTCTGCAGCCCCTCAGGAAGAAGCAAAGATGGTGCACGGAGCGAGGCACTTGAGCGAAATGAGGGGGAGATGGCCAAAGGCAAGGAAGAAATCAAAAGAAGTAGAAAAAAGCAACACCAACAGCCAACAAATGGTACCAAGAGAACCGCCCGCTTGGGTGTGTGGAATCCAAGCAGCCAGTGCTTCCCGGTCAAGACACTGTGGCCGTGGGAAGTAGAGGAGGCCGAGCCGGGGCAAAGAGGAGTGGAGGGTGGGAAAGCACACACCGCAAATTACTGTTTTTTTTTTGTCTCCCGCTGGACGCTCCATGAGGCTGTTTTCTCGTACCCACGTTTGCTGGTCTCCGATAGGAGTCCAAGATGGTGGATCCTTTGCTGCGTTAGCTGGTAGGGGACCTCTGCATGAATCTCTCCTCGCTCTCCGTTCTCTGTCAGTTTTCTCACTCCATTTGGTGCTTGGCTGAGTTCTTTATCTCTTCATTTGATGTTTTAGGGTTTCAGGATTGTTGTATTCTCTGTTCGGCTTAGTTTTTCGGATCTTTGCTGTGGAGGGACGGCATGGTGCTTCTGCCTAGAGCGCCATTTTGCCAGAACTCGGCACTATTTATCTTTACTACATATTTTCACTACATTTGTCAGCCTACCTTGGGAATGGCCATGTGTTTACATTTTTAGCAATGAAAGGAAATGATATGTGCCACCTCTTAGACTAGACCTTAAGACACTAGCTGTGCCTCTTCTAGTAGTTGTTTATTTCCGTTTATGCTGGTTTAATTGGAAGTACTTAGACCATGCAGATGATGACATTGACTTAGAGGATGGCAGAGCTATGATTTGGAAGGAAACTGGATCCATGACTGACTATAAGGAGCAGAGTTACTTTACCAAACTGGTGCATTCGTTTCTAGATTTTAGATTTACAAAATAGCTTCAGAGACGTTGTTGTTGTTGGGTGTGGTTGAGTCAGTTCCGACTCACAGAGACCCTATGTACAACAGAACGAAACACTTCCGGGTCCTGCGCCCTCCTCACAATCGTAGTTATGCTTGAGCCCATTGTTGTAGCCACTGTGTCATTCTGTCTCATTGAGAGTCTTCCTCTTTTTTGCTGACCCTCTACTTTACCAAGCGTGATGTCCTTCTCCAGAGACTGATCACTCCTGATAACATGTTTCAAGATAGTTGCCATATACCCCTCACCCAGTTTCAGTTTCCCCTTAATGTTATCATTTACCATGATATATTTGTCAAAACTAAGAAACCAAGATTGGTACATTATTATTAACTAAACTTTATTTGGATTTCATCAATTTTTCCACTAATGCCCTTTTTCTGTTCCAGGATCCGGTCTAGGATACCACATCACATTTACTTATATTTATTAGGCTCTTCTGGTCTCTTCTGACAGTTTCTCAGTCTCTCCTTGTTTTTCATGACCTTGACATTTTTTACTACTCAGGTATTTTGTATAATCTCCCTCAAATTGAATTTGTCTGATGTTTTTCTCATGATTAGAGTGGGTTTTTGGAAGGAATACCACAGAGGTGGGGTGCACTCTCATCGTATATCCAAGGGTGCATGATAGTTAGATGACATCAGTGATGATGTTAACCTTCATCACTTGGTTAAGGTAGTATTTGTTAGATTTCTCCACTGTAAAGTTGCTATTTTTTTTTTCCCATCCATACTCTATTCTTTGGAAGCAGATATAACCCAGCCCATACTCAAAGGGGGTAGAATACCCATTTTTAAATGGTAAATTTAACCTGAGAAAAATCAATCTTGATGTCTACCAGACTAGCTTTGGATGCCTGAATATTTCTGCTGTAATCGTGGTGGACAACTGAGCATTTGGCATGGGACCAGACTGGAATTTTCTACTGGAGTTGCATAGAGCGTAGCCTACTAGTTAGGAACAAGACAGGAGGAAATGGGATCAGCGAATATACCCGTGTCCGTCTCCAAATACCCCATTTTTTCTGTTGCTCATCTCAATCTGTAAATCAATGTTAAATTCCCTATCTCTGGAATCCTGAATATTTCTGGTAGTGTTAGTGGAAAGAAGATTTATTGAGTATAATTTATCGCGTTCCAGTTGGGGTTAGGACTTTGCTAAGCCCTTTATATGAATCATGTCATTTAATCTTAAGAATAGTCCTAAGAGAAAACTACCACTATTATCTGTATTTTACAAATGAGGAAACTGAGACTTAGATTTTCACTTGCCTGATATCATCCAGCTTGTAGCATCCATATCAAAACCATTCCCCCTCCCCCACTTTTTTTTTTGGTCTTCTCTACCACAATGCTTCTAGTTCTTTTATCTCTCTCTATAAGTGAGAACCTAGTTATCATTAGTGCTACTTTAGAATCAATCTTAAATAGAGGGTTATGGTAGCTTTTGGGCATGCTTAACAGCATGGAGAGATAAAGACTATTAATACTGTATGTTGAAATTAGATTTCCAGGCTAGGATTCTCTCTTCCCCAACCTAGGTGCTGGAAGCTATGCTACCAGTATTTCAAATACCAGCAGGGCCATCCATGGCTGACAGGTTTTGGCAGAGCTTCCAGATTAAGACAGACTAGGAAGAAAGACCTGATGACCTACTTCCAAAAATTAGCTAATGAAAACCTTGTGGATCACAATAGAGTATTATCTGATATAGTGCTAGAAAATGAGCCCTCTAGGTTGAAGGTACTTAAAGCATACAGTGACCTCAACAATGGACTGAAGCATACCAACAATCGTGAAGGTGGCACAGGACCGGGCAACGTTCTGTTGTACATGGGGTCACCATGAGTTGGAGCTTACTCTACAGCAGCTAACAACAACAGCAACAACCTAGATGTTGCATCCCCTCCTTCCTCCCCCGTTTTCTCTGCCCTGGTGTATACTTCCAGAAGTATCTGAAGATAACCCTTGAGAGACCGGTCTCTCTTGGTCTCACTTCTGGCTCACTGTTGCACAGCTGAGGTTTGGATGTAAGTCTGACTTTGCTGTTGGCAGTTCATTCTGATGCCAGTGGCCTGCTTTCTGCTAACTTGTAGGCTTGGCATTCCAGTGCATTATAACTAATTCCTCACTCAGAACTGATGATAGTGAAACAACTGGCTCCCAGAAAAATTGTAACAAGTTTATGGGCAAGCATAGTAGTCAGATTTGGAAAGATTGACCATTTTTCTTTTTGTTGAAGTAGATCCCTTTTTGTTAAAGAGATGCCAGAGTTTTCCTTAATGATATCTTCAGAAATTCTTGTATGTAGGGAGCCACTTATGGGTGAAACTGTCTTTAAAATATCACTAGCTGAGGTCGTACGCACCTGCCGTCTATTGAATTAAATTATCTGACAGTGAGATTTCAGCATTTATAGGAAACTTTTAGCTAACCACCCACCCTTGGAATTAGATAAAGTAACTGGGGATGGAGGAGCAGATGGTTTTGTTGTCACCATCAAATAAAGTCAAAACATCTCACATAGTGCATGGCTTCTTATAAATAAGATAGATACAGCCCATTCCTGGGGAAACCTGCTTAGGAGGGTTGTTGACAACATGTTGAATTGAGGGTTAAAAACAAAACTTATTTTTTTGTAAGAGAAATATGTTTATTTTTTTTCTGATAATATGATCATAATAAATTTGTAGTATAGACAAATTGAAGGACCCCTGGTAGTGCAGTGGTTAAGTGCTCAGTTGCTAACCGAATGGTTGGCAATTTGAACCCACCAGCGGCTCTGTGGGAGAAAGATGTGGCAGTCTGCTTCTGTAAAGATAACAGCCTTGGAAACTCTATGGCACAGTTCTCTTCTGTCCTATAGGGTCGCTACGAGTTGAATTGACTCGATGGCAGTGGGTTTTTTGATTTATAGACAAACTGAGCCACCGCTGCCCTGTGTGAGCACCTCTTTAACCCCCATTTATACCTGACAGAGATAGAAAAACTCTTAACAATTTGGTGGGTAGCGTTTCAAACTTTTATATGTTGTATATACATATCCATACCTGCAAATACATACACATAAAACTAAGAAATTAATCTCTGCTCTCATGTTTTCTTATCAGTGAAAAGGAGATAATCATAGGTTGTTAATAAGATTAAAGACAAAGCCCTTAAAGTGTTGTTTGGCACATACTAAGCATTCAGATAGTACTTTAATATTTTAAATCTTAAAAGATAACATCTTATATATATTTTATAATTAAAAAATTTAATAGTTTCATGACTTTGCATGTAATACATGTAGATCACTCTTATTCTTTTAAATAACATGATAGTTTTATTTAAATGATGGACATTTCGGTTGTTTCTAGTGTTCACCTCAAATTTTCACCATCTTCTTCTCCCTGTCCTTATTTCACTGAAAAAAATAGGAGCAATCAGAGAAGAATTATTTCCCTTTTTTCCACAATTCATTCACTAAGGGCTATGATAATGAACAAAACAGACAAAAATCTATGCCCTAAAGGGAGGGAAACAGACATGATTTTTGAAAAGTAAAATATGTAGTATATTAGATGATAATAAATCCTCAGGAGAATGGTAAAGTAGGGAAGAATGATTCTAAGCGTTGGGGTGGGGTTTGTACTTTTAAAGAATACAAGGGGAGACCTCACTGAGAAGTTGACGTTTGAGTAAAGAGCTGCAGGAAGTAAGGGAGCAAGTCATATAGATATCTGGGCACAGAGGCGATAGCAAATGCAAAGTCCCTGAGACAGGATGGGGCCTGGTAGGAGTTCTGTCATCCTACATTCACCTGCATCATATACAGGTAGTCCCTGACTTAACGACGAATTCGAGTTACGATGAACAGCACTTACCACCATCTGCTTTTTTTTTTTTTTTTTCCGTACAGCTTCTTGTTAGTAACATGTACTGTATACAGTGTTGCAGCACGTAATTTGCTGATGTTATTCTCAGATGTTCAGTGTTTATGATTTACTGTTCAAGACTGACTTTATAAAGATATTATATTAAAAGGCAATAATAATCAAAACTGAAAAAAATAGATATTTGATATGTCAGAAGTGACTTAAGACGGAGTTGTCAGAGTGGAACCGCATCGTGAATTGGGGGCTAGCTGTTGTACTCTACCTTCCTTGTTTTAACAGGTGAATTGTCCCTGCCAAGGCCACCCCCTCCGCTTGTGCATTAAATCTCCTCCCTTCTCTCATGTTGGACTGTGATCCCGCAGTCATGCTCTCTTTTCTGTGTCATGTTTCCTTTCTATTGGTTTGTTCCTCCGAACATGGACTCATGCTGTAATATCACCCATCTTAAAAGAAAAGAGAGCAAAAAAACACAACAAAAAACTCCCTTGGCCCTCATGCCCCCCTCTAACTATTGCTTTATTTCTCTGTTCCCCTTCTGAAAAGGTTGTTTATATTCACTATCTCCACTTTTAAGATTCCTTTCTTTTTTTTTTTTTTTTTTAACATACTCCAGTGAGGCTTTGTCCCCACAAGAGCTTTAAAAATGTTCTTGTTTAGATCACCAAAACCAAAACTTGTTGCTGTCGAGTCGATTCCGACTCATAGCAACCCAATAGGACAGAGTGGTTGGTGGATTCGAGCTGCCAGCCTTTTGGTTAGCAGCCGTAGCTCTTAACCACTGCGCCACCAGGGCTCCAGTGGCCTCTATATTGCCAAACGTTCCTTTTTCGTCCTTCAAGTCTCTGATTAAATATTAGCTTTTCAAAAACGCCTTCCCTCACTACTGTGTTATTTAAAATACCATGCCTCCCTCACTCACTCTAGCCCTGATCTGTCCTTGTTCCATAGCACTTAACACTGCCCCATATTATCTGTTTATTGTCTGTTTGTCCCTAAGAGAATACTAGTTCCATGATGGCAACTACTTTGTTGAAAATAGCATCAGTTCCTAAAACAGGGTTTGGCACAGAGATGTTCAGTATTTGTTGAATGAGTGGGTAAATGATGCTACAGATCTCTGGGTACATACCTTATCTGCATCTTTGTCCACTTTCCAGATTTTTTCTAGGATGAATTTCTAAAAATGGAAATTGCTGAGTTGTAGGGTGTGCACATTATAGAAGCTTTCGTTACTTGTTAGTAAGCTGCCTGCTTCACCAAAACATGCTGTTAGTTTTTGTTTTTAAGGCTTTGGCATTTATTACAAACACCTCTTAAATAGTTCCACTGTTGTAGATTGATATCTTTTCTCAGATGGCCATGTCAAATGTTTCATGCCAAAATTCCAGTGTAACTTGCAGTTTCATACTTTAATATTCTGTTAGAGCTAGATAGTTTAATAGAAAAGGGTCCTCCTGAAGTTTTGTGTCAATAATAGAGACTTAGAATGTCACTGAAGCAGTATGACTATCTTTGGGAAAAAGATTTATCCATTGTACTGCATCCTGCTGTCTTTTCTGAGGAATAACCTATTTGTTAGAGGTGCTTAGGTTGCTGCCCCAGTCAGAGGTCAAGTACTCTGGTAACTACACTCTTGTTATATTGATTGAAGAAATAGAACACCAACACACACACACAACAAATTTGTACTCTGATTATATCACTGGATTTCTGGTGCTGAACTTAAAGCTGAGTAATCTGGTTTTATTGACATGTTCCCAGTATTTTGTAGTCAAAATGTGTACATAGTGGTTGATAAGAATAAAACTTGATACATTCGTTTTATAATTTTCTTAGTGTTAGACTGAATGTAAAATAATTTGTTTTCTACATAATTTAAATATAACATAAGAAACTATTTTATTATGGAATCTGGGGTTTTTTTTCATTGAGAGAAATGTTTCTGCTAATGTTAATTAGCTAGTAACTGCTGTTTTCAGTGTGCTTCAATTACAGTATGTTGCTTGATTATATGTTATAAAATAAATTTAGGTTACCCTAGGCTATTAAGTAGTTGTGTGTTAGCTTACTGTTAGGACCAGGTTTCTTATAAATTTGAAAATGGAGGAGGAGATAAAAGTAAAAAATTAAGATACATCAAGATTTTTTATTAAGCTTTCTCATTAAATTGATATTTCTAGTTCTTGTTATGTGATTGGCAGGTGACAGATAAGTTTAATTAGAATGTTTCAGGAACATGAAGTTTTAAAATTATAATTATTATCTAATATTTGATAATAAACATTTACTAAGTACCTATAATGTCAGTTATAAAGTCTTATGGGCTGGGTTAGTAAAATGCATAATATATCTGTCTTTAAAAAGTTCATAGCCAAATGGGGGAATTAAGACACTGTGATGGAATTTGTAATAACTTTAGTCAATCAGTAAGTGAGTCTGCTTTGTATTCTGTCTGAGGGGCATGGAGTTTTAAGGAATTGTGATTATAATATTGTTAGCACTGGTAGAAATGTATATATAACTTTTATATATTGTCAAGCCAGTCCACACGAGCCTCTCTGTTTTACAGATAATTGAGCAAAAATATAGACTCTTAATTATTGATATGGAAGAGTTTTTAAGTATTCCTAGATTTAGATAGGATTCCTGTAAATGAACATTATAGGCCACCAAAGATAGAATTTGAATATCTACTGAATGGATATGAAATTTGGAATATTTGGTAACCTGAACTCAGATATTTTGAGAAGCTTCTATTTACTTAAAATTTTGATGCAGGATACTTGAAGCCAGTAATTACTCATATTGTCAAATTGTATTCATAAAATTGCACTTTGAGAATGTTGGTTATTTGATACAGTGAGAATTTCATTAGTAATTTTTTTTTTGTGATTCCCTTGGTTATGCTTTACTCATGGATATGAGTAAAATAAACTACTTCCAGTTAAAAATAAGAAGTGCATGCACACATGTATGTATAATTTCTGTTCATATATCCTTTTTTCTTAAGCATTTTCCTTGATATAAATTTCTAGTCACATTTACATTTCTTTTAATCACATTTACTTTTCTTTTTATAATATACCCACTGCTGACGAGTCGATTCTGACTCATTGAGAAACTATAGGACAGAGTAGAGCTGCCCCATAGGGTTTCCAAGGCTGTAATCTTTACAGAAGCTGACTGCCATGTTTTTTTGGTGGGTTCAAACTGGCAACCTTTTAGTTGGCAGTCGAGTGCTTTAACCATTGTGCCACCAGGGCTCTTTTTATATCTAAGACAATTTTAATATAAGTTATATAGCTTAGATCATAAACAAATCCAGAATATAGTAAGGCAAAATGTTGTGGCATTTTTGTAACCATACTCATTCCTTCTTAGAGGAAGTGGAGATTTTGAAAACAAGAGATACTACTACTTAGAAGTAAAATTTAATGTTGCTGGCATTGAAATATTGCTAAAATGTGACTTAGAAATTTAAACCAAGCGTAAAGTTTAGGTTAAAGATATTGAGCAGAAAATAAAATATATTTGTACTTGATTTGAAATGTATTTGTTTTGTAGGCCATTATAAAGATAATTTAAATTAGCTGCCACGGTTTATGTAGAAAGTAATTACAATTTTGATCATGTGGAGCATATATATGTGTATCTGTGTCTCTGTATTTCTCTCTTAAGGAAGTAGGGTAAGTGTATTAAATTTTCTCTTGCTTATTAAATAATTAAAATTTACATCTTATTTTTCTAACACTGAGGCTTTGGAAATGGTGTTTATTACAGTGTTTGTTTTGTGGAAGGAGATGGATTCATAAATTAAAAACAGTTTAGTTCAGTAGTCATTAAATATATGCAGACTCCAGGTGGAAGTTTAGAAAACACATATATTTCCATGCTCTATTTTACAATTAAGTTATGCAAAAATAGTTAATATTTATGTTGTGATATTTTAAAAAAATTATGATCTGCTTTGAATTAGTTCAGTGATTTATAGATGGTAGTTGTCTTGTTTTACCAGGGCTTAATTTATTCTTGAAGTTGGTTTAGTTCTTAGAGGACTATGTTTTGTGATGATTAGCAATTGGAAAATAGATATTTTTTGCTTTTGTATAGATTTTTAAGATGCCGCTAAACACCTTGGTTTATACCTGTAATAAATACTGAAAATTATTTATTGTATGAAATTATAACATATGGTTGGACCTTCAAGTATAAAAGGATTTGGATAAATAATAACTGGTGGACTGCAGTTTAGTAGCAATTTGAAATAATACAGGTTTTTTTAATGTGGTAGAAGCCAGTTTTTAAAGGAGAGTTAATGTATTTTGAAACCATTAGAGAATTAGTTAAACTGGGGAAAAGTCAACAACTTTTTGTAAATTAAGATTTTTCCTTAAATCTGACTTTCACTTTTAATTGATATTAATCTCTTGCATAATTGATGTTAATATTTTGATTGAAAACCTTAGGATTTGTTGAAAAAGAATTTAATCCATCTGAATGTTCTTGATTTTATTAAACTAACTGACTTTATCAAAAGTCCATGGTCATTTGCTTATAGTTTCTGGCTTTTGCAGTGGAGAATAATAGTGTTCTTAAATTGAATTTATGCTGACTTTTAAGAAGCATATTTGTTCCAAGCAGCCGAAGAATTGCAGAGATCCATGTCAATATTCAGAATTCATATTTTCCTTGAACAGAAGGTTGTGATAAAATGGTACATGGTGTGTTTTCATTGCCTGTTGAAAGACTTTCATGCAGTTAAAATAAGCATTTTGATGGTGGTTGAATTAAGAGTTTTTGTCAGTCTCTTCTCATCATGGATGATTAGACTAAAACGTCTGCTTGTCTTGACTCGAGATCACCACAGCTTCAGATAACATGCTTTGTGATTGAAGGTCGAAATATTTTGAATTCTAATAGGCTGCCAGATGAATTGCTTGAAATAGACTGTAAAATTTCAAGGCTTCCTTTTCCATCTGCTGTGAAAAGAACCATTGGAAATGGTTGAGCTTGATGATCATAGAATTACTGGCTGGTGATTCTAAAACCCTCAAAGGGAAGTTGCTATGGAAATCTAGTTCCAAACTGTGAAATGATTCACCTTTGAATGGCTGCAGGGTCTGAGAAGCTGAACACATCATTGTTCAGGTGGTCATTGGTTAGGAACTTGCTGGTGCCTGTGTAATCAGCACTCCTGTGGTAGTTAACGATCTAAAAAGGTTTGTTCTGAATGAGGTGGGACAAGACAACAGCAATGTGCATAAGATGGCTTCTCTCAATCATGGTTTGCTCAGCGTGGTGCTTGTAAAAATACAGCAGAACTAAATAGGAGAGAAATGAACTGCTTCATTGAGGAAGTCTTGAAAACAAAATTTTGCATTGTGATGAATTTGACATCTAAAATAAAATGGTCCTGTGAAAATAAAGTTTTTGCAGAAACTTGATTTGTTTTCTTTGTTTTTATCCACAACCCCTACTCCCAGACTTTTGTGATAAGCAATTTAAGTCATAAAGGGAAGGAATAATAAATAGGATGATTACCTCTCTAGTTCCAAGGTCTTACCATGGAGAAATGTTTGGCTTTTAAAATCCTGTGTACCTATGTCAAGAGCCTCCTTGCCACAGGGTCACAGGAGAATGAATCCAGGAAAGTCCCCAAATGTTTAGTAATAGAATGTGATTAATCCCCTATAGCAAATTATAACCTTCACACTGTTTGGTATTATTCATATTTTTAAAGTGACATGTACTTTAAATTGATATTTTTTTCAAACTTTTCCTTCTACTATTCTTACTAACTTAAAAATTTAAAAATCAGCTATCACTATTTCCAGAAACCTGAAACCAGAATAATTTTTGAAATTTATTTGACAGCAAATCATTGTAAACCACTCTTTACATTGTAAACAAATCATTCTAAACTACACATGTTAATGTTTAAAAATAGGTCAAATTCAATCTTACTTAATTTCATAAATGCCTATAATATAGAGTTTCAGTAATCAAGTATGAAGTCTTATATATAATGTATATATAACATATATTTTTATTGATATAAATATATTTTATTTATATATATAAAGTTTCTGTATATGGAGTCCTCCCAAGCATTATTGAGGTGTAATTTACATATAATAAAAAATACCCGTTCGTAGTATACGGTTTGTTGAATTTTGCATCAAAATTTGTATCAAAATACAGTTATATATCCACTATCACGATCAATATACAGAACGTTTCCTTCATCCTAAAATGTTTCCTCATACCCTTTTGCAGTAGATCCTCTACCCTGTTATCCTCAAGCATCCATTGATCTATCATTAGAGTTTTGCCATTTTTAGAATGTATATAAATAGAATCATATAGTAGGTAGTCTTTTGTGTTCTGCTTTTTTACCTAGTATAATGTTTTTGAGTTTCTTCAATATTACTGTTTGTATTAATATTTTGTTCCTTTTTATTGCTATATAGTCTTCAATAGTATGGATATATCACAGTTGTTGATCTGTTTACCATTTGATGGACATTTGAATTGTTTCCAGTTTTTAGTATTCTGAATGTTTGTGTTCAAGTCTTTGTGTAGACATATGTTTCTATTTTAGAGCAAGTGAAAACCTGGTAGGATTGTTGAGGTGTATGGTAAATGTGCATTTACCTTTATAAGATACTGCCATATTCTTTTCCAAAGTGATTATAACATTTTGGTTTCTCATCAGCATTATATTAGAGTTCCAAATCCTCCACATTTTCACCAACACTTGATATTGTCAGTTGTTTAAATTTAGACATTCTAGAGAGTATATCATTATGACTTTAATTTCTATTTTCCAGATGGTTAATGATGAGCATTTTTTTATTTGCTTATTTGCTGTTCACATGTCTTCTTTGATGAAGTGGCAGTCAAAATCTTTTGTCTGTTTTTTAATTGGATTGTTTGTCTTCTTGTTAAGCTGAAAGAGTTCTTTATATGTTCTGGATATCACTCTTTGTCAAATATATGTTTTGCAAAGTTTTCTCCCAGTTTGTGGCTTCCCTTTTTGTTTTCTTGATTGTGTCTTTCAAAGAGCAGAATTTTTTGATTATCATGCTGTTCATTTTATGATTTTTTTCTCTTATGATTCGTGCTTTTCATGTCCTGTTTAAGAAATATTTACTCAATCCAGTGTCACAAAGATTTTCTTTTATTTAAGTTCAATAACTTTAGCTCTTACGTTTAGGTCTATGATCCATTTCTAGTTAATTTATTTTTCTTTTTATTGTGCTTTAGGTGGAAGTTTACAGAGCAAATTAGTGTCTCATTCAACACTTAATACACAAATTGCTTTGTAACATTGGTTGCAGTCCCCACAATGTGTGAACACTCCCCTTCTCTACCCCTGGTTCCCCGTTTCTACTCCTCCCGGTTTCCTGTCCCTTCTTGCCTTCTTGTCTCTTCCTGCCTTCTTGTCTTTGCTTTTGAGCAGATGTGCCTATTTAGTCTCGTATACATGATTGGACTATGAAGCACGTTCCTCACTTGTGTTATTGTTTGTTTTATAGACCTGTCTAATCTTTGGCTGAAAGGTGAACTTCAGGAGTGACTTCAGTTCTGAGTTAAAAGGGTGTCTGGGGGCCCTAGTCTCGAGGTTCCTCCAGTCTCTGTCAGACCAGTAAATCTGGTCTTTTCTTTGTGAATTTGAATTTGTTCTACATTTTTCTCCCTCTCTGTCCAGGACCCTCTATTGTGATCCCTGTCAGAGTGGTCCTCTAGTTAATTTTTGTGTATGGTATGAGGTTAAAGTTAATTTTTTTCCATACAGATATCCAGTTCCAGCACCATTTGTTGGAAAGAATATATTTTCCTGCATTGAATTAACTTTGACTCCTCGTCAAAAACCAGTTGACCACACGTAGGGGTTGTTGTGAATTGAATTGTGTCCCCCTAAAATATCTGTCGACTTGGCTGGGCCATGATTCCCAGTGTTGTATGATTATCTGCCATTTTGTTATCTGGTGTGATTTTCCGATGTGTTGTAAATCCTATCTCTGTGATGTTAATGAGGTAGGATTAATGGCAGTTATGTTAAAGAGGGAGGACTCAATCTATAAGATTAAGTTGTGTTTTAAGCCAATCTCTTTTGAGATATAAAAGAGAGAAGCAAGCAGAGAGAAATGCAGGCCTCATACCACCAAGAAAGAAGCACGGGGAGCATAGCATGTCATTTGGACCCGGGGTCCCTGCGTTGAGAAGCTTCTCAACCAGGTAAAGATTGATGACAAGGACCTTTCCCCAGAGCCGACAGAGAAGGAAAGCCTTCCCCTGGAGCTGACGCCCTGAATTTGAACTTCTAGCTTACTAGACTATCAGAGAATAAACTTCTGTTTGTTGAAGCCATCCACTAGTGGTGTTTCTGTTATAACAGCCCTAGATAACTAAGACAGGGGTCATATATCAGTTCTGTTCCATTGGTCTGTCTATTCTTTCACCAATATCACACTGTCTTTTGACTACTGCAGCTTTATAGTAAGTCTTGAAATCAGGTAGTGTAAATCTTCCAACTTTGTTCTTCTATTTCAAGACTGTTGTGGCTATTCTAGGTTTTTTGCATTTCTGTATAAGTTTTAGAATCAGCTTGTCGTTTTCTACCAAAAAACCCTGCTAGGATTTTATTAGGAGCCCTGCTGGTGCAACAGTTAAATGTTGGGCTGCTAATTGAAAGGTTGGAAGTTTGAACCTACCCAGCCACTCCGCGGAGGAAAGACCTGACGATCTGCTTCTGTAGAGATTACAGCCAAAGAATCCCTATAGGGCAGTTCTGTTCTGTAACTCATGGGTCACATTGAGTTGAAATCGATTCAGCAGTACCCAACAACAATAGGATTTTACTGAATTTAGATATCAATTTGGGGAGAATTGACATTGTACTAAACTACCAATTGTGACTACCAATTCACAAATGTAGTAAATTTCTCAGTTTACTTAGATCTTTTTTCAACAATATTTTGTAGGTTATAGTGTGGAGTTCCTGTACGTATTTTGTTTAACTCATCCCTAAGTATTTCATATTTTTTCTGCTATTATAAATGATATTATAGGTTATTTATAGATGTCCTTAATCAAGTTGAAGAAGTTCTCTTCTAGTCCTAGTTTTTATCATGAATGGGTGTTGGATTTTGTTAAATGCTTTTGAATCTATTGAAATGATTATTTGGTTTTTTTTCTTTATTCTGTTAATATGATGAATTTTGTAACAATTTTCTGATAAGTCACTCTTGTATAGTGTGTCCTGTTAAATGAGCTGTGTGTGTTTTTTTTTTTAAATAATATTTTATTGTGTTATTGGTGAAAGTTTACACAGCAGATTAGCTTCCCATTTGACAGTTTCCACACAGATTGTTCATTGATATTAGTTATATTTTTCACAATGTGTCAGCATTCTCTTTAACTGTGTTCTAGTTGTTCCTTTTCCAGTACTCTAGTTTCCCTGCCCCCTTATCTTCTCATCTTTGCTTTAGGGTAAATGTTGACCTTTTGGTCTCATGCAGATGATTTTTTAATAAAGCGCTGTTCTTTAGGGTAGTATTCTTTATTTTGTGTGCCACTCTGCTATTTCGCTAAAAGGTGATCTTGGGATAGTTTTGGTTCAGGGTTTAAAGAGTATCTCAGGGTGATAGACTCAAGGAGAGTGATAGACTCAAGATCTCAACTGGTTCAGTTTCAAAACATACTATACAGCCACTGTAATCAAAGCAGCCTGATACTGGTTCAACGATAGACACGTAGACCAGTGGAATAGAATAGGGAACTCAGAGATAAATCCACCCATGTATGGACAACTGATTTTTGACAAGGGGTCAAAGTCCATTCAGTGAGGCAGAAACAGTCTTTTTTTTTTTTTTTTTTTTTTTTTTTGCTTCATATTCTTTATTTTATTGTGCTTTAGGTGAAAGTTTACAGCACAAATTAGTTTCTCATTCAAAAATTTATACACAAATTGTTTTGTGACATTGGTTGCAGTCCCCACAATGTGTCAGCAGTCTCCCCTTTCCCTTTCCACCCTGGGTTCCCAGTGTCCATTCGTCCAGTTTTCTTGTCCCTTCCTGCCTTCTCGTCTTTGTTTTTGGGTAGGTGTTGCCCATTTGGTCTTCTGTACTTGATTGAACTAAGAAGCACGTTCCTCACGTGTCTTATTGTTTGTTTTATAGGCCTGTCTCATCTTTGGCTGAAAGGTGGACTTTGGGAATGGCTTCAGTTCTGAGTTACAGGGTGTCTAGGGGCCACTGTCTTGGGGTTCCTCCAGTCTCTGTCCGATCAGTAAGTCTGATCTTTTTTTTTTTTTTTTTTTTTTTTTGTGAATTAGAAATTTGTTCTACATTTTTCTCTCTCTCTTTCTAGGATCCTCTGTTGTGATCCCTGTCAGAGCAGTTGGTGGTGGTAACCAGAAACAGTCTTTTTAATCAATAGTGTTGGCAAAACTGGATATCCACATAGAGAAAAATGAAACAGGAACCATATCTCACACCATACACGGAAACTAACTCAAAATGATCAAAGACCTAAGTGTTAAACCTAAAACTATAAAATTCCTGGGAGAAAACTATGGGGCCTAATCTTTTGTAAAGGAACCATGTGTTCTTGAAAAGAATATGTATATTGCTGTTGGATGTAATGTTCTATAAATATCATTTAAGTCAAGATGATTGATAGTGTTGTTAATACTTTCTAAGTCTTTATTGATTTTTTTTTTTTTTTTGTCTAGTTGCTATCAGTTGTTCAAAGAGGAGTTTTAAAATCTCCCAGCTCTGATAACACAATTGTCTTTCTTGTTTAATTATGTCAATTTTGGCTTTCTATATTTTGAAGCTCTGCTGTTAGGCACATACACGTTTATGAATATTTTCCTGGTGAGTTTACTTTTTTCTCTTTATAAAATATCCCTCTGTCTCTAGTAATACTTTTTGTTTTGAAATCAGTTTTCATGGTATTCATGTAACCACTATAGCTATGTTATTATTTTCCATCCATTCGCTTTCAGACTGTGTCTATAATTAAAGTGTCTCTTGTAGATCGCATATAAACCCATTGCCATCAAATTGATTCCGACTCATAGCAACCCTATAGGACAGAGTAGAACTGCCCCATAGGGTTTCCAAGGAGCTGCTGCTGGATTTGAACTGCTGACCTTTTGGTTAGCAGCCAAGCTCTTAACGATTGTGCCACCAGGGCTCCACATAGCATACAGTTAAGTCCTATTATCTACGCTGACAATCAACTTAGTCCATTCTTATTTAAAGTACTTATTTATAGGTTTGGATTTGTGTCTGCCATTGCTTGCATTCTGTTTGTTGCCTCTGTGTTTTGTTCCTCTGTTTCTCTTTCTCTGCCTTTTTTGGATTATGTGAATATTTCTTAGGATCTTATTTTAATAGTCATGATGGCTTTTTACCCAGACTTCTTCACCTTTTTTCTTTTTTTTTTTTAAGTGGTTGCTCTAGTGATTACAGTATGCATCCTTAACTTTTCACGGTCTATGTACAGATGTCCTTAACTTTTTGCAGTTTATGTACAGTTTATATTGAATCATTTCATGAAAATTATAGAAAACTTGTAAGTATATAAATCCCTCCCAGTATTTTATGTTGTAGTTGTTGTATGTAATATCTCACATATATTATAAAGCCTACAATTTTTATTTTTTTAAATTGAGATAAAATTAACGTAGCATAAAACTAACCATTTTAAAATATAAATTTCAGTAGTATTTAGTACATTCCACGATGTTGTTTTAAACATATATTTGTAGTATAAAAGGAAAACAGTATAGCCTTTTGCGTTTACTTAGATACTTAACATTGCTGATGATCTTTGTTCCTTTCTGAGAATCCGAGTTTCCGTCTGATATCATTTCCCTTCAACTTGAACTTTCTTTAGCATTAATTATAGTATAGCGCTGCTGGCAGTGAATTCTTAGTTTTCTTTCATCTGAAAATATCTTTATTTCAAATTCATTTTTGAAGTATATTTTACTGGATATAAAATTATTTATTGACAGTTTTGTTTGTTCTTCTTTCTGCACTTTAAAAATGTTATACTCTCTTCTGGCCTTCTTAGTTCATAATGAGAGGTCAGCCATTAACTGAAACATTTTCCTTTTGCTGTTTCCAAGATTTGCTCTTTACTTTTCATATTTGTGTCATAATACCTCTGGTGTACTGTCTGTTATTGGATGTGTCTCAATGTGGACCTCTTTGAGTTTATTCTCTTTGGTGTTTGAACTTCTATAATCTGTAAATTTTTGTCTTCAGTAAATATGGTGAATGTTCAGCCATTGATTTTTGCGTTTTTCTCAGCCCTGTCTCTCTCCCCTCTCCTTCTGTGATTCAAGTTACATGTATGTTGGACCATCCATACTATCTTACAGGACCTCAAGGCTCTGTTCATTTTTATTCAGTCTTGTTTCCTGTGTTGTTGAGATAGATAATTTCTGTTAATTTATTTTCAGGTTCACTTAATCTTTCCTCAGTTTTCTCAAATTGTCTGTCAATTCGTCTGTTAAGTCCATACATTTTCTTTTAATGTATTGTGTGTATCACTTCTAAACTTTCTTTTCTTTTTTTTTTTTTTTAACCATTTCTATTTCTCTGCTGAGAATGCTTATCTTTTTGTTCGTTGTATGTATAATTTGCTTTTACTTACTGAAGATAATTTTAATCGGCACTTAAAAATCCTTCACAGTTATTTTTAACATGAAGGTCGTACTGAGTTCAGTCTCACTTGTTTTCTTCTCTCTTAACAATGTGCTTAATTTTCTTCTGGTTATTTTGGATTGTATCCTGGACATTATGAATGTTGACTTGAAATTCTGGATTCCATTGTTTTTCTGTTGTATATATTGCTTCTTTTGTTTTAGTAGGCAATTGGACTTGAACTGAAAACTATTTCTTAGGCAGCAGCTCCAGTTTCATTTCAGATATTTTGTCTTTAGCTTCTCTGTTTTGAGTCTGCCTGTCCGTGCATGGGTCTGGTGTCAGTCAAAGAGGTGTGTGTCTTAGTTATCTAGTGCTGCTACAACAGAAATAGGGGTTGCCTTTAACAAAGAGAAATTTATTCTTTCACAGTCTAGGACTCTATCCAAATTCAGGGCGTCAGCTCCTGGGGAAGGCTTTCTCTTGTCAGCTCTGGGGTAAGGTCCTTGTCATCAATCTTCCCTGGTCGAGGAGCTTCACAGTGCAGGCACCCCAGGTCCATAGGATGCGCTATGCTCCTGATGCTTCTTTCTTGGTGGTATGAGGTCCCCATGTCTCTCTGCTTGCTTCTCCTTTTTATATCTGAAAAGAGATTGATTTAAAATCAACCTAATTTTGTAGATTATGTCCTACCCCATTAACATAATTGTCGCTAATCCCACCTCATTAAGATCATAGAGATAGGATTTACTACACATAGGAAAATCACATCAGGTGACAAAATGCTGGACAATCACACAATGCTGGGAATCATGGCCTAGCCAAGTTGACAGATATTTTTTGGGGATGCAGTTCAATCCGTGACAGTGTGTGTACTGAATTTAAGGATTCCTTCTCTGGATCTTTTCCCTTTACTTCACTCTCTTTATGGCCATGGTTTTCCTGGCTTTAGTTTTCTGGTTCCCCAGGCCAGAAAGACTGTGGTTTATCCACCATTGCTCTCTCTGCTTCATGTACTGTGCTGTCTTCAGTTGATCCCAGATGAAAATCTTTAAAAGGAAAACTCACCTTAAATAACTCCCCTCCTCTGAGCATATGCTCCTAAACCAGTCTGGTCTGCTGCCCTTTGCTCTCCAGTTCCTTTAGGTAGCTGTGTCTGTCTGCGTTTCTTGTCCGTGTTCTGTAGTGTTTTTCCCTGGGGTGATGGGGTTGGGGGTAGTTTTCCAGTGGGGTTGTACTATGCCATTATTGAAAGTAGAAGTCCTTGGGTAGAATTTTAGGCTACTAATAAGTCAGTGGCAAACCAAAATTGGAATTCTTAGCAGATTTGTATGCCGGTATATTGCTTCCTATAGTGATAGTGTGCATAGTAAGGCATTGAGTTTTGACCCATAAGAAGAAGTTAGTTGAGATTTAGTTAAATTGAACTTATTACCAAAATATGATCATAATCATACCCCATTTGTTATATATTTCATCCTGAGTATTAATGCTTTATTATCATTATGCTTTGATGATTATATAGTAATCAAACAAATACTTGATAATTATAAGGATTACTTTAAAAAAATTCTCAATTTACTTGTACCGAATTGTTCTCTTTCATGTAGCCTTTGGAGGTGAATTGAAGAAGATTTAAAAGATTCAGTCTAGTATGTCAGTGACTAAATTGTAACTAGTTTATATTTACTGAGTTCTAATAGGGGAACATATTTTGCTAGGCATAGGTTAAATGTTGTATTGATTTCTGGGTTCTTTTCTTTTTCAACTCAATCAAGATTTATTTAAAACATTGTTGATTCCTTTTAATGTGAGTTTGTTTTTATCTTGCATAACAATTATGACAGTATTATAAAAGAAGATATTAAGTGAATTCTTAACTAAATACTATACTCGATACCTTCATAATAGGAGAAGGAAAGGGAACTTTAAAATATTTTTCCTTTCAAGAAACTCTTAAGTTAATGAGATATTTTAGCAGAGTAATTTGAGGGCATAAATTGAAGGTGGGGAACTAAGCAGTACAACAAGAAATATATTTTACCACGTTTATACTCCCATTAAAATACTACTGATGATAATTACTCACAAAAATTTTATAGTAATTTGTGTTACCACAGAACAAAATTCTGCAGATATTTAAAATTATGTAGATTGGGATACTTTGTTGTTGTTAGGTGCCATTGAGTCGGTTCTGACTCATAGTGACCCTATGTACAACAGAACGAAACATTGCTTGGTCCTGTATCATCCTCACAATTGTTGTTATGTTTGAACCCATTGTTGCACCCACTGTGTCAGTCCATCTCCTTGAAGATCTTCCTCTTTTTCTCTGGCCTTCCACTTTACCAGGCATAATGTCCTTCTCCAGAGACGGGTCCCACCTGATAACATGTCCAAAATACATGAGACAAAGTCTTGCCATCCTTGCTTCTAAAGAGCATTCTGGCTGTCTTCCAAGACAGACTTATTCGCTCTTCTGGTAGTCCATGGTGTTCTTCCCCAATACCATAATTCAAAGGTATTGATTCTTCGTTCTTTTTATTCGTTGTCCAGCTTTCACATGCACGGGAAGCAATTGAAAATACCATGGCTTGGATCAGGTGCACCTTAGTCCTCAAAGTGACATCTTTGCTTTTTAACACTTTAAAGAGGTCTTTTGCAGCAGATTTGCCCAATGCAATATGCCATTTGATTTCTTGACTGCTGCTTCCATGGGTGTTGACTGGATCCAAGTAAAGTTAAATTCTTGACAACTTCAGTATTTTCTTCATTTATCATGATGTTGCCTGTTGGTCCATTTGTGAGGATTTTTGTTTTGTTTATGTTGAGGTGTAATCCTTACTGAAGGCTGTAGTCTTTGATCTTTATCAGTAAGTACTTCAAGTCCTCTTTGCTTTCAGCAAGCAAGGTTGTGTCATCTTTATGTTGCAGTTTGTTAATGAGTCTTCCTCCAATCCTGATGGCCCATTCTTCTTAATATCATCCAGCTTCTTGGATTATTTGCTCAGCTTACAGATTGAATAAGTATGGTGAAAAGATACAACCCTGACACACACCCTTCCTGATTTTAAACCACACAGTATCCCCTTGTTCTCTTCTATTCCCTACTTGTTGGTCCAAGTACAGGTCCCATGTGAGCACAATTAAGTGTTGTGGAATTCCGATTCTTTGCAGTTTGATCCGTAATTTATGATCCACACAGTTGTATGCCTTTACATAGTCAGTAAAACACAGGTAAACTTTTTTCTTGTATTCTCTGCTTTCAGCCAAAATCTGTCTAACATTGGCAGTGATATCCCTCGTTCCGTGTACTCTTCTGAAACCGGCTTGAGTTTCTGGCAGTTCCTTGTCAATGTACAGCTGCAACTGTTTTTGAGTTATGTTCAGCAAAATTTTACTTGCATGTGGTATTAATGATATTATTTGATAATTTCTGCATTCTTTTGAGTCACCTTTCTTTGGAATAGGCACAAATATGGATCTCTGCCAGTTGGTTGATTAGATAGATAGCTGTCTTCCAAATTTCTTGGCATCAACAAGTGAGTGCTTCCAGTGTTGCATCCCTTTGATGAAACATCTCAATTGTTATTTGTCTAGTCATCTAGTGCTGCTGTATCAGAAATACCACAAATGGATGGCTTTAACAAAGAGAAATTTACTCTCTCCCAGTCTAGTAGGCTAAAAGTCCAAATTCAGGGCGCCAGCTCCAGAGGAAGGCTTTCAGTCTCTGTCAGCTCTGGAGGAAGATCTTTGGCATCAATCTTCCCTTGGTCTAGGAGCTTTTCCGTGCAGGAACCCTGAGTCCAAAGGACTCACTCTGCTTTTGGCGCTGCTTTCTTGGTGGTATGAGGTCCCCATTTCTCTCTGCTCACTTCTCTTTTTTATATTTCATAAGAGATTGGCTCAAGACACAGTCCGATCTTGTAGATTGAGTCCTGCCTCATTAACGTAACTGCTGCTAATCCCATCTCATCAACATCATAGAGATAGGATTTACAACACATAGGAGAATCACATCAGATGACAGAATAGTTGATAATCACACAATACTGGTAATCACGGCCTAGCCAAATTGATACACATATTTTTGGGGGACACAATTCAGTCCATGACAGAATTCATTCTGTCAGTTCCTAGAGCCTTGTTTTTCACCAGTGTCTTCAGTGCAGCTTGGACTTCTTCCTTCAGTACCATTGATTCTTGATCATATGCAGCTTCTTGAAATGGTTGAGTGTCAACGAGTTCTTTTTAGTACAGTGACTCTGTGTATTCCTTCCATCTTCTTTTGATGTTTCCTGCATCAGTCAATATTTTGCCCAAAAAATCCTTTAGTATTGCAACTTGAGGCTTGAATTTTTTCTTCAGTTTTTGTCAGCTTGAGAAATGCTAAGCATGTTCTTCAGTTTTGGTTTTCTAACTCCAGGCTTTCGCACATTTCATTATAATACTTCGTCTTTTTGAGCTGCCGTTTGAAATCTTCTCTTCAGCTCTTCATCATTTCTTTCATTCGCTTTAGTTACTCTGCGTTCAAGAGCAAGTTTCAGAGTCTCTTCTGGCATCGATTTTGGTCTTTTCTCTCTTTCCTGTCTTTTTAATGCCCTTTTGCTTTCTTCACGTATGAAGTTCTTGGTGTCATCCCACAACTGATCTGGATAGCCCCACGCAGTTTGAAGTGGCTGCCATTGTTATTTTGGTGAATTTCTAGTTCATGTTCAGATCATGTTTCCCAAGTGTCTGAACCGGTACTGCCACTCCCACAGTTGGGTCTCTGAGAGAGCGTTCTATTCCTGTTGTGTCTGCAAGCTCATAAGTGATAGAGTGATAACTGTCCTCAGTGTGCCTGGGAAACTGCTTCTCAGCAGCTTTATTACATCTTCCTGCTCTGCAGGAAGCAAGTTACGTTCTACTTGTAAGTAAATTGGCTTATTTTTAGTGTGTAAACTGAAATCCTCTAAGTTGTGTCTAAAATAAATATGTTCATTAAGTCTATAAAAAAAAAACTCATCAGATATAATCTTCTTATAAATAATAGGAAGTGATGTTTGAGCTATGAATGATAAATCATTTATAGACAATGAAAACAGCAAAGACATTCTCAGTATCTTACGAGGTGCATTTCTTTTTGTTTGTCTCTTACCAAAATTATTTAATTTGACATGATAATCGAATTTCTTTGCTAGATGGTATTCTCGCGTAAAATAAGGGCTTAAACATTTAAATCAGTTTATGTTATCATTGTGTCTTCCAGTGATCTAAAAAAGGTTTAAGGAAGAAATAAAACTTAAACTGGATAGACTTTTGTTAGATGAAAGAGCAAGAATTTCCTTGGTATGGATATTCAGCAAAAGGGGGATAGGACCAATATTTGTTCTGTACCTTCTTTGTGTCAGAGATTTTGCTACACAATTTTTTTTTCCAAGTAGGTCTTATCTGTGTTTTGAGATGAAGATAATAGGGGTTAGAAATACTGTGTTGTTAGCTCCATGACCTCAGGCATTTTCTGAAGCCAGGACTGTTGGCTCAAAGATTCATACCCTTTCCGTCACACGTTATACCCGTTATATGTATTAATTTTAAAATATAGGATAATAGATATTCATTATTACAATGTTTGATTTTTGTCAGCATAATGTCTGATTTGTGAGACTTTAAGTTACAATAGAATTCTAGTTCAGACTTGCTTAAAAGTAAGGTAATTGATTGGCTCGCATTGCTGAGAAGATATATGGTTTCAGACAGTACTTGATCCACCGACTCAAAAATGGCTCTAAGAACTTAATTTTTTTCTGTCCTTTCCCTCTGCCTTGACTACCTTCATCTTAAGTCTAGTTACTCTCGTGCCAAGATGGCTTTCAGCATCTCACTGGCCACAGGGTTTCTAGTTCACTTGCAGTAGGGAAGAAAGAGTGACTTTGGGCCAGTTTAGGTCACATACCTGATAAACTGTGGGCTGATGGAGTCATCTGACCTGAAACCACCTGAGTCCCTAAGAAGTAACTGGGACCTAGAAAAAGAGGGTATAGATAGATATTGGGAAGGCAGCAACAAATGCGTGCCTATCAATGTCAGACTTGAACGTTGTTATTTGCAACTCCGTTATTTTGGAGAAGGAAGAAAATGCTTGCTGAATTTTAAGTTTAAAAATGTTTAGCAGCTAATTTAATTGATTCTTGACTGGTAAATACCATCTTTTATTTTTTTCATTATTATACCTTGTAGTATTGGTTTAAAGCATCACATTATTATGAGTTAAAGCAGTATAATTCTGATGACTTTTCATTTCTAGAGTTGTAATAAAAGTGTTTCCTCTTCATTAAATATGTGGTGAAAATTATTGTTCATAAAAATGAAACTGATATATTACTTTGTGGAATTACCAAACATAAAGCAAAGTGGTGTTTGAGTCTCCTCATAGTTTTTTCTGTTGGTTATTATCAGTTCTAAGCTTGTCTGTATAGAAAAAAGGCATAGTCTAAGTCCAAAACTTTATTAAATGCCATGTTTTGAAAGTTTTATTTATGTTTCTTTATTTTTAAGCAGCCTTTGTTTATTTGGTTAAATAAAGAAGTTATGTTCTTCCAATGAAAACCTTTTTCATTTTTAGGTTAAAAGAATTCTGATATCTATATTTAATTTTTTGATCAGCTTTCCAAGTAGGCACCAATACTTTTACTTAGAAATAATAATGTTTTATGTTTATATTATTGCTATAATCTGTTGTCAAGTTCTGTTGGTTCTTTCTGGGAAGCACTTCTTTTTCTGCTTCATTCTCTTTCCACTACTACTTCTTAGTTCAGGCTCTTACTGCATTTTGCCTTAACTTTGTAATAAATTCTTGCTGGGGCTCTTTTTTTCTGTTCAGTGTGATCCTGGGACCACTTGCCTCAGCCACATACTTTGTTTAAAATGCAGAATCCCAGGTAGCACTCTAGCGATCCAGGTTCTAGGAGAGGACTGGGAATCATCAACACCCTGGAGGAGTCGTCATCTTTTTTTTTTTTTTTTTTTTTATCATGCTTTAAGTGAAAGTTTACAATTCAAGGTAGTTTCTCATACAAAAATGTATACACATTGTTATGTGATCCTAGCTGCTCTCTCTATGCTGTGACAGCACACTCCTCCTTTCCACCCTGGATTTTCCGTGTCTATTCAACCAGCTGCTGTCCCTCTCTGCCTTCTCATCTCGCCTCCAGACAGGAGCTGCCCATTTAGTCTCATGTATGTACTTGAGCTAAGAAGCGCACTCGCCAGGAGCATCATTTTATGTCTTTATAGTCCAGTCTGATCTCTGTCTGAAGAGTTGACCTTGGGAATTGTTTTAGTTTTGGGCTAACAGCGAGTCTGGGAGCCACGTCTTCTGAGGACCCTCCAATCTCAGTCAAACCATTAAGTCTGGTCTTTTTACTAGAATTTGAGTTCTGCACCCCACTTTTCTCCTGCTCCATCAGGGACTCTCTGTTGTGTTCCCTGTCAGGGAGGTCATTGGTGGTAGCCAGGTACCATCTGGTTTTCTGGTCTCAGGCTGTGGAGTCTCTGGTTTATGTGGCCCTTTCTGTCTCTTAGGCTAATATCTTCCTTGTGTCTTTGGTGTTCTTCATTCTTCTTTACTCCAGGTGGGTTGGGACCAATTAATGCATCTTAGATGGCTGCTCGCTAGCTTTTAAAGACCCCAGATGCCACTCACCAAAGTGGGATGCCGAACATTTTCTTAATAAACTTTGTTCTGCCAGTTGACCTAGATGTCCCCTGAAACCATGGTCCTCCCTGGGGAATTCTTGAGAACCCCTGTTCTAGTCTCGCCTTCCTCCATTTTCTTTCTTCAGGAGCAGAGGTTCTTAACCATTCTTATGTCCCATAGTGACTCTTTCCAAGAATTTGGGTCTTTCACCATGGAGGAAAAAAATGTCTACAGGAAGTAACTATTTGCATTTTGTTATATTTCTAATTTAATTAGTTTTAAAACCTTGCTATATTAAATATTACTTTGGTTTTAAAATATACACAGTGAAAATCTACTAGTAGCTGAATATTACAATCAGTCGTAAGTTTTGTGCTGTGCTAACTCTAAAACACAAAGATAATGAATACCTAAGGATACAGTTAGTAGATAGGAAGCCTTCATAGGCTGGTATGAGGTGAGGAAAGGAGAACATCTAGAGTCCAGGGATACTGCGATATTGCTGACATTCCAGAGGACTGCATCTTTGGCATATCACTTTTAATTGTGATACGGCCATTGAGAAATTAGATGTACCACTGCTTGACAGTTATTGGATTTTTCGGTCTTTTTCTAATCAGTACTTTGATTATGCTACTGCCTCTTTTAAAACATTTGTGCCTTCCTGGGAATTCCATTTTCTGGTTTGTACTCAAGGCTCTTCATTGTCGAGCATTAGTATGTTTTTCATCGCACTCTCTTCAAATTTTCCTCAGATTTACTTAATCCTTGTCTTTGCTGAACGTCTAGCTGAGTTTTATCTTTAAGGTCTGTATCCTCTGTGAGGAACAGCCACCCACCCGGCTCTTACTTTCCTACTTCTGAGATCAGGAGCCCGCATTATGTAGGTACCATTTCATGTAGCCATGGTTTAGTTATATATGCTTATTTCTCTAACTAGACTGTAAACCCCTTGAAAGTATGAGACATGCCATGTAGTTTTGAATCTTCACAGGTACCTAAAATATGCAATAAATGGAAGAAATGAATAATGTGAGTTCCATTGCCAAAAGTTTTTTCCAGTTTTAGAATAAGCTAATCTAAATTGTGGGCTGGAAAATTTTTTATACTACTTTGCTTGATTGTTTAAGAGAATATGCAAGGTGCAAATGGGTATATGTTTTTATACAAATCTTTGAACCAAAGCAGTAAGATTTTAGATAAATGAAAATAAAACTCTTGTATTTTCATGTTTTACGTTTATTTGTAGGCCTGTCTATATTTTTTCTTTATGCTATTCACACATGCAGTTTTATATATGGTATATATTTATAAGAAGGCCTATAAATATAATACATTTATGTTCACCTTGCTGTGTTTACATTGTTAATTGCCTTTTGTTACTATAGCTTCAGTATTATGTTGTCTCTAGTATTATTCAGAGTTAAAACTTACCTAGAAAAATAATATATATGATCTTTTGTTTATCTGTGTGTTTGATACAGTTTAACAAATTCTTTTAAGTAAAATTTACATAAAAGGAAGTCTTATTTTTAAAATGTACTGCACTATTTAAAATAGAAGCCCGAGATCTTTTTATCATTGCAGCTGAGTAAAACAAATAATCTTTCCACCATTACTAAGAGGTGCATGTAGTTAAAAATACATTTATACATATTATTTTAAAAAACCTAGTTAACTTTAAAATATGTAAGTTTTCTTGTCATTTAGGGTTCTGTGAAGCTGATCATCAAGAGGGTTGCAAATCATTGGTGGTTTCTATTTTCAGATTTCCACATCCCGGAGTAATTTGCTTTAATTTCACCCAATTTAACCTATACTTCACACCATCACCATTCAGCTTTAATAGCTATGTTCTATGCATAAGAAAAGCAGATAAATGTCCACAATTAGGCTGCGAATGATTACAACTAGTTAGCGCTTTATGAAGACAAAACTTAAAGGACTGTGGCGCCAAACAAAGCCACAAAAGACGGCTGAAAATTCTGTCTCCAGAAGTCAGGTCTACCATGGCGTTTGATTTATCACTTTTGTAGTTGATTTTTACTTATTTTTAATATATTGGCAGGTGTGCCTACTCTGAGAAATATTCATCTTTAAAGAATATTAGTTCTCTGTTGTTAATGTATTTTGATTTTTCATTTATTTACTTCCTAAATTACAGTATAAGTACAGTTTGAATTTTTTAATTATTAATATGTTAGCATGTTTTCTGGCAGTTAAGTGTAGCTGGTTTGAAATATACTGGCATTTCATATACCTTGTCAATGCATTTGTGAAATTAAGACTTTTCTGAAATATTTATGTATTAGTCGAATGGTTCTGTCAGACATTTGATGAAACTATAAACATAATTCTACATAGAATTCTATTTCTAGATGGGTCTTAGTATGCAAAACATAAGCCTGTGGAGTAGTGCTTATATGTAATATTACTTTTATGTGCACATATATAAAAGATTCAGAAATTGTTTTAATCCTGTTTATGTGTTATGTTTTCATTTTTATGATGCAAGTTTTTGCCAATGGTTAGTACACAGTATTATTTTAATGTAGAAAGAACTTGGTTATGTTTTCAGGTTTAGAAAAAAAGATAAACTGTTCATTTTAATATTAAAGCATATCTTCAGCAAAGTAAAATTTATCGTTATGGTTAACATAAATCTGTGTTTAACATGGTATGACTCAGTTTAAATACTTTATCCCGTATCTTTTCAAAATTTTCTGAAGATTTTTGTCAAAATTTTGACATATGAAAATCTTTTCTTTAAATGGTTTATTGTTTAGAGAATAAATAAAATCCAAGGTTTTAGTTTAGAGTTTAGACTTCAGTCGTTCTGTTAAATATTCTCTCAGAAATTCTATATAAGCAAGAGTAATAATACTGGTGGATAATAATTTCATTTTAAATATAGTTTATGTGCACCCAGAATTGTTATTGGCATACTTTTTAGAAATATAATGTTTACTGTTTTTATTTATTATATGAGGGATAACGTGTATTTATTTAAAACATGTACTTGTTTTAGATAAGCCTTATTTTCTGAAATGATGCCGTATCTCCATAGTTTATTTTTTGCTTAGAAGCCAAAATAAATGTAGGTGAAATACTCAGGTGATTGTGGTTTTTATATATACACATAACAAAAGTGTGTGTGTGTGCACAGTTGTTAATTTTAAAAATAGTGCTCAGGAATTAGTAACCTGTGTATTTATTTTGTTTACAAAACCAGTGTATGTGGGAAGGTACACTGAAACTCAATATTTTAAAATGCCCGTATTTTAAAGAAAGTAGTCAATTATCTAGCCTACAAAATAGACTAATATAGCCATGGCAAGACAATACAGCTACACAGCTTCACAGTTGTATTAAACTAGTTTCATATGCTATATCATAAAACTTTCAGTCCAATCAGCAACTAAATTTAAATACTGCAAATTGTAGCAGCAAAACAATAATTCTGCTGATTAGCCCCTTTCCATTTCTTGTAAGTGAACTGTTTATGCTGTTGAGTACCTTTTGAAAAAAGAAAAAGCCAAAACAGCCTTGATTAGTCAAGGAGTAATTGGATGACTTGATTTTAGCAAGAGAATGAATTGGTTGATGATAGCCTGTAACTAAGTGTAGTGGTTCTGTTCAGATGAATACATAACATACAGTCATCAGATCTTGACAGGTATAACATATAAGCAGTACTAAAGTCAGGTGGGGGTGGGGAAGATTGAGGGGAATAAGTTTGCCATAAAGTCTTTTACTGGAAATTTTGTGGTGATTCTTAAAGAATATTTTTTGTTTTGATTTTACACTGGAGAGTGGTGGTGGTGGGGATTTGTCTTACTTTTATTATTATAGCCCCCATGTTTTATGCTCTAAAAACAAAATAGAGCTAATAGCATCATCTAACTGTCTTAATGGGACCAGCAATACCATATCCTTTCACTTCTGTTGAAGATTGTGGTTCATTGGTAGAGCCATGTGGGAAAGCCTTGCAGCATTAATTGTGTTCATATTTAACTATTTAAAGTCTTATGTCAGAACTTTTTGTATTTTGCATTCTGTTTATGATTTCCTGGTTATTTTGAAGACTATCTGAATTAGTATTAATGAAGCAAAAAAAAAAATTTAAATTTATTTATCTACAACATATCTTCTTAACTAAACCCAGTTGTCCTCCCCTTGAAAGAATGTAATACAGTAACCACCCCTCTCCTACCATAATGTGTAACATGGGTCGAAAAGTTTCAGTCCATAAATTATGGGGTCATTTTATTGCTAGATTAATGAAATGGCTAGGGTGAACCTGCCCAGCTATGTACGAGAGGGGATGGCCCAGGGTCCAGGCCCATCCACATCCATTGTAGTACTGGCTTTGATTTAGCACCACCTGGTGGTGATTGTTTTTTCTAGCTTAACTATTGATGGTGATGACTAGCTCTCATGGTTGGTAAGGACTTTAGGATAATAGTCAAAATTCTAGGAATCTTTAAGGTAGTTGGTGCCTATTTTGTTGGGCCAATTAGGGTGGACTGGGTTGGGAGACTACTCGGAATGCTGTAACCTACCTTACACAACCTGCTTCTGAAGATGTGGTTGCTTGGCCTACCCTTAATCCCTCTAGGCCATACCCTTCCTTCCATATCTCTGCTCCCGTTTTAGAACTGAGGGTTATTGCGTTTCAGGGTGTAATTATTCTGTGATGTGTTTTAGGATTATCTGCCTTCACAGTACTTTTCATTTGAACCCAAGAATGGAATCACTATTGTGTAGTGTGTCAAACCATCATCTTTACTAACACCAGAGATTCTTGGTGAGTCCTCCCTTTTACATTCTTACATTCTCTCTTCTGTGTCTCAGAAAAACTAGGTAGAAGTCAGAGTTCATTGATACTATGGATAAAGGGTATAAGATAGTTATTTTTAAAATTAGTAGCCAGCTACTTACTTGACTGATTAATACCTGTCACATGTTTATATTTTCCAAGCATTTAAACACGAGTTTCAAGCTGTAGTAGATATAATATTATCTCTTACCACAGCATCAATACACTTAAATGTAGGGTTAAAAAGTTTTATATTGTCTTCAAAAACTGTACATGAATCTTCATATAAATTTTAAAATGGCATCTGCATAACATCAATATTCCAGTTTGAAACCTTGAGGCTGTCTTTCTCCATCAGTTCATACTGAGTACTAACTCCCTCCTCCCCTTCTTCCAGAGTTTACTTTTTGTATCTCCCTGGTAGATTGTTAAAAAAGTGCAGAAACTATATCTTATCCTGCTTTTTCTCATCTCTGAAATTTGCCTTCCAGCTCCTGGCACAGTTCTCTTCATGGTTATTATTCAGTAACAGTTCGCTAAATATGCCTCTTAAAATATATACCTTTAACTGGGTGACCTGCCACACTTCATATCTTCTCAATTTGATATCATTCTTCCTACCCACCAGACAAAAAAAAATCTTTGTAAGTTCTACTTTGTTTTTCTTATTATTATTTTTTTTTTAGATTTCATCTCTCATGTTATTTCTGCAACTAGTACTTAAAAGTCAACTGCTTTGTTTTAAGACCATCAGTTTCTCTCCCAGCTATTAGATCCTGTACATAACCGACAGAATCGTTTAAAGGGTGTGAGTGAATAAGAGAACAAGAGTAAAATTACAACGCCATTCTCTGCTTAAAAATCTGCGTAGGTTGTTAACTGTTGTCATAGGGCAACATGTGTAGTAACTGTTAAATGAGAAACTGTTTTGTTCTGTAAGCCTTCATCTTAAGTGAGAATAGCAGCACAATTGGAAGAGCGTAGTCAGTGTCACTGAACTGTGCATGTAGAAATTTTTGAAACGGTGTATCTTTGGCTATGTGTATTTTCACCAAAAAAAAAAAAAGGTTGAGAAGTTAGAGGGTTGACATGTTGTGGGGTTGTTAACCAATGTCATAAAACAATATGTGTACTACTGTTTCATGAGAAACTATTTGTTCTGTAAGCCTTCACCTGAAGTACAATAAAAAAAAAAAATTACATAGGAATTTTTAATCTAAGAGATTACACTTCAACTCGTTAGCTCAGTGTTAGAACCTTTGTATTAATTAACATCTGGACATTTGAACCTATGGTAACATCTTTTGGTTATTACATAACAAAACCTTTATCTTTTACTGTACTGCATCAGTGGTTCTCAACCAAGGGTTGGCGATGTCTGGAGACATTTTTGATTGTCATTACTGGGTGTGTGTGTGTTTGTTATTGGCATCTAGTTTGTAGAGGCCACGTGCTACTAAACATCGTGCAATGCACAGGTCAGTCCCCTGCAACAAAGACTCATATGGCTCAAAATGTTAGTAGTACCAATGCTGAGAAACCCTAGAATTCACCGTGTATTTAGCTTTCCACTTATAAATATGTTGTTGTTGTTCTTACCTGTCATCGAGTTGGCTCCCTACTCATATCACCCCATGCACAGTGGAACAAAGCACTGCCTGGTCCTACACCATCCCCAAAATCAGTTGCAGATCAGACCATAGTGATCTATAGGGTTTTCATTGGTTGATTTTCAGAAGTAGATCACCAGACCTTTCCTCTTAGTCCACTTTAGTCTGGAAGCTTCACTGAAACCTGTTCAGCATCATAGTAACATGTAAGCTTCCACTGACAGACAGTAGTGGCTCTGCATGAGGTATATTGGCCAGGAATGGAACTGAGGTCTCGCTTGGAAGGTGCGTGTTCTACCACTGAACCACCAATGCACTGTATATATATGGTAAGGATATTTGGTGAGTGCTTATGATGTGCAGGCATTATTCTAAGCTCTTCTCATGTATTATCTCTTTTAATCTTCAGAACAATCTTACGATGGTAGGTACTGTTAGTATCTCCATTTTTAGGCAAGGAAACAGACACAGAGAAGTTAATTATCACACAACTAATGAATCAGACAGGCAGACTGAAATCCAGATATTCTGATTCCAGAATCTTTGCGCTTAAGCACTTCTAGTATACTTATACTTCCATCCTTCCTAGAATGTTGTCTTGATTCCCTGGTTCCCCTTGCTACTATCTGTCCCTGAAAGGCCTCATCTTTTAGAAATAGTCCCTTTCTTTCTCTCATTATTATTATTTTTTTGTGCCACGTTTGTTGGTCTTAGTTATACTATATAGGTATGTCTTTCCTCTCTTAATTTGCTTTATAAATTTTAAAAATTATTTTATTTACCATAATATGCAATCCAGTGCAACATACCCAAGAAATCCTCAGAAAATAAGTGAATATCTATCACCAATAATTAAACAATTCTGAGGTGAAGAGATGAAATGCTAGAAATTCCTTATGTTTATTATTACAGTTTATGCTTTGCCGTGGTTTATGCTTTCCTTACTCTCTTAATTTATGTGATTGACATGCTTAGCCCTGGTTACTTAGCCCTGGTTTCTTTGAAGTGCTTAGTAAATATCATATTGTGTCCTGTGAAATAGATCCTGTGCTGTTGTGCTGCCTGTCTGGCTTCATCCAGACTCTGTAGTTCCCCTCTTACAGTTTTTCATTTTGAGTACTAGTTAAGTGTTCTAAGGCATTCATTCATTTGCTGATTTCTTTATTCATCACTTCACTATATGCCTGATTGTATATCAGCTCTGATCAAGGCACTGAGGAGAACTAGAAAAACGTTTAAGACAGAGTCTCTGAGCTTAGATAACTAGGAGATAGAAATACATACTCTGATACAAGATATGTGTGCTACTGGCCACATGAATAGAAGGGACAGATTATTGTAGCAATTCGGAGATAGGGAGTATGGTTAGAGAAGGAAGCGAAATAATTTCAGCGACATTAAGGTCATGAAGGACAGGTAACTTTCAGAGGCAGAAGTAGGGATATTCTAAGCAGAAGAAACAGAATGAGTAACAGCGTTGAAGAAGAAAAATGAAAGCACTGAGAGTGGTTCAGTTTGACTGAAAGGGGAGGGTGTATTTGTAGGCACCAACGTTAGCAAAGTTAAAGCTCTGATTGGCCCTTTCAAAGGTTTAGTTTATTTCTTGAATGGCGAAGAATTCACCTGACCCCTTTACTCATTGCTTACAGTATTGATAGTAAAGACAGTTTTTCTAGTTTTTGTTCGTTTCTCTCTTTGCATTTTTCCTCTTTACAGTATTCCTCTACTCCTTGGAAAGGTATAAAAATGAATTTTCTCAGAAGCGTATTGGGAGTCATGCATTTAATCATCAATTTTGCTGTACTTTTTTCCAAAACAAAAAACAAAAAAAACCTGGTGCTGTCGAGTCAGTTCCAACTCATAGCGACCCTGTACGTTTTTCAAACAGTAGGGCCGGTGGAGATCTTTTAGAGTGTAGTGTATTCTTCTGGATTTGTCTTATAGATGAGGGAAAGTTAAGCTATGGATATAATTCGTAATAGAAGGAAAGGATGTTTATCACTGAGGCTCAAGAAACAGAGTAGACAAAAATACAGTTGACAGTTGAACCTGAGGGACTTTCAGGGCTTAACGAGTCAGTATAAGAGTTTGGCTTGAACTGAAGATTTGTGTAGATTGGTAGTAGTAAAGTTGGAAGCGTAGGGTGAGAACAGGTTCTAGAGGGCTTCTTCTGCTGGCAAAAGGCTAAGTGGTCTTTTAGAAGGCTTAACCTTGTGGTAGAATAATGACGTTTTAAAGTGGAGGTGAGTGAGGGGGCTAGTGAGATGGTTGTTGGGAAGGTTCAATACAGTAAAAAGCAGCTAGCACAACATTGAAAGTTGGGCAGAATTTCAGTAAATATTAATTCAAAATACCATTGATTAAATTTGCCTTTTACACATTTAAAGTATCTATTATATAATATACCATAAGAAGTGAAAATCTTGTTTGGAGATGAATACTAGTTCTCATTAAAGTACTTCTTTTCTGCCTACTTCTTTGGAAAGTGTTGATATGTTGCAACTAAAAATGCTAAAACCCTTGACCAATTGAATATAATTAAGTACAGGTGTTGATTCTGGGTTATAATTCATAACTTTTAAATGACTTTAAGGATGCCTTACTGGTACAGATGCCTAGTTATCTACAATCTAAGTACACTACCAATAGCTGTTATGCAGAATTTTCTGGTGTTCTGTATGTTTCAGAGAATTATATTGTATAATATTATACTGTATTGTTTCTTGCAGTTAAGTGATGTCAGTCATAACCAAAAGTTATAACCAAAAGACTGCTACACTAATACACGCTCCAGTTTTAACATTTTTCACGTCTTTCTACTGGTTTCTTTTCTTTTTTTCCCTTTACCTCATCCTTCCTAAGTAATGTTTTGTTTTTGAGTTGCTTCTTAAAAGTGTATTATTTTTAATTTAAATGAACTCTTAAAACTAGGAGAAAAAAATGAACAAAAATTTTTAAGCTTTCTCAAAAGTTTACCGACCCACTGTATTATTATCTTCTACACGAAATATCTGTTTGTCTAAAGATTGGGAATGATTTTTATTTTTAACCTTGCTTGATGCTTCCATATATGTTAACTACTTTGTGTAGAAGTCCTGAATTAATCATTTATAGTTTCTTTAATTTTAGATTGGTCCTTCAAAGTCAGCCACATGCACATTTTATTTCACTAAGCTTTTTGAAAACCTTGATCAACTTTGGAATCTGTCAAAGGGACGATAGTTTCCCTACAATAGGAAAGGGGAGAGAAACGAAGCAAAAGCAAATTCTTCTGGCTACTCTTAGTTTCATTCTTTTGCAACATTAAACTATTAGCCTGTAGCATAGATTAGATTATTTTAGGGCCTGTCCTATATCTCAGTTAATAGGTTTTTCTTTGAGACTTTAAAGGCTACTTTTGATTGATTTGTTGTTGTAAATAAGTACAACCCACCAAGTCCAGTTATACTATTCCGTTTCTGCTTTTGTACCAATTAACAGTTTACGTTACTAGACCAACTATTTCCATTTTCATATGTATTTTGTTTCTCAGAAAATCCTTACATATGTACACTAAATGTGATTTAAATTTGATAACTACCCTTCTCTTTTACTATCTTTGAGGAAGGCAAATTGATTTTTTGAACTAAATATAAATTGAGGCACCCTTCTCCCTCTTTCTAATTCAAGGAAAGTAGTAAAACTACACATTTTATTTAATATGCAGAGATAAAGAAATTTAAGCCTGAAGTCTAGCTATGAATTAGATTTTTTTTTTTTTTTGTCATGTCGTTTATGGAAAGTAAGTAGGAACTGGCATTTTTGCAGTATTTATGAATAAGCTAGATTTTACCCAAAAAAAAAACCCTCAAACCTGTTGCCATCAAGTCGATGCTGACTCATAGTGACACTATAGGACAGAGTAGAACTGCCCCATCAGGTTTCCAAGAAGCAGCTGTGTGGATTCAAACTGCCGACCTTTTGGTTAGCAGCCTGAACTCTTAACCACTGTGCCACCAGGGCTCTTAGTGAATTGCTAATGCAAGTTTAGCTCTCTTCCTCCTCTTTAAATATTCATGAGGTATGAAATTATGTGGAAGTTGAGAACCAGAGTTCTGACTTGAAGTAAGACTTTGCTTTGAAGAATGGATTAGAAGTTTGAAAACATACAGATTTTTTGAGCAGGAAATCCTTGTCTTGACTTCTGACATTGTATTTATCTTCTTAAACTGGTTTATGAATATGACCCCTAACATTTTAATGATTTTGGTGGGACTCTAGGTTAGATGTAAGTGTTCAAAATATTTACTGTTTGCCACAAAGGACAAACTAGAAAGGAAGGTAAAATAATACAGCATACAGCGTGTTTTGGTGCCATTATTTAAAATTACACTATATATGTGTTATTGTTAGGTGCCATCAAGTTGATTCCGACTCATAGCGACCCTATGTACAATAGAAGGAAACACTGCCCGGTCCTGTGCCATCCTCACAGTCCTTGTTACGCTTGAGCCCATTGTTGCAGCCACTCTGTCAGTCCATCTTGTTGAGGGTCTTCCTCTTTTTCGCTGACCCTCTACTTTACCAAGCATGATGTCCTCCAGGGACTGATCCCTTCTGATAACATGCCCAAAAGTATGTGAGATGTAGTCTCACCATCCTTGCTTCTAAGGAGCATTCTGGTTCTACTTCTTCAAAGACAGGTTTGTTCATTCTTTTGGCAGTCCATGTATATTCAGTATTCTTCACCCACACCACAATTCAGAGGCATCAGTTCTTCAGTCTTCCTTATTCATCATCCAGCTTTCACATGTATATGAGATGATTGAAAAACACCATGACTTGGGTCGGGCAGACCTTAGTCCTCAGAGTGACATCTTTGCTTTTCAACATAATTAAAGAGGTCTTTTGCAGCAGATTTGCCCAGTGCAATGCTTCTTTTGATTTCTTGACTCCTGCTTCCATGGATGTTGATTGTGGATTCAAGTAAAACAAAATCCTTGACAACTTCAGTCATTTCTCCATTTATTGTGATGTTGCTTATTGGTCAGCTGTGAGAATTTTTGTTTTCTTTATGATGAGGTGTAATGCATACTGAAGGCTGTGGGCTTTGATCTTCATAAGTAAGTGCTTCAAGTCCACTTTCAGCAAGCAAGGTTGTGTCATCTGTAAAACGCAAATTGTTATTGAGTTTTCCTCCAATCCTGACGCCCTGTTGTTCCTCATATAGTCCAGCTTCTCAGATTATTTGCTCAGCATACAGATTGAATAGGTATGATGAAAGGACACAACCCTGACACACACCTTTCCTGACTTCAAACCAGTCAGTATCCCCTTGTTCTGTTCGAACGACTGCCTCTTGATCTATGTACAGGTTCCTCATGAGCACAGTTAAGTGTTTCTGGAATTCTCATTCTTAGCAATGTTACCCATAATTTGTTATGATCCACACAGTTGAATGCCTTTGCATAATCAATAAAACGCAGGTAAACATCTTTCTGGCGTTCTCTGCTTTCAGCCAGGATTCGTCTGACATCAGCAGTCATATCCCTCGTTCCACATCCTCTTCTGAATCCTGCTTGAGTTTCTGGCAGTTCTCTGTTGATATACGGCTGCAGCCGCTTTTGAATGATCTTCAGCAAAATATTACTTGCGTGTGATGTTAATGATATTGTTCGATAATTTCCACATTCGGTTGGATCACCTTTCTTGGGAATAGGCATAAATATGGATCTCTTCCAGTCGGTTGGCTGGGTAGCTGTCTTCCAAATTTCTTGGCATAGACGAATGAGCACTTTTCAGTACTGCCTACGTTTGTTGAAACGTCTCAATTGGTATTCTGTCAATTCCTTGAGCCTTGTTTTTTACCATTCCCTTCAGTGCAGCTTGGACTTCTTCCTTCAGTACCATCAGTTCCTGATGATATGCTTCCTACTGAAATGGCTGAACATTGATCAGTTCTTTTTGGTATAGTGACTCTATGTATTCCTTCCATCTTCTTTTGATGCTTTCTGCATCCTTTAATATTTTCCCCATAGAATCCTTCAGTATCGCAACTTGAGGCTTGAATTGTTTCTTTAGTTCTTTCAGCTTGAGAAATGCTAAGCATGTTCTTCCCTTTTGGTTTTCTATCTCCAGGTCTTTGCACATGTCAGTATAATACTTTGTCTTCTCAAGCCGCCCTTTGAAATCTTACGTTCAGCTGTTTTACTTCATCATTTCTTCTTTCGCTTTAGCTACTCTGTGTTCACGAGCAAGTTTCAGAGTCTCTTCTGACATCCATTTTGGTCTTTTCTTTATTTCCTATGTTTTTAATGATCTCTTACTTTCTTCATGTATGATATCCTTGATGTCATTCCACAGCTCTTCTGGTCTTCAGTCATTAGAGTTCAGCATGTCAAATCTATTCTTAAGATGGTCTCTAAATTCAGGTGGGATATACTCAAGGTTGTACTTTGGCTCTCATGGATTTGTTCTAATTTTCTTCAGTTTCAACTTGAACTTGCATATGAGTAATTGATGATCTGTTCTGTAGTTGGCCCCTGGCCTTGTTCTGACTGATGGGTATTGAGCTTTTTCATCTTCTCTTTCCATAGATGGGGTTGATTTGATTCCTGTGTATTTCATCTGGCAAGGTCTACATGTATAGTCACTGTTTATATTGGTGAAAAAAGGTGTTTGCAATGAGGAAGTCATTGGTCTTGCAAAATTCTATTATGCGATCTCCGATCTCTAGCATCATTTCTATCACTGAGGCCATATTTTCCAACTACTGCCACTTCTGTTTCCAACTTTCACATTCCAATCACCAGTAATTAACAATGCATCCTGATTGCATGTTCGATCAATTTCAGACTGCAGAAGTTGGGAAAAATCTTCCGTTTCTTCATCTTTGGCCTTAGTGGTTGGTGTGTAAATTTGAATAATACTCATATTAACTTGTCTTCCTTTTAGGCATATGGATATTATCCTATCACTGACAGTATTATATTTCAGGATAGATCTTGAAATGTTCTTTTTGATGATAAATGCAACACCATTGCTCTTCAATTTGTCATTTCCGACATAGTAGACCATGTGATTGTCTGATTCAAAATGGCCAATACAGTCCATTTCAGCTCACTAATGCCTAGGATATCGATGTTTATGTGTTCTGTTTCATTTTTGATGATTTCCAATTTTCCTAGATTTATACTTCGTATGTTCCAATTATTAATGGATGTTTGCAGCTGTTTCTTCTTATTTTGAGTCGTGCCACATCAGCAAATGAAGATCCCAAAAACTTGACTCCATCCATGTCATTAAGGCTAACTCTACTTTGAGGAGGCAGCTCTTCCCCGTCATCTTTTGAGTGCCTCCCAACCTGAGGGGCTCGTCTTCTGGCACTTTATCAGACAGTGTTCCGCTGCTATTCGTAAGGTTTTCGCTGGCTAATTCTTTTCAGAAGTAGACTGCCAGGTCCTTCTTCCTAGTCTGCCTTAGTCTGGAAGCTCAGCTGAAACCTGTCTGTCATAGTTGACTCTGCTGGTGGTTGAACACTGGTGGCATAGCTTCCAGCATCACAGCAACACACAAGCCCCCACAGTACAACAAACTGACAGACATGTGGGGGACTATATATAGATGTGTGTGTGTGTGTATGTATTTTTTTTTTAATTGTGCTTTAGATGAAAGTTTACAGCACAAATTAGTTTCTCATTCAAAAACTTATACACAAATTGTTTCGTGACATTGGTTGCAATCCCAGCAATGTATCAGCCCTCTTTCCCTTTCCCTTTCTACCCCATATTCCCTGTGTCCATTTGTCCAGTTTTCCTGTCCTTTCCCGCCTTTTCGTCTTTGCTTTTGGGCAGATGTTGCTGATTTGGTCTCGTATACTTTATTGAATTAAGAATAGTACGTTTCTGACGTGTGTTATTGTTTGTTTTATAGGCCTGTCTAATCTTTGGCAGAAAGGAGTGGCTTCAGTTCTCAGTTAGGATGTCCGGGGGGGCCGTAGTCTTGAGGTTTCCTCCAGTCTCTAGACCAGTAAGTCTAGTCTTTTTTTGTGAATTAGAATTTTGTTCTACATTTTTCTCCCACTCTGGCTAGGACACTCTACTGTGATCCCTGTCAGAGCTGTCAGTGATGGTAGCTGGGCACCATCTAGTTTCTGAACTCACGCTGGTAGAGGCTGTCGTTCATGTGGTCCATTAGTCCTTTGGACTGATATTTTCCTTGTGTCTTTGGTTTTTTTCATTCTCCTTTGCTCCAGACAGGATGGGACCAATAGATGTATTTTAGATGGCCACTTGTAAGCTTTTAAGACCCCAGATGCTACTCACCAAAGTAGGACATAGAACATTTTTGTTATGAACTGTTAGGCTGCTTGACCTAGATGTCCCCTGAGACCATGGTCCCCAGCCCTCGGCCCTAGTAACTCGGTCCCTCAAGGTGTTTAGATGTGTCTAGGAAGCTTCTCTGACTTTGCCTTGGTCAAGTTATGCTGACTTCCCTTCACCAAAGTTAACACTTGTCTACTGTCTAGTTAGTAATTTCCCCTTCCCTTGTAATCATCAAAGATTGTTTTTTTCTGTGTGTAAACCTTTTCTTGAATTTCTATAATAGTGGTCTTATACAGTATTTGTCCTTTTGTGGTTGACTTACTTCACTCAGCATAATGCCCTCCAGATTCATCACATTTTATGAGATATTGTGTGGATTCGTCACTGTTGCATAGTACTCCATTGTGTTTATGTAACATAATTTGTTTATCCATTCATCTGTTGATGGGTGCCTAGGTTGTTTCCATCTTTTTGCTATTGTGGATAACACTACAGTGAACATGGGTGTGCATGTATGTTTGTGTGATGGCTCTTATTTCTCTAGGATGTTTTCTAGGAGTAGGATTAAAATTATAGTGTATTTTAATGGAGATCAGACTTACCCTGATATTTAGCCTTCTCTATCGTCCATCGCTACCTGATGTTATAAATTTTTATCTTCTACTACTCTCCAATACAATTTCTCACTATGATTAGCTCTCCGGTAAGCCTTTTTCTTTCTTCCTTTTTTCTTTTGTTTATTGTTGTGGTTTAAATGAAGTTTATGTTTCAAGGCAGAACCCCATAGAAAAATTTATACATACATTGTTATGTGACCCTAATTGCTCTCCCCATACTGTGACAGCACACTCCTCCTTTCCACCCCTGATTCGCCATTTCCATTCAACCAGCTCCTAACCCTCTCTGCCTTCACATCTCATCTCTGGACAGAAGCTGCCTGTTTAGTCTCTTGTATCTACTTGAGCTAAGAGGCACACTCCTCACGAGTATCACTTTATATCCCACAGTCTAGTCCGATCCCTGTCTGAAGAGTTGGCCTCAGAAATTGTTTTAGTTCTAGGCTGATAGAGAATCCGGGGGGCATGCTTTCTGGAGTTCCTCCAGTCTCATTCAGACCATTAAGTCTGGTCTTCTTAACTAGAATTTGAGTTCTGCACCCCACCTTTCTCCTGCTCCATCAGGGACTCTCTGTTGTGTTCCCTGTCAGGGCAGTCATTGGTGGTAGCCGGGCACCATCTAGTTCTTCAGGTCTCACGCCTTTTTCATTTCAACCTTTGTATTTTTTTCTGATGCTTTTCCCTGTTACTTGTCATAGCTTTCATCTTCTTTACCTATATTATTTTTTTCTATATTTAAAGGCCAGGCTGATTACCTATTATTAATTATATTTATTTAAAATCTTTTGTAGTGAGTATTCTCCCTTTTTAATATGTAGATTTGTTTTCCCAACCAGATTGTCTAGTCATTGAGACCAAGGCCCACTGGTTTGGACATTGATCTCAGTGACTGGCTGTTTCACATTTTGGTTTTTATTTTTAATTCTCACAAGACTTAGCACGTTGTTACATATATAAGCAAGCTTTCTTCAGTGGGGGAACTCCTATTTAGCCAGGCGTATTGTAGTTTACATATATGTTGAGGGGGTGGCAGTTTATACCTTGATTTATATGCCAAGAAATTCTTTATCACTGCATTGTGTATGTGGTATAGGATGAAAAAAAGCATGAGTCAGATAGGTCTACCTTGACCACATACCCTCTTGTTCCCAGGAAAGCTCTAGACATGCTATTTGGAATTCAAAGTTTCTGTGACAAATAGTTTATAAAGCACTGCTGTGAAGCCTCTAGACTTCAGTTTATCATGTGTTTTAAAAATCTGTTTCTACATCTAGTTAGGGATGCTTTGCTTCTGAAAACTAAATACAGTCCAAACTAAGTAGTAATAAAGCAGTTCCCGGAAATCCTACTTCCAAAGTATATTTTTATTTCTAAAGCCCTTCATAGTTAGAATTAGCATCCTAAAGAGATATAGATTTAGCCTTCTTAACTAAAATTTTTGTGTAATAAGGCAGACTTTAAATGAATGAACGAGTGAACAAGTGAGTAAATTGATCAATCTTCAATTCGTTCATAATCATTGGAAATAGCTCACTCATCGTTTCTGCCACATCATACTAAGAAATAAATTTTATGCAGAATATCTATTACCATGTGGATATTTGAACATATCTCACCAAGTCAAATATTGTTTATGTGTTTTGACTGGCCTTCAGTAACGGAGGTGTACAAATTATAAAAGTCACAACTTTAGTATAAGCATTGACATTTTGCATGTATTCACTTGGTACATATATTTTGTATTAGAAATGATTTATGTAACTAACTAAAAAGATTTTTTTATTGTTGTTCATTTTATTTTATTTTACCTCAAAGCATGCTGGAGCCACTCAAGAGAGTTCTGGACTGGAAATTTTGTCAGTGAGTGTGTAATAGAGAGGTAAGAGGAGAGGGCTAGGACAAAGCCTTGGAGACATCAACATCTGTAGAATAGCTAGCGCAAAAAAATGGTCTGAGAAGGACTGGCCAGAGACAATAGAAGAAAATCAAGAGGAATGTGGTTAGAAAGAATAAAAGATACTGCTTCAGTACCCTTAAGTTAGATGCTACTGAGAGATCAGTCAAGATTCCTGAAGAATGGGTATTAGCATCATGAAGGTAGATCACTGGTGTTCCTTTTTGAGATCCATTTCTGATAGCGTGTTGGAAGCAGATTCCAGATTGCAGTGGGTTGAGTTATAAATAGGAGGTAAAGAAGTGTAGAGAGCAGATGCAAACAACCCTTTCAAGAAGTGAAGGAGAGAAAGCAATAATTGGAGTGGGAAATAATGTCAAGATTCCAGGGGCAACTGAAGTGATTGATTTAATGTAGACTCTCAAGCCTACTAAAATGTTCATGGGAAAGTATTGGTGGGAATGGAGGTAATACAAATATAGGAGAGAAAAACATTATAGATTGAAGTCTCAGGAAACAGAACAATCTATGGAACAAACTTACTACTTGGGAGTGCATGGGTTGCAGAGCAAAGCTGGTAGAGAGATTGGCCATAAATAGTAAATAGTGACATTTTCCATTTTACTGCTGAAAAGAAGGAAAGGTTGGATTAAAAACACAAAGGGGCTTGGTTCTGTAGAGATGACAGGCATTTTCCCTTTGAAGCAGAAAAGTTAGGTCATCTGCTGAGTTGCAACGGGAAAGAGTTGGAAATGTCAGAGAAGTCAAGAAGGTTGGAAAAGAGTACTTTGTTGTGAAAGGAAACATTTTAGGATTGCTGGGTAAGAAATCTTTGTGATGGGATCCAGTCCAAACCTAGCTTGTGGTTAATTTTCTTTCATAACAAATAATTTTTAAATGAGGGTTTACTACAGTTAGGATTATTTTTAGCCACCCACTTTATATATATAGAAATGTATAGGTATAAAATACTTTTTATGGTAATAATGGTTTTCTTGTGGCTCACTGCAAAACTAAAAATTGTGCAAATTTTTCTGCAAGTTAAACTTTTTAATTATTAAACATATGACTTGTTTTTATAAAAGCAATGCATGTTCATTATAAACAGTTTAAATGATACAAAATAAATGAAGAAGAAGATTTTAAAAAAAATGCTCATTAGTTCACTGTCCAGAAATTATTTTTCTTAGCATTTGGTCAGTGTCATTAAGAGAGAGGAAGAATTTTATATAAATGTGGTGATATAGGGTATGTGCTATTTTAAATAGAATACTAAATTATATCTTATCATGTTTAAATGAATAAGAAACTGAAGCAATACGCAAGAAATTACTGAATTTCAGATAATTCTTGTGGTTGTTTAGTCTCACTTACATATTAGAGTATATTAAGTGCACAGTCCACAGTCTGTATCTTTTCCTGACAATGCAGAACAAGTTGGCTGGATATAAAGTTCTTGAGTCACATTTTCTTTCTCTTAGAACTCTGAAGACATTGCTCTATTGCCTTTTAGTATGGAGCTAGTTACTTTGGAGAATTATGAAGCCGTATGTGTTAACTTTATTTTACTGCTGGTATGTCCATAGTATTCTTCTTTTGTTCTTGGTGATATGTATAGTGTCGGTTCTGTATTGATTGGTTGACCAAATAGCCCTTGATGAAGTTTAATTTTTGTTTCAATGTTTATTAGTGCCAGCTTACTTGGAAAGTTAAACTTTGAAAGTGGTTATGATTTCTGAGTAGGCCACCTTCTTGACTTGTAGGATCTCTTTCACAGACTCTGAGAACTCTTAGTGTGTTTTGCCTTGTATAGTTAGCCCATTTAGAGTATAGAGGAAGAAATGTTCTTAAAATTTCAATGAATTTAGAATTGCTAAAATTTAGTTATTTTGTACTCTTGAGTTGTAAGAAGTAAGAGGTTAGGTCTGTGTTTATTTCCTGAGTCACAGTATTCTCATCTCTGACATATGGAAGAAATAGAAGTAATTCAAAGAGATATAGCAACTGAAGTGTTTCTCAAAGAACCACTTTTTTCGCCAAAGCCAGTGGTCAGTTTTCTGTACTCATCTTTCTCCATGTCTAAACAGCATCTGAGGAGCCCTGGTTGTGCAATGGTTAAGCGCGCAGCTGCTAACCAAAAGGTTGGGAGTTCGACCCACCAGCCACTCTGCAGGAGAAGGATGTGGCAGTCTGCTTCCGTAAAGATTACAGCCTTGGAAACCCTATGGGGCAGTTCTACTCTGTCCCGTAGGGTTGCTGTGAGTCGGAATCAACTCACCAGCAATGGCTATACTTTCTTCTTAGATCTTCCCCCATATGGTCACATTACTCTCATTCTGGCCAGTCTGATCTCAACTCTAGTGTCATCTCCTCAGAGAGGCCTCCCTCACTATCCTGGCTAAAGTACTGCACAGCACCTCCCCTCTCCCCCAAGGCTCACACACTTGCTCTAACACATTACTCTGATTTATACAGAATAGTACCAAAATTGGAGCCCTGGTGGTACAGTGGTTAAGAGCTCAGCTGCTAACCAAAAAGTTGGCAGTTCAAATCCATCAGTCGCTTGTTGGAAACCCCATGGGGCAGTTCTACTCTATCCTATAGGGCCACTATGAGTCAGAATCAACTCGGTGCAACGGGTTTGGTTTTTGGTTTTTTTAGTACCAAAATTAAAGTTAAAAAAAAATCAAGTAACATACCAACACCATCATAATGACCATAGTTAATATTTTCAGACATTTCTCTTGCTAAAAGTACTCTTATCAAAACAGTGTGATCATTTTATACATGTTGATTCAAATTTAATACTTACGCTAATAACTCATGTTTTGGGCTAAGTTTGTTCAACCAGGAAACTTTTTGATTAATGTAAGTAGAAAATTAGTATCACTTGGAAAATTGAAGACGATAAACAATAAATGCAAGGAAAACTACAGTTTTATTAAATGTTTTCATCTTCAGAAGCTCTTGAGGCTAAGGCCTGCTCTGTTGGTAAAAAGATAGATTAGTAAATATTAGACATTAAAAACCAACAGCATCAAACTGAGACTTTCTCCTTGACGTAAACAAAAGGATTGAGAGGGAATTGAAATGGAAATAACTTTGTCACAAAGTGATTGATACAGTATAATTGAGTGTAGTTTTTTAAGCTGTTTAAAGCCATCTTTACCAGCGTAGTGTCCTTTCTGGGGAAAACACTTTTAGTTAATGTGAAGTTGAAGTAAGTAACTTTGCTCATGGTCTAGGGTAAAAACGTGCTGGTGAACTAGGAAGAATTAGTGGAAAAAACTTGTAAACTCTCAAAATTTAATCTAACCCAAGGTGAGTTAAGTAACTTGAAACTATATTGTTAAAAATTAATGTTTTGAGTGTATTGCTATGGAATTCTTCTAAATTACTAATTTCCACATCGTTATAAAAAAATATGCCCAACTACTAAAAGAGTTCTACATGTCTGACACTCTCTAGGCATTTTACATATTTTATCTGATTTAATTACACCTATGCTCTGAGAGAAGTATCTTTATTTTAAAGATAGGAAAATGAGATCTAGAGAGGTTAAATAATTTCTGTAAGATTTTATGACCAGTAAATCTATCTGATTTCAAAACCCATATTCTTAACCACTGTTGTTGTTGTTAGGTGCAGTCAAGTCGGTTCAGATTGACAGCCACCCTATGCACAACAGAAAGAAACACTTGCTGGGTCCTGCGCCATCCTCAGAGTCTTTGCTGTGTTTGAGCCCATTGTTGCAGCCACTGTGTCAGTCCATCTCATTGAGGGTCTTCCTCTTTTTCACTGACCCTCTACCTTACCAAGCATGATATCCTTCTTCGGGGACTGGTCCTGAAATCTCTCCATCCTTGCTTTTAAGGAGCATTCTGGCTGTACGTCTTCCAAGATAGATTTGTTCGTTCTTCTGGCAGTCTATGGTATTTTCAGTATTCTTCACCAACACCATAATTCAAAAGCATCAGTTCTTCTTTGGCCTTCCTTATTCATTGTCCACCTTTCCCATGCATATGAGGCGATTGAGAATACCATGGCTTGAATGAGGTGTACTTTAATCCTCAAAGCGACATCTAACACTTTAAAGAGGTCTTTTGCAACAGGTTTGCCCAGTGCAATATGTTATTTGATTTCTTTAGTGCTGCTTCCATGGGTGTTGATTGTGGATCCCAGTAAAATGATTCTTAACCACTAAATGTACTAAAAAGGACAAGATGTGAAGGAATGCTGTAACATAAGTCTAGGATGAGGTCTGTTGACCCAGGGGCATGTCTTTGGAAAGTAATTCCTAATTTTTTAGCTCTAGGAAATGGAAAGTTGCCCAAATGGCCACCAAATGTATGGAACCTAAAACAGCTATTCTAGGCCCCATTTCATCACAAAGCTGTTCAAGTTTAAAGTATAGCTCCAGTGTTTACTTCACTTAATTTTTATCTTAATTTTTGGCAGTATTTATTTTCAAAAAATAGATTTAAATTCTTGCCATAGCATGTTACCACCTCACATACAAATGAATATAATAATAATCCCTTGCAAGTTACGTATACAACCTTGGGGCATGAGAACAGCAATATAATCCAGAGTAAATAGGGTCTGGTTTGAATTTTTTTCCTTACAGTTGTTGTTGTTAGTTGCTGTCAGGTTGGCTGAACTCATGGTGATCTCACGTACAACAGAATGAAACGTTGCTCAGTCCTGTACAATCTTCATGATCATTGGTATGCTCAAGTTCATTGTTGTGGCCATTTTGTGTGTTCTGAGCGCCTTTTAATTTTCTGTTGTTGGGTGACGTTGAGTTAATTCCGACTTATAGTGACCCCATGTGACAGCGTAGAACTGCCCCATAGGGTTCTCTTGGCTGTAATCTTTACGGGAGCACATCACCAGGTCTTTCTCCCATGGAGCTGCTGAGTGAGTTCAAACTGTTGACCTTTTGATTAGCAGCCGAGCACTTAACCATTGTGCCACCAGGGCTCCAAACAAACAAAAAAAAACTGTTGCCATCAAGTTGATTCTGACTCATAGTGACCCTATAGGACAGAGTAGAACTGCCCCATAGGGTTTCCAAGGAGCAGCTAGTGAATTTGAACTGCCAGCCATTTTGGTTAGCAGCCAAGCTCTTAACCACTGTGCCACCAGTGCCTTTCAATTTAGGGGGCTCATTTTCCACCACTATATTGGACAATATGCTATTGTGATCCATGATTTTCATTGGCTTTTCTTTCTAGTCTTAGTTTGGAAGCTCTGCTGAAACCTGTCAACCATGAGTGACCCTGCTGATATTTGAAATACCGGTAGCATAGTTTCCAACATTATAGCAACATACAAGCCCACATAGTGGGACAAACTGACAGATGGGTGGTGGTTTCTTATAATAGGTAGAGGAAATGGATTAGTGATGATCCAGTCATAACTCCTTTCCTTTCCTAATCCTTGGCAGATTCTAGGCAAGATGCATTCCAGAGAATAATTTGAAGGTTATAAGATACACAAGTGATCCCCTCCCATTTTTTTAGTCTTAAGTTTTCTCTTTGTTAGTGCATATCATTAGAGAATTTTGTTTTCCTTGCTCCCAGAAGAATTGCAATTACTAAGTTCCTTTCTATTATCCACGGTGGTGTAAGTGGTTTGTGCTCTACTACAACCTAAAGGTTGGTAGTTTGGGCCCACCAAGTGCTGCCATGGAAGAAACACCTGGCAATCCGATTCTGTGACGATTATAGCCAAGAAAACCCTATGGAGCAGTTCTACTCAGTAATACCTGGGGTTGCCATGAGTCGGAATTGACTCGACAGCAATGGGTAATTATGAAATTGCCATTTAAAACGTGCTAATGCATTTGTTAAGGAGCCCTGGTGGTACAATGGTTAAGCACTTGGCTGCTACCCAAAAAGTTGGTAGTTCAAACCACCCAGTGGCTCTGCAGGAGAAAAGACCTGGCAACCTGCTCCCATAAAGATTGCAGCCTAGGAACCCTATGGGACAGTTCTATTCTGCCATATAGGATTGCTATGAGTCAGAGTTGACAGCACCTAACAATAACAACAACAATGCATTTGCTACAGGGATGTTGTTGAGGACATCACTTACTATAGTTACTCATTGGCCCTCACAAAAAGACCACCATGTAAGATATTTTCCATCCTGAGTGTCAGAAAAAGCTTAGTTATTTTTATAACTAACTGTGTGTCCCCCCCCCCCCCCCCGTTTTGGCTGCCAGGAAGCTAACTTTTATTTATTTATGTTTTATTCTGTTGTTCCATTTGTGTAAGATGCCTCAAATCACACTGAGAAATAAATACTGTAGAGCATCCAGGGAGACTTTTTTTGTACTTTGCAAAGATTCGAAAAATTTACCTAAATCATTATTTATCTAGTGTGTTTATTAGTAAAATCAAATGTACCTCCTTGTTTCTTGCAAGTTTTGCTCATATGAATTTGATATTATATAATCCAACATTAATTGTATGCCAAGAATACTTAAATATTACTTTAATGACTTTTAATTGCACTAATATATTTATCTTTATTATTATTACTGTTTTCCACTTTAAGACACAATTTATTTTTAATTCTGGGAAATTACATTAAAAATTCTTTGCAGCCTGCAATGAGAGTATCTTGGTCTTTGGTATCTAAGAATGAGCTATGTTCATTGTTTCTTTTATTAATCTCAATCAAACGATCGCTCATGATTTCTATGATACGTCTGTCTAAATTAAGAGTTGATACTTTATGTTTGAAAACCTCTAATTTTGGGATTATAATCTAATTGGTAATTTTAATGAAATTAATTTATTATATATAAATATATGTTTATATTTATTTGTTCATAAATGTTTTTGTTATTTTTTGGGTGTATCATTGCTTTCTATTTATAATATTTCTTGTATTTGTTCATTTTTGTGATACTGTTCTTTATCTGGTAATTTGAGTAAATCCCAGTTGAATTATGTTGCCACATTATGTCTTCAAAAGGGCATAAAGTCAGTACACATGCTTCAGTAATATCTGGTTGTTTTACCCTTATGTTTCCAGTTGGCGATTTGAAATTACGGCTTCAACTGCACTTTAAATATGTGATAATAGCATGTGTTTCTAATAAGGGCCAGCACCATTTTGTTCAGATAGTGTGAATGGTTGTCACTCATATATGACAAATGCACCTTCATCTGCTTCTTTGATAGCCCCCTAAAAACCATACCCTCAAATCAGACCGATGAAATTAGCTGCTGTGTAAATTGTGTGTCTGAGTGGTTCATTATCTAATCACCGTCAGAACCACAGTGATAAAGTAGATTGAAGCAGGGAAGAGGTCTGCCAGATGATTTCAGGCCTTCTTCCCTCCCCTCACCCCCCGAATCTGGTTTCCCTTGGAATCCCTAATAGTATAGTTTAGAACTTCAGGCTTTCATGCCTGGAATTCAGTATCTTTTACTATACCAAACTTGGAAGTGCTAGTAGTTCGAGAACATAATTTTCTTTCTGTAAAGACCATAGTTTTATTTATTCGAATCAGTTTTCAAAATGTTGAGACTCTTGAACTACCATTTTGTTTTTAGTGCCCTAAATATTGCTAAGTGGGGGAAAAATACTATGTCCTACATGGCATAGAATTTAGAATAATTTATTGACTATAGTTATTTTTTAACCTTCTAGGAATCTTTTACTCCTACTCACTCTAATTATAATGACCCTACATATTGTTTGTTTATTGAATTCCTTCCCTTTAATTCATTTTAGGTGCATTTGAAGATGATGATATCACGCATGTTGAAGGAAGTGTAGATCCTATTCGAGATATAGAAATAATACATGAAGAGCTTCAGCTCAAAGATGAGGAAATGTTTGGGCCCATTATAGATAAACTAGAAAAAGTGGCTGTGAGAGGAGGAGATAAAAAACTAAAACCTGAATATGTAAGTAAAAATTTACAGCTTCTTTAGATACCTGAGTTCATTTTCTTCATTAAAAATTGTTTTTTTTTTATAAAGCACATGAAATATCAAATATTCTCAAGGAATTTCAAAATCCCAGGGTAATTTCTGCTTTAAAAATTGCTTTAAAAAATCTATTTCGGGGGCAACAAAAGGTTGTGGTGACAGGCTACTTAAGGTGCTGCTTTATATGGTTACCAAGTAAACCCTTGAGTTTTAGTGTTAGAGAAGTGTAGTTTTATGGTAAAAAAATTACTGGATTTAGAGAAGTGACTGAATATATGCGTTCCGTGGATTTGAAGACATGAATAATAGAAGGAATTAGTCTTTCATGGGGTATGACTGAGTGAATGCACTATGAAAGTAGACAGATGGTTTTCATCTTTTGTAGAGTAAAAACACAAATCACTGTCTTAAATTGAAATATGTTTTCTATCACATGATTAGTGAATAATTATTAGCAACATTATAATAAATGTTTGAAAGTCAGTTTTGAAGTTTTAAATTTAAATATGATCGAATTGTCTTTTACATAAAAATCAATGCCTTAACTGTATATTTTCTCACTTTTCAAAATCTTCCATAAAGTGTTTTTTTTTTTATGTTCCTTTGCCATAGGAAAGATTCTTTTCCTCCCTTCTGTTTTTTTTTTTTTTTTTTTTTAAAACAATTGCAGTTTTATTGTCCAAAAAAAAAAAGAGAAGATCCTAATGAAGAGATGCATAGGGCAAGGGCCGGGAGAGTCTCCGACGTGAAGCTTCATATTCCAAAAAAGGGATGCATCACCCTCCCAAGCATTGATATTTTTCACCAGCCAGGAAGCTCACGGAGATTCAGTGTCCAGGGCTTTTATTGGGGTCTTATTATATAGGCATGATTGATTAGATTTTCTGTCTCTTAAATTTTTTATATTTATTTTTGATTTTTCTCATTTCCAGAAACTGATCATTGCATCTTTCCCCTTCATCAGTTACATTTAATAAGTTTGGAAAACTCACAGTTGAGTAAAGAGCTCCACATGATTAAAGAAGAAATCAGTTACAGAATCAGCCTTTAAACTTAGGCATACTCTGAGTATTATGGTTGAAAGCAGTGGCGTCACAATGGGGGTGTGGACTGCACCGAGTAACACTGCCGAGGGGGTGACCACAAAATGACTGTCCATAAAAGTTTTGTGCAGTGTTTCAGCAGAAACTCACTATCTTTTATAAAAGTACCCCTGTAGTTAGTTACAACAACAAAAACATTTTTAGTAAGCCCAGCTTACATATATCAATATACTTAAAAGGCTAAAACTCTATGCTAATTTACTTTTTGAACCTTCTAATGTGCTTCAGTCAGAGTTTTCATTATTGCCCAATTACAATGACACTTGGAATCACGTGGTTTCATCTTCACATGCTACAAGCATGTGCTGTCGTGTTTATTGCTTGTTGACATTTTTATAGTTGCTGCTTTGTCAAATTTTCTGATGTTTTACCTACAATTTTTGTAGTAATTAGTATTTGTGAACCTGTATTAGTAACTTTTTTGAAAATGAAGTATTAATTAAAGTGACATATGGGAATTATGATTTATGAGTAACATCAGTACAAAAAACATTGCTCAGCATTCTGTATGGTCTGGTATGGGAGGAGGTCCATGGGGACGGTGACACCATGAGTTACTGCACTGGGTGACACCAACCCTAGTGACACTGCTGGTTGAAAGTTCCCTGAACTTGGAACAGGAGACCCATGTTGTGCTGCCGATATCCTTGATAGTTGGTAACAAGCCCAAAGCACTTTACTTCTTTTAACGTCATGGTTATTTCCTGTTCAAATAGATTGGGAAAAAGAAAGAGATTTGTCTGAGGGAACTGTACAAGACTTAAGAAGGAAAAGGGGCATCAAATGTGTAGGTATGATAACTATTCCCCTTTGAAAAGGAAAAAAGAATTGCGAGAAAGAGATGTTGAGATTAAAAGTGATTTATTTGCCTCAAACATCATGGTTACTGATTAGAAGGAATCCTTAGGCAGTCATCCTTTAGTTATTTGAGACATAACTTACCTTTGTAAGTCTTTTAGAAACGTTAACTGTCTTAAAAATAAATTTATCAATTTTGCTTTGCTTACTGTGGGAGAAAAGGGGTCTCAGACTCTTCTGAAATTCTTGAGCTACCATTTCCTGGCTTATCCTCTCGAAAACCTGAATGTTCGATGCTGTTACTTACTGTAACAACATTTCTTATTTCTCACCATTTTCCTAAAATTTCTGTACAAGATTTGAGAGCATAGTATGGATTTGTGCTTACAGAGAAATCTAAACACCTTCTCCCTAGTCATCTTTCCCTTCAGTGTCAGGCTCATCTGGGTGGATAGAAAGCATTATAGCCTAAGTTTCTCATCTTTTTTTCCCCTCATATTTGATTCAGGTGCTTCAGAATAAACTATAGATCAGTGTTTCTCAACTTTTTCTTCATTATCACCTCACCTAAGGAATAATTAAATTATATTTTCTATTTATTGAGCCAGGCACTGTTGGACACTACATGTTATCTTAGTTAAACCTCACAATAACCTGAAAGGTATATATTATTATTATCCCCGTGTTACAAACTGAGGAAAGTCAGATTTCAAGAGGTTTTATGAATTGTTCAAGATTTCACACTTAGTAAAATGTAGACAAAGATTTTCAACCAGATCAGTTGCTCCAGAGTCTGTCTCCCTGCCCAACATTTTCTTCTAAAATTTTTTTTAAAATGTGACACACAAAAATATGTATTAATCTCATATGTATAGTTTAACAAGTAGTTGTTAAGCAAACACTAGTACTACCCACTTCACATGTCAAGAAATAGACATTATTAGAACTCTAAAATTCTCCCATCTCTTACCAGTTTAAGTCCTTCTGTCCTCTCACAGCTAACCACTATTGTGACTTTTATAGTAATAATATTCTTCCTTTTCTTATACTATCAGTATATGTGCCCCCTAAACAATAGGAATTAGTTTAGCCTGATTTTGAACTTTATATAAATAATATCATAGTGTATGTATGTGTGTGAGCACTTTTTATTTAACGTTGTTTGTACAGTTTGTCCATGTTGCATTTATCTTTTAATTAGTTTATTTTTCTTGCTGTAAACTATTTTATTGAAAGAATACCATAAGTTTTAAATCTATTCTGTGGACAGGCATTTGAATTTTCCCCGACACCCCAGTTTTTGATAATTATGAACAATACTGCTATAAACATTCTTTTGAATTCTGGTGTACATAGGGTCCTGTTGTCATTAACTGTCATTGAGTCCATCCCCGACTTATGGCGACTTCACGCATAGCAGAACGAAACAATGCCCGAGCCTGCGCCATCCCTACAATCGGTTGCAGATGGGACCGTTGTGATCCATAGGTTTTGCATTGACTGATTTTCAGAAGTAGATTGTCAGGCCTTTCTTCCTAGTCTGTCTTAGTCTGGAAGCTCTGCAGAAACCTGTTCTGCATCTGAACAAATAATTTCTTTTATAAGAATTAGCACAAAGCTGGTTCCTGTGAAGCACATGTTAAAGATGTCCCAAATGTCCTACTTTTCCAAGCTGCTGTACCACTCCATCATCTCTAACATCAACTACTCCCTCTCCCTTCAGTGCTGTATCTCCTGTCTCTGGGTTCCCTAATTCGCTGCAACGTCTCACGGAACTCATGAACTGTTAAAGGAAATGACTCACATTGTTGTGGAGGCTGGCAAGTCCCAAATTCATGGGCCAGGCGTAGGCTTCTCTCTGGTCCTCAGTCTCTGCCCAAAGGCACTCAACTTTCTCACTCCATGGGCTGGGAAGCCCACTGCACTGTCTCCTGTGGGTCTCTCCTGTGGGTCTCTCCTTCCTTGGCAGTGGTGAGCTCTTCTTTCTGCTCAGGAATTGGCTCTTTTAAGGCAAAACTGACCAATCCCCTTGGTGGGCCACAATTACTTTATTTGTACAGCCCCACCCAATCACCTGGGTGGGAGTTACAGGACTGTGGTGAGAAGGGCCATACTAAGTAACTCATCACACCGCAACTTCATAGCAACACTGACAGATGTGTGGTAGCTGTGTATGAGTGCATTGGCCAGGAGTCGAACTTAGATCTCATATAGAAGTGAGAATTCTACCACTAAACCACCATTGCCCCAATGTAAGCGTAGTCTGTCCTGAAGTATAACACTGTCAGTTATAGGATAATATCCATACGCCTGCAAGGAAGACCGGTTAATACGACTATTATTCAAATTTACACACTAACCACTAATGCCAAAGATGAAGAAATTGAAGATTTTTACCAACTTCTGCCACCTGAAATTCATCAAACATTCAATCAAAATGCATTGATAATTATTGGCGATTGGAATTTGAGAGCCGGAAACAAAAGAGGGATAAGTACTTGCAAAATGTGGCCTTGTATAGGAACACGCTAGAAATCGCATGATAGAATTTTACAAGACCAGGGACCTATTCGTTGGAAATACATTTTTTCAATGACATAAACGGCGACTGTACACGTGGACCTTGCCAGATGGAATATGCAAGAATCAGATCGACTACATCTGTGGAAAGAGACAATGGAGAAGCTCAATATCATCAGTCAGAACAAGGCCAGGGACTGACTACCGAACAAACTATCAATTTCTCGTATGTTAAGTTCAAGTTGAAGCTGAAGAAAATTAAAACAAGTCCATGAGAGCCAAAGTACAACCTTGAGTATATCCCACCTGCATTTAGAGACCATCTCAAGAATAGATTTCATGCATTAAACACCAGTGAACTAAGACCAGACAAGTTGTGGGGTGACATCAAGAACATCATACATGAAGAAAGCAAAAGGTTATTAAAAAGGCAGGAAAGAAAAACCAAAAATGGATGTCAGAAGAGACTCTAGAACTTGCTCTTGTATGTAGAGTAGCTAAAGCAAATGGAAGAAATGATGAAAAGCTGAACAGAAGATTTCAAAGGGCAGTTTAAGAAGATAAAAGTATTATAATGACATGTGCAAAGACCTGGAGTTGGAAAACCAAAAGGGAAGAACATGCTCAGGGTTTCTCAAGCTGAAAGAACTGAGGAAAAATTCAAGCCTCAAGTTCCATTACTGAAGGATTCTGTGAGCAAAATATTGAATGACGGAGGAAGCATCAAAAGAAGATGGGAGGAATACACAGAGTCACTGTACCAAAAAGAATTGGTCAGCGTTTAGCCATGTCAGGAGGTAGCATATGATCAAGAACTGATGATACTGAGGGAAGAAGTCCAAGCTGCACTGAAGGCATTGGTGAAAGACAAGGCTCCAGGAATTAACGGAATATCAGTTGAGATGTTTCAGCAAATGAATGTAACGTTGGAAGTGCTCACTCATATATGCCAAGAGGAGCTACCTGGCCAACCAACCGGAAGAAATCCATATTTGTGCCCATTCCAAAGAAAAGTGATCCAACAGAATGTGGAAATTATCAAACAATATTACTGATATTATACTCAAGTAAAATTTTGCTGAAGATAATTCAAAAACGGTTGCAACAGTAGATCGACAGGAAACTGCCAGAAATTCAAGCCAGATTCAGAAGAGGATGTGGAATTAGGGATATCATCACTGATGTTAGATGGATCATGCCTGCAAACAGAGAATATCAGAAAGATGTTTACCTGTGTGTTATTGACTATGCAAAGGAATTCGACTGTGGATCATAACGAATTATGGATAACATTGCGAAGAATGGGAATTCCAGAACACTTAATTGTGCTCATGCAGAACCTGTACATGGCCCGAGAGGAGGGTCTTCAAACAGAAAGAACAAGGGGGTACTGTGTAGTTTAAAGTCAGGAAAGGTGTGGGTCAGGGTTGTATCCTTGCACCATACTTATTCAATCTGTACACTGAGCAAATAATCCGAGAAGCTGGACTATACGAAGAAGAACGTGGCATCAGGACTAGAGGAAGACTCATTAACAAACTGCTATATGCATTTGACACAACCTTGCTTGCTGAAAGTGAAGAGGACATGAAGCATTTACTGATGAAGATCAAAGACTACAGCCTTCAGTATGGATTACACCTCAACGTAAAGAAAAAAACTCTTCACAACTGGACCAATAAGCAACATCATGATAAACAGAGAAAATATTGAAGTTGTGAAGGATTTCATTTTACTTGGATCCACAGTCAACACCCATGGATGCAGCAGTCGGGAAATCAAACGATGTATTACATTGGGCAAATCTGCTGCAAAAGACCTCTTTAAAGTGTTAAAAAGCACAGATGTCACCTTGAGGACTAAGGTGTACCTGACTCAAGGCTGGGGTGTTTCCAGTCACCTCATATGCAGGAGAAAGCTGGACAGTGACTAAGGAAGACTAAAGAAGAATTGATGCATTTGAACTATGGTATTAGTAAAGAATATTGAATATACCATGACTGCCAGAGTGAACAAATGTGTCTTGGAAGAGAGCCAGAGTGCTCCTTAGAAGCAAGGATGGGGAGACTTCATCTCACGTACTTTGTACATGTTATCAGCATGGACTAGTCCCTGGAGAAGGACTTTATATACTTGGCAAAGTAGAGGATCAGTGAAAAAGAGAAAGACCCTTGACGAGATGGATTGACACGGTGGCTGCGACAATGGGCTCAAACAGCAGCAATTACGAAGATGGTGCAGGACTGGACAGTGTTTCGTTCTTTTGTACATAGGGTCACAATGAGTCAGAACTGACTCGACAGCACCTAACAACAGCAACAACAGGGAATATATCTAGAAATGGCAATAGTACAACTTTACTAGGTAATAGCAGTTTTCCTAGTGTGTAAGAGTTTATCCTGTTACGAGCACTTTGTGTTGTCAGATTTTTTTTTTTTTTTTTCATTTTTGCATTTTGGTATCTGTGTAATGGTGTTTGGTTGTGATTTTAATTTGAAATTACCTACCTATTTGTGAGGTTGAGCACTCTTTTTATATTTATTGGCCCTTTGGGTTTTCCTTTTTGTGAAGTGCCTGTTTTAATTCTTTTGTTCATTTTGCTATTGGATTAATGTCTTTTAATTATTAATTTGTTTAAGTTATTTATGTATTTTGAATGCTATTTCTTGTTGTAAATGGATTTCAAATGTCTTCTACTCTGTGGCTTTTGTTTTTCCTCTTTTTATGGTATCTATTGATAAACAGGTCTCAATTTTAATGTTAGTGCTTTTTACGTCTTGCTTAAATCTTTCCTACCTAATGTCATTAAGGTGATCACCTATCTTGTTTTCTAAAAGCTTTATTGTTTTACCTTTCACATTTAGGTCATTAACTTCCCAGAATTGATTTTTTTTGTGAACGGTGTGAGGTAGACATCCAATTTTGTGTTATTTTTTTCATATGGAAAGCCAGTAGTTCTAGTGCTATTTATTAAAAAAGTCTGTCCTTTCCCTACTCCAATGAAGTGCCACCTCTGTCATAAATCAGAGAGCTGCTGGCATTTTAGCTCTTTCCTGAGGACTGGCGGATGACTCCAGGTAAAAGTAAAGTGGGGTCCCAATCCTGCTGTGAGGTCATTGTGAGGAGGGGAGGATGGAATGAGGAGTTTATATTCTACAGAATCTCTGGCTTCACGTTTGTTCCCTACCTTTTTCCTATAGTTCCCTCATCCCTTGCTGTCACTATTCTCTAGTCTAGATAAAGGACCTTAAAGTGTGTTCCTTGGATCAGCACTATCACTATTACCATCACCTGGGAGCATGTTAGAACTGCAAGCTAAAGATCTTCTAAATCAGAATCTCTAGGGATGGGAGCAAGAATCTGTGTTTTATCAAGCTCTCCGGGTGATTCGTATACATGCTGAAGTTCGTGAGTCATGCTCTAGGTCAGCCAAACCCCGAGGGAGTAGAAGTGGCATAGGCCTCTCTACCCCCACCCCTCTTCTTGGGCTAGTAAAGGCTTCATTATCTTACCAGGTCCTTGATACTATTAAGAAGATATTTTCTATATTTAGACCTGTCTTCTTGCTATTGTTGTCTTTAGAGGGGGGTTACGCTGAACCACTTACTCCATCATTATTGGAAGTGGTGGTCTCCAACAACTGCCTGATACCATAGTTTAACATTGTGACAGTTGGTGGGAATAGAAACCAACCTTAACCAAGGAAAAGGTACTTGAGGGTGGATTAATTTTATAACTAGTCAGTTTATTAGTGAATATTTTTACATTATGATTACTTTTGCCTTAAAAAAGCACATTATGCAGTGATATAGTATAATCCTATTTATGTAAAAAATTATAGTTTTATTCTTATAAATGTATCAGAAGAGGTCTGGTGGTGATGATTGTACAACATTGTGAAAGTAATTAATGCCACTGAATTGTACACTTAAAAACGGTTAAAATGGCAAATCTTATGTCGCATGTATTTTATCATAATAAAATAAAATTTTTTGAGATAAATAAAAGTAAGCACAAACAAAAGCTCTATAATAAAGTAAAAAGGACAAAAATAATAGATGAAAAATTGGCATGGACAGCAGAATCTATAAATAAAACTGTACAGCATTAAAAAAAAGAGGTCTGGAAATACACTCAGTAATGTTCTAACAGTAATTATATCCGGAAAGAATAGTGAGCATGGGAGAATGGGCACTTTTTTTTAGCCCTGTATGTCCCTGTTACTTGACTGTTTTTTCATAGCAGTGTATTATTTTTATATTAAAATTTTTTTTATTTAGGAAAAAAGGTCTAAGGAAAGTATTTCCTTTAGGTAGCTTCCAAAAAATAAAAAAAAGCTTTAAATACATATATATTATCCTGAGATGTTTCTGGCCTGTATTCATGAAACTATAATTTTACAGTCACTGCTAGAGAAGATTTTAGAAGTTTCTGTCTAAACTTGGAACAGAGTACAACTGCCCTGTAGGTTTCCAAGACTAATCTTTATGGAAGCAGATTGCCAACAACTTTCTCCAGTGGAGCGACTGGTGGATTCAAACCACTGACCTTTTGGTTAGCATCCAGAGGCTTAACCACTTTTGCTATCAGGGCTCCTTGAAAAAATAGAATGGGCAGTGTAATTTAAAAATAAAGGTTAAAAAGAACTCCTTGTGACTTGTTTTAAGAGTGTGCCATTTTGAATTACAGAAACAATGAACACATATGAGAGTCATTGCCTTTTAAGCTAAACTATATCTTAGGTGGGGTTCCCTTAAGCAGACCCTGAGTCAAGGATTGGAGTACAAGTAGTTTTGGGAGGTGATCTCAGGAGGCACACATTAAGAAGTGACGAATTGACAGGGAAGGGAAAGAAACCAATACAAAGTATGTAAATGAGCAAGTTCATTTCTGCTGGGGACCCCTGTAAAACAGTGTAGGACATGCATTAGAATTTTTCTACTGGAAGAATGAGGAAGCTGTGGTAATTCTCAACTAATTTCCTTCAGTCATTGGTTGAGGGCTGCTCCTAGAGATGTTTCCTCCCAGGCACATAATGTCTGTGGACTGAGCACAGCTGTTAGGCAGAGTTACAGATGCTTACAGTAGGAAGCCATCAGGAAGTACTGGATGGGTGAGGACAGAGGGTATGTGGGCAGGACACCGATAGCCTCTGCTGCACTGTATATCTGTTCAACCAATTACATTTGAAATTTTCGTCTTAATCTTTCCATTTATTTTTGGTTGTTTTTTTCAGATCACTTTTCAGTTTAATTTGGTTGAGTTAGTATCCCCCTAAACTCATTATTACCAGCTTCAGATAGGCCCTCAACAGTATCCAGCATCCCTGTTTGCTCTTTTAGTCTTTGCTACAGCTACTTCAGTTCTTCTGTACTCTCTTCAAACCTCTTATTTTTTTTTTATTTTTGTCCATTCTGTACTTCCATCCATCCCTACCCCCAGCAAATGACCTTGGCTCCTACTACATACACACACACATACATGTACATGAATGCCATTGGACATAGTTCTTTCAATTTTCCACTAGCCAAAACTATGCCTTCTAATACCTATTCACTTCTCCTTTCTGTGGCCAGTTGTTCCACTGATTCTTTGGATGTTATCTACCTTACTTTTCAGAAAACTTACACTATCAGTCCTTGTGGTTTTTTTTTTTTTTTTAACAGCAGTATCAAGATACAATTCACATACTATAAAGTTCACCATTTTAAAGTATGCAATTCATTGGGTTTTAGTATATTCACAAAGTTGTGTTTTCAGCACTATTAATCCTTTCTTTCTTGTTTATTCAACTTACCCCTTTCAAACTAGATTGTTTTTATCATTTAAAGATGGCTTTTTTATCTTAAAAAAGAAACTCTTCCCAAGTACCATACCCCTCCCTCTTCAACTACCATATTTTTTCTTTCCTCTTCATAAAAACTACCATATTTTCTCTTACCTCTTAAAAGAGTTATTGTATTTATTGTCTCCATTTTTTCCACCTCCTTATTAACTCAGTCTGCTCTAGTCTTGTATAGTTTGTATGCCCATCACACCCAAATAGCTTCACCAAGGTTATCAGTGACTCTTACATTGTTAATTCCAGTGGACATTTTCAGGCATCTTGACTTGTCAGCAACATTGAACTCTGTTGGATCATTGCTTGAAATGCTCTTCTCTTGGACTGTATAACTAAACTCTCCTGGTTTACCTGCTACTTCTCTATCAACTCCTCAGTCTCATCCTCTTGTACCTTTGCTATTAAATATTGGCAATACTTGAAGTTGAGTCCTGGGCCATTTTCTATTCTCACTCTAAATTCTGTCCATATGTAATCTCATCCATATCCACAGTTGTAATTATTATCTAAATATAAATGACTCCCAGATTTGTATCTCTAGCCTTGATCTATCTGTCCCCTGTGCTCCAGACCAATATGTTTAATTTCTGACTTGACATCTCTTGAATTTCTCAAAAACAGCAAAGTTAGCACATCTAAAACCAAACTTGGAGTATTCTCCCCTCAAACCTGATTCTCTTTTGGTGTTTTTAGCTCAGTGAATTGTACCATTATCAGTTCAATCATGCAAGCAAGGAACCTTTGACCCACTTTCATTTCTAATATCTAGTCCATCACTGAGTTTTGTCAATATCTACATATAAGTGTACAGTCATCCCTCATATCTGCAGGGGATTGGTTCCAGGATCCCCCACAGATACCAAAATCCTCAGATGCTCAAGTTCCTTATATAAAATGATGTAGTATTTGCATATAACCTACACACATCCTCCTGTATGCTTTAAATCATCTCTAAATTACTTATAATACCTAATGCAGTGTAAATGCAATGTAAATGGTTGTTGTACTGTATTGTTTAGAGAATAATAACAAGAAATAGAAGTCTGTACATGTTCAGTACAGACGCAACCGTCATAGGCCTAACTACATAGTATACCTCAGACATGAGGTGAACAATGCTCAAACAACAAATGCTGCAGAGACCGAGGATCTGTAAAATGGCGGGAGGCTTCAGCAGGTATGCCTACACATCATTTTTTTTTTTTTTTCTTTTACCCCATAATATTTTCAATCCACGGTTGGTTGAAGTCACGGATACAGAGGGCTGACTGTATAATAATATACCTTTTTTTTTCTTGCTGTAGAGAAAATCTCAAATCCCCACTTTTTATTTCTTTGCCACTTCTGTTATGACACTGGCTGCACATGGAACACTTCTTCCTCTGACCATAACTACCCGGAGCTAGGTCAGATCTCACAAGTTAGAGGACACAGTCCTCCAACCAGCCAAATCTGTCCAGGACCTCAGGCGCCAGCCGCAAGCTTGGGAGTCCACATAATACCCTCACTTCTGACCTGCAGGCTACAAATTTGGATGCCGGCTATAAGCTCAAGGGTCCCCATCCTCTTCGTTTCTGACACTACTCCCTCGCGTTCAGTAATTCACTAGAATGACTCACAGAATGTAAAATATAAGGATACAGGAAAATTGAATTTAAAATGATGGAAAAATAGATAGGGCAAACCCTAACACACACACAAAAGCTGGTGTAGTATACTACCATTAAAGTAGGCTTTAAAGAAGTTAAAAAGGGGTGATATTTTGTAATGTGAAAATGTCAGTCTATTGGGAGGATAGACTAGTTTTAAGTTTGTATGTGTCTAATAATATAACCTCAAAATATATAAATCAAAAACTGACAGAACTAAAAGGAAAGAAGACAAATTTACCATCATGGTAGAAGATCTTTAACTCAATTTTAGTAAGAATATAGAAGATTTAAACAACTCAATTAAAGAACTTGACCTTAATGACATATATATAGAACACTGCACCCAACAACTACAGAATACACATTCTTTTCAAGTTCAAATGGAATGTTTACCAAAATTGACGGATACACTTTACCATAAGGCAAATGAACAAATTTCAGATGGTTAAAACTGACAATCAGTAATGAAAAGATTACTAGACAATTCCTAAATGTTCGGAAATTAAGTGGTATACTTCAAAAAGATCTCATGTTTCAAAGAAGAAATCATTTGGAAAAAATAATCCAGTAATTATGAAAATACAAGATATGAAAATTTGTTGTCTTTTCTGATTATATACTTAAGTTCTGTAAATGCATGACCTTAAATGTATATATTTGAAAATAAGAAAGGGTAAAATCAATGATTTCATAGTATCCATCTGAAGAAGTTAAAAAGAAGAAAAGTAAAAAGAACTCAGAGTAAGCAGATAAAAGGAAATAATAAAGACGAGAGCAGAAATTAATAAAATCAGAAGGAAACATAAAGAGGACCAGTAAGGCCAAAATTTGATTCTTTGAAAGGACAATAAAAATTGATAAATTCTTAGCAAGACTGGTGAAGAAAAAAAGTGAGAGAAGCACAAAACCAACATCAGGAATGAAAAAGTATTACTACGGACCCTACAGACATTAATATGTAAAAAGAGGATATTATGGAGTTCCTGGGTGAGGCAAATGGTTGACATGCTCTGCTGCTAACTGAGACATTGGAGGTTGGAGTCCACCCAGTGGCATCTCAGAAGAAAGGCCTGGCAATCTACTTCTGAAAAATGAGCCACAGTTCTATTCTCCTCTGGCACACATAGGGTCAGAGCTGACTCATTGGCAACTGGGTTTGTTTTTTCTTTAAAGAGGATATTACACACAATTAATGGCAGTAATTTTGAAAACTGTGAAATAGACACATTTCTTAAGACCATTTAACAAAACTAGTATAAAAAGAAATAAAAAATATGAATTGTTCTGTATCTGTTGAAGAAATTGGACTTATAATTTAAAACCTTACTATAAAGAAACTTCCTGGCCCAGATGACTTCTCTATACATTTAAAGGAGAAATAATATCAGTCTCACACACATTCTTCTAGAGAATAAAAAAAGAGGGAAAACTTCCCAGCTGGTTTTATGAGGTCACCATAGTCCTAATACCAAAACTATACAATGTAAAACAGAAAAATTACAGACAAATCTCTTTCATTAACATAAATGTACAATCCTAAACATAATATTAGCAAACTGAGTCTAGTAATAAATAATGATAATATAGCGTGACTAAAATTCTAGGAATGCAAAGTAGGTTTCACATTCAAAAATTAATCGGTGTGACCCACCATGTTAACAGAATGAAGGAGAAAAATCATATGGTCATCTCTATACATTGGGGAAAATATTTGATAATATTAAATATTTATGATTTTTTAAAAAGTCCTCTTAACAGTAGGAATTGAGGGGAGTCTCCTTAATTTGAGAAATGGTATCTACAAAAAACCTACGTAAACAATCATACTTAATGGTGAAATACTGAAAGCTTTTTCACTCTTATCGAGAACAAAGCAAGGATGATCACTATCACTGCTTTTATTCAGTCTTTTACTAGAACTCTTAGCTAATGCAATAAGTCAAGAAAAAGAAATAATATGAAGACTGGAAAGGAAAGAGTAGAAGTATTGTTATTCACAGACAGCATGATTGTATATTTAGAAAACATTACAGAATCTGATAAATCATAGAATTAGTAAATGAAGTCATGAGGATTGTTGGATACAAGATCAATATAAAAAGTGATTTGTATTTTGTATCCCACTGTTTAAAGGGAAATATTTCGTTTTGAAAGATGCTATTTTCAGTAGCATTAAAAAAAATCAAACCAAATGCCTAGGAATAAATAAATTTGTGAAAGTTCAAGTGGAATTTCTACCTTGAAATCTGTAAAACATTATTATTGAGATAAATTTTAAAATAAATAGAGGACTGTACCATATTTTTGGACTGAAAGACTTGATATTGTAAAGATGTTAAGTCTCTCCAGAATTGATTAACTGATTCTGAATTTTATATGGAAATGCAAAGGGCCAAGAATAGGCAAGGTAGTCTTAAAGAAGTGTAAAGTTAGAGGACTTGGTACATGTAAACAAGTCCTTTTTTTTTTTTTTTTTAATTGTTTTATATATTTTATTGTGTGTTTGGTGAAAGTTTACACAGCAAATTAGGTTTCCATTTAACAATTTCTCTTCATCTTGTTCAGTGACATTGGTTACATTTTCCACATTGTGTCAACATTCTCATTATTTCCATTCTGGTTGTTATGTTTCCATTAATCTAGCTTCCCTGCTCCCCTCCCCCCAACCTTACTATCTTTGCTTTAGGGTAATGTTGACCATTTGCTCATATAGATTTTTTTTTTTTTTTTAAGGAGCACAGTACTCATGGGTGATATTTATTTTATGATCCAATCTGTTATTTAGCTGAAAGGTGATCTCTGGAAGTGGTTTCAGTTCAAAGTTTAAAGGTTATCTCAAGGTAGTACTCTTAGGGTTCCTGTAGTCTCCACTAGTCCAGTAAGTCTGACCATTTTTTAAGAATTTGAGTTTTGTTCTATAATTTTCTCCCATTCTGTCCGGGATCATCTATTGTGTTGCTGGTCAGAATGCTTCGTAGTGGTAGTTGGGCATCATCTAGTTCTTCTGGTCTCATGATAGAGGAGGCCATGATTCATGTAGGCAGTTAGTCCTGTAGATTAGTTTCTTCTTTGAGTCTTTGGTTTCCTTATTTCTCTTTTGCTCCAGACAAGTAGAGACCAATAGTTGTATCTTAGATGGCTGCTCACAAGCTTTTAAGACCCCAGACGCTGCTTACCAAACTAGGATGTAGAACATAAACTTTATGGATTATGTTGTGCCAGTCGACCAAGTTGTCCCACGAGACTGGTCCTAAGCCTTCAAACTCAGTAAACTAGTCCCACAAAGTGTTCGGTTATGTCTGGGAGGTATCCATGACCGTGCACCCTATGTGCTTTATTATATATATGAATGTATATATGAATATATATATATATGCAGCACACACAGACATGTATATGCATATGCCTATAGGTACACCTCTACATGCACATGTGTATATAATGTAACAATTTTGTACTGCAGTGATTAAGACTGCACAAGAATACACAACAAGGATAGATAAATTGAGCAATGAACAGAATACATATACAGTTTGATTTGTGGTAAAATTGGCACTGCAGAGCAATGGCGAAAGGAATGCTCTTTTCAAGAATTGGTGCTAGATCAATCTGATATCTTTATGGAAGAGAAAATGAATCCTGATCCACCTCACATTGTACACAAAAAAAATTTATATAGAATAAAAAATGAAATGAAGCTGTTACAGAATAAAACTTCTATAACATAGGAGAATATCTTCATGACCTTGGAATAGACCAAAAAAAAAAAAATTAAACAGGACACAAAAAGCAGTAATCATAAAGGAAAAGATTTTAAAATTGGACTATAATAAAATTAGGACTTCTGTTAACTGAAAGCAGAGATAAGCCACAGAGTGAAGGAGGATATTTGCAATATCTGACAAAGAACTTGTGTTCATAATATGTAAACTTCTACAAATAAATAAGAAAAAGACAGCCCAGTAGAAAAATGGGTAAAAGACTTGAACAGGCACTTTACAAAAGATAAAATCTCTTATTTAATTGTTAAGGAAATGGAAATTCAGCCTACAGTGAGATACTGCAAGTCATAATGAATAAAATTAAGAATGACAATACCAAGCATTGGGAAAAATGTGTAGCAAATGAAATTCTCATACAGTGCTAATGGGAGTGTAAATTAGTACATAGGCTTTTTATTAGCAGTATATACTAAGATTTGGTGTATTCATGACCTATGACTGAGAAATTCCTGTCTTAAGTATACACTTGAGAAATCTGTGTATGAATTTACCAAAAAACATGGACAGGAATGTGTATAGCACCTCTATTCGTAATAACCTTAAAGTATAAACAACCTAAACATCTATCAACAGCAGAGTGGATAGATTGTGGGAACAGTTGAATATTATATAGCCAAAAAAAACCCACATACACACTACTACTACATGTAATAACATGGATGAATTTCAGAATCAGTGGTGTGTAAAAGAAGCCAGAAATAAAACATAATACATATTTTATGATTCCATTTCTGTGAATCTTAGTAACTGGCAAATTTGTAATGCAAAGAAGCCAGAATAGTCATTATGTCTGGGAAAAAGTGGGGCATTGTGACTACACTGCTGATAGTATTCTGTATCTCCATCTCCATCTGGGTGGTAGTTACAGGTGTGTGTGTTTATTCTGTGGTAATTCACTGAGCAGTACACTCATGTATGCTATACTGTGTGTATGTTGTTCTTCAGTATAACCCTTTCTCAAGTTTTAGCTCCAGACCACTCATTATCTTCTGCCATAAGTTGATATGTCTTCACTTAGGATTTTTATTTTCCTACTTTGTGTCTGCAGTTTGGATTTTTATTTTCCTACTTTGATTTTGGTTTTCTTAAAAAAAATCTTCTATAAAATGGAACAACCACTTTGGAAATCGATTTGGCACTTCCTTAAAAAGCTAGAAATAGAAGTACCATACGACCCAGCAATCCCGCTCCTTGGAATATATCCTAGAGAAATAAGAGCCGTCACACGAATAGATATATGTATACCGGTGTTCATTGCAGCACCGTTCACCATAGCAAAAAGATGGAAACAGCCTAGGTGCCCATCAACGTTGGGACAAATGGATAAACACATTATGGTATATCCACACAGTGGAATACTACGCAACGATAAAGAACAGCGATGAAGCTGTGAAACATAACATTGGAGGAATCTGGAGGGCATTATGCTGAGTGAATCTAGTCAGTCACGGAAGGACAAATATTGTATAAGACCACTATTATAAGAACTGAAGAAAAGGTTTAAACACAGAAGAAAACATTCTTCGATGGTTACAGGGGTGGGGAGGGAGGGTGAGGGTTATTCACTAATTAGATAGAAGACAATAATTATCTTAGGCGAAGGGGAGGACAGCACACACTGCAGGGGAAGTCAGCACAACTGGACTAAACCAAAGCTAAGAAGTTTCCTGAATGCAGTCAAACACTTCGAGGGACAGAGTAGCAGTAGTGGGGGTCTGGGGACCATGCTTTCAGAAGACATCTAGGTCAATTGGCCTAACAAAGTTTATTAAGAAAATGTTCTGCATCCTACTTTGGTGAGTGGCATCTGGAGTCTTAAAAGCTTGCAAGTGGCCATCTAAGATGCATCAATTGCTCCCAGCCACCTGGAGTAAAGGAGAATGAAGAACACCAAGACACAAGGAAAGTATTAGCCCAAGAGACAGAAAGGGCCACATAAACCAGAGACTTCATCAGCCTGAGACCAGAAGAACTAGATGGTGCCTGGCTACCACCAATGACCTCACTGACCAGGAACACAACAGAGAGTCCCTGACGGAGCAGGAGAAAGGTGGTGTGCAGAACTCAAGTTCTAGTAAAAAGACAAGACTTAATGGTCTGACTGAGACTAGAGGAACCCCAGAAGGTATGGCCCCCAGCTTCTCTATCAGCCCAGAACTAAAAACAGTTTCCGAAGCCAACTCTTCAGACAAAGTTTGGACTGGACTTGGGACGTAAAATGATACTCGCGAAGAGTGTGCTTCTTAGCTCAAGTAGATACATAAGACTAAACGAGTAGCTTCTGTCCGGAGGTGAGATGAGAAGTCAGAGAAGGTTAGGAGCTGGTTGAATGGACATGGGAAATCAGGGGTGGAAAGGAGGGTGATGTCAGAGTAAGGGGAGAGCAATTAGGGTCGCATAACTATGTATAAATTTTTGTATAAAAGACTAACTTGAAATGTAAACTTTCACTTAAACTACAACAATAACAACAACAACAAAAAAACTTAGTTCATCAGCTTTCTTGACATCTCATCCATTTTTTTTAACCTCATTGTTTTTATTTCTGTATGCTCCTGTTTCATAGATGCTATCTTTTTGCGTTTTACCAAGTATTCCAAATACTTTTCTAAATCATTTTTGAAAACCCTGATGGCATACTGGTTAAGTGCTGTGGCTACTGACCAAAAGGTTGGCAGTTCGAATCCACCAGGCGCTCCTTGGAAACCCTATGGGGCAGTTCTGCTCTGTCCTGTAGGGTCGCTATGAGTTGGAATCAACTCGACAGCAATGGGTTTGTGTTTTTTTGTTTGTTTGTTTAGATCATTTTTGAAGATGTTATCTTCCTTTATAACTCCCCTTATTTTAATAAAGGAATTGCTCCTTATTTCATAGCTCTTTTATTAAAATCAGATTTGTGGGCTTTTCTTTTCTCCCTTTGTCCTTCCTTGAACGTGGTGAAATCCATTCAAACAACTTTCAGAGACAGTTGCCTTCTTTTCTTTAGTAATGGTCTCATCCTCTGCTCAAATCTATACCTCAGTAATAGATGGTCCTTTCTGGTTGCCTCTTTATAGCAGGCAGGGGCCAGGAGCATTGCTGTTATTAAAATGTTCTCACTACCTGCTTCAGTCAATCACATAACTGAAAACCCACAACCCCAGCATACATTCTACGCTGGTTATAGCTAGAGTTAGCCTGTTGTCTTAATTCTTAAGTCCTATCCTAAGCATAACACAGAGCTGTACAGAACATTGTTACAAGTTGTCTTAAGTTTTCTCCCTTACTGCCAAATTCTTTTCAGGGAGCTTCAGTCACTGACATTTGTAGAAATATTGTAGTTAGAATATTAAGTGGACGTCTATTTCACTAGAGAAAGCCTAGATTAATTTTTCTTCAATTCTGGGTATTTAAAAGGGGTATTCTGAGCTGGAGAAGTTGAATGAGGCTGTGTTAGTGAACTTCTAGCTAGAATCCTTGTCCCACATTCTTTTGGTTTGAGTGAATTGTTGGCTGTCTGTTAAAGCTACCCAACCAGCATAGGTCAGCTCATCTAGGTAAGTGTCAGCATCAGGCATTAGGGTGGCTGGTTTAGCTAGAGGGAAACATCAAGCTTGGAAGCTATAATTATTATAGAATACGAGTGAGTCATCTTGATGAACTGCCAAATCTATCCATTTAGCCATCAAATTTTAGGATTACAGATGGTGGACAGAGAATAGGTGAAGTCCCCTCTCCTTTGTTCCACCCACTTCATGAATATACCTTTATTTTTTTTCCTATTATAGAAGTGATAGTTACTTGTTGACGATTATAGTTTTTTTTAAAAAAAGTCAGAAAGGGAAAGCCTCTCTGGAATCTAACCTAGAGATTTTATTACCAACATTTTGGTGTGGGTATGTATCTACTTCCATTATTTGAGTATATCTATTTTACATAATCTCAAAACCAGCAATGGATTCACATTGTGCATTTTACCATAAATTATAATAGTTAATATCTGTTGAGTATTTACTGTGTACCTGGAACTGTCCAGTTGCTACACCATGTATTTTCTCATTTAATCCTCACAGTCACCATATGCTGAATCGGTATTATTATTATCCCATTTTACAGAAACAAACTTAGAGAGGTTAAGTAACTTCCCCAAAGTTAAAGAGCTGGAAATTGGCAGAGCCAAGACTTGAACCCAAATCTATTTGACACCAAAATCCATATTCTTAACCTTATTACATTGTTCTGAACCTAGTTTTTTCACTTAGCAATGTATTTTGACCATTTTTCCATACAAATGTATGTACTGATATATCTTGTCTTGATGGATAGAAAGTGACCTGTTCTACGAACGTCCCATAATGTATTAGTGAATCGCTAGTAAATGGCTTGTTAGGTTGTCTCTAATCTATACCTCTCTTCTTGTGCTAGTGTCACACTGTTCTTATTACTGTAGTTTTATGGTTTATTTCAATATGTAGTAAGGCACATACATATTTTTCTCTTTAAACTTTAATTTTCAAGTGGTTCATTCTTTTAGAATAATGATATATTCAATTATGTTCTCCAACATTCCTGTTATGATTTTGACTGGAATTGTATTAATATACATTATAATGGGTAGTATTTTTTGCAGTACAGTATTGATCAGGATAGATGAACTTTGAGTGCAGGGTCTGGCTGTAGCAAGTTTTGGGTCAGTGTGTCTGGACTTCTGGTCTGGGAGTCCATGAACCTAGGACATTTACTTAATTTGCTGTTGTTGAGGCATATGAGTATTGACACAGAGTCACTCATTACAGAGCCTTAGTTCTTGGAATTTTGGATCATGGATCCCTTTGAAAAGCATTTTGAAAGATATGTGCCATCATCCCCCAAAGACTCATAAACACAGAACTTTACATAAACTTCACAGTGTTGGGGAACCCTTCTGTGGGAACTGAAGAATACCAAAATAGACAACTCTACTAAATAGGAAAGGAAATTTATACTGGATTATTATGTTATTGTGTGCAAAGAAAAATACATTTGTGATATATGAATTGACAATTTGTTCTTGTACTCAAATAACAAAAATAAGAATATTGAATTTTTCTGATGACCTTGGAATGAGAATACGGACTTAGGAATGTCTAGGCTAAACAAGTAGCTATTAGAAAGGCAGTAGAGAAGACAAACAAGCCAGGGTGATGGGACTGAGAATGAACTTTCAAGTCACTTAGATCTGCATTCGAATCTCAGCTCTGCCCCTTAATAGCTATGAGGATTTAGGCAAGTCAGACAACCTCCCTGAGTCTGAGTATATGACAGCTTGCTATTAGCAATGGCAATAATAATGAAATACATAAAGAAAAGAATGTTTCTAAAGTTAAGTATGAGGCCATCATTAAGGGTCAAAGCAGCCAACAGGTATTGAAGGTGAGTTTGGATCAAATTTATTCGCAGTTGAACGGTAATTGTTCGGCAAAATCTAGTTCTTGTAGAATATTAAGACTAGATGCCTGACTTGATATTTCACTAAGAAAACCAATATTGATGGTAACTTTCAGAAATTTGAAAAAAAGCACTAATGGACAATTATTCAGATTGGAGGAGATATATATGTGCTTTAAAACAGATTTAAAGCACCCGAGAGAATTATTGCCATTTTGTGATATCACTGATATTTAACCTTTCAAGAATAATAATAATGGCAACAACTCACATTTATTGAGAACTTACTCTGTGTCAAGAACTGTGCATTATCTCTTTGATCTTCACAACTCTCTGGAGGTAGATAACATCATCATCTGCATTTTATCAATGAATAGACCACAGACCTGTTAAGTAGTAGACCTAGGATTTGTTCCCACACTTAAATTTTAAGCTGTTTTCCCTGGATTTAGTCAACTGGTATCACTGCAATTTAACCAAAAAGTTCAAATGACCAGGAATTTTTTGCATGATCTCTGTCATATAAGAAACTTATTTTGAAAATGAGGAATTTGTTAAACTTATCAGAGTAGTCCAGTTTATTACTACTCCTACATCTGTACTTTTATATAATGATAATTAAGAAATATAAAATCCTAAAGTAAGTTATGATACATCAAGGATTATTTATGTTTTTATTGTATTCTAATCTGTTAAAAATGTATATGTATTATTTTTTTAGTTAGCCAGATTCAGTGAACTGAAACCTTTTATTATTCTAACCATTAATATATGTGTTTATACATAGAAGCATAAGAAAAAGAAATGTGGTCAACCCATTTAAGTGTTACACACAAATAAGTTTAGATGTTTTCTTTCACCTGTTTAGAAGTTTATCACAGTAAGAAATATAACATGATCTTTTAATTTTTTGTTAAAATTAAAATTAATTTTTACTTTATGTAAGAAACAGAGCACATTGCAACTATACCATATAGTGATCATTTATATAAAATCTTACCTGAGGGCAATCTATTTTGGATTTGCCTTCAGTAAAATTGACATCTTTTATAAATCTGAGGTAGTCTTTTCTTGGCCATGAAATCTTTTGTGGGATAACTGAGAGAGCTTTGGGTGCAAAATGCAGTATTTTAAGCTTTGAAATATTTTCACTTTCAATTGTTCAAAAACTGGGTTATAATTTATAAATTTTTCTAAAAAGGTGTGAATGTGGCTTGAGAACTTTAATTATGAGCTAATTCTATTTCACTGAAATTTGAGTGCTCCTAATTTGTAATATAACATGTTGTTGTAAGAAAAAAGCTTTTATTATAGGATTTCTGTGTCTGAAGTAATGGTGTAGTTAATTTAAAATGAAAGAGAAATACAAAAATTCCTTCACTAGTGATCAGTATTTATTGAGGCCCTTTGGCTTTGTAAAAATATTTATAGTTACAAAAGTATTTTACACTTTTTATAGGATTAAAATTTAATTCTCTTTCTTATTTTTGGTTTGGCTTTTCTTTTGTCCTTTCTTTAATTGAAAAAACTAATGGAACCAAATATAAGATGGTACCACTGTTTTCTCCTTCTTTTGTATAATCTTGTTGCGTGTTTCTACATAAGCTGTTCTGGCCACTCATCATAGTAACCAGCTGGGCCATTTCACCTGCTGGAGCCATTAAAGAGGACTCTCTCCCCCTAGATTAATCCCCTCCGACATTAGTTTTTTGCACTGACAACTGGAGCAGGCATTCAGAATTTGCAGGTGGCCAGTGTGACGCACATAATTGCCTACAATTTTAGGCAATGAATAAAAATGGTCTACATTACTTGTCAAAGGTTGTATATGCAGTGCCAAGTGAGATCTATGGGAAGCCTTTTAGGGTTTAAAGAACAGTTAATAGCAAGGCTGCACAGGGCTTTTTTAATCATAATGCATTTGTAATATAGCACTTTGATCTTCTCCTTGTAGGAAATGGTGTTACATTAGCCACTTTTAAACATTTATGAGTGAAATTCAGTTATAGAAGAGTAAAAGTGATTATTCTTAAGCAGAATATGTTAGATTTCATTAAAAGTTTTCAGCTTGCCCCTTACTTGTTAAAATCTGTGGGAAGTCCTTTTCCTAGAGGGTTTCAAATCAGGATCTAAGGATATAGGGCTTTTCCTTATTTTTTCTGTTGGCAACAGCAAGATTTGGAAGGAAGGTATACTAAATATTGAGGTAATTAATACAAGTGGATATTTGTAGGCGAATAACCGATTCATGGTAAAGGAAACTAGGATGAAAATCTAAGAAATCACTAATTGTGTATTGCAGTAAATTTTGAGAAATGCATATTTAAAACATACCCATAAATTATCTTTAACAAAAAAACAGATGACTCTCAAATGCACTTCTTCTGGAAGAGCTGTTTGACCTTTCAGACCCCAGAGCCTTTTATTAACACCTGCTTGTAAGGAGAACCTTGCCACAGGCAGCTTTTAGATTCAGAACCACAAAACTGATGAGGAAAGGCTTGAAGGGTTCAGTTTGTGTCACTTACTGTTTGCCGTTTCCATTTCACAGATGATTAATCTTTCTGTGAAGAAAGGCCAGAGAAACAAAGCACATTGGGCTCTTCCTGCAGTTACTCCTTCTGAATGCACACTAGCTTGCTAACTAAAAGGCCTTTAGATTTCCAGCAGAGAGAGATGTTCTGAAAGTGAATGCAGCTGGTTGGAGGTCACCGGTGCAGGGCTCTTGCCATTGTGTAATGGAGGCTTTGGCAGGTTGGAGGGGGGATCGGTAGAAGTAGGCAGGGAGAAGGTGTTGGCAAAAAATTAATTCAGAATAAAAGGGTTTGGGCCCTTTGATTTAATATTTTGAAGTGTAGATCATCAATAATAGGCTCAATTTCATCTAGTTTGTTTTTCTTTTTAAGGAAAAAAAGTAATTCAGTCTCTCTCCACTATCTCTCTCCCCATTTCCTAATAACACATTTATCTTAAATGTGGCATCACTAACTAGGTAACATTGAAATATTATTAACTCTTGTATTTAGTCTTTGGTGTGATTAAATTATCTTCAGATTTTTAAGAGCCTTACTAATTTTGCTAGTATCCACATTTTATGTATTAAAATTTTAATGCCACAATAATGTTTCATTGATATTTGCTTTTTAATGAGATATTGAAAATAATCTGTGTGACTTAGTTCCCTTTTCATTAAAAATATTGAGTTTGTTTATTTTGAGGATTTGAAAACTTTTAATTTTAGTATTTAAATGCTTAGTGTTTGTCATCTTGTTATTTATTTTTTTTCTCAATCGTGTAGGACATAATGTGCAAAGTCAAATCCTGGGTTGTAGATCAAAAGAAACCTGTTCGCTTCTATCATGATTGGAATGACAAAGAGGTAAGTTACAAATATCGTGCCATCTATTATTGCCTTTGATTTCTTAGAGAACAAATTAGAATTGTCATTATTTTACACTTAACATTCTATCTAGTTAAACTTTATTTCTGTCAATGATTGCTTATTCCCAGGCTTGATTTTTTTTTCCCTTTTCTCCCCTACTCCTGATATTTAATAACAACTAACCTTCTTAAAAACGAGAATTATGAAATGTCTACTTGATTAAAAAAGTTACTTTCAAATTATTCAACAATTTACTCAACTTTTAAAAAGGATTCTGTCTCTGTCTTCCACTTTAGATTGAAGTGTTGAATAAACATTTATTTCTGACTTCAAAACCAATGGTCTACTTAGTTAATCTTTCTGAAAAAGACTACATTAGAAAGAAAAACAAGTGGTAAGTTTTTCCTCCCCATATGTACCCAGACACATATCTATACACACATACACGTATGTACATACTTAATGCTGTTTGATTTGAACATTTTTCTCCATATGATTAAAAAGTTTAAAATGGATGAGGAAACTGCCTGGTGTTTACATTCAGAGATGAATCTCCTAATTGATTTACATTGAGAGAATTTTAAAAAAAGCTTAATTAAGTTAGGTAATATTGAATCATACATATTCACTTTTCAAATTTAAATCTATTAGACATTAATGTTCGTTTCCTTTGCAAAATGAGAATAAGTCTATTTGGAGCAGTAAAACTTTTTAAGCTAGAAATTTCTAGCTGTGTTTATATTACGTGTGATTTTAAAGTATCTGCTTGCTTTTACCTAGGCATAAATTTTAAAATCCAGATTGAATGCTATTTAAAAAAAAAAAAAAAGCTATGAAGAAAAAAGGCTAAGTATCTGTTTCAAATACTTTAAAAATGTGCAAAGGAGATAACTGTGCATTCATGTATTGATTGTCATTTTTGACATGTAACCACAGTGTACCAGGTTTGCTTTCTTTTGTTAATAACTTCAAAAAATCATATATTCATGTATGTGTGGGCATGTACACATTTGGCATAGTACTCACTTTAGCTTGCATCACTGGACCCTCAGTATTTCATACTATTAAGTCATCCAAACAAATCAAAACTATCCAAAGCAGAATATCTGAATTCTCCTAAAATACGTTGTACGTTTCTCCCTGTACTTCATTAAGTACTTAGATGCACATGGTTTCAATTTTCCATTAAAAATTCTCATTTCCATATGATATCAAAGAGTGAGAAGGCTTTAAACTGAAAAATAAACATTCATAGACTGGAAGCCAAAACAATAATTAATGTCAGATGGTTAACTCCAATAAATCATTAGAGTAAATTCTGTGAAATTACTGCAACTAAAACTGCCCTGTTGATACGACTATAAGACATTCTGTGTCCTGATGAGAAGCTGGATTTCGCCTCTTTATTGGTAATGTTCTAGAAAGCATAAACTTAACATGAAAATTTAGTTCAGACTGGTCAGTGTCCTCCAGCAGGTAATTAACTTTAAAACAATCAGTTCTATCTTGTTTAAAATTTTTATAAATTTGATGATTAAAGTGTTAAAAATTGTTACCTTAGGAAAGGAATTTAAAATTTTACTACTTGACCTCAGTTAATAAATCTCATCGTAGTATGAATGGTGAGGTTTCCTAAGGCTACATGAAACAATACAGACATCAAAGTTTACATGAAAAGGGATGAGTCAGTTTCCTTGCCCAAAGGGGCTTCTCACACCTGTATTTGGATGATTACAGGTAGAACTCCCTGGCTCTAATTGTATAGTAAATACCATTTCCCAGGCCTTAATGGTAGACAGACTGCTTGGGAGACGCCAGTCTGTGATTTAGCCGTCGCCAGACACCCCATGTTTTTTGTGAGACCAGTTGTGATGATGATATGGTTATAGCCAATTGAAAGTAAACTCTTGTCTAAATAGCAAATTTTAATTTATAAAAGTGTAGAGTTATGATCTGATCCCATTTTATAAAACCAAATTTGAGTAGATTTTATATGTAACTTATGATCTGTTTTGGGGTTGGTATATGTGTGTGTATGTTTTTTTTTTTTTGGTGGGGGGAGGTTATCCAGATCTTGTGGAAGTAAGTGTAATTGTAGCTGAAAGATCAAAGACTGGGTAACTGAGTGATGTTCCAGAAGAGAATTTACCACATAGCCATTTTCTGTACAGTTTCTGCCACCTGCTGTTCCTATTTTCCCTCAAGCTAGCCATTGACTACCCCCTGTGCATCCCTGCTCGTAAAAAATGATTGAGGAAGTATTTGTCATGTATTTATGAGTGGGAAACATTGTGTGATAGGGAATGGCATCTACTGGAGCCAGAAAGATTGCCATTTTCCTTTCATTCAGCCACTCTGCTACAGCTTTAAATCCTCTGTTTATGCAACATAGCCTTTGTATTAAAGTACAGGATAAATTTTTATTATGAAAGATGTGAACACTGGGTTTTATCATTTGTAACACTGCAAGCAGATGTAAATGTTCAAATACATTTAACTACTAAATCTTTTTAATTTGTGTAAGCCTTTTTTTTTTTGGGGGGGGGGGTATGTGATGTTTTAAATCTAAGTTCCATTTGCACTAGTTGCTCCTTTCCCAAAAGAAAAAGTTTTTGTTTTTTAAAGTTAGCGTGTAATGTTACTGTAGCAAGTTAAGACTGATGCAGGAAGAAGTAATAAATACTTTCAATGGCTTGTAGATCTAGAAAACTATTTTAAATGGTCAGAAAAGAGGAGGAGTGGCTTGTGATTTTGGCCACAAGGGAAAGACTAAAACTATCTTTATTTAGTGGGTCACCATTTCAGAAATAACAAACATTTTAATTACTAATTAAAGTTCACTTTAAACTTAAATGGTAACGTTATTTTTCAACCATAGAAAAGAAGGAAATATTTTGAAAGATACATAGTGTTATTGAATATCGGTGTATTGACCTTCTGAAAGATGTAATAACTGAAATGGCTCCAGGCATCTACTCACTGATCTTAACAATGTTGAATTAGTCATTTTGTTGATTTATGATTAAGACCTAGCTTCTGAAGAGAGGCTGACATGGCAGCTGTATATGTTAGAGATGTGCTGTGATCAGATGACAGTAATCAAGATGTTGTAAGGGACATCCACAGCAACCTTTTTTTAACATAAGTATTACAAATTGCTGTTCCTTGAATGAATAAAACTGTTTAGAAGTTGTTTATTTGTGGGTGCTAATGAATTTTGAACACTTGAGGATTTCATTTTCTAAACATGATCCGTTGCTACTTATAACTAAGATTATACTATACGCGGTATTAATCTTCATTTGAGATCACCTACTGAGTCATGGTGTCAAGCAGGTACAGGACATTAGAACTGTCAAACCATTGCTTAATCAGGGGCTTAAATTTCAATATTTGCACCTTTGCTGCTCTGTTAGTAGTACATGCCATCCAATTATGCTGTCAGGGGAACAAACTAATTTTAGATATTTTGTACACGTACATAGCTACCAATTATGTTTTGTTTTTGTGCTCTCTTGTCCCTACCTTTTCTAAAACTGTTGATAAAAAAAAATTATATTTTATTATTCTACATGTCCATATTCAACTGGGAAATATAACTAACATTTAAGATATTCAGGCTTCTTACGTGTACACACACACATATTTACATATGCCCCGTTGGGCTTGTACTCACTTGACATCACCTTTTGGCTAATATTATGTAAGAGTCAATTAATATGAGTGGTGAAGTTGATTCAAGATTGGTAGACAAATGTTTGGAAGGTCTTTTAAGCTGTTGTATAATCAAGGGCAATGTGTCGAGTTCACCAAATGAATTTTAAATAGAAAAATGTTTTATTATTAATTCTTATACCATGATTCAGGGTTTTTGTTTGTGTTTTTTACCCCCTTTCTGCTTCTGTTAGTTTTTCCACATAATCTGTACACAACAACTAAAAATAGTTTGGGGATACTGTACATTGTATACTTGGCTAGGGAGAGAATCATGGAATACATCCAATATTTTCTTGATCTCTTGAACTGCCTATTAAGAACTACAGCTACTATTTCTCAGCAACTGTACATGGAGGGAGAAGTGTGTTCATTTGTGATATATAATTTTGTATGTTGGTGTGTGTATGTACATGCAAACATACACATATATCTATACATATAAAACTATTTTAAGAGATCATCATTTTCTGACAAGATTATTCATTTAAGTGAGAAGTTTTACCACAGATTTTCTGCTTTGGAAATATCAAATTGCTAAACATTTGATTTACTTGAAACAAATAAAATGAGAATGATTAATTGTTCTTAAATAAATTATTCATTTTAGTTCAAGAGGCTTCCCAGCTACATTTGAAATTAGGTTCAATTTATATAAACACTTTTCAGGAACATACCCTATTATGTAACGTGAGATCCACATGTATAAGATTTTTTAAATTTTATTTTAATGTTTCATTTTTATCATCACTAGCCTGGTCAAGTGAAAGCCCTGCAGTATCCGTGCAAGTTTTCTTTGGGGTTATGCTTTCTGTTTTTATCACTTGTGGTTCATATAGCTTGGGGGGGATATTGTTTTAGCTTCATCTTGAAGGTACCTAGCATTATGGTTATTAGAATACATTATTCTGAGTGTGTTCCTACCAACTTGAAATTGAAGTGTAATGTTGGTATGTTTATTTTAACATATGAGGCTTTTTAAGCTAAATTTATTTTTACAAGTTATTTGTAATGCTTTTCGTAGATTAAAGACTTTAATGGTGGTACCTTTTTGAGGACTAGTGCTTATTTGCCCCTTTGACAGATGGTTAAGAGTGATAGGGCAGGTCAGGGGTTTTCTGGAAATCTAAATGTAGGATTGATTAAATCAGTGAGTGGATTTATTCTTGATTTCACTGAACTAAATTATAAATGAATTCAAAAAAATATTTTAAGACCCCTTCCCCATTTTATAGTTTGTGCTACTGGATAATTTCTCAGTTATTTGCTTTTTTGTTACATTTTGACAAGGCTTTGAAACAGTATCATACACACTGTGAATTAGGATTTCAAGTAATGGTCAGCTAATGGATTTTGTTGAATTGATTATTTCTTTTTCTGATCAGAATCTTAGAGTAAAATACTAAATACACTAAGGAAAAAATGATCTTTTTATTACAAGAGATAGAAGGCTGAAAGGGAGAGGGATTTTCTTTGCCCACTCAGGAATCTTTTTTTCTTCAGATGTGCTTTTTGCATTTGAGTATATATGTACATGTAATAGTAATTGTGAGTTTCCTTCTGGTTTTCATTAAATGGTTTTTGCTTATTCTTCCAGCAATTTCATATTAATCTTATCAAGAGGTACTAGTGCCCTAGATTGCTTAGTCGTAATGAAAGAAAACCACACTTCTGGTTCTTATTATGCAAAAGATAATTCTAGTAGGAAGCACATCTTTTTATATGAACGTAATACTATTGACCCACAATATATGCGTGTTAGATATTTCTCCAGGCCTGTTTCCATTTTTGCCCAATATTATTTATAGCTAATGATTTCTATTTACAAAATGGTTCACTGAATTTAGGAAAGTAATACATTTGGAAGAGTAGTTGTAATCTTCATTGGGACGATCTGCTGACTCATAATTTGTGCCTGGTATAATTTATCAAATATGTCAAAACTCCCATCTTTTTAAGATAGCTAAAGAATTTTCCTCTGTGTAATAGGGAAACATTTTATATATCTTTTCTAGCTTCAACAGACTAAAATGTTTAAGCTCTTTTAAAAAATAAGTGCTCCTCAGGATTTTCTCATGTGAAATTGAACAGTATATCCCCATACATGCACGAGTATAATCTAGGAAATGAAAGACAAAGTTTGGTTTATAGCTATTCAGTGTTCTTCAAATTATGAATGATTCATGTACACAAAGAATTACCCTGACTCTCTACCCCACTAACTTGGGTAGATGATTCAGGGGCTACTTTATTAAAAATCTGTATCCCAGAGATTAAGGACCTCTGAGTCAGATTTTGTTCTTTAAAACTGAGTTGCGCATAGAATGGGAGTTTTGACTAGAAGTTGGTGGAAGTAGAGAATTTTGAAGTCTGGAGCTCTTAGGACTGTTGGAGCAGGAGATAAAACCTTGTGAAGGTTTTAGAATGGAGCCTAGCAGTGTGCAGACGCTGAATAAGTGTTTCCTGGGAGAAGGATATAGGAAAAGAAAGGAGAAAAGGACTGATTGGGGCAATTTCAGTATTTTCTCTAATATCCCCTGCTTTTATAAAATATGAGAAGAGTATTATTTTCTCTATCCTTCTCCCCTGTACTACGTGTTCCCCACTCACAAGATCTAACTTTGGAGTTAATATTACAGCTCAGCCACTTTATGAGTTAAATAAGATTTTTGTAGCCCTGAATCGGAGTCGACTTGACGGCAATGGCTTTGTCTTTTTTGGCTGGCGGTGCACTGGTTAAGCACTTGGCAGCTAACTGAAGGGTTGATGTTTGAATCCACCCAGCAACTCTACAGGACAAAGACTTGGAGATCTACTTCCATAAAGATTACAGCCAAGAAACCCAGTCAGGCGTTCTGCTCTGTCACGTGGGGTTGCTATGAGTCGGAATTGACTCAACGGCCCTCAACAACAACAACAGACTGGAATGCTAGGTACCACTTATCACATTGTTTCTTTAAAGAAAATGAATTTTAAGAAACATTAAGAATATGGTGTGTTTTGTAAATTAGGGACTACATATTATCAGAGATTTTGGTGTACTTACCCCAACTTACGAAGGGGTTCTGTTACAATGACTGTGTCGTAAGTTGTTTCTGACATAAATACTTTTTTTTAAAGTTTTCGTTACTGTTGCCTTTTATTATCAGTATCTTTATAAATCCAATCTTTACTTGTCTTTAAGGGTTGGAAACATTACATATAAATTTACAGATATGATGACATCAGCAAATTACACGCTGCAACTTTGAAATACGTATTAACTAACGATAACGTACCAAAAAAAAAAGGACGGTTGTTAAGTACAGTTTGTCGTGACTCAAATACATCGTAAGTCAGGACCTACCTGTATTAAGAAGACTACTACTTTAGAATTTGAAATATTAGTGTTGTGGTCCTTATTTACTGCTAACTAGCTCTTTAACCTTGGGCAAATTATTTAACTTTTTCATGTAGTAGAGGACAGTTCATCCAGAATGTTCACATAAAATAAGTTCTAATTATCATGGCTCAAAAAGCACACAGTAATGGAAAAAGAACTTCTTTGGTTCCTTGTATGCATCTTTTGGATGTGTTCTTTGGTTTTTCTTTCTATTGTATGGACTAGGGAACAGAATGTATGCATAAACTGTTTGTACCACCCAGAGACCTAAATCAAGTAAGGGGATACTGTTTCAGTTAGGGTGGTCAGGAAAAGCCTTTATGAAGTGAGGGGTTATATAATGCAGGGAGAGGGGACAGCAAGTGCAGAGGCTCTGAGGTGACCCTGTTACCGTTGAGTCAATTCCGACTCATAGCGACCTTATAGGACAGAGTAGAACTGCCCCATAGGGTTTCCAAGGAGCGCCTGGTGGATTTCAACTGGTGACCTTTTGGTTAGCAGTCAAAACTCTTTAACTACTACGCCACCAGGGTTTCCCTGAGCTGGGTGGAGTAAATAAGGAAATGGGTTATAGAAAAAGATTAGAGAGGGAGACAGGACAGTTTGTATGGAGTTTAGGCGAGCCCCTTGGATTTTATTCTGTGTGATGAAGCATCGAAAAAAAATAAAATGTGAAGACAACCACTTGAAAAGAATTTACATATTCAAATACATTGTATTTAAATAGATTTTAAGACATAGACTAAATATGTTCTGAATTTTAATGTGGGGTTTTAAAAATGACGATCATTTATTTTCTAGTTTGTTCTAGTTGATTCCTTATAGTCCAGAAATATTTTCAATTGCTAGGTGTTTTAAGCAACCAACCTTTAAGGTAATATTTGCAATTATATCACATTTACTTTAAATTTTATCTTTTTCCTTTTTGATGCTTCTAGTAGCTTTGTTGGCCTACATTACCGTTCATCAAGCACTTTTTAAAAATCTCTCAGTGACTATGACTTCAAAGAAATACACAGAACTTTATTAATAAATAATAACAACCTACATTTGTCTAGAACTTTACAGTGTCTCCACTTATGTTACTTCAGTTGATCCTCAGACAAACCCCAAGATGACGCTCATCATACTATATTATCTTGGTCTTGAATTTTTACTAAAATGAAGCATTTTCATTGTTGGATTAAGAGTTTTGCATTTTATTTTAGGAATAAATTAAGCCAGCGGAGATAAATAAGATTTGTGTTTTCATTAGTAAAGACTCAGAGGTGCCTTTTCAATACTCTAAATGGTAGTCATTAAAATCAAGGGATGTTGGTGGTGTTAGGTGCCCTCAAGTTGGTTCCGACTCACAGTGATCCTGTGTACAAGAGAACGAGACACTGCCCGGTCCTGCACCAGCCTCACAATCCATATAACAGGGATGGTCATCAATATTCCTGGTAATAGTTAGCACTTCCCTTAGAAATTCTTTAAAAACACTGTCGTCTATGGGAATCATCTTTGAGTTTAGTCCATTTTGAAATTTAAAAGGAAAAGAATCTAATAGCATCTGGCCATTAGTGGTCATTTTTAGCTTCTTTTCATGATGTCTTAAAAGATTTTTCCGAAAGGACATTTGAATCATGAAGTTCACTAGTACTTTTCATTCATAATTTATATTTAAAATTATTACCTTTTAAACTGTGCCATTTTTCCTTTGTCTGTCCTGCCTATGTCTCCCCCCCTCCCTGCCCCGTTTAATGACATTGACTTAGCTTTTCCTATACAAAGCCAAAAGGTATACACAGCAAACCATCATTTATTGTTGAGCTCCTGCTATGTAGCAGGCACTCTTTTGAGCTTAGAAATTGGTGAACTGTTAATAGAAGAATAGATGAAACATATGAAAATTTTATATTTATGAAACATGGATATTATCATGCCCATTTTACAGAGAGAGGAGGTGGAGGGAATACAGAACATGCACAAGTTCTTGTAGCAGACAAATAGTAGAAATAGATCCGCTTGACTCGAATGTTTGTGACTGTTTCTCAGCTGATGACTGATGACCAGGTGACAGTATAAAGTATATTTATGCATCTCCAGAAATCTTTGAAAATACTGCTTAGTAAATTTAGCATCCTACTACCTTTTAGCTCAGAAAATTTTATCTCCATCAAATTGTTTAGAGTTTTAGTTAATAAAAAGAAACAATTCCCAAGATAAATGTGTGCTTTCCTTAGGATAGGCTTTTGCTGATGTCTGTTTGCCTTGCTCATAATTTTATTAACTGTGTGTCTTACCGTTGAGAGACAACAGCAATATATTTTAACACCTAACTTTAGCATCCTTTTTTTTTTTTTCTTTTCTTTTTTAATTCTACTTTAGATGAAGGTTTATAGAACAAACTAGTTTCTCATTAAACAGTTAGTACACATATTGTTTTATGAGATTGGTTAATAACCCCACAACACGTCATCACTCTCCCTTCTCAACCTTGGGTTCCCTATTAAATTACCAGCTTTCTGTCCCGTCCTGCCTTCTAGTCCTTGTTCCTGGGCTGGTGTGCCCCTTTAGTCTTATTTTGTTTTATGGGCCTGTCTAATCTTTGCATGAAGGGTGAACTTCAGAGTGACTTAATTACTGAGCTAAAAGGGTTTCCGGGGGGCCATACTCTTGGGGTTTCTCCAGTCTTGTCAGGCCAGTAAGTCTGGTCTTTTTTTTGTGAGTGAGAATTTTGTTCTACATGTTTCTCCACTTCTGTCCAGGACCCTCTATTGTGATCTCTGTCAGAGCTGCCAGTGGTGGTAGTTGGGTACCGTCTAGTTGTACTGGACTCAGTCTGATGGAGGCTGTGGTAGATGTGGTCCATTAGTCCTTTGGACCAGTCTTTCCCTTGTGTCTTTAGTTTCCTTCATTCTCCCTTGCTCTGGAAGGGGTAAGACCAGTGGAGTATCTTAGATGGCACTCACAGGCTTTTGAGACCCCAGACGCTACTCACCAAAGTAGAATTTAGAACATTTTCTTTATAAACAATGTTATGCCGGTTGAGCTAGATGTTCCTGGAGACCATGGTCCCCACAGCCCTTGGCCCAGCAGTTCGGTCCCTCAGGGAGTTTGGATGTGTCCATGGAGCTTCCACGACCTTGCCTTGTACAAGTTGTCCTGGTTTCCCCAGTATCGTGTACTGTCTTACCCTTCCCCTAAGTTACCACTTATCTATTGTCTATTAGTGTTTTTCCATCCCCACCTCTCCCCTCCCTTGTAACCATCAAAGATTATTTCTTTTTGTGTGTAAACCTTTTCATGAGTTTTTACAGTAGTGGTCTCGTACAATTTTGTCCTTTTGTGATTGACTTATCTCACTCAGCATAATGCCCTCCAGATTCATCCATGTTAATGAGATGCGTCGCAGATTCATCAATGTTCTTTATTGTCCGTAATACTCCATAGTGTGTTATGTACCATAGTTTGTTTATCCATTCATCTGTTGATGGACATCTAGGTTGTTTCCATCTTTTTGCTATTGTAAATAATGCTGCAGTGAACACGGGTGTGCATATGTCTATTCGTGTGATGACTCTTATTTCTCTAGGATATATTCCTATGAGTGGGATTGCTGGCTTATATGGTATTCTATTTCTAGCTTTCTAAGGAAGCTCCATGATGTTTTCCAAAATGGTTGTACCATTTTTTTATCCGTGCCAGTAATGCCAGGGTGAGATGGTATCTTATTGTTTTAATTTGCATTTCTCTAATGGCTAGTGATGGCGAGCATTTCCTCATGTGTCTGTTGGCTGCTTGAATGTCTTCTTTGGTGAACTGTCTTTTCATTTCCTTTGCCCATTTTTTAATTGGATTATTTGTCTTTTTGTTGTAGAGGTGTTGGATTTTCTTGTACATTTTAGAGATTAGACCTTTATCTGATTTTTAATAGCCAAAAAATTTTTCCCGGTCCGTAAGTTGTCTTTTTACTCTTTTGGTGAAGTCTTTTGATGAGCGTAAGTGTTTAATTTTTAGAAGATCCCAGTTATCTAAGTTTTGTTCTGGAGTTTGTATGTTGTTGGTTATGGTTTGTATCCTGTTAATGCCATGTATTAGGGCCTCTAGCGTTGATCGTATTTTTTCTTGTATGAACTTTATAGTTTTTGGCTTTATGTTTAGGTCTTTGATCCATTTTGAATTAGTTTTTGTATACGGTGTGAGGTATGGGTCTTGTTCTTTTTTTTGCAGATGGACATCCAGTTTTGCCAGCACAATTTGTTAAAAAAAAGACTGTCTTTTTCCCATTTGATGGAATTTGGGCCCTTGTTGAAGATCAGGTGACCATAGGTGGATGGATATACATCTGGATTCTCAATTCTGTTCCATTGGTCAATGTATCTGTCGTTGTACCAGTACCAGGCTGTTTTGACTACTGTAGCTGTGTAGTAGGTTCTGAGGTCAGGTAGTGCAGGTCTTCCTACTTTATTCTTCTTCTTCAGTAACACTTTACTTATCCGAAGCTTCTTCCCTTTCCATGTAAAGTTAATGATTAGTTTTTCCATCTCTTTAAAGAATGTTCTTGGTACTTGGATCAGGATTGCATTGCATTGTATTTGTAAATTGCTTTGGGTAGAATTGTCATTTTCAGGATGTTGAGTCTGCCTATGCATGAGCGTGGTATGTTTTTCCATTTATGTAGATCTCTTTTGATTTCTTGCAGTAGTGTTTTTTAGTTTTCTTTGTATAGGTCTTTTACGTCCCTGGTTAGATGTATTCCTAAGTATTTTATTTTTTTAGGGGCTATTATAAATGGTGTTATTTTCCTGATTTCCCTTTCATCGTTCTCTTTATTGGTGTATAGGAATCCAACTGATTTCCATATGTTTATCTTGTATCCTGCTACTCTGCTGAATCTATTAATTCCAGTAGTTATCTTGTGGAGTCATTTGGGTTTTCTATGGATACTATCGTCCGCAAATAGGGACAGTTTAACTTGTTCATTACCAATTTGGATGCCCTTTATTTCTTTTTCTTGCCTTATTGCTCCAGCTATGACTTCCAGCACAGTGTTAAATAGGAGTTGTGATAAAGAGCATCCTTGTGTTGTTCCTGTTCTCAAGAGGAATGTTACCAGCCTCTCTCCATTAAGAATGATAGTGGCTGTTGGTTTCCATAGATACCTTTATTATGGTGAGGATTTTCCCTTCCATACCTATTTTATTGAGAGTTTTTATCAGGAATGGGTGTTGGATTTTGTCGAGTGCCTTTTCTGCGTCAATTGAAATGATCATGTGATTTTTTTTTTCTTTCCTTTTATGTATGTAGTGGATTATGTTGATTGATTTTCTAATGTTGAATCATCCTTGCATAGCTGGTATGAATCCTGCTTGGGTTGTGGTGTATTATCTTTTTGATATGTTGCTGAATTCTGTTGGCTAGAATTTTGTTGAGAATTTTTGCATCTATATTCATGAGAGATATTGGTCTGTAATTTTCTTTTTTTGTGGTATCTTTGCCTGGTTTTGATATCAGGGTTATGCTGGTTTTATCGAATGAATTAGGAAGTACCCCCTTCCTTTTCTATAACATCTGTTTTTAAGGATATACGTTATATGTAAATTTTGGTGAAGAAAACACCATGTACCATGGCTGTTGTTGAAACCCAAACTAAAAAATTGTATCAAGTTGCCAAATCTAAAGTAGTACTACAAAATAGACCCCAGAAGACAATTATAAACACAAATCAGGTTTTTAGTTTTTGTTTTTTAGTAGTCTATTAAGAATAATTCTTTACTGCCGGATTGAGAGGTTTGATGTGTAAATGAACAGGCAAATGAGAGAATATCATGAAATAGAACAATGGCAGATAATTCTGAATACCTATAGTGTTGATTTATTAGTAGTAGTCATCTTTAGTCAACACTTAACACTTAATTATATGTCAGTTGCATTTAAGACTCCTGACTTTCTTACAAAAAGTAGGTACCATATTATCCTCATTTTAATTGTTCTAATTGTTGTTAGACAATTCATGCCCTGTAAAATTTAAGACTAAAATTCACTATAACCTTATTAGAGAATGCCAACTAAAAGTAATATAAAAATTGTATTTAGAATTGTATCTTTATTTTCATGAACTTAACTCTGAAAACTATTTTCCTAACTTGTACCAATTTAATAGCCCATTTTAAGGACAACAATTAACATAGGTTATATATTTTTACATAGAAGATACACATTATCAATCATTTTCTCAAGATAAGAACTTCCTTTAACCACTTGGTGGTTTTGTTTATTTGTTTTTAATCACCAAGTAATTTGTTGTATTTTCTTGCATTTTCAGTAACCTGGTTTTGGTTTTGAGAGCTACTTTGGGAGAAGCGTATATGTGTGTGGGTGTTGGGGGAAACATGTACATATCTCCTTTATTTGCTGAAGTACAAATGGGTTATTTATACAGTATTCTGATTAAATATTTTGTTGATGTGTACCAATATAATATACAAGAATATTATATATATACACATACACACATATATATGTCATCTATATGTATATATGTGTATATATATACATATATATATATCCACATACATACATATACATATATATATCTCTGTGGAGTCCTTAGGTAGCACAATTGGTCAAGCATTTGGCTATTAACCAAAAGTTTGGGAGTTCAAATTCACCCAGAGGCTCCTTGGAAGAAAGCCCTGGCGATTTACTTCTGAAAGATCACAGCCATTGAAAATCCTGTGAAGCACAGTTCCACCCTGCAACACACAGGGTCATCATGAGTTAGAGTTGACTGGATGGCAACTGGTTACTGGATACATATGTACATATACATTCAGATCAGAAGTAATGACTACCATTTGTTGAGTGTGTAGTATATGCTGGGCTTGGTTTGGGGCATTTAAATATGTTCTCTTTTTTAGTTTAATCCTCATCACAATCTTGGGAGGCAGATTTACCGAAGAGAGTCTAAGCCTCAGAGAAGTGAAGTAAAAAATCCTGGTTATAGCTTGGTTTCCTTATAGCCTTTGGTTTCCTCACCTGTCAAATAATACTTTTCTTATAGAACTATAAGAATTAAAGTATCTTACATATATTAAATAAAATTATTCTGTGATAGAAATAAAGCCATTTGGCTTGAAATATAATTGTATTTAATTTTCATAATTGTATGAGAAATGTGTATGTATATGTGTAAATGTTGTTAGCTGCCATAGAGTCAGCCTCGAAGTCATGGAGACCCCATGCACAGCTGAATGAAATGCTGTCTGGTCCTACACCATCCCCATAAGTGGCTGCAGATCAGACCCTTGTGATCCATAGGTTTTCATTGGCTGATTTTCCGAAGGGGGTCACCAGACCTTTTTTCCTAGCCTGTCTTAGTCTGGAATTTCCTCTGAATCCTGTTTAGCATCATAACACACGCAAGTCTCCACTACGGGACAGGTGGTGGCTACACATGAGATGCGTTGGATGGGAATCAACCCAGGTCTCCCACATGAAGATGAGAATTCTACCACTGAACCACCATTGCCCCTTGTATATAAACAGATATGTAGTTAATTAGTTAGTGCCTGGCAATTATAATTACTCAATAAATTCTCTTAACTGTCTTTATTCCTGCTTATTTAAAACATTGCAAATGTGTTTGTTCTCCAGCAAGTATGGGTTTTTTGTGTAATTTTCACTAGGATGCAACCAACACAGAAAACTCTTCATGCACTTTTTGTTGCATGAAAAGCATGCTATAAATGCAATAAAATACATACCTTATCTCATGAATTTGAGCTAAAAGAAGTATTTAAAACATTTTAATGTATTCTCAAGAAGTACAGAATAGCTATTTTCTTCCATTTCTCCTAAATATACATATTCTTTTTGTTTTTTATAATTTTATAATGTTCTGTCTTCTGATATTTACAAGGGTTAGGCCATTGTGTATGCATTTTCTCTGCTTTTTATTACATTTTCGTTTCCTCTTTCCTTTTCCCAGCCCCCCAAAAATGTTTTTGGTTTGGGGTCCAATTAGAAATTTGTTTAGAAATATAAGTCCCAAACCTCACATTTGGAGAGATTTTACTTATTTTGTGGATAGTCAAGACTTTTAAAAGGAATAAGAACATTCAGAAAATCTGTTTTTCTTTTCATTTATTGAGACTAGTGTCCTTATATCTCCCCAACTGGGAATTTTTCCCCAATCCTAAATGCTTATTTTTTAAATCAGCATCTACATTTTAATACTTAACCGTGTAGCTAAGAAAATCAATGGTTTACAAGATAGATATAGACTGGGGAAAAAAAAAAAGTCTGTGATAATGCTTTTATTTTTAAAAAGTTGTTTTTCCTGAGACTTATTTTGAGAAATTATAGAGAATACCTTATTTGGCATATTTCTTACATCATAGAATTTACATCTACTTCAGGCCAAATCTGAGATAAAGACAGAAGAGGAAAAAAAGAGACCAAGAGAGAGAATATCAAGAGAATATCAACCATTTGTTTCCTTTCAGAAAATAGCTAAACGTTCAGGGCTAAACATTTTACTTGTCTGAATCTCTTGAAATTAGTCAGTAATCTTAAAAGCTTTCAAATGTTACCAGAATACATTGTTAAAGCCATATCTGGCTCAAGTTTTCTGATTAAGTATGATTAAGTAATTATGTTTCTACAGTTGCACAGTTCCTGATTATGGTATGTTATGGGACATTATTTTAAATCTATTATTAAGTGAAATTTGTATGAGTGACCAAGTATGTGTTTTAATATAACTTCTCCTACCTGCTATCAGTTGTTCATTTTGGATATATAGTTTAAAGACCATCAGATTAGATTGGGAAATTCTGTCAGTTTCATAATCTTGGAAAACTGAAAGAAAAAGCAGTGCCTGTCATTCTTAGCCATAAGCAGGGAAAGGTATGTGAATGTGGATTAGTTAATAATAACTGCTTTCTTACTGTGTATCACATAGAATTTTTTGCTATGAAATATGTAATAGTTCTACATTTGCTGCTTTATAGTTGTTTCAGTGCCCTGTTGACATCAAGGGTTACTGATTGCTGTATTAGTAGTTCCTGACAAATAGAAATTATTTGATATGCTAAGCCATTTCTGACAGAAGATATAAAGTTTTGACAAACACGTATAGCACAGCAAGTGTCCAATTCTAAAGAGCAAAATAAATGCAAACCACAATTATGGTGAACATAAACAGCCTGAAAGCAAGTTATCAGTAAGCAAATAATTGTTGAACTGTTATGAATGGAATAAGATGTTGAAATAGGGCATGATTGGCTGATGTTACATATGTCCTTGATTACCTTCCTTGTGCTTTTATCCTAATAAGTGACATTCTTTGTATTCCCTTGGATGGCTAGACAGTCTGACACTGAAGAAGAATAAATATTGCATGTGGTACACATTAAGCTGTCATCCAAGACAGCATTTATAAAAAGTAACTAGAGAAATTCATAAGAAATTCTGCACTGCTACAGTTTCCTGGCTCCAGTCATAATTGTCAAAGTTCTTGACACATTCAGGTCTTCAGAAATGATTTAGGTTTAGAGGGCTGGTGTATGAAAAATTATTATGGATTTGTGATCTCATATTGCTGTAGGATGTTATTGTTAATTACCAAAATGTTACGTTTTACGATCATTTTTAAGACATGCCTCTACATTGGTTACAGTGGCATATTTTCCATTTTACAGACTTTCATAAAGGAATTTTAGACAATTCATGTATTTGAAAGGAAGAGCAAGAGTTTTAAAAATGCTTACTTTAATATGTTAGAAAACATTGCTTGCTTGTGTTTAGTGCTAGCAAACAACTTTGAATATTAGTATTTTAATTTTTCTTCTCCAGCAACATTGGAGAGCCTTCAGATGTTCCAAATGAATATCATTTTAAAACTGTTTCCCAAAAACCAAATCACTACTTGGTGTTTCATTCTAAAATATTACATGCGTTTATTCACATATTTCTACTATTTTGATATAGTTCTTTGAGGCAGGGCAGTATTTTATTTGTTCCAGTCACTCTTCTCTTACATTTTCTTTTAGAGGATGGTAGGTAGATAATTTAAAAAGGCATAATGTTGCTTTGGAATAAACATACCTAAATAAAGAGGTACATTATCGATGCAAATTTAGAGAGCATTTTTTAAGCCTCTCTGTCTTTCACTAACTATAATACTTCTCCACTTCATCCTATCTGTATGGTGTGCCGCATAATATCTGAGTGATGCCCCCAAATTCCCCATTTTCTTTTTTATATTTCTGTATCCTGACACAATTATACTAAGCCATTTGAAATTAAGTAATTAGTATTCCCATTCTATAATCTAGTCAAGAATATAAACATACACTATCAGCTGATTACTGGGAAATGTGATTAAATATCAGAATGACTTAGAATCCAACACAAATGTGAAAATAAACTACAGTGTTGAATTCCAAATTATGAGGCTCTACTTTTGGGGGACAAGAGGTCATTTGGGGTTTCTGTGATAAAGTTATTTTGTGTTAGTTTTTAAAATTATATAATGTTAATTTGGGGGGGGGATGTTTTTAGGATACTATCTTTACTTTGAACAATCTAAACCACCGATTTGGGTTGAAGAAACTTTTCTCCAAGTATAACACTGCTCGAATGTTACCTATAGTTTTTAACTCTCTAGGCCACTACAGAGCACAAAATATTTGCCCAACTGGTAAATTGAACTGTAAGTCCCACTGCGGGAAATTGCTTTGCTGGGCTCCAAACAGCAGTTATCTTAGTAATTGTACCTGAATTCTTTGTGACTAATAGAGCATGGGCATCCATTTTACAAGCAGAAAATTATTTCTCTTAAATACTTTTAATTATAAATCCCCCAAGTAAGATGTGAATCAGTAGACTATTGTGAGACATTAACCACATGATTTTTAATTGTTATTGCAGAAAAGTGAAATTCTTTTTTCCTTTTAGTGTAAAAAACTGTACATATCCGACATTTCACATTCTAAACTGGAGCTCCCAACAAGGAGCTTATCAGAGCAAATTGTCTAGTCCATCCCCTTCCTCACTCAAAACCTAATGACCCTTTATCATCATGGTTTAGATTGCTGGACCCAGATGTGAGAAAATACAAGTAATCTACAGGTAACTACAGTAGCTGCACTGATGTTCTCAGAGAACTGACTGCTGGGAAGATAAAGAGCTTCCCACAGAGCCTGTGACTTTCCGGCGGCAGAGCACATCATGAGCTCATACATGAAGTTTTATTTGCTGAAGATTCACAATAAGATGCATTAGAACATTCAGCAGGAACTCTTTTTAGATGAGCACAGAAATTCTGGAGGGTTATTAGTTGATGCACCAGTGCATAGCATCACAATAAAATTTTTAAAAAAAGCTTAACAATATTAATTCTTCATTCTACAGACATCAAAGATCGTGGCTACAATGCAGCATTAATATTGAACTTCTCTTCTTGATATTATATAATCTACTACAGGCTCAAATCTCTTTTTACAAAAGGCCGAGCTTGTTGCTGAAAAGTAGTTTGCTTATGAGTTTAATATGAAAGCAGAAAAGCAATTTCTCAAACTTTAGTACTAAATTGCATTTCAAAGGACTTGTTTATGACCAGGTGCTCTGCTTTTGTTAGCTGCTCAGATTGTGATCAGTGAGGTAAACTCATTTACCTATTTGCATGCAATTGAGTAATTTACCATGAAAAGGAAGATCGTTTTTTGGACAAAGGTACTGAACCTGTAGCTTAAGTTTTATAATTGTTAGTTTGACTATTGTTTGCAATGATCATAGTTTCATACAGACTTAGAAAACTACAATATAAAAAATGTTTACTTTATCTTTTTTATGTAGGAAGTCTTTGTTTTTGTCGTTGAATTTGGTTTAAATTTACAAGATTGGGGTGAATCAGTATGAATTAGACTACCTGAACTTCAGGTGTGTGTTTCTTTTCAAAAAATCATTTTCTTGTCACATTTTTCTAAAAGCTAATTTTTATCTCTGTAAAAACTATAACTACTAGATTAGGGATTGTCATAGGACCTTCATATGTCATAATGAATTACAGTCCTCAAGTCGTGTTTAGAAATTATTGTCTTAGTACCTGGAAGATAATTTTCAACAACTAGTATTGGTAAAGCAGTTGACAGCCAACAAAAAGAGGTGGAGAGATGTTTGAGTCATTCTTATATAGTTATATGTGTTATGTACCTAGATTGTCTTTTTTAATGGGAAGTATTGAAATGTTCAGAAAATTAGAGAAGATACTGGTTAAGTCTTTTTGACTAGTTCCTACTCATTTTTGTTTCGAGATTATAATGGTGTGCTTTAAAAAACAATTCTTTGCAAATAAAGCACCAAAATTATATCAAATATACCTGCAATCTTATATAGTTAATATTAAGCTTCTAGTATAGACTTACTAGTGAAACAAAGTAAATTTCTTAACAGAAAACAGTATGGGTTACAAAGACAAATTACCTCTAAGTACTGCTAATCATTGGAATCCTTATTATTCTAATAGCAATTAGTGTTAGCCTTTTTTTTTTTTTTTGGAGATTTTTATCAGTGAAGATTTCTAGTTTACCCAGATGTATTTGAAATATTCATAGTTGCTTGGCATAGATTAATCTGAAAAACAGAACATTGAAAAATTGTTTGAGGCAGTATTACGCATTAATTCTGTTTTTAGTTTGCTGAAAGATCTAAAGAAAAAACTGTATTTGTTTCCATTTAGCAGCAAATAGGAAACACAGAACTCAAAATTCTACAAAGTGTATTCTCTTGCCCTCTTCATGTTTAAAAGGAAAGAAACCAGAGGAGCATGTGCAGTGTAAGATTGTTTTGCATTTTTGTTTTTACATCACCCGATTAAGTATAATGAAACCCATCTGCACATTGTAGGAACTACTCATTGGTTTTTGTCAAGGACTATATTAGAGTCTTTTTTCCCTTCTTCTACAGTTTTTTTTTTTTTTTTTTCCAACAAGATATACAGAAAATTAAAAACCTTGTCTGTTATAAAGTTTTGTTTGAGCTTTTTAAACTGAGTGATTAGCAGAAATAATGACCCTGTCAGCCTTAATCACATTAAAATGTGGTTAACATCATTTAATTTTTTCCACTTAATATGCAAAAATTTCCAGTAGATTTGCAGTGAAGGCCATTGAAATTCCATTAGAACAAGAATAAAAATTTCAGGCATCATTTATTCAGGGAAGGAATAAAGGTCTCGATTGAGAAATGCTGAATCTTTCTATTAGAGACACTATGAATTATTACATTGAATTGTACCTTAACATTTCTTTAGACCTGTGTCTGGCTTTTCAAATGGTTGAAAATCCTTTGTTTTATCATTTTTCATAAGGAGAAGTAAACTAAAATTACATAATTGTTTTATAAACATCTTAAAAGATTACTGAACATGTTATTTTGAACTCTTTCTGCCTGCTTAAATTTTAAGTAGAATGTTGTTATTATACCCTAGAAATCAGATAATGAAAGGATTATTTAAGACATGGAACAAACAGCATAGCCAACCCACAGACTGGACAGATTGTATTTTAAATAGTTATGTTGGTATAAGCCAAGAAACAAATTAAGAATTAAGGACAAAATGACACCAACTCTTTCCCAAAGTTCATAATTTAGTATTTGTCAAAATTCAACTGGTATGTTATACTGCATTACCTAGGTATGCATTACAACTGAAGAACATTGTATGGTTTCTAATATTGTTTATCCTTTTAAGATCACTTTTGATATTTAATTTTGGTGATGTATTCATAGAATAAAGTAGGAAAAGCTTAATTTTATTTTAAGTAATTAAGAAATGCCTGCCATTTATACTTTCTTTGTCGTGTTTACATTTGCTAGTATTCTGTAAAACTTACATTATGTGGAATGTTTTTCCCCGTTTTAAAAAAAAAAAAAAAGTTACTGTATGTACCTGATAAGCGGAAATGGTTTCCTGGAACCATTCGTATCTCTCAGGTAATTAAGTAATTATACAGTGGTTTTTTGTTTTTTTTTTAATTCGTATTTTGTTCCTAAACCATTCGGACCCATTAGATAATTTCATTGTGTGTACTTTGTAGTAAAAATATCATTGGAAAATTCATCAGGGAAAGTGTTACATGAATGTGCTACTCACAATGTATAAATTTCTCCATCCTGATCTGTTTTTGTATCTGTGGAGATAGAACATTTCATTGTCTGCAGCCTGTTCACCCACACCCCTTTCTTTTACTGTTGTTGGCTCCTAGTGGCCTCCAGACACTCCTTGGGTGACTACCCTGTCTAAAGTAATCCCCCAGACTTCCTTTGGTTCTCTATCACAGCATCTTGTTTATTTCCTTCAAAAGCTATGTAATCTTGCTTATTTGTTCCTTGTCTGTCTCATAAGAATTTAAATTCCATGAGAACAAGGACCATGCCTGTCTTGTTTATTTTGTATTTCCACTAAATACTGTTGACTGATTGAATGACTGGATGGATGAAATCAGTTGAATTTATCCCCTACATTTCAACACTGACTTTTAGTGTTTGTTAATAGAAATATCTAGACCATTTGAAGTCAGTCTGTTCTGGTTAAATACATCTAGGGTTTAGAGCACAGACAGATAGGCACTGTCTGTGCCAGGAGTCAGCAGACGTTTTCTGTAAAGGATCAGACGGTAAATATTTTCTGCTTGGAGGATTCAGCTTTGCTGTTGTAGTGTGAAAACAGGCATAGACAATATGTAAACTAAGAGGCATAAAACTTTATCATGGCCACTGAAATTTGAATTTCATATAATTTTTATGTGTCACAAAATATTATTCTTTTGATTTTTTTTGTAATCACTTAAAAATGTAAAAATCATTGTTTCTTTGCTAGCCATACAAAAAGAGGTACAGCCATAATATGCCACTGACCCCTGTTCTGTGCTCTTAGCCAACGGTGGCTCTCCACTTATGTACACAGTTATATCCCCATTCAGCTACTGAAGGATGTGCTCTAGTAGTTTTTCCCTGTGTCTCTCCTGCATCATCAGTTTTTCCTCCTCTAGTACTGTTTTTTCTGCAGTCTGTAAAAAAAAATAACTTATTTTGACTCCATTTGCCTTTCACACTACAGCCCATTTCTCTCCTTCCTCCTTAAACAAGTTTTATATATATATATATATATATATATATATATATATATATGTAATATTCATTGTCACTTAACACCAAAAAAGTTCAGCTATCTTCTGTGTACATATGAAGAATAAATATCATTTGAAAAATATAGCTCAGCCACTACTTAAGTTTTTAAAAATAGGTGGGCAGCTTAGTATAGTGGAAAAAGCAGGGACTTTGGAGCCAAGTGGGTTTTTGAATCTTGCGTCTACCACTGTATAGACAAGTAATATCTATTTCAAAGCATTATTATAAGCATTAAAGAAAATTATATATGTAAAATGCCTGTCAATTGATTTCTCCTTTCCCTTTAAAAGAGACGTTGTAATATAGGAATATTTTCTTTTTTACATTCCCTTATTTAAAGGAAAGCTAGTATGGAAAATATATCATGAATAAAATGCTTCAAAAAAAAAAAAACGACCCCCATAGTTTTTTGGGAAGAAAGGTCTATAATGAATGAAAGAAGGCTTCCATACTATGTGTCTCTCTCTTTCTGTCTCTTTGTCTCTCAGAATAAAGCTTAGAAACTTTATATTCTCTTTCCCTTGCCCTGATTTCTTGATGCCTGCCATGTCTCTTCCCTAGGGATTAGTAATTGAGTGACTCTTAACTTTTTTTACTTGACCTCTGAGCTTATGCCTTCAACTCTATAACGTGTATACTAGTGGATCTCAAACTTCAGTGTGTATCAGAATCATCTGGAGGATTTCATAAAACACACATTGCTGGACCCCACCTCCATTCTCATTTAGTAGGTCTGGGATGGGACCTGAGAATTGTCATTTCCAACAAGGTCCCAGATGATGCTGATGCAGCTGGTACATGGATGTCATTTTGAGAAGGACTGCTCTATGCTGATTCTCAAATCTACAGCCTTAGTTCCTCCTCTTAGCCCTTCTCAAGTTTGATTATTCCTGTCTGTCAACAAGAAATCTCCACTTGGATATTCCATAATCACATTAAACTTAATATGTATAAAACGAATCTCATTATTGTTTCCTATATTACCATCCATAGTGGAATCCACTCTCACCATTTTAAGCTTAAGTTCTTCAAATCATTTTAACATACCTTTTTTCATACGCCATATTCAGTTAGTCACCAAGTTACATCTTTTTTTCTTCTAAATCTACCCTTATTCATCCTTTATTCTTTACTCACACTACTTGTCAGCTAAACGGAAAACCTCGTCACTTTCTTTTTGGGTTAAACAATGCCTTCTAAAGGAGCCTTTCAGTTGGCAGTTTGAACCCACCCAGCGAGCGGCTCCATGGGAGGAAAACATGATGATCTGCTCCCATAAAGATTACAGCCTAGAAAACCCTGTGGGGCAGTTCTGCTCTGTCACATGGGGTCACTGTGAGTCGAAATTGACTCGACGGCCCCTAAGAACAACAGAGCAGCCCCCTAGCTTATCATCTTTGACTCTGTAGTTCCTTTTCATCTGTAGGGCTTCCTAATTTGCATTAAACAGTTTCACTGTTACTTTCTCTGTACATGATCCTTCATTGAAACATGAAAGAATACCTTCACAAGGAAAATACTAGCCCAGGAGACCAAAGGGCCACATAAACCAGAGATTCGATCATACTGAGACCAGAAGAACTAGGTGGTGCCTGGCTACCACCAAAGACCACCCTGACAGGGAATGTAACAGAGAGTCCCTGACAGAGCAGGAGAAAAGTGGGGTGCAGAACTCAAATTCTAATAAAAAGACTAGACTTAATGATCTAACTGAGACTGGAGGGACCCCGGAAGACATGGCCCCCGGACTCTGCTAGCCCGAAACTAAAACATTCCCAAAGCCAACTCTTCAGACAGAGATTAGACTGGACTATAAGACATAAAATGATACTTGTGAAGAGTGTGCTTCTTAGCTCAAGTAGATACATGAGTCTAAATAGGCAGCTCCTGTCCAGAAGCGAGATGAGAAGGCAGAAAGGGACAGGCACTGGTTGAATGGACATGGGAAATCCCAGGGTGGAGAGGAGGAGTGTGCTGTCATAGTATGGGGAATGCAACTAGAGTTACATAGCAGTATGTATAATGTTTTGTATGAGAAACTAGAACTGTAAACTTTCATTTAAAGCAGAATTAAAAGAAAGAATAGCTTCACAACCTTGGGGTAGGCAGTGATCTCTTGGATGGGACACAAAAAGTATTAACCATAAAAAAAAAAAATTGGACTTTGTCATAACTTAAAATGTGTGCTTATCAGCAAATACCATTAAGAAAATGAATAGCCTAGCCACAAACTAGAAAAATATATTTGCAACACTTACATCTGACAAAGGACTTGTATCTAGTATATATTTTTAAAATTCCTACAAATGAACAATATGAAAACTAACAACCCAGTTTTTTACATGGGCAAAAGACTTGAACATACACTTCACAAAAAAAGATATTTCTATAAATATAAAAAGATATTCAGCATCTTTAGTCATCAGGGAAAGGCAAATTAAAACGACAATGAGATATCATATACTCATTAGAGGGGCTAAAATCAAAATAATTAACAACAGTAAATGTGGGGAAAAAAGTGGAGTTGCCGAAACTGTCATGCATTGCTGATGAGAATATAAAATGACACAACCATTTTGGAAAACTGGTGGTTTCTTTTAACTTAAGCATACATTAACCCTGTGATCCAGTAATTCCAACTTTCAGTATTTATCCCACCTAAAAAAAAAAGTGAAATGTTTATATGTTATAAATGTTTTTGCTACACAAAAATATTTACAGCAGCCTTATTCATAATAGCCCAAACTGGAAACAACTCAAATGTCCATCAGTAGCAGAATGGATAAACAAATTGCAGTATATTTGTAGTATGGAGTGTAAACACCTCACCAATAAAGTACACAGCAGGTATTGAGTTGGAAAGAGCATAAGGGAACTTTCTGGGAAAATGGAAATGTTCTATACCTTTTTTGGAGAGGTGGTTACATGGGTGTTTTAAAATTTCAGAAGTCATCAAATTGAACATCTGCGATCTGTGTATTTTATTGTTTAATTATACTTCAATAAAAAATAATGCTTTAAAAATATTTCAGTGGCTCCTTATTTCCTATCAGGTGTGTAAATAAAATACCTGGAGAGATCAACAGGCAGACTTGATAAGCTTAGTGTAGGGAGACTTTATAAGCTCAGTGTAGACAGGGGCAATGTGTTTTTATTCCTACAAACCCAGCACCTAGCTAGCAAAATATCTGACACGATATTTAAGAAATACTTCTTGTATGAATGAACACTCTCGATGCACCATGAATCCATGTGTTTTATAATATGATTTCTAATTACGTATGTTATTACACTGTTTTACCATATTTAATTTATCCAGGTCCCCCAGTGTTTTATATTTAGGTTATTTGGTATTTTAAAAAGTATAGTGAACATCCATGCAGCCATTCAAAAAAGTGTACATTTTCCTTAACCCCAGCTAACACTGGGTAGTGGTGGTGTTGTAATCTTTACTAAATTGATAAGTAGAAAATAGTATTTTGCTTTTTATTTTTTGGTTACGGTGGAAAGGCAAGGTGCATTTATTGATTAATTGATTAATAATGAGAATAATTTTTAGAAGGTAGAAACCTGTGTCTCCACTGGGAACAAAATTTAAAGTGAGCTTAAGTCAATTGCATAATATTTGATTTTTCATTTATAATAATGATTCTGATGTATACTAAGAGTAGAAATCTTAAAGTAAGAGAAACCACTCAAGAATATTCATTTAATTATAATATGCAGTAATAAAATTATTTTTGGCAATTCCTCTTCAAGTGAATTAATCTATTTGAAAACAGTAGATAAGTGTAGGCAGTGAGTCAAGGTGGTGGAGAGAAACCTTTACACCGGGACTGGGAACAAAGAAATAAATGGCTCGCTGGTTTTGTCTCTCTGTATCTAGCCAGGGAAAGAGGGTGTGACAAGCCATTCTTCAAACGCAGTGCCAAGTAACAAGTGGATCCTAGACTGGCTACTTTGAGTAATATTGGTTTAGAATATAGCAGAGTCAAATATGAGATTTTCAACCCTAAATAGCTGTAGGAGGATCACTTAGCACTGATTTTAATGAGCTCATTTTCTATACAACAGACAGAAAAATTTAAGGGGGAAAAGAAATACCTTTACATAAATTTTGAAATGGTTAGTGCTTAGACCTGCCTTCTCAGCTATATCTAATAGCCAGATTACAGGTGAGTAACAGCACAGTTGTGTTTAATAAGAAATCATCGTCTGAACATTGAAGTGTTCAAAACAGACAAAGTGATTCTTTACTTTGTAAATAATAATAGCTAATACATATTGAAGACTTAACTTGAATCAGAGGCCATGCTAAGCATATTATGTACACTTTCTCACTTTATCTTCATAACGACCCTGTGGGGCAGATACTATTATTATATACATTTACAGGTGAGAAAACTGAAACTTTAGACATGTTCCATAGATAGCTAGGATCCCTCCTGTGTCTTACCCCAGTGTTCTATAACCATATTCTTTGCAAAGGTATTATCTGCAAGGAGTCATTGAATTACAGGACTCCTTTAATTAAAAGAGCTTTTGTATTTTGTTTATGAAAGTCCATTTTGCATACAATGACTTTTCAGCAAAACATGGCCTGTAGCTTGTTGCTGATTTGCTAGGACAAACTAACAACCAATGAAACCAACTACAGATTTTGGTAGATATGCTACTCCCACATGTTTTCCAATTATTTCTTTTCTTGTGTCTAAAAATTGCATTAAGCCAGTTGGCACTTTGTATAAAATGTTGCAAATCAACTTATGTTAAAATAAACATGCCTATAACAGAGTAAGTCTTTCAGAAGCCGCTATAACTTTGCCACAGATTGCACACCACTGATAGGGAAAACAGAGTAAATGTTTTTTCAAGTTACTTCATTTCTCATTGAATGTGGTTCCATTTAGCTTCTCTGAAAACATATGTTAATTGGAATAGTTGGCATTTACCTGTTGGCAACTACTGAAGTTTGAGTAGGGCAACCTACTTCTCTTTTGTAGTGCTTCTTGTCTCTCCTTTGCCCCCAAATCCCTTTTCTCATTATCATCCAAAGTTACAAAAATGGTGGCTTTTCCTGTTTTTGCACTTGTTTGGCTTTGTTTCCTCCTCTGTCTACTACTCCTTTATGAAATTCACATGTATCCCACAAGGTAAATACTGAGAGAATTTGGATAAATGGGATCATGAGGGAATAAACTGCTTTGTTAAAATATGGAAGCAGTCTCCAGAGGCTGAATTAACAACTTCAGGAAGAAAGATCTATTTGGGAAAGGATGTCTTTGCAAGTGAGTTCTGACACACACACCCATGGTTAACCCTTGGGGGTTTCTTACTGGCTCCACAAAATTTCAGTTCTATCATGAACAAAATCCTCTTCCAGTTATCGTAGGATAGCTTAATTAACCTGAAAAAAATGTTTTAAGTATATAACTGAAAAGACTGTTAAATGCATTGATTTCCTTTCCCCAAAATCCTGGTTTTAATGAGGCCAAAATCTTATTTCCCCTATCATAACACTTATCACAGGCTTTTGTAATTACTTGTTTGTTTTTTGTTCCGCACCCTCTACACCTCTTTTTCAAAGTTGCATCCCCAAGATCTAGCAGAATGCTTCTACACATAATTGCTAAATACACAGTTTTATAGTTATCGTGCTTGAATGCTTTCCCTTCCAGTTACCTCCCTATCTATAAAGATTCAGTTAGAAAATACTTCTTCCCAGAAATAGAGACCTGATTTTTAAAAAGAGCTCCCATTCTTTATTAGCAGGCAGTCTTAACAGTATTTTTAACTCTGCAATAACTGTTAAGAATGACCCACTCACTAATAGGAGAAAGCTAAGATTGTAGACTAACCTTTGCAAGGCCTATGTTCTAGGCACTTTAATCCTTACATCAACCTCTGAGGGTAGGTATTATTTTTTGTTATAGATGATAAAACTGATACTCAGGAAGTTTAAATGGCTTTCCCAGGATCTTACAGATAGTAAGCGATTGAGCTGGAGTTGAATGGATGTTTGCCTTACTCTAAGATCTCTGCTTTTTCTCTTGGCTCATACTGTCTCCAGAGGTATCTCCACAGGAAGGTCAGACATTATAAGGTCATAAAGTGTGGAATATTAGCATTTTTGTTTTTTATCTTCAGATTAGTTTTGAGTTTTTGTTTTGTTTTTAGATCTAATTCACATGCCATAAAATTTCCCCTTTCAAAATGTATAAATTGAGTATATTCACAAAGTTGTGCCACCGTCAGCACTGTCTTAATTCCAGAACATTTTCATCACTCCAAAAAAGAAATCCCATGCCTAGTGACAGTCGCTCCACACCCACACCCACTCCCACACACACCCACCCCCACACACCCACCCACACCCACCCACCCACACCCCAGCTAATCTACTTTATGTCTCTTTGGATTTGCTTCTTGAGGAAATTTCATGTAAATGTAATCATATAATATGTGGGCTTTTGTGTGTGGCTTTGAAGCATATTATTAAGGTTCACCCATGTTGTAGTATATATCAGTTCATTTCTTTTTATGACTAAGTAATGTCCCATTATATGGATATATCAGATTTTGTTTATCCATTTATCAGTTGATAGATATTTGGGTTGTTTCCCCTTTTTGGCTACTGTTGAAAGGTTGGTAGTTTGAACCTACCCAGGGGCACCTCAGAAGAAAGCCTTGGCAATCTGCTTCTGAAAGATCACAGCTTTGAAAACCCTGTGGACCCTTGTTCTACTCTGTAATGCGTGGGGGTGGGCATGAGTCAGAATTGACTGACAGCAACTGGTTAATGACTAATGATGTTGAGTGTCTTTTTATGTGCTTATTGCCAATTGTATATCTTCTTTGAAGAAATGTGTTGGGTTATTTGTATTTTTTAATTGTAAGAGTTCTTTGCATATTCTGGATACTAGAACCTTACCAGATTTACGATTTCCAAATGTGCAAAGAGGAAAACACCAGGCTAGTGTGGTCTATAATCAGAGCTTTGAACCCCTCCTGAGAATTTGAATTTCCACCCCAGATATACTGAATCAGAATCTGCATTTTAACAAGACCCCCAGGTGATGGGATTCAAACCAGAATGAACTGGTTGGAAGCCCTGCCTATAATCAAAATATAAATGTATAAGGAGAGCTACAAATCTTGATGTCACAAATATAATTTTCTAAGAATGTAGATGGTATCAGACTCTTCATGGAGATAAAGTCAAAAAATTAACCTTTGGTATCCTAGAAGAGATAGGGGAAAGGATGCTGAAAATAAGAGTGAGTTAGTATACGCAGGGAGACAGAGCACGCATTGCAGCATATGTGCCCTTTCTTCAAATGAAATTTATGCAGAAGTCCAACATATAAAAATGAAGCAGCTCTGGTTGAAATACAAGGGTCCATTGATTTAATTCTACTCTTACGTCCTTCACTGAGTTTTCTGTTTCTGAAATTTTATAGTTAATCTTCTGAATATCTAGTTGCTGTTTTTGTACGGTTTCTAATTGTCTGTTTTACTTTCCTAAATTCTTTCAGAGTTTTGTCTGTAGTCTCCTTGATTTTGTCTATGTTTTCCTTGATCTGTTTCCTGATCTCTTGGAGGATCCTATATATAAGTCTTTTGAATTCCTTATCAGATAGTTCCATTACCATTTCTTCCTCATAAAGGTTTTCTGGCCTTTTATTTTGATCGCTTGCTTGTGGCATCTTGTCCTACTTCTTTATGTGATTTGATATTGTCTGTTATCTCCGAGGCATTAAGGTGTTATTATATTTATTGATTATACATTTGTTTGCTGTGACCTGATTTTTTGTTTAGTTTTGTTATGATATATCTGGGTGGGCAGGGCAGGTAAGCTACACTGGTCACTAGTCTGGAAGCATTGAAGCACTCACCACCTGGCTCCAGGTGGGCAGGGCAGCGGCAGGCAGTGTGGGCGTGGGTCTCTGTTCACTGGTCATGCAGGGTGGCTGAGGACAGGCTGGGTGGGCATTAGCCACTGGCTGTGGTCAGTCCAGTGGCACGGGGGTGGACGATGGCACTCACTGAGTGGGTGGGGTGGCAGATGTGGTAGGGGAGTGGGGGTGCAGGAGCACACTTTGCTTGCCTCAGGCAGACAGGGTTGTTGGAGTGGAATAGAGGACAGTTCCCTTGACGCTAATTTGTTTGAGGAACAATCAGAAAAAAAGAGTGAAGAAAGCCTGAGAGTTATGTGGAACACAATCGAGAGGAATGGAGCCCTGGTGGCAGTAATGGTTAAGAACTATGGCTGCTAACCAAAAGGTCATCGGTTCAAATCTATAGCCACTCTTTGGAAACCCAATGGGGCAGTTAGTTCTACTGTGTCCTATAGTTGGAATCAACTTGATGGCATCGGGTTTGATTTTGATTGGAATTCCAGGACAAAAGAGACAAAAAAAAAATCAGAGTTTTTGAAGATTTTCTGGCAGAAAACTTCCCTAATATCATGAAAGACGAGAAGATACCCATTCAAGAAACTTAACGAACCCCATACAAGATAGATCCTAAAAGAAAGTCACCAAGACATCATAATCAAACTTTCCAAAACCAAAGACAAATAAAAAGTCCTGAGAACAGTATGAGAAAAACCAACACCCATCTACCTAGGGAACCAGTAAGACTAAGCTCTGATTTCTTGGCAGAAACAATGCTGGCAAGAAGGCAATAGAATTTAAAAAAAGCTAAACCCATTGCCATCGAGTCAATTCCAACTCATAGCAACCCTGTAGGACACAGTAGAACTGCCCCATAGAATTTCCAAGGAGCGGCTGGTAGATTCAAATTGCCAGCCTTTTCCTTTTGGTTAGCAGCCGAGCTCTCAACTGCTGAGCCACCAAGGCTACATACATAAAGCACTGAAAGAAAAGAATTGTCAACCAAGAATTATATATCCAGCAAAATTGGCTTTCACATACAATTGCAAAACTAGGACGTTCCCAGATGAACAGAAATTAAGGGAATTTTGTAAAAACTAGACCAGTGTTACAAGTAATATTAAAGGGAGTCATTTGGACAGAGAACCAACAACATAAGACACATAAGACGCATGACAGCATCACCCAGGTAAAGAATTCTCAAAAACAAAAGAAAGCTGTAAGACTGAAAACAGGGAACCGGAGACATCAGTCTGTAAACAATGACAGCTTCAGAATAAAAGGGAGAAGTAAATGGTATAGTTACAGAAATTCCACATGGAGGGTAAGTCAAGGCAATATCAAGATATAACGGACTGTTTTAAACTTAGGAAGATAAAGGTAAATTTCTGGGTAACCACAAAGAAAACTAATAAGCCTACTCACTAAAATAAAAATGAAGAAAATCATAAAGCCTGAGTAAAAACAAAATCAACAACAATGAAGAAAATCCATAAAGAAAACTTGGTATAGAAATGTAAGCCAAACAAAGGAACTGTCAACACCACCAAAAACAAAACGACAGCAGTAACTTCGTACCTGTTGATAATCACACTGGATATAAATGGTTTAAATGTACCAATCATGAGAAAGAGAGTGGCAGAATGGATTTAAAAAAAAAAAAAAAAGACCCATACTTGAAAGGACTGTAAGTTATTTAAGAATCAAATTTTCCAAACTGTTACATAACTTACAGCCCTTTCACGTATGCAATATTTGATGATATATCACTTTTATTAGGCAAGGGTCCTATGTAATCTGTTTGCTTATCAAAGCTTTCTTAAAATGTAGCATGGCAACTTAGCTTCTTCTAAATATACGGGGAAAAAGCAGTACAGACCCCCTGGTTCCATTGAAACTGGATTAAAAAATAAAAGTTTATTCATTAAAAAGTCAAAACAAAAAAAAATGACTTATCAATATGTTACCTACAAAAGACACACCTTAGAAACAAAAATAAAAATAAGCTGAAAATCAAAGGATGGAAAAAATATATCATGTAAAAAGTAATCAAAAAAGAGCAGAAGTGGCAGTATTAATCTCTGATAAAATAGACTTTAAGGCAAAATCCAGCATAAGAGACAAGGAAGGGCACTACATAATGATTAAGAAGTCAATTCACCAAGAGGACATAACGATAATAAATATTTATGCACCTAACAGCAGAGCTCCACAATACATAAAACAAATCCTAATGGTACTGAAAAAGAAAAACAGACAGTTCCACAATAGTAGTAGGAGACTTTAACACACCACTTTCGCTGAAGGACAGAACAGCAAGAAAGAAATTCAGCAAAGATACAGAAGACCTAAACAACACAATCGAACAATTTGACCTCATAGACATATACAGAACATTCCACCCAACAGCAACACAGTACACATTATTCTCCAACACACATGGATCATTCTCCAAACTAGACCATATTTTAGACCACAAAGCAAGCCCCAATAAATTCAAAAATATCAAAATAATATAAAGCATATTCTCTGATCACAATGCTATAAAATTAGAAATCATTAACAGGAAGAACAAGGAAAAAATCAAATACATGGAAACTGAATAACACCTTGCTTAAAAACTGCTGAGTAATAGAAGAAATTAAAAATAAACTCCTAGAATGAAGACACAACATTCCAAAACCTTTGGGGACACCGCAAAGGCAGTCCTCAGAGGTCAGTTTAGAGCAATAAATGCAAACATCAAAAAAGAAGGGCCAAAATCAATACCTTAACCCTACAACTCAAACAAATAGAAAAGCTCCCAGCTACCAGAAGAAAGGAAATAATCAAGATTAGAGCAGAAATAAATAAAAACAATTGAAAGACTCAACAAGACTGTTCGATGCAGTTGAGTCAGTTCTGACTCATTTACCTCTAACCCAGTCTCTCCTAATTTTAGGCTGACCAGACAAACCAGAATGGTTGGTCAGCCTACAATGTTAAAATCTTAAATTACCGTGGTACCAAAACAAAGCCCATTGCCTGGACAGAGGGGGAGAAAAATGTAGAACAAAATCCTAATTCATTAAAAAGACCAGACATACTGGTCTCATGGAGACTGGAGGAACCCCTGAGGCCATGGCCCTTAGTCACCCTTCTAACTTAGATCTGAAGCCACTCCAAGTGATCTCCTTTTAGCCAAATAACAGACAGGCCTATAAAATAATAACACCCATGAGGAAAGTGCTCCTTAGAACAATCAACTATACAAGACCAAAAGGGCAACATTCACCCAAAAGCAAAGATGAGAAGGCAGGAAGGGGCAGGGAAATCAGAAGAATGGGAACAAGAACTCAGGGTGGAAATGGGGGGATTTGCTGCAACCAGTGTCACAGAACACTGTGTATAAATTATTGAATGGGAAGCTAATTTGCTTTGTAAACTTTCACCTAAAGCACAATTAAAAAAAGAGTGGAGAGTCCAAAGTTTCACTGTTCCTTCCTCTTCACGCCCTTTTTTCTCGTAGCACTTGGGGAGCTCCTTTAGGGAACCCAGGGCAGATTGAAAACAACGAATATAACCAGTTTGCAGGTGAGAAAAATTAAAGCCAAGAGAAGTTAAATAACCAGCCTGGAGTCACTCAGCTGGTTGCTACCTAAAGCTCTTTCCACATTGCTACCCACTCAGAAAATGTTTGAGCATCCACATGTGCCAGGCACTGCACTGAGAGGGTTCTATAACTATAGCAGTAACAGAGACAAAGTCTCTGACCTCAAACAGTTTTCACTACTGTGGGATGAGATAAGATAAACAAGAAAATAAGCTATTTAAGTTGTAGGGTAGAATGTGGTGGTCATGCCTACTCATTATATAATCACATTTTGGGAGCTCAGGGAAAGCTTTCTGGAAGAGCTGGTGTCTTAAAAGAACAAATTGCAATTAGATTAGTGAAGAGGATAACCCCAGAATGTGGTAATTGTCAGTATCAGATTGCTTTCAGCTACAGATAACAAAGACAATCCCAATACGTAATAAGATCCAAGGTGGCATGTCTGCAGGGTTGGTTAATTCAGTGCTCCTGTGGTACTACCAAGGACAAGATTCTCATGGTCACAAGATGGCTGCTAGAGTTCTAGGGATAACAGCAGTAGAGACTCTCTTCCTTTCTCTTTTTAAGAGACGAATCTTTTAGAACCTTTCCCTGAAGCCTCCCAGCAGGCTTCTTCCCCTTATGCTCCATTGGCTCCACTGACCCAAACCAGTTGCCACCTGGAAAATGGAATAACTATGATTGACTCAAACTAATTAGGATTTACCATGATGATTCTTCCTATTTATTCATTGCAAAGAACTTTTTTAAATAGACTCTTTTTGCTGAACATAGAAAATATTTCCATACAGTTCTTACATGTTCATCAAATACAGATAAATTGCATTATTATCTTTTTTTTTTTTTTTTTAAGCATTTTGTTGTTAGGTGCCGTCCAGTTGGTTCTGACTCATAGTGACTCTACGGACAACAGAACGAAACACAGCCCAGTCTTGTGCCATTCTCACAATCTTTAAGCGCACTGAGGCTTAAAGAAATCCCATTGTAATAGTGAGCCCAAAGTGCTGGGATAACTATATTCCAGTTTTTCTAATTTGATGTTAAGATTGCCTGCCTGTTGTTAACACCTATTATTTCAATTTCTTCCTAGACTTCCAGTTGTCACTAGAGTCAGAAAGCTTCTTAATCCTTGAGACAAAGTCTGAAGTCCAATTTCTGTTTGCTGCAAAAGGAATGCCCGCTTATCTAGAATTCATTTTATATAGAGAGAGAGGGAGAGAGAATGGCGTGTGTGTATATACATGCTGCTTTATTATGGCGACTTCAGAATGGAGTTTTTCAGACAGTGGGTCTGTGAGGTCCTCATAGGGAAGTTTGTGGTAATACCTTTCACTTGATATGAATTCAGGTTTCAGAAAGTCTCTGCTGGAATCACTTCTTGTATTCTGACTCTAGACTCCAAAGCTAACTTGTAGTAAGTTAGTAATGTTTTTCCAAGAATTGAGGCTTATTAGCCTATAGGGTCGCTACGAGTCAGAATCAACTCAATGGCAGTGGATTTGGTTTGATTTTTTTAGAGGCATAAAGTAAGAAACCATTGACCATAGTAATCCTTTCTAAACTAGTTAATTATTTTTTTGTGACTCTGAAACTTTTTTGACATTGTAGGGGATTCAGAACAAACATTTTACTTATATTTCCTGAAAGTCTAGTGACTTTCTTCTTGGAGTTTTGAAACTGGAAAGTGTGAGCAGGAATGTTTTTATTATTTCTCTCTCTTCTCCTATACCAGTGGGATAGGCAGTCAACATCGGCTTAATTATCAGTTGGTCTGCATAGTCATCTCAGGTTTTCATGCTTTTAGTTAATATGCTTTTATTTTCAAAGTCCTTCTGAAAAGTTTAGTGTGCAGTGCTTCTGAAAGTTTAATATGCATATGAATTACTTGGGAATCTTATTAAAATGCAAATTCTGATCTGGGGTGGAGCCAAGATTCTGCATTTCTGACAAGCTCCTAAGTAATGTGGGCTATTGGTCCAGAGACCACACTTTCAGTAGCAAAGTTGTAATTGTTATTTTATACAACACTAGGACGTAAGTCAGGCAAGAACACTGAAACTAGAAGTCTCTTATCTACATCAAAAAAGGGGTGTCTTTTAGAAGAAGAATTGCATTTCTAGGCACTACTCAGCCTAGAATTTACTCTTATTATTTCTTCTTTCCCCATCTTTTCTTCCCACTGACTTTCTTAATAACTCTCATTCAGAGACTGTTTACAAGAGAAAATAAAATGAAAGTTGAGATGTACTTTAATAACTATTCAAACAGAATTTTGAAGAGTTGGGAATTAGGATTTTCTCGAACTGATTTTTTTTTACCATGAAAGAATATTATTTATGGAATATATTTTAGTTTGTATATTGTTTGTGGTATTAATGTTAGTGATTTTCCAGCTTTATTTGTCCATATTTGTAAGAACTAAATTAATTAAATAATATTTATGTCATCTTTAGAAAGATATCCTTACCTTGTTGTCGTGTGCTGTCGAGTAATTCCAACTCGTTATTGTTGTTGTTGTGTGCAGTCAAGTGGATTCCAACTCACAGTGATCCTGTAGGACAGAGTAAAAGTGCCCCATAAGGTTTCCTCCTTTACAGGAGCAGATTACCAGGTCCTTTCTCCCATGGAGCCACTGGTGGGTTTGAACCACAGACCTTTTCGTTTTGCAGCCAAGCACTTAACCATTGCACCACCAAGGCTCCTTAACCTTTACCTTACATAAATTTTACTTTTTTTTTTCTTTAAGAACACTGTAAATTGACGTTAATTGCATACTTGGAAAGTGGAAAAAACGCATGTGATAGCTAGGAGTCATTCTTTGGGATCTTGAGTAGTTGCAGTAGAAATGAGAGTAAACCTGGCAGGGAGGGAGGGAGACTAGAAAAGACCTCAGTGTTTATCAGTGTCTCCTGGATCAGTGGTACATCCATACCATGAAGAGTGTGACTGAGTGACATTAAGTCACTAAATTAACCAGCTCTGATGCCTCCTTTGTGTAAGTTACATCATTTTATGCATATTGACGTGGCTCTTGCTACCAGTTATATAGTCAGAAGTAAGATGTCACTGCTGATTTAAAAAAAAAAGTGAAGACAATATTAGCTCACACAGGAAACTATGTAAGTTGTGTATAAGGGTCTTAGCAATACCTATAATATTTTTAAAGATTTTAAATTTACTTTGATGTAACAAAGTAGAATAAGCTGCAGATTTGAGAGCATTCTAATGTTCAACAAAGGTAGCTTAAATGGTAATATTATGGCTTTCCTGCTAGAGTGAGCCACCTTTTAATAATTTTTAGAAAATATAATGTGAATGGCTGGGGGTAGTTGAAAGGCATCAGGTTAAAAAAGAAGTTAAAATTCATATTAAAGCATGTTAGAGAAAACTATTTCAAAGATTTATTTAAGTTGTAAGAATTTATTTTTATGCAAAATATTAAATAACACTGTTGGGATTGTTCCATTTCCCATTATAAAGGTAAATGTTGTTTTGTGAAACCTGTTTCAGTTGACTGTGTGTGAAAATATGTCTGTGTACCATATGTTTGGGTCAAAGTGTAAAATCTATTTCTTACTGTGAGTGGTGGTCAAAAAGGGTTTGAAAGCTACTGTGCTAGAACACAGTAAAATAGAAGATTTAACTAGTGTGGAGAGCTTCCAATTAAGATGGTGGACTGAGCCAATATAGAGAGCTCTTTTCTTTCTCGTAATATATAGAAACACCAGATAAAATAACCTGAAAAGGTTATTTTGTGGTGTGTGGTATTTTTTTGAACAGCAGGGCTTGAAAGCAAGAAGAGGAACTCTACCAAAAACAGGAAATTCAATTGACAGTAGAATGAAATTGACAGAGTATTATATGGCCCTCAGGAAAATATATGACTTAGAGGTCTTAATGCCCATATAGGAATGAGTCAAGGCTATAGGCCCCACACTATAGGTGCTGGAACTAGGCTCACTCATAAAGCCTAGAAAAAAAGCTATCTGTTCCATGATCACATAGTAGAAAAATATTTGCCCCCTCCTCTGGACAAGTGAGAAAGCTATTATTCTCAGAAAATTAGAGACTGGGCCTGCACTGTAAGAAGCCCCATTGCCATCCAGTCAATCCCGACTCATAGTGACCCTAAAAGACAAGAGTAGAACTGCCCCATAGGGTTTCCAAGGAGCGACCGGTTGATTTGAACTGCCCTCCTTTTGGTTAGCAGCTGAGCTCTTAACTTCTGCACCACCAGGGCTCCCTATAAGAACTAGGGAGCCTGTAAAAATGGTGTGGGGGCACTGTCAGACCTCCTGTAACTTCACAAGGGGAAAGGAGAATCAAGATCAACAGCCCAAGGCTGATGCCTATGAAGCGGAGGTCAGACACGCCTCTTTTCTCTGCCATTTTTGCCAACTCTGACACCAACCGTCCCTCACACAGCCCTCTCTACTTCTTTGCTGAGTTGGATAATTCATTGCAGTGGTCACACAGAACTCACAGACAATACTCACGATTACGGAGTTTATTAGGGAAGTAACAGGTTACAATTCAGGCTCAGGAACACTTAGGATACAGTTCTTCCATTGGGACAGCTTCTTCGGAACCATGCTTGCAGGCATGCCTCTCCCTGGCCCTAGCCTCTCCCCAAAGGCATTCAGCTTTCTCTCTGTGCGGGCCGGGAAGCCCACAGCACAATCTCCTGCTGCCGGGTCTCTCCTGTCACTGCTTCTCACCAGCTTCAGGGCTACAGCTTTCTCTCCCTTTCTGTCTCCTGCATCAAGGAGCTTTTCACCACAGGGATCCTGGGTCCAAAGGACATACTCTCAGCTCCCGTTCTTCCTTGATGGTGGTAGGAGCCTCCTGTCTGCTCTGGAATTGGCTGTCTTTTAAGGCAAAACTGACCAATCCCCTTGGTAGGCCACAGTTACCCTATCACACAGTCACCTGGGTGAGAGTTACAAGACCATGTCTAGAAAGGCCACACGCAAAAGTAATTAATCGCACCGCAGAGCCTTAGTTTGCATTACCTGTAGCCTGGTGCAGAAACCCTAAACCTAGAATCATATAAACTGACCCAGAGCCCAGGACACTCTTATCAATCTCTCCCAAGAAGAAGCAACCACAAAACTAACCATAGATCCACCTCAGCAACCCAGGGGACCGAAAGACTCTCTTAGAAGATAAGTGCTGCGGAAAGACCACACCAAAAAATACGGCGCATAACACGGGAGCCAGCTGCCATGAGGGAGGTCATTAGCAGATGACAAATTGAGCAGTCTGAAGTAAACTTTTAGTCTGTTTAAGATGTTGAAAGGGACAAAGAATTTATTAAATAAGAGTAAAATATCACCAAAAAAGATGGGGCAGATTTAAAGAAACAAATAGAATGTTTACAAATAAAATTTAGTATCTAGGAAAAGATAAACAATGTAAACTAACCCTATGAATATCAAATTATGTAATCAGGAGTTTCAGACTGGCTAAGAAGGTCAGATTATTGTAAGACTAGATGTAAACTTGAGACATGATCTTTTGGAAATTTAATACTAGGCTGTTTAATATTAGAGATCTCCTCTACCAAAGATTCTAGCTAACAGATCACAACCAGCCAATGTATCTCAAAACACCACCCTTTTAGTCTTAAAACTGATTGTCCTTGCTTTATCTCCTTGCTTGTGAGATCTCTACCAGGGAGAAAGATACAACTAATGGCGGTTCTTCTCTCCAGTTGTCACTCATAAGACTTTGGGGAAATCAAAAGTGCCTCCGTCTCCTTATCAAGAGGCGAGAGCCCCTTGCAATAGTTTGTTCATATAAATTTGCAAAATGAATACCCTGAAAGTCTATATAATTTAACTCTTTGAGAGTCTTCTGATTTTACTGTTTTGTCTCCCTCCCCCACACCTTATAATTTGATATTTTGTAGCATCCTCATTATTATTGTTATGGTCAGTAATAGACATTGGCTAACATTTCTATTTGGAGATTATTATTCAGTCACTTTTACAGAATGTACTTGAAATTATTTTTCTCATATTGAGTTCAACTTTAATTTTCCATATCCGTCATGTGCCAACAGCACACATTTTTGAGATGACTAGCTATAGTTTGGGGTATGGTTTGTAGCAATAGAATAGACATTTTTCTGCAAAAGGTAACTGGTCCCTATGGGGTTCAAACTTGTGATCTTGGCCTCATTATCACACTATTGTAACCATCAGACCTAATAGAAATACTATATATATTTCCATCTGTAATCTTGAAATCGGGTCGTATTTTTTAATTACTCAAGACTTATTTCAAATATGTAATTAAAAATCACTTTGGGACATTTCTCACTTTTGTTTGATAGTCAGAGTCACAAAAGTAAAGCAGACAGCCAAAGAACCTAACTCACTTTTCATCTTCCCTGTGTTTTCTATGACAGTGAAAGTCACAAAAGTGAAGCTTGCAGGCAAAGAGCCTAACTTACTTTACGGAGAGTGCTACGGTACCTTTTTCTTTTAGTGAGGCTGGCTATAGCAGGTCTGATGTCAGTCACTTTAGAGACCTTTAGACCTCAGTGCTCATTTATTGCTAAAATGTACCAGCTCTGCTTCTGCATTATGAAGATCATCTGTCAACACTTTGAGATATTCTCCTTTGTTATTAAGCTTGTGATGCTCTACACTGTCAGGTTTTTTTGCCAATTATAGTTAAGGTACAATGGTGTATTCACCAGATCAAAGTCTCACATTGGCGGTAGAGGAATGATTTGTAAGTCTTTATTCATCTGAATTGTACAATAGAACACCTGAGGAATGCAAATAATCCCTCTGAGGACTCAGTAGGAAAGGCTGTTAAAATGACAGGGTACAACTGTTGTTATTCTGAGTAGATGTTTTAGCGAAAGTAATTATTTCTTATCTTGTTGTTTCATAACAGTTCTAGTTTATTAGTTATGTTGACCATATTCATGAAACAAAATGTGTATGATATTTTTATAGTATTCTTTTCCGTGGGCTTGTTTTATTTTACTTCATTGAATCTGTTTTGATATGTGATCTGCTTTTTTAGAAATAACGTCTTTGATTCTGACTTGTGTAATAAAAGTATGTTACTAAACCACTGATAATGATGTTTTAATATAAACTTTTGTTTGAATAGTGGAAGCCTATGAAATAACTTAGAATTCCATAATGTTACTGTTGGCAGAAGTACCAACTTAAGTTTTGCCCTTTTTCTTTACCTGCCCTTCATAAATTTGGATAAGAAGATATCTGGTTTGGATTTCATATTTTAAAGGCTGCATACTTTATTCCAAAATGAATTTTAAGATTTGGCCCATTTTTTTTAGGATGTGACCAAAAGGGAAAAAATATATTATTTTGAAGATCAAAAACCACTGATAACATACTAATAAGTAAAAAATATGGCATTCTTTTATAGCAAACATGCATCAGCTGTTGTGTGAACTTTTCTTTATCCCATCCTAAATCTTCTGATCCCCTGGCATTTTCTTTATAGGTGAATGTTGATGAATTTGTGATTTAGTTCTTGATTTTCTTTTCCCCTAAAGTGACATTTACATTGATTATTTAAAGGATTTCTGTGACAGCTTTTTGCAATACTAATTATTAAAACTTTGATTTAAATATGGGAAATTAGTGAAACTATGTAAGACTATGCTGTGCATTAAATTTTTTAATATAAATTTCTGTGGAATCTATAGTCAGTCCTATAGTAAACTCAGTACCAGCATCATAAGACTATATACTGAGCGTGAAAGTTAATAATAGTAACTACTGTTGTTTGTTTACTATTTGCCAGGCATTATTTTTCCAAGTTCTTTACAATATAATATGTACTGTTATATCCATTTTTTACAGATGAGAAAACTGAGGTTTAGAAAATTTCAGTAAGCTGCCCAGGAATAAACAGCTAGTAAAGTGATGGGATTGCAACCTAGTTAATCTGTTCACTACACTTACTTCATGTGTGTTCTAATTACTACTTTGCCAAAATACTCTATGCTTTGGGGCAAGAGAAAAAATCACCCAATACTGTCCTTTCAGGTAACAACTCGTACCAGTTTCCTAACTGATTAGGCTTTCTAAACCCTTTGTGATTAAAGGAATTTATTTCCTCTGCAGTTCTAACCATTCGTGATTCTACAAAATTCAGGTTCACAAGAACCGTGTGTACGCAGTCAGCTAGATTTGTAAATCATCTTTTCTGGGCATGATTGTTTTGGGTAGCAAAAATTTCCCTCAAAACCAGTGATAACTGTAAGTTCTGTTAGTCCAAGAAGGAACTGAACCAGGCATCTTGGTGGAGCAAATTACTTGTTTGCCAAGGACTCTTCAAAATTAGCTTCCATTTTTAGGTGTGATTCCTGTGCAAACAGAATTTTATTTTTCTTTTAAAAAATTTGCTTTTTAAAGTAAGGAAAATAATAAGAAATCATAAAATTGAGGTTTTATTCAAGGGCACAAGTGTTAATGCTGAACAAATTTAGTGTAACTAAGGAAAGTTTTAAAATATTTGTATAATAGTCCCTATAGATAATGTGCTATAGTAAAACTAGATTACAGTAAAATATTATGGCGGATACCTGAAGCAATTGCTGCCTGTTAATGCCTTGACCTTGGAAAACTATACACAAAAAGATGGCATCATAAAACCGTGCAATTCTTATGAATATGTATGTGCTACTTGATAATAATGAATGTGGTACAGTCATGCATGCACTACAAGATAATGTTGTGCCCTTTTTTGTCTACAGGTTGATAAAAATTAAAGAGTGGGTGGACAAGTATGACCCAGGAGCCTTGGTCATTCCTTTTAGTGGAGCCTTGGAACTCAAGTTGCAGGAATTGAGTGCTGAGGAGAGACAGAAGTATCTGGAAGCGAACATGACACAAAGGTTAATTAGCATTCATTTTCCCCACACTTTATTATCAACTATTTCCTTGCAGTAATTTAATTGCTTGCGCTGATAGAATAATAAATGACAGAGTAATTACCATTATAAAGAGGGAATCTTCTCCTTTCTTTACCATGAGACAGAGTGAAAAGATTTATTTTAAATTAAGTTTTTAACTGTCATCTGTCATCTCCGTACAGTGTTTTAATTATAACATAGGTATTAGTTATGTATATTTTTGAGAAGGAATGATCGCCAAAACTCTTTCGTCATGTTTGGTGGGGGAGGGGAAAGGGTGAATCAGTTGCCGTAATTTTTTCTGAGTAACAGTAATATATTGTTTAAACATTGAATTTCAAATAATTTTACTTCCATGACCTGTGTCCTGGAAATAATTAATATTGAATGAAAATAGTCATAACATGGGCAGATCTATTTTTTTTTTCTTCTTTTTAATAGTAAACAATTCAAAATGATATCTTCAGACTAACACAATTAAAACCAATTTTAGAAGGGGTGTTTTTAGAAATAGTCATATGCTTTCTGGCCTCTTCAAGTGTATTACAAAAGATGTGTGGTTACTTACCAATATTTTTAACATTTCTCCTCGAAATGAATAATTTCAGCTCTATACCATCTCTGGCATAATCAGCATATATGTTGAGTGAATTTGTTTCATTTTATTTCAGCGCTTTGCCAAAGATCATTAAGGCTGGGTTTGCAGCACTCCAACTAGAATACTTTTTCACTGCAGGCCCAGATGAAGTGCGTGCATGGACCATCAGGGTAAGATTCATACTTATTCATCAGCTATATCCAGTTCCACACTATTGAATTCAGATTGATATCACTGACTTTGAAGTTTGTCATGGTGGCGGTTAGCTAGTCATTACAGATGAGGTTTTTGTCCAGGATAACTTTAATTATTTGTGAGCTGCTGAACAGTGAAAGTGGAGCGGCATTGATTGAGGCAGGTAACAATTGATTCTGCCTATTACATAGTCTGAATTTCTTCATCCTGTAGAATCTGTCTACCCTCCTCCTGTGGTCAGAGATAAGACGCACCAGTATTGTGCTTGCTTAATCTGTGTGACTGGGTTTGTCTGCAGTGAAATTGATGTTGCTTTTCATTTTGTATTCGCTAAGTTTGTTTGGGTTGCGGGTGGTTCTTTCCTCCTTTGCTTTGCTCGGATTACATTTTCAGCAATAAAAGCAATATGACATCATTATGCTCTTCGTAAATACACAGTTGGGCTCAAAAAGCTAAACTCAATGTGTAATAATTCATGCTTTTTTTATGAGTTCATAGCAGTAGTATTTATTTTTACAATGTTATATATTCAGTCTTGTTTCTTAAAAATGTGATGTGTATTTTAAATATTGATGTATACTGATTATGATCAGAGAGAATGACTAATTTATTCCTAGAGGACAATAGAAACTGAACTGTAATGGTTTGCTTTTAAATGTAAATATGCTGTAATATGGTAGTTACTCTTGAAAAATATTTTGAAATATGTGTAGTCCTAAATAGTGTGTTAGAGAAAGATAATGCTAGAACTTTTAGAGACACTCAGTGTCTTATTCAGTCTTTTATTATGCTTTTAAAGTATATACTACATGATATATTTTAGTGCTGCTTTGATTCTGTTTTCAGTGACTACTGTAATTTATTCAGTTAGATTTATTTTGATTTAGTATGGATGCAAATATGGAGGCAGTTCAACATAATGTTAAATGTGTTGTGTGAATGTGAGCTTCACTTTTCTTTTATCTCCTCTCTCCTTTGTAAAAAAAAATGTTTGATTGACTTCTAATCAAGGTCCTTTTATACAGACTTACAAAATAATGTAAAAGCAAATACGAGTTGGTAAATGAATTGCCAGAGTTTATTTTTACTATATATTTTAAAAAAGACATATTTTAAAACCTTAAAACTTCCCAACTTAAGTATGCGCAGCAGGAAATATGACATGCTCTTGGCTTGAAAATGTGAAAGCTGGTTTATCTTAAGACTGATTGTAAGTATCCATGATTTAATGTGCTAAGGTATTTAGTCAGGTAAGCATCAGTGAGTAGCCATATTAACCCAATACATCTTTTATTGTAAAAACTGTGCTTTTAGTGTTAGACTCCTTATCACTTTAACATGCTTTATTAAGCAGCCTTTAGGTCACCATTATTTATCAAATTTCTTTCCATGGTTTTGTGTGTCTGGAATGTATGTCCTTGTAATTTAACATACAGGGTAATTATAAGACATTTCTCTTTCTGTATCAACCTGAATTGTCTTTCCTGATGGTTAGAGGAAGGGTATATTATGCAATATGTTTGGGAAATTTGTTACTTTAATTTTATTTTTCTGAGAATTTAAGTTATTTGCAGAATACAGATTATATTACTTGTTGGAAATGCCTTTAAAAAAAAAGTCTCTTTATGTATTGATTTTTATATGTTCTTTAGATGAGCTGAAATTTTGAGGGCTTTTTATCTTTTTGCAACCTTCGATAATTCAGCTTGAAAGCTGCTTTAAAATCTTTCTTTATTTATTTATTCTGCTGTGGAGAATGGAAAATTGAAATGAAACCTTCACCAAAACCAGAGCACTGTGTCTAAATCAATGAAACTGTGAATGACTGTCAGGAAAAACAAGGCTGTACTTCTTTAATATCTATTGATCTGTCTGTGCTCAATCTTCGACACAGATAATGCCTCAGTGTCAAAAATGTACTAATTGTACACCTGACATTTTAACTGATACTAAACTAAGTTTAAGTTGAGCCCAACTGTAGCTGAGAGAAGAGAGACTCTGCACTTACAGTCAGTCATCTTAAATGCAATTAGTTCTCTCTGGTCTTTCGTTTCAAAGAAAGGGACGAAGGCTCCTCAGGCTGCAGGAAAGATTCACACAGATTTTGAAAAGGGATTCATTATGGCTGAAGTAATGAAATACGAAGATTTTAAAGAAGAAGGTTCTGAAAATGCGGTGAAGGTAAGGAATAATTTTCTATTTTCATATTTTACAGTTTTTTCACTGATAGGAAGATACTTATGATAAAAATGAATGACAATTGTCTTTTAAACCATGTAGTCTAAAATAAAATAATAAAATTATCAGGGGTTTGGTGTTACTATTAACTGATTGAAAAGCTGTAGATGTTCACGTGCTTTCAGATAATTGAAAAAATGTATAAATTGTTATCAGTAATTATTGTGCATTTTTTCTGTAACTGAAAATAAACTAGTTTTAGGTAATTATAAATAATTTCAAAGATTTTCTATTCACTATGGCTGATGAAAAATTATACTTATTACTTTTGCAAATCTGAAGTAGAAGTATATCGTTAGGATTAATTCAAGGAAAGGGACAGAACTAGTTAAATAAAACTTGTCTTTTGAAACTTCATGATTACTGGTATACTTTTTTTTTTTTTTTTTTTAAGATCCTTAGTTTGATTTGCTTTCTCGACACTAGAGGGCAGGTCCAAAATTGTGCTTTATTTTAGCTAATAAGTATAATTTGATTTGCAGCCACTAATAGTGAAGCAACATTATCCATGAGTGATAAATGGTTTAAATTCTGTTGCAAACTAAACTTTGCTTGGCTTAGTTTTTACTTAGAGAAACCTAATGGTTATGTCATCTCTAGTGGATAGATAAGACAGCTGATTAAACTAACATTGTAAGAAGGCTTCTTTATCTTTAATTTAATTTGATATTTGAAAACTACCATAGAAAATGTTGACGAATTTAAAGAGAGTTCCCTTGCATTTGCTATTTCATAAACTGAAAGGAATGCAAAAAAGTTTATTTCAAGTTTACTTTATTCTCATTGGTATCATTGGAAAGATCATACAAAACAGCAGGACTTTAATAGAACTGTTGGAACCCTAGGAAGAGGCGGGAAGAAATCTTAGTATAATTGGTTCAGTGTGGAATGAGAGCCATTTTGGTTTTTAAAAAAGGGAAAGAAGTTACAGTTTTCAATTAAACAAAGTCATTACTTTTTCAGTGGTGTCATCTGTATTGATAGATAGTTATGCAAATATTCAGACTGAACGTAAACTAATTAGTTATACTAATTACACTTGAAAAATCTAAGATTGTTTTTCAACTTGCTGCATCGTGTTGGCATATATATTTTTTCAGAGTGAGGGTGATAAAAATGGGATTATTATCTACTAGTAGAATTCAGAAATCAGATTCTTCTTTTTTATACTCTCACATGGTTTTACCAGTCCTTAATGGATGCTTATGTTTTAATAAATGTGAATGATATGTATAAATTGTGAATACTCCTTTAATAATATAGAGAAACTTTATACTATACAGTAAAATAATTTCTCCTGCTTATAGAAATATTTAACAATAACTAGGAACTTTTATTCTATAAATTGCAAAAGGTTAACCTCTGGCTTTTCAGCCTAGAATACCATTAAGTATTTTACGTGGTTTTTAACCTCTAAAACTAGCATTTCCAAAATTTGAACTCCAAGTCACATGTAGCATTTATGAATTGCCTTATGCTTCTTTATTCAACAAATATTTCCTTATATATTATCAAGTAGTTTAGGTTTGAGAGCAAGATTGTGTATATGTGTATGTATGTATGTGTATTTCTAACACCAGTGCAGCATAACTAATTTAATGCCAGTGCTGTGAACTATATACTGAATAGCTCTGTGTGGGCTTTGTAGTCTACAGGGATATCACATTATTAGCAATCATATCTGCTTAGGCAAAGCTGGCTTCTACAGATGGCTGCTTTCAAGTGCAAATGAACTGGTTAGACGTGTCTTGTTTAATACATACTCAAGATTCACAAATGGGTATTGATTTTTTTTTCAACCAGTGTTTCTGATAGCAGTGGAAATGGATTAAATGGTCTCTCGAGAATTTAAAGGAACACTGTCACTTTTAATTAATAGTAAACTTGAGGGGTAACAAAGTATATAAACTTACATTAATATGTCATGTCAGTATGTATTTGATTTAAATTTACTATATAGTTTTTTAACAGTGGGCTTAATTCTATAAATAAATAGCACATGGCCTTCAATACATTCCATTTCTTTACAAAAATCATGTGAAAAAATATATATATATGCCTTATAGAATGTTAAGGTACGTTGGCTTTTTTTTAAATAAGCTTCACTTTGTATGTAGTGTGGATAATTGAAAATATGCTTATTTGGGCTCTGTGATCTGGTTTGCTGATTTTAACCTCAGATGTGTAATTTTTGTTAGTGTTTTTGTTACTGATTAGTGTAATTGCACTTAACACATTCTTATGAATATCTTCAAAGAGAGGTACTAATCTTATTGGGCAAAGGTTTCATGTTCTCAGTAAATTCTAACAGAAGAAAAATACTTTGGAGAATTTATTCCAAAAGCTCTTCAAGTCTTCATTTTTGAGTAGCCACCGGTGGGGTCACGTGGCACCAGGTTGGGTGTGTGTAGTGTTGGTGGGTGCTAAATAGCCTGTCGTGCTTAGGGTAAAGTTGTGCTGTGCCACAGGGTCAGTCTGGGTTTCTGGAACTGCTGCTTGTTTGTATTAGAATTATCGGCATATTGCACATCTGGATCTCTACATACCAGCAGGTGGAATCAGTTGCTTTGCCTGCTAATTTACAAGTGAAAAAAAAAAATCTCTTTGCAATTTCAACCTGTTAGATTCTGCTCGTAACGGGCCATTAGTAAACTTCTTCGTGATGAATTCTAGTACACACCACTGTGTATGGTCATTGTCAAGACTAAATAAAAAAACTCTAAAAGGAAATACTTCAGAATCTGCACGCTATAATTGATAATAATTTTCTTTATAGCAAACTTTTTGCCATCACAGTGTCACCAAAGAATTTAAGCAAATAAAGCAGCTTTAAACTAGTTATACAATCTTTTTCTGCCTGGTTTGATCTGTTTTGTTACAGTGACTTGCCGGATGTTTGCAGACACATCAGAAATGTACCATAAACAGCATGTAATGAAACTTAATGATATTGGTATAATTACATTTATGTACCAACAATTTAGTGGAGAATACATTATGATTATGTATGTATGTAAAATCTAGTTCTACCCAAATCAGGAATACTCTGTTTCTCTTCGAGTCTAGTTTTGAGCTCGTATGCCTTCCTATATTTTGCTTTTCTTTTTTCTTTTTAATATGGCCCAAGAAGTATAATACTTTTTGCATCTACTCCTACCATTGACCTTATGTATTTAGTTGTAAAATAATACCCATTTCCTCTATATTTCCTGTTTTCAGGCTGCTGGGAAGTACAGACAACAAGGCAGAAATTATATTGTTGAAGATGGAGATATTATCTTCTTCAAATTTAATACACCTCAGCAACCGAAGAAGAAATAAATTTTGTTACTGCTCAGATAAACATACAATTTCCAAAAGGCTTATCTCTTTTTTCCTTTTTTTAAATTAAGTTTTCTGAAAACTAGAGGGACAAATGAAAGTTGGGATGGGAATCTTCTACAAACAAAATTATTTTTATTCGTTTTAAAAGTAAAATACTGCGTACCTCCCATGAAATCCAAGTTCACTAAATGTGAACAGCTTTCCTTTTCATGTGATTAAGACCCTACTCCAAATTGTAGAAGCTTTTCAGGAACCATATTACTCTCATGATACTTCATTAATCTCCATCATGTATGCCAAGCCTGACACATTTGACAGTGAGGACAATGTGGCTTGCTCCTTTTTGAATCTACAGATAATGCATGTTTTACAGTACTCCAGATGTCTACACTCAATAAAACATTTGACAAAACCAGCCTTGGTGTGTTTGGGGATGTCTGTATTGACTGACTGTGGTGTGCTGAATGCGATACGGCACCTGGTGGTTGCTGATTACAGAATTTTAAGGCGTGTGTATGACACAGTAACTGGCAGTGTGGGGCAGCTGTAATTGTATCTTAAAAGTGAGTCTTTCATGGGAATCAGAAGAATAGTATACCAGGGATTTTTGTCTCAAAAAAGTTAATTAATTTGTAGATGGACATTTATTGAAAGATGATAGTAGTGATGTTACAAAGGATATAACATAGGTGACGTGACCAAAAAGAAAAAAATGCAGGGAAGAAATTCTGCTTCAAAAATTAAGGGATTTTTGGTTTGTTGTTGTTCTGACCATACTGAAGAGAGTATTCATTTTTAATTCTTCCTTTGAAATGATCAAATTGTGGCAGTTGACCCATTCATGTCTGGTAAGTTGTATTTTTGTTTCAATCAGTAGTGAGTGCAAAATCTCACATGATGACTCTGAAATCACTAAAAAGATTAGACCTTAAAATTACAAAGCTTCCTCAATACTTGTTATTGAAATATTTTAGGCCAGTTGAAATTTTAGCGTGTATAGTTAAGCACTTTTTCTAATCGTACCAGAAAATTTTAAAAGAAGCAATAATGACAAGTTAGCTAGTTAGAGACCATTTGCCACTTAGCCTTTTTCTTGTTTGATAGTTTTAGAGTTCTCTCATTCCCATTCCTGCACCCACCCTTCTCTCCCATGTTAACAGCCCCGTGAGACCTCCCTTGTCCCACTCCACAGCCCTTTTGTGCCCCTCTTTGGCTGTAGGACGATTTCAGTGGAGTGCAGATTCACACCCAGGCCTGCCTTTGCCTCTCTGCTGTATTACCTTGTCATATTCACTGTGGTTTACATTGAAGATGAGGAAGTATTAAAGAAACACATAAACTTCATATTGAAAGTTACCTAATGTCGCACCAAAGGTAATAAAAGGGGTGATTTTAAGCATTTGGTTATACATGGAAAAGGATATTTAAAGAGGCTTCAGTTGAGTAGTAGATGAATTTGGAAGCTCTGTATTGAGTATGTTCTTCTTGAGTCTGAAATCAAGTGATCTTTTGCTAGCATAAAAAATGAGTAAACTGCAGCAGAGAAATAAGAATAAAACTAAGTGAAAAGTTAAAAAAGAAGAACCAAGTAAATCATAGATGAAACTCAGGGACAGGTGGAGTTGACCAAGTTTACTGAGAAAAATTCTTGTGTTTCTGTATTGGAGTAATGTATAGATTAGTGGATTGTTAAGAGATTTCAGCAGTATAAGAGGAAATCAAATATCTTGCTTTTGAGACTTCTCCAAAGTACATTACATAGACTTCTTAAAGAAGAAAAGTATGAAATCTCATTAAAAAACCTTTAAGATTGTGTGATTTTACTTTCTCTAGTTTCTAATGTGATAATTGCACATTGCAGAACAGAACCATTGATAAAGGAAAGAAGTTAATTTTGAGGTAACTGCATTCATTAGGGGCTGAAATTAAATGTTAAAAATATTTAATTCGGTTAGAAGTTCTGCGGCATTCTATATACATGTACAAAATTGTGTTGGGGATATTTCTCCAAAAGTTGAGAATTCCAAGAACTTTCATATGTATACAGGTAATATGCCTATATCTTAATGTTTTCTCTCCTTTAATATTGATGATAATTGGTGTATTTTTAAGATTATATGTAAATGTCATTTGTACACCTAATTCTGTAGTTAAAAGAGATTTGATTTGTACCCAGAGTTTGAAAAAAAGTTGTGGTAGCATTTAGTTTAGTTTTATCATATTACCATCCTACCTTGCACTTTTGGCATGGCTCAGATCAGAACCAGGTCTCCCAAAGAAGCACAAATACTTTTTGTCTATCATTAACTTAGTTAGAAGTGAAGCTTCTGTTCGCTTAAAATTTGCCAGCTCCATTTGTGGAGTATGTATTCTTACTCATGATTAGTCACCTTTCCTTCATTAGAATTCCAAATTGTTATTTATCTCTAGTTGTCTCCTTGTATTATATTTATATTCTTTGTATAAATACATATAAAGAATATATTTACTGTATATAAATTAATTTGTGTGTGTGTGTATATACTGCTTTGTAACAACCCTGGTCCTTCTCATTCAGGGAGACAGAGAAAATCCCTTCTTCCCTTCTTTTCCTGCCTCTTACATTTTTCTGCTTAGTCTACTTAAATTCACTTAATATCATGCTGTTTTTATTTTGCCAGAGACTGCAGAAATGTTGATTGTTTCTCATGGCATATTGCCTTAGCTGGAAAAATTGATCTCAACTTACTTTAAGTTTGCAAAAATACACTGATGATGATGCAATAAAAGGTCTAAGTTTGACTTGTGAGTGACTTTTTTGTCTCCTACCCAGTTTGGGACCCCTCTTAAAAATTGACAGTTCCTGAATTTCCTGCATAGTCTGTAAATATCCTGAGTCATTGGTAAATTTGTGTTTCAATAAAAAGCCTGTGTTGCAATTTAAAAATATAAGAAAGAAAGAGCTCACTTGACCAGCCAGGAAGCAGTTCACAGACCTGTCAAACCACACATGTGGTCTGGTCCTTGGCTCTGCAGGTCCAGGTACTTGATTTTTTCAGCTCAGCTGATGCTGTGTGTGTGTGTGTAACGCTTTCTAAACTTCTAAGAATCTAATTTATAAACTAGAATGCCAAGTTGTTCAACTACAGTAGGAGGTGTTCCTGACATGTAAATAACAAATGATGGTTAAGGCCCGTACTCAGGAGTCAGGAGGCTCCTGACTTTGAATCCTGACTTCACCACTGCCTACTCGTGTGACCTTCCTTAGGCAAATTACTTAACCACTTCTGAAGCTATTTCTTCTTCTGTAAAATGGGGATAATAGGACCTCCTTCATGGGGTTGTTTGTCAGGATTAAATGGATTTATACATGTAAAATGCTTAAAACTGCTTGGGATGAAAGTGCTAAATAAATGTTAGCAATTCTTAAAACTTGCATTTGGAGTGCTTTTTCTAGTGCCTGTGTCCACTCAGGAGGCAAAGTTATAGAACAGAAAGTTGCTTGGTGAATGTAAAATCAGAGGAGAGAAACATAAATCTCTAGGAAATCACTCCCAGGACCTCTAGTAGATGTCTCCAGCTTAAAATAAAACCAAACCAAACCTGTTGCCATCAAGTCGATTCCGACTCATACCGACCGTATAGAACAGAGTAGAACTGCCCTATAGAGTTTCCAAGAAGTGCCTGGTGGATGTGAACTGCTGACCTTTTGGTTAGCAGGCTAGCTCTTAACCACTATGCCGCCAGGGTTTCCCCGGCTTAGGATAGTTCTGTCTAATTGATCAACAAAGCAATTTATTAGTCCTGCCTCTGTAGGGTCACAGTGAAAAGGTAGACACAGATAGTTAATTAAGGACACATAAGAAAGGAAGAGAAGGAGCTCTGGTGGCACAATGGTTAAGTACTCAGCTGCTAACTGAAAGGTTGGCAGTTCGAACCCAGCCAGGCCTAGCAATCTCCACCCGTAAAAATTACAACCAAGAAAACCCTGTAGTGCAGTTCTACGCTTGTCACATGGGGAAGCTGTGAGTCAAAGTCGACTCCGCGGCACCTAACAACAGCATAGGAGCCTTTCTCGTGATGGTCTTGTAATTCCCACCCAAGTGATTGGGCAAGTCTGTGTGGCAGGGTAATTATGGCCCACCAAAGGGATTGGTCAGCTTTGCCATCCTGCTGGGCTTAAAATGAGCTGCCCTAGAGGTGGGAAAGAGAAGATCCCACCACTACCAAAGAATATCCAGGAGCCAGCACATCCTTTGGACCCAGGATACCTGTGCTGAGAAGTTCCTGGAACCAGGAGACAGTGAGAGAGAGCACTGTAACACTGAAGGCAGTGAGAAGAGGTGGCAGAGACCTGGCAGCAGGAGACAGCGTGGTGGGCCTCCTGGCCCATGGGGAGAGAAAGCTGAGTGCCTTTGGGCAGAAGCCAATAGCCAGGGAGAGGCATGTCTGTGAGCACAGCTGGAAAGAGGCTGTCCTGATGGAAGAACTGTATCCTGAGTATTCTTGAGCCTGAATTGTAACTGCTACTTCCCTAATAAACCCCGTAATTGTGAGTATTGTCTATGAGTTCTATGTTGCCATTGCAATGAATTATCGAACCCAGCAGAGTAGAGAGGGCTGTGTGAGGGACAGTTGGTGTCAGAATTGGTAAAGATGGCAGAGAGAGGAGACATGTTTGACCTCTGCCTCATAGGAGTCAGCCTTGGGCTGTTGATCTTGGTTCTCCTTCCCCTTGTGAAGTTAGAGGAGGTCAACCACCACTCCCAAGCCATTTTTACAGAAACTCAGTCACATGAGTCAGGGTTCTCAGATCCAACTCTTCTTTCACTCTGAATTTATGTTTCCCAAACCAGGTGTCTTAGGCATCTAGTGCTGCTATAACAGAAATACCACAGGTGGATGTCTTTAACAAAGAGAGATTTATTTCTTCACAGTCAAGTAGGCTAAAAGTCCAAATTCAGGGCATCAGCTCCAGGGGAAGGCTTTCTCTCTCATGAATGTACCCCAGGACTAGGAGCTTCTCCACGCAGGGACCCTGGGTCCAAAGGGCGCCCTCTGCTCCTGGTACTGCTTTCTTGATGGTATGAGGTCCCCATGTCTCTCTGCTTACTTCTCTCTTTTGTATCTCAAGAGACTGCCTCAGGACACAATATATTGTAGACTGAGTCCTGCCTCACTGACACAACTGCCGCCCATCCTCCCTCATTAACATCATGGAGGCAGGATTTACAACATACAGGAAAATCAGACAATACCAGGAATCATGGCCCAGCCAAATTGATACACGTCTTTTGGGGACATAATTCAATCCATGACACCAGGGAATGGCTTATTTTGATGCCACTGCTGGAGAGCATTTCTGTATCTGCCTCAAGGGCAGAGACCTTCATAAGATGGCTGTGTTTGTGGCCTGCACTTGAAGGCCCAGAGAGCCCATCCAATAAAGTCAGTGTATTCTCCTGTCACAGGAATACGGGACAGACAGACAATAGTGTTAAGTCCTATTCTTTGACTCCTTTTTCTGGTCTCCATGCAAATCACTATTTTTCTTGGGAAATAAACCATCTTGGTTGCTTTAGAGTACCAGGAACAGGTCACATCCTCAATTAATTACATTTTAATCAAGTTTTTCAGTCTTCTTGATACAGATTTACAAAACTTTCTATTCAGGATCATAACTATAAACTATCTTTTGAAGGAGGTTATTTGCAGATTATTTTTTATCCATTCTACATTGATTTTACTCCAAGAAAATGACGTATGAGGGTATGCTAGTTGTCTACCAGAATGCATTCTTCTTCATGATAAGAGTATAACTGAGTACTTAGCTATTCTGCTGCAGACTATTTCCCAGCCTTCCTTGCAGCCACATGTAGACCCGATGACTGATTTCTCATTGCTGGAATGTAAATGAATGATTAGAATGCTCCTAGATACAGGCCTTAAAACCTTGGATATGTGCTTCCCTCATGCATCATTCTTTCCAGAGAACTTTAATAATGCAGACAAGGATAACAAACACCCTAAGGGGTAAGGAATGGCAGGGACCTGCATCTCAGAATGACTGGTTAGCAGAGCTACCCAAAAGCTGGCTCCTTGCCTTGGGACTGGAACGTGAGAGAGAAATAAACTTCAATGTACTTTTAGCTATTATATTTCTGGTGTAGCATATTTGTCTCCACTGTACCTTATTTGAAGTTCATAACTTCTGTGATATTAACACAGTTTTATAGGGTGGAAAAGGCTTTGTAATCATATCTGGATTCAGATACCACTTCTACCACTTAGACAGCACCTTGTACTATAGACTCATCCAGGCTTAGAATCTTCATATATATATATAATGAAGATAATACCAACATATGGATTAAATGGCCTAGTGTGTAAAGACTGAGAAGCGTTCCAGATATGTAATAGACAATCAGTAAATGTCAAATTCCTATCTAGTTTCTTTCAGTATCACCTAAAGTAAGCACTATTAACAGACCCAATCCTTGGGTACTACACACAGGAAAAATACGAAGCTTGTTTTTCTGTGATTACTTAAATACCTACCTTGCAGAAGAAATGTAAATTTTTTTAATGTTGCTAAGGAATATTCTGAAAGAAAACTGCTGGATTAAATGATAAATGTGACATTTTGCTAACAACATTCCAGGACTTCGTGTAAATCATTGAGTTTTTGGACTGAAAAATGTCATTTGAGAGTATCTTGCTTAACTCATCTATTCTGTAAATCAGAAATTACTGAGGATCAGAAAGATTAAGTGGCATGTCTGAGATCCCACAGCTAGATTAAATAATGCTAGTCAAATGACAGGTCGAAGTAACAAGCTGTATTACAAAAATTAATTTATAAGCTAGTTATCTCAAAGTTGGAATTAATTTTCTCAGAAAATTGTGATTACACTTTCAGCTTAGCAAAGAAAAAAGGGGAAGGAAGACCAAATATCTCAGCTTGACATTTGAGGCTATCAATGATCTGGCCACAGCTTGCTTTTCCAGTTTTCTGTCTCATTTCTTTTCTTGTAAAGACAGAGAAATTAAATTCCTTAACCAAAATAGAACGGCTCATTTTATTTCCTGTAAAAAAAATTTTTTTTTTTTGTCTTTAAAAATCAATACACTATGGCATTATTTGCATTGAATGACCTATAGTGGTTTTGATAAATCTAAACAAGTTTGGTAGAGAGTAGAATGAAAATACCTGTCGGCCTGGATCAAATAAACTTGAAACATTTCAGCGAGCCACAATTTCCCCATCTGACCCAGCCTAGAATATCTGTGAGAGATTCTAAAATAATAATAGTAGCAACATGGTTAGGGATGAGTAGAGACGAGATAAGACCAAAACAGGACCCTCATGATTCCTTTATTCCTTCACCTTACTCTCTATTCTCCAAGTTAGTATCAATTAGTACTATAGGAATCATAAAGGACTATTTACTCTAAAGAAATGAGAATTGTGGGAATTAAAAAAAAAAAAAAAAATTAGTAAGTGTCCTACTCGATGAAAATGTGCTGTCCCTCAGCCTGCCAAGGTGTAGGAAATAGGAAATGTTATATATTTCTGTCTAGGTAGCAGTTACTCAGATGTGTACATATGTAAGAATTGAATCAAGCAGTATAATCAAGATTTGTGCATTTTACTGTATATAAATTATACTTCAGTTTAAAAAAAATGCATCTCAATTAAATGGTTGGTTGCTAGTGCTCGTATGCACACCATTGCTAGACACACTGAGTCTTCATAAAATGCTTATGTACTTTAAAATTTTAAAGATACGAGTTAGAGGTGATACCAATATATAAACTGCATATAAAAAATTTGTTAATACTAAAGATGGCCCCATTTCGCAATAGAATAGATTGTATTATTTTAGAAACTATGATGAAAGACTGATTGCCACAGATGAGAAGGTAAATTATTTTCTGTGATCCAAAGATTGAAATCCATATCAGCTATATTAAGATTCAATTGTAATAGTAAAAACAATTGGAAACAATTTAAATATCCATCAATATAGGAAAATGGTGAAAGGTATTCTAATACCTCCATACAAAAGAATACTGGCCAGCCATTAAAAAGAATAAAGTACATCCATATGAGCCAACACAAAAAGATTTCTTACTCTACTGCTTTATGAAAAGTATGTTGCAGAACAATATGTACAGTGTGATCCTAGAGGTAACCTCAGTTAACTGGTGTGTATCCTTCCAGATAGTTATCTGTGTATTTCCATATATGTGCACATCTACATATATGTTTATGTAAATGAGATCGCCCTATACTTAACATTTTTTTCACTTAAAAGAATTAAAGACTTTAAGACAATGTAAAAATACATCAAGAATTACATAATATCTTGAGATAACTTCCATTTATTCATTTAAGCCAAGACTTGGGGAGTGAAAAGGATCCAGCCATCTGAACAGGTGAAGTACCAGCATTCCAGGCAGAAGCAGATGCAGAGGCTGTGAGGCAGAAAGGAGCCCGTCAGAACAGACAGGACGCTGGGGTGGCTCAAGTGTAATGAGTGAAGGAGATTGGTTCTAGGTTATGCAGGGCCTTGTATGCATGATAACGAACTTGGATTTTATGCTAACTTCAATGGGTAGCCATTAGAGGGCTTTAATTAAAGGACAGTCATACAATCTGGTTTATATTTTTAAAGATCACTTGGTATCTTGACCCATCTGCCATCGTGCCCAGTACTCCCAGTTATGAGAACCACCAGGGAGAAGAAGCAAATGTGCTGCCTAAAGTGCCAGCAGAGATGGAGAGATGGAGCAGAGGTCCCAAGAACAGGAAGGGGTCATGTCAGAGGCCAGAGAACTGCAATGGGCATACATTACTGCTTGGGGATGCACAGTCCAATAGAAATGTAAGATGAGCCACGTATATAATTTTTAAAAAGTTAGCATACACATCTTAAAAAATGACTAAAATTCATTTTAGTAATGTATTTTATTATAAATATATCCGGTATATCTTAAGTTTTTTATCACTTTAACATGTAATCAACATAAAAAATTATTAAGATATTTTAGATTCTTTTCTTGCACTAAATTCAGTATCTGGAATGCATTTTACACTTACAGCACATCTCAATTCAAACTAGCCACATTTCAAGTACTTAATAACTACATGTGGCTGAACCCTCATCCTTATCTGATACAAACACAGTTCATAAAAGGACATTTTACTCAAAGTGGTTGTGTTTTCTGTTAAGGCTGAGTGTAAAACATATATGATAAATGCTCATTTCTGTCTTACTATAATGGGGGCAAGAGGGAGACTAGTAGTGGTACCAGTGAGATTGGCTGTTGACTTGAACTAGGGTGGTGGCTGTGGAAATGGAGAGATGCAACTTGACTTGCTCTGCTTGCTGGAGGAAGAATTAATAAAACATACTGATGGACTGGATGCAAGGAGGGAAAATAGGAGTCAAGAATGTCTCCTCAGTTTTTAACCTGAGCAACTGGATGCATGATGCTGCTATAAGATAGAAAAGACTTGGGGAGGGAGAAGCAGGCTTGGAATGTATGTGGAGGTAGGAACCAAGAGTTCTGTTTTGAATGTAGGTTCAGGATGCCTATGGACCACCCTTGGGTAGATATCAAGTTAACCATTGGATATATATCTCTGAAGCTCAGAGGAGAAGTTGAGGCAGCAGATATATAAATTTAGAATTATCACTATATGAATAGTATTTAAAACCAGGGGACTTGACCTAGCTAGAGCAATAAGGCAAGAAAAAGAAATAAAGGACATTCAAATTGGTAAGGAAAAAGTAAAACTATACCTATTTGTGGATGATATGACACTATACATAGAGAACCCAAAGAAGTCCACAAGAAAACTACTGGAATTAGTAGAAAGATTCAGCAGAGTAACAGGATACAAGATAAACATACAAATATCAGTTGGATTCCTATACACCAACAAAGAGAACTACGAAAAGGAAATCAGGAAAGCAATACCATTTATAATAGCCTCTAAAAAAATGAAATACTTAGCAATAAATCTACCAGGAATGTAAAAGACCTATACAAAGAAAACTATAAAATGCTATTGCAAGAAATCAAACAAGAGAAATACATACAAAATGGCGCTCTAGGCAGAAGCACTGCGCCGTCCCTCCACAGCAACGATCCGATAAACTAAGCTGAACAGAGAATACAACTATCCTGAAACCGTAAAACATCAAATGAAGAGATAAAGAACTCAGCCAAGCACCAAATGGAGTGAGAAAACTGACAGAGAACAGAGAGCGAGGAGAGATTCATGCAGAGGTCCCCTACCAGCTAATGCAGCACGGATCCGCCATCTTGGACTCCTATAGGAGACCAGCAAACGGGGGAACGAGAAAGCAGCCTCACGGAGCATCCAGCGGGAGACAAAACAACCGGTAATTGGTGATTCCCACCCCCCACCCTTCTTCACCCCAACTCGGCCTCCTCTGCTTCCTGCGGCCACAGTCTCTTGACCGGGAAACAGTGGCTGCTTGGATTCCACACACCCGAACGGGTGGCTGTCTGAGTGCCATTTGTTGGCTGCTAGTGTTGCTTTTTTTTCTTTTTCTGCTTCTTTTGACTTCTTACTTGCCTCTCGCCACTTCCCCCTCCCTTTGCTCAAGTGCCTGGCTCCATGCGCCATCTTTGCTTCTTCCTGAGGGGCTGCGGAGCTCCGCTGGAGTGTGGAGCTGCTGCCTGGTCTGGGCTGCCATGCTGGTGGGATCCAGGGGCTTTTGTTCGTTTGTTTGTTTTCTTCTCCTTTTCTTGAGTTGGGAGCCCTTTCTGGCCAGGCTGAGCTGCATGGCAGTGAAACACCCCTTTGGCTTCCACAGACGTGCAGAGGGATCCCTGAGAACATTTCTTTTTACATTGGGTTTTTTTTTTTTTTTAATCGGTTTCTTTGGGGACCTTTCTTGTGTTTTTTTTTTTTTTTTTAATGTTTTGTTTTCTTTTTCCTCTTTTGCCCTTTTTCTCTTTCTTCATTGCTCAGTTTCTCGTCTCTCTATATCTTCCTTCTCTTTCTGTTCCCTGAATACCTGGCATTATATACCTCTACGCATTCTAGCCAGCCTGTACTGCAACACCTGAGAGCGACTTCCCCAGACCTTATAGCTGCACCGGTGGAATCCCTGGGAACTTTGCAGTTCTTTAACCTTTCTGATTCTTATTCATTCATTCTTTTCTTTTCTTCCTCCTCCACTTCCTGTTTTTCTCCATTTCGTAGTCTCTCATCTCTCCACTCCAACGACAAGCTCCCCTAGCATTCTTTTTTGTTTGTTTGTATGTTTTTGGCTCCTGTTCCTCTCTCCTCGCTCCCATATCCATCTTAGCTCCACACATAACAATCTCCTCGCTGCATCCTGCCTACCTGCACCGTGCGCTTGACATCACATCACCAAGCAGCACAGGCATGGCCTACTGGAACCTGCCCTGCACTGATCACCGACCAGCTCTGGTAGCTGTACTAAGTGCCACAACCCATCCCAGTAACTCCTCTTCAGCTAGACCTGCCCTGCCATACCATATCTGAGTGACTGACCCTGCCAGTTGAAGAAGGAGGTGAAAAGTATTGTGCCCACAGTTGAGCAAACAACAAAGAACACACAGTCTGCCTGCTCAGACATAGTCAAATTTTTTTTAAAAAAAGGGATGAAACAAACAAATCGACAATCAATAAACGAGAAAAGTAACTACTGAATGCCCTGAAGACAGCAGACAATAACAAAACATTTACAAAAACAGGACAGGATGGTTCCAGTAGGCATCCAAAATAAAATACCAGATGACTCTCCTCTGGAAGAAAATGCACTAGGACTACCTGATAGGGAATTCAAATCTCTAATACTCAGAATTCTCCAAGAACTGAGGCAAAAAGCTGACAAACATGAGGAAAAAATAAATTCATGGAAAATACGGACAGAAAATTGGAAGAATTCAGGAAAATAATGCAGGAACAAAATGCCAAAATAAATTCACAACTAGAAATTATATAAAGACAACAATTAGAAATCCAAAAGATAAACAACAAGATTTCAGAAATGGATGATGTCATAGAAGGGCTGAGAAGCAGATTTGAAACGGTGGAAGACAGGACCAGTGGAATTGAAGACAAACACTTGGATACAACTCTGTTTCAGGAAAACTCAGAAAAAAGAACAAAGAAAAATGAAGAGACCCTGAGAGTTATGTGGGACACAATCAAAAGCAAAAATCTGCAAGTGATTGGAATTCCAGGACGGGGAGAAAACAGAAAACACAGAGAGGATCATTGAGGAACTGCTGGCAGAAAACTTCCCCAATATCATGAAAGATGAAAAGCTGGCCATCCAAGAAGCTCAACGAACCCCATATAGAAGAGACCCTAAAAGAAAATCACCAAGGCATATCATATTCACACTCGCTAAAACCAAAGACAAACAAAGAATCCTGAGAGCAGTTCGTGAAAAATAAGAAGTCACATACAGAGGAGAAACAAGAAGACTAAGCTCAGATTATTTGGCAGAAACCATGCAGGCAAGAAGGCAATGGGATGACATATATAAAATCTTGAAAGAAAAAAATTGCCAGCCAAGAATAATATATCCTGCAAAACTCTCGTTCAAATTTGATGGTGAAATTACATCATTTCCAGATAAACAGAAATTAAGGGAATATGTAAAAGTCAAACCAAACTTACAAGAATTATTAAAGTGAGTTTTTCGATCTGAGGACAAACAGCTTCAGCTCACAGGCAGAACCTAGGTCGCAGGATCGTACCAGCTATATACCAATCTAGGAAATGAACTCTCGAGGACTATCCAAAACCAAAAGAAATACAACAGGGAATCAGAGCAGTTAATCAGTAAATGACAACAACATCAAAACGATAAAAGAGGGAATAAATGGCATAGGTATAGAACCTTCTAATGGAGAGGAAGGCAAGGCGATACTAAGTAATGGTAGACTGCTTCAAACTTAGAAAGATAAGGGTAAAATTTATGGTAACCACAAAGAAAGTTAAAAAGCATACTCATAAAAAAAAAGAGGAAAAACGTAAAGTCTCAGCAAAAACAAAACCTACAAAAACAAAAGAAATGAAAAAAAAAAAATCCACAAACAAAAGTAACTCAGCACAAGAGAGTAAGAAGAATAAAGAAAACTTCAGCACCACAAAAAAAGCACTACAAAATGAGAACAACAAACCCCCATCTATCAATAATTACACTGAATGTTAATGGACTCAATGCACCCATAAAGAGACGGAGAGTGACAGATGGATAAGAAAACAGGATCCATCAATATGCTGTCTACAGGAGACATACCTTAGAAACAAAGATGTGAATTTATTACAAGTCAAAGGTTGGGAAAAAATATATCAAGCTAACAACTACCAAAAAAGAGCAGAAGTGGCAATTCTAATCTCAGATAAAATAGACTTTAAAACAAAATCTACCATAAAAGACAAAGAAGGACACTATATAATAATTAAGGGGACGATCCATCATGAAGACATAACCATAATAAACATCTACGCACCCAATGACAGGGCTCCAAAATACAATAACAATACTGAAAAGAGAAATTGACAGTTCCACAATAATAGTAGGAGACTTCAACACACCGCTCTCAGTAAAGGACAGAACAACTAAGAAGAAACTCAGCAAAGATACAGAAGACCTAAAGGGCACAATCAGCCAACTTGACCTCATAGACATATATAGAACACTCCATCCAACCGCTGCAAAGTACACATTCTTTTCCAATGCACATGGAACATTCTCCAGAATAGAGCACATCTTAGGCCACAGAGCAATCCTCAACAAGATCCAAAACGTTGAGATAATTCAAAGCATCTTCTCTGACCACAATACCATCAAGGTAGAAATTAACAATAGAAAGAGCTAGGAAAAAAAATCAACTACATGGAAACTGAATAATACCCTGCTTACACATCAGTGGGTAATAGAAGAAATCAGAGATAGAATCAAAAAATTCCTAGAATCAAATGAGAATGAAAACACATCATACCCAAACCTTTGGGACACAGCAAAGGCAGTCCTCAGCGGACAATTTATAGCAATAGATGCACATATCAAAAAAGAAGAAAGGGACAAAATCAAAACATTAACTACAGAACTCAAACAAATAGAAAGAGAACAGCAAAAAAAAAAAAAAAAAAGCCCACAACCACCCGAAGAAAGGAAAGAGTAAGGATCAGAGCAGAAATAAATGAAATAGAGAACAGAAAAACAATAGAAAGAATCAACAAAACCAAAGTTGGCTCTTTGAAAGAATCAATAAAATCGACAAACCACTGGCCAGACTGACCAAAGAAAAACAGGAGAGGACACAAATTACCCAAATAACAAATGAAATGGGGGACATCACAACAGACCCAACTGAAATAAAAAGGATTATAACAGAATATTATGAAAAACTATACTCCAACAAATTTGAAAACCTAGAGGAAATGGATAAATTTCTAGAAACACACAGCCTACCGAAACGACAACAAAGTGATGTTGAAAATCTGTACAGACCCATAACAAGAGAAGGGATTGAAAAGGTAATAAAAAAAACTCCCAACCAAAAAAAGCCCTGGCCCAGATGGCTGCACTGGAGAATTCTACAAAACATTTACAGAAGAGCTTGTACCAGTACTACTCAAGCTATTTCCAAATTCATTCTATGAAGCCAGCATAATGCTGATACCAAAACCAGGAAAAGATGCCACAAAAAAAGAAAATTACAGACCAATATCTCTCATGAATATAAATGCGAAAATTCTCAACAAAATTCTAGCCAATAGAATTCAGCATCATATCAAAACAATAATACACCACGACCGAGTAGGATTCATACCAGGTATGCAAGGATGGTTCAACATTAGAAAATCAATCAATGCAATCCACCACATAAATAAAAGGAAAGAAAAGAATCACATGATCATCTCAACTGACGCAGAAAAGGCATTTGACAAAGTCCAACACCCATTCCTGATAAAAACAATCAGATAAGTATAGAAGGGAAATTTCTCAAGATACTAAAGGGCATCTATGCAAAACCAATGGCCAACATCATTCTTAATGGAGAGAGGCTGAAAGCATTCCCCTTGAAAACAGGAACAAGACCAGGATGCCCTTTATCACCACTCCTATTTAACATTGTGCTGGAAGTTCTAGCTAGAGCAATAAGGCAAGAAAAAGAAATCAAGGGCATCCAAATTGGTAATGAAGAAGTTAAACTGTCCCTGTTTGCAGATGATATGTTACTATACACAGAAAACCCTAGAGACTCCACAAGAAATCTACTGGCACTAATAGAAAGATTCAGCAGAGTAGCAGGATACAAGATAAACATTCAAAAATCAGTTGGATTCCTATACACCAATAAGGAGAATGATGAAAAGGAAATCAGGAAAACAATACCATTTTCAATAGCCCCTAAAAAGATAAAATACTTAGGAATAAATCCGACCAGGGATGTAAAAGACCTATACAAAGAAAACTACAAACCACTACTGCAAGAAACCCAAAGGGATCTACATAAATGGAAAAACATACCATGCTCATGGGTAGGTAGACTCAACATTGTGAAAATGACAATTCTACCCAAAGCAATTTACAAATACAATGCAATCCCGATCCAAATACCAACAACATTCTTCAAAGAGATGGAAAAAGTAATCATTAACTTTATATGGAAAGGGAAGAAGCCCCGAATAAGTAAAGCACTACTGAAGAAGAAGAATAAAGTTGGAGGACTCACACTACCTGACTTCAGAACCTACTATATAGCTACAGTAGTCAAAGCAGCCTGGTACTGGTACAACGACAGATACATTGACCAATGGAACAGAATTGAGAACCCAGATGTAAATCCATCCACCTACAGTCACCTGATCTTCGACAAGGGCCTAAAGTCCATCAAATGGGGAAAATACAGTCTTTTTAACAAATGGTGCTGGCAAAACTGGATATTCATCTGCAAAAAAATGAAATAGGACCCATACCTCACACCGTATACAAAAACTACTTCAAAATGGATCAAAGACCTGAATATAAAGCCTAAAACTATAAAGTTCATAAAAGAAAAAATAGGACGAACACTTCAGGCCTTAATACATGGCATTAACAGGATACAAACCATAACCATCAATGCACAAACCCCAATAGATAAGCTAGATAACTGGGATCTTCTAAAGATCAAACACCTATGCGCTTCAAAAGACTTCACCAAAAAGAGAACCTACAGACTGGGAAAAAATCTTTGGACAGTACAAGTCAGACGAAGGTCTAATCTCCATAATCTACAAGAAAATCCAACTCCTCTACAACAAAAAGACAAGTAATCCTATTAAAAAATGGGCAAAGGAAATGAAGAGACACTTCACCAAAGAAGACATTCAAATGGCCAACAGTCACATGAGGAAATGCTCGTGATCACTAGCCATTAGAGAAATGCAAATTAAAACCACAATGGGATACCATCTCACCCCGGCATTACTGGCACGAATCAAAAACACTGGAAATAACAAATGTTGAAGGGGCTGCGGGGAGATCGGAACACTTATGCACTGCTGGTGGGAATGCAAAATGATACAACCATTTTGGAAAATGATATGACGCTTCCTCAGAAAGCTAGAAATAGACATACCATTCGATCCAGCAATCCCACTCCTAGGAATATATCCTAGAGAAATAAGAGTCGTCACTCGAATAAACCTATGTTCATGGCAGCATTGTCCACAATAGCAAAACGATGGAAAGAACCTAGATGCCCATCAACAGATGAATGGATAAACAAACTATGGTACATACACACAATGGATTACTATGCAATGAGAAAGAACAACAATGAATCTGTGAAGCATCTCATAACATGGATGAAACTGGAGGACATTATGCTGAGTGAAATAAGTCAATCACAAAAGGACAAATATTGTATGAGACCTCTATTGTAAAAACCCATGAAAAAGTTCACACACAAAATGTAACAATCTTTGTTGGTTACCAGGGATGGGAGGGGTTGGCGGGGGGGGGAATACTAAATAGATAATAGATAAGTGGTATCTTGGGTGAAGGGTGAGACAGTACACAATACAGGAGAAACTAGCACAACTTGTACTAGGAAAGGTCATGGAAGCCCCATAGACACATCCAAACTCCCTGAGGGACTGAATTGCTGGGCAGAGGGCTGTGGGGACCATGGTCTCGGGGAACATCTAGCTCAATTGGCATGACACAGCTTATAAAGACAATGCTCTGCATTCTACCTTGGTGAATAGTGTCTGGGGTCTTAAAAGCCTGTGAGCGGCCATCTAAGATACTCCACTGGTCTCATCCCTTCAGAAGCAAGGGAGAATGAAGAGAACAGGATACAAGGAAAAGATTAGTCTGAAGGACTAATTGTCCACAGCTATCAAGGCCTCCACCAGACTGAGTCCAGTACAGCTAGATGGTGCCCGACTACCACCACTGACTGCTCTGACCAGGATCACAACAGAGGGTTCTAGACAGAGCTGGATAAGGATGATGAGCATAACTCTAACTCACAAAAAGAAGACCAGATTTACTGGCCTAAAGGAGACTGGAGAAACCCCGAGAGTATGGCCCCCAGACACCCTTTTAGCTCAGTGGTGAAGCTACCTCCGAGGTTCACTGTTCAGCCTGGGAGTGGACAGCCCCGTAAAACCAAATGAGACTAACGAGGTACAGGAGTCCAGTGACAAGGGCCAGAAGGCAGAAGGGGACAAGGAAGCTGGTGATAGGGAACCCAAGGTTGAGTAACGATATTGTTGATGTGTTGTGAGATTGTTAACCATTGTCATAGGGCAATATTTGTAGTAACTGTTAAATGAGAAACTATTTTGTTCTGTAAGCCTTCATCTTAATTGAGAATAACAGCACAATTGGAAGAGCGTAGTCAATGTCACTGAACTGTGCATGTAGACATTTTTGAAATGGTATATCTTTGGCTATGTGTGTTTTCATCAAAAATAAGAGGTTGAGAAGTTAGAGGGTTAGTATGTTGTGGGGTTGTTAACCAATGTTATAAAACAACATGTGTACTTCTGTTTCATGAGAAACTATTTGTTCTGTAAGCTTCACCTGAAATACAATAAAAAATTAAAAAATAAAAAATAAAAAAAAGAAATCAAACAAGACCTACATAAATGGAAAAACATACCATGCTCATGGATAGGTAGACTCAACATTGTGAAAATGTCAGTTCTACCCAAAGCAATTTACAAATACAATGCAGTCCTGATCCAAATACCAACAGCATTCTTTAACAAGATGGAAAAACTAATCATTACCTTTATATGGAAAGGGAAGAAGCCCCAGATAAGTAAAACACTATAAAAGAAAAAGAATAAAGTAGAAGGATTCACACTACCTGACCTCAGAATCTACTGTACACCTGCGGTAGTCAAAACAGCCTGGTACTGGTACAATGACAGACACGTTGACCAATGGAAAAGAATCAGGAAAGTAGATGTAAATCCATCCACCTATGGTCATCTGATCTTCAACAAAGGCCCAAAATCCATTAAATGGGGGAAAAGACAGTCTTTTTAACAAATGGTGCTGGCAAAACTAGACGTCCATCTGTAAAAAAATGAAACAGGACACATACCTCACACCAAGCTTATTCAAAATGGTTCAAAGACCTAAATATAAAACGAAAAACTTAAAGACCATAGAAGGAAAAATAAAGTCAATGCTAGAGACCCTAATACACAGCAAAAATAGGATACAGACCATAACTAACAATACACAAACACCAGAAGATAAGCTAGATAACTGGGATCTCCTAAAAATTAAACATGCTCATCAAAAGACTTCAACAAAAGAGTAAAAACAGAATCTACAAACTGGGCAAAAATTTTTGGCTATGACAAATCTGACAAAAGTCTAATCTCTAAAATCTGTAGTAAAATACAACACCTCTACAACAAAAAGACAAATAATCCAATTAAAAAATAGGCAAAGAATATGAACAGATACTTTGCCAAAGAAGACATTCAGGCAGCTAACAGACACATGAGGAAATGCTCTAAATCACTAGCCATTATAGAAATGCAAATCAAAACTACAATGAGATACCATCTCACCCCGACATTACTGGCACGAATCAAAAAAACAGAAAATAACAAATGTTGGACAGGCTGCAGGGAGCTTGGAACTCTTATGCACTGCTGGTAGGAATGTAAAATGGTACAACCATTTTGGAAAATGATATGGCTAGAATTAGAAATACCATATGATCCAGCAATCCCACTCCTAGGAATATATCCTAGAGAAATAAGAGCTGTCACATGAACAGACATATGCACGCCCATGTTCATTGCAGCATTATTCACAACAGCAAAAAGATGGAAACAACCTAAGTGCCCATCAACAGATGAATGGATAAAGAAATTATGGTACATACACACAATGGAATGCTACGCAACAATAAAGAACAATGATGAATCTGCATAACACTCACAACATGGATGAATCTGGAGGACATTATGCTGTGTGAAATAAGTCAATCACAAAAGGACAAATACTGTATGAGACCACTATCATAAAAACTCATGAAAAGGTTTACACACAAAAAGAAACAACCTTTGATGGTTACTAGGGAGGAGGGGGTGGGAAGGGAAAAACACTAATTAGACAATAGATAAGTGAAGGGTAAGGCAGTACACAATACTGGGGAAGTCAGCACAAGGCAAGGTTATGGAAGCTTAACAGACACATCCAAGCTCCCTGAGGGACCGAATTAGTGGGCTGAGGGCTGGGGACCATGGCCTCGGGGGAACTTCTAGCTCAACTGGCATAGTTTATAAAGAAAACTTTCTACATCCTACTTTGGTGAGTAGCATCTAGGGTCTTAAAAGCTTGTGAGCAGCCATCTCAGATATTCCACTGGTCCCACCCTGTCTGGAGCAAGGAAGAATGAAGAACACCAAAGACATAAGGGAAAGATTAGTCCAAAGGACTAATGGACCACAACTACCACAGCCTCCACCAGACTGTGAGTCCAGCATAACTAGATGGTGCCCAGCTACCACCACCAACTGCTCTGACAGGGATCACAGTAGAGGGTCCCAGACAGAGCTGGAGAAAAATGTGGAACAAAATTCTAACACAAAAAAAGACCAGACTTACTGGCCTGACAGCGACTGGAAAAACCCCGAGAGTATGGCCCCCGGACATCCGTTTAACTCAGTACTGAAGTCAGTCCTGAGGTTCATGCTTCAGCCAAAGATTAGACAGGCCCATAAAACAAAACAAGACTAAAGGGGCACACCAAGCCCAGGGGCAAGGACTAGGAGGCAGGAGGGGACAGGAAAGCTGGTAATAGGGAACCCAAGGTAGAGGAGGGGAGAGTGTCGACATGTCATGGGGTTGGCAACCAATGTCACAAAACAATATGTGTGTTAATTGTTTAATGAGAAACTAATTTGGTCTGTAAACTTTCATCTAAAGTACAATAAAAAAATTAGAAAAAAAAAAAGCCTGGGGACTTGAGAGTATAGAAGGAGAACCTGTCTGGTGCAGAGGTCAAGAAAAGGAGATGTTGTGTGCCATCGGACTCATAGTGACCCTACAGGACAAAGTAGAACTGCCCCATAGGGTTTCCTAGGCTCAAATCTTTACCGGAGCAGATTTGCCAGTTCTTTTCTATCGTGGAACAACCGGTCAGTGGGTTCAAACTGCAGATCTTTTGGTTAGCAGCTGAATGCTTAACCATTGCACCACCAGGGCTCCTTAAGGAAAGGAGTAGGAGACCAGCAAAATAGACCAAAAGAAGCAGCTAGTGAAGTAAGAATAAACCAAGAGAGCACAGTGTCAGAGCAGCCAAGAGAAGACAGAGTTTCAAGACGAAAGCAAATGCTGCTGAACAGTTGAATAAGATGAAGATAAAGATGTGCTGCTGATAATTCCGTTTCATCCGAAGGCAAGTTCAGATTACTCTTTTGAGAAGTTTTGACATAAAGGGCACAAGAGAATAGAGTGTAGGCTAGAAGGATATGGGTGGTCAAAAGGTTTTTGTGGAGATGGTTATACCACGGACTGCCAGAAGAATGAACAAATCTGTCTTGAAAGAAGTACAGCCAGAATGCTCCTTAGAAGTAAGGATGGCAAGACTTCATCTCACATAGTTTGAACATGTTATCAGGAGGGACCAGTCCCTAGAGAAGGACATTATGCTTGGTAAAGTAGAGGGTCAGCAAAAAAGAGGAAGACCCTCCACCAGATGGATCGACACAGTGGCTGCAACAATGGGCTCAAACATAGCAATGACTGTGAGGATGGCGCAGGACTGGGCAGTGTTTTGTTGTGTGTGGAGTTACTATGAGTTGGAACCAACTCAATAGCACCTAACAACAACAACAAACAACTTTTTTTAGCTATGGGAAATGCTAGAGCATGTTTGGATGTTGATAGGAATGCTCCTAGAGAGGAGGAGAATGTGAGACAGGAGAGAAAGGGGAGAGAAGCAGCTGTCCTTGAGGAGCTAGTGAAGATGTGATCTGGAGCACAGACAGATGGACTGGCCTTTAGTGTATGCGGGGATGCTTCTTCCAGTGTAATGGGGAGGACACAAGGGGACGTGTAGCTTCTGATTTCTCAGTGAAGTATGAGTCAAGCCATCAGCAGAAGGGATGTGGAGGGAATAGTTCTGAAGGGAAAGTAGAAGCTTTTACACAGCCTTCTTCAACCTGCTGTAGTTTTTTTTCTTTTTTGTAACCAGGCTTCAAAGAGCTGGAACAGAATCTTTGAGGCCCCATTCACTAACCCTTTATTTGTTGGAATGTGAGGAGGTAGAGGAGCACGTGGGGTTTAAATCAACCTTGTATCAATTACTTTGGAAGCATTACAATATTTTATCAACCTGGACAGCATACCAGTGCTTACCAGCCGAGTATCAGTCCTGGGAGAATGAGTACTCCTCACGCTTCTATTTTTTACCTTGTTCCTCGAAATAGGAAATAAGATCTAAGGTAATCTTTCATTATTCACTTTTATCTTTCTATTTTTGTGGCTAAGATTCCTCAGTTCTTGCTCTCATGAGGCCTGCCAAATCTGAGCAGTTTCTGCTTAGGGCAAGTACATTTCTTCAAAAAAGTTTCCTCTCAGTAAAGTATAGAAACCATGGCTGTTGATATCAGTGATTTAAATAGGGGGAAAAAAAAAAAGTGATGTGTACAGTCACAGCCTTTCATTTCAATTCTTTGAAATCGCATGAAAGTGCAGACAAGACAGCACATCTTGAACTTTCAAGGCTCCTGCCTGAGTGGATTAACTAACCCTGTTTACTAATATCTCTCTCCCCCCTGAGGGCCCTCGTCTCTAGGATTCAGTGCTCTCTTTGCTTCTAACAAAGCCTTCAGTTGGTTGCTCTTCTAATCACAGCATGAGAGCAAGCTTATTTGCTTTGGTCAAATTTTGTGTGTAAGTGATTTAGGCTGTTTGGCTTATTGTATTGTGTCATTTTGTGGCGAATTCCAGGGACCTCTGGACATCATTCCTTTTTCATTTGAAAATGGATTTAAAGAAGAAATATATGTGGAAGGAATCAACTTAGCCAAGTTTTTTTTAATTTTATTTCCAAGGAAGGAGCCTATCCTGTTACTTAATTCTTATAAAGATATCTGGTTTGACCAGATCTTTACCCAATTAAGACAATCTAACAAATGAATGATTATTTCCTCCTTATGTTCCCTTTTAATAGTGATGGCCAACTCAGGCATTGGTACCAATATCTTACCTTTCACCTACTAATACCTTCAAATGTCACATACTCTGTTGATTGTTTACCTGTTATTATTTTATTACCCACCCAAAGGCTGACTCAATTAAGAACTGAAATTCTGAACTAGAAAGGTAAAAACCTGCTAACAAAAATCTCAGTTTTGTTTGATAGAAAGTGACAGTGTGCCCAGCTCCAGGAGATGAATCATTATTGGCCTAAATGCATCCTATAATAGCCCCCTTCTCCTTTGCCAGTGATAGGGGTAAGTGAACGACCCAGCTCTGTCTAGTGAAATGTAAGGAGGTGAAATGGGGAGGGGTTGGACAGAGGTTTGGGCAAGATTCTCCTCCCTGATAAAAAGAGGGAAACAGAAGAGACAGTCACTCTCTTTTCCTCCCACTGTAAGGTCTTGATGCTTGGCATTATGGAAGGGGAAAGCCAATAAGTGGGCTGAGAACAGCTGCTACACACTATTAGCCAGTCCTGGAACAGCTTCCCTCCAGACCTCTTGTTTGGTGTGAGAATTAAATGGTCTTGTTATTTGAGCCACTTTTACTTGAGTATTCTTTTACTTGCCGCTGAAAGCCTCCAGATACACCTGACTTGACGGAACTTACTATGTTCAAGAGCATTGTTGGTTACACTCTTAATCCTGGCTCAACAAAAGCAATTCCCTGTCGCCCTGCTTGACTGCTAAGCCATGGTTCCTTAATAGCTTATTAAATACTGTTAAATATCCACGTGCCTGAAAAAAGCAAAGTATTTTAATTCCTCTGGTTCTGTAGTGCACTTTGGTTAAGTAGAATGTTACAAATAAAATAATTTTTCAATAGCTGATCTATAGAAAAGTGAGTATCAGTATTCCTGAATAGCCATTTTTGAGTTTTCTCTTTAAAATGTTTTTACCTTTCTAGTTCAGAATTTGAGTTCTTCATTGAGTCAGCCTTTGGCAATTGTTAGAAACCGGCCATAAACACCTCTTCTACTGCCTGAGGCAGTCACCGTGCTCTTTTATTGCTAGGAAAGCTTGCCTGCATTATTAAAACCCAAAATAATCCTCATTCATTATGGCTTGGCATTTGTTAACCTCATTTGCCTTAACTTCAGCACTTTACCCATTTTTATCATTAGAGGCTTAAATTTGTTCTGTATTTAATATTTTTATCACAGTTTTTCTCCTTTACAATCCATTCATACCTTTACACCATGTATCCCTGAAATTGTGGGAATATGGCCAAGCCTCATTTGGGGGACTGCTGGGTCACATTGGCAGAACACAGTACTGTGGAGATTTATAGAATCAATTATCATGTGTTCATCTCCAGTCGACCAGGTTTTCTGTTTTTCATATCTTTGCCTGAGGGTACAATTAATGTGTTTGGGTTAAAAATGGCTGCAGGAAATCCCTGACATTTTGTAGTAAGCAAAAACAGTCAAACTAACACTTGCTCAGAGCCTAAAATAAACCAGGCAACAAGCCTAAATGGAAGAAGCACAACTTTTCCTTCATTCAAGGTTTTAGATTTTATTATTCGTGGCCAAGGTAAACTTAGTTATTTGGCAATACCAGTGCCAGTAGCCATTGAGGCGTCGATTCTGACTCGAGGTGATCCAATGTGTGTCAGAGTAGTACTGTGCTCCATAGAGTTTTCAATGGCTGATTTTTTGCAAGTAGATCACCAGGCCGTCCTTCTAAGGTGCCTCTGTGTGGAGTCAAACCTCCATCCTTTAGGTTAGCAGCAGAGCACATTAACTGTTTGCACCACCCAGGGACTCCTATTTGACAGTAGACTGAGCTTACTTGCTTAACTAAATGAATTGGGGAGGGGGGAGGAGAGGAGATGGTGACAAAGCATACTGACCAAATCAGGACAGAAGTACTTCCAGTAAATTCAGCCAACGCAGAATTTGCAGGTGATGAGCATTTCTGAAAGTGGTTTATTGAACTTATTTTCAAATTCCTTGTACGGCACTGATTCCATCAAATGAAATGAGTAATTTATCTCCTGCATCACTGGAGCAAAAACTGGAAGTATAAAAACTTGTTCAGTTAAATTCAATCAACAAGTATGAGCCCAGGCCCCATGCCAGGCATTGAGGACAGCGCCTTCTTGAACCTAGGTCCTTGGGGAAGGGGTTTCAAAGTCCAATGATTAGGGAGTTTCAGTGCAGACCAATTCTCTTACACAAAAACACTACTCAGAAATTGTGCCATGTCACACTACAGGGGAACAGAACAACTGGACTAAACCAAAGCTAAGAAGTTTCCTCAATACAATCAAATACTCTAAGAGACAGAGTAGCAGGGATGCAGGGTCTGGGGTCCATGCTTTCAGGGGACATCTATGTCAATTGGCATAACAAACCTTATTAAGAAAATGTTCTGCATCCTCCTTTGGTGAGTGGCGTCTGGGGTCTTACAAGCTTGCAAGCGGCCATCTAAGATGCATCAATTGGTCCCAACCACTTGGAGTAAGGGAGAATGAAGAACACCAAAGACACAAGGAAAGTATTGGCCCAAGAGGCAGAATGGGCCACATAAACCAGAGACTCCCTCAGCTTGAGACCAGAAGAACTAGATGGTTCCCGGCTACCACCAATGAACGTCCTGACAGGGAACACAACAGAGTGTCCCTGATGGAGCAGTAGAATGATGGGATGCAGAACTCAAATTCTAGTAAGAAGACCAGACTTAATGGTTGGACTAACACTGGAGGCGCCCTGGAAAGCATGGCCCCTGGTCTCTCCATCACCCCAGAACTAAAACAATTTCCGAGGCCAACTCTTCAGACAGGGATTGGACTGGACTATGGGACATAAAGTGATACTTGTGAAGAATATGCCTCTTAGACAAGTAGATATAAGAGACCAAAGGGGCGGCTTCTGTCCAGAGGTGAGAGGGAAAGGCAGAGAGAGTTAGGAGTTGGTTGAATGCTCATGGGGAATCAGGGGCAGAGGGGAGGAGTATGCTGTCACAGAATGGGGTGAGTGGTTGGGGTCTCATAACAATGTATGTTAAAAAAAAAAACTCTGTGTGGGAGACTAACTTGAAATGTAAACCTCATTTAATTACAACAATAAAAAAAAAGATAAAAAAATAAAATAAAATACAAAATGCAAAAAAATAAAAAAAGAAAGAAACTGTGCCATGTGCCAAGAAGCACATGGAAAAACAACTAACCACATAGCTACCCCAGGTTTTAACTATTTAAAGTATATACATGTACATTATAAAAAAAAAATCAAAAGAAAGATATTAAGTAAACTATGGAAAGTTCTTCTCTGTCATCTGGCTTTACCAGGCCCAATTCCTTCAGAAGATCATAGTGTGAACTCTTTCTTCCTGGTTTATCTTTCCAGACATGTTCTGCACAAATGTGAATGTGCACACACACTTTTTTTATTATATCATCACAAATGAGATCATGTCCTATAGCCTGCTCTGCAACTTGCTTCTATCACTTCTATTTCATGCCATGTACTGGCTGGATGGTATCTAGTTGTACGGCTGCACCTTCATGAGAAGAGAATCACATCTAGGGTGCTTGTGAGGTCACATGATTTCATGTATGTAGAGCTCTTAGAACAGTGTTGGCACAAAATAAGCTCTACCTGGGTTTGTTATCACTTGTTTGATTAATTAGCCAGCCCTCTATTGTGTACATTGAGGGTTCTCATTTTTCCATTATTTCCAACAAGGCTGCAATAAATATCCTTGAGCTTGTTCATATATATTTACATCTAGGATAAATTCCTAGGAATGGAATTGCTGGGTGAAAGAGTTGTTGAACGAAACATCGCTGAGTCCTGTGGCATCCTTACAGTTCTTATGCTTGAGCCCTTTGTTGCAGCCACTGTGTCAATCCATCTTGTTGAGGGTCTTCCTCTTTTTCACTGACCCTCTACTTTACCAAGCTTGATGTCCTTCTTCGGAGACTGATCCCTCCTGATAACATGTCCAAAGTACATGAGACAAAGTCTCACCATCCTCACTTCTAAGGAGCATTCTGGCTGTGCTTTTTCCAAGACAGATTTGTTTGTTCTTCTGGCAGTCCATGGTATTTTCAATATTCTTCACCAACACCGTAATTCAAAGGCATCAATTCTTCTTCGGTCTTCCTTATTCATTGTCTAGCTTTCACATGCATATGAGGTGATTGAAAACACCACAGCTTGGGTCAGATGTACCTTAGCCCTCAAAATGACATCTTTGCTTTTCAAGTTTAAAGAGGTCTTTTGCAGCAGATTTGTCCAATGCAATGTCGTTTGATTTCTTGACTGCTGCTTCCATGGACATTGATTGTGGATCCAAGTAGTCTGTCTGTGTCTGGATGCTCAGGTGAAATCTGTCCATCATGGGTGACCCTGCTGGTATTTAAAACCAGTGGCAAAACTTCCAGCATCACAGCAACATACAAGCCACCACAGTATGACAAACTGACAGATGCGTGGGGGTGAAAGGGTACGTGCACTTAACATTTTGCTAGATGGTGTCAAATCGCTCTCTAAAATGTTTGTGCTGTTAAAAGAAAATTTCAACAAGATGTAAATTTTGTACAAACTCATCAGCTTTAATTAGCAATTCATGAATTGCACAGCATCCATTCTAAAAGTAGAAGGGAGCTTGAAGAGCAGTACGAAGTGGGAGGGTTTACAGGCAACAGACACTCAGCAACAAGGAAGTTATGTTGGGCAATTTTGGACTGGCAGTGGGCATTTTCTACTGGGCAATTTCAGATCAGCTGTCTTAGGTTTGGGCATCTGGGAGGGTCAGGCATTTATGGGAAATAGAAATTTAGTTTTTAGTTTGGGATGACAGTATAGTCAGGTTAACGGTACCAATTTACATTCCCAAGCCTAGCCTATGGTGTGCCTGAGTCCCCTCCCTCGCAATAACTGAGAATTATCAAACTTTGGTAAAAATTTTGACCCATTTGATAGGTTTTTAAAAATCGCATCTCTATGTAGTTTAGTTTGCATTCTTTAATGATTGGTGAGGTTGAACATCTTTTTATATATATATTTATACGTTTACTTTATAGTACATTTTCTGCAAACTGCTTACTTAAATGCTTTAATTTTCTATTTGATTTAAGCAGGCGTCTCCATACCATTTGGAACCGATATCTTGAAATGAAAAGATAGCAGGATACTTTTCCTAGCCAGTCTTCCATAGTATCATCACTTCCCTTGCCAACCAGTTCATCTTTGCTACCTCCTTGCGCTCTGCTGAGCCAAGTACATTACTGTCCTCCTCCTCACCACCACCCCCCCACCGCTTCTATTCTAGCTTCCTCCCTCCCTTCCCTTCTCCCCTTTTCCTTCCTCCTTCTTTGCTTCTCTCCCCTCCTTCCCTGCCTCCCACTCTTCCTATCCCTCTTCCCCTTCCCTTCTCGCCCTCCTCCCACATTCTTTCTAAACCAAACCAAACCAGTTGCCCTCAAGTCAATTCTGACTCACAGTGACCCTACAGGCAGGGTAGGAAGCAGACTGTCACATCTTTCTCCCTCTGTGGTTGGTGGGTTCCAACTTCGGACTCTTCGGTTAGCAGCCTAGCGCTTAACCACTGCGCCACCAGGGCTCCTAGATTCTTTCTTGGCTAGGGTAAATCCCTCTCCCGTGGTACAGTCTACGCTGGAGAATCAGTTGAATTTATTTCAGGACTTAGGTTGTGAATAACAAAAGCCAGAAAGGCTGGTTGTTTTTGTTTTTGACCCTACCAGAAGCCTTCTCTAAGGCAATGAGCATTGTACCCCTGTAAGTTCAAATGGGGATAAAAGGCATCAAATTGGGAAAAAGGGGAGGATGAGGCTAATATCTGACATTACCTTTCATTCCCTCACACTTATTTGACTTTGGAACAGTTTTGTGGAGCACAGTTTAAGAAACTCTGCAAATGGCTTCCCTTGTGGCCTACTGACAAACAGCTAGGGGCTTAGGGGGGCCACAGGACAGCCCTGGCTCAGGGCTCAAAGTCTGATGACAGATGGTCTGTTCCAGAGGAAGCGCTGTTGCCCGCCTATAGGGTAGGTGCAAAAGGGGTGTGTGTGTGGAACCAGGGGAATCCCAGGTAACCCAGAGTGACTGAGGCCAGACTGGGGGTTGCTGTTCTCGGTGGATTTTTGAAAGTTTTCTTGCAAGATTGTATCTTTTCAGCCATTGCACTTAATATTTCCACAGGTACTGCCTTCTGAGGGGCCTGATGTCACTTTTGAAAAGGATCCTGATCCCCACTGTGACAGTATAAGACTTTGAAAGCATCTTAAAATTCCTTGGAAAGTTAATGCATTGATTTAGAAGTGATATCAGAATGGTTTATGTGAAGACTCCAAACTCACCAAAACCCCACTGCCCTCAAGTCGACTCATAGCGACCCTATAGGACATATTAGAATGGCCCCATAGGGTTTTCAAGGCTGTAAATCTTTACGAAAGCAGACTGCCACATCTTTCTTCCGTGGAGCTGCTGGTGGGTTCCAACTGCCGGCCTTTGGGTTAGCCGCCAAGTGCTTTAACCACTGCGCCACCAGGGCTCCTTGTGAAGACTCCACCAGAGTAAGATAAATTAAAACCTGGTTAAAAGGGCATGATTTGATAGAAGGCCTTTTTGTTTTGTTTTTCTTCCAAGCAAAAAGAAAGTTTTATTCGGCGTGCATTCAAAAAGGCAAAAGTGGGAAGTGAGAAATGGACAAACATGCTGCTAGAGCCATGTCTGCCTGAGCCCCAGTAATAGCAGGCCATTTCTAAACTGCTTATTTTGCATAGCATTATATTGGTGACAACTACAATAACAGATCCTAGGGCCTGGATAAGATCAACAAATTACCAAGTGCTAATCGGGTTGCTGGATCCCTAGTGGTGTAGTGGGTATGTGCTACCGCTGCTAGACACCAAGAGGTGGTAGTTCAAATCCACCAGCCGCTCCTTGGAAACACTATGGGGCACTTCTACTCTGTCCTATAGGATCACTGTCAGTCAGAATCAATTTGACAGCAGTGGGTTTGGTTTCTGTTTGTTTGTTTAATTATTTCTAGCAGGTGCAGGTGAGGAGATACTTTATAAATTAAACAGCTGTGCCTGAGCACACTAGTCCCAGGCTCCTGGGCTGTTCTACACTCACCAGCAAAATAAGTTCCTCGTATCCTATAATTAGACACATTACCTTTAAAACTTCACTTATTAATGAATATGTTATACTTCTACTGCGAAATTTAGAAGAAAAGAAAACAAGGTAAGGGGGGTAGTATTTTGAAAAAACTGAGTATCAATGACATTTCATCCTTTTGTCATCATCGAATACAGACTTTCTGTCTTGGATCATTACTTGGTCATCTATGCGTTTTTTCCATAAAGAGCTACTTTCCTAATGCCAAAGTGTGGTGATCATAATACCTGGAATTTTGTAGCCTGACACCTTTCAATGCCTGCTCACTTGTGGCAGCTGTTCACTACCATTGAGGACCTTGCCTCATGATTCACTTATAACTGTTATATCATCAAATTTATCCAATGCCATTTAATGTATCTTAACTGTACCATGAGCGCCAGCTGTTCCTTTCCCAGCTCCCCACCTCAAGTGAGGACAGTAAGGGATGGGTATCACTACAACATTATTTTATTAGAAATGCAGACATAGAGTTCAGTGCAATGTGAGAGGTTGTTTTCTTTCATTCCTTCTTCAGTCTCTGCAGATCTGGGTAGAAGAGTGTTATCTGGATAATGTTATTTTTCATCCTGCTTTAGTCATGGTATGTCAAATGAATTAGAAATTTTAAGGACAATAATGTGTCCCTTCCTTTCCATTCATCCACTTGTCCATCCATCCATCCATCCATCCATCCATCCATCCATTTCATCATTTATCCATCTCACGTTTACCAAGCTCCTCTGGTTCAGACCCTGCACATGCATGGTGCTAAATGGAAGATGAATGTGATCAGGCACATTTCTTTCTGCTGAGCTCAGAGGGAGAGGCCAAAATTGTAAATACCGATTACAGTACGAAGAGCTGTGGGCAGGCCCCACCCAACTGGGGCTGGGTAGGAAGATTCCAAAGAGGAAAATGATCAAGTAATGGGAAGCAGAAGGGAGCAGGGGCTTCCAGGTTCTGGGGCTGAGTCCTCCTTAGAGGCGAATAAGTTATGTCTGGGGCCCTGTTGACTTCTGAGCTGAGTTTGGAAGAAGCGACATGAGTTTGCCAGGGAAAAAAGTGGGGGGAAGCATTTGAAGGAGATAGATCAGGATGCGCAAAGACCAGGAGGCATGAACGAACCTGGAGCATGGGGAGGACAAGGGATGGCTGTGGGGGAGGTATGCGTAAGCTAGAGCACAGATGAATACCAGCTGAGGAGTTTGGACTGGATCCTGAAGGCAATACAGAGCCTTGATTTTGTTTTTGTTTGCAACTGTTTTGTTTTGATTTTAAAGGGAAATGTCATTTTTTTTTTTTTTTAAGAAGGATCACTAGCAATAGTATTAAGGGTGGAAAAAATGAAAGAATGAACCTAAAAATAAAGATCAATTTCTGCACATCATCTGTACTTATAATGTACTTAATGTTTTTCTTTAAATGCTTGCTCTTTTTACTTAAATTTATTTTGATAAGAAACTTCATATCACAACCATAAATAGAAATCTCCTAGGGCCAGATGTGTTCTGGAATTCAGAATTTTTTTTTCTGATTTTGAAAAGGTGATATAGTGAATACTCACTACATTACTTAACACCCCCAGAGGGCAAAAAAGTCAATGAATATTTCTGCAGAGAAGTGTATGATTATTTACAGCAGGTAGGATAAGACTATATATAGGTATGCTCAAATGAGCATTGGCTTCAAACTTACCAAAAAAAAAAAAAAAAACTTCCATTTTTTTCAGAGCTTTTTGGGTTTTAGAAAGTGGATGAGTAGTATCTCTTGTTGGAAATAGAAGGTAGCAGAAAATAACATGAATTCATTGCAAACAAGCGAATTTATTAGCATCCAGCTCACCCTCCCTGCTATCGCTGTTGAAAACAAGATTCACAGGCCTAAAAGAAGTGTCCAGAGCCTTGACTAGCAATGTTACCAGATGGAGAAACTGGATGCGGACTATACTGGAACTCTATGTAACGTTCTTGCAACTTTTCTGTAAATCTAAAACTATTCTAAAATTAAAATTTTATTTATTTATTTTTTTTAAAAAAAAGCCCACTAGCACCAAACCAGACTTTCTCCTTGACTTTGAGAACTGAAAGGGAACAGGAAGCAGAATCACTTTCTCATTCAGCGATTTAATTTTTTAATGCTTCGTCCTCATCCGGCCTAAAATCTTCTCAGGGACTATAGTCCCAACACAGGCTCCCTGCTTTGTCAAACCCTGGCTGGGTCTGGGCTTCCCTGTGCATCCCTGAAGGCCAGGGCTAGGAGGTGGGGCTTTTGTGTGGGCAATGGGGTTTCACTAAAGGTGTTTCAATGGGCCTGGGGTGCCTTAGAGGGATTTATCCGGAGGTGGGGGTAAGCAGTTTGGTCTGAGAGGGGTGAGGCTGGAGAGGAGGGGCGGAAAGGAATGGTGGTCAGGGTGGCCAGGATGATGGGGAGAAAGGAATAGATGCAGGATTTGTGTGAATTGGACTGGAGGGCGGATTGAGAGAGGCAGAAATCCAGGCATGCTTGAGGTACTCAGGAAGGGCTGGCGTGTGTAGGAGAGTGTGCAAGGGACCTGGCTGGCTGTGGCAGGAAGCTGACTTCGAGGGGGCCAAGGGCATCTCACTGGAAATGTCCTGCACAGGACTGGAGGGGAGAGTCCAGAGTTCAGCGCCAGAGACACAGGTTTGGATGCCATTCTTTTGCAGATAATAATAGAGGCTCTAGGGCTAGGGGGAGTCCCTGGGTGACACAAACATAAGCGATGCTAAATGAAAGATAAAATGTGATAGGGCACATTTCTTTCTGCTGAGCTCAGAGGGTGAGGCCAAAATTGTAAATACCAATTACAGTACAAAGGGCCATCTACTTGTGAAAAATCAGCCATTGAAAACCCTAGGGAGCACAGTTCTACTCTGACACACATGAGGTCACCAAGAGTTGGAGTCCACTTGATGGCAACTGATTTTTTAGAGCTAGAGGACACTCCAGGAGAGAGAGGCAAGGAAAACCTCGTGTCCAGAGGAGTACGGAGGGGGGCTCACAGAGGGGTACTTGCCCCCGGGCTCCAGTCCAAGGGGGGGCCAGATGAGTTTGGCCGGAACCATCCCCTACTCCACCCCTGTGGACAAGGCCGGTGCAAACGTAGAGATTGCCCCTGGACGCTCGTTACCCTCCCTGAGCCTCTGCATGTCCCCATCCCCTCACATCCTCGCCCTGCAGTTTAAATCCGGGCCAGACCGTAGCTTCTGACCAACCGGGAAAGACGCAGAGGGGCCCTCTTTCTAGGCGGAAAGGGAGGCTTGGCTCCTAGTCCTTAAAAATGAAGACAGTGGAATTGGGATCTAGTTCGCGAGTGACAGAGACCCTCCTCTGGAGGACCCGAGGCCCAGGCTGCCTTAGCAAGGAGCTGTTCTACCAAAGGCCAGGGAACCAATACAGAAAATAGGAAAGACATACGTGGAGACACCCTCGAGAAACAAAGCCAGGCTTGCCTCTCACGAGCCTCTCCCAGGTCGGCAGGATTGGTTGTGGTTGAGCAATGAATTCGCAGGGGACATTCATCCTGTTAGCGCGCCTACTTTGACTTCCCGACTCTCGCCTGGCGATCTGCCTCTCGCCTGAGCCACCCACACTGGAGACCCTGTGCCAAGCCAGTGCCATTCTGGAGGCTTAACTCAAATTGGGGGACTCCGCGGGGCCGGTTGCTCAACTTGGATCCTGGCTGTGGGGGAGCGGCCCTGAGCAGAGGCCACACCGCGCGGCTACCGGTGCGGCCCTGGCCCCTGCGTGGGTCCGCGGCCCCCGGGGCGGGCGAGTGGCAGCCGGCTGCGGGCCCGCCGCGGAAACCGGTCAGCCTGACATCCCCAGCAGATGTCAGTCTGGGAACAGGAAGCGAGCTTGTTTGGGGTTTCTCGAAATAAATGAATAAATAAATAAATAATAATAACCACAACCACAAGCCCGGTCTTTTATTCCCAAGTAAAAAAATGCTTTAATGACTAGAGCATTTAGCACATCGGGGATTTTCATTGTTTTCAATTATGTGCAATTCTGAAAGGAGAGCACAAATTCGGAGCCTGAATGGAGAATTGTGGGGCTGCGATTTGTGCTGTTTTAAACATTTGCTTTACTACTTTAAGAAGAAAACTGTAAAATGGAAATAATGATATATTATTACAAGTAAATTACACTGTGGAGTAGCATTAATATTGCAGTTGAAACCTAGAATTTGAAATAAAGATGGAAATATTCATTTGTACATAGTTTTTGTTCTTAGAAAAATGATTTGGAATTAAGCAAGACACTGCCTCCGGCGTGCGCACGCCGGGCAGGCAGGGGCTGAGAGCTCCCTGGCCTGGCCGGGCTCTGGCCTAAGCGGCCCTGCACGCCTGGGACCCGGAGGCAGGGAGTTCTGGCCCGGGGTGGGTCTTCCCCCAGCGAAGGTTCAGAACCAGGCAACTGCGTGTCCACTCCTTCCCTTCTTAATTTCTGGCAATCTAGGGATGGGCTCGTGGGCAGAGAAGACTCAGAGAACAGAATGGCTATATGACAGGGCTATAGGGGAACCAAAAGCAGGAAGGAATTGATCTTTTTAGAAAGATAAACCTAGAATGAGGGAGATGGGTACTTGAAGGGTTATATCTTTTTTTGGTCCTTTTGTTGTTGTTACAAAAGTAATCTATACTTGTGGGAAAAAAATTAATGCATTACAGAAATGTGTGGCTTAGAAAGGGTAGCTTTTGTAGTCTGGGGTGGTGGTAGGGGACTTTAGGTGCTTGGAACAGAGACTGCGTGAGGAGATGTTGGCAACAGGTGACAGACAAGCTTTACTCTTTTGCAATCAATGTACCCCGCCTCAGGGGCAAGCCTGATGGCCTGGCTGCCTTCTTGCCAGGCCTGGTCCCTCAACCCGTCTCCTCCTCCCTTTCTGGGAGGCTGGGTGGAAGAAGGAAGAAAGGAAAAATGCTAGGTGTTCATCCAGTAAACCATCTGCCATCGAGCTGATTCCAACTCATGGTGACCCCATGTGTGTCAGAGCAGAAGTGTGCTCGACAGGGTTTTCAATGGCTGATTTTTCAGAAGTAGATCACCAGGCCTTTCTTCTGAGATGTCTCTGGGTGGACTCAAATCTCCTTTTGGTTAGCAGCTGAGCATGTTAACTGCACCACCCGAGGACTCCTAGGCTTCCATAGCTTCCTTCTATTTGCTTACCAATTCAAGTGTTTTTAAAACCAGTATAATAGAGCCGCGCTCTACTGACTGTATTTTCAGAGACTAATATCAAGACCTGCTGTGGTCAGTTACAAATGATCTTTGCAAATGCACCCTTCAGAGGTGCCCCATCACCCTAAACCAGGCCCATACTGCTCATGTGACCCCCAACCCATTTCCAAACCTGGCCCTGTCCACTCTGCCAACCTCTCCTCCCCTGGGTCCAGCCACTCCCATGACCCTTGAACTGCCTGGCCTCCTCTCCTCTCCTTTGCCCCGACGGCCCTCAGTGCAGGTCACTCTCCTTCTCTGTCACCCCTGTAGGCGACCAAGCTCACCATTCCAGACTCTGCCCACTGCACAGCCTCTGAAAATTTCTGGGGCATCCCCTCACCCTACCCTGCCCCTTTGCTCCCATAACACCCAGTACTTACATTTTAGCATTTACTACACTGTATTCCCCTCATTTGATCATGAGTTCCCTGAAGAAACTTGATTTGTATTTCTATCCCCTGCCTATTGCAGGAAATATCACTAAATGATTATTGAATGAACGAATGATTTGGGATTTTAGAAGGTGGGTTAGGGAGAGCAGGGCACATTATGACACATTACAACAACCTTCAGGGTAGGCATGATCTCTCTCATTTTACAGATGAGGAAACTGAAGGTCAGAGAGGTTTAGTAACTTGCCCAAAGTCACACAGCCAGGAAGGGTGAGAGCTAGGATTAAAATCTAGGTCTGTCTGGCTCCCCAAGTGAGAAGCTTTTTCACCCTACAAGATAGAGTCAGGACTGGCTCAGAGAATTCCTAGTGTGTACACTGGGCATCACTACGAGACCATTTATGGGTTCCCTGGAATCTTCAGGACTGCTCAGCAAATACCAAAGGTCTTCCCTGTGGAGATTTTCACTGAGCCACCACTCTCCAACTTCCACAATCTTTTATTTGAAAAATTTTATGCTAGAGAAAAGGTGAAACAGCAGGACAACAAACATACATATATCCTTCACCTAGATTTACAATTGTTAACATTTTGTCACATTTGCAAATATATATATACACACATGTATTTATAAGTTGCATTTTTCCCCCCCAAACTATTTGAAAATAACTTGCAGATATCCTGATAGTTGACCCCTTAATAATTTCAGCATGTTTCTCTTAGGAAAAAGGAATTCTCCTTAACTACAGTACCATTATCTTACCCAACAAATTTAACATATAGCATACAAAAAGCATAGCTAACATATAGTTAATGATTACTAGGAGCCCTGGTGGTGTCGTGGTTAAGAGCTTGGCTGCTAACCAAAAAGCCAGCAGTTCAAATCCACCAGTCGCTCCTTGGAAACCCTATGGGACAGTTCTACTCTGTCCTATAGGGTTGCTATTGAGTCGGAATTGACTTGAAGGCACCCAACAAAAACAACATATAGTTTAGGGAGCCCTGGTGGTGTAGTGGTAAGAGTCCAGCTGCTAACCAAAAGGTCAGCAGTTTAAATCCACCAGCAGCAACCTGGAAACCCTATAGGGCAGTTCTACTCTGTCCTATAGGGTTGCTATGAGTCGGAATCGACCTGATGGCAACGGATTTGTTTTTTTGGTATATAGTTTATGGAGTCCCTGGGTGGAGCAAATGGTTAATACACTTGCTGCTAAACAAAAGGTTGGAAGTTCGAGTCCATCCAGAGGCGCCTCACAATCTGCTTCTAAAACATCAGCCATTGAAAACCCTATAGAGAGGGGAAGCCATTGTTCAGGAAGCAGTGAGTTTTTGTTCTGGTGATAGGAAATTTGGCAATGACTATGGGTGATGGTTGCACAATGTGATTAATGTAATTTATATCACTGAATTGTATACCCAAAATAATTGGCAAAGTTGTGTGGCATATTTTTATAATACAAGAAAGAAAGAGAGAGAGAGAGAGAAAGAAAGAAGGAGAAATAAAAAAGAAAGTAAGCAAGCCTGCCTTATGGAGCACAATTCTACTCTGATACACATGGGGTCGCCGTGAGTCAGGGTCAATTCTATAGCAACTGTTTTTTGTTTTTTTAAATACAGTTTATATTCGAATTCCCTAATTGTTTCAGGAATGTCCTTTATAGCTGTTTTTGTTTTTTGATCCAGTATTCAATTAAGGATCACTGATTTTATTGAGTTATGTCTCTCTAGTGTCCTGTAATCTAAAACAGTTCAAAAAAAATGTTTCTTTCATGATGTTGAAATTTTAAAAGAATCCAGACTAATTTTCTTGTAGAATATCCTACATTCTGGATTTGTCATTTGTTTCCTCTTTTTTTTTTTCAAGACTACTATGTAGGTGACATTGTGTATTTCTGTTGCATTGTATCAGGAAGCACATAATGTCAGTTTGTCCCATTATTAATGATGTTATTCTGTTTATTACTTAGTGTGTTAGGCAGCCTATAGGGTGAATACCTCCTGGTATTCACACTCTTGTGTGCCTCCTCCCCTTGAGTGTGGGCTGGACTTATTGACTCTTCTAAAAAATAGAATACAGCAGAAATGATGGAATGTCACTTCTGAGATTAGGTTATAAAAAGACAGCGGCTTTCATTTTGGATGCTCTCTCTCATTCTGTCTTGGATCACTTGCTCTGGGGAAAGCCAGCTGCCTTGTTGTGAACCATTCCTATGGAGAGAGGCCCGTGTGAGTAATCTTGCAAGCAAATCCTCTGAGACCTACCAACAGCCCCATGAGCAATCTTGGAAGCAGCTCTTCCTTCAACTAAGCCTTGAGATGACTTCAGCCCTGTCTGATGCCTTGATTGTGGCCTCTTGAGAGACCTTCTGCCCGGGGCACCCAACCAAGCTGGCCTTGGATTCCTGATCCACAGAAATTGTGCAATAACAAGTATTTGTTGTTTTAAGCCATTAACTTTCAGGGTTATTTGTTACACAGCAATAGATAATACACGTTTTACCAGATTTCTTCATTGTAAAGGTAGTTTTCTCCCCTTTGTAATTAATAAGTCATTTAATTTGTCCAAGATCCTGGGAATATCCTGCTCTCTAATTCTTTCACCCAATGATTTAGCACCCAACAATTATCCTTGATGTCTTCGGTATCTCCCTTTTGTGAGGCACATGTACAGTGACCTCTTTTCTCTTCTGCCAAGAAGATGGGCAAGAGGCCCAACCAGTCCAATCTGTTTTTCATCCGTTTCCCTCCTAGGAGTTCTATATCCCTCCTGATTTTGCCTTATTCAGGGACGTTTGGGCTGAACTCTATATAGTTTACCGTTTGCCCTGGTCCAGGACATTTGGGCTGTTTCCACCTTTTAGCTGCAAAACGATGATTTTCTGTATCTGTCATTCCTTCTGTATTTATTTACTGCCACCCTTTTGTGAAGAGACCTCTATTGCTTTAAAAAACACTTATTGAGGTGAAATTTGCATAACATAAAATTTACCATTTTATGGTGTATCTTCGGCTATGCATATTTTCACAAAAAAAAAAGGTCCTCCAAGGTCGAGAAGGGAGAGTGTTGACATGTCATGGGGTTGTTAACCAATGTCATAAAACAATATGTGTACTGACTGTTTAATGAGAAACTATTTGTTCTGCAAAACTTCATCTAAAGTACAATAAAAATAAAATAAAATTAACCATTTTAAAGTGAAAAATTCAGTGGCACTTAGTACATTCACAATGTTGTGCAACCAAGACCGCGATCTAGTTTTGAAACGATTGCACCACTCCGTTACTCATTAAGTAGTTTCTCCCCGTTTCCACCCACCCTCAGACCCTGACAACCAGCAATCTGTGTTCTATCTCAATGGATTTGTCTATTCTCAATATTTCGTATAAATGGAGTCAAACAATATGTGACTTTTTGTGCCTGGCTTCTTTCATTTAGTATAATGTTTTGAAAGTTCATCTGTTGTAGCATGTATCAGTATTTTATTCCTTTTTACAGCTGAATAATATTCCATTTGTCATAGTTTGCTAGTGCTGCTGTAACAGAAATACCACAAGTGGGTGGACTTAGTGAACAGAAATTTATTTTCTCACGGTTTAGGAGGCTAGAAATCCTAATTCAGGGCACCAGCTCTAGGGGAAGTCTCTCTCTGTCCACTCTGGGAGAAAATCCTTGTCTCTTTCAGCTTCTCTTCCTCAGTTCCTTGGTGATCTCCATGTAGCATCTACCTTTCTCCATTTTGTGCTTCCTTGCTTCTGTGCCTAATTTTTCTTTATATCTCAAAAGTGATTGGCTTAAGACACACCCTACACTGGTATGACCTCACTAACATAACAAAGAAAACCCTATTTCCAAACTGGATTACATCTACAGGTATAGGAGTTAGGATTTACAACACATATTTTTTGGAGGCACAGTTTATATGGATACCATTATATGGATATACTACAATTTGTTTATATATTCATCCATTCAGGGACATTTGGGCTATTTCCACCTTTTTGGCTATTGTGAATAGTGCTGTTGTGAACATGCACGTACATGTACTTGTTTGAGTACCTGTTTTTAATTCCTTTGGATATATACCTAAGAGTGGAATTGCTGGGTCCTATGGTAGTTCTACGTTTAACTTTTTAAAAAACTTTTCCACAATGCCTGAACCACCCAATAGCAATGCATGAGGGTTGTCTCCTTGCATTTTGAGTATCACTCTTAAATCATAAATATATTTTTGTACTCCCACCAACAATTATGAGAATGCCATTGTTCCTATAGCATTGGCAAGAGTGTATTGCCAAACTTTTTAATTTTTGACAATTTAATAATAAAGAGTCGTATCTCCATGCAGTTTTAATATGTATTTATATCATGAGTGAAGTTGAACATCTCATATTTTTAACATACATCTACATATCTTTTTGTGTGTGTATGAACTGTCTGTTCATGCCTTTTGCCCAATTTTCTATCAAGTTTTTGGCCTTTTTTTCTCAACATTTAAAGTTTATTATATATTAGATTAGCCTGTGCCTATGGTAAGTGTTGCAAATATTACCTCCCAGTTTGGTAATTTTTTTGCCATGCAGCACTTTTTTTTTTTTTTAATGTTGTTCAATTTATTAATATTTTCTTTTATTGTATCTAAGTATATTTTTTTCATTAGAAAGCATTTGTTTGACAGTTGAGCTGGGCTTGAACTGGGTTTCCATCCCTCTTGAAGTCTTCAGATCCCTTTTGTGAGGCACAAGTAGAGTGACCTCTTTTCTCTTCTGCCAAGAAGATGGTGGGGGCAAGGGGCCCAACCAGTCCAATCTGTTCTTCTTCTGTTTCCCTCCCAAGAGTTTACTGTCCCAAAGAGTCCTGGACTGGGATAGTCACTTAGGTCTCATTGGAGAGGGGATACCACATGAGGAAGAAAGCTGTCTCACATCCCTCTCAGCCTGAAGAGCAGGTACTCAGAGCTACCCTTGGTTTGCATCTGGGGTTTGATTCATAGTTAGAAGGACTTTCTCTACGCCTAGCTTATAAATAAATCTACCCATGTTTTCTTCTAATACATGTGAGGTTTCATTTTTTACACTTAAATTTTTGATGTATTTAGAGTTTATCCTGGTCGATGATAAGAGATATGGGTCCAATTTTCTGATAGTCCAGGTTTTGAGTGGCCCCATGAAGTGGGGCTGTGGTGATTAGGGAAAATGAACAGCCATCATTATGGTCTGGCCACTAGGTGGCATCCCCCCAGGTTCATTTCTGTGAGACTGTAGGAGGAAATGCCGTAAGCCTTCTGATGAAAAAGGAAATGACTTGTTAGGTTTCATTGGCTAAGAGGAAGCCCTAGTGTAAAGTTCCTGTGCATCCACACAACCTTGACTTCTGTAGGCAGACTCCGTGCTTCTTTTCCTGTGTTAGAAAATATCACATCCCTGTGTCTCTGTTTTTCACCAGGAGGCTAATGGGGGCTAAGGAGAAGTGCGTGCAGAAATTGCCTTCACAAGGTCTCAGGCACTGGGGAGAGAAATCAAGAGAAGTCAAGATGGCCACTGCCCTGACTTGCACTTCTTAGGGAGCCTGGGCCTGGGAATCATAAGGCTGTGGTTCCTGACCCAACGCTGCTATCAACTGGCCGTTATTGCAGGTGTGCCATTTAGCCTTCTATTCCTCAGTCTCATCATATGCAAAATGGGACAATACCTTCCCTGCCCATGTGCCAAGGATATCAATGAAATAAAATGATATAATAAATAAAAATATGTGCTGCAAAATAAAAGACACTGTACAAATGTGGTTTTTTTAACCATTATTATGATTATGTTTTACTATCCATAGGATATATTTCCCTGGAAAATATAATAGTCAAAAGAACATGTATTTATAGACTGTTTGGTTGTTTATAAACTAGTTTTTCCGTGTATCCTCTCTTTTGTGGATAAGAAAATGGACTATTTTAAAAAGATCTGTCTAAGTAGAAACCCAAAGGCGTCTCTGGTTAAGAGCTTGATTACTAACTGAAAGGTTGGTTCAAACCTACCCAGAGGTGCCCCAGAAGACAGGCTTCTGAAAGTTTACAGCCTTGAAAACCCGGTGGAACCAGACTAAGTGGACCAGCTGAGACCAGAAGACTCCCTGAGACTATCGCCCTGAGATACTCTTTAACCTTAAACAGGAATTATCCCTTAAGGTCAACTTTTAGTGAAATAACAGATTGGCACACAAAATAAAGACTATTACCCGTAAGTACCATGCTCTCCTAAAAAAGCATCTGTATGAAACAAAAGGTCAACATTTACTTAAAGCAAAGATGAGAAAATACGAGGGCAGAGAAACTAGAGTATTGGAAATGGAACAACCAGAACACAATTAAAGAGAATGGTGACACATTGTGAAAAATGCAACTAACGTCATCAAACAATTAGTGTGGAAATTGTCAAGTGGGAACCTAATTTGCTGTGTAAACTTTCACCAAAAATGACAATAAAATATTATTCAAAAAAAAAAAAACAGCCTATGAAGCAGTTCTACTCTGCACACATGGAGTCACCATGAGTCAAAATCAATTCAGTGGCAACTAACAACAAAGTCGAAACCCTGGTGGCGCACTGGTTAAGAGCTATGGCTGCTAACCAAAAGGTCGGCGGTTCAAATCCACCAGGTGCTCCTTGGAAACTCTATAGGGGCAGTTCTACTCTGTCCTGTAGGGTCACTATTAGTTGGAAATCAACTCGATGGCAGTGGATTTGCATTTTTTTTAACAACAAAGTAGAGAACCTAGGAGGGGGCCTATGGGAGCTTTCATAAAGGTCACCAAATCCTCTGAAATTGTGTACAAGATTGCATATGTGTGTATTTTCCACAGTTCATATCAGATTGCAAGGTCTCTGGGTGGCACAAATGGTTTGCATTTGACTACTAACCTAAAGGTTAGAGGTTCGGACCCGCTCAGTGGTGCCATGAAAGAAAGGCCTTGTGATCTGCTTCAGTAAAGATGACAGCCGAGAAAACCCAATGGAGCAGTTCTACTCTGTAACACATGGAGTTGCTAAGAGTTGGAATCTACCCCACAGCAAAAGATCTTTTGCTTATATCAGATTGATAAGGTGATTTGAGGTTCAAAAGTGGTTAAGAATCACAATCTTAGATACAGGAGCAAGGGCAGCCCAGAGTCCCCTCCCCACTTGGTTTGTGAAAGAACTGAACTGGTTCTAGCCCATCTCCAACTACCAGATGGGTCTGTGCCTGGGCTCTGGAGTCTTATGGCTGCTATTCTCACTTCTTGCCATCTAAGGTTAGGTGATATGAATGAAGAGAAAAAGAATAGAAATGTGGGAAGAACTTGTTGTGTCTAGAAATTGAAGATGAAACTAAGGAAGTATGGCTCCAGCAGCAGCTCAGCAAATAGGTCAGAAACACAATTAGTCTTGCAAAACTATTTTTGTCATGTCACAGTGGTCTTCTTTCTGTTCCTCAAATGTGCCAAAGTCATTCTTACCTTAGGGCCTTTTGCAGAGTGTCTGCCATTTTCCTGGCATGTTGTTGACCTGACTCTTCCCCTGACATCCGCTCGAATGCCATCTCCTCAGAAAAATTCACTTCTAGCCTGATTATCTTCCCACAGCACTTATCACCATGAGAAATCATCTTTTTATTGGTTTACTTGTTTGTGTCTCCCTGATCCCCATATCCCAACAGAATGAAAACACCTTGGGCAAGACCTTGCCTCTTCACATTGATGTTATTCCTGGGGTCTACAACAGTACCTGACACGAGGTCAGCACTCAACACGGATTTGTTGAATGGATGTGTGCAGTATAAAAGGAAGAGTGTTTCTGTTAGAAAATGTTGCATCAGCATCTTTGACTCTTCTGTCTCCTCCAGTGCCAATGTCTAAGCCGTCAAGTCCTGTGTGTTCCACTTCTGAAAAGCCTCTCACACCTATTCTTCTCTCCACTCCTGTTCCCCACCCCCCACAGTCACTGTTCGGTTCAAAACCTCATCACCTCTCACCCTCTAACAACCCTATACCTTTCTCCCCACTTCCAAAACAAAAAAAAAACAAAAAAAAACCCAGTCACCATAGAGTCGATTTCCACTCATGGCAACCTCGTGTATTGCAGAGTAGGACTGTGCTCCGTAGATCTTTTAAGGCTGTGATCCTTCAGAAGCAGATCACCAGGCTTTTCTTCTGAAGCACCTCGGAGAGAGTTTGAACCGCCAATCTTTCTGTTAGTAGTTGAACGCTTAACCATTTGTGCCACCCAGGGATTCCTCCCTACCTTCAGACCCTCCTAAAACACAGGTTTCTGCTCTCCCCAGTAGCTTCAGGGCAAACGCCCTTTTTGGGCTCTGCATTTTCCCCTTGCTCCCATTCACCCTCAACCTCTGGGACTGGCCAAACACCTTGTGTGCCTATTCCTGCCATTCTTGGGGCTGAGTCCAAGTATCTTTCCTGCAGTAACCTGGGGCCCTGATTTCCTGGTCAGCAGACCACTCATGGACATGTTGCCCAAGCAGTCCAACAGTTCCTTGAGGATCCCTTGAGAAGGTATAAGTACCTGCCTTGAGATTCTTGGGGCTTCTCAAGGCAGCAGCGTAGGGTGTGTGTGAGAGGACAAGCTGGGTGCAACAGCCGGGGACTGCTTCCTGTTGATGGCTGAGAAACAGGCTGAAAAGGGCATCCCACAGAGCAGACCTGGGGGCCCCAGACAGCTCCTGGGCAAAGAGCTGAGCCTGGCCTGCCACAAACCAGTCAAGCCCCTTGAAGAGCTGAAATGAGCAGCTTGCGGGTAGTGAGGTAACCTTGTCCCTGCTTGTTACTTGGCCATGGATAACCCTCCCAGAGTGAGCAGGCAGGCTATGTGACAACAAGAGGGGAGAAAGCAAACCCAGTGAGACAGGAGACGTTGGCTTTAGTGAGAGAACAAATCCTGACCGTGATCAATGACGTAGCCCTTCTCGTTCCATCAAAAACTGTTACCAGTTGTTGCTGGGCAGGGGTTGCTATTGCTTGTGTCTCAGAAGAAACCACATTAAAACTAAAATGGAAATTTTGTTCTTGTGAAAGACACTATATTTTCCGGGCGTTATTATCCTTAAGAATATTTATTTTTAATGCCAAATGTCTAAATTCATCTACCCTCTAGAGATTATTTCATCTTGTACTGTATGCTATTTCAGCAGAAAAAAAAAATGCTTTCCCCAAATGTGTCAGATCTACTTCTAAAAAGATTCAGCGACCTATTTCTGTAATTCTCATAGATACTGAAAGAACAGCAGAATCTAATAGGCTCAAGTCAGTCACCAAAAAGTCACGCTGCCAGGTGTTGCCTAGAAAGGCGCCATCTTGCTTTGAGGCAAGGAGCATAAACAAGTAAGAGGAGTATTGTCGGGATGAGGATATGGGTGCATGCACATGTACTGACGCAGACACACACCCTTCTCCATTTCTGAACAATGTCATGATGACTATAGTCCAATTTTAGGCAATCTGTAACATTAGGAGATTGCTCAAAAACCAAGCATTTCCTGGACAAAGAACATGAAAAGACAATTCATAAAAGAGTAACTACAACTCATGGACTAATATGTGGAAACATGGTTAACTCCATTAGCAATCAAGGAAATAAAAATTACAGCAATGTCACTTTCCAAAACAAATCTATGATGTGAGAAGTCAGGATAGTGATACTGCTGTACAATGGGTTTCTCTTTACATATGACCTTTCTCACCCTGGGTAGGTAGTTCTGCCAAGATGATTTGCTAAGCCACAGTCTTGCAAAGGGATTGGACAGCTTACTATGCAAATAAGGTGCATAAAACTCCTACAGGGACTGGACGGTTTACTATGCAAGTAAAGTACGTAAAACTCTTGTGAGGATTGGTTGATTCCTATGCAAACTAGGTGACTGTGGCCTATGTAGGGGATTGGTCAGTTCTGCCTTCCTGCTAGGTTAAAGGAGCCAATCTCACAGAGGTTGAGGGGGAACCTCACCACCGTTAAGAAGAATCGGGGGCAGAGATTATCCTTTGGACTGCGATCCCTGTGCTGAGAATCTCCTAGATCTAGGAGAGAGAGAGAGCTGTAACACAGGAGATAGCACGAGATGGCATGAGATGGCTGCAGTGGGCTTCCTGGCCCATGAAGCTAGGCAGCTGCAGTGAGCTCACTGACCCACAGAGCTAGAGAGCTGAGTGCCTTTGGGCAGGAAGCTTGCTGGTGGCGTAGGGTGCCTCCAGGTTCTTGATAGGGGAACCAAAAGAGTTGTAACACTTGCCCTAGCAGGGCCTAGTGGCAGAGCCTGAGAATGAGGCCTGCCTGCAGCCTGGCTGAGAAGAAGCCAAGAGCTGTCTTGGTTGGAAGCTGTCCTGATTGAAGAACTGTATTCTGAGTTGTTCCTGATACTTCCAAGTTGATCCTGATTCTGAATTGTAGCCTGTTACTTCCCTAATAAACCACATAATCATGAGTATGGTCTGTGAGCTCTGTGTGGCCGTTGCAATGAAATATTAAACCCAGCAGAGAAGTAGAGAGTGCCATGGGAGGGACAGCTGGTGTTAGAATGGGTAAAAACATTGGAGAGTGGAGGAATGTCTGACTACTTGCAGGAATCAGCTTTGGGCTGATGGTGGTTCTCCCCTCTTCTCCTGAAGTTAGAAGACTTCTGACGCCTCTATGTTACAGATACATTTGGGTGGGGTGGAGCTGGAGTGGAAAGGGGCATGACAGGGGCTTCTGGGTTCTGGTAGTGTTCTACTTCTTCATCTGGTGCTGGTTATTCAGAGGTGTTCATTTTGTGAAATTCATGAAGCTATATACTTATGACTTATGTACTTTTCTGAATGCATGATAAACATCACTATAAGTTGAAATTAAAAAACAAGTTCACTTTCTACCTATTGAATTAGCAAAATAATAATAATAATAATTTTCTTTAGTGATAATAGCCAGTGCTAGTGAAACCATCATGGAGCTGCAATTTTCACATATTGCTGGTCACAATGTATATTAAATACAGCCCTCTTTGGGGAGTAAGTTGGCAATACAAATTAAAAACTCTTAGAAGCATTCATATTTGTTAACTCAATAATTCACTTTTGAGATTCTATCTTAAGAAATAATCCTAAGTGCCAAAAAACGTTTATGTACATATACATATTGCAATATTATTTATGATAGCAAAAAATTATAACAGCAAAATACTGAAAGCTATCTAAATTTGCAACTATAAGACAATAGTTAAGTAAACTTTGATAAATCCACAGGATGACATTTTATGCAGTCATTACAATAAACTAAAGTGAGTAATGACAGAAGGAAAGAATATAGTAAGTACAAAAAGTAGGGTATGAAATTGTAGACATGATTACAACTACATTAAAAAAAATAAAAGGACAACCCTACATAGATTAAAATTCAGCAGGAGATAAAAAAGTGAGGAATGTTTGCGTTTGGATAACATGACTATTGGTGATATGTTTTTTTGAATGTACTTTCCCATAAATTTTCTAAATTTCTTTAATGAGCCTGTAAAGACTGGAAGTTTTAGAGTCAGTCTTGTACATGAACATCAGAAGTGCCTTCTTGATTCAGTCTCAGAAGGAGCTGCTCTCTGGCAGTCCCAGGTCCCCCATATCCTTTGTGGTGTATGCTTTGGGGCCTAATGTTACCATTTGGGGCTGAATGAAACCAGCATGATTAGGAGCAAACTGACTATCCCTTCTTCCTTGTTTCTGCAGGGCTCATTGAAGTCATCTCTGGAGGACAGCATATTGAATCCAGGTGTAGTGAGTATCAGTTAACCTAGATCTCTTCTTATCCCCAAGCCCATATATCAACCCATACATCTAACAGTCTCCTGGATTCCACTTGGGAATATTTGAGATGCCTTTGAGTTAATGTGCCCCAAACAAAACTTATCCCCTCCCCCTCAATTTAGTTCTCCTTCATCAAGTCTGTATTGGGAAATGGCTCCACCAGCCACCCAGCCTCTCAAGGAGGAAAACTAGAAGTCACTCGAAGTCCCCTGTCTACATAACTTTTGATCTTTCACCAAGTCCTATCAATTCTATCGCCTAAATCTCTCTTTAATCCAATCTGTCCTCTCCATCCTCACTGATGCAGGCTTGGTTCTGATGGCCCAGTTACCCAGTAGGTACCCTAAGCTCAGCACTAGCATTAGAAGCTTGTCAACTTCCCTTGAAATCGGGGCGGGGGGAGGGGGAGAAGAAAGCATTGGTTCTGAAACATGCCAAGAAATGTACAAAATTAAAATTAACACATTTTTATTTCAATGACTAAAAAGATGCAAATTATATTTAACTCCTTTAATTTGTTAATTTATTTTGTAAAAACCTTATTACATTTGAAAACAACTTATAGGTTAGATTTGTCTCAGGCAAGAGTTTCTGACTATTTATGGCTTTGAGAGAAATCATCATCAATTATATATTTTTTATAGCCAAATAATTTTAAAAAATCAAAATTATAAAATATCTCTCAGAAACAGTAATACAATTATGTTTGATGTGGATAGGTGTGCATTTTATCCTGTTCCAAGGTGGATTGGGTCTCCCAAGGAAGAGTGGCTGGGCCCAGAGATTTTACAAGCAAGCCAGCCTTATTTCTTTCCTGAGGCAGTAAAATAACCAATTGAGAGGCCTCTCATTTCTACCTTTGCCAAGCTCCAAAATGCAAATTTATCTAGGTCAGTACCTGTTTCGCATCTTGCATTGACTTCCTGCATGCTCTTTAGAGAAACTTGTCCTAAATTGGGCATATGTGACCCAAGGCACTCCCATTAGATGCTCAAATTTATGCTGGTAATTCTGGAGCAAAGAGTTTCTCTCTTACAAGATTTGAATAGGAAAGCTACATCCCAGAATATGCTGGCAGACCTTTAAACCAGGCAGAGAGTCAGCTTTAGAATTAAATTGATACAGAAGAAGGCACAGTGCAACTACACGGTTGGTTCCGTCACTGAGCTGCTGCTGGATCAAGTCCTGTCTGAAACCATCTTTAGAAAGTTCAGAGAGGTGAGCTGACAAATTCCTTTTGTTGTTTAAACCAATCTGAACGGGTTTTTCTATTCCATGTAATCAAGAGTATCTTAACTGACATAAATACCTACTTAGTTATTGAACTCTATTCAAATCCAAGAAAGATACAGTGCTAGATGTTTTCACTACATGAAGCAATCTAGTCTTTAAACCACTCTGAGACATAGATGGCATGATTACTTTCTATAGGTGAGGCTCAGACTGTAAACTCCCCAAGGCCAGCTGTCATGTCTTATTCATCTGTATTTCTCTAGAACCTGGCACTGTTAATATAGATGCTTCATTAACGTTTACTGGATTACCCAAGGAAACGTTTTTGTACCTGGTGAAGGCAAGATTTAAACTCAGGAAATACGAGACATGGAACCTGTCACAAGTGATTCATGAAAAGTTACTGAAGGTATTAGAAATGTCTCAAAGCACTCCAGGAGTAATTGTGAATTTGTGGCCCAGTCCACCAGTCATGTCCGTCCTCTGCTCACACCCTGCAATGGCTCCTGTCTTGCTCAGACTTCAAAGCACGTTCCCTATTGTGGTCGACCAGCCCTACAAAAATCCCACCACCTCTGACTACCTCTTCTGCTCTGAGCCCCCTTGCTCAGCTCACTCTCCTGTGCCCACAATAGCCTCCTTGTACTGCCTCGAACAAACCAGGCATGCTTCTTCTGGAAGGCCTTGCTCTAGATGTTTCCTCTGCCTAGAACTTTCTTCTGCTAGGTGTCTGCTTGGCTAACTTTCTCACCCTTCTTAAGACTTACATCATTTCAGTGAGGCCTGCCCTGACCATCCTTATTCTGAACCTGCTCCTTTCCCCCAAACCTCAGGATCTCCTGATCTCCCTTTTCCTGATCTATTTTTTTCTTTGTCCATAGCAAGTATCAACTACTAACACACTCTAATTTACTCACGTATTATATTTAATGTTTACTGTCAGATTTCCCCCCACTGTAATGCAAACTCCTTGAAGGTAGGCATCTTTGTCTATTTTGTTCTCTAACCGGCCCCAGGTACCTAGAACAGTTATGAGGCTGAGCACTTCGTAGGCCCTCAGTGCATACTTTTGGAATAAATAAAAGAGTTATCTCAGTGGGTTGTGACTCCTTCATGAAGACGGGCTTCAGCAACCCTTTGGAAGATGAGTGGCCTTTCCATGGGAGAGAGAAACAGGGAAGAGATTCTAAGCAGGGTAGAAACATGAGCAAATACTTGAGGATAGGAACAAGTTGTTTTCGGGTTGGTGAATAGATGGATTTGACAGGGGCCAGATGGTGTGTGTCACTGAATGCCAGAATAGAGAGTTTGGGTTTTCTTTTGTGGGTAATGGGAGGGGAGGGGAAGGTCACTGAAGAGTTTTGGCAGGACAGGGACTTGATGCAAGTGATATTTCTGGAAGATTAGTCTGAAGGTGGGGTGCCTGTTGGGTGGGAGTGGCCCTTCCAGGGTGTTTTCTGTGATTCACTGCCCACCCGCCCCACCTTCACCTTCTGCGTGAGCACTCTGGGGCTTTTCTGTGGCCCTGTTCTCTCTGTGCTCTCACCACTGCAAATGAAGCCACAATCAGAGTCTGAAGGTGCATCACACATCTTAGATTTGGAGGGAGGAAGCTCTGGGCCTGCCCGCACTCTTTCCTCTAGGTGAAGTCAGGGCAGGCATTCCCCATGGCCTCCAGTTAGAAATGGCATTTGGCACTTGGAATGCTTCCTCTTGCTTCTCTACCTTTGAGTTTGCACAGTGACTTCCAAGAGGGAGGAATGAATGCTTTGAGATGTTCCTTAGCAATACTGAAATTCCAAAGGAGTAAAAGGCATGGAGACCTTTGCCCGGTACATAAAAAACACGGGCAAATTTAGAATGGGAGCCTTGTGTTACAATTGCAAGTCAAACTCCAAGAGAGGGAACCAGCCCATTAGCGCAGGAACCTGGAAACTGACTTTTCTGCCATCTCTCCAAACACACACACACACACACACACACACACATATGTACACACACTCTCACATACACATTCATTGGGTACTTGAAAGACCCAGGCCAATTGTAAAGCACCTAATTCCCCAAGACTCCTGATTTATATTGGGAACAAGCTATAAAGCTCCCCCGGCCCACAATCTTCCCTTACAATGATAAAGCGCATGTCACATCACACTAAATGTGACACTTAATCAAAACCCCTCTTCTTTAACAAACCCTTAACCTCCAGCGCACGAGATCACCAAGGCCAAGGGACAAGACAGGGAGCCGACTCAGGTAGCACAAGCTTTGATTAAAATGATACAGATTTCCTTTTATTTCACTTTCATCAGAGTTGTAAAATTCTGGATCTGTCCCCTTTTTGATTTGACAACAGCACATTTCAGTGGAGGTTGACACCAAAAAAAGACCGGACTTGTTCTCCCTTCAACCAGGGAGCAGGCGATAGTTTTTCTGAATCCTCTTCAATAATGATCGTCAGATCTTCTGATCTTCCCATAAGCAAGTTTTGCAGGGAACGTGGTTAAACTAAAGCACAAACCTGGCTGGCATCTGGTTCCTTTCTTAAGTGGTATCTAAACACTCTTAACTATAGGCCCTGGAAAAGACTTCCCCTTCTCTGCCTCCTTGGGTCTTTTCTTCGGAGACTTAAATCCTCAAGAGAATTCTTTCACCAGACTTCAGGGGCAGGAAATTTACTTCATTGCCACACAGTACTTTAGACAAGAGCTTGAAACTTCTGGGGGCTCTCAAAAAATCATCTACTTCTGCAGCATGGACCGTGGCTTTTCCTGTGACCTAGTTAGGATTTTGTTTTAAAATGATTTCATCATCAGCTGGTTCCGAATAGAATGTATTTCTATCTATTCGATATACATTTATTGGATCCCAGCTATGAGTGGGGCACATAAGAGAGCAGGTTTATTTCTGCTTTCAAGAAACTTTCAGTCTCGAAGTAAAATGCAGTTAATGGTAATACATGGTAGAATGTGACACGTGGCTACAAGAATTCCAACACGCAGGCAGTTCATGCATTCAGTAAGCAATGAGCACCTACCACATGCCAGACCCTGTTCTAGGCTCTGGCATACAGCAAATACAAAAGGACAACATTCCTGCCCCCAAGGTGCTTACCTTCTAGTTGGGGCAGGACAACATCTCAACTTTTGTGTATTTGGCTTTTGAACAATTACACTCTCACACCTTCTACGTTGACCCTTTTCTTTCTTTTTTTAAATAATATTCTGTTGTGTTTTCAGTGAAAGTTTACACAGCAATTACGTTCCTATTTGACAATTTCTACACAAATTGTTCAGTGACATTAGTTACATTTTTCACAAGGTGTCAACATTCTCTTTAATTGTGTTCTGGTTTACACTGGCCCTTTTCAATCACCTTTTGTAGCCTGATCTTAGACTTTCATGTACCCACTGGCAAGTAAAACGTTTGAGCTCTTGCATGATGTCACTGCAGTGAGTCTCCCTTTGTGCAATGTCACCCATCTTGTCTGTTCTGCAGTGTTGGTGCCCTTACTATTCAATAAAATGGGAGCAGAAAATAAAAAAAATGAAACTGAGATGCTGTCAGTAAGACTTAAGAGTTCCTAACAACTTGTAATTGGGACAAAAATGGAAACCTTCAGGAAAGAAAAAGGCAAAATTAAATAACCTATTTAAAATACTATAGAAACATCAAATATTGAATCTGACAGATAAGGTATACTTAGGATTTTAAAATTTATTTTTCAGCTCTCTGTGAGCCTTCTTTTCTGGGGTGATAGTTCAGGCAGATTTTCAGAAACAGTGTTTTATAGGCACTGCCTCTGCACAGGAATGCCTTCTTCCCACTTAGAAGGGCTGAGTGTTATGGTCAGTACTAAGAATGGACCAAAGCTTGGCCCAGCCCTTCAGGCACTTACCTTTTAAGTCAGGGACATAAAAGAAAATAGAATACTTAGCAAGGTTCAATGCTATCTTAGTTTCGGTTCTCTAGAGGAGTAAAACCAATCAAACATATATACGTTTATATATATATAGAGAGAGAGATTTACTTCAAGGGATTGGTTCATGCAGTTGTGGGACTGGAAGGTTCAAAATCCATAGGTCAGGTGGAAGGCCAGAGACTTCTGCAGGCTTTCATCCCAAGATTCGTAGGTCAGGCAAAGAGAAGAATACAGAGTCAAAAGAGAGAATGAGCTCTGCCAGAATATCTGTTTATATTCTACAGGCAGACCACACCTTCAAGGAAACTCACCTTTCAACTGATTGGTTGATCACATCAATCACATCATGGAAGGTCATTACATCACATTGCATCACATCGCATCGCATCACATTACATTATGGAACAGCAACCAGTCCATTATCTCTTCAAACCACTGAGAATCATAGCCTAGCCATATTGACACATAAAATTAACCATCACAAATGCAGAAGGGAAAAAAATAATTCTCTGTGAAAGCTTATGTTACAGACCAAAGAGAGGAGATAAGAAAATAGCAAAGAATCTTATCCCAAAGCAAAGAATCTCCCACAATCAGATTATTTCAGGCTAAAGATGGTAGACCAATCAATAATGAGAAGGTGGATGTTAATGCCAAGGGCCAGAGCTGGGGAGAGGCTATGTGTATGCTAGGCCCTGCTTTAACTCCTCTAACAAGGGGCCTTCTCCATTGCCCCAAATGACAGTTCAGTGACATTAATTATGTTATCATGCTGTTTAACCATCACTCTTACCAGTTCCCAAATTACACCATTACCCTTAACTGAAGGACCATATTTGTCCCGCCCATGTCTGTACCCAGTGCCTAGCATAGGCCTGGCATAGGGTTATTCCCTAATACAAGTCTGTGAATAAGTCAGTGCAGGATGATGGCCAGAACCCTGATGAGTTTGTGTAGAAATTTGGTGGGTGAGGGCAGCAAGAGCAATCCAAAGCTTTAACAACAGGAACTTTACTTGGGAGTTGCTCAGTGGCATATGGTCTGTGTCCTACTTTCCCTCACGTAGGCTCCTCTGCTCAGGCAGCAATGCAGCACGCAAAGGAGGAAACTACAGCCCAAACAGCCAGCGTGAGCTGGGGAGCAGAAGGCTGTATTTGTTCTAGGAGAGGAGCTCCCTTCTCTCTCCTTGCCAGGCAAATGAGCCCTGGTCAAAGCTTCTAGGCATCATCTTTGATTGGTCTCTCCTGTCACCTCCCTACTGTATCCGAGAACTGACCCCTGAGCCTGACCATCAGGAGGGTTGAGAACAGAATTCAGTCAACATTGAGGCTGGTAAGTGGGTGTCTATTTGGTTCTCCTCTGTGCGTTTTTGTGATGGAATAGCATATAGATACTGAATTTTTTATTATAAAAAATTTCAAGCAAACATAAAACTAAAGAGAATAATCTAAAGAATCCCATATACCCATCATCTAGATTTAACCACTAACACCTTATCATATTTCTGTCATTTTTTTTCTGAAGTATTTTAAAACAAATCCTAGCTATCCTATTTCACCCCTAAATACCTTGATTATCACCTTTAAAAGACAACATTTTCTTACACAACCACAGCACTGCTCACACATATCAAATTAACAGTAATTCTTTACTATTTTCTAATATCAGTTAAAATTCAAATCTTCCTGATTGTCCTTATTATCCCAAAATGTGTTTTCCCAGTTAGTTTGTTTGAATCCAAATAAGGTCCATACATTGCATTTGGTTGTATGTCTCTTCAGTTTCTTTAATCTAGAGGATCATTTTGAAGTATTAACCAGCATAACAACGATTGTGAGGATGGCACAGGACCGGGCAGTATTTTGTTCTGTTATACATAGGGTCACTATGAGTAGGAACCAACTTAACAGCATCTAACAACAACCACCACCACTAATGGGTTCCTCTAACCCACCTCTCTCCCTGTCTGAGGCGTCAATGAATTTCTCCAAGTGTGCTCAGAGGCCTCACCGGAGCAGCCCTGGCAGCCAGACCAGAGTAACCAGGGCCTGAAGGAATGAAATACAGCATGCAACCAGAGATTTGTGGATTTTCAAAATTCCAGGGATGAAACCATCAGATTTGGAAAGACATATGATGCAGTTTCTTCCCCTGATCCCAGACAAGATGAAGCATACACCAGGCTGGAGGAGAGTGAGAGAAGAGAGGCCACAGGATAGAAGCAGAACCCAAAGGGAGAGCACTCAACTTCCCCTGGGCCCAGGCAAGCAGGCTCCATTTGAGGAAGCACGTTTGTGAAGTGCTGTATAGCTGTGGGAGTCGCCCTCCTTGGGGTCCTCTAACAGCAGCAGGCAAGTCTGCTTTTGTTTGCCCAGTGGGAGTGATGCCCATAAATGCCCAGATTACCTTTCAGTCAAAGGCCAAGGACATGGGGAGCAGGCCCTGGCTACCCAGAGGGTTGGTGATGCTTGGAAGAAAGTGCACCCCCTGCTCCCCAAGCCTGGCCCACACCACGTTGTGATCATCCATGCAGCTGGGCCGGGTGGCACATGCCCCTCTCCTACATCTTCCTGTGGCTGCCTGCTCACTGGCACACTCCCATGCTCCCTCTGAGCGCTCAGCCATGTGCTAGGCTGATTTCGCCATATTAGAAAGTTTGATCAAAAAAACAGCATTTCTTAATGTGGGAGAAATGAGTGCCTACAGTCTGAGTCTTCTCCCTAGTGCTAAATTCCAGCTTCAACTGTACCCCTGAACCTCTTGATTCCAGAAACACAAGAGGCCAGAACTAACCTAGAGGAGGGGCCTCTGCAGACCCTAGAGACAGAGTGGAGAGGGTGTGATCCAACAGCCAGAAGACAGCTGTGCTCTTGGCCTCGGCCGCTGCAGAGGGCTGGCCAGCATTTCTGTTTGTGAATAGTTTACTTGTTCCTGAGGAGGGCCTGCGTCTCCTTCATGGAGTGCATTTGGGGAGCATGCATTTTCCTTGATGACCCGGTTAGTGCTCAGGGGGTTCTTGTCCCGTTTTTTTTTTTTTTTTTTTTTGGTGGAAGTCATGCTGGGAAGGCTTTATTCCTAGAGGAGTCCCGCCAGCCCCAAGTTCTGACTGTGCTAAGAGTGTTGGAATTTTGGGAAGAGGCTGTTAGCCTCCACATGGAGCACAACGTCTTGGCAGCTGGCAATCTGGTCAACATCTGATCAGTTCTATCTGCAAAACATTCGGAAAATTTCTCCCCCAAAGAACATGTTGACCTTCTGAAGGAGGGAATGCAATGTGAGGATTTTGAAGACATTCTCAGTTTTGATGAGGCTTGTGTAGAGACCCAAGATAAGCCTTAGAACATGAGCAAAGCGGGTGGGAAAAAAAAGCTGGTGAGATGCTGCGTCTTCCTCTGCCTTCCATTTTACGTGTTTACTGATTGTAAAAGCAAATCCAGCTGTTGGGAGGAATTGCTTCCAGATGACATTATGGGAAAGGAAAACACACTTCATAAAAAAGGGGCAGAATGAAAAACAGAACATGTACGCTTTGTGGGCCAGGCTTTCATATGGACGATTTCCTGATATTGTGCAATAAGCCAGCTCCTGGAGTAAGTAATAAGAACAGTGCAAATGTTCTCTGTACTGGAGTCAGGAGACCAGAGCTGGCCTGGGACTTGGCAGAACCTGGTGAAAAGCATCTGACCTCTCTGAGCCACCATATTCCTGTCCTTCTCAAAAATTGCTTCCCACCTTCATTGGGGATTCCTGTGCAAGACTTAGGAAACACCTTCTGTGTGCGGAATTAAGTGGGTAAGAAAAACCATCAAAAAGCGAGGACATTTTGCTTTTGAAAATGAGGATGCGTTTCTCAGCCCCCCAGCACAGAATTTGCTGTGCTGGCTTTCTCAACGATTTTAGAAGCTCTCTAACGAGCTGGAATTAAAGTGTCCCTTTACTAACTTGGTTTTACAGGTCACTGGATAAAACCTACTTAGAGCAGTTTGGAAGAGGATTAGGACATTTGCTTCTCTCCCAAGTTGACTCTCCAGGCAGGGTCAGTCAGCAGCTGGAGACTCCCTTGGCTAGGGGCCAGAGCTCTTTTACAAGCTTTTACAAGTTTTTAAGGGCCTGGTCCACGTTTATAACCGAGCACACTGTAACTCTGTTATCCAAGAAACAGAAATTTTGCAGAGAAATTAAAACGTAAATGCATAAAAGTAAGGCATACATTCCCTTGTGTGCCTGCCTAGAGAAAATGCCAGAAAGACCAGCGTCACAGTCCCCCAGGGCAAGGGAAACAGCCAAAGACATGGAGTTGCTTTTGCTGCCTTAGCCTTGAGCAACTCTCTTAACCCCTCTTGGGGCAGAGTGGACTTTAGTAGCTAGAGAATTGCTTACGCCCAGAATTCCCCTTAGACCTGCACTGTAGCCACTTGCCACATGTGGCTATTTAAATTAAAATTAGTTAAAGTTTTATAAAGTTAAAAATTCCATTCTTCAATCACGCTAGCCTCATTTCAAGTGCTCTATAGCTACATGCAGCTAGTGGTTACCATATTAAAAAAAAAAACCAGTCTCGTTTGCAGTTGAGTCAATTCCCACTCATAGCGACCCTACAGGACAAAGTAGAATTGCTCCATAGGGTTTCCATGAGCGGCTGGTGAATCTGAACTGCCGACTTTCTGGTTAGCAGCCGTAGCATACCGTAGCTCTCAACTACTGCGCCACCAGGGCCTCAGGTTGATTTTTTGGTTACCATATTAGTACAGATAAAATGAATATTGACTTATTTATTCAACAAATATTTATTGTGTGCCACAGCAGTGAACAAAACATACAAAATATCTGCCTTCATGGAACTTACATTCTAAAGGAGAAGATAAACAATAGATTATAAACATAGTGAGTAAGCAAATATTTCTCAGTCTCAGTCCCAGCAGGAAACAGATGGCACACTCAGCTGGGTAACTGAGAAGTGTTTCATAAAGGGAGGATTTATCAAGATGTGGGCAGAGTCCAGGGAAACCAACAAGGACGATGCAGTACCTCAGGGTTTCCTGCTGTGGAGAACCATTACCCACTCTTAAACCTGATGGGGCATGAAACCAGTGACCAGCTGCCAACGAGTTGGCGCCAATTCATGGCTATTCCACGTGTGTCAGAGTAGAACTGCGCTCCATAGGGTTTTCAATGGCTGACATTTTGAAGTAAACTGCCAGGGCTATCTTCCTAGACGCTTTTGCGTGGACTCGAACCTCCAACTTTTCTGTTAGCAGCCAAGCATGTTAACCATGTGCACCACCCAGAGACTCCGAAGGAGCATAATAAAGGCGGCAATTACCAGAACCCAGAGAGAATCGCTGCAGGGAGGGGGCTACCAGACAGGAGCTGTGGCTTCCGCTAGAGAGACTTGGTCAACACAGGGTAAACTGGGGAAGAAGGATCCTAAGTATTTAGTCTGACCCCACTCTCTTCCCTTCTCAGAACTCTGGCCAAGGAAGCCAGAGGCCAGGAGTCTGTTGAGGTAAGCCCTACAGCTCAGTCCCCTGGGGCCCAGAGCAAGGATGAAAAGAGAGGTGAGTGAATGGGCGGGGTGGAGAGTATCTAACGTAATTACACATATACCAGAAGGCAATAGATACTAGGAGGAAAACAGAGCTGGATTAAAAAAACAACAGGAAAACAAGGACAAGGAGCAGAGTTCAGGGGAGCTGGAGGGGAGGGCAGCCAAGTAAAATAAATTTTTCTCTTTCATTTGCCTTCCCACTCCACCCTTCGCCTGTTTTGCTATGACTAATTGTGTCCCCTCCCCCACGCCCAACTCCCCTTCTATCTCTGTGGCTCTCCTGCCACGTGTCCCCTCCTCCTTTCTCTCTGGGTACCCTCACAGGTCTCTTGGAGCCAAACCAGTGCAGCTCTGCTTACCCCTAAGTTGGTCTCCGTGGTCTGGTTACCTCAGGGGTACAGGTAGGGCAAGTTCTTATTTTTAATTTTAAATAGGCTTTATTTTTAAAACAGTTTGAACTTCACAGAAACAGTATAGAGTTCCCATATACCTGGCACCCAGTCTCCTCTATTATTAACATCTTACACTAATTAGCATGCAACATTTGTTACAACTAACAAACCAATATTGATATGTTATTGTTAACTAAAGTGTGTGCTTTATTCAGATTTCCTTAGTTTTTAGCTAATGTCCTTTTTCTGCTCCAGGATTCCATCAGGGACCACATCACATTTAGTCGTCACGTCTTCTTAGTCTCCTCTTGTCTGTGACAATTTCTCATACTATTTTTGTTTTTGATGACCTTGACAGTTTTGAGGAGTACTGATTATTTTGTAGGACGTCCCTCTGTTGGAATTTGTCTGATGTTTTTCTCATGATTAGACCGGGGTTATGGGTTTTTGGGAGGAAGACTACAGAAGTAAAGTGTCGTTTTCAACACACCATGCCAAGGGTACATACTATCAACTAGAAAAGATAAGGCTAAATGTATTCTAGAAAAAGGGAAAACAATGTAGTAGCATGCATCTTATAAAGTTTCACACTATCATCTGACTGAGGTAGTGTTTGATGAGTTTCTTCACTGTGAAGTTACTCTCTTTTTCGTTTTAAACCCTTTTCCATGCAGGAGCTCTGGTGGCACAGTGGTTAAGAGCTTGGGTGCTAACCAAAAGGTCAGCAGTTGGAATCTTCCAGCTGCTCCTTGGAAACCTTATGAGGCAGGTCTACTCTGTTCTGTAGGGTCTCTGAGTCAGAATCGACTCTACAGTAATGGGTTGGTTGGTTTGTTTTTCCATGCTGCACTCTGTAGGAGGAAGTTATTCTGTGTAGCCCATACTTGAGGGCAGCGTATCTATATAAATTATTTGGAATTCTACAGGACAGACTTGTCTCTTCTCTTCCATTTATTTATTCTATAATTTATATCAGCACGGACTTATGAATACTTATTCAATACTTAGGGTTATAATCCAATTCTACTTGATTATTTTGCTCAAATTTCCCCAGCTTTGGCCATTGGGAGCCCTTTCAGTAGGCTCCTATGTCCCTCTAACATACCCCCATCATTGTTGGATTCCACCCCCGCCCCGCCCAATACTTCCTTACTTTCTGGTACAACAAGACGCTCCAGACTCATTCTGTATATTCCTGCCCCAGACCTAGAATCAGACATTTCTCCAAGGAGTTCTTTTATTGGTGAATGGTATTAGAAACCAAAATCTGGACACTAGGTGTGCTTGTTGCTTCATATTGATGTCTCCAACTCTAACCCATTACCATATGGATCATTCTAGCCTTCTCACCTCACTTGTCTGTAGCCTCCCTTTCCAAAGGTGAGAAACCTGGCTCCCACCATCAGGTGGGGCAATTTTTCAGTCATTCAATAAACATCGACTGAGTTCCTTATTATGTGTTAGGCACTGTACTAGGTACTGAGGATTCAACAGGTAATAAGACAAAATGCCCATCCACGATGTGCTTAAAATTTAGTAAGGGATGTAAAATACCAAAATACCCAATACAAGGGAGTATAGGCTAAGAGTCAAGCGACTGGCATAAATTAAGTGGTAAAGGAGTAGAGAGGGAGGAATCTTTTCTTCAGCTGGAGTGATAAAGAAAAGCTTAATCTCTGGTGTGGCATTTGGGCCCAATCTTGAAGAATGGGTTGGGTTTGAATAAACAGAGATAAGGCTAGGGTATAGGCAAATTGGTATATGGATAGGTACAGGTGTGTACATAGATGAGAACAGAAAGAAGTATCTATAGGTATGTTTAAATACAAATATGTGGGTGCAGGCACATATATTCATTGAAGACACCAATACAGATACTCCTCAGACATAATAACCAAACACATTCCAAGGTTGGTTTTCTGGGTTTGAAAGTTTAGGACCATAGTATCATGGGACAACTCAGTCAATTGGCATAACATAGTTCACAAAAATCACGATCAGCATCCTAAAAGTTTTAAAAGTTTGTGAGCAGCCATCTTAGACATAACTATGGGTCTCTACTCACCAGGAGCAAAACAGTAAGAAGGTAACCAAAAGCATAAAAAGAAACAAGTCTACATGAGTCACAACCTCATCTGCTTTGAGACCAGAAGAACTGGATGGTACCCGGCTACCACCACTGACTATTCTGACCAGGATCGCAATAGTGGTCCCAGATAGAATGGAAGAAAAATATGGAACAGAACTCAAATTCTTATTTAAAAAAAAAAAAGCCAGGCAAACTGGGACAGTAGAGAACAGAGGACTCCTTGAGACTATTGCCCTGAGACACCCTTTAAACCTAGAACCATGCCTATCCCCTGAGATCAACTTTTAGTGAAATAGCCAAGCGACATATAAAATAAAGGATATTACCTGTAAGATCTGTGCCCTACTTGAAAACCATCAGTATAAGACCAAAAAGTCAACAATTACTCAAAAGCAAAGATGAGAAGATAAGGGGGCAGGGAAACTAGAGTACCGGAAAGGGAACAAACAGAACACAATTAAAGAAAGTGTTGACACATTGTGATAAACATAACTCATGTCACTGAACAATTTGTGTGGAAATTGTCAAATGGGAAACTAACTTGCTGTGTAAACTTTCACCAAAAACTCAGTAAAATACTACTTAACAACAACAACAAAAAGACATTAAGAAATAAAGATAAGGCTAAATGTATTTTAGAAAAAGGGGAAAGAATGAACCAGCATGCATGTTATAAAGTTGCAGTCATATTCGGGGAATTATGTGGAATATTTGTGTCTTAAGCGGCAGTACTCAGAAGGGAAGGATGGCAAATGTATCTGGAGGTGAAGTCACAGACACCCAGTGCTGAAATCATCCTTCTCAGTCTCAAATCTAGCCACCCACCTGTGAGTCTAATCACCCAAGCTGTGTAGACAGGCTTAGGCTAGGGTGGTGCTGGGGGTGGGAGGTTGAGGGGATAGCTGGATATTGTGATTAGGAACTTGGACTTTCAATAGCAAGGAGATTTGCAATAGTTTTAAAAAAGTTTACAAATCAATACTAGAATATTTACACAAATCACAGTACATTAATAAGATAGAATAATATATAACTGGTGGCGCAATGGTTAAGCGCTCAGCTGCTAACCAAAAGGTTGGCAGTTCAAACTCACCCAGAGGCTCTGCGAGACAAAAGACTTGGTGATCTGCTTCTGAAAAGATTACAGCCTAGGAAACGCTATGGCATAGTTCTTCTCTGTCACACGGGATCACTCCGAGTCCAAGCCAACTCAAGGGCACCTAACAACAACAACAACATTAGAATGAACAAAGTTGATTGATGTTGCTCACATGGTTCCAGCCCTTTCAGGTTGGCTTCCGTGTCCTTTCGGCACCATCCTTTTTGTTTGGTTTTGTTTGGGCGCTTCCTTACTTTTCATCACTATAAGATGCCCAGACTCAGCTTGCATTTTCCCTACCCCAGCCTAGAATTGACCATTTCTCCAGGAAGCCTCTCAGGGCATTTTTAATTCTCCTGCTGATAGGCTAGTGACCTAAGGAAGGGTCCACTTGGCTTAGGATCTGCTGCCCTGTCAGAATCAGAATCCTTTTCCTAAAGGCAAGTTTCACAGTGGTAAAGTGTCAGACAGATTCACTGTCTCTCCCCAGAACTTAGTAGTAATGCTACTCTGGGCAAGTTATTCTAAGCCTCAGTGTTCTCTGTAAAATGGGGAATAATAATCATACTTCTTTATGGGGTTGTTGTGAGGATTAAATGAGAAAACACATGTGAGGCATGTGCCTGTCATAAGTACTCAATAAATATTGGTGGATGACAATGAAAAAGCCGCAGCTTTTGGTGGCGGTGATTGTTCTTAAGGCCATGGATTCCAGAGGCAGACCGCCTGGCTATGTGTCCTTAGTAAAACTCTCTGTGTCTCAGCTTCTCATCTGTAAAATGGCAATAATAAGAATACCTATCTCATAGAGTTTTGGGAGGATACATGAGTCAATATATGTAAAGCACTCAGAACAGGGCCTAGCATATAGTAAGCACTTAAGTGTTAGCTATTTGATTATTGCAATTATTATTAAAGGCTAACTAAATCTTTGGCTCCTTTGGTGTTGTTCTACCCTTGGCTGGTAGGCCAAGCATTACAGCAGAAAAATTAAACCAACTAGTTTTCTAAAAAACTACAAAATCTGAAGTTAATAGATGGGTAACATCATGCAGTTATAATCCATAGAAGAAAGGAGAACAGCCAAATTCAAATTCACAACTAGTTTGATCACCATCCTCTGCTGCTGACATTTCCTCACCTGAGATGTTGACGAATGGCTGAGATGGAATTACTCAATTCACATTCATCTCGCACTGACACACGAGGCCCAAACGGCCATCGGCTTTGGGGAAACTCTTTGTAAATCCATCAGATTTGGCCATTAAAAAACGATGACTATGACCAGCCAGTGCTGAGGGACCCATTTCGTGGAAAAAAAGAAATGGAAACAACATAGTTATGACACAATAATTAGGACGCAGGGGAGACTGCTGACAATTTGGAGATGTTTTCTTGGAGAAAATATCAAATGACTTACTGTTTGCAGGACATTAATAGATAATTAAATCGGCAATTTATTGTTGTAGAGTGACAGTTGTGCCCCTCTCCTCCATGCACACAGAGCCAAACATCCAAAGGTGATTCCTGCCTTAATGTAAGTGTCATGAAAATTTCCCTCCTGCTGAAAACCCAGTGAGTTTTCTCCTCAGGAATGGGCCTTCCATTGGGCTTTTCTTACTTTTAAAATGCAGCCAAAGCTACTCTCACGGAAAAGCGTAGAGGTGTAGTGACCTGAGGGAAGGACTCCCTGGCTCAGAGAGTCCGGCTAGGATTCCCTTCCCCTTCTTCTCACTCACCTCAGCCCTCTCATCCTCACAGCGTCCTCAGTGAAACCGGCTTGAGATATTTGCTGGCCAAATGTTCCCCCGACTGCAGTCACTTGTGAACACCTTCAGGATATGGCCTTACCCACAAAACATATGGGTTATTATTTAATGTCTCTTTCAGTAAACTCACTTTTGAAAAATGTGAATATCCAATTTTACCTCATTTTAACCAACAACATCTATGGACCCGTAGGGCTCTGAAGACACTGAGAAATGTCAGCTGACCTCAAGCCAGTGGCTGGGTAGGAGCTCCCTGCTCTATGAGAAAAAATCCGCTGTGACCTGTCTGGGAACAGGAACAGATCAAAGGATAAGGGCCTAGAGGAGAAAAGCAGCTCTCTGTCCTGAAGGCAGTTTTCTCCAGAATAAGATGACCTCGCTGGCAGCAAGGAATAACTGATGAAAAGATCTGGGATACACAATAGAATCACTTGGGGATTCCACTTTGGACCAATTCAATCCAAATCTCTGGGAGTGGGATCCAACATCAGTGTTTTTTAAACTGTCTCCAGGTGAAGGTAACACTCAGGGCTGATTTACTGAAATAAGCCTTGTTGAGGATGGCGTTAGGAGTAGGAGCAACTGTAACACTAAGACTTTAGGAAAGAGTAGGGAGCCCTGGTGGCACAGTGGTTAAAGCACTCGGCTGCTAACCAAAAGGTAGACAGTTGGAACCTACCATCTGCTCCGTGGCAGTCTGCATCAGTAAAGATTACAGCCTTGGAAATGCTATGGGGCAGTTTTACTCTGTCCTATAGGGTCACTGTTAAAAAGCAAAGATGTCACCTTAAAGACTAAGTTGCTCCTGACCCAAGCCATGGTGTTTTCAATCGCCTTGTATGCATGAGAAAGCTGGACAATGAATAAGGAAGCCCAAGAAGAATTGACGCCTTTGAATTATGATGTCGGCAAAGAATATCGAATATACTATGGACTGTCGAAAGAATGAACAAATCTGTCTTTGAAAAACTACAACTAGAATGCTCCTTAGAAGCAAGGGTGGCGAGACTTCGTCTCACATATTTTGGACATGCTATCAGGAGGGATCAGTCCCAGGAAAAGGACATCATGCTTGGTAAAGTAGAGGGTCAGCAGAAAAGAGGCAGACCCTCAACGAGGTGGACTGACACAGTGGCTGCAACAGTGGGCCCAAGCATAACGATTGTGAGAATGGCGCAGGAACATGCAGTTTCTTGTTAAGTACATACGCTCGCTATGAATCAGAACCCACTCCACGGCACCTGACAGCTACAACACTATGAGCCAACACTATGAGCTGGAATCCGCTTGAAGGCAGTGGATGGGTTATGGCTGAAAAAACGGACTCAAAGAGCTTTAGTGATTTGCTCAAGGCAACGCTCAAACTAGTCCTTTTACTCTAAATCTGATTTAGGAAATAATATTGGAGTTACTATTCCCTCTCCTTGAGCATACAGAATGTGACCCACCTGGAGCTGTGCTCACAAGGACTCACAAGGACACATCAGCGGGGCCCTGAGGTATAAAGACAATAGCTAAGATAATCTTGGAAAATATCTTTTAGGGAAACTTTCACATAAAGCTGATCAAACCCAACACAAAAGACTTCCCATTTTTTGTCTTTTCCTATTAGTATTCAGTGAATAGAAATTTGCTGGACCAATGAAGACCCTCCTGACTTTTGTAACTGAAACCCGTACCAATGATTGTTATGAAAGATGATTCAAAATGTAAGATTACAATTTCTAGCCAATCAGTGGAAAAGTGATGCTTTCAATGATTCTACCCATTTTGTGACATTGATATATACTGATGATTCTGTAACCTTCCTTGGACTCGGGCAGACATGGCTGTGGCAGCATGCTTGTCCGTTTTCCCCTTCTTGCCTATTCTGTAGTATTCTTTGGACTCGGGCAGACATGGCTCTGGCTGCATGGATGTCCACTTTCCACTTTTGTCTTTTTGAATATATGCCAAATAAAACTTTCCTTTTACTTTACTAAACTTTGTGATGTTTTTCCCCTACAACAAATCTGACGCCCTTCTTTCCTCCAACGGATTTTTTTTTCTTGAAAATGTTATTTAGCCGTTTAGTCAAATAAGAATGTTGGCTCTAAATTCCTATGATTTGGGGTTGTAATCTCCTACCCCAGCCTCAAATACTGGCTCCTCTGTTCTCTAGTGAGGCGTTGAGGATCACCAAGGGAAGGCGCCTAAGATGCTTCTCGCACCTGGAGCTGTGCACAGCAGGGTCGTGCAGGGGGCTCTGATGCCCTAGAATAAGCTCAGGACACAGGTCAGCTGTGTCTAATGTAGGCCTTTTACTTCTTCACCTAAATCTTTCCTACTCTCCACTGTGCTCAGAGCCAAAGCCCCATCTGTGTCCATTTTCTCCTACAAGAAGGAATTGTAATTTTGCCTCTCATTCACCCTGTGCTGTAGGATACAGTCGTGTGAAAAGTTTAATTTGTCCAAAGAGCCTCCTCTTTTACGCTTTTAATCTGCTTGGCGAGTGCCACTTGCTTAGCTTTTACAAATTCTGGGTCCGGAAGCGCCGGACACCACGCGGGCAGCGCTGTCGGGGCTTCTCCACAGCTCCCAGCCCTCTAGGGAACGGGCTCCTTCACCTCTTGTGGGCTGGCCCCTGCCAACGGAGCGCGGGGGGGGGGGCGGTGGGGGAAGGAAGAGGAGGAGGCGAGGGGCACAGAGGGAGTGGGCGGAAGAGGGAGGGGGCAAGGAGAGGAGTAGAAAAAGGTGAGAAGCGAGGGGACTGAAAGACAGGAGGAGAGAACAGAAAGAGTGGGTTGGGAGAGAGGAAGAAGGGGAAACGAGAGGGAACGAGGAGGGGGGAGGAGTGAGAACAGGAACAAAGAGACAACAAACTGCAGGGAAGGAAAGCGTGTGTGCGTGTGTGCAGTGAGTGGCAGAAGGAAGGGGAGGGCCTCTGCACTCGCGAGCCCCGAGGCGGGGGTCGGGCGGCGTGGTGGGCGGGGCCCGCCGCCGCCGCAGTTCTTAAGACCTCGCCCCTACTGGCGCGCACGGCCTGAAACTGGCGCCAGGCGGCTGGGTCTGAAGCCACACAGTGGGGGCTGAGTAGTAGATTCTAACGTTGAAGGAGAGCATGAACTTTCGTTTCCCGCGCTGTACTTACTGGGGGACGGGAGAACGCGGGAGCGGGTAGAGGCGGGAGAAGCCGCGGGTGGGGGCGGGGGTGGGGGTGACAGAGCCGAGACATTCGGGGTCCCGGAGGTAAACGGAAGTCAGACCTGAAAGGGCGGAAGGAGGGGCTGGTTGAGGAAGGCGCTCCAGCCTGCTGAATCCAGTTCAGATTTGCTCTTGCCACTTGAGGGTGGATTTAAGATTGCTGAGTATGACCAAGCTGTGCTTTCTGCAGTAAGCGGTGGCCAAGAGTGTATCTCGGTTTTGGCTCAGAACTGAAGGCCGGAGAGTCTGATGACCAGGGAGTCAATGTGGTTGATACCAGATTCTTCAACCAACCGTTCCAAGGGGCTCCTGTTCCTGGAAATGGGGCCTTCATTTCTGTGGCCCTAAATTGGAAACTTGAAGGAGGGGGCTGTCTCCACTGGCAGGAGTTCCTTGTGAATGCGAGCGTGTGCCCAGGTGTGAACACGTCCAGTTCAGGAACCCTCCCCAAACCTCCAGTGAGTGGGCAGACAAAGGTCAGGGCTACGTGAAAGGTGGACAGCTTGTCTGAGTTCAAAAAGTGGTATGGTCCGCCGGGAAGCCTAGTGTTCGGATATGATGTAGTCTCGGTGCCCTAGAGTTGGAAGTTCCGAGCATCCTAAAGAATTCTACAGACACCTTGCCAAGATCCCAGACAGGGAATCAGAATCAGAAGAGTTCATACTAAATCCAGAATCAAGGCAAAGTGAACTTCATGGTTTTAATGGTTATTTCAACAAGGTTGTAACAGAGTCTAACGAACTTTCACTTTTCCACTGATTTTCTTTTTAGACTCCAAGATGCACCAGCACCCTTCTGCTTGTATTACTGTAACTTTTTTTTTTTTAAATTTTTGAACTTACAATTCAGTTCAACCAGAAGTTACCTTTCATTTTTTTTATGGAATATTAGGACAACACCTTGATTTATCTGTGCAAACCTGAAAAGACCTGCTGTCATTGAGTCGATTCCGACTGCAAAATTCAACAGAAATTTACTAAGCACCCACCAAGTGACAGGCCTCATGCTGGTGCTAGGAATACCAGGAAGGACCTGGTCCTTATCTTTCAGGAGCTGAATGGATACTCAAATATAAAATGGACTTAAAGAGAATTATCTGAAGGGCTTTGGTAGAGCCCTGAGTAGACAGACATACGGCATTCAATGAAGTACAAAGTAGTTCTACTGGGACAGGAGAACAGGGAGAAAGAAGAGGCAAGAAAGGCTTCATAGAAAACTGGTTATCTGGGCTGATTAGGAATCTTCAGTTTGTAAGTAGGCAGTCCTTCTTAACGTGAGACTTTTTTTTTCCTGTCCTTTGCCTTAATCATTGTCATACACTAGCTGTCTAATTATATTTTCCAGTACGTTAAGGATTTGCTACTTGATTCCTGCCTTAGTTGAAAAGTGCAGTGATCTTATGTATATTGTTCAAATTCTATTCCATCATATTTCAAAGACTGACCAAACTTTTGAAAATTTATGTATTAGTCCTTTTATCAGGTATGACTAAAAACATATGAATATGTACTTTAAACTTTTTATTTTACTTAAAGCATATAGTTGTACATTCATTTCCCAATCTGTTGATGTCGTGCTTAGTGTGTGTGTGTGTCATCTGAAATTACTCGTTTTTCTTGCATTAACCCCACCCTTGATACATTGGAAGCCCTGGTGGTGCACTGGTTAAAGCGCTTGGCTGCTAACCGAAAGGTTGTCAGTTTGAACCCACCAGCGGCTCCTTGGGAGAAAGATGTGGCGGTCTGCTTCCATAAAGATTTACAGCCTTGGAAACCCTGTGTGGACAGTTCTACTCTGTCCTGTAGGTTTGCTATGAGTTGGAATCAACTTGAAGGCAATGGGCTTTTGGTTTTTGATACGCTGGATTTACGATTTCCAGCCTTTGTTTTTTTATAGTGGGGAGAGAGCTTAAAGACACTTGCAAAGCAATGAGTGCAGAGTTCTTTGTAATTTTTTTCTTAATCTTTTACAGTTTTTCTGCCTTCAACTAATTTGACAGCAGTCTTTATTTTTAGTGACCTGCTGTTATAGAGTCTTTTCAAAGCATTCAACTTAGTTTTCAGTCCTTTTTATTTGTTTGTACTCATACGTCATTATTTTATGTAATAGGCATAAACAAGTTTTAGAACAGATAACTGATTTGAGCATACAACTCAGCTGTTCTGTACTGTTTCATTTTTAAAATGCTGATCGCAACCCAGTGTATTTATTTCAACCCAGTAAATTGATATGAAGACCTGCAGTTTGAAAAGTATTGTGTTAAAGAGTAGCCTCCTACGTTCAGTGCATCCTGGCATCAGTGGCTACTAGAGAGAAATAGAAAGTGTCAGTTAATCCAGTGAATTGGTTAAGCAGTGTTCCATTAAGAGAGCTTCTACTGTATGAAAATTTTGTTGGATTAAACTTCTGGGTCAACCACTGGGGTTTGAAAATCTCATTGCACTGAAGTTTCGACTGTAGTGGTTTGAGCTTTTAAGAAACCTGGCCTGGATCTAAAGCTCTCAAGCTTAGAGTCAATGCTAAAGGCCACAGAGTTCATGTTACATATTTAAGCAACCATATTGAGCTATTTTAAGGTCATTTGATTATATTCTTTTCTACAGATAGTATAAAGGGATTAATTGATAAAATCTCTAAGCTAATCTAAGAAAACGTGTTTCCTGGTTTATGACAATGTCTGGGAAGTCTAAGAACTTCCACTTAAGTCTTATCCCTGTATTCTCTCCAGGGACACAGGACTTGAAAGATGTTTGATGGAACCGGAAAAGGATATGGCAAGCAGGAATACCTGTTTAAGTTGAAATCAAGACCGTCCTCCTTAGGGGAGGCTCTTAGATACAAAAGACATTGGGGGCTGTTCTGCCAGAAAGCGTAGGAAAGGCAGGTGGGTGTTTTCCTGGGTTGATACCTTTGTTCACCCTCGAGTGCAAGACCAGCTCTCAGAAGTTTATCCCTTTTCAAAACGCGTGTTGTTCAGGGGAGATGGGGCCAGTGAAAGGATAGACTGCCTGTGGCAAAATATCTTGGAATCCCTGCCTGCGACTCAGGTACCTCTAAGCCCTTTTTAATGAGGACAGAAACACAGTCTGGCACCCTTCATTTTTGAGGATGTCAGACCCCGGACCCTTAGGAGTGGGCTTGATCTGGAGATTGCTGGGGACTAGGGCTGCTGAGGGATGAGCACTTAGGCACATCTCCTGGCTTCTCTAGCTGTTTTTCTGAATCGTCTTAAGATAGAGTTCCCTTTTGCAGTTATAGAGAGGACACAATAATGATGTAGCGAGAGAGGCCAATCAATTCTGCAAGCAGGGCCTAATGGGAGAGTCATCACAGTTATGAAATCCCCAGAACTCACTCGGGCTGATTCAAGCGAGCCAGACTTGCTGAAGACTCATGAATGAATAGAATGCCAGTTTGCAATGGGCATTCATCTCCAATGACCAAAAGACTCATGTATGTTCTCCAGACCCTCACTTCTAAATCCTGGGTGCCTGGGGAACCATACTAGTAACCCGAAAGTTGTTTGGTGATCTCCAAATCACACACAAAAAAATGGATGGTCTTGGGGACTGTTTCATAATGTGGAACTTAATGAGCTAGCTCATAACCATCTAGTGACCAAACTATTCGTAATCTTTAGATCTTGTTCTTTGTCCTTTGGACAATAGTGGAAAAACATTCCCTATATTTTGGACTTTGGGTTTCCTTTTCCTAAATCCAAGAAGATCTTCCATCTTCTGTGTATACATGCTTTCTTCTGCTATGTTAACACCATTTGTTGTATGTCAGTTCCCTTAGTTGGGATCTAGTTCTGTCTCGCAGTCACCTGTGCTGCTCCTGGGCATTTACACACAGTGCCCAGACCGTGTGTCTTAGTTTCTTAGTGCTGCTGTATCACAAGTGCCACAAGTGGGTGCTTTTAATGAACAGAAATTTATTTTCTCACAGGTTAGGAGGCTAGAAGTTCAAATTCAGGGCACCAGCTCTAGGGGAAGGCCTTTTCTCCCTGACAGCTCTAGGGGAGGGTCTTTGTCTCTTTTCAGCTTCTGTTCCTCGATTCCTTGGTGATTTTCATGTGGCATTGCATCTATCTTCCCCCTTCTGTGCTTCCTTGCTTCTGTGCCTAATCTGCTCTTTTTATATCTCAAGAGTGATTGGCTTAAAACACACCTTACACTGATACGACCTCATTAACATAACAAAGAAAATGCTGTTCCCAAATGAGATTACATCCACAGTTACAGGGGTTAGAATTTACAACACATATTTCTGGGGGACACTATTCAATCCATAACACTGTACTTACGAATTTTTAGTGGGTAGAAGAATCACTGAGGGTGGCTGGTTTTTCAAAAAAAAAAAATGCAGATTTATTGCCCCTGCCCCAGAGATTTTGATTTGTAAGTCTATAGTGGGATGCAAGAATAATCATTTAAAATAAGTACCACAGGTGCTGTTAACCTCATTTATTATCTGCTGATCCTTACTATTCCTTTCTTAGAGCATAATCTTAAGTTCTGAGCTCTGGAGACACCTAGCTTGGTCCCACTTTGGTAATACTCTCGTCTTTAGGATCTAGGTATTTCCGCCCTAAGAGTCCAGAAGTGGAACGAGTGTCTTGAGACAGCCTGATTCATTCATTCAACAAAGGTTTTTGAGCACCTGCTATGAACCAAGTATTATTCTAGGGTCTGGAGTTACCTCAGAAAAACAAATAGAAATCCTTTGCATTCTAGCTGGGGGAAAACCACCAATAAGTAAATATACTAGAAGGAGATCAGGAGCCCCAGTGGCACAGTGGTTGAAACGCTTGGCTGCTAACCAAAAGGTCAGTGGTTTGAACCCACCAGCTGCTCTGTGGAAGAAAAATGTGGCAGTCTACTTCCATAAAGATTTATAGCCTTGGAAACCCTATGGGGCAGTTCTACTGTACCCTCTAGGGTCACTATGAGTTGGAATGAGTTGGAATCGATTCAACAGCAATGGGTTTGGGATTTTTGGTTTAGAAGGTGATCAGTACTATGGAAAAAATAAGCAGGGTAGGGTGATCCTGAGTGCAGAGTGTCTAGGGGCATTGCAGTTTTCAGTGGGGTGTTCTAGGTAGGCTTTACTGACAAAGTGACATTTGAGTGAAGACTCAAAGGTGAGCCACGTGGCTCTTTGGAAGAAGAGTATTCCAGGCAGAGGTAACAGCCAGTATAAAGTCCCAATCAGAGCCTGGAGCATACCTGGCATGTTTCCAGAAACAGGAGAACAAGTGTGGCTGGAGTGGAGTGAGAAAGGAAGGGAGTGGCAGGAGCTGAGATCAGACAAGGAACAGGTGGGCCAGATGATGCCGGGCCTTGTAGGGCATTGCAAGGTTGTTGGCTTTTACTCCCGAGTGAGATGGGGAGTCGTTGGAAGATTTCGAGCAGTGACATGGTCTGACTCACATTTTTAAAGTATCACTCAGGCCATTGTAGGGAAGACGGGTGGAAGCCAGTGAGAAGGCAAGTGCAGTAATCCAGAGAGAAATGGTAATGGCTGGCAACAAAGTGGCAGCAGCGGAGATGTGGAAGCAGGATATATATTGAAGGTAAATCCGATGCAATTTTCTGACAGATTGGATGTGGAACATGGGAGAAGAGAGAAGTTACAAAGAAGACTCTAATCAGGGTGATTCTTGGAATTCTTGCTTGGAATGCTGAGTGAAAACATCCACAAAGGAGGAAGCATGTGGCCCTCATGTTCTTGGAGAGAGCTATGAGGAGAGCCAGCCCGAGGGTGGAACCAGCTCTGTGTTTGGCAGGGCAGAGTGACGAAAGAAACTGGTCCTGGGGACAGTGCTGAGCCACTGGTCAACCTGAATCTTAACCCACCTCTGTACTTTCAGTTACATGGGCCAATAAGTCCCCTTTGTTATTTTATTGGGTCCAAAAGCATGCTTACTGCCACCCTCATCCAGACTATTTGGGAAATCCTCAGATGAACTCTTTGCCTGCAGAATCTGTTCACAACCCCACCAGAGCTGGTCTGTAGGCCTCAGGGACAGTTTTTCCAACACTTTATTCTTTCCCAGGTTGCTTCCATCTCACTGAATTGGTCTCTTAGCAAACTGAAAACCCCTTAGAGCACTGTGTCAGGAGTTGGGCCAGACCGATTCAGTGTGACAGAAAGCCTAAAATTATTGGCATCTCAGGATATTAGCACAGCATCCCTGTAAGGTAGGTAATAGTGTCATGGCCTATATTTTACAGAAAAAGCTGAAATACAGTGATTTACCCAGGATCAGAAAAGTCTTTTAGTTAAAATCCGAGATTAGTTTGTCTGATTAACCAATCACAATCCATTTGTCACATAATAGAGAGCAGAGCTTTGCAGGAGGAGACCATCTGACTGACGGATTCACTGACTGACAATATATTGGTACAGATACCATAGATCTACTCCTCAGCTTTACAAATACAGTAACTACTAGGCCCCTTCATTCAGAGTAATTAGGTTCAAAAGGATCAATTCATCATAGCCAAACTTATAAGTTTGATGCATAAACCAGCTGGTCAGATTATTGATAATAGGACATGTTTCTAAACTTTGAATTTGTAAACTCTTGAATACATCCTAGTTTGAGAAACATTGCATTCAAACTTACATTATGAGACTTTAGATGACCAGTTGACCAAAACAGTCAGAAATACAAATCTAATCTGGACATTGACATTATCTGGCAATACTCTGTATAAAGGTAATGCTGGTGTTAAAATTTTTATATTATCTTTAAATGAAAACACAAAATTTAAAAAAAAAAAATGCTTCTAAAGAAATCATGGACCTCTGAGAATATATTAAAAGATCCCAGTCTCAAAAACAATGCAGTAAGCCTTCATCTTAAGTGAGAATAACAGCACAGTTGGAAGAGCGTAGTCAATGTCACTGAACTGTGAATGTAGAAATTTTTGAAACGGTGTATCTTTGGCCATCTGTAATTTTCATCAAAAAAAAAGGTTGAGAATTTAGAGGCTTAATACGTTGTGGGGTTGTTAACCAATGTCAAAAAACAACATGTGTACTACTATTTCATGAGAAACTATTTGCTCTGTAAGCTTTCACCTGAAGTACAATAAAATATATATTAAAAAAAAAAAAAAAAAACAATGCAGTAGGAGATAGCCTTTGTTTGAAAACTGGGGCTGGTTATGTATACAGAATGCTCTAGAGCAAGTCTACTCAGGAAGCTGAATTGCAGATCAAAAGGCAGATGAGTGGGTGTTAGGATAAGAACAGAGGGAATTGACTGTTCTCAGGGAATACCGCGCTCAGGCAAGGGTAGCTGGTTATCCTGTCTGTGTCTGCCCTACAGATATTTCTGTTTAAGACTCTACCAGTCATGGAGAACGGAGCACCATCTTTCTTGCATTATGTAGAGAAACACTGAAAAATTATTACTAACTTCCCTTTTCCTAGACTTCATTTTGAATCTGTGAGCCCATCCTGCCAATGCATCATTTCTAGGTAAATAGAATTGTGCAAGGAAGGGACTTGGAACTTCAGAGACTATGCTTTTTCCACTTACCACATTGCTGCTGCTGTTGTTAGTTGCCATCAAGTTGATTCTGACTCATGGCAACCCCTTGGGGAGAATTGCTCCATAGGGTTTTCAAGACAATGACCTTTCAGAAGCAGACTGCCAGGCCTGTCTTCTGAGGTACCTCTGGGTGGTTTGAACCGCCAGCCTTCCAGCTAGTAGTCAAGTGTTTAAACATTTGCATCACCAGGGACTCTACCACATTGCTAATTTCTGTTATTGAACTAAAATTATGAGAGATTCTTATAGTATTGGAGATAGTGAAACCAACTTTTTATCTCTTTCCCAATTTTGTCTATAGCCGACTCAGAATCATTCTTCTCAAACGTCTTCCTTCTCCCAGTGTTCTCTGTCTACTCCTTTTTTTGATCTGCCTTTGACCAACTCTCTCTTTTTGTACTTCCAGCCTCAATTTGAGTCAGTACTAGGAACTAGGGAGCACCCACCGCCCATTGCCATGTACTCCTTCCTGGCTCAGGATCTGGATTGGACTAGAGCTAGACTTGGTGGTGGGCTGCCACCAAGCAGGCTGAGAATGCCTCCTGTTCCCAGACAGCAATCCCAGGGGCAGCATTCAATCGTCAATTCTTCCCTGGCCCCACAAAGCCTGGAAAAGGACATGTAATCCCTTAGGCCACTGGGCAAACGCTTGCTTGTTCTCTAGTATAGTCAGAACCCTCTGGTGCCTGGCTCATCTGAGAATGAAAGGGCTCCCAGGGAGCACGCCCTGAACCCCAATCAGCACTGGTTCGGGAGCACTAGGTCCTTGTGGACTCCTCCCTTACCTTGTCTGCCATACCCAGTCATGCCGATCCTTGTGCATGTGCCACTGGGGACCTCATGCACCATGCAGTTCAGCCAGGCCAGGGAGACCTGTGAGGAGGTGACTGCAGAAGCCCAGGCAAGAAATGGCAATAGGGTGGTAGCAGCGGAGACAGTGAGATGTGGTTGGATGCAGGAGGTATTTTTAAGGTAGAGTCTTTATCCACCTTACACTTTCCCATCTCTGCGTGACTTTTATGTTCTTCTGCAGCCTTTTTAGTTCCTCCTCACCAAGTCCTCCCCACCCTTCAAGAACCACAACTGAAATGTTCCCTCCAGGACTCCTTCTATGATCTACCAAACCAAACTCATTGATGTCAAGTTGATTTCGACTTATAGCGACCCTATATGACAGAGTAGAAATGTCCCATAGGGTTTCTAAGGCTGTAAATCTTTACAGAAGCAGACTGCCACATCTTTCTCCCACAAAGCGGCTGGTGGGTTTGAACGGCTGACCTCTGTGTTAGCAGCTGAGCGCTTAAGCACTGTGCCACCAGGGATCCTCTATGATCTACAACCAGAAAAAAAATCCCTCCTTGTTTTCAACTGCCATACCCATTTTCCTCGACCTATCTTGAAACACAAACCATCTTTCAGTTTCTATTATAGCAATTGATGTTCATTTCTTATCTCTTCTACCAGGATATGAGATAGGACATAAGGGCGTGCCTGATGACCTTTGTTTTTCCATAAGGTTCCGCATGTTGTAGGTCCTTAATATTTGTTGAATGAATAATAAAGCAGAAACGTTGTACACATGGTACACAAATTACAGAAGACTAGACCCTTTGTAACTTTCCCTTCAGAAGCTGTCTCTAAGCAGGGCTGCCCTGGGATCCCTCAGACCTCCCAACACCCCACCAACTAACCTGTTGCAGCCGGGGTGTGTGGGGAGGGAGGCTCTGGGGGTTTGATCCAGCAGTAAACCAGTGACCTTTCTGACTGGTCAGTGCGGAGGCCATACAGTTGTTAAATATTTTGAGGGGTAAAAAATATATATTACACAACCTTTGCCAAGTCCACATTTTTTACATGTACAGTTTAGTGACACCAATTAATTAATCATGTTGTACAACCATCACCAGCATCCTTTGCCAAGTTTTCCATCACCATAAACAGATACTCACTGCTTCCTAAATAATGACTCCATCTTACCCCCTCCTTCCTGCCGCCGGTAACCACTAATAAACTTTGGTCTCTATACATTTGCCTGTTCTAGATATTTCATATAAGTGGGATCATACAATATTTGTCCTTTTGTGATTAACTTTCTTCACTCAGCATAATGTTTTCAAGGTTCATCCACGTTGTGACATGTATCAGGACTTTGTTTCTCTTTATGGCTGAGTATTTTCTGTTTATGTATGCAACACGTTTTGCTTATGCATTTGCCTGTTGGTGGACATTAAAGTTGTTTCCACCTTTTGGCTATTGTGAATAGTGATGCAGTAAACATTAGTGTATATGTGTTTGTGTTGCTGCTTTAAAGTTTCTTGGGTATATCCCTAGGAGTGGAATTTCTGGGTCATATAGTAGTTCTAACCCTATGGGACAGTTCTACCCTGTTCTAGGAGTCCCTGGGTGATGCAAACAGTGAAGCACTCGACTACTAGCTGAAAGGTTGGTGGTTCAAACCTACTCAGAGACACTTTGGAAGACAGGCCTGGCCCTCTGCTTCCAAAAGTTCACAGCCTTGAAAACCCTATGGAGCACATATCTATTCTGACACAGATAGGGTTACCATGAGTCGGAGCTGGCTTGATGGCAACTAACAACAGTAACAACATTGTAGTTCTGTGTTGAAGGTGTTAAATATTTTGAAAATCAGCCCTGCATAAGACAGGCAGCACTCAACCCAATGACACAGAAGAGATGCTGGATACAAATGCGTGCCACTGCTGTGAGATATTCTCACTAAATATGAGGTGCAGGCCAAGTGTGCTGAGGGAGGTGAGAAAAAGTGGGGGAATTTGGGTGTCGTTGAAAGCTGGGAGGCTGGGAAAATAATTTCATCTTTTGTTAATTACTTGTGTAAACTTGGGCAAAAGAACACTGGCCTAGGAGTCAGGAGGCCTGAGTTTCAGTTCTGGTGTTGACTCCTGCGCTTGCATCCTAGGCAAATCACTTCATCTTGTCACAGTTAATTCATCTAGAAAATGAGGTTACGGTAAGATACGGCGTTGGTTGATGGATATAAAAAGTTGTGAATAGAGCCTTGAGAATGGATGGCTCAAAAAAGAGAGCATTTATATATTGAGTTTTCCTGTAGAAGAAGGCATCCATTTTTTTGCTGTTCTTTAACAATGTATTAGTTCTAGACCAGTCATTGGAATTGAACATCTAGCCAAAGATGGAGAAAATAAAGAGGTGTATTCAACATTAACCTAATATTTCAATACTTGATGTTCTCACTGGTCTGAAATATTTTTGCTTGAAGCAGGAAGTATTTCTTGACAGCTCAAATCACAATTAAACCATGCTTCTTTTTCTCCCATAAAGATAGTTTTTTGTCATTTACATTCTTTGTTACTTCCCCTCTGAAAAGGCTCACAACACATTGCCAGATGTGTCAGGTTAGCATGGAGTAGGTTATGTAAATGTCTGGTATAGTTTCATTTATTATTATAGCTTTTATGATATGGTAAAAAAAAAAAAAATCACTTGTTGGTTACATTTTCCTGTGCAGATAGAATTGCTTAATAAAAGAAAAAGAAATAGAGTAACTGTCAGTAAATTACCCAAAAGCAGAAGTTAAGTTCCTTTCACATGAGTGCTCAAAAGTATTTCAGTCACACACTCTGGTCTTGTGTTGGCAGCTTGGAATTGGGGAAGGCCTGAGCAGTGTTGGGCAAAGTCAGAGGTGAAGATGCATGAACAGCCAGAGGAATGCAGGCCGGAGGTAGCCACATGGTGGTGGTGTTGGGGATGAGTCTTTGAGCAGAACCACTCAGCAGCAAAGGATACCGCTCACAAACCCAGTTATAATCCATGTAACAAAAACATGTTATGAACTTTCTAATTTTTCAGATACATGTTGTGTTTTGGGAATCTTGAAAACTCCCTGTAGAAACTTTCTCTAAACTGGTTCTGTTCAACATCAAACTCCAGATAATTTTCTGGATTTGGGAGACAGTTGGAATCTGAAATTCTTGGAAATAGGCATTGTTAAATTAGTTTAGAATCTGGCATAGAGATTACGGTTTTAACAATATGCACTTAAACTTGAATTGTCATCAGTTAGGCAAATATCAGATTTACCCAACTCATAATGCCCAGTCTGTTTTTTTCCCCATAAAAGCCATAAGTACAGTACCAAGTGGGAAACAAAGCCTGATGGGTGAGCGATGGGATAGCTGATTGTTTCCCTAGCAAAGGGAATGTTCATAACTCATTCAGACATCACTGAATAAATGCTAAGACTTGCTGTTGGCTACAAAAATCTGGGTTCTGTTTTTAATCTCAGTAAGGGAGCAGTTGTCATTGTAGCCTTTCAAGAAAGAATGGTACCTGAGAGAGAGCAGCACTGACAAGTAGGGCCAGAGATATAACAGGAGGAGCTTTGTTAACACAACAAGGATTTTGGAGACAGTATTTATGGTGCAGTGAATTATTTAATATGGCCCTTCTAACCATAGTGTTCATAACTCCCACCAAATGACTGGGTGGGACTATGCAAATGAGGTGCTTGTGGCCCACCAGGGGGATTGGATAGCTTGCTAGTAATGTAAATAAGGTTCATGGCACCCTTGTAGGGGTGGGACCTGACAAAGGGATTGGTAAATTTTGCCATCCTGCTAGGCTTAAAATAAGCCATCCCAGAGATGGGAAGGGAGAATCGCACCACCACCAAGAAAGAAGAGCCAGGAGTGGGGGGTGTCCTTTGGACCTGGGATCCCTGCACCGAGAAGCTCCTGGAACCAGGAGACAGAGAGAGAGAGAGAGAGAGAGAGAGAGAGAGAGAGAGAGAGAGAGCTGTAACACTGAAGACTGTGAGAAGTGGCAGCAGAGAAACTGCTGCAGTAGAGGCAGGAGGGCTTCCCAGCCCAGGTAGTGAGAAAGTTGAGCACTTTCAGGTAGGAGGCTTGCTGGTGGAGTACAGTGCCTCTGGCATTTGGTGGAGCTAGGTCTGCCAACCCATGGAGCCAGAGCTGAGTGCCTTCAGGTTGAGGCTTACTGGTGGAGTGGGGTGCCTCTGGGTATTTATCGGCAGAGCTAAAAGAGCTTTGTAACTCTTGCCTGAGCAGAGCAGAGGCCAGGCCGAGGGGCTGAGGGCAAGAGAGAGAACTGTCTGTGGGCACGGCTGAGAAGAGACTGTTCTGAGCCAAGAATTGTATCCTGAGCGTTCCTGAACCTGAATCGTAACCTCTTACTGCCCTAATAAACCCCATAATCATGAATATTGTCTGTGGGTTCTGCGTGGCCATTGCAACGAATTATCGAACCCAGCAGAGAAGCAGAGAGGGCCTTGGGAGGGGCAGCTGGTGTCAGAATTGGTAAAAAGGTTGGAGAGAGGAGGTATGTCTGACCTCTGCCTCAGAGGAATCAGCCTTGGGCTGTTGATCTTGATTCTCCTTCCTCCTTGTGAAGTTAGACGAGGAGGTCAGACACCCCTGCCATGCCATTTTTACAGCATGTTAGCACATTCTGCTTCATAAAATTAAATTTTCTGATTGCTCTTGTTATTAAAATGCAAATGTACAAAATATAGGCCTGATTAGTTTCATAAGTCCCTCCCTAATTCTGCTTATACCAGATGTAGGTTGATGCTTTGTTTTTAACTTAGGCTTGATGTTTTAAGGAAGATTTTCAGTTTAAGTATTGTAACTAAGGGGCAGCAGAGACAATTATCCCTTCAAGTCTCTGAGCAAATGTCACCTTCTCAACGAGGCCTACTTTGACCACCTTATTTAAAATCATATCTCCCCCACCCCCCACACACTTTTTCTCTATAGCAATGAACACTTTCCAATCTACTATATAATTTACTTATTATTTATTATGTTTATTGCTTATTAACTGTCTCCCTCTACTAGAAGGCAACCTCCAAAAAGGCAGGAGCATCTTGGGTTGTTCACTGACACATCTTTAGTGCCATGAACAATGCCTGGTTTATAGTAGGCATGCAGTAAATATTTGTGGAATGATTGAATGGACATCTATATATCTGCAGCTTCAAATCCTTTCTGTTCATAGAATACTACCAACATCTAAGAACCCCAAGGTTCACTTCTTGAAGGAAAAACTTCTGTGGGAGTATGTGATCAAAGTTTACCCAGAGTACTGATGTTAGTTCACAAATGTTTGGAGCTCCAGTCACTATGTGAACACTTACCAGTGTCAACTCTGTGAAGGACAATAAGGAGAAAGCTCTCTTAGTTAGTAGAAAGTCAAGTCAGCATGTATTTGTAAAGCACTCATTTCTGTGTACCCAGTGCTGAACCCACTGTGGGGCTCCCCCTGAAGGAGAAGGCCCTGCCCTTGTTCTCAACAAGTTTGCCATCTGGCTGGAGAAGTTTCTTTAGTAATGGCTTCCTAGGGTTCATGACTCTTATTATCAAGAGAATCCATGTAAGCTTGATTCTCTCATGACAACAAAGATCATTTAAAGTACTTACAACCACTTGCTCAGACGAGCAGCCGATTCTTTTGGTCTGTTGACCAAAGATTTTTAAAAACCGTTGTTGGTACAGTGAGGCTGAGCTGAGTATTTTCAAAGTAACTCTATATCTGAGTGCTTTTGTGTGTTTCCCTGTGGTCCTCTGTTTGCTGTGAACGATTCAGCCCTGATGGGATGCCCAGCTCTCTTATCTATTTAACTAAGACCTGGCTCACCAGTCAGAGCCCCACAGGCCTCCCCCGCGTGTGTTCCCTCGATCTTACCTGACTGATGCAGTTGTCACTGGTCTCACTGTCTCTGGTCCTCCCACTTCCAGCCCCTCCTGCACAACAGAGCCAGATTAATCTTCTCAAATCATGGCTTTCACCTCATCAGGCTCCTCTTTAGGAATCAATCCTGTAATTCACAGAACTAAATCCAAACGCCTCCAAACAGTTTAGTGGGTTAATGTCTAGGTTCCTCTTGCTCATTCTTGTCTGGGTTCTAGACAGAATTCTAAACCTAGAATTCTAAGCCTCCCATCAAATGGTCCCACCTTGTTTAGATGACCTCAGCTCCTACTCTATGTCAGAATGAACACTCTGCTCCAATCTGATCTCTGCTGTTCTTTCCCCTTCCACTTTCTTACTTGCCCCTTCCCAGCCTTGAACTCCATGCTTGTACCTATCTCCATGCCTTTGTTTATGCTCTTTCTCATTCATCCATCCATTCATCAAGTTTGTACTATGTACTAAGCAGTGTTTTGGATCCTGGGGGTACAAATTTGGCAACCTGGATTACGCCCTCTCTCCTCCCTCAATCCAAGGCAATAAAAACTATGCATGTCTTTAAGAACCAGTTCAAATTTCACCTTCTCAAAGGTTTCCCTGACTGATCCCTCTGGACAGTGGAAGGCAGCTGAATGCAATGGTTAGGAGCAAAGCTTGGAAATCAGATAAATCTGGGTTTGAATTTTGCTCTGCCCCAATACCTGTGAACTATTGGGCAAGTTATTCAAACTTTCTAAGCCTCTGTTACCTCATCTAAAAAATGGGGATCATAGTAACTCATAGGTTCCTTGTGAGGATGAAGAGAAATTCATAATCAGTGGTGATGTTGCTGTTATTATTTTTTCTTCTCTGAAACTTATATCAAGAATAAATGATGCCAACCAAAGACACAAGGAAAATATTAGCCCAAAGGACTAAAAGACCACATGAACCAGAGACTCCACCAGCCTGAGACCAGAATAACTAGATGGTGCCCTGCTACCCTTCTGACAGGGATCACAACAGAAAGTCCCGGACAGAGCAGAAGAAAAATGTAGAACAGAATTCAAATTCATGAAAAAAGACCAGACTTACTGGTCTGACAGAGACTGGAGGAACCTCTGAAACTATGGTCCCAGACACTCTGCTTCCCTAGAACTGAAACCATTCCCAAAGCTTACTTTTCAGACAAAGATTAGACAGGGCTATAAAACAAATAACATACATGAGGAACATGCTTCTTAGTTCAATCCAATATATGAGACTAAGGGGGCAGCTTCTGTCCAAAAAGCAGGACGAGAAGGCAGGAAGGGACAGGAATTGGATGAATGGACACAGGCAACCCGGGGCAGAAAAGGGGAGCATGCTGTCACATTATGGGGATTGCAACCAATGTCACAAAATAGTATGTGTATAAATTTTTGAATGAGAAAGTAACTTGAGCTGTAAACTTTCACCTAAAGCACAATAAAAATAAACAAATAAATGATGCCTGGTCACTCAAGAATGAGTGAGTATTGCTTATAGTGTTTTTTGTGTGGTTCATGAAACCCCTTCCTTCCCCTGAACTCAGCAGTTCTTAACAAATACTCAGTGAATGTATGCACAGTAAAAGGACACTTGACTGTCTCATCATCTCTCTCCTATTGGCTACCCATTTCCTCAGGGACACTGGCTTCTGGCTATCCTTTCTATATCACCTTCCAGAAAGATGAACCCTTTCTGTGGACTGAAAGTCATCAAGATAGGAATGGAGATACCTCCATCTGATTGGGAGCTAGTGGGGGAGGGAAACTTTTACAAACTAGAGGGTGCCTGAATTTCCAGCTAGTGTTAAGTGGCCATAGCAAAGATAACCCATGGCTTCAATTTGTTCTGTCAAAGATGGAATTAAAAGTAAATTTGAAATTTCACAACATTGTTCTCTCTATTACGGGTGCTGCTGTGCATTAAAATCGTCAGTGTGAGGCTCATTGGGATGGGCAGAGATTCAATCACAGCTAATGGCTTGAGGAAATGGGGTGGTGAGAATTAGGGTCATCCATCCCAATCGGGGCAAGAAGGAGAACCAGGAAATGTGCTTTTCAATCTTGACATTTTGCCAGCTGGAGCTGGAGGGAAATGTTTTCTGAATTCATTCAACACCGTACTCACAAATCACAGAGATAGCTGTATTCAATGAGAATAGATACAATTTTTATGTGGTCTAGTTGAAGACTTGCTCCACCCACTAAGAGTTGTGCAGAGTACCCCTTAGGGACCCTCAAAATAGACCACATTGCTAGGTAGAAGCCCACTGTAACAAATGCCATACCATGTTAATGATTGGTTTTGTGGTGCAATGAGGTTATTTACATAAGGAACCCTGGTGGTGCAGTGGTTAAGCACTAGGCTGCTAACTGAATGGTAGGTGGTTCGAACCCACCAGCTGCTCCTCGGGAGAAAGATGTGGCAGTCTGTTTCTGTAAAGATTTAAAAAAAAAAAAAAAAAAGCCAAACCTGTTGCAGTCGAGTTGATTCTGACTCATATTGACCCTATAGGACTGAGTAGAACTGCCCCATAGGGTTTCCAAGGAGCAGCTGGTGGATTCAAACTGCTGACCTTTTGGTTAGCAGCTGAACACTTAACCACTCTGCCACCAGGGTCCTCTGTAAAGATTACAGCCTTGGAAATTCTGTGGCAAAAGTTCTACTCTGTCTTATACAATTGCTGTGAATTGGAGTTGACTTCACGGCAATGGGTTTGGTTTTGGTTTTAGCAATAGTCTGGAATAATTCAATATGACAGATGCATCCGCCAAAAGCCTGCGTATTTAGCCATCTATTTAACTAGAATATTGTCTACTAGGTATAAAATTTAAGTGTGTCTACTTTTGAATACCTATTTGGTGTTAAGTAGTCCTAATAAGAATGAATATTCTAAATAGGTTACAAATTAATTTTATAGTTTACAAGAAAACTTTCACAAGATCTCATCTGGTTCCTACAACAACCCTGGAACAAAGGCAGGGTAGATAATTATCTCCATTTCACAGCAGAAGAAAAAGAGAGGTTAAATGACTCGACCAAGGTCACAAAGCCTGTGAGTAGCAGAGCTAGGACAAGAATCCTAGTAGCCGTGATTATTTTTGTTATTACTATCATGGTGATTATTATATGGACTCCTTGACATACTTCTCTGATTTTTCTGCTCTGTGCTGTACACAGAGATTTCTGGAATGCATGTGCCCCTGAGCAGCTTCAGCTGACTCTAGGCTGGGGAGTAGGGTGTCCCTGGTTGGGTCCTTGACTTTCACAGGGGCAGAAAGGGCTGGAAGACCGGCCTTGCCCTTCTGGCCCACTTCCTCATTTTGCCTGGGGCCAGGCCTGAATGGGATGGTTAGAACCGGAGCCCTTTTTACATTTCATGTTTTTCTGGTTTCTAAAAACGAAAATGGCAAGAAACCCCTGCAGCGGGAATGTCTGTTCCAGGCAGGGTGTTCCCTGTGTCTCCTCCCATGGGTGGCTCTGCCTTTAGGGCATTCCTACTCCTTTTCCTTGGTATGCGATCACTCTGACAAGTGTTAAAAAATACATCACATTCTGGGTATTTCACACATGTCCTGGTCTGCCTGTTGGATCAGAGTCTAAATGCAATAGGTGACATGGACTCATTTCATTTTCAAAAGTTTTCTTAAACTTGGGAAGGGCACATTTTGCCAAGATTATGCTGATGCTTTAGGTAGGGACCCTCCCCGGCCCCAGGAGCATTGGGCTGGATGTCTTGAGTCAGGGAAGGAGAATTGGTGACCAGAACAGGCTGGCACGTGCTGGTTTGTGGGGGAGGGGCACGACAAAGACAAGTCCTGGCGCTTCATTATTTGAAAGAGAGATTACTCACTCACATTTTGTCTTTACTTGAAATCCTTTTGGGGGAAAAAAATTCCAGGAAAGGAACGTCATTAAATTGGAACCCCCAAGGTTGTGTGAATGGGGAGGGTTTTAATTGCATAAGAAAATGTAAAACCCTTGCTGCTCGGACTCTTCCTAGTTGGAACGCGCCCACCTTGTACATCTGCATTAATCTTGCTGCTGATACTTTTCACAGTTGTTTCTGAGAGCAAGGACTTCATTTTTGGATGCCCACAATTCAAAGAACGGTGCCAGGGGAAACCCAGAGCCGTCTAGCAACTCTACTCAGAGAATGCAAAATAGTCACACTCTCCCATCCTCCCCTGTACACACCCCCTAAATATGATGAACTCTGAGGACTGCAGGGGAAGGCCTGACTTTGAAAGTCTCTTTTACAGGCTGCAAGAAATGCTTACCCACATAAACTCTGAACATCTGGGGAGAGAGAGAAAGAAAGACGGGTTAGGCAGGGAGAACTTCTCTGCAGAATAAGCCAAGAGCACAACATCAGCAGTCAACAACGTGACAGAGGAAGGCAGGCAAATAGCCAAGAATCTCTGAGCAAAAGCTAAGCAGCAGAGGCAGTCCCCTGTCCCAGCTGAGTCACCCGCCCCAAAGTGTTGGATGGTGCCCACCAGTTGCCTGAGCAACAAGGAGGTGTCCAGAATCCATTTGAGCTCCAGGCTCCAAGGAGGGTCCTCCATATTCTTTCCCAACTGTGTGGTGAGCAGTTGGAGGGTCCATAGGGGCTGTGGTGGCTTGGGGCTTTGGGAGCACCTTTCCACGGCCAGCACTCTGGGGACTTCATATAAGCAGTAAGGCAGCTGCATGCTTCTCAAGCTCTGATCTGCACGTAAAATCATATTTGTTATTGGAATCTAACCCTTTCAGTATAGCTGTTACTTAATTTTTAAGTTGTACTTTGCTGGCTGGAATTGTGCTCTTCTCCTCAGAGTCTCTAGCACATATTCCCCCCCAACCCCCTTCCAGTATGAAGCTGTGGTGGCACAGTGGTTAAGCGCTGGGCTGCTAACCAAAAGATCTGTGGTTTGAACCCACCAGAGGCTTCACGGGAGAAAAGACCTGGCAATGTGCTCCCAAAAAGATTATAGCCTTGGAAACCCTGTGGGGCAGTTCTACTCTGTCGTATAGGGTCGCTATGAGTCAGAATAGACTCCAAGGCACTCAACAACCCACCCCAGCAGCCCATTCTCAAGGGTTTGGCTGAAAGAAAGAGTGAGTATTGGGCCACTTAAAATGTCTCAAGTCCTAGGAATATCAGGCCCTCTGAGAGGAGGTGGCTTTATGTCCACCAGCTGCACGCAGTCCTCTTCCCGAAGGGAGTGGAGGGAAACACACACAAACGCCAGCCGCCCCCGCAATGCCTCAGCACCGACTCTTTTATCAAGACTCTTGGCTTCTAAAACTAAACTGCGTTCCCTAAGACTCCTTCCTTTATTTCCTGACTCCCAGAAATATCTGGTGTGAGAACAGGCAGAGGAATCTCCTGGGGTGAATTTGGAAGGAAGGGAGTAATCTCAGGATTGGGTAACTTTCACGAGCGAGCAGAATCAAAATCAGCGGTTTTTAACCGTGCTGCACAACAGAATCATCTGGGGGAGCTGGTACAGAATAGCAACGCCCAGGCCCAGACACTCAGTTCAACTGACAGGGGCTTTTAACATTTCCCAAGCGATTCTGAGATGCAATCAAGATTGAGAACCACTGATACAAAGATGAGGAGCGTGGGCGTGAACACAGAGGTAAAAAAGTCCTTATGTGGTGTGTAACAGGGTCCAACGACTCTGTCTTCAAGAAGTCTCCTCTGTCTTGGGCCGGTCAAGCAGCTGTGCTTGTTGGTGGAGACCTTTCTTCCTCTCTTTAACTATGAGACACGCCATCCAGCTTGCTCCATACCTGAGGGATGGGGTCCTGAAACTCAGCAGAGGAGAAATACAACTTCAAAGCATTGGGGGGAGGGGGGAGTGGTGGGTTGAGTTTTTTCTTTACTTCTAAAATAAAACCCAGAACAGGGGTGGGGCAAAGACAAACGGAGGGAAGAAAGGGAAGTGAAACAGAGTCAAGAAAGAAGAGTAGAGAATCCAAGAAGATTAAAAACACCCGCACACCTGTTTTTTGAACAACTCAGAAGATTGACTCCTTTTGACTCAAAGGAGTAAAATTGCAAGTGGACTTCCTTGGAAATCTGTCCCAAATCTTTGAGTAGCTATCTCTCTGGCAGCTGCTTTGGGATGGTTATTTCAGTGTCCCAGAGGAAAGATATTTTGGGGTTTAGGCCTTGCCAGAAATAAGAAGCCAAGGGAAAAGAAGAAACATTACAGAATTTCCAAAAATATTTTGATAGCGATGCAAAACCTTGTAGATGCTTAAAGAAAAATTAGAGTGCACTCTTATTTTAAGGAAGCCTAGTAAACTGGCTTTGTATTTTGATCAAAAGAGTAATTATGTTTCCTGTGTCGTCTGATCTGTGGAAAGGTCTGTAAGTTCATAGATATACATGCTTGAGTGTATGTGTGTACTTGTGTGTTTGTGTGTGTACATTTGTATATATGCATGCATTTGTGTGTACCCTCTTTGGCTAGGTTTCAAAGACCAGGTCATTATACAAAATCAGTGTTATGTGAAAGCTGAGAATGACCACATCAGATCACAAAATGGAGGATGACAACATCATTATATAACAGCCAAATTACATCATAGTATAACTGCCAAACTACATCATTACATAACTGCCAAACAACTGAGAATCATGACCTAGCCAAGTTGACACATAACCTTAACCATCACAGGCAGTGTTACTCTCGCCTCGCAACTTTGTGTTCATTACTGCCAGACGTACGTTGTTAATGCGCAAAATACTCAGATAGTAGATATTTTACTTGTAATGTGAAATGTTGGATAACGAGATAATTGATAAGTGAGGAGAAGGGTATATATATTTTTGGTTATGTGTTATGTTATTTCCTATATGGAATAGAGGGGGACATTGATGGTTCAGTGGTAGAACTCTTGCCTTCCATGCAGGAGACCTGGGTTCAATTCCCAGTCAGTGCACCTCATATGCAGCCACCCCGTCTGTCAGTGGAGGTTTGTGTGTTGCTATGATATTTCAGTGGAGCTTCTAGACTAAGATGGACTAGGAAGAAAGGCCTGGTGATCTACTTTGGAAAAGCAGCCAATGAAAATCTTGTGGATCACAAAGGTCCCATGACTCAGGACCAATCAGCATTTCATTAAGTTGTGCATGGCATTGCCATGAGTTGGGGGCCGACTCAACATCAGCTAACAGCAACAAGAAACATGTGGAATAGATAAATTCATTTTTGGTTTTAATATAATATAGAAGTTTTCCTATTTTGGGAAAATGAGAAGGTGATATCAGTTAAGTCTGGTAGGACAGATAAACAGAAGGCTTCAGCTAGTAGTTTAAAGTTGGACTAGAAAAGCAAAAGCAAAACAAAACTAGTTGTCTTCGAGTCGATTCTGACTAATGGCAACCCCAAGTGTGTCAGAGTAGAACTGTGCTCCGTAGGGTTTTCAGTGGCTGTTTTTTTCAGAAGTAGATTGCCAGGGCTTTCTTCTCAGGAGACCCTGAGTAAACTTGAACCATTAATCTCTCTGTTAGCAGCAAACATGTTAACCATCTGCACCACCCAGGAACTCCTAAAGGTGGACTATACATCTCAAATCAAACATGACCCTACCTATGTATGGTAATCACGGTAGCACTGGGCTGTTACTGCAACTCAGGGACCTTTTGTGGGCCTGGCTGGAGAAATAATGTGCTCCTGATAAAGCTTGCTGTGATCCTCCACTAGTCCCTCTTCCCTCCACCAACTCCTGCTTCTCTTACATTGCTTAGGAAAAGTGTCTTCTTTCTAATGTGCCCTACTCTTAGTGGCTAAAGGACTTTGCTCCTTCCCAGTGGCCCGGGAATAAGGCTATTTTATGGGTTCTCGTTTTTAATTGGGGCAGTTCTACTCTGTCCTATAGGGTTGCTATGAGTCGGAATCGACTTGACAGCAGTGGAGTTTGGGTCTTATTTTTAATTAGTTTAAGCTATTAGTTGTTCTGTAATATTTTGTTTGTTATAATGTGCTCATTTTCTTTATTAACACCCCAAGGGCAGTGCTGTACGGGGTGCAGTTTTAAAAAATAAAATTGAAAATAATGTTAGTTATGCCTTGGAGGTTGGCAGATGTGGCTTTAAGAAATATCACACTGTAAGGGTATCCCTCAGTCAAGGGCACATTAATAAATATCTACCTATCAGTAAACTTGTCTGGGCAGCCAAATCCGTAGAATCAGTGTGGGATCAAAGCTACCAAAAGTGGCAAAGCTTTGCCTATCTCAGCAAAGAAGGTCTCCGTGCATGTTGGGACCAAGTAATAAGCATTTTTTATGGTGGAAAGTCAAAGTACACAACCTGAAGGAACAAGATTTTCCCAGCTGTCAAAAATATGACCCCTTTTGAGGGATAGGCCACTGATACTAAGCAGAATACAGATTCTTCTGATCTAGAACTCAGCAATTGGGTAAACAGTATCTTATCCGCTCCATAAAGTGTGTTAAAAAAAACTCACCCTGGTAGCTCATTTTGTTTTGACTTTTCCTGTGATAAGGGAAAGAAATTGCATCTTTTATTTAAAAAAAAAAATTCTCTTCATTCACCTGATTATACCTGCAGGAGTTTGTTTCCTTGAAGTTTAAAATAATCGACTTTGGTAATATGTAACCTTCCAAAGCCGAGTATCAAGTTCATAGTGTTGCTGAACTGAAGAATGAGTTTGATTAGGAAAGTCTTCAAGTTGAATGTTAATTGATAATGATAATTAAATTTTTAGAGTGCTTTACAGTTTATAAAAAGCGTTTACTTGTCCCCTCATTTAATTTGCACAATCTCAGGAGGAAGATCAGGCAGGTTTTACTACCTCTGTTTTATGGGTGGAGAGGCCCCAAGTCACAAAACTGGTACATGAAGAATTTAAGTCTTCTGACACCAAACCCATGTAAGGACTGTTAAAAGCTAATGAATTATGTGTAGGTGTCTTGGATCATATGGTTTCTTATTTTAGTTTTTAATTTCATCAAGTTTCTTTTAAGGGAAAAATCTCAGATAGTAAGTGAACTCAAGCTTCCTGTGGTTTCATCTCTCTCTGTTCCACATTCATCAGCCCTGTTCACTCAGGCAGCTGTTGTTCCTGGTTCCATTACTGAATCAGATCTGGAAAAATTCTCGTTCCTCTTAGTGTAGTCCAGCCCAGCTGTGACAACACTGGACTCTTTCAAAATTGGCTCATCCTAGTAAACCACGAAAACAATTATAAAAACATGTACATGGATTAGTTTATGGAGCACAAGTTTTTTAATTCTAACTTAACTATAGCCTGGCTTATATATCCAGTGAAGTCTCTGGGTGATGCAAACTGTTAATGCACTCAGCTGCTAACTGAAAGGTTGGAGGTTCAGGTCCACCAAGAGGCGCCTTGAAGAAATGCCTGGTGATCTACTTCTGAAAAATCACTGGTTTCATAGGCCCAGTAATTTTCAGGAAATCTGACTCCAGTTTCTATGCCTTTAATCCTTTTGGGGTGATGAAGAAGATGTGATACCAAGATACTGAAACTCCTAGCCTAGGGTGGATTTCGGATCTGACAAGATATTCATTCCTCCCTGGAGAGGGCTCAAGTGTGAGCCCTCTCTAACCTGCTATACCTCTGTTCTGTGGCCACCTTTGTTTCTCTTAGCCCTGCTAGATTCCACTTCCATTCATGATATGATGGAAAAGCACTAGGCTGGGAGGAAGGGGCCAGTGAACAAGCCCCTGGTTCAGTCGTGTGATGTTGGCATGTCACTTCGCTTTTCTGGGTCTCAGTCTCCGCATTTGGGAAGTAAATGGGATAAACTCGCTCATATGTTTCCCAAACTCTTCCCTGGAAGTCTCTCTATGTTGTCAGAGATTCCTAGTGGCCAGAACCTGAGAAGACACAGGCTGAGGTGGTGAAGGAAATGCCATATTTAACCAATGCATGTGCATATGGGAGAGGGTTGGGTTGGACCTGGGACCCAGAAATGAAAAGACCCTGCTCATACAAAACCCTAAGGGGTTGAAAACAAACTCATTTTGGGCCCAGAGATGCAAATAACAGATAAGCAAGATAATGACCTCCAAGAGTTGAAACCTATAGAAGATGCATAACTATCTCAAGGATTGGCAGATGACACCAGATGGGCCTCTTTTCTGCTAGAATGTAAACTTTGCTATAACAGGAATTTTTGTTCTGTTTAATGGTGGACCCCACACACAGATACTCAATAAATGCTTGTTGAATGACAAATTTATATTAAGCTAAAAGAGCTATGTGAGATTATCTAATTTAGATAAGTGCATTCACATTAACCAGTTGCTAGAGTCGATTCTTCGACTCCATGTATGTTAGAGTAGAACTGTGCTTCATAGGGTTTTCAGTGGCTGATTTTTTGGAAGTAGATCTTCCATGGTGCCTTAGTGTGGACTTGAACCTCCAGCCTTTTGATTAGCAGCTGAGCATGTTCACTGTGCACCACCCAGGGACTCTGGGTCCTAGGGTCAATCAATGAGTATACTCATTGCTGTTGAGTCGATTTTGACTCACGTGGCCTTGTAAGACAGAATAGGACTGCCCCATAGCTTTTCCAAGGCTGTAAATCTTTATGGAAGCAGACTGCCACATCTTTCTCCCACAGAGCAACTGGTGAATCCAAACCGCTGACCTTTTGGTTAGCAGCAAAGACCTTAACCACTGCGCCACCAGGGCTCCTAATCTCTGGGTTAAGACTGGTTGCTGTTGAGTGGATTCCAACTCATAGCAACCCTATACGACAGAGTAGAACTGCCCCATAAGGTTTCCAAGGAGCAGCTGGTGGATTCGAACTGCTGACCTTTTGGTTAGCAGCTGTAGCTCTTAACCACTGTGCCACCAGGGCTCCAATCTCTGGGTAGAAGTGGTTTATTCAGAATCACTAGCTAAGCTACTATCCAAAGGAAACCTGTCAGCATGGAGTCAATTCTGACTCATAGTGACCGTATAGGACAGAGTAGAACTGCTCCATAGGGTTTCCAAGCAGCGGCTGGTGGATTCAAACTGCCAGCCTTTTGGTTAGCAGCCAAGCTCTTAACCACTGCGCAACCAGGTTCACTAAATGGCTTGGACTTGCCCTTTCCCTACTTTAACCCTTGCCTGTGGAATGTTTGGTCTGACATTTCTGACTCTGCCCATCAACATCCTAGAATAATCATACAGTAACACAATTTGGTCATTAGCTGCAATGGTCAGCAGGATCAGGCAATCCTCTGGAGATTTTTGATTGTATAGAACTAAGGGCACGTTAACGTGTGGGTAGATATGTAAGTAAGTAGATATTAAACAGAAAGAAAAGGAGAAAAAGAGGAGAAAGCCGCCATGTCTCTGTGGGTGCCTCCCTCAGATAATCAGGAATATGCTCAGATCAGTTAATATCATTTTACATATAATAACTGCAGCCAGGGTTTTCTGAACACACAAAAAAAGCCTGACACAAATAAGGAGAAAACCAAACAGGGTTGGAAAACACCTAGCAGTGCTCACAAAAGGGGCCAATTCCAAAGTTTGGAACTGTGGGGAGCCACACTCCCCCTGAGGCTAGGAGAGCTTCTTGTTTGCTCCCTCCTTCTACAGAAGGTTCAGGCTTCTCTCTCTTTGGTGTAGCTCCTCTTCAGAACTCAATTCCATAATCTGATGATTTTGCTTTTCTGCTTAGCTTCTACATTACCAGTTGCCATTGATTGAGTTGATTCCTACTCGTGGTGACCCCGTGTGTGTCAGAGTAGAGCTGTGCTCCATAGGGTTTTCAATGACTGACTTTTTGGAAATAGATTACCAGGCCTTTCTTTCGAGGTGCCTCTCAGTGAACTTGAACCTCCAAACTTTCATTAACTGTTTGCAGCACCCAGGGATTCCAGTTCCTATGTTACTATTTGCTTTTGTTCTTTTTTTTCTACCAGCCTCCTGTTCTGTCTGAGTCTGTGTCTTCTTATGAAACATCTCCTCGTGGGTGTGTGCCTGGGCTGTGAGACACAGACACCAGGGTAGTACACTTATTGGTTCGCCCCTTGTGTTCTTCCCAAGAGACGTGTAGGTTTACATAGTTTGGGTTATATATGATCCTTGCCCTGTAGGCAGTTTATAACCATGGAACAGATAAGGCAGGATAATATTGGATAACTTATAAATAAGTAAATCAATTGACTAGAATAAGATAAGTCATAAGGAATACATTCAAAACACATAATTTACAAGGAAATAGGGTTAATTGCTTTTAGTAGAGGCCTGGCAGATAGGATGGATTTATGACTTGTTTATTCCCTCATCCAACTTTAGCTGGGCTGTCGTGCTGTGTTGGACGTTGTAAGACAGAAGATGGATAAGACATGGTTCCTACCCTCAGAAGTTACAATTTGCAGAAGAGATGAGCTGTGTGTACACATCTAAAATACTAAGTAAAAAGTGTTAAATGATACCAAAAAAAAAAAAAAGAAAGAAAAAAGGCATACAAACAACTTGGACAAGAAAGCAGAGATTTTTGGCTGTGAAGGAGGTGGAAACATTTGAGCTGGACTTGAAGCATGGACGGGATTTCATATTTTCACATAACCAAAGTTTCACCAGGCCACCGATGCCTCAAGGCAAAAACAGGTCACATTAACTGAGGAAAATGGCATTTTTCTCGCTTTGGCCCTTATCTACCATAGTAGCTGTCATGGATTGAATTGTTTCTCCCAAAAAAATGTGTCAATTTGGCTAGGCCATGATTCCCAGTATTGTGTGATTGTCCACCATCCACCATTTTGTGATCTGATGTGATTTTCCTATGCGTTGTAAATCCTACCTCTATAATGCTGATGAGGCAGGATTAGAGGCAGTTATGTTAATGAGGCAGGACCCAATCTATAAGATTGGATTGTGTGTTCAGCCAATCTCTTTTGAGATATAAAAGAGAGAAGCAACAGAGAGACAGGGGACCTCATACCACTAAGAAACAAGAGCCAGGAGAATAGTGTGTCCTTTGGACCCATAGTCCCTGTGCAGAGAAACTGCTCGACTGGGGAAGATTGATGACGAGGACCTTCCCCCAGAGCCAACAGATAGAGAAAGCCTTCGCCTGGAGCTGGTACCCTGAATTCGAACTTCTAGCCTCCTAGACTGTGAGAAAATAAAATTCTGTTTGCTGAAGGCATCCACTTGTGGTATTTCTGTTTTAGTAGCACTACATGACTAAGACAGCATTCTCAGAAGCCTACAAAATCTGCTTGCCCCAATATTTTTGGATATCATCAGGGCAGTAGTTCTTAACCTTTTGAGGATCGTATTCTCTTCTGAAATTTATGAAACCTCTTTCCAGAAAAATAAACATACATACCTAATAATTTGCATACAGTTTTGGCAGTTCATGGGCCCCTGAAATCTATTCTTGGGCTTCCAGGGGCTCATGGCTCCTAGTTTAAGAACTCTTGTTGCAGACACTCCCTGATGTCCTGAAGCCATTGGTGTTTAGAGCTACCAGTAGCAAGGCCACTCTGCCAGAGCCCCCAAGTACAGAAGCCACACTGTGTTCTCTGGAGCCTTGGTGCCCCTGGTGCAGGCTAATCTGCATAACTCTGAAGGCCAATTTTGGTGCCAAAGCAATGCTTCTTGCTAATGCACATATGCATACACACACACACACTCATACTCACACAAAATCAGAGTGGAGGATGTTGTGGAGGGTGTACAGTATATATTTTTAAAAGTTTCCCCGGTGATTCCAACATTGTAATGTGTCCCCCACACCCACTGCCTCAGGATGTTGTTCTATGAGACTCCTTAATCCCTCATGCGGAAAGACTCCTGGCAAGCCCATCAGACAGGCCCAGACGACTCTGTATCCTGGCTGTGAGCCCAGCTTAGCTCAGCTTGACATCCCTCCCACTCCCCTTCCACCCTGTATTAGTATTGAAGCTAAATGGCAAAAAAAGGTCACAAACAAGGAAACTCTAGAAAGCAGGCAGTCTACTAGCGTTTAGAAAATATTTCTATATACAATTTCATTGAGCAGGAGCTGGGCTGGAGTCTTTTGGAATCAAGGATGTGATACCTGAGGTTGCTGGCTGAATGTTAAGCTGTTCTGATCTGCAACTTTCAAATTAGACTAGCTTCTGGGAGTAGTGAGTAGGTTGGAGTGATTACCATGCCCCTATTACTATTTTTGATGCCATTTAACATCAGCCTGGTATCTGCCTCAGGACCAAGGCTGGATTACCAGTAGGCAGAGTAAGTCCATACTATTGCCCTAGCAGCATCTTCCTCCCATTTTTCCACTCACACCTTAATCAAGTCCATATGGGCTCTTTTCTCTGTCAAGACCCCCTTTCTCACCTAGAAAGCGCAACCTAGGCAGAACCATGTCGTTGTTAGGTGCCACCAAGTTGGTTCCGACTGCTAGCAACCAAACACTGTCCAGTCCTGCGCCATCCTTACAATCATTGCTATGTTTGAGCCCATTGTTGCAGCCACTGTGTCAATCTATCTCATTGAGGGTCTTCCTCTTTTTCACTGACCCTCTACTTTACCAAGCATGATGTCCTCCAGGGACTGGTCCCTCCTGATAACATGTCCAAAGTACGTGAGACGAAGTCTCGTCATCCTCGCTTTTAAGGAGTATTCTGGCTATACTTCTTCCAAGACAGATTTGTTCATTCTTCTGGCAGGTCACAGGTACCCCTTTATTTCTGGAGGGTAGCCTGCATCTCTGAAGACTTGAAGACAAACACTTACTTCATAGACCTCAGCACTGCTGAAGAATTGTTATGTTTCTAACAGTTACTCATAAATACCCTCTATCTGAATATTGGGTCAGGTACTTTAGAAATGCATCATTTATTGCAGATTTCTGGCAGGACGATGTTCTGGGGAATGTGTGAGACAGGGGCCTTCCTGATGCTCCTTGATTTACACCACGTAGCAACCACGTTTACCATCTGTGAACCAGGCCTTCTTCTTGCCTTAAGTTTTTCTTTCTCTTTTTCTTTGTGTCTCTCTCCCACCCTGCTCTTGCTTTCTTTTATTCTTGGCTTAAATTTAATGTAAAACTTCTGCTGCCTTAAGTATTTTCACTAGAAGGAGAAGGCGATGACTTTTTAATCTCTCTAGTTCTTTCTCATAACTTTCAATCCTGACATTTGCCCTGAAATTGTCATGCTCAAAAACATCCTAAAATGGAGGTAAGGAGAAGGGGAAACAGGAAGAGAAATCCTGACCTCCGTGACCCTGACTTAAGAGCCCAGGCTACTTGTCACTGTCCAGAGAGAGTCCAGAGCCTTAGAGAAGGACTTGATAGCAGGGGTGCTCACAAATAGTAGGTTGGGAATTCCTAATCTATACTGCCATTAAAGCAGACTATTTTTGAGGTTTCAGAGCTGAATTGTGTTAAAAGATGAACTTTTAAACTGAGGGTTATTACCATCCTGGATTCCCTGGGTGGTGTAAATGGTTAACGCGGTTGGCTGCTAACTGAGAGGCTGGAAGTTTGAGTCCACTCAGGGGCACCTTGAAAGAAAGGCCTGGCAATCTACTTCCAAAACATTAGCCATTAAAAACCCTACAGAACTGATTTAACAGCAACTGGTAGCTGGTAATCGCTATCTTTGAAATTTACCTCTTGGGAGGTTGATGGCAGCCTGAATTTGCCTGCTTTCAGGGCAATGTGCTTTTGAATTTGCTTCCATTTCTTTCTTTATCTCCTTAAACTTGGGACTGTGAGGACTCAGGGGTATTGCCTCATTGAGAAAGGGAACACTTTTGGCACTGAATGTGGATGTAGCAAGCACAGCATGACCAAGGTAAATGATGTCACTGAGAGGCATTCATGAGAAAAGGATGCCTGTACTAAAGACTTCGACATATACAAGATGGCAACAACTCCAACAAAGGCCAAAAAATGAGTGTAGGATCACATATAGATGGGTATAGGCAACAGGTGGGTTCAGGTGTATGCATATGTGAGAACAGATTGAAGTATCTATATGTTTGTGTAAATACAGATATGTGTGTGCAGGCACATATATTCATTGAAGACACAGCTACAGATACTCCTCAGATATAACCAAACACCTTCCAATATTAGTTTTCTAGATTTGAAAGCTTAGGACCTTAATCTCACGGGACAAATCAGTCAATTTGCATAATACAGCACACAGAGTACATGTTCTACATCCTAGCGAAGTGAGTAGCATCTGGGGTTTTAAAAGCTTGCTAGTGGCCATCTAAAATACGACTATTGGTTTCTACTCTTCTGGAGCAAAAGAGTAAGAAGGTAATCAAAATGTCAGAGAAGAAACAAGTCTACAAGGCTGATAGCCTACACAAGCCACAACCTCATCTACCCTGAGAGTAAGCAAGCAAGCAAGAGAAACAGAGATGGGGGAAGATTGATGCCAAGCCACATGGAGATCTCCAAGGAACCAGGAAACAAGCAGAAGAGACAAGGACCTTTCCCCAGAGCTGATGGAGACAGAAAGCCTTCCCCTAAAGCCTGCACCCTGAATTCGGACTTCTAGCCTCTTAAACTGTGAGAAAATAAATTTCTGTTTGTTAAAGCCACTCAGTTGTGGTATTTCTGTTATAGAAGCACTAGATGACTAAGACAGTGCTCTCCTAAAAAATCATCTGTGTGAGACCAAAAGGTCAACATTTACTCTAAAGCAAAGACGAGAAGATAAGAGGGCAGGGAAACTAGAGTACAGGAAATGAAACAACCAGAACACAATTAAAGAGACTGTTGACACATTGTGAAAAATGTAACAAATGTCACTAAACAATTTGTGTGGAAATTGTCAAGTGGGGACCTAATTTGCTGTGTAAACTTTCACACAAAACACAATAAAATATTATTAAAAAAAAAAAAAAAAGAAAGAAAGGAAGCACTTTCAGTTGGGGATGAAACTGCTGTGCTACAGTACTTGGTAGACTCAAGTGTGCTCCCTACACAGGAACAACTAGGATTCAGAACTAGGCTCAGTACTAAAACCAAAACCCAAACAAAACAAAACAAGAAACAGCTCCCAAAGGCGGTAAACAAACGAAAATGATCTACACATCTGAACAGCAAATCATTATTAGAAAGCAAATGAAAAACTGAGAAAAAATATTTGAAACATAAATGAGTGGAAAAGTTTAATATAATTAATATATACTTTTCAAATTAATAAGAAAAGATGAATGCTTCACTAGGGAATTGGACAAAGGGTATAAACAAGTAAATCACAGTATAACCCATTGCCATCGAGTCAATTCCGACTCATAGTGACCCTGTAGGACAGAGTAGAACTGCTCCATAGGGTTTCCAAGAAGCAGCTGGTGGATTTCAACTGCCAAGCTTTTGGTTAGCAGCCTGAGCTCTTAACCACTGAGCCACCAGGGCTCCATATCAGAGTATAAGAAATCATAGTATGAGAAATACAAATGGCACTCTGTCATGGTTTGAATTATGTCCCCCAAAAAATATGTGTATCAGTTTGGCTAGGCCATGATTCCTGGTACTGCGTGATTTTCCTGTATGTTGTAAACCTGCCTCTAGGATGTTAATGAGGGAGGATGGGTGGCAGTTGTGTTAGTAAGGCAGGACTGGATCTACAAGACTGGATTGTGTCCTGAGGCAATATCTTGAGATATAAAAGACAGAAGTGTGCAGTGAGACAGGGGGACCTCATACCATCAAGAAAGCAGTGCTGGGAGCAGAGCATGCCCTTTGGACCGGGGTCCCTGCACAAAGAAGCTCCTAGCCTGGGGGAAACTTGATGAGAAGGCCAACAGAGAGAGAAAGACTTCCTCTGGAGCTGACGCCCTGAATTTGGACTTTTAGCCTACTTTGACTATGAGGAAATAAACTTGTCTTCATTAAAACCAACCACTTGTGGTATTTCTGTTGTAGCAGCACTAGATAACTAAGACACACTCCAAAAAAAAAAAAAAAAAAACCACACTTGCTGCTGTCGAGTTGATTCAACTCACAGCAACCCTATAGCACAGAGTAGAACTGCCTGATAGGGTTTCCAAGTAGTGGCTGGTGGATTCGAACTGCCAACCTTTTGGTTAGCAGCCATACTCACCGTAGCTCTTAACCACTGTGCCACCAGGGCTCCACGAATGGCACTAAACATATAAAAATGCTCACCCTCACTAATAATCATAGAAATACAACTTAAAACAAACAAAAAAAGCCATTTAAAAAAAATAATTTTATTTTGTTGTTGATATTCAGAATATACACAGCAAATCATACATTCAACCTTTTCTACATGTACAATTTAATGACATTGACTACATTCTCCCAGTTGTCCAACCATTCTTATCCTCCTTTTCTGAGTTGTTCTTCCACCATTTACATAAACTCACTGCCCCTTAAGTTTCCTATCTAATAAAAGCCTGTTTTTTTATTATCAAATTATCAAAGATTAAAAATAAAAACTGAGTTGGTGAAAGTGTGTGGAGAAAGAAGTACTATTATAAATTGCTTATGATTGCATATACTGGTAAAACTTCTCCGGAGGGTAATTTGGCAGTACATATCAGAAGCCTTAACACTGTGTGTACCCTTTGATCCAGCAAGTCTACTTGAAGGAATTTCACCTCAGGAAATTATCATGGATCTGTGCAAAGATTTACCTATAAGGATGTTAAATAATATATCTATGCTATGAAGTACTATATTTGCTGATGTCAGATGGATCTTGGCTGAAACCAGAGAATATCAGAAAGATGTTTATCTGTATTTTATTGACTACGCAAAGGCATTTGACCGTGTGGCTCATAACAAATTATGGACAACATTGCGAAGAATGGGAATTCCAGAACACTTACTTGTGCTCGTGTGGAACCTCTACATAGACCAAGAGGCAGTCGTTGAACAGAACAAGGGGATACTGTGTGGTTTAAAGTCAGGAAAGATGTGCGTCAGGGCTGTATCCTTTCACCGTACTAATTCAATCTGTATGCTGAGCAAATAATCTGAAAAGCTGGACTATATGAAGAACACGGCATCAGGATTGGACGAAGACCCATTGACAACCTGTGATATACAGATAACAACCTTGCTTGCTGAAAGCGAAGAGGACTGGAAGCACTCACTGATGAAGATCAAGACTACAGCCTTCAGTACGGATTACACTTCAACATAAAGGAAACAAAAATCCTCACAACTGGACCAATAAGCAATATCATGATAAACAGAGAAAATGTTGAAGATGTTAAGGATTTCATTTTACTTGGATCCACAATCAATGCCCATGGAAGCAGCAATCAAGAAATCAAACGACATCTGGCATTGGGCAAAGCTACTGCAAAAGACCTCTTCAAAGTGTTAAAAGCAAATATGTCACTTTGAAGACTAAGGTGTGGCTGACCCAAGCCATGGCATTTTCAATTGCCTCACATGCATGCAACAGCTGGACATGAATGAGGAAGACTGAAACAGAAGTGACACCTTTGAATTATGGTGTTGGCGAAGAATACTGAATACACCATGGACTGCCACAAGAACAAACACATCTGTCTTGGATGAAGTACAGCCAGAATGCTCCTTAGAAGCGAGGATGGTGAGACTTTGTCTCATGTACTTTGGCCATGTTATCAGGAGGGATCAGTCCCTGGAGAAGGACAACATGCTTGGTAAAGTAGAGGGTCAGTGAAAAAGAGGAAGACCCTCAACAAGATGGATTGACACAGTGGCTGCAACAATGGGCTCAAACATAGAAACAATTCTGAGGATGGTGCAGGATCTGGCAGTGTTTCATTCTGCTGCAAATAGGGTCGCTATGAGTTGAAACCAACTTGACAGCACCTAACAACAACATGAAGTATTATGAAGGAGCCCTGGTGGCGCAGTGGTTAAATCAGCGTTTGGAACCCACTAGCAGGTCCGAGGGGAAAAGATGTGACAGTCTGCTTCCGTAAAGATTTACAGCCTTGGAAACCCTATACAGCAGTTCTATTCTGTCCTATAGGGTCACTTTGAGTCAGAATCTACTCGAGGGCAAGGGGTTTGGTACCTTGGTAATGCAAGATGTTAACATTGTAGGCTGACCAACCATCCTGGTTTGCCTGGGGCTGAGGGGTTTCTCAGGACATGAGACTTGCAGCACTAAAACTAGGACAGTTCCAGGTAAGCTGGGATGGCTGGTCAACCCAATTTTAGAGGTGACTGGGTTAGAGGTAGATGAGAACTCTGTATTAACTTTGCAACTTTTTTGTAAATCTAAAATTATTCTAAAAATCTTTTAAAAATCATTAAAAAATAATACAATAAATTAAAAACCAAGCAAATTAGAGATAGCTGACTAAAAATGAGATAGCACAGCTAAAAGAAGTTAAATATTCATCTACTCAATAAATTGATTGAAGTTCTATTCTTCTGTTGGTCCCTACTTTTCAAGTGGACGAAACAGATACATAAAAGTATACACTGCTCTTCTTCCTATTATTTTTTGTTATATTTTCAGAGATGTATGTGTTTATAGGGAACGCCAGGTTTATTTGTGTGGCCTTTTTTATGCATTCACTTTTAGCACATACTAAATCAACTTTTAAAAAATTTGCACATTTTCATTCCACTGTTTTATGCATGGATTTCACCTACGTTCAAAACATCCTTTCTAAGCCTTTGCTGATATGCTTTCATCTCGACAGGTATGTATTAAACCCCTATCGGTACATGACGCTGTGCCATTCCCTACGCTATTCTCAAATAGTCTTTCACTTTCAGCATTCTATTAGATTTTTTAAAGTGAAGATTCTATTTACTTATTTTTCCCATTAAAAAATTTAAGGTATAATTTAAAACTCACTCTTCTTAGGTAAAGTTTTAGGTGAAATTTGACTATTCTACTAGATTTTGACTACTGTATTTCAAATGTTTTCTTCTCAATTCCTCATGGATGTTTGAATTCATTAATGAAGATAGAGGTAATATAATTAATTAAACTCTCATTATTGTTCATTCCCTAAATTCTAAATATTTCTTTTCTCCTAAGTACAAGATTCAGAATTATTAAGTGTAACTTCCATGAAGGATAAGACATGAGTAAATTTTGTAGGAAATCCACCATTGCAAATATTGGAAAGTTACGATTTAATTTAAAAAGAGTTAGCATGGATTCACATAATATCTGCCTTAGTGGTGTGAAATACCTTCTGTACCTAATGACAAATATCAGCTGAGCCAGTTACTTGGATTTTGGGATAAAGCACCATGAAAAGAATACTATACAAACAACTAATTTAGAAGTTAGATAAGTATGGTATAGGGATGAACTACTTAAGTAGATTAAATACTGACTTTGATATCAAAGTGTGAAACAGTTTAGAATGGATGGATTACCAAGTTCCAGGGATCAATATTAGGACCAATTTTATATGGCAATGACTTGGAAGAAGGAACACGCAGAAAGCTTGTTATACAAAACTAGAGGGAGGGACAGTCAATATAAAGAAAGGAATGAAATGACTAGGCTAGGGAAGTAAGCAGATAAGTGGCTTATTCAATTCAGTGTAGAGGAAATATGAAGTAGAAAGATTATCTCACAGTAGTAATGTGAAATCTGAGGAGCCCTGGTGGTGCAGGTAAGTGCCCAACTGCTAACCAACAGGTTGGAGGTTGGAACCCACCAGCCACTCTGTGGGAGAAAGATGTGGTAGTCTGCTTCCATAGAGATTACAGCCGTGTAAACCTTATGGGGCAGTTCTACCCTGTCTTATAGGGTTGCTATGAATTGGAATCGACAGGCCAGCAACAGGTTTGGGTTTTGGGATGTGAAATCAGAATGTTCAAAATAGAGTAAATAAGTAAAAACTCATGAGATAAGTAACTAGGCATTTTAGAAATAAATTAATTCAAATGCTATGAGAAAGGTGGGAATATTGACTATAAAATTTAAAGAAATACCATATTTTTTATATTCTAGACTAAGAAAATAATTCACTGAAATATATACAATCAGAGAAGAATTAAGGATACTTGCTATCAAGGATGATAAACTAAAACCAAACTCGTTGCTGTTAAAGTTGATTCCAACTCATGACGACCTCATGTGTTTCAGAGTAGAACTATGCTCCATAGGGTTTTAAATGGTTGTAATCTCATGGAAGTAGATTGCTAGGCCTTTCTTCCTCAGTGCTGATGGGTGGATTCGAACTGTCAACCTTTCAGTTAGTAGTTGAGCGCAAGTCGTTGCACAACTTAAAGACTTATGTCAAGGATGATAGAACCTTCAAATTATGCATGGTCTATCAATACCAGAAAGCTCTTAAATTAGGTGAGGGAATCATCATCTAATTTATTATTTATCATGCTTTACAATAAGCATTGCCAAAAAACCAAAAATCCACTGATATTGAGTCCATTTTGACTCACAGCAACCCCGTAGGATAGAGTAGAACTTCTCCATAGGCTTTCCAAGGCTGTAAATCTTTACGGAAGCAGACTGCCACACCTTTCACCCACAGAGCAGTGGGATCTAACCACCGACCTTTTGGTTAGCAGCTGAGTGCTTTAACCACTGCATCAGCTGGGCTCCTTACAAACATTGCACATATTCTTTTACATGTATCAAATGATATATAACAAAAACATTTAAAGATTCTCCATAAATTTTTGGTGATTTCTTCAGCTGGTGAATCCTAGATTTGTGGCTGCTTTGCAATGAGCAGGTCATATTACTAACACTTCCTCCATTAAAATAAAAATTTAAAACTTTAAATTCTAAAAATATCATAATTCATGGCTTATTGAAATCAATGAATAGTTCAGTATATATTTATTGATTATCTTCTATTTGCTCAATGCTGTAGCACTGTTTTTTTTACCTTTTTACTAAACATCATGCCTCTTTTGATAAAGCATAAAAATGTCATGTTTTCCTCTAATACCTGAAAATCAGAATATGTTAAATGTCTTAGCTTTAAAAAAGAAAAGGCCTAGTGGTCAAAGGAAGAGTTGTTTTATTTTTAAACTACACTTCTTCCTTCCTTGAGAATCACTGCTTAATACTCATAGAAGGAAAGCTCTTGAATTGAAATGGGGTGACAGCATGGTGCAGCATTTCAGCCATTTTAGGGAATATTGGAAAAATTCTATCCTTCAAGACAGGTAAAAAGGTAAAAACTATTTTCAAGATTTCTACAGTTCTATCCAACCTTCTCCTTACCACCTCATTCTTATTACCTCTTCCTCTTACCTTCTGTGGCTAGGCCTTGGGTATGGTTGGCTCTTTTAAGAATACTTGATGTATACATCTAGTTTATAAGGACTAAAGGAAAGGAAAAAAAATTCCATTTTAAGATAGAGATTGAATCCTCAAATAAAGCATGAATACATTTCATTTAAGGACACTACATTTTAGGTTATTTATTTATTATTAAGTACAGCTATTAAGCTGTCTTGTTTGCTAATTTGAAACCAAGAGAATTTCTAGCATTCTAAACTCTTCTAAGGAAGATTATTAACAAAAATCTTTCTAGCATTCGATATTCTCAGATAGATTATTAACAAGGTATAAATACATAAAACAGATTTTCTCAGAAATTTGCAGTGAATCAAATTCAATGTCAGTGGAGTAAGCTTCCTGGATTGACATGAAGATGACTTCAGAAGTATTATGGATAATTAGAATTTTTAGAATACCAAGGAACGTCAATGGCCTGTATAAAGAGAATAGGATTCCATGAATTATAAGGGCATCAGTCCTTTTGTACCATAATAATATCGTTGGTGTGGAGCTTGAATGAAAATGAGGGTCTAACTCATTTGGGGAAGGTGCTCTTGAAAGAGGTGAACTATTATAAGGTCAAAGAAATTTTATCATACAGTATTTATCGGTCAATTTTAATTTTTTATTCATCATTCATTTTCTCACAATTGTCTTGACAATCTACCCGCTTAATGGTAATTAAACATCCACAGTGTGTTACATATTGGTTAGAGCATTCAAAATATATGACCCCTAACACAAGAGTGCACATTTTAAGGAAAACTTGCTTTAAAAATGGTCTTCCTTCTAAATAAGTACCTATTTTACTGTGTTTTCTTATCTTTTATTTTGTTTTTTCTTTACTTTTCACATAATGGGTAGATGAATATCTTAAACTAATCATTTAAAAAGGCTTGATATGCTGATTGGTGAGACTGATGGATGTGGATTTTCATCCTGACTCTGCCACTTCTTTGAAAGTGATACTAAGCAAGTTACATAATCCTGCTGAATTTCAGTTTTCTCATCTGAAAAATAAGAAATTTATAATATTAATCTCATAAAGTTGTGAAGATTAAATAAGACTAAAGACATGAAGAGCTTGCCATACAGAAAAAAGCTCATAAATGTTACCCCTCCCTTTTGGTAGACTGAAAAAGAGATACGGCCTTTGAGGTATATTTTTGAGAAAATAGAGGAGATAATGAAGTGTGAAGAGGGTTGAGTGTACCTAGTTAATGTAAACTGGTATGTTTCTGAGGTATGATAGTGATTATGTAAGTAGAACAAACTTGAAGATTTTTGAAATCTAGTGTGACACGTTAAAGAGATCCAAAAGCCAAAACCAAACCACTGACCCCCTGCTATGAGTCGATTCCAACTCATAGCGACCCTACAGGACAAAGTAGAACTGCCCCGGAGGGTTTCCAAGGCTGTAAATCTTTAGAGGCAGACTGCACATCTTTCTCCCGAGAAGTGGCTGGTGAGTTCGAATAGCTAACTTTTTAGTTAGCAGCTGAGCTCTTAACCACTGCATCACCAGGGATCCTTAAATAGATCCAGGGGTGGATAAAAGGAGGTCATAATCATAGCAATAAAGGTTATGTTAAAGAGATGTGGATTTAGGTTGAACTATACAAAATTGACACCTTTTAAGACAAAAAAATGATTGAATATTGGCAATTTCATATGGTCAACTTAATAAATGCTCAGGAGGGAAGAAAAACTGAAGTAGGAACAGTGAAGGAAAGGTCATAGTCCTTCAGGGGTGGTGCAGTTAACCAGGGTGGTGTTGCTTTTTTTTTTTTCCACAGAGAATGGCTAGGCTCTTGCAGATGTGGATCAGACAGTATTTGCTGGCCTCTTCTCTTTGTGGGGCAGGTTAGCTGGGTGGTGCAAATGGTTTGCACCAGACTACTAATGATGCCATGGAAGAAAGGCCTGGCAATCTGCTTCTGTAAAACTTACAGCTAAGAAAACCCTATGGAGCAGTTGTACTCCATAACCCATGGGACTGTCGTGAGTTGGAATCTACTCGAGGGCAACAGGTTTTCTCTTTTTGTGGAGAGAAAATGGGTTGCAGATGAGTGAAAGAGTCTATGCCCAAGTTTTCCATAGGATTTAAGAAAGCTTACAAAAATACATACAAAACTGGATGGTGCCCAGCTACCGTTACTGAACATTTTGATCAAAGATTCTGTAGAAAAATCCTGATCAAAAAGGGGAAAATGCAGAACAGAATTTCAAATCTGCATGGACTCCAGACTTCCTGGAGCCATGAAGGTTGGATTAATTCCTGAAACTACTGCCCTGAGATAATCTTTAAACCTTAAACCAAAAATATCCCCTCAAGTCTTCTTAAAACCAAACCATAGTTTAGTTTAACCAGTAAAAAAGTCTGCTTTGAGCACCATGCTCTTTTAAGAACTGTCTATATGGGATCACACTGACAATAGCAACTCGAAAAATTAGCTAGTAACCTTAAGGGGCAGTGAATTTATGTTAACGGAGGAAGAACAACTCAGAAAAGGAGCGTGAGAATGGGTATACAACTCAAAGAATAGAATCAATGTCACTAAATGATACACGTAGAAACTGTTGAATTGGTGTATGTTTTGATGGGTATATTCTCAACAACAACAAAATACTTAAAATTAAAAAAAAAATGCACACAAGATTAAAATAAAAATAAGGAAATTGAGGATAAGAGAAAATAAAGTGACATCCAGATACGACGCCGATAGTGACCAGTACAGAGCTTTCTCAAATCACTTTTGGAAAAGAGAAAGTATAAATAATATCCAGCACTGTGCCTCTCTTCATATTAAACAACTGCAATTCTGGGTTGCTGTGTAATGCAGTTGGGCCCTGGTGGTGAAATGGTTAAGAGCTAGGGTGCTAACAAAAAAGGTCGGTTGCTAACCAAATCCACCTTGAAAACCCTATGAGGCAGTTCTACTCTGTCCTATAGGGTCGCTATGAGTCGAATAGAATCCATGCTACTGGTTTATGTAATGCAGCAGTTACATTGACAGGCTACCCTCTACTAAGAAAACACATACCTTTAATTAACAAATGATATTTCAAGATCTGACTACAGTACTGGAATAGCTAAGGAAAGGAGTTCTTTCCAGAGACTATCTTCATTTGCAGCCATCTTAACATGGTCCATGACAACAACTCTTTGAGAGTGGTCTGAGACAGTCCTCTGACTCTCTGTTTATGTAGTAGTGATGCATTGCTTCAAAACAGGCCAGTTAGTTCTGGTGGGTTGTTTTCTTTTTCCAGAAAGATAGATGAAGTATTTTTGTATCCTGTCAGAATGGTCTATAGACCAAAGAATTTTGAAAAGTTTCTTCATGGCATTTGTCAGTTGGTATCAATGAGGAAATAAATTTAATTCCTGTAGCTCTCTATGGTGGATGGACTAACCCTTTGCAAAAGGAGCATGTTTAGACTCATAAAACACATCTTCACTCTTGAAAACTACCTGAGAATGCCTTAAATATTCTTTCTAAGGAAAGAGCTACCCTCTAGCCAATGCATCCAGGCAAGAACAAAGAGTGATACTATAACTTTCCACCCTCTCTCCCCCTCCACTTGTTTTCACCTTTGGCCTTCTCTGCAAGTCATCTGTCATCTGTCCCTTTTTTTAAAAAAATTTTTTGTGAAAATCAGCTTATTTTATAACACTTCTATTTTCCTTTAAATTTTAAGTGTACTATCTTTCCATATTGTACATTCATTACATCATTTGTATTATTCAATTTTTAACGTGATTCTTCTACTTAAAAATGAGACCCAGGAGACTACTATTAGAAGAGACCATCCCCATTCTAGGACTCAGAATTTCAAATCTCATTTTTGTATGCTTCTGTTTTTTAGGTCAGTTCCTTGGAAATTCTATCTTGTGAACAGTTAAGAGCCAAATAATCAAACAATGTTTCCCATCCTAGGAACACAGGCCTCAAGTATAAGTGCTTTAGAACTACGATACAAACTCGGCCTCTCATAAACAGATTAAGAATTGTTTTTAGAGTACACAAAATCTAGTTCAAGTGCTTGGACTTCACAACCCACTAAAGTCTCCCCAGGCATCTTCCACCCCCAGCACAACTTAATTTATCACATACAATATAATAATCGCAGTAATTGGAACACTGATTTTAAGTCAGATTTCTATAAACAGGGTAGCATGGACAGCGTTTCCACCTTTCCATTTAATCTCTTGTCAACTACATCTACATAGGCAGGGATGTCTCTTAGTTGGCAAAACAAAACAAAACACAAATCCAGAGCATTCCCCGCCCCGCCCCCCATGATAGCAAGATATCAAGGATGCCAGCGTCAGCTTAATCCAATAAATAAAACGTGATTTTAAAATATAGCTAAAAATATTCCAAGAAAAAAAAATACTTCACTGAAATTCACTGTTTTTAAAATGTTGGCAGTTGCTCATGGACTTCTTCAGGAGATATTTGACTTTGTACCAAGAGGATTAAAAAGCAGGGAATAATATATGTTTCAGCAGCAAGATTATGAGGGTCAAATTTTATTTTTTTGGATTCCTAGCCACTGAATACATGTACATACCACATGTAAGATGAAATATACTTTAAACTGTTTTGGTGCCACTGGCCAGAATTAAGCTCTCTTCCTAACATGCGTGTTGACTTCAAATTTACTTTTTGTTTTAAATGCCTGCCTCAGGATTAAAAGTGGGAGATGGTTCGGAAACCCGGTACTGAGGGGGATGGGAAAGAGATGGCTCTGACTGAATCCTGGAATTGAAAATGTTTGAAAGAAAATCCTCCTCCAGTCTCGGAGGGGGTGTCTCCCCCAATACCAGCTCCCTCCCCCCGGGCTCGTGGGGCGGGTCTGGTTTGCTCAGTAGCAGCGGCCGCAGCAGCAGCCCCGAGGCTGAGCGGCGGTGGCCTTTAAACAGCGCAGGGAAACAGCGGCTCCGACAGCGCCAGGCCCTGGGGAGATCCGGCCGCGGCTGCCGCCAGGATGGACGACGCGTCGAGCGGAGCCGGAGCCAGCGGGGACGGATTGCTTCCCCAGCTCAGCTCTCCCACAGCTTGGCGGGGCCTGCTACGAGCGCCTGCGAGGTGGGAGAGGCCTGCACTTCGGCCTGGCAGCGGCAGCCGGCGAGCACAGCGGGCACAGCGGGGTAACGGGCCAGCTATAGCCGCTCTCGGGAACCTACGCTGCCTCGGCCGCTTATTGTCTCTCCCTTTCCACCCCGGGGGCAAACAGGAAGCGCGCCGCCTGGCCGAGCGACGGACGGGCGTCCAGACCAATGAGTACACCCGGCAGAGAGCGTGGTGGCGAATGAGCGGGAAGAAGAGGGGCGGGACTTCCGGGCGGGCTGTCACCCTCTTCCCCCCTTCTGGGTTGGAAGCTCCACCTTTTGTGTTTCCCGCACAGTCAATCAAAATAGGAAAAAAAAAAATCCCCGGACCGCTCCGGCCGTGTCCGCCGCCGCTTCCCGCATCCTCTCCCGCCGCCTTCGCTCCTCACCATGTGTAAGGCGGCGGGGAGCCCTGCCTGAGGTGCCCTAAACACACTATGACCGGTACGTAAAGCCGAGAGCGCAACCCCTGCTGCTGCTGCCGCCGCCGCCGCCGCCGACCACAGCCAGCCCGGGGCCACCGCCGCCGCCTCCGGCTCCGTGTGTGCGACCGAGTGTCTGTGAGAGGCAGAAAGCCGCACTCCCCTTCGCCTCCCTCCCCTCCCCGCCAGCCACCGTCCACCCCTCATGCCCAGTAACGCCGTCTCCCTGCTGGGCCCCGGGGCGGGCGGCCCAGTCCCGCCGGGAGCGCATCCCCCTGTGTGCAGGCGCGGGCGGCGGGCAGGCGTGTGTGAGTGACTGACGGTGCGAGAGGAGCGAGCGCGAGTGAGAGCGAGCGGCGCGAAGGGAAAGGGGAGGAGAGGAGAGGGGGCAGGGGCAGTGCGGGGAGGAGGAGGAGGAGGAGGGAAAGAGGAGGAGGAGGGTTACAGCAGCGGCGGGCGGGGGCAGCTGCAGGAGGGGAGGAGGGAGCCGCCGCCGCCGCCGCCGGGGGGCGGGTGGGGGAGGGGAAGGGGACTCGGTCAGGGCTTTCAGAGTAATTTCGCCTCGGCCTGCGGGCCCCCTCCCTCTCCTCCACCCCCTTCCTTTCCCCCCCTCCCTCCGCGCTGTGCCTGCAGCTCCCGAAAAGCCCGTGAAACAAGAGGAAATGGCTGCCTTGGACGTGGACAGCGGCGGCGGCGGTCACGGCGAGTATCTGCAGCAGCAACAGCAGCAGCAGCACGGAAACGGCGCGGTGGCGGCAGCGGTGGCCCAGGTGAGGAGCGGCTGAGCCCTGGCCTGGCTCCCCCCTCGCGACGCTTTCTCCTCCCCTCGCCTCTCCCCTCCCTCCGCGCGTCCCTCCTCCCCTCCCCCCGCCCCGGGAGCTGCCCGCCCGAGGCGCCAACGCTCCGACCCCGCCCGCGCTCCCCCCTCCCGGCGTCTTTTTTTTTGTGTGTGTGTGTGTGTGTGTGTGTGTGTGTGTGTGTGCGTGTGCGTGTGCGTGTGCGTGTGCTCTCTCCCGGGGGTGGGTTCGGGGCGGAAGGTGGAGGCCCGGCGCGCAGCCCGCCGCCGCCTTCCCGCGGACGACGGTGCTGGTGTGCGTGCGAGCGGGAGGACGGGAGCTGGAGTCGCGGAGGAGAGCGCGGGCTGGCGCTGGCCCGGGTGCAGCCTGCGAGGACCGAGTCGCACTTCCTGTGCTCGGGGCGGCCTGGCCCTAACCGGCACCCCCTCCCCCTGTCTCCCTCTCTGAACCCGCCCATCGGGGGTAGGACACTCAGCCGTCACCGCTCGCTTTGCTGGCCGCTACCTGCAGCAAGATAGGGCCGCCATCGCCGGGCGACGACGACGAGGAGGCGGCTGCCGCAGCTGGGGCCCCCGCCGCCGCCGCCGGAGCGGTAAGTCCCGCGCGTGGCCCGCCCCCGCCGAGGCCCTGCGCCCGCCATCCCGGGCCTGTGGCGCGCCCGCCCAAAAGGCCTTCCTGGCGCCCTCGCCTTCCCCCGCAACGGACGGACCGCCAGCCAGGGCGCCCTTTCCTGCTCTTTTGCATGCCTGTTTTGATCAGAAGCCAGTTTAGGCTTTCTCGAAATTGTCACTGCGGCACGTCGCCCAAAATTCACTACAGATGAAGCTTTAGAGATTGGGGGTAGAGGACTCCAAAATGGATGTTGGAGCAGTTCGTATGAGTGTTGAAAACTCCCTTGCTGAACTACAGAATTTTCAAGCACGGCCTATCGGCCATAGTATCAACTACAGAGGCAGTGTCTTCGGTTTTTTAGTGTTTTTGAATCTGGAGTTTTTTTTGTTAGAAGTTACTAAATGTTACTGATTGAATTCGTAAATCATAGAGCCAGAATGAAAGCTTACTCTCTGAATTGCTGTTTTGTATGCAGGGTGAACACTTTTAAGTGCTTTTTAAGTGGCCGTTCGGCATTGTTGAATTTTAGTTTTTGCAGACTGCGACTTAAATTTGCAGTAATTTTTTTAAAGTAGAGTAAGTGAAACATTTAATTAGCGACAGTTGAAATCGACTAAGTTACTTGGATATTACTTCGAGCTTTGAAATTGAATGATACCGGTATTAGGAAAGTACAAGTAAAGGACTTACATGCAATAGTTGAATTTGGTTGGTAAAGCTATATTCTCGTTTTATTGTGTTTACTTCTCTGATAAGAAATGGTGAGATTCTTTTTGTAGTGTTTTTAGTGTCTGGGGCAGAAGGAGCTGGCCAGTGTGATGGGAGGGTTTACTACAGATTAGCTAGAAACAGGTTTTAGATTGTTAATTGCGGATTTTGTATTTGAACCTGTAGATGTGCTCACGTATTAACATAATTAAAACATCTTTCAATAATTTTTGTTATATGAGGTGGATTGTAGGGATTTGTGTGGTGATATTTTCAGTAGTCACTATAGATAAGTTTGATATTGGGTATGTTCTGCGGCAAAGAGCTACTATATCTAGGCATTAAAAGTTAAGCTAACGGTATGTGTATTATTATTAAATATTGTGATTTTAGTGTCTCAGACTATAGGTGGATGTAAATAGTTTTAATGTTTTGAGAGTATGGTTTATTTTGTGCTTTTGTAAGCAGATTAAAATGTAAAGACATAATATTATGTTTGTGAGAGGCATTGTTCTTTTGAAAGAAATCTGGATTGGTAAGCCTTTTTTTGTGATCTGTCTCTCTAGCCCCACAGTGTTAAAGCAGATTGTTTATCTCAGAAAACCACTACATAAGTAAAATTGCAAAGTGGGCTGCTTCTGCTTACCTGTTTTTATATTTTAAAATAGAACAAAAAATTTCTTATGACTGAAACCTGGCAAGTTTAGATATCACTTCACAGATGGGGGAAGGGTGGGGGAGGGGGAGATGTGAAGGAGGAAGTTATTTGTGAAAAATATGTATGTGTGTATGTACGTGTGAGTCTCAGACCTGTGAATAGAGTACTGTCTCCAACTTGAGCCAGCTGTGGCCATCTACTTGTAGGGAAGTTGTTTCCATACTTCTGCCCCAACCCTTACATCGCTCCTCCTCTAGACTACCAGATCATTACTGACACAGTTCCCGCCAGATGAACATGAACTAGAATCAGTTGGAGCATTTTTTCTCTTTGTATTTTTGGAACCTGTGCACAAAATGTTTCACTTTGAGTAAAATTGGTACTGCCAGCTTGAATGTGTTTGCCTTAGCAAATAGGAAAATTATTTTTCTAGTTCAAAAATGTATTTCAGACATCTCCATTTCAAAATGAGAGGAATAAATTTAGGTGAGCCAGTGGGCATATTTTTTCCATTTAAAAATGTGGATAATAATTTTTTTGATTATTCAAATTACTGGGTATCAGAGAGGGTTGCCAGAGAGCTTTGTTGTTATTTTTTAAATAAACTTTGAATTTTGCAATAATTTTAGATTTACAGAAAAGTGGAAAAAAACAGTACTAAGAGCTCCCGTATATACCCTTCACCCTGTTTGCCCTAATGTTAACTGTGACACATTTATCAAAACTAGAAGTTGTCATTGGTACAATATTATTAACTGTAGACTTTATTCGGTTTTCACCACTTTTTCCAATAATGCCCTTTTTCTGTTGCAGGATCCAATCCAGGGTACCGCATTGCATTGTGGCACATTGTTGTGTTTAAAATCAAGTGGAAATATACACACAGAGTTCAGTTTTATGCCAATTTAGATTAAAAGGGCCTTGAAAAGCCAATCGGCTGCCCTGGAGATTTGCTTTAACTGTATTTTGGAATTTGTTATAATATGGGTTCATCTTGAATGCTGACCAAGAGTGGTTATTACCTCAAGTACAATATTGGACAGGTCCAATCACAAAGCAGTCTCGCCTGCAATGTGATCCCACAACGTGGCCTCCCAAAGATACTTTCATAGAAAGGCTCTTTTGTACTTTATTACTAAAAGTTGTGTAGTTAATTCTAGTAATAAATCAGGACATAGGAAAAAGCAGGCTTTTATGTAAGTATTAATTTGCTCAGTTTGCATTTGTGCAAACTTTTGTGGGTTATTAGTTTGGTTATTCCGTTTGTATTTTAATATAAAGTACAAAGTAAATATTATGAAAGTCATTGCCTTATATTCAGTTTAATATGTAAGTTTAGTATTCAGTAATTTAGTCTGTAAATGTTGGTGAGGTAAAACATAAATAATAGCTTATTTCAAAAAGATCATTTTTACTGTTAAGACTTACGCTGTCAACTAATTTATTGGCTCGTTTTTATCTGAAGTCTTTTTAGATTATTTTAGTATTTCTTGAAAGTTTTAAAAAACTTGAGTGTTTGCCTAGGCATGGTTCACCCTTGTTCTTCTTTTCATTTATACATACTCTTTCTTTGCCTGTTTGTAGTTTTCAAAAAGCCATTTGTGGGAACTGAGAAGTTAATAATCCTTTCCAAATGCTGTGCCATGTGGCATGAGTTTTTTTCTTTTTCCTTTTCCACAGGTACTATCTGAGAAGATACCTCTTTTCTTTTCCTCCCTACCCTAGCCTCCTTGGTTTTGTGCCTGGTTGCACTGGAGAATGCCCTTGTAATGAATTGCTATAGCCATGTCACTGCTGGTGCTACCCAGGGCTACTTTAGGTTGTGGTGGTTTTTTTTTTTATCACGTGGCTATGTATTTATATTTAGATGGAGGCTTAGTGCTTTCAGTGACAACTTTTTACAGTAATGCCAACTTCCATGTTAGATGTTGTCTTGTTTGTTAGTTATCCAGTAAGAATATTAGAGTTACTGAGAGAAACACTGGTGTATCTTTCTTTTAGTTTGCAAGTTTATGTAGAGGCTTATATAAACGGTTATTTTGCAACTTTATGTTTCTGGGTTTGTTGAGCAAACCATTGTTTTAGAAACAAAGTAAACCTAGTACTTGTTCTTGCCTGGTTTATATATTTTTATGGCTCTTCCTATCTTTCTGTAGTGTTTCCAATAACCTAGCATCACAACGTTTTTATAAACTTTTTTTTGGTCTCCAAAGATTTTCTAATTTATTCCTTTCCATTTGGTACTCAGTATACTTTATTTCTTTTCATAGTATGCTGCTGACGGAGTTTATTTTACAAATTAGTAGGCTCAGTAGGTGTAGTTTGGAAATATTTGGGGCTCATTCATTGTAGAATTATGGAAATAAATAGGTTTAAAATTGGTTTAGAGTTTTCCTTAGAAGTCTCTAATACCTCAAAGTCAATTTTACTGATCTACTTTTTCTATCTTTTTTGTAGTAATTTTAAAATAAAATGTCTTTAATCGTTTAGAAAGTATTTATTGATCTAACTTTATGTCAGGAATTGTGCTAGGCATCTAATGGATGTCCTTCGAATCTGTTCTCATAATCTTAGTAATAATAATGATACATTAGGATTGCTAGTTCTCTCCAGTTTGTAAAGCTTAACATTTTCTTCTGATTTTTATGACCCTGCAAGGTACTATTTCCCTTCATTTGTAACTTGAGGAAATTGGGACTTGCCTCAAATCACACACAGTTCTATCGAGGACTAGAACACAGTTCTGAGTTCTTTCTAGTATAACGATGTCCCGCCTCCTCACTAGCAGAGTTTTAGCTTTAATCATGAAAGTCTAGTAGTTTTTTGATCAAGTTTTTTTTCCCCATTCCCTTTTAAAAATTTAATATTTAGTAAATTTTTAAAAGTGGCAAATTCAAGTCACAAAAGAGAATCCTTTTCCTTGCTTGAGTCCACTCTCCCCTGAAGCTTGTGCTTCATAAATATTCTTGTATTTTTCACCTTAGGTTTATTCAGGGAAGTTCAGAATACCATTTTGTCCTGGGTTTAGGGATTTTTCTTCAGTCAGTAGCCTGCATTGCTGGGGAAAATGGTACTATGTTTTTACTTATCCTCTGGAGAGGTGTCAGTTTTGGGGTAGGGGTAGCATTTAATTAGACTTGTCATTTGAGTAGTTGCACTTGTCAATGAATCTCTTGACTAGAAAGATGTTTATTAAAGGTTGAATATTTAATCTGACATCATCAACTGCCTTTATTGCTGTTTTGAAAAAAATTTTTTTGGATGCCATGAATTTGACTTTTTTTAAAAGGAAGAAAAAGCAACAAAATGGCAGTATTATAAAATTAATTTGTGTATGAGATATGCTATTCTTGGTCATAATTTGAATAATTGTAGACTTAATGCTGATCAGAAAAAATTCAACAGTCGAATCTCAAAAGATACCAATCTTCATAAGAAGATAAGGATTGGATTTTAGACATACTTCAGTGAAGATTTTAGTATAAACTTCATAGATTTAAATATTTTTAGTTTACTTAAAATTCCAAAAGGCTGAAATAAAGCATGAATTGTTACAGTAGTATTCAGAAAGATGACTTGAGCTTGTGATTTTTATATCAGATAGAAGTTGAAGAATGTCATGTGACTTTAATGCTGGTGCTTCATTTTAATTGTTTGTATTTAAAAGATAGTAATACAGTTTTAGTTCAGGCCTAGACATTTGTACTGGGTCCTACATTTTCTCTGCCTTTAGTCTCTTCTGCCTTTTTTTCAGTCTGTTTTACTGGGCCTTAGTTTATCTTTCTTTATAAAACACATCTGATTTTACCACTCACCTGCTTAAAAACCTCTTATAGCTTTCATTCACTATTTACAGGATAAAGTCCAAACTCCTTAGCAGAATCTGTGAAACCATTTGCAGGCCCTGATACAAATGTCTAGCCCTGTTCCGCATTACTTCTAAGAATCTGAGTCTTTTCTGGAGCCTTTTGAATGCCAAACTACATATTAACTTTTAGGGTTTCTTTTTGTTTGTGACAATATTGTTTCTATATCTTTATTAATGCTTCTGTCTGTCTATTCCAATTTCCTCACATTGAAATTTTTTATTTTATTCTAAGATTATGTAAAATATCTCTTTCTGTGATCAGATGGCGCGTGTACACCACTTTTCATGTTGTATTAGCATGTATGTGTAAATCATCTTGGGTAGATTGTGAACTATTTGAAGATAGATTGTGTATCTCATGGGTTTATTCACACGCATATTTAATCTTGGCAGATGTGTTCAAATGTTTGAACGGAGTTGTTAAACGGTAGTTCATCCATTGAAATACATACTTCTAACTATGGGTTTATATGAAAATTAGGCAGTGAGTTTCTTCAAGAAACTTTTAAGATCTTTTGTTTCTCCAGTATTCATATTAAACTTTGTGAAATGGTTTATGTTGGGAGAACAGTGTTTAGCCTTTTTTAGAGTCACAGACCCCTTGAAACTATGATGAAACCTTAGATTATCTACCCCCGACAAGATTGTACTTCCTGAAAAAGTTGGTCTATTTTAGAGGATTCATAGATCCCTGGAGGACCAGGCATGGATCCTAGGTTGAGAATGCTGGATTGGATACATTTGTTTTCATTGTCTAGTGATATTTGCAGTTACAGGAAATCACAGATAGTCCTAGATAGAAGTAGGGTAGGGTTGGTTTTATTTTGGTGATGAGTTATTCATAGAGGGTATCATTCTCTATGTATTATCATTCCCCATGTTTTAGTGGGAGACGAGTATGGTATAGTGATTAAGGGCCTCAGTTCTGGAGTTAGATTTGTCCTGATTTTAAATCTGGTCTCAGCCATTTGATAGGTTTGTGATCTTGTCTCAGTTTTCTTATTGGTGAAATGAAGATAATAATAACACCTCACTGGATTGTTTTAAGGAGTAAATGATACAATCTTATAATTCCTGCCATAGTACTTGGCATATAAAAGAAAAGCTTGAATTTTAGGTTACTGTTATTATTTAAATTTAACCTTAGTAACTGACATTGGCATGTAGGCTTTTGTTGCTTTCTGCTTTCCTACCTTGATGTTTTTCCAATCTTGCCTAATGTATAAAATACGGGGATGATGACTAAGATTCTAGTAGGTCACAGAATGCAAAATGTGTATGCCTGGCATTCTGCTGGAAACTTAAGAGTAGTGTAGGTAAAGCCACAGGTCACAGAATGCAAAATGTGTATGCCTGGCATTCTGCTGGAAACTTAAGAGTAGTGTAGGTAAAGCCACAGTCTATATCCTCCAGTTTTCAGTCTGTAGAAAAAGCTTTCAGATGGGACTACTTTGCCATGTGGTCACAGGGAAAAAACCTTTCCTCATTAAATTACTTTAAGGTCTCATATTTTTTTCTAGTAGTTCATCGGACAAGTAAAGAGAGCCATGAGTTTACTCTTGAGTATGTTAGTACAGGCCATTAAAAGAATAGCTTTAATTATTTGATTCAAATTTTATAGGAATAATAGTATTATGATAATATTTTTCTAACTTGAAAAACTTAAACACCGCACGAATAAAGTATCTTTTTTGTACATAAATATAATGCACCTGATTTAGTGATATATTTTTAGAGGGTTGCATGCTTTTGAACTTTCTCTAGTAATTGAGGTACATTTGGTTTGAGCTGTCCGTAATCTTTTTCTAGCCACTTCCCTTTTTTTTTTTTTTTTTTTAACTGTATACCATTAATGATCATAGATCAAGGATTAGAAGATCGGTTTGGGTTGTAAAACAAAGAATATTTTGATTGAGATTTTTTTTCCCTGCTCAAATAGGATTCAAATGGATTATCTTTGTAACTAACAAAATTGAAAGGATAATTTTTGTAGCTCGTATATCACCGCTTATGTATTTGAACTCTATTGTATTAAGATAACTTTCATTTTCAGGTAGTAGGATTATGCCAATTTTTAGAATTTTTTGAGGATTAGTATAAATAGACCACAAATATATCACATAACATTATTTGTTTTCTTCATCCAGACAGGTGATTTGGCTTCTGCGCAGTTAGGAGGAGCACCAAATCGATGGGAGGTTTTATCAGCCACATCTACAACTATAAAAGATGAAGCTGGTAATCTAGTCCAGATTCCAAGTGCTGCTACTTCGAGTGGGCAGTATGTCCTTCCCCTTCAGAATTTGCAGAATGAACAAATATTTTCAGTTGCACCAGGATCAGAATCATCAAATGGTACAGTGTCCAATGTTCAGTATCAAGTAATACCACAGATTCAGTCAACAGATGGTCAGCAGGTTCAGATTGGTTTCACAGGCTCTTCAGATAATGGGGGTATAAATCAAGAAAGTGGTCAAATTCAGATCATTCCTGGCTCTAATCAAACTTTACTTGCCTCTGGAACACCTCCTGCTAATATCCAGAATCTCATACCACAGACTGGTCAGGTCCAGGTTCAGGGAGTTGCAATTGGTGGTTCATCTTTTCCTGGCCAAACCCAAGTAGTTGCTAATGTGCCTCTTGGTCTGCCAGGAAATATTACCTTTGTACCAATCAATAGCGTCGATCTAGATTCTTTGGGACTCTCTGGCAGTTCTCAGACAATGACTGCAGGCATTAATGCAGATGGACATTTGATAAACACAGGACAAGCTATGGATAGTTCAGACAATTCAGAAAGGACTGGTGAGCGGGTTTCTCCTGATATTAATGAAACGAATACTGATACAGATTTATTTGTGCCAACATCCTCTTCATCACAGTTGCCTGTTACTATAGATAGTACAGGTATATTACAACAAAACACAAATAGCTTGACCACTTCCAGTGGGCAAGTGCATTCTTCAGATCTTCAGGGAAATTATATCCAGTCGCCTGTTTCTGAAGAGACACAGGCTCAGAATATTCAGGTTTCTACAGCACAGCCTGTTGTACAACATCTACAACTTCAAGAGTCTCAGCAGCCAACCAGTCAAGCCCAAATTGTGCAAGGTATTACACCACAGACAATCCATGGTGTACAAGCCAGTGGTCAAAATATATCACAACAGGCTTTGCAAAATCTTCAATTGCAGCTGAATCCAGGAACCTTTTTAATACAGGCACAGACAGTGACTCCTTCTGGACAGATAACTTGGCAAACGTTTCAAGTACAAGGGGTCCAGAACTTGCAGAATTTACAAATACAGAATACTGCTGCCCAACAGATAACTTTGACTCCTGTTCAGACGCTCACGCTCGGTCAAGTTGCAGCAGGTGGAGCCTTGACTTCAACTCCAGTTAGTCTAAGCACTGGTCAGTTGCCAAATCTACAGACAGTTACAGTAAACTCTATAGATTCTACTGGTATACAGCTACATCCAGGAGAGAATGCTGACAGTCCTGCAGGTATGTTTATTTTAACACAACATTTGTTAGAAAAGCATACTTTCTGTGTCTTAAGTCATGTCATGCCATAGACAAATTCAGTGATTTGTTAACATGTAGGGGAATTTTTTGCTTCAGAGGTTTATGAGCATCTGGCTCTCTTTAAAAGTAATCATACATTTCCCAGTGTTTTTATGAAAGTAGACATCAAAGTATCTTCCAAATTGATCTCCATTCAAAGTTTGTAATTTTTGAAGTTGAGAACTGATTTGTCTATTATACCAGTTATGTTTGCAGTTTCTCCTCTATCAATTTTATATTTGTTTTCACATCTGATTAGTATTGTCAAGCATTACTAAAGTTTTATTTGGCAAGTAGGGTGTCTTGATTGGCCTTGGTGTGACGTCAGTTAAATGTTTTATGCATTATATTTGGTTGGAGAATTAGGTTGGCATAGGGAAAACATACTGGGAATAAAAACTACTTACAGTGTCTCAGCCGTTAGCTGGTTATGTGATTTTTGGCCAAGCGTTTTTTTTCCTTTTGTGACCTCAGTATTCTCGTCATGCAGAATAGGAACTATATATAGGGTCCCTTCCAGACCTAAAATTCTTTGATTCTGTGATAGTTTATTCTTACTGGTGTTTAGTGGGCATTATGCAGTATTTCTGTTGATAGCATGAGTAGAAATTTCAGAAGTCTATTGATATGTTGTATAAGAAGTAATAAAGTTTGAAAAGAGATAATGTTATTGTTACCCTATCAATGTTATTTGTCTAATTAGCATTTTATAGAATGTTTTGTTGTGCACTATATCCTGAACTTTGTTACTTTCGTTATCCTGCTTTGTATTTGGGTTTTTGTGGAGTTTGTATTATTTCAATCTCCCATTGGGAGAGTAATTCCAAACTCTTAAATTGGACCACTTGAGTTTAGTTTATAAAAATAACACCTATCACTGCTTAAATGATTTCTTCTGTATTTTTTGGAGAAATTTGTAGTCTTAGATCACTGGAATTATCCTGGAGTCTGAGATCTGGATTTAGAAACCCTGCAATTTCATTTGAGCCTTCTGAAGCTATGATTTAGAGCAACAGTTCTCGAAGTGTGCTCTTTGGACCTGAGGGATCCCTGATACCCTCTTCAGAGGTCCTTGATGGCAAAACTGTTTAATACTCAGAAGTTAGTTACCTTTTTCACTGTCTTGACACTTGCACTGATGGTCATAGCAATGGTGGATAAAACTGCCAGTGCTTAGCTTGAATCAAGGCAGTGGCACCAAACTGTATTATTCTTCGTGGTATTCTTCATGATCATGTACTTACAGTTTAAAAAAATGCCAATTTCACTGAAGAATGTCCTTGATGAACCAGTAAAAATAGTTATTACTCATAACTAATTCTTGACCCTTGAATGCTGCATGTCTTTTTTTTAAACAGCCTTATTGAGATAGAATTCACATATCATAAAATTTACCCTCTTTAAGTATACTGAAATTCAGTAGTTTCCAGTATAGTCACAAAGTTTTGCAGCCATCATGACTGTCTAATTTAGAGCATTTTTGTTATCCCAAAAAGAAACTTTGTACCCACTAGCAGTCAATTCCCTGTTCCCCCTTCTGTCCCCTGGAAACCAGTAATCTTTCTGTCTCTGTGGATTAGCCTATTCTGGGTATTTCATATAAATGAAATCATATAGTATGTGGCATTTGGTGTCTGGCTTCTTTCTTTTAGCATAATGTTTTCAAGGTTCATCTATGTTGTAGCATGTATCAGTACTTCAGACATTTTTATACCTAAGTAATACCAGGGCTCCTTTATATATATACCACACTATTTATCCACTAATCAGCTGATGGAAATTTGGTTGTTTTTACTTTTTGGCTATTATGAACAATGCTGCTGTGAACATTTGTGTACAGTTTTTTGAGTGGACATTATGTTTTCATTTCTCTTGGGGGGCATATACCTAGGAGTGGAATTGCTAGGTCATATGGTAATTCTTTGTTTAAACTTTTTGAGGAATTGCCAAACTGTTTTCCAAACTGACTGCATCCTTTTACGTTCCTACCAGCAATTTATGAGGGTTCTAATTTTTCTGTATCTCCATCAACACTTATTATTGTCCATCTTTTTTATTCCAGCCATCATAGTGGGTGAAAGTGATATCTTATTGTGGTTTTGATTTACATTATCTGCTGCATTATCTGTCTTTTTATTATTATTTGTGATGAAATGGGAAGTATGCTTTAATAAAGTACTTCTGCATACTGAAATAAGATAATTGTCTCCGAAAAACACTTTTTCTCCCCCTCCAGTTGTGCAGTTGTGTTGGTTGTGTGAGTTGCAAGAGCAATTAGATGCTGTTTTCATGGAACGCTGTCTTTACTTGGAAGAACAACTGACAAACTGTGGTTATTGAAACTTCATGCATTTAAATGACAGATATTTTCTCCAAAAAAAAAAAAAAAATGAAGTGAGCCTTTCACTGAAAGGAAAAAAACTGACAGTATTTGCTGCTAGTGATAAAATTTTGGCTTTTAAGTGAAAATTAGAATTTAGACAATGTTAATCTACTATCATGAGCTTGATAGCTTCCCAATACTTAAATACATTTGATGAGTGGTGACATTAATAAGTAGAATTTTTTTGGATATTACATTATAATGAAATGTGTCAACATTTGAAAGAACTGTATAACTAAGTGAACAAGTGTTTTTCAAATGACCAACTGATTTATGCTACAAAACTATTCATTTAAATTATTCAGAGCCCAAGACAGACAAATCACAGTGTATGGAAAGTTTACTGATAGGGTTTCAAATTCCATATTGTGGCTGACCTTTAAGAAATTGCTTCTTGTCGAATTTTGTGTAGTATCGAAGAACAATATCCGTAATTGGCTGAAAAGGCTGTTGAATTATTTCTTCATTTTTCAACTATATATCTTTGTGAGACTAGATATTTTTCATATACTACAACCCAAACCATGTATTGTAACAGTTAAACTGCGGAAGCAAATGAGACTCCAACTATCTTCCTTTAGTCATTAAAAAGAGATTTGCAAAAATGTAAAACATGGCCTCATAAAATTTTTTGTTTTGTTTCTTTTTGGGAAATAGTTATTATTCATAAAATGTTATGTTTACATGTAATGGATTTATTTTTAGGTGAATTAATAAAATTTTAAAATTTCTTTCACTATTTCTGATATAGTAAATATCGATACCCGTAACCCATTGCCATCAAATCAGTTCTGACTCATAGCAACTCTAGGATAGAGTAGAACTGCCTCATAGGGTTTCCAAGCAGCAGCTGGTGGATTCAAACTGCTGACCTTTTGGTTAGCAGCTGAGCTCTTAACTGCTGTGCCACGAGGGCTCCAAATATTGATATAGTAGATCCTTATTATTTGCAGATTCCTCATTGTGAATTTGTGTACTCACTAAAATTTATTTGTAATCTCAAAATCAGTGCTTGTGTCACTTTCACAGTCACAGATGTGTAGAGTGGTGAAAAATTTGAGTCATCTCACGTGCACTTTTCTCAGCCGAGGTTGAATAAAAGGACATTCTGCCTTCTTGTTTCAGCTCTCATGCTGTTAACAAATGTCCTGTTCGCAGAGTATTTAATGCTGCGCTTTCTCATTTTTGTACTTTTTGTTGGTGATTGCCTGTTTAAAATGGCCTTCAGATGTAGTACTGACATTCTGTCTAGTCGTGGTCCTAAGCATAAGACGGCTTTGATGTGCCTTATGGAGAAAATAACGTTTTAGATAAAGCTTTGTTCAGGCATGAGTTATAGTGCTATTGGCTGTGAGAGTTTAATTAATGTTAATGAATCAAAAATATGTATTAAGTAAGGTGTCTTTAAACAGAAACATACATAAAACAAGGTTATATATTGACCGGTTGATGAAAATATTGTGACCAGAGCTTGCAGTATTTCCCCTAGAAGCAGTTGTTCACTGTTTGCTAAAGTGTTCATGACAACTTTATAGAATGTAATTGCAGTGAATAACGAGAATTATTTGATTAACCTACATGAACAAAAGCTCTTTATTTATTTAAGAGTTTAAAGGAGTTTTAAGACTGAAAAGTTTTTTTTTTAATTGCACTTTAGGTGAAGGTTTACAGAACGAATAGTTTCTCATTAAACAGTCATTACGTGTATTGTTTTATGACATTGCTAAACAACCCCACGACATGTCAACACTCTCCCTTCTCAACCTTGGAGGACTTTTTTTGGTGAAAATATACATAGCCAAAGATACACCATTTCAAGAAATTTAAATTTCTGCGTGTACAATTCAGTGACATCGATCACATTCTTCCAGTTGTGCTGCTATTTTCACTGTCCTTTTCCAAATTATTCCATCACCATTATCTTCAAGTCACTGGCCCTTAGGCTTCCCATCAGACCTTTTGAGTTGCTGATGTCAGTGTGATCTCACATAGGTAATTCTTTTTTTTTTTTTGGTACCTTAGATGAAGGTTTATAGAACAAATAGTTTCTCATTAAACAGTACACATATTGCCCTATGACAATGGTTAGCCTTATGACAATGGTTAACAACTCCATGAGACATGTCAACACTCTCTTCTCAACCTTGGGTTCCCTATCACCAGCTTTCTTGTCCCCTCCTGCCTTCTAGTCCTTGCCCCTGGACTGCTGTGCCTCATTAGTCCCGTTTTGTTTTATGGGGCTGACCAGTCCCTGGCTGAGTGGTGAACCTCGGGAGTGACTTCACCTCTGAGCTCAAAGGGTGTCTGAGGCCGTACTCACGGGGTTTCTCCAGTCTCTTTCAGGCCAGTAAATCTGGTCTTTTTTTGTGAGTTAGAATTTTGTTCTACATCCTTCTCCATGTCTGTCCAGGACCCTCTGTTGTGATCCCTGTCAGAGCAGTCAGTGGTGGTAGCCGAGCACCATCTAGCTGTACTGGACTCAGTCTGGTGGAGGCCATGGTAGTTGTAGTCCATTAGTCCTTTGGACTGGTCTTTTCCTTGTATCTTGTTCTCTTCATTCTCCCTTGCCCCCGAAGGGGTGAGACCAGTCGAGTGTCTTAGATGCCGCTCACAGGTTTTTAAGACCTCAGACAATACTCAGCAAGGTAGAATGTAGAACATTGTCTTTATAAACTGCATTATGCCAATTAAGCTAGATGTTCCCTGAGACCATGAAGACTGAAAAGTTTGAGAACCACTGGAAGAGTGACAGATTTTAGCTAATAGTTTTTGGAAACCAGTTTTTTAAAGCTTGTATAAACTTAATCAGTTATGGAGTTCCATATGTGTTGGAAAAAATCTCTAAGGAATTTATTTATGAATTTGTGGATTTATGTTGGTTCTGAAATTAAGTTGTTATAAAGCACCAAGGGCTTCAGTAAAGTCAGATATTTCAAAATACTGTCAGAATAGAAACACTGTCTTAGTCAAATACAAAGTGTAATTTTAAGTGGTAATTCAGTTATTGAATGGTGGCAAGGAAGGATAAAGAAGTACTCCAGAATGCCATTAAATTTGAATTTTGTCCCAATCTTAAAGAAATAGGGAAGGAGTTTAAGAAAGTTAAAGTGAATGATAATAAAAATGCTAGGTGGTACCCAACATTTTTAGTAATAAAACCCAGAAAATTTTCATTTTGGGGATATTTGGTAATAGGAAGAGTAAATCTTGGTGTACTGTCTTTTTAATTGGTGAGGAGGATGATAAATTGCACCTACTCAGTTAACGATTTGTGCATTAATGACATATGTCTGGCAGTAATGAATGCGAATGCTGAGGTACAAGACAGAGTAACGCTAGCTGTGATGGTTAAGGCTGTGTGTCAACTTGGCAGGGCTGTGATTCTCAGTGGTTTGGGAGTTATGTAATGATGTAATTTGGCAGCTACGTAATGATATAGTCATCCTCCATTTTGTTATCTGATGTAGTCACACTCTGTTTTCACACAGTACTGATTTTTACATAAAGACCTGGTCTTTGGAACATAACCATGTCAATAAGTGAGGAGTGAGTATGTTTTAGGGTGTGTTTTTTGTACCTGAAAATCAGTAAAAATTTCTTAGCTCTGGTGGGCCTAGTATGCCCAGATTAAAATGATTAAATAAAAGTTTGATTCTATTTTTACTTTTGGTAGGTATGGAATTAACATAACAGTTTTCCAGAAATACATGAAAAAGCACGTTTTTACTAGAACTCAGGAATTTCTTTCACTTTTTTCCCCCCTTTCCTATCTCTCCTTTAACAAAAAGGAGCCCTACTTAAACCCTGTTTTAATCAGTGAATCTGACTCGGGGGGGTTCTTTTTAGTGCCATTACCCCTTAGGAGCCAAATCCCTATCCTCTTTGGAACAGCGAGCCCACCAGGCCACACTGCTTGTAATGGCCTACTGAGAAATGCATGCTGTTTTAGAGAACATCTGTCTTTGTAATTTTATTTTTACTTTGTCTCTTATTGCTGTGTATTTGAAACTGGGTGGGATGAGGCAAAGTATGGATTTACAGTATCTTTCCAATGTCTTATTCTTTTTGAGTCTTGTAATTTTTTATTTTCTGTACTTTATTAAAGTTTGTTTTGTCTGCTTTAAAAGTAATACATGTTTGGCGTGGAAAATAACATGGGAAGATTAAATATAGAAAGGAACAAGAGTTGGTGTCACATACGTTTTTTATATTGTCGTAATTATACCTCACATAGTTTTTTTCATAATTCTGCTTAATATTTAGTTACTTTTTATTGTATTAGCATGAAAATACCTAAGTATTTAGGTCTGAAATTATATTCTATTTAATTATGTATTAATATAGATGAAAGTACACTACATGAGGAGGGACCCAGAGATGCATCTACTGCTTATAAAACCAGGGGCTGGAGTAGGGGTCCTTTTTGTTAAAGTGGTGCTAAAAGAAAAAAAGTTGCTATTGTCTGTTACCCAGAGGTATGGCTTCAATGAAACTGTATATTACACAAATATGAAGAGGACACACGGGAAGCAGGAGGACATCAGCATAGTCTAAAGCCATTATAAAGACCTGGTTTGTCATTGGGGTCAGGAGACTTGGTGGAGGCACTTAAAAAACTGTGGACATGGAGGTGTGAATGTGGAGAGAGAGAAAAAAGTTGTGCTCAAGATGAGCCTGCAAACTAAAATTCCAAAATACATGAAGAAAGCAAAACCTATTAAAAATAGCCAATAAAACCAACAATCAGGAGATGAACTCATGTCATATTAAAGAACAGTAATAGAAAAATTTGTTAAGACTTTACATCAGTGTGTTTAGAATTGTCAGTAAGATAAAGGAAGCAGTGGCATCTATAGAAAAGAAGTTGTGAAACAAGAAAAGGTAGATAATGAAAAATAAACTCGCAGAGTCCTGGAAATGAGAAGCTTGTATTTCATTGATTCCATAGCACACATTGTCTTAACATTTTAACATTTCTGAAATTAGGATGCATTTTATAATCCATGGCATATGATGTTTAATTGGTGCAATGCCTTTCCTTTTTTTATTGGTAGTGAAGTTTCTTAGTATTGTCTTAGATGAAATCCAAAATTCTGGAGGGGGGAGGGTAAAAATGATAACCGTTAGACTGGACCATAGAAAAAGAGAATGAGTATGACTAGTAATATTGCACTGAGGACTTCATCCAAAATACAGCAACAGAGACAAAGAACAGTTAAGACACGTGGAATACAGATTGAGAGCCCCTAGAATAGTAATTTCAGAAAAACAATAGAGTGAATGGCAGAGAAACAATATTTGATGAGATAATGGCTGAGAATTTTCTTGTGTTGATGAAATAGTCTACAGACCAAAATTTTACTTCAAGTAAAAATAAGTCCACTCTTGACTTATAATGAAATTAAAGAGAAAGAGATAATCTTAAGTGTTTACACAAAGAAAAGACAGATTATTAATAAATAACAGACCTACAGCGTAACTCATCAGCCACACAAATGCTAGAAGATAGTAGGAGTAATGTTTTCAAAGTGCTTAGAGAAAAGAATCGGCAATGCAGAATCCTATATTCGATTAAACTATTACTCAAGAGTTAGGGTTTAATGAAGACACTTAAAGTATACAAAGATTGAGAGTTTATGATTCAGGGGCTTTTACTGAAATAACTACTAAAGGATCAAGTAGTTAATTTTAAAATGGATTCAGAATAGATGAATAGGATGCAAGAAATAATGGTGATCACAGAAATGGATTAAAAAAATTTATATTTTAACTGACTGTAAACTGATAAAGGTAAAAAATAAGAGAATTTAGAAAATACACAAAAGCAATTCATGGAAAGAATACATGAGCCTCTATATATCCACTTCCTAGCTTCAGCAGTTAACCAACATTCTGTCATTCTGGTTTCCCTATTCCCACCATTTAAAATTTTGTTTTTGCTTGGAGTGTTTTAAAGCAAATCCCATACAGTATATAATTTTATCCAAAAATATTAATAGAGTGATACTCAGTGTGTGGTTGGGGGCCCCTAGGCAGTCTCTGAGACCCTTTTCATAGAGGTCTGTGAGACTGTTTCATGAGGATCTGTGAGCTAGAAATTATTTTCATAATACTAAGGTTATTTGCCTGTTTCACTTTCATCTCAGAGTAGTGGACACTGGAGTTTTCTAGAGGCTACATAATGTTTGATAATAGACTGAATGCAGAAGCAGATACGAAAATCCAGCTATTTTCTATTAAGCCAGATATTAAAGAGATTTGCAAAAATGTCAAGGTCTTCTCACTTTTATTTGAAAATAGTTATTTTCCATAGATGCATGTTAATGTTAACATGTAATGAGTTACTGTTATTTTCAAATGAATTCATGCGTATTTTTAAATATCTCAGTTTTCTAGTATGATATCTATAGATACGTAAACAAAGACCATTTGGAGTCCTCAATTTGTTTTTTTTAAATCATCCTAGAAATTTTGAGGAGTCAACTCACTGATATTGTTAGAATGATTAAACCAGTTGCTGTGGAGTCGATTCCAACTCATGGCCACCACATGTGTGTCCGAGTAGAACTGTGCACCATAGGATTTCAGGGGCTGATTTTTTGGAAGTAGATTGCCAGGGCTTTCTTGTAAGGTGCCTCTGGATGGATCCAAACTCAGATTTTTAAAACAAATTTTTCCCATTTTTTATAATGTACCTAAAGTAAAGCTCACCCTATTCAGAGCACAGTTCTGCACTTTTTTTAATTAAAAATTTTTCTTGCTATTACATGTTTTGACAAATGTATTGTTGTGTAACTGCCACTACAATCAAGCTATAATATTCATCATATACACACTCCAGATTCCTTCAGAGAGGTTCATTATGCATTGTACATTCATCTCACACATCCCCAAAAGGACCACTTTGTAGTCAACCCTTCTTCTCAGCCCCAAACCAAAACCCCACTGCCCTAGATTTGATTCCAACTCAGAGCGACCCTGTAGGACAGAGTGGAACTGCCCTATAGGGTTTCCAAGGCTGTGATCTTTACAGAAGCCAGTTGTCACTTCTTTTCTCCTGTGGAGTGGCTGGTGGGTTCAAACAGCTGACCTTTTGGTTGGCAGCTGAGCGCTTTAACTGCTGTGCTACCAAGGCTCCTTCCCTCAGCCCCAGTCTCTGTAAATAGGTATAACTCATATAAACAAAAATTCTTTGAGGTCCTTAGTAATTTTTAAGAGTTAAGTGATCCTAAGGAGTCTGGTGGCACAGTGGTTAAGTGCTTGGCTGCTAACCAAAGGTTGAGATTTGAACCTACCCAGTGGCTCCATGGGAGTAAAGACTTGGTAATCTATTCTGTAAAGATTTCAGCCCAGGAAACCTTATGGGGCAGTTCTACTCTGTCCTTAAATAGGGTCACTGTGGGTCCAGATCGACTCGACTGCACAACAACAAAGTGATCCTAAGATCAGGAAGTTCAAGAACTGCTACTCGAATGAATTAAGGATTTTTATTTTTACACAAATAAAATATCTTTATCAGACTCTAAATTTATGGCAATCCCTTAATATTACCTAATATCCTGGCAGTGTTCAGTTTTCTGCTGTTGATTAAAAAATGTGTTTTTAGAGTTGGTTTGTTTACATTGGGATTCAAACAAGGATCATATTGCATTTGATTGATGTGCTCCCAAGTCTCAGCAACTTTTTTTTTTCTTTTTTTTTAAATTGTACTTTAGATGAAGGTTTACAGAACAGATAGTTTCTCATTAAACAGTCAGTACACATATTTTATGACATTGGTTAACAACCCCACGACAGGTCAACATTCTCCCTTCTTGACCTTTTTTTTTTGTGTGTGTGAAAATATGCATAGCCAAAGATACACCATTTCAAAAATTTCTACATGCACAGTGCAGTGACATCGATTACGTTCTTCCAGTTGTGTTGCTATTCTCACTTCAGATGAAGGTTTACGGAACAAAATAGTTTCTCATTAAACAGTACACATGTTGCCCTGTGACAATGGTTAACAACCCTACTGCATGTTCAACACTGTCCTTACTCAACCTTGGGTTCCCTGTCACCAGCTTTCCTGTCCCCTTCTGCCTTCTAGTCCTTGCCCCTGGACTGCTATGCCTCATTAGTCCTGTTTTGTTTTATGGGGCTGACCAATCCCCGGCTGAATGGTGAACCTCGGGAGTGACTTCACGTCTGAGCTAAAAGGGTGTCTCGGCTATACTCTCGGGGTTTCTCCGATCTCTTTCAGGCCAGTAAATCTGGTCTTTTTTTTGTGAGTTAGAATTTTGTTCTACATCCTTCTCCAGCTCTGTCCAGAAGCCTCTGTTGTGATCCTGGTCAGAGCAGTCAGTGGTGGTAGCCAGGCACCATCTAGCTGTACTGGACTCAGTCTGATGGAGGCCTTGGTAGCTGTGGTCCATTAGTCCTTTGGACTAATCTTTCCTTGTAACCTGTTCTCTTCATTCTCCCTTGAGTCTCAGCAACTTTCGCTTGTTGTCGTTGGACTCGTTATTTTGTTAAGGGTTGCAAAGCGATTATTTTCTAATTCTCTTATTCGTTTTGTTTAAAGCTGTGATTCTTTTATAAAAAAAACTTTTCCCTCATAAGATGTTTGGTTATCCAAAATATAGTTTGTACTGGAAGGGCAAGATAAACTATTAAGTTCATTCCTTTTGTCTGTTTTTCATCTATTTGTGTTTTAATCCATTGTAATCGTTCTTGGTGGTTAATTTTTATAATGTTAGCAATAGAATTAAATCTAAGCATGAAAACAAACGGGTGGGGGATTCATGAAGGATTGGTTCATGGATGGATAAAGGTACTTGCCATTTTTAGGATAATCTTTATAAAGAAGAATTTTAGCTGTTTTACAGAAATTTATAGTTTGGATATAAGTACCTGTCAGGAAAATAAACATTAATGTTTAGCTTCTAAATTGAAACCAAACCTGTCTCCTTTGAGTCAATTCCGACTCCTAGTGATCCTGTAGGACAGAGTAGAATTCTGCCCGGTAGGTTTTCCAAGGAGCAGCTGGTGGATTCGGACTGCTGGACTTTTGGTTAGCAGGCAGTCTCTTAACCACTGTGCCACCAGGGCTCCTAAATTGGGACAGGAGGTAGAAAATTATCAATCCAACAGAAAACAGGAAAATAGAAGAAATGTAGCAAAGAAAAAGTAGTAGTAGATGTAGAAATTCAGGTAAGTCCTAAAAAGGAAACAGGAAAAAAATATATTAGTAATCCCACAGCCAGAAAAACTGGTACATTATCTGCTATTGTTCTGCAGTATGGAGTCCCTGGGTGATGCAAACGGTTAATGCACTTGTCCACTAAATGAAAGGTTGGAGGTTAAGTCTACTTAGAGTCACCTCAGAAGAAAGTCCTGGCCATCTGCTTCTAAACAGTCAGCCATTGAAAACCTTGTGGAGCACAGTTCTCTGACACACTTGGTGTCGCCATGAGTCTGAATTGACTAGCCAGAACTAGTTTTACTGATTTATTCTGCTTTGTAGTCTTTCAGTCTTTTTTCTGTGCATATTACGTACTAAGCATTTTTATAAAATTGGTATCTTCTACTGTACCAAAAAATACCAAACCTGTTGCCATTAAGTCTGTTGAGACTCATGAAAACCCCATGTGTTAAACAGTGGAACTGTACCATAGCGTTTTCTTGGCTGTAATCCTAACGGAAGTAGGTCCTCAGGCCTTTCTTCTGTGGTACCACTGGGTGGGTTCCAACCACCAGCTTTTAGGTTAGTAGTCAAGTGCAAACTGTTTGCACCACTGAGGGACCTATCTACTATACACAACAGCTTTATAACTTTTCAACTAAGCAGTATATTATTTGCATTTCTCCACATCAGTGGTTTTCTACAATACGATTATTTGGTTGCATTAGTATTATTGTATGGATGTTCCATCATTTATTTAACTAGTCTTCTATTGTTGCGTGTTTAGGTCATTTTTTATTTTTTCTATTATGTAGAAATCTTCGCTCATATCTCTGATTATTCCCTTAATGCAGAATTAACTTACTAAAAGTAGAATTATTGGATTAGAGTGTTACTATTTAAGACTTTTATACATATTGCAAAAATACCCTTTCCCCAGCATTGTATGATTATAGGCTTTGCATACTTCTCCAACATTGGAATATTTTATAAAACGGGCAGATTTTGGAGAGGTTAAAAATAGAATCTTATGCATATATTTGATTATTAGGGAAGTTGAACATGTTTGCATGTTTATTGGTTACGTTTCCTTGGTAAATTGCCTTTCATATTTTGGTCCATTTTCCCTTTGAGTGTTCCCTCTCCACTGCTAATTTGTCAGCCATCTTTATACCTTAAGTGTATTAATCTTTTGACACACACTACAAATATTTTTCCTTTTTGTTTGCCTTTTAAGTTTGGTCATGGTGAGTTTTAGTACACGTAAGTTCTTAATAGACTTTTTTTTTGTAAAATAGTGTAGAAACTTTGAAGTGTAGTTTGTACTGATTTGCAAGTCTTCTGATGCAGTGGTAACAGTATATGGAGGAAAATGAGAATTTTAAATTATAATTTCTATGACTAGAAAAATTTCTACATCATGTAACTTAAAATCATTTTAAAATGTATGTTTTTGGTCACACTTGTTTTTTCTTAGTGTTTTATGTAAAAGTTTTAGGATTAATTTCTTGAAGGTGATAACTTTCTAGCAGTTCCAAACATCTATTTAATATTGGTAAAATAACAGTACAGTATTAATGTGTGCTGATGTAGCTATGTGATTTAAACCATAGAATCCTAAGTCAACTAATTCAACTCATTAGATGCATCTTTAGCAAATGTCTGCTTTTCTCATTAATTTTCTCTTTGTTTTCTGAAGGTAGCATACTCCATTTATGGTTAAACAAATTTACCCTGCCCTGTAGCCTGTAATAAGAATGCAAGCTAGACTTCTGGGTGGACACCACAAAATGGAAATCACCTGATACCTGATCTTCATTAGAATGCTTTCTTTGATACATTGTTTTTATATATGTAAAGTGCCATGTTACTTTTAGTCTAAGAGAAGAACTTTATTATAGCTTGTTCTCTAAGTTAGTCATTTTAGTGGTTCTTGGGGACAGTTTTTGTATTCAGCTTCATTTTTGAGGGTACTTGACATGTGATACTTTTTTTCCATAAATCTTACAAGTTCCTTCTCTTATGAATAGTATCATTATCCTCCCAGTAACCTATAGAAGTCAGCCATCATTCATTCAGTCAACAAATATTTGAGGGTATACTACAGTATTTGAGGTAATGTTCTCTAGGGTCTTTGGCTGCACAGTGAAAAAGACAGAATCCCCACTCTTATGAATCTTGTGTTCGAGGGGGAGAAGACAAAACAAGCAAGTACTGTAATTTTAGATAATGTTGTAAAAAAAGTAAAACAGGGTTATGGAATAACAAGGACTATAGAAAAACCATGGAGGACGGATGGCTATTTTAGATAGGATGGTAAGGAAATACGTCTTATATGGAGATGGAATTCAGATACAAAACTGAACATTGAGGAAGAGTCTGAGCCGATGTGGCTGGAATTTAGTGAATGAGGGTTGTGATAACATGCAAGTACCAGATAATATCGACCTTAATGGTAAGGAATTTGGATTTTATTTCATATTTAATAGGAAACCATTGGAGTGTTTTGAGCAAATGACATAATTTGATTATGTTTTAAAAAGATCACTTCAGATCCCTATGGCAGATTGGGTGGTGGAGTGGGATGGCAGCAAGTCTAAGCACAAGGCTGGTGTAATAAGGCAAAGGAGGATAGTTAAGTTTGGCTAGGCTAGTAATAGGGAAAGTCGGAGGAAGGGTGAGGTAAAAAGAGTTCTGTTTTGGCTGTGTTATATTTGAAATGCCTATTAGATATCCAGATGTTTACTTGAACCATCTAGTTCCGACTAGATCTATCGATCCATCTAACTGGATGGTTCAGGTAAATAGTTAACATCAAAGTCTGGATCTCAGATTAGACTGGAGATAATAATTTGGGAGTCACTAATGTATATAAATGTGACTGTATAGATGAAATCATTCAGATCATATCTTTTCAGCCTTTGGCTTCGTGGTAAAATCCTCAGGGAGCTTTAAGAAATGCCAGCAACTTGTGCTCACCCTCCTAATTTAATTGCTCTCCATGAGGCCTAAGAAAGATGTGTTTTAAAAGTCCCCAAGTGATTTTGAAGTGCAGCTGGTTTGAGAGTTACTAATTTAGTAGGGAAAGAATATAGGTAGTGATGAAGAGGTTGGGAAATGACATCATTCTGAGCCTCAAATTATTTCTCCAGATTTTTCAAATGCAGTGTGTAGCACACAGTTAAAGATAACCAGGCATAAGGAGACAAGACCCCTTGAGTGAGAACCAGCAGAAGCTACAGATGACAGTGGACCCACTGAAACTCCAGATATTAGAATTATCAAACATAGACTAAATAAAACGACTATGTTTACTATGGTCAAGGAGGTAAAAGCCACGCTTGAAAATGTTTAACAGAGGTGTTGGAGACTACACCCACTTCTCACTCAGTTAGGTTCCAAAGACCAGGTCGTTGGACGAAAGTTGACTTTATGTGAAAATGGAAGATTTTTTTTTTTTCCTGTTTTCAGACCATCCATTTGTCTGATTTTTTTTTCTTAATTTAGAAAATATAATCATAGAAATAATAACTAAGATTTACTAATATGCTCATCACTGTGATGAGTCCACTTATGGATTATTCCTCTGAGGAGAAGGAGGCTTGGAGGAGACAGCTGGATAAAGCTGCACTGTGTGGCTAGAGGGCCTGTGGCTTTACCACTTCACCTTCCTCCTGTGATGGATCAGAGCGTCCTTCACGGAACTGCCTCCAGTGTTCTACCTTCACGGAACTGCCTCCAGTGTTCTACTCCTATCCCTAAAAGCCCAGAGTTCATTGTTACTTCCGTGTTGAGATTTGATATGTGATCACCTCCATGATGGGATCTGCTTTGAGTAGCCTGTTCTCTCTGGGCCTCATGAGTCTGAAAGGGCACTGGGAACCTGGCCCCGCATCTGGCCCTGCTTAGGTGGAGACTTCAGGCCCAGTTAAGCTCAATTTGGGATGTGATTAAATTTGCCCACGTTTCTTTGAGACACCCTCTCTGTTGCCTCTTTCCTTCCTTCCCACCTCACAGGCAGTTTTGAACTGCAGGGCCTCAGGCCACATACGAGCTGGGGACCCAGAACAGGCACTTGGTGTTGCCTGCGTGTGCACCTGTGGCTGTGGAGTAGGCCAACCCCCCAACTGGATGTTGCACCCCCACCCACAGGATGGTGCGGGGCAGCACGACCCAGCTTCCTGGGGGCCGCTGGGAAACCCTTCTTGAGGGAGAGAATGCTCCAAAGCCGTTGCCTCGCTGATGTGCAAAATAGTAGATTTTTTTTACTACTATGTAAATGTGAAATGTTGGATAATGAGATAGTCGGTAAGTGAGGGGTTAGGTGTATAACAAAAATGGCATAACAGATTTGAAAAACAACCAAATTGAAATTCAGGGACTGAAACATAAAATAATGAAAATTGAGAAAGTCTTCAAAATTGAGTCCTAGGGCATTCCTAATATTCAGTGGGTCAGAGGTAGAGGAGCCAGCAGATTAACAGAGAAGGAGCTTCCAGGAGAGAGTGATATCCTGGAAGCCAAGTGAATAAACTACTTGAGGAGGAGAGAGTGCTTTACTGGTTAATGTCAGATAATGTGGAGAGGGTTCCATAAGATGAGAGAGAATGAGGATATTGGATTTGGCAGGATAGGGGTTGTTGGTAAGTGCTTTCCATGGGGTGAGTGCTAGGAAGGAAAGCATCAGTAGAATGGCTTAACGGGAGAATAAAGGAAGAGAAAGTAGTGACAGTAATTAGACAGGTGTTTTGAGACATTTTTCTGAAAAGGGGGAATGTGGAAATAAGAGTTGTAGTTGGAGGTCGACTTGAGGTCAAGGGAGGTTTTTCTGGGAATGTTTCAGTAAAGATCAAGAAATGATGATGCAGAAGAAGAGAGTATAGTAATAGAAGGTTCTTAAGAAGGCAAGCAAGATGAAATTCAGGACACAGGTTATGGGGGTTGGCCAGATTGGAGTGGGGATAACGTATGCTAATAATGGGGGAAGGAAATGGGGTACAGGTGTACGGATGCAGACATGTTGGTAGGAAAATAAGGTGATTCTTGTCACATTGCCTCTAAATTCCTTTTGTAGTAAGAAACAGATGAGTGAGGGGGGCAGATGTTAGGAGTTTGAGGAGAAGGAAAAGAGGTATGAAATAGTCATCTTAGAAATGGAAAGTGAAATTACTGGTGAAATGTAGAATTACAGGACAGTACTGGGTACTCACTTAAATAGCACAGTTGTGTTTTTCTAATTACTTTTAGCTGCTTGGATGCAGGTTCAGGGTTAACTCCTCTCTGTTCCCTGGTAGAAGGTTTCAAGTCCTTTGGTTCTCTCTCTCATATTTGTGTAATCTATCCTTTCTCTCCATTCTCATTTTGTTAGTCTGGCTCTTACTTTTCTCCTGGGCTGTTGTTACAGCATCTAATCTATTGTCTGTGCCTCTAAACAGTTTTTTTCTTTATTGTTTGAATAGGTAATACCTATCACATGGCACAGATTCAGAAGGTGTAAAAGGGTGATCTAAAAAGTTACTCTCTTTCCTTTCTTATTTTAATCCCCTGATTAAACAGACAGCTGTTGTTACCAGTTGTGTTTTACTGTATAGAATATCTTTGGAAGGATATGTTTACAAACATTACTTTATCTACATGTTATCCCTCATTCCCTGAAATTGTACCATGCTATATCCATTCTTGGGCATTTTAAAACTTTATGTAGAATTTTTTGATATTACAAGTTCAGAGCTGCCTTATTCTTAGCAATGGCAATAAGAGTGATCTGTTGAACACAACAGTAATCTGTTGAACAGATGTCTTGCAGTTAATTTAATAAGATTGCTATTGATCAGTATTTATTTTCAATCTTTTATCACTTCAAATAATGCTGCATTGAATATCCTTTTACAGATGTATTTTTTCCCCCATAGAGCAAGTATGTGTATTTGAAGCATGTATATCTAGAAGCAAAATTCCTGGGTTAGAGAAAATATGCATTTCTTAAAAGAATATATGCATTTTTAATTTTGAAAAATACGGGAAGTTGTTCCACTATATCCTTTACATCAGTCACCTTCTCTAAATACCGATTCGTACTCCCCTTTTAAAAACTTTTCCTGGCTTTTTCATTGCCTTAAAATTGAAGTCTATTGAGTCTCCAAATATGTGTAGAACTCCTGTTGTGTGCCAGATGCTGGAGGAACAAAGATGAATATGATAATTTTTGCACTAAAGTTGCTCATAATCTAACAAGTTAGAGCAGGGTTTCTCAACTTCCATACTGTTGACATTTTGGGCCTGATGATTCTGTCTTGTGGAGGGCTGTCCTTTGCACCTGATTTCTACCTACTAGATGTGAGTATCATACACACAGACCAACCAGTTATGAGAATAAAAAATGTCTTTAGACATTGCCAGATGTCCCTAAAGGGCAAACACCCCTACCCACACCCCACCTCCCTGTTGAGAACCACTGGATTAGACAGATGTAGACGATTCTGATACAGTGTAGTAAATGGTATGCTAAGATTGAACTTTTGGAACAGAGAAGGGTAGAATAGTAACCTTCTGGTTGATACCTTTCAAGGTCTAACTCAAACTGCCCATCCCATAGCCTTCCCTCATTCCTGCATTCTTTAAATTACTGCATATTTAATAGCACCTGTTTCTTTTGTTTTGTTTTAGAATTAGTTAACATGTCTCCTTTTGGAACGCAACCATTATTTCTTATTCATCTATCTCTGTGCTTTTTCTTTTGGAGAATGGATGAATAAACAAATATCAGTAATAGATACAGAATACACATTGATTTGTGTGGTAATGTATAATGTAAATTTTACCTGTTTGCTTTCAAAGTAACTGTTTAAACAGGTGAGATGTTAGATATCTGTTTATTTCACACCACTATTGATTGTATAATTGTGTTAAATACGTAGCTTTTTAAAAACCTTGACAATTACAGTTATGTTTCAGAAACCAACCTAAACACCTGTGGGGAAAAACTAAGAAGAGAAAAGGAATTTTAGATTTAGTCTTGCTTGTGTATGAGGGAATTGATAAGAATTCAGTTATCTCCCCCAAAGTCTTTTTCTTAAACTCAATAGATTTCAGATACATATTCTAACAGTAACATAATGAGAGATTTGAAAATGTAAGTTCTTTAGTGGTAAATATTTGTAGATAAAATGTTATATTTGGGACTTGTTTCAAAATAATATGGAGGCAGTGTGGGGTGTAGATGAAAACAGTTGGCTCAGAGTTGATTGTTGAAACCAAGTAATGGGTACACTGGGATTTGTTATGCTGTTTTACTTTTGCGTGTTTGAGATTTTCTGTAATAAAAAGCTTAAAATATGTTACTGAGTGTCTTAGTTATCTAGTGCTGCTGTAATAGAAATACCACAAGTAGATGACTTTAGCAAAGAGAAACTTATTCTCTAGGGGCTAAAAGTCTGAATTCAGGCTGTGAGCTCCAGGGGAAGACTTTATCTCTCTGTCAGCTCTGGGGGAAGGTCCTTGTCATCAATCTTACCCTGGTCTTAGGGGCTTCTTCGCACGGGAACCCTGGGTCCAAAGGATGCCCTATGCTCCCGGTGATGCTCTGTTGGTGGTATGAGGTCCCCTGTCTCTCTGCTCACTTCTCTCTTTGTATCTCAAAAGATATTGGCTTAAGACACAATCTAATCTTGTAGATCGAGTCCTGGCGTACTAGTATAACTGCCACTAATCCCATCTCATCAACATCATAGAGATAGGATTTATAACACACAGGAAAATCACATCAGATGACAAAATGGTGGACACAGTACTGGGAATTATGGCCTAGCCAAGTTGACAGACATGGGGGAGGGGGGGTGACACACTATTCAATCCATGACACTGAGTAATGGAAATCTTGGATTATTAAAAACTTACTTTTAAAAAAATTTAACATACAAGTAAGATTGGACTTTTATTATGATAAAATTCCTGGGAGAGTGAGGTTAGTGAGCCTTGTTCATAATAATAGCTTAGACTGGGTGTGAATACTTGTTCTATAAGTGGCAAGAAGATTTTATGGCTCTGTTGAAACTTCGAAGGTGGATTTTGACTATTGAGAATATTTCCGTTTTATTTCCTCAATTATAAAAATACTAGTTGATAAATTTCAGGGGCTAGCGAGTCATACTAAACTGTGGAGTGTTCTTGGTTTTTCTTTCATTTTTTAATTTTACTGTGCTTTAGGTAAATTAGTTTCTCATTAAAAAATTTATATACAAATTGTGTGGCGACATTGGATGCAGTCCCCGCAATGTGTCTGCCCTCTTCTGTCACTTTACTCTCTGGGTTCCCTGTGTCCATTTGTCCAGTTTTCCTGTCCCTTCCTGTCTTCGCTTTTGGGCAGGTGTTGTCCATTTGGTCTTGTATACTTGATTGAACTAAGAACTATGTTCCTCACGTGTGTTGTTTGTTTTATAGGCCTGTCTAATCTTTAGCTGAAAGGTGAACTTTCAGGAGTGGCTTCAGTTCTGAGTTAGTAGGCGATTCCGGGGCCACAGTCTCTGTCAGACCAGTAAGTCTGGTCTTTTTCTGTGAATTAGAATTTTGTTCTACATTTTACTCCTGCTCTGTCCACGACCGTCTACTGTGGTCCCTGTCAGAGCGGTCAGTGGTGATAGCCAGGCACCATGTAGTTCTTCCCGGCTCAGGCTAGTGGAGGTTGTGTTTCATGTGTTCAGTTAGTCCTTGGACTAATATTTTCCTTGTGTTTTTGGTTTTTTTCATTCTCGTTTGCTCCAGACAGGATGGAACCAGTAGCTGTATCTTAAATGGCTGCTTACGGGCTTTTAAGATCCCAGATGCTACTCACCAAAGAAATGTAGAACATTTTCTGTGCTATGCCAGTTGATCTAGATGTCCCCCGAGACTATGGTTCCCAGCCCTCAGCCCCAGTTACTTGGTCCCTCAAGTTGTTTAGCTGTGTCAAGGAAGCTTCTATGACTTTGCTTGGTCAAATTGTAGTGACTTCCCCTGTATTAGGTGTTGTCTTTCCTTTCCCCAAAGTTAACACTTGTCTACTATCTAGTTAGTGGTTTTCCACCTCCTTGTAACTATCAAAGATTGTTTTTTTTCTGGGTGTAAACCTTTTCTTAGGTTTTTATAATAGTGGTTTCATGCAGTATTTGTCCTTTTGTGGTTGACTTATTTCACTCAGCATAATGCCCTCCAGATTCATCCATGTTGTGAGACGTTTTGTGGATTCATCATTCTTTCTTGTTTCATACCATTCCATTGTGTGTACCATAATTTGTTTATCTATTCATCTGTTGATGGGCACTTAAATTGCGTCCATCTTTTTGCTGTTTTGAATAATGCCGCAGTGAACATGGGTGTGCGTATGTCTGTTTGTGTGATGACTCTTAATTCTCTAGGATATTTCTTAGGAATGAGATTGCCGGATCGTATAGTATTTCTATTTCTAGCTTTTTAAGGAGGTGCCATCTTGTTATCCATAGTGGTTGTACCATTTTACATTTCCACTGCAGTGAGTAAGAGTTTCAGTCTCCCTGTAACCTCTCCAACATTTGTTACTTTCATTTTTTTTTTTAGATTTGTGCCAGTAATGTGAGCATGAGATGGTATCTTATTATTGTTTGGATTTGCATTTCTCTAATGGCTGTGATTTTGAGCATTTCCTTATATGTCTGTTAGCCGCCTAAATGTCTTCTTTGGTGAAGTGTCTGTTCCTATCGTTTGCCCATTTTTTGATTAAATTATTTGTCTTTGTGTTGTTGAGGTTTTGAAGTATTCTATAGATTTTAGAGATTAGACCCTTGTTGGATATGTCGTAGCCAAAATTTTTTTTCCCAGTCTGTAGGTTCTCCTTTTACTCTTTTGGTGAAGTCTTTTGATGAGCATAGGTGTTTAGTTTTTAGGCATGCCCAGTTATCTAGTTTCTCTTCTGGCATTTGCACGTAGTTAATTATAGTTTGTATTGTACTTATACCATGTATTAGGGCCACTAGCATTGTCCCTAGTTTTTCTTCCATGATCTTTATTGTTTTAGGTTTTATATTTAGGTCTTTGCTCCATTTTAAGTTCGTTTTTGAGTATCGTGTGAGATATGGATCCTGTTTCATTTTTTACAGATGGATATCCAGTTTTGCCAGCACCATGTGTTAAAGAGACTTTCTCTTCCTCATTTAATGGACTTCGATCCTTTGTCAAAGGTCAGTTGTCCATAGGTGGATGAATTTACTTCTGGGTTCTCAATTCTGTTCGATTGGTCTGTGTGTGTGTCATTGTACCAGTACCAGGCTGTTTTGACCACCATGGCTGTATAGCAGGTTCTAAGATTGGGAAGTGTGAGGCCTCCTTCCTTTCTACCTTGTTCTTCTTTTTCAATAATGCTTTACTTATCTGGGGCGTCTTTCCTTTACATATAAAGTTGGTAATTAGTATTTCCATCTCATTAAAGAATGTTGTTAGGATGTGGATCCAGATTGCACTGTATTTGTAGACCGTATTGGGTAGAATTGACATTTTCACAGTGTTAAGTCTTCCTATCCAAGAGCATGGTATGTTTTTCCATTTATGTAGGTCTCTTGATTTCTTGCAGTAGTGTTTTGTAGTTTTCTTTGTCTTTTACGTCCCTGGTTAGATTTATTGCTAAGTATGTTTTTGGGGGCTGTTGTAAATGGTATTGTTTTCCTGATTTCCCTCTTGGAGTTCTCTTTGTTAGCGTAGAGGAATCCAACTGATTTTTGTATGCTGATCTTGTATCCTACTACTCTGCTGAATCTATTAGTTCCAGTAGTTTTCTTGTGGAATCTTTGGGTTTCTCTATAGTATCATCACACCTGCGACTAAGGATAGTTCTACTTTTTCCTTTCCAATTTGGATGCCTGTTATTTCCTTTTCTTGCCTTATTGCTGTAGGACTTCCAGCACAATGTTAATTGGAGTGGTGATAAAGAGTATCCTTGTCTTGTTCCCAGGAAACCCTGGTGGCGTAATGGTTACGTGCTACAGCTGCTAACCAAAAGGTTGGCAGTTTGAATCTACCAGGTGCTCCTTGGAAACTATGGGACAGTTCTACCCTGTCCTAAAGGGTCGCTATGAGTCGTAATTGACTTGACGGCAACGAGTTTTGGTTTGTCTTGTTCCCGTTTTCAGGGGGAGTGCTTTTAGCCTTTCTCTGTTGAGAATGATGTTGGCTGTTGGGTTTTGTATAGCTGCCGTTTATATGTTGAGGAATTTCCCTGCTATTCAGTTTTGTTGAGGGTTTTTATCAGGAGTGGGTGTTGGACTTTATCAAATGCCTTTTCTGCATGGATTGAGATGATCATGTGATTCTTTTCTTTCATTTTGTTTATGTGGTGGATTATGTTGATTGGTTTTCTAATGTTGAATGGTCGTTGCATACCTGCTGTGAATCCCACTTGGTTGTGGTGTGTTATTTTTTTTGATATGATGCTGAATTCTGTTAGCTAGAATTTTGAGAATTTTTTCTTCTATATTCATGAGATAACTGTTCTGTAATTTTCTTTTTTTGTGGTGTCTTTGTCTGACTTTGGTATCAGGCTTATGCTGGCTTCATAGAATGAATTCAGGAGTTATTTCTTCTTTTCTTATCTCTGAAATAGTTTGAGTAGTACTGGTGTGAGTTCTTCTCTGAATGTTTGGTAGAATTCTCCAGTGAAACTGTTTGGGCCAGGGCTTTTTTTTGTTGTTGTTGAGAATTTTTTAAATTATCTCTTCAATCTCTTCCCTTGTTATGGGTCTGTTAGATTTTCTATTTCAGTTTGTGTTACTTTAGGTAGATACTGTGTTTCTAGAAATTTGTCCATTTCCTGTAGGTTTTCATTTGTTGGAGTATAGTTTTTTATAGTACTCTGTTATGATTCTTTTTATTTCAGTTAGATCTGTTGTAATGTCCCCCATTTCATTTCTTATTTGGGTTATTTGCATCCTCTCTTGTTTTTTCTTCTGTCAATTTGACCGGTGGTTTGTTGATTACTTGTTGATTCTTTCAAAGAATCAACTTTTGGTTTTGTTGATTCTTTCTATTGTTTTTCTGTTCTCTATTTCATTTATTTCTGCTCTGATCTTTATTATTTCCTTTCTCTTGGTGGCTGTGGCTTTTTTTTTTTTTTTTGCTGTTCTCTATTTGTTTAAGTTGTATAGCTAATGTTTTGATTTTGTCCCTTTCTTTTTTGATGTGTGTGTCTATTGCTATAAATTGACTGCTGAGCACTGCTGTTGTTGTGTCCCACAGGTTTTAGTATGATGTTTTCTTTCCCATTTGATTTTAGGAATTTTTTTATTTGCCTCTTTGATTTCTTCTATTACCCAGTAGTTTTTACGCAAGGTATTATTCAGTTTCCATGTATTTTCTTTTCTTTTTTTCCTTGATCTTCCTGTTACTGATTTCTACTTTTATGATGTTGTGATCAGAGAAGATGTCTTGGAATATTTTGATGTTTGAGATTTTTTTGAGGATTACTTTGTGGCCTTAAATGGAAAAGAGTGTATACTTTGCTGCTGTTGGATGGCATGTTCTGTCTGTGAAGTCAAATTGGTTGATTGTGGCCTTTAAATCTTCTGTATCATTGTTGAGTTTCTTTCTAGAGGTTCTGTTGTTTACTGAGAGTGGTGTGTTGAAGGCTTCTACTGTTATTGTGGAGCTGTATTTCTCTCTTCAGTGCTGTTAGAGCTTGTTTTATGTATTTTGGAGCCCTGTCATTGGGTGTGTAGATATTTATTAACATTATGTTTTCTTGGAGGATTGTCCCTTTAATCATTATATAATGTCCTTGTCTTTTATGGTTAATTTTGCCTTAAAGTCTATTTTTATCTGAAATTAGTGTATTTTTGGTTACTGTTTGATTGATATTTTTTCCCCAACCTTTGATTTTTAGTATATTTATGTCTTTGTGGGTAAGGTGTGTCTCTTGTAGACAGCATATTGATGGTGGCTGTGGCTTCTTTTGCTGTTCTTTTTATTTTGTTTGTTTGTTAATCCATTCTGCCACTCCCTGTCGCTTTACAGGTGCATTTAAGCCATTTATATTCGGTGTGATTATTGATAGGTATGAGTTTATTGCTGTCATATTGTTGTGCCTTTTTGTATGTGTGTGGTGATGATGTTTTCCTTGTTCCTCTTTCTTTCCTATACTGAATTCCTTTTGTTTGTGGATTTTCTTTTCATTTCTTTCATTGTTAATTGATTTTGTGTTTACTGAGTCTTTGTTTTTCTTCTTCCTTTTTTTTTTATGAGTAGATTTGTTAACTTTCTTTGTGGTTACCTTGAAATTTACCCTTCCTAAGTTTGAACCAGTCCTTTATTACTTGATATCGCGTTGACTTCCTCTCCATTTGAAAGTTCTATATCTACACCATTTATTCCCTTTTATTGTTTTGACATTGTCACATTTGCAGATTGACCTCTGTATCTCTATGTTTTAAGTCTTTTAGTTTTGTTTTATTATTGAGAGTTCTTTACCTAGGTTGGTATCTGGCTGATGCTGTCCTGTGTTTTAGAATTCTTAGTTTTTCTTGTGTATAAAGGGGAGAAAGCTAGATAATTTTTTGGTTTTCTAAGTGCTATTGGTGCTTATATTTTGGCACCTTTGTTTGGGCAAAGGGATAATAAGGGCTCAAGAACTTTATAGAAGAGAGGAGAACAAGTTTCCTAGGGATGAACTGTATTTAGTCATGTAAGTCAAATAAATGTTATTTATTTGTGGTCTGCAAGAGATGTATGTACATGTTCATATTCTCAAGGCGCTTACAAATTTGTTGGAATATTTAAAGCAGACATAAGCAAAATCGATGGTATAAATCAATGTATAGATGACAATATAAAGTAATTTAGTAAGTTCCTAAGTTGCATGATACAAATAATTGTGTAGCAGTTCAGAGGAGTGAGAGATCAGCGAGAACTCCAGTTGTCTGAGGAGACAGCCTATTCAGAAGACAGCTTATTATCCTAGCATTTCCCCCTAAAAGTGATCTGTAAGATATTAGTACCAGATCTGTTGCCATTGAGTCAATCCGGACCCATAGCAGCTGTATAGGACAGAATAGAACTGCCCCATAGGGTTTTCAAGGCTGTAAATCTTTTTTTTTTTTTGTTCGTTTTTTATTGTGCTTTAGATGAAGGTTTACAGAGCACGTTAGTTTCTCATTAAACAATTAATACACATACTGTTTTGTGATATTGGTTGCCATCCCCATGACATGTCAACACTCTTCCCTTCTTGACCTTGGGTTCCTCATTTCCATTTGTCCAGCTTTCCTGTCCCCTGTTGCCTTCTTGTCCTTGTCCCTGGGTTGGTATGCCCATTTAGTCTTGTATACATGATTGAGCTATGTGTATTATAGTTTGTTTTATGAGCCTGTCTAATCTTTGGCTGAAGGGTAAACCTCAGGAGTGACTTCAGTACTGAGTTAAAAGGGTGTCTGGGGACTATACTCTCAGGGCTGCTGCAGTCCCTGTCAGACCAGTAAGTCTGGTCTTTTTTTTTGTGAGTTATAATTTTGTTCTACATTTTTCTCCTGCTCTGTCCAGGGCCCTCTATTGTGATCCCTCTCAGACCAAGGCTGTAAATCTTTACAGAAGCAGACTGCCACATCTTTCTCCTGCAGATTGGCTGTTGGGTTCAAACCACCAACCTTTAGGTTAATAGCTGGATGCTTTTTTTTACCACTGTGCCACCAGGGTTCTTCAAGATACTAATATTATTAAATAAGTTATAAAAATGTTCATTAGCATATTAAAGTTTCTGAGAAATCCTGTGAAAAATAAACCTCTGTTTAAGAAAAGAAAGCATCTTTTTCTTTTTTAGATCATACATCTATAGAGATTAGTATTTCATTGAGTTAATTGTGAGGAACACTTTAAGAAATGGCTGTAATAGCTTAAATAGAAAGCTGGGCTGTTTGGCACTAGTAGCTAATAGAACACATTTCAGTAAGTATGGTGAGGGAGTGTGGAGAGGGGAATACTATTGGTGAGAATTTTAATATTTTTATTTTAGGAACCCTTGAGGTTTTTTGAACAAAGGAATAACATGAATAAATCAATGCTGTGGAAGACATACTTCAGGGATAGATTGGAATGAGGAGGAATTAGCACTAAAGAAAATAGGAGGCTACTTCAGTTATACAGGGATAAAGTAACCAAAGTATAAGAAAGTAAGAATGCTGGAAATTGCATAGGATGAATTTATGGGATTTGGTTATTGGCTATTGAGGACAGAAGACAAGTCCATTGTTTTGAGAAAGGTCATATAGTTGGTAGAGCTGTGAGGGGAAACATCTGGGAAGGTAAAGTGATACTAGTTTTAATAGATTGAATTTGTGGTGATATTGGAATGACTGTTGGTAGTATAGGTGTAGGACTGAAGCTCAGGACAGAAGACTGGAAGGATTGAGGTGATAGACATGATTGAAATGAATAAACAACAGAGTTATAAAAAAGAACATTTTCAGGGAAATTGTTTTGAGGGGCTATAGTTAATTAGCTACCCTCTTAGCATAAAGCATGCAGAAAAACATGAATATGTTCTATCATTCTGTTATTTTTTAGAATTATAAAATTTTAGCGGGAAATATATTTCTTTGGGCAATAAGGAAACAAGTATCTCTTTCCTTTGATGTGTGGCATTGGAAAGTTTATTTTGGACTGAGTGGATGGTTTTGATTTGAGTTGTTTTGTTGGTTGATTTTCAGTTTTGTCTTATTTATTTTCTTCGGAAAAGCATCTGCATGGATTGTCCATCAGGTCTAGATATTATCACTACTGCTTTACTTACGAAGCCCTGGTAGCACAAGTGGTTAAGAATTTATTTGGCTGCTAACCAAAAGGTCAGCGGTTCGAATCCACCAGCTGCTCATTGGAAACACTATGGGGCAATTCTGCCGTAGGGTCGCTATGACTCAGAATCGACTCAATGGCATTGGGTTTTGGCTTTATTTATAAGAACCTATTTTATCCCAGACTGATAATTAATATGCTAGAAAACCCAGCTTCAAAACAAAGGTTTTGAAAATAGATATCAACTCCTATATGAAACCAATCCACATATGTACCAGTATGTTTATTCTCTAAACAGAATTTTTTGTTACGCTTATATAAACCTCTCCCAGTGATGCTTTTTTATTGTCTACCGCTTATACCTTACTTTAATTCCCAATATTTCATGTAGTTCAACCATTATCATGGGTCCCGTAATATGCTAAAGTTCTTTCTTTGAATGCTTAAATGGTGATGGAATAAAATGTAAGCATTTATTTTTAGGTTTTAGTGTTATAGACCTGTGAAAGCAAAGCTTTAGGCTTTGAAGTAACACCTTATATTTTGTTTGGATAAATAGGTGATTAATTTTTTTTTTCTTTTTTCTTCTATTGTTGTAGTTTAGATGAAGTTTACATTACTAGTTAGTCTCCCATACAAAAATTTATACATGGTTATCTGACTCTAAATGCTCTCCCCATACTGTGACAGCACACTCCTCCTTTTCACCCTTGTCCATGTCCATTCAACCAGCTCCTAACCTTCTTTGCCTTTCCATCTCACCTCTGGACAGAAGCTGCCCGTTGAGTTTCTCGTATCTACTTGAGCTAAGAGGCACACTCCTCACGAGTATCACTTTATGTCTCACAGTCCAGTCCCATCCCAGTCTGAAGAGTTGGCCTCGGGAATTGTTTTAGTTCTGGGCTGATAGAGAATCCAGGGGCCATGCTTTTCAGGGTTCTTTCTGTCTCAGTCAGACCATTAAGTCTGGTCTTCTTAACTAGAATTTGAGTTCTGCACCCTACCTTACTCCTGCTCCATCCAGGACTCTCTGTTGTGTTCCCTGTCAGGATGGTCGTTGGTGGTAGCCGGCCCCGTCTAGTTTTTCTGGTCTCAGGCTGATGTAAGTCTCTGGTTTATGTGGCCCTTTCTGTCTCTTGGGCTAATACTTTCCTTGTGACTTTGGTGTTCTTCATTCTCCTATACTCCAGGTGGTTGGGACCAACTGATGCATCTTACATGGCCACTTGCAAGCTTTTAAGATCCCAGACGTCACTTACCAAAGTAGGATGCAGAACATTTTCTTAATAAGCTTTGTTATGCCAGTTGACCTAGATGTCCCCGAAAGCATGGTCTCCAGATCCCTACCCCTGTTACTGTGTCCCTCAAAGTGTTTGATTGTATTCAGGAATCTTCTTAGCTTTGGTTTAGTCCAGTTGTGCTGACTTGTCCGGTAGTGTGTGCTTTTCCTTCACTTCACCTAAGATAATACTTGTCTACTATCTAGTTAGTGAATAACCCTCACCCTCTCTCCCTACCCTCATAACCATCAAAGAATGTTGTCTTCTGTGTTTAAACCTTTTCTTGAGTTCTTGTAATAGTGGTCTTATACAATATTTGTCCTTCCGTAACTGACTAAATTCACTCAGCATAATGCCCTCCAGCATCCTCCATGTTATGTTTCATGGTTTCGTCGTCGTTCTTTATTGTTGCATAGTATTCCATTGTGTGGCTATACCATAATTTGTTTATCCATTCATCCATTGATGGCCACCTAGGTTGTTTCCATCTTTTTGCTAGCGTGAACAGTGCTGCAGTGAACATGGGTGTGCATATATCTACTCATGTGACAGCTCTTATTTCTCTAGAATATATTTCAAGGAGCAGGATAGCTGGATCGTATGGTACTTGTATTTCTAGATTTTAAGGAGGCGCCAATCGATTTCCAAAGTGGTTGTACCATTTTACATTCCCACCAACAGTGTATAAGTGTTCCAGTCTCTCCACAACCTCTCCAGCATTTATTATTTTGTGTTTTTTGGATTAATGCTAGCCTTGTTGGGGTGAGATGATATCTCATTGTAGTTTTGGTGTACATTTCTCTAATGGCTAATGATCGTGAGCATTTCTTTATGTGTCTGTTAGCCACCTGAATATCTTCTTTGGCGAAGTGTCTTTTCTTATCCTTTGCCCATTTTCTAATTGGGTTATTTGTCTTTTTGTTGTTGAAGTTTTGCGGTATCTTGTAGATTTTAGAGATTAGATGCTGATCGGATTTGTTGTAGTCAACAATTTTTTCCCATTCTGTAGGTTCTCTTTTTACTCTTTTGGTGAAGTCTTTTGATGAGCATAAGTGTTTGGTTTTTAGGAGTTGCCAGTTAATCTAGTCTCTCTTCTAGTGCTTGTGCGTTGTTACTTGTGGTTCGTATTGTGTTTATGCCATGTATCAGGGGTCCTAGCATTGTTCCTATTTTTTCTTCCATGATCTTTATCGGTTTTGATTTTATATTTAAGTCTTTGATCCACTTAGAGTTAGTTTTCGTGCATGGTTTGAGGTATGGGTCTTGTTTCAGTTATTTGCAGTTATGCCAGCACCATTATGTAATTTTGACAGTTATGCCAGCACCATTTGTTAAAGAGACTGTCTTTTCCTCAAGTAACAGACTTTGGGCCTTTGTCAAATACAGCTGCTCATAGGTAGATGAGTTTATGTCTAGATTCTCAATTCTGTTCTATTGTACCAGTACCAGGCTGTTTTGACTACTGTAGTGGTATAATAGGTTCTAAAATCAGGTAGTGTGAGGCCTCTCCCTCTTTGTTCTTCCTGAGTAATGCTTCACTTATTCGGGGCCTCTTCCCTTTGGATAAATAGGTAATTGATTTTTATGTTACAGTGTCAAATTGCAGAAAGGCTGTGAGGAAATATGTTTGAAAAGTGAAGGAAAAATCCTTAATTTTGATTAACATTATTTTCCTCTTGTTCACCTCACTTTTGAAGAATAACTGTGGCTCCTCTCCCCCAACCATTTAATTTTTATTCAGCCTGAACTTTTTTTCAGCACCAGTAACTACTCAGAAAGGCTTGGTAAGAGAAGTTAAAGAGGAATTGAAGTACTTGTTTGCCAAAAAGGAAGGAAAAAGAATAGTATTTGAGCTCTGTTCACGTCTTTTCAATTGCTTTTACCAGATCTTCAGAAACTTCGTTGAAGTGGAAATTGTTCCATAGTGAGGAAGCTTCATTTGTTCTAATTTCTAGTTAGCTAGTAGCAGAGCAGTTTACTACTCAAGTAATGTAACTTTATCTTCTTAATCCCACTTTATCATTTGATTTCCTTTTTTGAAACTGGTTTTATCAGAATAAAAGGACAATTGAAAAGGTAAAATTCTTTGAAGACATAATTCAGAAGTTTTAAATGTGTCTAAAAGTGGGTATGGTAGTCATTGGTGCTGTCTGCCTGATACTTCTGGTTCTCTTCCTGGGCATACATCAAGTTAGGTGTAGCTATGTAGATGCTTTAGCCAGTGAACTGTGCGATAGTGACTGCTCCAGTTGTAGCTTTAGTTGCTGAGTGAGGAATACATGCAGTATGCCCTCAGACATTAATGAAAACTAAACTTTTGTTATTTTAAGCGCTGAGATTTCAGAGGTTGTTTGTTACTGCAACTGAATTTTTTCTGGAGTTGTTTATTACTGCAACTGAACTTTGCCCTGCACTGTTTAATATGGTAGTTGCTAGCTCCGTGATGTTATTGAGCACTTGAAATGTGGCTAGTCTAAATTGAGATGTGCTGTCGGTGTAAAATACAAACTGAATTTTGAAGCCTTAGTGTGAAAAAAATAAAATAGGTCATTAATAACTTTTATACTTAGGGCATGTTTAGATGATATATTGTGTTAAATGAAAAATAATATTAAAATTAACTTCACTGTTTCTTTTTACTTTTTTAATGTGGCTACTAGAATATTTTAAGTTACATGTATGGCTTGCTTTATGTTTCTTTTGAATAATACCAGTATAACCTATCCTGACTAAAATAAAAATTGATACTAGGAATAGGGTGCTGTGACAAAAAACCTCAAATGTAGCATTGACTCAAAGGTTAGGTGTCAAGGAAAGTGATATTAGAGGCTGAGAAGATGATGTAAAGGAGAAACATTTGTTAAAACTTGCCTTTAATAACTTGAAAGGCAGGTAATGTGCCTAATACATTTGTAGCTCTAGGGGAAATGATTGAAAAGCAAAATTATATTTTGGCTGTTGTTGGCTCCATTTGAACAAGGTAATATAAGAAAGAGATGAGCTCACGAAAGAATTGGCTGGTTTGCAAATAGAAATGAGAAGCGATATAAAGAATACAGAAGTGTGTAGATTTAAAGGATTGGGAGAAGCAACTGCTTCTCACCACCGATCAGTAAGAGGTGAAACTCTTTTTCATCTTTTTTGAGCAAAGGAATATAATAATTCTAAGAGGCGTATCTAGAAAAAAGTTGTGATTCTTGACATTGGACTTGAAACTGGCTAGAATCAAATAGAAGCCTTTTAAGTTTTCCAGGGAGTAGTAGTATAGCCAAAGAAACCACAAGCATGGAAAAAAGTCTGACAAAAGTATAACCAGTTAAGACTTATTGATCTTGTCCCCGCCCCGGCCCCCCCCCCCCAAAAAAAAAAAAAAAAAAACTGGCTTAGAGAGCTCCTCATCTGAGGAGGGCCTGCTCTCTGATACCTACTTTTCTTGTGGTGGAGGAGGATAACAGTTAAGGAAAAACTTCCCAGAGGGTAGAGCCAAGAGTCAGAGAACATAGTACTGAGGAACTCCCAAGGAGCAGTCAGAGCATTGCCCATCCCCAGGAGAGAGGACCCTTGCACTATCTGTTCAGCTAGGTCCACAAATTGCTATGAACCAGTGACTGTTAAATGTTACCCATTCTTTCTCTTTCTGAATGGGAGGTTTTTTTTTCCAATGGTTATACCTACCTTGTTTTGCCATTGTGTTTTTTGTGTGTGTGAAGTGAGATAGACAACTTTTCTTTCTAGTAAATAAGTCTCTAGATGAAGTGGGACCACGTCACCCATAGATCTTGGTCCTTCAGCTTGATGCTATAACTAGATGGGATTTTTGGGTTGTCTTCAGCAAGAAGAGGAGAGGTGTATTCTGCACATGGGAAGAAGAGTAAATTGAATATTTGAGTAGCAGGGTGACTTACGATTCTTTATAATAAGTAGTCCACTTTTGCTCTTCCAAGCACATGATAAGATTACACTTTTCTGTCATTTTTGAAGTTAGGCGTGGCATGTGACTTATTGTGGCCAATACAATGTGAGCTTAAGCACAGATTGTGATTCACCACATTCCCTTTTACCTTCCTTGGCAAAGCAGTCTTATAAGCATGTGTCAAGTGGTGCCTCAGTTCCTGGATATGTAAAGTTAGTGAGAGATTAGTATGTGTGTCAAGTCATTGAGATTTTGGGATTGTTTGTTACTGTGGCGTAACTTCACTAGTCCTGCTTGTGTTAAATTATAATTTTTGTCATGGTTAGGTGCTCAGTAAATGCTTGAATTGAGTGCATTGAAATGTGAGGACAAAAGAGAAATGTACAAATTCTGAAACTGCTAAGATTCATCTTTTTGGCTTACGTTTTTCATAATAGCCAGCCCACAGATTAGCTTAGTATTCCTCTTACATAGATAAATGCAAAGAGATTAGGCAAAAGACAGGAAAAATAGAGAAGGTGAAACTTGCAATATTATAACTAGTAATAACTGTTTGGTGCTATATACAGGTGTGATTTACTGGATCATTCAAAGCTTTGTTTCCTGTTCCTAGTGGTGTCAACCAAAATTAAGATTTTTGACAACCTACAGAAAGTGTTGTGATTAATCCTTAGGAAAAAATAATACGCTTTTGTAACACAGGACCAAGGAAAGGCAATCTTTTTGTTTAAAAGGGAGTCTTTTTAAATAAGGGGGGAGAAAGCAAACTATTATTTTGTCTAGCCATAGCAGTGGTAGTGACATCACTTTTTATTTCACTGCTAGAGGAGAACCATTTCCTTAAATGAAATCTTAGATGGAGAACCCCATTGTATAAAACTAATCCTAACAGGATTGATCTGATTTGTATGAGGGCTTGGTTCCTCATATGTTTCTGTTCTCTCATGACACCTATAGTATCGTTTGAGGCCCATTTCTGAAAAGAAACCGTTTGAAAGCCACTATGTTGGAGCACAGATACAGCCACTGTGGCCATCAGTTTTTTTTTGAGAATTGAGGTTTCTTTAGAAGACAACTACCTGGCCAACTGCCAGGAAGAGATGCATATTTGTGTCCATTCCAAAGAAGGGCGATGCAACAGAATGTGGAAATAATCGAACAGTATCATTGTGGTGCGATTACTTTTCAGTGTGGCCTTTCTAGCTATGGGCTTGTAACTCCCACCCAGGTGATTATGTGATAGGGTAATTGTGGCCTACCAAGGGGATTGGTCAGTTTTGCCTTAAAAGAGAGCCAGTTCCAGAGCAGGAAGGAAGAGCCCACCACCACCAAAGGAGACCGAGCAGAAGAGACCCAGCAGCAGGAGATGGCGCATTGGGTTTCCCGGCCCACGGAGAGAGAAAGCTGAGGGCCAGAGAGAGGCGTGCCCGCTTAGCACAGCTTGGTGGAGACTATCCTGATAGAAGAACTGTATCTTGAGTGTTTCTGAGCCTGAATTGTAACTATTACTTCACTGATACACCCCATAGTTGTGAGTATGGTTTGTGAGTTCTGTGTGGCCATTGCAACAAATTATTGAACCCAGTAGAGAGTGCTGTGGGAGGGACAGTTAGTGTCAGAATTGGTAAAGATGGCAGAGAGAGGAGACATGTTTGATCTCTGCCTCATAGGAATCAGCCTCGGGCTGTTGATCTTGGTTCTTCTTCCCTCTTGTGGGGTTGGAGGAGGTCAGACACTGCCCCCAAACCATTTTTACAATCATTAGTATCACACATGAGTAAAATACTGCAGAAGATAATTCAGAAACAGTTGTAGCAGTACGTGAACAGGGAACTGCCAGAAGTTCAAGCTGGATTCAGAAGAAGGCGGCGTAGATTGAGAGCTATCGTTGCTGATGTCAGATGGATCTTGGCTGAAAGCAGAGAATACTAGAAAGCACCTTACCTCTGTTTTATTGACTATGCAAAGGCATTCGACTGTGTGGATCATAACAAATTATGGGTAACATTGCAAAGAATGGGAATTCCAGAACACTTAATTGTGCACATGTAGTACCGGTACATAGACTAAGAGGCAGTCATTTGAAAAGAACAAGGGGATACTGCGTGGTTTAAAATCAGGGTAGGTGTGCATCATGGTTGTATCCTTTCACCATACTTAGTCTGTATGCTGAGCAAGTAATCAGAGGAGCCGGACTGTATGAAGAACGTGGCACCCGGATTGGAGGAAGACTCATTAACAACCTGTGATATGCAAATGACACAACTTGCTTGCTGAAAGTGAAGAGGACTTGAAGCACTTACTGATGAAGATGAAAGACCACAGCCTTCACTATGGATTACACCTCATTGTAAAGAAAACAGAAGTCCTCACAGCTGGACCAATAAGCAGCATCATGATAAATGGAGAAAATATTGAAGTTGTCAAGGATTTTGTTTTACTTGGATCCACAGTCAACGCCCGTGGAAGCAGCAGTCAAGAAGTCAGTGTATTTGCATTGGGCAAGTCTGCTGCAAAAGACCTCTTTAAAGTGTTAAAAAAGCAAGGATGTCACTTTGTAGACTAAGGTGCGAGTGACCCAAGCCACGATATTTTCAGTCACCTCATATGCGCGCGAAAGCTGGACAGCAAATAAGGACGACTGCAGAAGAACCGATGCCTTTGAATTATGGTGTTGGCAAAGAATATTGAATATACCACGGACTTCCAGAAAAGTGAACAAATCTGTCTTGGAAGAAGTACAACCACAATGCTTCTTGGAAGTGAGGATGGCAAGACTGTCTCATGTACTTTGGACATGTTATCAGGAGGGACCAGTCCCTGCAGAAGGACATCATGCTTGGTAAAGTAGAAGATCAGCGAAAAAGAGGAAGACCCTCAACGAGATGGATTGACACAGTGGCTGCCACAGTGGGCTCAAACATAGCAATGATTGTGAGGATGGCGTGGGACCGGGAAGTATTTCGGTCTGTTGTGCATAGGGTCTTTGTGAGTCAGAACTAACTCAGTGGCACCTGACAGCAACAACAGGAAAAGCCTCAAATCCATTCTTTAGACCTGTTAATGCAATTTTTACTTATAGTTTTTTTTATATACAGTTTTAGCAATCCTGACTGATTTTCAAGTTTAAAACTGGCTTGGAAGATGTCCATTAGGAGACGTCTTAGGCTGGGTTCTGTAGAGAAGCAAAACCAGCAAACCATATAAATAAATATACAGAGATTTATATCAAGGAAATGGCTCACGCGGTTGTACAGGTTGGAATGTCCCAAGTCCGTGGGTTAGGCTGGAGACTTCCAATTCGTGTAGCCCGCAGGGGCTGGCAAACCCAATATTGACAAGTCATACAGCAGGGCTCTGGCTCACAGGCTGTGAAGGCCAACGAATCCCAAGATTGGCAGGCAAGACCTGCAGGTAAGCTGCTAGCTCAAGTCCCAAGAACTGGAGGTCAGATGAACAGGAGCCAGCTGCAGAATCCAGAGCGAGCAAAAGCCACCAGTCTTGCCAGAAAGTCCAGCCTATACTGGATGCAGGCTACACCCTGAGGGAAACTCTGTTTCTACTGATTGGCTACTCACAGCAGATTCCATCAGAGGTGATCACATTCTATCAGATCTCATCATGGAGGTGATCACATCATCACACTGCTGCCAGACTACATCATAAATGCCAAGCCACAGAAAATCATGGCCCAACTAAGTTGACATGCAGCTTTAACAATTACAGATGGGGTAATCTGTGTAGTGGCCTGGCAAGTGGGGGATGGGGAGTGTTGATATCACCAGAGATGGGAAGAAGGCAGAAAAACTTTAGAAGTAGATGCAACACTTTAAAACACTAAATTTTGGAGGTTTTTAGTACAGTGTTCAAGGGTTTGTTTAATACCATATTAAATTACATTCTGGGATTCCTGCTGAAGAAAGTAGGTAAGTGTGTACTGTGTTTTTACACAAAAAATATGTGCCTTTTCAATTGGAAGAGCGTAGTCGATGTCACTAAACTGTGCATGTAGAAATTTTTGAAATGGTGTATCTTTGGCTATGTATATTTTCACCAAAAAAAGAGAGAAGGGAGAGGGTTGACATGTCATGGGGTTGTTAACCAATGTCATAAAACAATATGTGTACTACTGTTTAATGAGAAACTATTTGTTCTGTAAACCTTCACCTGAAGTACAGTTTAAAAAAAAAAAAAAAAAAGTGTGCCCCTTTCATTTGTTTGCCAGCTACACCCTTACCCGGCAAGGTATTTTCTGGAAAGAAACACAGGCTGTTGGTTTGAGTACAGTAGCCCTGTGCTTACCTGAGCCCCACCCAAACCCTTTGGGAGTCAGGAGATTTGCATTTGAAGGAATGACCTGCAGGAAAAAAAAGTGACTGTTTTGGTTTTTTAATTTAGAGCAAGGAGTTTGTTGTTGGATGCATCAAGGCAGGAAAAGTCAGTGCCCACCAGAACCCCCTTCTAGGACTAGAAGTTAAAGGGAGCTGATGAGTAGACAGCCTGGTATACTTTCGAGTGTGGGCTTTCTAGCTAATTCTGTTGCCGCAGCAATAGTATTAACAAGCCGTAATTTACAAATGGACAAATAGGTAGATACGTGTGGCAAGAAGTGTGTAGGATGTAAGGGAACACACCCATTGGCACATGTAGGTTTGGTGGTGGGTATTTCTACATACCTGACTGTAGGTGCAACTCAGAGCACACAAGGGGTATAGTTAGGGAAACCTCTTAAACATAACCACACACCTTGCAGGATGCAGTTCCTAGGCTGAAAGACAAAGGACCATAGACTCAGGGGACATCGGTGTCAGTTGGCACAACATAGTACATAAAGACAATGTTCTGCATCCTATTTTGGTGAGTAGCGTCTGGGGTCTTAAAAGCTTGTGAATGGTGATTTAAGATACAGGTATTGGTCTATTCCTGTCCAGAGCAAAGGAGAGTGAAGAAAACCAAAGAGTTCAGGGAGCAGTTTGTCCAGAGGACCAATGGACCACGTGAACCACAGCCTACACAACCCTGAGACCAGAAGTACTAGATGGTGTCCAGCTACCACTACCAATTGCTCTGACTGGGATCACAACAGAGGATCCTGGACAGAGAGGAGAAAATTGTAGAACAAAAAATCAAATGGCACAAAAAAGACTAGAATTATTGGTCTGACAGAGACTAGAGAAACCACCAAGACTGTGGCCATAAGACACCCTTCTGACCCGGAACTGAAGCCACTCCCAGAGACCACCTCCCAGCCGAGCAATAGACAGACACGTAAGATAAACAGTAACACCTGGGAGAAGTGTACTTAGAATAATCAACTGTATGAGGTCAGAAGAGCATTATCTGCCCAAAAGCAAAGATGAGAAGGCAGGAGCGGGGTAGCAAATCGGGACAAAATGGGGAACCCAGGGTGGAAATGGAGAGAGTGCTGACACACGGTGGGGAATGAAACCAAGGTCATGAAACACTTTATTTACAAACTGTTGAATGGGAAACTAACTTGCTCTGTAAACTTTCACCTGTTGTCGTTAGGTGTCGTCGAGTTGGTTCTGACTTACGGTAACCCTGTGTACAACAGTGCAAAACACTGCCCGGTCCTGTGCCATCCTCACAGTTGTTATGCTTGAGCCCATTGTTGCAGTCACTGTGTCATTCCATGTTGTTAGGAGTCTGCCTCTTTTTCACTGACCCTCTTTCACCTAATGCACAAAAAAAAATAAAGTGATATACAGGTAGTCCCCAACTTAAGACAGGGTTCCCTTCCGATGACTCTGTTGTAAGTACGTTCTGATGTAAGTCAAATACCTTTTTTTTTAGTTTTCATTATTACTACCTTTTATTATTGTATCTTTATAAATGTGATCATTGACTATCTGCCAGTGACTATCTGAGAATGACAGCATCAGCACAGGATGCACTGCAGCATTTGTGTAGTACACAATACTAACAATATGGTGTACCAAAAGAAACAGTCGTAAGTGTGGTTCATTGTAGCTTCAATAAGTTGTAAGTTGGATGGATACTACCTGTACAATAGTTAAACATTGAAATTGTAAATAATACTCTTTTCCAAAGTTAAAAAAAAAATTTATAATTAAAATGTAATGAAAAGAACCCAAGGTTATTTACTGTTGATAAAATGAATTTATACTACTTTAGTATCCAATTTATATTATACCTATCGTTTGTTTGAATCGAGCAATATTGTATCACCCAGTTTAAATACTTACCTTATGCATAATGTAGCTTCAGATCATCCTTAGTTGTCTTTAAAAATTGAATCAGTTTCTGACAAGGTGAATATTCAGTGCTGTTCACATTTGAATAGTGAGAGTTGTGAATGATCACTGCTTATAACAAATCACGTTTCTGCTGTTCTTGGATAGCAGTTAGGACTTAGAACTAACATCCTTTTTGGTATTATTTTAACCTTAGGGAATGGTGGGAGAACAACATATTTTTTTTGACCCTGCAACTTTAGGAGCCCTGCTGGCGCAGTGGTGAAGTGTTTGACTGTTAACAGGAAGGTCAGCGGTTCAAAACCACCTGTGCGGGAGAAAAATAAAACAGTCTGCTTCTGTAAAGATTTACAGCCTTGGAAACCCTTTGGGTCACTGTGAGTCGGAATCGACTCCAAGGCATTGGGTTTATAGTAACTTTAAGGTAGTCTTTCTTTATTATTATTTTTTAAGTCTGAAGAAGAAAGGAAAGCTAGCCCCTAAAGCTTATGGGAAAAGATAGGAACCTTAGGAAAGAGTAACCAGTTCTTGTCGAGTTGATTCAGACTCATGGCAACCCTGTGCTTGTCAGAGTATAACTGTGCTCCATAAGGTTTTCAGTGGCTGATTTTTTGGAAGTAGAACACCAGGTCTTTCTTCTAAGGAGCCTCTGGATGGATTTGAACTTACACCCTTTTTTTTTTGGGTTAGCACCAAGCTTATTAACCGTTTACACAACCCAGGGACTATCAGCAATAATATCTTATATTGATTGTGTATTCTTCATAGTTGTTCTCAACTTTTCCCTGTGAAATTGAAGATTTTATCTGGGAAGTTCCTAAAATAAGTCCTCCATGGGATTAGGAAGCAACAGGGGAGACTTTCCCAGCTATTTAAAGTCATGTTAATTTGATTTGCTCAAACTGTAGTTAAAATCACACATACATAATATGTAGGGGAAGCTGAGCTTAAAGCTGCTGTTCTTATCAGCTGGCCCTGGTAGGGAACTGATCTGTAGCAGTACTTGCAATATAGTTGTGCATAATTCTTGGTGTAATATCCAGGCCGCATCCATTATCAACTGTGTGATCTCAGGCAGACTACTTAACCTTCTGTTTTCTCATCTAGAAGGTGGGAAATAATACTAATCTTGTGATAGTCAGGCAAATGAAGTGAGTTAATATGTGTTAAGTGCTTACAACAGTGCCTGACAAGTAGAATGTTTTATGTGTTAGCTATCATCATTTGATAGAGTAGAACACGGTTCCCTTAACAAGGACTTACTCTAGTACTTCACATTAAATAAGATGAAGTTAATATTTCACTATTGACAGTGTATTAATTGCAACTTTTTTTTTTCTCACGTATTTGTGGTATGACTGTAAAATGAGGTCTTCTGTAAGGCATATTAGAAAACCAATCATGTACAGTTATGTGTGTGTATCCTATAAAAGTTTGTTATTTAGATATAATAGGAAGGCTGATCCTACTAGTGTATAATCCCCAGTTGGGTAGAAAAACTCAAGCTAATTTGGAAAACTTCTATTAAAAAGTAGGTTTTTTTTTTGTTTTGTTTTGTTTTTAAGGTAGAGAGAAAATTAAAGATTGATTTTAAATGGTGGGGCGGGGGTGGGGGGGACAGTCACAGAAGAGTAACAGTCCGAATCTAAGGAGATAGGGTTTTAGGGGAAAGAGATTACTTAACATTAATGCAGAGATCATATGTGTTTCGATTATATTTGGTAAAGGAATAAAATTTAGTTTTGAAACTTGCCCCTAAAGTGTGAACTCCTTTTGGTTACACTAATGAAGTTATATTTTTAGGAAATCATACTTGTAATTTAAAAGAAAAATTAGAATATCCATAACTCTGAAATGTCCAGAATCTGAATAGTTATGAATGAAAATCTAATTAAAATAATATATGAGATCTTATAGGATTATCCTATAATTCTGTTCAGGTGATTTTTTTTCTTCTTTGCTCTAATTTTTTTTAAAATATAATTTTGTTTATTCTATTGTTGAGAATATGCACAGCAGAACATACACCAATCCAACAATTTCTGCATGTACCGTTTAGTGTCATGATTACATTCTTTGAGTTGTGTAACCATTCCCACCCTCTTTTTCTGAGTTGTTCCTCTCCTATTGACATAAATTCACTGCCCCCTAGGATTCCTGTCTAATCTTTCGAGTTGCTGTTGTCAGTTTGATCCCATATACAGTTCTTAAAAGAGCATAATGCTTAAGGCAGACATTTTTTTACTAGTTGTTTAGGTTATTTCTATGGCAGGTGAACTGATTAAAGGGAAAATGTAAATAAAATTTTTAGAATCAAATGAAGTACTTTCATCAGTGCTTAAAAAAATTGAAGGCAGAGAATATGACTTTGATAAGAACAACAAAATCCTAACAATACACTATTGATAAAGGAGAATGTCTCATTTTATCAATAGTAATGTAATACGTATTTATCTAGTGTTAGTTATTTAAATTAAGTACGCATGTTCCATTCTGGATAAACAAGTTTAGAATTTATCTTAAATATTCTGTTAGCTCTATTGATAAATAATTAGCAGTTAGTTTTAGGAGGGAAGGTATTTAACATTTTCTTCTGATAATATTTTTAATAGAAATCTCAGCATGCTGAGTTATTAATGCTTAACTAATATTGATTGTGTATCCAAGTAAAATGAAATCCTTCATTTCCTAGGGCTGCCTTAATGAAATACCACAGAGTGGGCGACTTTAAAGAACAGAAATTTATTTTCTCACAGTTCTGGGGGCTAAAATTCCAAATCAGGGTATTGGCTGTATTGTTTGTGCTTCTGAGGGCTTTGAGAGAACAACTAACTGTTCATGCCTGTTTCCTACCTTCTGGTGGTTGCTGGCAGTCCTTGGCGCTCATTTGCTGCTTGCACATGTATTTTCACATTGTGTCTTTCCCATGTGTGTCTCCCTATTTCCCTGTTTGTTCTCTTTTTTAACCCACCATTCAAAAGGGATTAGAATTAGGACCCACCCTACTCTGTATGATTTCAGTGATACTGCCTTTGGTGGCATAGGAATTTGGCTGCTGACCAAAAGGTCGGCAGTTCGAATCCACCAGCTCCTTGGAAATTCTATGGGGTAGTTCTGCTCTGTCCTGTAGGGTTGCTATGAGTCGGAATCGACTTGACAGCAACAGGTTTTTGGTTTATCTTCAAAGAAAGAGTATTCCCCCAAGTCATGGTCACATTCACAAGTTACAGGGGGTTAGAACTTAGCGTATCTTTTTCGGGAACACAATTCATTCCACAGTGCTATTTTATAATGCTTGTTTCTATGGCAAAACTCTTGGAAAGAGCCATCTGTACTTCTTGTTTCTAATTCATCTTCTGTTCTCTTGAAACTAGACAGGGTTTTGTCCTCCCTTCTCTACTGAAACAGCTCTTGTCAAGATCATCAGTGATTACTACGTTGTTATTATACCCAAGTGTCGTTTCTCAGCCCTCATCTTATTTAAGGAGTCCCTGGGTGGTACAAACAGTTAAGTGCTTGGTTGTTTTTGCCCGAAGTGTAGACCTAAAATAATCAGGTTTCATTAAGATTTTTAGTTATATAAATCAGAATAAAAATCTGCAAGAGTCTATATTTTAGTGAAGGTGGTTATATTCAGTGTCTAAATGATTTATTGTTTCTTTTTTAAAAATCACTATTTTGAAATGGAAAAAAAAAAGCAAAAAAACTCAGTTTATCTGTTGTCTTAGTTTCCCTTAGAAAATGATACCCTGGTGGCTCAGTTAACTGCTCGGCTGCTAAGTGAAAGGTCAGCGGTTCGAACTCACCAGCTGCTCCACGGGAGAAAGATGTGGCAGTCTGCTTCTGTAAAGGTTTACAGCCTTGGAAACCCTGTGGGGCAGTTCTACTCTGTCCTTTAGGGTCACTATGAGTTGGAATCGATTTGACAGCAATGAGTTTGGTTTGCTTTTATCGTTATAAATAAAGATGTTTGACTCTGCTGAGAAAATGACATAATTTCCTGCCATATCCATTCTTCACCATTGCATGCTTATTTTATTTTTCAGTCTGGTTTGTAATAAAACTCCTTGAAAATAGAAACTGTCTCTCATACTTCTGTTCCTCATTCTACAGTGATGTTTTGTGGCCATTATAGATATTTTAGTGATGGTTGACTTTTAAAGCCTAAATTTGTGAGTAACAGTTTCAAGTGAATGCCTCCTTCCTTTGCATTCATATATAGTACCTACACATAGGCACAATTGATGCAGGCTGTCAAAGAGAGGTTTAAGGCATTAGACTTTGTCCCACTCTCAGCTGACATTGAATTTGTTGATGAACAACTATAATTGAAGTTTTACATTGCTTTCAGTTTATAACTCAGCTTACTCAAAAAACATTACCTATTTTATCAGATCTATTCAAAAGTAAGTTGTCATTCTGTCTTTATTACCTTTTTGGCTTAATCTGTGACATTTAGAATAAAATAGTTTATTTTGAAGGAATAAGCCACAATGAGGGGCAATGACTGTGCTCCATAAACAGATGATTTTTTGACTCTTACACATTATTTACATTACCTTAGAGAGGTTCAGATTCATGCTGTCTTTTTGGGCCAGTGGGCTGCTTCTCATCTGTATTTGTTTTTTTCTTTAGATATTAGGATCAAGGAAGAGGAACCTGATCCTGAAGAGTGGCAGCTCAGTGGTGATTCTACATTGAATACCAATGATTTGACACATTTAAGAGTACAGGTGGTAGATGAAGAAGGGGACCAACAGCATCAAGAAGGAAAAAGACTTCGAAGGGTAGCTTGCACCTGTCCCAACTGTAAAGAAGGTGGTGGGAGGTATGCACATATGAACCATACTCTTATTTTTTTAAGGAGTGTTAATATCATCACTCTGATTTTTAAAATACTGCATGCCATGTTACTTAATACGGAAAATTATTCATTACGTGATCATTTTGGATGTGTGTCTGTATGAGTGTGGCAGAAAAGTTTAGAGAACAAAATATATGAAATTGACTTCAGATCTAAATGCTTTTTTGGAAAATTGAAATTATTAAGTTTGCATTTTTTAAAACAGTGTTAGCTGATGCCATTTAACAGGTTCATATCAGAATTTAGCTTGTTTGCAAACCAGCAATGAGTGTTGCTAAACACAAATAAAAAGTTGTTTCTTAGCTTCAGAATGACAGTAATATAAATTAAGTTCAGAAATATTTGATAAGCGTAAGCATTTCCATTTTAAACACAAATGAATAATAAGTCTTAATGGTGAAATTTTTTAAAAAGTCAAACTAGTATTTCAAGCCAATGTTGTAAAAATAAGCATTAAGACAGGAATGAATAAGCATTAACATGACAGCAATAAACTGAAAACAGATTAGTAATTACATTAAGTGTAACTAGATTAAGCTTAACAACGAAGAGATCAAGACTCTCAGATCATACTTAAAAAACAAAATCCTGCCGTCTGTTGATTATAAGAAATGCCTAAAATAAATTGTCACAGGAATATTGAAGAAAAAGGAATAGAAAAATGATTTATTAGATAAATGTTAACAAAAAAATTTATACAGCAGTGTTAATATCAGGCAGGATAGGATTAAGGTAAAAAGCATCAAATGAATAGATGTAGATATATTTCTTGTTGTTAATACGAGCGTCTACCAAGATTTAATAGTCATGATGCCTTTTTGCACAGCTTTAAAATATAGAGCAAGAGTTTATAACTCAGATTGCTCAAAAAACTGAAGTCATGCTAACCAAGTCCTCTGTCATAGTGAAAAGCCTTAATACACCTTTCAGAAATGTACAGTATAAGTAGAAAAATAATTAGTAAGGATGTACTATTAGCACAGTTAACTTTGTCTTTGAGTTTGTCTTACTAGCTGATTTGCACATCAGTCAGCCCATTTCAGTTAGTAAAATAGATAATAACTGCTAACATTGACAGCTTGCTGTGTTCTAGACAATGTTATATAAGTGATGAGATCTAGAGAGGTTGAATGACCCCTAAAGAGCACACACGACTGGAATTTGGGCCCAGTTTCTTACTCCAAACCTGTAATCACTGTACTGTACTATTTCCCAAGTGGATCTGCTTCTAATCCTTAGATACTCATATTTACTGGTAATTAATCTAATTGTTAAAATGCCTATTCTGGAAAACGTTTTGGTCAGTTTAAATAGTAAGTACGAAATTTTGTCTATACAGTAATTTTTCTGAAATTTAGTAGTCATTTCAGAGGAGCTTTCAAGATAAATAATTTATGAAAATCAAATTTAATCGAAGGTCAAGGCCTGGCCTATGTTTCACTTATTCTTTTATTTAAAATGAAAATCTTTTAAATATATGTTTATAAAACTAACACACACTCAAAAATTCAGAAATATGGAAGAGTATTTAAAAAAATTTAAAAAACGCTAAAATCCCACTCCACTCCAGGATAACCACTGTAACATTTTTGTTGATACCCTTCTAAACTTTATTATGTTTAAAATGATTCAGAATCATCTTATTCTCATTATTTTACATGTCTGCTTTTGTTCTAAAAATTTTGTGGCCATATTTTCAAGTCTATATAGAATATACATCAATTTTTTATGACTGTATAGTATAGTATTCTGTGGAGCCCTAGAGGCACAGTGGTTAAAAGCTTGGCTGCTAACCAAAGGTCGGCAGTTCAAATCCACCAGCTGCTCCTTGGAAGCCCTGTGGGGCAGTTCTACTCTGTTCTATAGGGTCACTATGAGTCAGAGTCAACTCCATGGCAGCGGGTTTGGTTTGGTACAGTATTCTATTTTATGGATGTATAATTTCACATCTTTTGTTGAGCATTTAGGCTGTTCATTGTTATTATAATTCTTACACATTTGTCTGATTTTTACATTAATATAAGTCGGCAAAAGTGGAATTGCTGGGTCAAAAGTAATTAATTGTTATATAGACTGTATCAATTTATACTCCCACGAGTGGTGTATGGCAATATCTGCTTTCCCACACCCTTGCCAGCAATGGATATTATTTTTTTCTCCAACCTTTTAAAGTCTGATAGATGAAAAATAATCTCTCTATATTGTTTTATTTGATTTTTTTTTTTATTACTTAGTGTGATTTAACTTTTTAGCGTGTCATTTTTTGTTTCTGAATTGTATTTTGTGACTGTTAATTTGTGTTAACTCTGTCATATGTGCAGCTATTTTTTCCCCAGTTTTACATTGTCTTTCATCTTTGTTTATGTCATTGGTTTGCAAAATGCATTATTATACAAGTAAAGAAAGGGTTCTGTCATTTAAAGTTAAGTCCTCCTATCGTGAGGATTATAAAAATACTGACTTACATTTTTTTCTAGGACTTTTTTGTGAGTTCATTTTTTGATAACTTATTATTTTAAATATTCAAAATTGGAGTTCTTAAAAAAAAATAACTAGTGTTAAGAGTTCATTTGAACAAAACTGAACCTTTATATACCATAGGTACAATTATATCAGTGATGACTGTTGCATCTAATTAATTAGTAGAAGCATAACATACATAGTGAATTCATGATATTCCAAAGTGGTGTGCAAAGGTGAAATAGGTGTTAACTTTAAAAAATATTTAAATATTGGCTTTCTCAGCCATTTTCTTAAAAACAAAACAGTAATATTGGGAAGGTGACATCTTTAAAGAACTAAATTTTATTTATTCATCTTTAGAGAATTAAATTTCACTCATTTGTTTACCTTTTGCATAAGGTAAAATATAAACACATTTTTTTCATTCTGCCATTTGATCGTTTAGCCAATTTTTATGGAGCAAAACCAACATTCAGAGAGATTTTAATGTATTGGAGGAGACAAATAATAAAGTAAAATAAATTCTAAAGCATTATTGTTATGTAGGTTTTATGTGGCTTAAACATCAGTCCATGTTTTAAAAATTGTTTTTCAAAATCTTTTCTCTGTCAGCATTTCAGTTTGTGTCCTATTTTTCCTACCCATATAAAAAAAAGACTGAAACAAAGGGATTTACTTCGTTTCCTTAGTCCCTCTACCCAGAATTTAGTTTATTTTATATTATTCTATCTTAGCACTATTAAATTATTGAAAGCAAATTTAGGCACTAAAGAATAGAAACCTGAAACTCTTTTTCAGGGTTGGGTAGTAGGCATTATTAAGGAGCTCTGGTGGCGCAGTGGTTAAAAGCAATCGGCTGCTAACTGAAAGATTGGTGGTTCAAAACCACCAGCAGCTCCATGGAGGAAAGACGTGGCAGCCTGCTTTTGTAGAGATTTACAGCCTTGGAAACACTATGGGGTCTCTATGAGTCGGAATCAACTCAGCGCCAGTGGGTTTTTTTGGTGGTAGGTATCAGTGATGTGGTTATGTAAATCACAAAAAAACTTAGGATTAAATATTTTCCTACCCGAAGTTTGTTGAGAAATTCACCTCAGTTCTCTCCCTTCCTTTAAGTCACATACCATAAATCCATGTCTAGTTCTTGTCTTGTATCAAATTTTCTTTTTAAGTAGGGACTTGAACCTAGGGCTTTCCCCCTAAATTATATATTTGTGACCCCCCCCCTCCATTTTTTTCTTTCTTAGATGCCCATCCCGCTTTCAGACTATGACTGTGTCTCTTGTTCCCTCCTTATAATTCATTTGAAAATGTCTTTCCCTAGCTTCTTGGTTCTTTGAGAACCCAGATTTGTTGCTCTAATTGGTTACAGTCTTGTGCTTTGTTAGTGCTCCCAAGCTAGATTTTGCTAAATTTGTGAAATAGCACTTTTGAATTTATAAAAACACATTGATGTACCTGAGTGACAGACTTAGAACAGAAGCAAGAAGTCATTGAGTATAAGAACGAATTGAATTGGGTTCTCTGTGAAATTGCTATGGTGAACACAATATATAAAATTGGTTTGTACACCAATAACTACAGACATTGCTCTTTCTCTTAGGGCTATTTAAGAATAAACTAAATTAAATGGAAACAGTACTGACTTTGGTTAAGACTTTCGCATTGCAAATGAGCCAGAAAAACCTGTTTCACTCAACTCAGCTCTTTGAAGAGAGTTTGAAGAGAAATTGGGGGTGGACTGGAGCAGAAACTAGAATTGTGTTAGATTATGACAACCTTGCCCTTGAGACAACAGCATGACTCCTCCTTGTCTTTACTTATGCTGTTCCTCTGCCTGGAATGCCTTCCCTCCTTTCTATCTAAATCCTACCCACCTTCTCCACGAAGCCTTCTCTAACTACTGGAGCCCACATTGATGTCTCCCTGTTCAGAACACCTATGGCATCTAACAGCCAGCACTGCACCGTTTAGCACTGTTTGTCCTATGGCAATTTCACATGCTACTGAGTGTGAGTACATTAAAATATAAAATGTGGGGAAATATGCATTTTTCCAGTAAAATTAGAAAAACGTTAGGTGTATTGTATACAGGAGGATTTTTCAGGCTATGGAAGGTTTATAGGATACACTCAGATGGTGAGGTTGGGGGAGGGAGGGTTGGGGAGTTTTAAATGAACTTAAAATCACAGAGAAACATTGCGAAGTTTATACAATATGATTTTGACAATCCATGTGTGAAAAATGTCATATTTTCTAAAAATTTATTTTATTCAATAACTAGCCTAAATTTTTTGTTTTTAAAAGCCTGATAAATAACATTTTGAGTAGCGGTTTAATATATTTAAATATCATTTCTGGAATCAAAACAGTTTTCTTCTTGCTTAGACTAAGATACTTCCTTTAACCCATCTGAGTATGTATTTTGCAAACCCTATTCTTGGTATCAGGTACTGAAATACAACAAAGTCAGATTTTGGGATGTGGAGAAAACTGTATTTTATTATACTCACAATGTTGAAGTGGTTCAGGTATCTCTTGTGTATAATTTTCAATATTTTTGCGTAGTTAATATAAAGGAAATTTTAACTGTAAACAATTATGATTTATACTTATTTCATATAGTGCTAAAGGAGCTAAGGCCATAGCTTTAGCTAGATTTTTTTTTTCTTTGACTTTATCCAAGTTGGTATATATTCAGAGGTGGGCCATGCAAAATAGACAAATAAATATGCTTAAATTGTGTTAACTCAAAGTCTGCTTAAGCTGTCTATCTTTTTAAATTGTGCCTATGATCAGTTATGCATTCAATCTTTATTTTTTTAGATGACATTATGAGTTACGACCATTCAAGTTCCCATACACCTAACTTATTTGAATTGAGCCTATGCATACATAGAATTTGTGAATGCTTCTGATGGACTAGGAAATCACTTTATTATACATTCTTTAAGTATGAAATGTCATTTTAATAACAGTTTTTGTATATATTTACATATTTGGACAGCAGTATCATTGATTCTTGAGTAAAAGTAATGGGTAAAACTTCTGTGTTTGAAATACATTTCACTTAAATTGATTTAAAATGGTCTTGGTTTCTGATTGACCCTCACGGTCTTCTGTTTGAAATTCAACGTGAGGGTATATGATATAGTGTTAATGACCATTTAAATATTTTCATATAAGTATATATTATTCTGTGTGTTTTTTAGAGGTACCAATCTTGGGAAAAAGAAGCAACATATTTGTCATATACCAGGATGTGGTAAAGTCTATGGGAAGACCTCACATCTGAGAGCTCATCTGCGTTGGCATTCCGGGGAGCGCCCTTTTGTTTGTAACTGGATGTTCTGTGGTAAAAGGTTTACTCGAAGTGATGAATTACAGAGGCACAGAAGAACACATACAGGTTACTGATATTTATTTTTAACAGATTAAAATGAGTATTATAGGGGTATATATATCCTTGAAATTTTCTTTTAGCATACTTAAATGAACTAATTTTTTAAAAAATAACTACATTGAAATTTTATCTTCAGTAACACCAGTTTTAAAACACTAATTCCAAAGAACAAGCCAGCATGGCTTATCTTATAAAATAAAGTTTTATTTTGTGTAGACTTTGGTTAGCTTTTGTTGATATTGTTGAATGTTTTGAGCCACATTTATGCTATTATTTATTCTGTTGATATTTTTAATTAGTTGTCTGCTTTTACTCATGCTCCTTCCTATTCTTTCTTCATTCGCCTTAACACTATCAGAAAGAATAATCCCTTTTGATAAATTCAGACATTTGACCTTTTCCATTGTTTTAATATCTGTGAGGTAAGCAAAAGATATTACTTCATTTCATTAAGGAATAACCTAGGCATTGTTGCTGTCATGACTCTCTTTGTTCTATCCAATTGTTTTTAACATAGTGTTCTGTGGTTATTATATGACATGGACCTGGGACTGACCCAATCTGAAGTTTAACTTAATATAACTTAGATATTTTTCTCTTGATACCATGTAAATGATCTAAGTGTTCAGTAAGTTTGTGCTTAACACTGGAGAATGGAAAATACATAATGTGTTTACAGTCCCTAGAGAGCTCAGAAGGAAGAAGCATTGTAAAATGGAGAAGAACATGAATTTTTAAGCCTGCCAGATCTGGATTCAAATCCAAGTTCTGTATTTACTTAAGCAGATAAGCTCACATCTCTGACCACTTTCACACCTTCTATGTTAGCTTTAAATATTACATGAAATAATCTGAGAAGTATGGAGTAGATGCTCTGCTTATTTTAGTTCCTATCGCTTCATCAGGTAGCTAGACACACGAGGTTTACCTGCATGAAACTTCACCAAACAGTACAAGAAAGTAAAAGGTTTTGTGTTACAGTCTGTACTGCTTTATATAGTCAGAGGCAGAGATGATTATAGCCTGGAATAAGAAGGCGTATTGGTGGTGGGCTGATAGAGTAGACCTTAAGATGGCCCTATAACGGAATTTCCCTCAGTGGAATTTGATCAGCAGGATGCAGAAAAGAATAACAGAAAAGGGAAAAAAGGGTTATGATCAAATAAGTATGGGAAGCCCCGGATTAAAGAGGGTTACAAGTACTTTGACTGCGGCATCTCTCAGTCGGGACCATTAATTGAATGCTAATGAGCATTGTGGATCTCTGTGGAGGGGAGGGGGTGGATGTAGTGTGTGTGTAGCATTTTCCATACTGGATCAGTCCTTGTGCCATTTGCCATGGAGCATCTCTCAGGACTGATGCTCTAAGAAAAACTTTGGGAAACACCTTCAAAAAGAATAGTTGTATGTGAATAGAAGAGGCGAGAAACCATTTTGTAATTAGAACAACGTGCGTGAAGATGGAATTTTACATATTTCTGTTGAGTAATGTTGTGCCACATTATAGAGGTCCTTGTAAATCAGGCAGGGAGTATCTAAACTATTTGGTTGTTGTTTACAAGTTACCCTTGCTTTCCTACGTCACTTAGTACAATGGTGTTTTGTAGTGTAAATAAAATTTGGTATTTAAGGAAAATTTATCTGGCACTGATTGTTGGATTGGAGAGTGAAAGAGTAGAATATTATTGCAATAAATCAGACATGACATCTGGTGACCTACTAGAGTAGAGGTGTTGGATCAAGAGATATATAAGACATTTTGAAGAAAAAAATTAAGTATTTACTAGATGCGTTGATTGATTGATTTCTGGTCTGGACTCCTTTTAGACTAACATTTGTCTTCTCTTCCAGTAATTCAGTTGCAAACTAGGTTTTCAATATAACAAATGTTGAGCCTGTCTTTTGTGTTTAAAAAGAAGTTTATTCATGCTGGGCAATAAATTTAGGTGTCAGGGTCTTATCACTAACTTTAACAATATGTTTATATATTAGGCTTGCTCTTGATTATTCCAGCTGAAATCACATCAGCTAGCTATCTTTATTATTCTTGGGATAACTCAAATCTTACTGGACCTCAGGCTTGTCTCTTTGGTTTAATCCAGAAGTACTCTATGTAGTTACTTGAATTCAGATTTAAGTATTGAAGATTTAGTATCATGGATATGGCACGTTAATATCTTAAGTATAGCTTAAAACAGTGTACTTTTTATTTAGTGCTTAATTAAAAAGTCTGTTATGGATGATAATTTTTTAACTGGTATCTTGTAACACAGGTGTTTCAAAATAAATTTTTAGCATAGTTAAGGCATTGAAGTCTTAATTGAATATCATTCCATACATTTAATAAGTTTGAAGATTGCTTTTCATCAAAAAAGGGTGACATTTATTTTGAGGAAGAGCTATCCTATGAGAGCTTGTAGGGGCAGCTCATGAACCTAATAAAATTTTAATGGATCTCCCCCACCCATTGGTGTTGGCTTACTTTCTGTTTCAGAGGAGATTGGTGTATTAATGTTGAATTTTTAAAACTTAAGTAACTTTGTTTTTTTTCCTAACAGGTGAGAAGAAATTTGTTTGCCCAGAATGTTCAAAACGCTTTATGAGAAGTGACCACCTTGCCAAACATATTAAAACACATCAGAATAAAAAAGGTATTCACTCTAGCAGTACAGTGCTGGCATCTGTGGAAGCTGCGCGAGATGATACTTTGATTACTGCAGGAGGAACAACACTTATCCTTGCAAATATTCAACAAGGTTCTGTTTCAGGGATAGGAACTGTTAATACTTCCGCCACCAGCAATCAAGATATCCTTACCAACACTGAAATACCTTTACAGCTTGTCACAGTTTCTGGAAATGAGACAATGGAGTAAATATTACACAAATACTTATTCATTGTGGTTATTTTTATACAGTAGTGAGAAGAATATTGTTCCTAAGTTCTTAGACATCTTTTTATTGATGTGCAAAAATTTTTGGATTGACAGTAACTTGGTTATACATGACACTGAAATGCCTTACTTTGTATGATATTCCATAGTATATTAAAAATGGTAAAATTGCATGGGTTTTGTAGGTACTTTTGGAATCTAGAAGAAATGAAATTTTACCAAGTTATATAAAGAGAAAATTGAATTTAACAATGCGAATGGTAGTCTAACCAAATGCATCAATCCCGTGTGGTTTAGTGTAAAAATGAGAACGTTGGTATTTATCTATTGTAAGATAAAAGTTGGTGGGTGAAAGAAATCATGTTATGATAAAAAAAATTTTTTTGTAATTTTCTTGATGACTGGAATTTTTATTATGCATAACTGACAAATCAAGTTTCCAAGCAAATGTTACATAGTGTAGGCTTTACTTAGCTTATCAATTTGTCATTTTGAAGCTAATTATTTTAATTAGGTTAACTGTGTACAATATTTTAAGCATTACTCTTGTAAGATTTTGAAAACTACATTTTAACATGGAACTCTAGGGATAGTCACCTTTTAAATCCTGTTGAAAAGCCATGTTTAAGATTTAATTTGCCAAAATAATGTCTTGTTAATATTCTTTCAATAACAAAGTTGGGCAATATAACCAATGTTTAAAAAAGTTTAAAATGTATAGGTTGAGGCATTTGGGTGGTAAGAAAAATGTTATAGTGAATTATCCCTTTCCTTGAATATTGGAGGACCAAAAAATAAGGTGTATTGCGTCTTAGCAGTGATTTTTATTCAATCTTGTTTCCAAAAACCGTATGTCTGCCAGGGCCTTAAAAGCCATCATGTAAATTACCAGTAAAGTATAATAACATATGCAAACATAACAAAATCACTTCCATAGTGACGATACTCCAACCATATGGATGTTAGTCATAGAAAACTAGAGGTTTTATGATATTTTTTTAAGGGTTTGTTTTTGGTTTTTTTTTTTTTGGTCTAGGTAGTCAGTCCGCACTTAAATATCAACCATTTTTCTTTTTTGCTTCTTCCCTTAAAATTTGTATGTTATCCAGTACATTTAATTGAGAAACATATGTTTTTATTATGCTGTATTTTCTTTTTATCTTTTAATTATTGTTTATATTTTCAATTATTAAAATGTACAAAATAAAATTACATTGCTGGTCTTGTAAGAGCTATATAATTTTCTTAAATGTATACCTATAACTGCAGCAGTTCACCTATTTCAGAAATTTGGAATTCTGTTCATTTGTTATTCTTAAGACCACCTCAGATTTAAAGGCTACCTTATTGTACGTTTAAAGTGTATTATAACAGTGTGGTAGTTAATAAAACACTATTTTTTTTTTCTTTTGAGTTTGTTGTATTCCTATGCATTTAAAATACTGTAGGGGTATGGGGTAAGAAAACTTGTGTGGCTTTTCATACCAGCCCTTTATTTTCAGATTCTTAATGTTTTATGTATCAGGCACTAAAATTATTGTAAACAGGTATATTTATTCAAAAAGAAATGTGTGGAGCCATTGGCAACTTACTTACTAATTTTTTACGTAAGAACGAGCTTGTAAGATGCAACTTAAAAAAAAAAAAAAAAAGATTTGTTAACCCTTAACCCACATTGACTCATAAATTTTATCAATGACATTTTGCCAACTTTTTTTGTTTCCCCTGTTAAAACGATGTAGAATATTTTGATTTATCAAAAACCTGAATTTAATGAAGACTCCTGAGAAAAGATAACGTAAGCCAAGTTTTGGTAACCATGGCAAGAGTTACTAGAAAAGGTTATGTTTTGTATTGTTTATGTCTAATCATGGTGCAGGCAAGATAGGAGGAAAGGAAAAATAGAAAATATGACTATTTTAGATATTTTAAAGTAAAAACCAAATTATCTTTCGTATGTGTACAGTGGGGATAAAGACTTCCATTGTCTTTTCCAGTCCAATCTAAATAAACACTGTCAGTAATATCTTTGAATGCATAGGACACTCTAGACATACAAACATGGATAAAATTTTTTAAATTTGAGACTGAAGTGTGTACTGTAAAATAGGAACTATTATTTAGAATCATAGAAATGGATGTTCTGAAGTTATATAAGGATTAGAGGTTGAATCCTACAGACGTCTTTAGATAATTTATATAATTTTTTATTATTGATGATTGTGTGAGAAGGTTGTTCAGCAAAATAGTCAGCTCAGAGATAAAACTTTTTAAGAGTGTTATAGTAGATGTGTTTTTAAATAATATTGAAGTTTTTATAATGAATTTAGAGTGCATTTTTCATCCATGGGTTTCCAAGCCTATTTAAGAGTTCTTGGAGCATGAATACAATGAAGAAAGTAAGTCGTCTTGAAAATTATTTTACGTTTTTAAGATTTATTGTGATTCTGCTAGGAATATACCAACAAGCTTTAAATCTTTTACCTAACAAAAGAAATCAAAATTAGTTTTCAGCCTGAGTGCCGGTGATTTTAAATGTTTTTATATCAGAAATGTTAAATATACTCTGGAAACAATATTTGAAGAATTACTCTGAGGTCAATTTTTTCTAGTTATAAAATCTCTATTCTTAATATTATGTATAAAATTTTAAGCTCGAGTATAAATACTCTTGAACTAATAAGTGTTTTGTCATCTGCTTTAATTTTTGTAGTGCATAGTCAGTATATTTACATACAAATAATTCCTGTTTATCCCACATATTCATACTAGCAGACTAGGTGTCTATTCTCTGTATACTTCAAAATTTTTGTTAAAAATTACTTTAAAAATCTCATTTTTTCTAGATCAACACTTGATGACTTTCATGTGACTCAATTATCCAAAAAACACATAAGCAAAACAAACCTTTAAAAAGAGCTATACCTATTGCAAAAAGTTAGGTGCTCTGTAAATAACTTTGGTCTTTCAAAATAGTGAAAATACTCAAGATACTTGGAAATACATGTACCTATAAGCTGAAAGCATGACAGATATTTCACAGGGAGTAGTTCTTAACCAGTATTGTTCATCAGAGAATGCTGGGAAGCAGTTTAAGAAATCCACTGACCTGCCCAATCCTTTACTAAATCAACATTTTTGGGGATGATGTATATTTTGTAAAAGCTCCTCAAGTTGCTCTGATGAACACTCCTGAATAAGAATCACTTAAAGAGAGCAAGCCTCGGCTTTGAGTCTTATAGTTCAAAATACTGCCTGATTAGGATTCCAAAGTTTTTGTTGTATGAAGTTTTTAATGTATTCAGTATTGCTTGAAATCTGGGGTTTTTATATGAATGATTTTGGAATTTATTAATAACATTTGGTTTTAAAATAAGTTGACATGTTGTTGCTTATGTTACCTGCCAGTAGACATTTTGGTTTTCAGTATTGATCATGTGAAGTTGGAAAGAACTGTTCTCAATGTAAAAGACTTATTTTACTAAATAGTGCCTTTAAAACTTGTTAGCATGAATGAGTAGAAGTTTTTTGTTGTATGACAATGAGTGCAAAACAAGTTAGTTGATATTTTGGGAACAAAATTTGATATTTTAATGAAATGATCATCCTTTATTTAGTGCTGGGGAGACAAACACTGATTTGGCCCCTTGTCCAGGCAGATTTGCATACAATTCAGTAGAATATAAATACATACTAGTGGCATATACAGAGTGCTTTAGAGGCAAGTTCTACATGGAGAAGTGTGGTGAACTGTCAGGCAAAGGAACGGCATTAGCAAAGGTACAGTATGGTTTAAGAGGGATTGAGGAATTTTAGAGGTGAAATGGAAAAGTGGAGGAGAGGCTGTCAAATTGCAAAGGAGTTCAGAATTTAATCTTTACCAGTGCTTCCTAATCTTTTTGGGATCATGGGCCTTTTCCCCAGAAAAATGCTTGTTAAATTCATTCAAGTCCAGAGTGTCCAAACACTGCATTGGGAGTTTGTGTGAGCTAAAGGACTACACCTTGGAAAACAACCACACTTAAGGAACTGGTGGAGGAAGGTGAGCAGTCAAGGAGGCTGGTATAGAGGCCATAGTAGGTGGCAATGTGGTGACAAACATCAAATGCAGTAGAGAGGTTAAGTCAGATGAAAAATGAGAAAAGGCTTTATTTTGGCAATAAAGAGTTGCCTCCTGATCTTTCTGAGCAATTTAAGAATGTGTAAAAGTTAGACTGGTCAGTTGAGGGCACAGGAGAAGCCGCTATGGAGACAGCATGGAATAGTTTAGTGGTGAAGGGAAGATGGGCAGATGCTTGGTTGAGGAAGGTCCTGGAAAACATTTTTTGACTATATAAAAGTGATTTTATATTGACTGTTAGAGTATAAAAGAATTAAAATGACTTCTAAGCTACCCAGAGGTAACCATTGTTTAAATAATTTTCCCTTTTTAAAAAATGCGTAGCAAAACTGGAGTTTAGAGGATGTACAAACTTTCTCTCACATTGTTTTTTAAAAGCTGTATGGTATGCTGTTATGTAACGTGATTCATTCATATTATTTCATTATTGTATATTTAAGTTACAGTTGTTCGGTGTTAAAAATGATGTGCTGCAAAGGGGATCTCTTCTGTTTCCTTCAGCCGGTCTCTTGCTGATCTCTACGTTTTAATTCCCTTCCTTCAAAATCCGTGTTAAGCTATGTACTAGATGTCTGATATTAGGCAAGTTTCTTAGCTTCTTAAAACCTAATTTCATTACCCATAAAAATGGGATAACTAACCCTCTTCATAGAGTTGTGAGGATTAAATGGTAAGCATTAAGCATAGTGCCTGGAGTATAGTAGGGACTGAATAAATGGTATCTTTTTTTTTTCCCTCCTTTCTAGATATGTTCATGAACTCTGGGGATTTCATTTTGCTGTAGTGATGGGGCCAGTGCTTTGGAGTTTCCATTGCTTGAATATTGTTCATGTATTGATTTTCATAATGAGAGGGAGTTTGCGTGTGTGTGTGTGTGTGTGTGTGCCAAATATGAAGAGAATATTTAGAATCTAAATGGACAGTGGACAATGTGCCTAAAGTGATTGTCCTATCCGAAAGGATGGAATAAAAAGAATGAAGCACATAAGGTCTTTTCTTAAATTATACTATTTTAACATTTCTAGGAACCAAGCAAAAAATCTTTAGGTTCATTTTGATTGAAAGGTACTATATATCATTTAGTGGTGTTAAAGTTGAAAGAGGCCATCAAAGAAATACAGTTTATTTCTCTAAAAAATGTCTCAGCCTGCAATTAATAGACAACAGTGAAATACAGGAAGTATTGGAGTAGATAACCTTCTAGCATATCTGTCCGATTCATGTTCCCTTTTCTAAATATTATTTCTGCCACCTTCAGGGATGGACAACTTGAATGACTGGTCAAGGAGTGACCATCTGGTTAAACTTAGGCTAATTTGTTATTTCTCCTGAGAATTTGGAATTGGAAAACTGATGTCTTGGAAGGTTGCATTCAGAATCAGTGTGTGAAGCAGAGAGAATAAAGCAAACCATGAGAGACAGTTGCACCCCAGAAGAGATGAAGAGAAGGCTGCCTTTGTCTCCAATGTCTGTGGAGTTTTTGTCTCAGTGTTCACATGCCTGTCTGCATTTCTGCTTTTGGGTTCCATAAGATACCCTTAAAACCTTACATTGAGACACCTCCCCCTTATTTAAATAATGCCACTTAAAACATCAGAGATACAGTCCCTTCTTGATTAAAATATACAGTGGTTTGAAGTAGTTGGTGAATTGCTCCTGTAAAAAATGCCAACGAAACGTCATGGTTAGTGCCAAATGAGGTTGAGATGAGGGAGCGCTTACTGTAAAGCCTGAATGAGTCAGAAAAGGTAGGTCTTGAAGGCTAGTAAAATGCCAAAGAGAACCATGATTAAAAGACCTAGTCATCCATCTACATTCACAAGAAACCCTCTTATCAGAGCTGTGTCTGTGTTTGGGTTTGGAAATACCTGCCAGCGTTAGCCTTAGAGTTCATATTTCAACCACATGGACATCTCTTTTTTCATTACTTATTTGGACTTGACAGGTTTTGGACTGACTGTTAATATTGTATACCTAATTACATACTCTTCCTTACATTCTGACCCTGCATCTTTCTCATTTTTACTCATGGTAACTTTGGCTTTTTCATCTCTTCATTTAGTACAGGTAAGCCTGTTGCCTTTGAGTTGATTCTGACTCATGCTGATCCTGTAGGACACAGTAGAACTTTCCCATAGAGTTTGCAAGGCTGTGATCTTTATAGAAGCAGACTGCCACATATTTCTCCCGCAGAGCAGCTGGTGGGTTCAAACTGCAGACCTTTTGGTTAGCAGCTAAGCTCCTAACCACTACCCTACCAGGGCTCCTGAGTAAAGGTAAAATCTTTCACAAAAGGAGCCCTGGTGGTGCAATGGTTAAGCACTCAGCGGCCAATCAAAAGGTTGGTGATTCAAACTCACCCAGGCTCTGCGGGAGAAAGACTTGACAATCTGCTTCTGTAAAGATTACAGCCAAAAAAGCCCTATGGGGCAGTTCAGCTCTGTCACATGGGGTTGCTATGAGTCAAAAGTGACTTAACAGCACCTAACAATAACAAAACCTTTCACAGTACAACATAGCAGTTAAGTGTATAGGTTTTGGACTTAGACATACCTAGGCTTGTGTCCTGGCTCTGCTGTTTACTAGCTATATGACCATGGGCTATGTACCTTTCCAATCCAAGCCTGGGTTTTCTAATCTATAAAATGGAGATTATAGTAGCATCGTCTTTATAGGGTGATTGTGGAGAGTAAATTAATGCATGTACCACTTTCCACTGTGCCTAGCACATATTAAAAACCCCAAAGCCAAATCCACTGCTGTCAAATTGATTCCAACTCACAGCAACCCTATAGGACAGAGTATAACTGCCCATAGGGTTTCCAAGGCTGCAATCTTTATGGAAGCAGACTGCCACATCATCTTCTGTGGAGCAGCTGGTGGATTTGAACCGTGGACCTTGCAGTTAGCAGCCGAATGTGTGCCACCAGGGCTCTTTGGCACATATTAGTAAGTACAAGCCTTGGAGGAATCAGTCTTCTTCCTACACTTGGAAATAATTGTGCTCATCATGTATTAATGAATTCATTCACCTGTCACCCTGGTTGTCAGCAAATATTAATAAAACTGCTAGTATTTGTATAGTGACATTTTCTTTTTTATTATGAATCATTTCAAACTTATAGAAACATAGGAAACAATATGTATGTCCACCATCCAGCTTTAAGAATTTTAACATTTTTAACATATTTGCTTGTTTTATTTAAAAAGAAATCATTATATACCTACTACTCACTTATCAACTATCTTGTCCTATATTTCACATTTATGATAATAGTAAAAATTGACTAGCCAGCTATTTTGTACATTAACAATGTCTGGCAATAACACTGAGTTGTGAGGCCAGAGTAATGCTGGTTGTGATGGTTATGTGTCAGCTTGGCTGGGCCGTGGTTCTCAGTGGTTTGGCAGTTATGTAATGAGGTAGTCATCCTCCATTTTGTGATCTGATGTGGTCATCCTCCATTTTTGCATAATGCCGATTTTCCTATAATAACCTTGTCTTTGGACCCTAACCATGCTGGTAGGTGAGGAGTAGGTGTAGTTGAAATCTACTGCATAGCTCTGTCTCATTTCATTCATCATCTTTTTCCCACAGGGGAAACTGCTACCCTGATTTTGATGTTTATCAATATCATGAGTGGTTTATATGCTTATATATATATATATATATATATATATATATATATATATGCATCAATAAACTATATACGATTGTTTTTGAAACTTTATTAAAGTGGTATACTGTACATAACCTGGGACTTGTTTTTTCACTTGTGTTTTTGAGATTTATCTGTGTTAACATACATTTCTCTAACTTATTTATTTTAAATGTCAGGTCATTGAATGAGTAGTGTATCAGTTCATCCATTTTCTTGTTGATGGACATTTCAGTTATTTCCAATTTTTGGCTGTTATGAGCAATGCTGCAATGAAGTACTTGACGTGTTCCCTTGTGCTCGTGTGTGGGTTCTCTGAGGCGTGTATCTAGAAGTTGAATCACTGGCCAGTAGGGTCTTCTTATCTTTAACTTTATCAGATATTGCCAAATTGTTGATCTCCACAGTGTACGTGCCAAATTACACTCCCACCAGCAGTGTGTGGAGTTCACATTTTTCCATACCTTTCCCAATCCTTGGCCTTGGCAGATAGTTTTTCTGATGAAAAAAAGCAATTTTATTTTGGAATTTGATGAAATGATTATAAATTCATCTGGGAGAAAAGCAAGTATAGCTAAGAAATTAAAAAGGAACCAGAACTTCTCAGCCAGATAGATATGGTGGTGCAGTGGTTAAGTGCTCAGCTGCTAACCAAAAAGATCGCTGGTTTGAACCCACCAGCCACTCCACGGGAGAAAGATTATGGCCTTGGAAAACGTATGGGGTAGTTCTGCTCTGTCCTGTAGGGTTGCTGCGAGTTGGAATCAACTTGACGGCAGTAGATTTCATTTGGTTTTTGGTATATATATCAATTGATAACAGTTGGCATAACACAAATAGAAAGATTGAAGTGTTATTCGTTAACCACAGTAGAAACAATGCACACTTTTCTCGCTCTCCTTCAAACCCTGTCCAGGTACGGGATCCTCATGCAGCAGACAGCCCTCTTGTCTGGGATACTGTAAAAAAAAGGTTCAATTCCTGCTAGCTACCTTCCATTGTGTTCACTTCATCCAAGGAATAGAAGTATAGGATACCCCACTGTGGCCTCCAGTTCTCTTCCCCTCTCCTGCCCAGATAAGCATTAATCACCCAGTCTGCCTCATAAGTGGACTCCAAATTTGGGAAACACTTCTTAAAGGGACCCCGATATTGCCATTTATATTTTTGCCAGCATGATGGATGTGAAATGATTACTTGTGATTTTAATTCTCATTTCCCTGTTTTCTGGTGAGGTTGAGCATATTTTTATGAGTTTCTAATCCATGCTTCCTCTGAAAGGGAATTTCCTGTTCAAATCCTTGGCCCATTTTTTTCTGGGTTATTTACAATTTTGCATTGATTTTTAAATATTCTTAATAAATTCTGTGTATAATTTCAGAGATGTGTGGGCTTATATCTTAGTCGGGAGCTTATTTTTATGGTGTTTTATGTATGTGCTGCTTTGCATTAGTTTTATTGTATGGTTTGTGGCTTTCCTGTCTTTCTGAAGAAATTCTCTACCTGGTGTGATAAAAAGATTTTCCTCTAAAAATTTTATGATTTTGCCTTTCAAATTGGCTTATTCACCCACTGTCTTAGCTAGTGCTGCTGTAACATAAATACCACAGATGGATGGCTTTAATGAACTGAAATTGATTTTCTCACGGTTTAGGAGGCTTGAAGCCTGAATTCAGGGTATTGGCTCTAGGGGAAGGTTCCATCCACTCTAGGGGAATATCTTCATCTCCGCTTCTCTAGCCCCGGTGTTCCTTGGTTCCTTGGTGATCTCCACGTGACATCTATCTTTCCCCTATTTGTGCTTCTATGCTTCTGTGTTTAAACTGCTTTGTATTTCTCAAAAGTCATTAGGTATCTGACACACCCTACAATGATACGGCCTCATTAACATAACAAAGAAAAACTATTCCCAAATGGGATTACATCCACTGGTGTGGGGGCTAGGATTCCAACACATATGTTGGGGGGATATAATTCAATCCATAACATCCACTTTAAATTTTTTTTTTAAATACAATATTGTGTTTTTGGTGAAAGTTTACACAGTAAATTAGGTTCCCATTTAACAATTTCTATACATAATGTTCAGTGACTGGTTACGTTTTTCACAATGTGTCAGCATTCTCATTTCCATTCTGGTGGTTCTGTTTTCATTAATCTAGCTTCCCTGTCCACCCCCCCCCCCCATCTTCTCATCTTTCCTTTAGGGTAAATGTTGACTGTTTTTTTTCATGTTAAAAGGGGCACAGTACTCATGGGTGATATTGTTTATGAGCCAATCTGTTACTTGGCTGAAGGTGACCTCTGGCAGTGGCTTCAGTCCCATGTTTAAAGGGTATCTCAGGACAATAGTCTCAGGGGTTCCTCTAGTATCTACTGGTCCAGTAAGTCTGGCAATTTTTAGGAATTTGAATTTTGTTCTACATTTTTCTCCCTTTCTAATTGGGACCATCTATTGTATCCCTGGTCAGAACAGTTGGTAGTGGTAGCTGGGCACCATCTAGTTCTTCTGTTCTAAGGATACTTCTATTCCTTGGATGAAGTGAACACCAGGGAAGGTAGCTAGCAGGAATTGAACTTTCTTTACAGTATCCCAGCCAAGAGGGCTGTCTGCTGCATGAGGTTCCTGTACCTGGACAGGGATTGAAGGAGAGTGAGAAAAGTGTGCATTGTTTCTACTGCGGTTAACGAATAACACTTTAATCTTTCTGACTATTTGGTTATGCTAACTGCTATCAATTTATATACATTGGCTTAGTATTTCTGGTTCCTTTTTAGTTCTGTAGTTACATTTGCTTATTGTTCTTCCAGATGAATTTAGAATAATTTCATTAAATTCCAAAATGAAATTGCTTTGTTGTTTTTCATTGGAAAAAGTATCTGTCAAGGCCAAGGATTGGGGCACATAGGGAAAAATGTGAACTCCCATACACTGCTGGTGACAGTGTAATTTGGCACATATGCTGTAGAAATGAACAATTCGGCAATATCTGATGAAAATAAGAATATCCTACTGGCCGGTGATTCAACTTCTAGATGCACGTCTCAGAGAACTCACACACAAGCACAAGGGAACACGTCAAGTACTTCATTGCAGCATTGCTTGTAACAGCCAAAAATTGGAAATAACTGAAATGTCCACCAACAAGGAAATGGACAAACTGATACAGTACTCATTCAATGGCCTGACAACATTTAAAATAAATGTTAGAGAAACATATGTTAACATGGATAAATCTCAAAAACATGAGTGAGAAAACAAATCCCAGAAGGTTATGTACGGTGTACCATTTGTATAAAGTTCCAAAAACATGAAAATAATCATATATGTATATATTGCTTATAGATGCATACATATAAGCATATAAGACCACTTATGGTATTAATAAACATCAAAATCAGGGCAGCAGTTAGCCTTGTGGAAAAAAGGAGAGGAATGAAATGAGATAGGGCTATAGATTTCAACTATAATGGTTTCTTTTTAAATAAAACAAGCAAATACGTTAAAAATGTTAAGATTCTTAAAGCTGGATGGTGGACATAGGTGTTTATATTGTTTTCTGTATGTTTGAGATGCTTCATAATAAAAAGGTACAATACAAATACTAGCAGTTTTGTTAATATTTGCTGGCAGACAACCAGGGTGATGGGTCAGTACACGATGAGAACAACTATTTCCAAGTGTAGGAGGAATACCGATTTCTCCCAGGCTTATATTTACTAATACTTAATATGTGCCAGGCACAGTGGGAAAGGAGTTTACTTGCATTAATTTACTTACTCTCCACAATCACCCTGTAAAGATGATGCTACTATAATCCCCATTTTATAGATTAGAAAACCCAGGCTTGGATTGGAAAGGTACATAGCCCATGGTCATATAGCCAGTAAACAGCAGAGCCAGGACGCAAACCCAGGTGTGTCTAAGTCCAAAACCTATACACTTAATTGCTATGTTATACTGTGAAAGGTTTTGTAATTCTTAGGTGCTGTCGAGTCAGTTTTGACTCATAGCAACCCCATGTGACAGAGCAGAACTGCCCCATAAGGTTTTTTTTAGCTGTAATCTTTACGGAAGCAGATTGTGAGATCTTTCTCCCGCAGAGCTGCTGGGTAGGTTTGAACCACCAACGTTTTAGTTGACAGGTGAGCGCTTAACCGTTGCATCACCGGGGCTCCTTTTGTGAAAGGTTTTATATTTAAAAAGTTAGTCCTCCCCTAACCTTTTTTTTACATGTAACCTTATTTGATTCTTATAACATTATGATATAGGTGGGATAGGCATTATCTCCACTTAAAGTTCAGGCTTAGGTAAAGTATCACTCAAACTCACACAGCCAGTAAATATCAGAATGTGGACTTAAATCCAGATCTTCTGTCCTGTGTGATTGTCCCAAGTACCACTGCTGTCTTCATGGAATTATACGATTAAGGACATTTATTCCTTCATTCAACAAACATTTGAATGCATACTATAAGCTTGTCACTTGGGATAAAATTCATTCACAGTCTCTGTCCTGAAGGAGTGTAGTCAGAGAGAGGCTGATGGCATTCTGACTACACCACCATTCTGACTTAAAAATTGTGTCTGGCTCCTCTAGTTTCCTACACTTTTCAACAAAATATTCCCTTTATTTCAAAGTTAGGGGAGAACTAACTTTTTCCCCCCTTAAATGTGTTCTTCTAAAAGCTACAGCAAAACCCTGCTAAGTGTCCACAGATGTGACATCTGGAACATCATACCCAAGCATGTGAGAGCCAGAGTGTAGGCCTCTGTCTGCTTGGCACAGACTTACATCCACGAGGTCACCTAATAAAACCTTTTACGATGTCCAAAGAAAGAACGTAAGGGCTTACTTGCTCAAGCTCTAGGGTTAAGCTCAAGACTACTCAATAGGCCAAGTTCAGGGTAGGGAAAAACAAAGAGGAAGAAAAGGTGTTTGTGGGGCCTGTTGTTCTGGGCAAAGTCTCCTCAGACAGATTCTAATATTGGAGACAGTCAACCCTAAAATGGAGACTAGAGACTACAAAGCAGCAACGTGCACAAAACCAACTTTAGAGTCACAGTTGGTGAAGAAGTAAAAAGTAATATTCCACCTTGTAAGTCATCATTTGAATGATGAGTCACAGTGGAAGGGGCAGTAGGTGTAAACACTACCCAAAACCACCTGGGCTCACTTTGCAGCTCCCTTAGCTGGAATATGAGGGTGGAAAGCCTGTCCCTCTGTTGGGCTGATTCTTTTCCATTGGCAAAGGATAAAGGGAGTTTTTGAGAGATTTCTTGCATCCCAAATTTCAACTTGGGACACAGGAGGAGAGGCTTGAGGGAAAGAAAGGAGCAGTTCATGGCCACCTGTGTGGAGGACCACAGCATGGTGGATTATGCTTGAAGACGTGGGGACAAGGCCTCCCTTTAGCACTGGTGCTACGTGACCTTTTAGCAATATTTACTGAAAGAACCTCTGAAAGGGTTTACAGGAGGCTACTTCTTGCTGCTGTTACAGAGTCTTCGCATTGTTTGGAGCTGGTGTTTTGGACTCTGACCCAGTGTGATCACACCTTCATTTCTGAGGCTTTCCCCACAGCACTGAGGGGTTCTGGGGAGCAATCTGCAGGCTTAAATTCCTCTCTGGTTTTGCTCTCCAAGGGCAGAGAAAACTGTTTCCTTGCAGACAGACATAAAATTAACAGGATCCTGGAGTGGCTTCAGTCAAGTTGCTAGATGGTCAGGTCCCCAGCTACAGAAGGGCCTCGATCTTGCTCATCATTGATTTCTAAGATCTAGCAGTACCAGGTTGGTTGCTAACTCCTTTGTTTTTGGCAATGTTTCTTCTGCCTTAGTTTCCCTATTTCCCCATGGGTGAGTGAAGTTTGAGAGAGGTTTGACTTTCCTCACTATCACCTTCACAGCTTCTTGAAAGAGTTGCTCACACTTTCCCACTTTCTCATCTCCCACTCTCAACTTATCCTCATCTGGTTTCTACCCCCTGACTCCACTAAAATGCTCTTATTGCCTTAATCCAGTACAAACCAGTTGCTGTCAGGTTGTTTTTGACTAGTGGCGATCCCATGTGTGTCAAAGTAGGACTGTGCTCCATATGGTTTCCAGTGACTGATTTTTCAGAAGTAGATCACCAGGCCTTTCTTCCCAAGTGCCTCTGGGTGGACTCGAACCTCCAACCTTTATGTTAGCAGCTGAGCATGTTAACTGTTTGCACCACCCAGGGATTCCTTAAAACTATTTTGTTGTCAGTTGTCATCAAGTCAGCTCTAACACATGGCAACCTTACGTATAACAGAATGGAACGTTACCTCATCCTGGACCATTTTCCTGATCATTAGTATGTATTAGTACATTGATAAAACCCGAACTCGTTGCCATATGGTCAATTCTGAATCCCAGTGACCAAGTTGGATGGAGTAGAACTTCCCACAGGGTTTCCAAGGCTGTAATTTTTATGGAAGCAGACTGCTACATCTTTCTCCCTCAGAGCAGCTGGTGGGTTCAAACTGATGACTTTTTGGCTAGCAGCCAAGTGCTTAACCAGTGTGCCACCTTAGTACATTGTTACTGGTACTTAAAAAAACATCGTAAGTCTTCATCATGGCCTGGCCCCTGCTGACTTCACCAGCCTCCCCTCAGATGAGTCTGCCCCTCCTTTGCTGCTCCAGCCACACTGGCTTTTTCTCTCACTTCCTCAGATAGCTCATGTTCCTTCTTGCTTGCCTCTGGGCTTTGTACCTTCTGTCAGGGCTGTATTATGACTTTTGCGGCCTCTAGGCACTTTGGCTTTCATGAGGCCCCTTCATTTAAAAAAAAAATTAAATCATGTTTTATAACTGCATTGGTACAAAAGTTGTATTCATTATTGTTCATTTTTTTCTTCAGATTTTAAAAGATTTTTGTGGGCCCCGAAAAGTATCGTGAGCCTGATGGTAAGCTGACCCTACTTTATATCCCTTCTGTCTGAAACACATCCATTGCACCTTCACTGCACCAGGAGCGGGGCAACCCCAGCTAGCAATATGTCAATTGGGAAGAACCACTGTGCCTTGAAGGAGTGCAACAGTTAAGTGCTTGGCTGCTAACCAAAAGGTTGATGGTTCGAGCCCATCCAGTGGCTCCACAGGAGAAAGACCTTGCAATCAGCTTCTGTAAACATTAGAGCCAAGAAAACCTTATGGGGCAGTTCTGTTCTGTCACATGGGGTGGCTGTGAGTCTGAACCAACTTGATGGCACCCAACAACAACAACCATGCCTTGTAGAGTGGATATAGCTGCTGAGTAGGGCAGAGAGTGGATCTAGTCTCAATTCCCATCCCAGGGAGGTACAGGAATGGATGGCAATGGTCAGCCTGAGCTCAAAGCAAAGAACTACCCAGCTGTGTAATCAGCTCAGTTTCCAGCTCCCTCAGCTGAAATACGAGGATGGGGAGCCTGTCCCTCTGTTTCCTACAAGGTCCCTAGCTCCTGGCTAGCGTGTAGGTGACCACGGTCCTCTTGGCTTTAATGTGCTTTCCACCGCACCCCAGCTACTTTGCGTTGGAGGAACCTAACCTTAAAAAAAAAGAAAAATGATCAATCCCTCTAGTCTTGAGTATGACACTGGTGGTGGTAGATTATAAAATATAATCAAGTTATGCTGACCTAACTTTTTTCCCAAGATCTTGGAATTATAAACTTGTGTTAATTGGAAAGTCTCTGGTAGATCTTGAACTTCATGAAAAAGTAGAATAAATTATAATAGAAGGCAGGGTGATTTCCTTGCATTCTATCGTGTATCTCTGGTATTTTTGCAGCAACCCAATGGTAGCAGGAAAGGAAGAGGAAAACCATGTTTTGTTTGAACAATATTCTTTCTCTTTTTATGTTAACCCCAAGCTTGTTTATTTTCCTTCTTTTTCTTGAATGTTAAATCAGCTAAAAGACTGAAAGAGGACTAGCAGAGGGTTTTATCAAAGGGGATGAAAAATCTAAATTTACCAGTCTTACGTTCTAGACTTATCTTTGCCTTTCTCATTATTTGTCTGTAGACTAGGTGGTTGAAAGGAACGGTCTGGACAGATCTGCCATCATTTCATGTTCTTTGCATCAATACTTTCCTATGCAGACATTCTTAACAAGAGAAGAGTGTAGTCAGGAAAAGTCCCTATCCAATTTTTTTAGTCAAACCCACAGTATTTTCCATTCCCCCCTTTTAATTACATTTACTCTGTTGTGTGGGTAAGCAGACCACATTGCTTGCTGCCTAAATTATTTTTCAACTACCAAATTGCTATGTCCCCAAACACATCCCCAAATCATCTACATGTTTTCAGGCAAGCTGTCTTTTAGGACATTGAATTATATTCTTTATTATAATATATAATTATAGCATCAATGTCTATATACCCTTTGTTATAAATATATGTAATTAGTTTTTTCCTGTTCCAAAATTATTAAAACAGTTCTTAGGCATTAATGGGTACTGTCAACAGAGTAAGTATTGAACAGAAGATTGGGAGGAAAATCAAGAGAAAGCAAAGTTTCCATAGATTAACCTACTAACTTCATACTTGCTGCCATGCCTCTTAATATGTTTTTGACAGTTAGTAGTTGGTGAATTTTCCTACCTCTTTTGAATTAGTCTGTGAAATCAAATGGGTCATTATAAAGCCTAGATACTCAGTAACCTTATTTTATCTTGTCAAAATCAGTTCCATTTGAAGATGTGCAAATTGTATTTGTCATTACTTAGCAAATGTTTCATCGTGCTGGAAAATTGACTCTCTACTTTTGTCAAGAGCTCAAGATGATAATAAATACCATGGTAATACAAAATGTCTAATGGGGCTGAGAAGCCTGAAAACTTAGACCAAGACTATCAGCAACAAAAAATACAAGGAAGAGAAAGAGTAGAAAGGGCTCTCTGAACTCAAGATACTAGGAATTTCCCCAAGACCCCATATTTAATAAGAAACTAGACATAAAAGGGTTTTCTTAGTATGATCATTTTTCTTCCCTCTAGTTTCGTGTTGGTTTTACACTTTCCAAGATGATTTATAGGTCTGGTTTTAATTTCAATTCTTGAAAATAGGACTTGGGGCCTTAACAGTCTTCAATTCTCAATTAATTGAACCCGCTTACAGAAACCATTCTATCTGGTGGTCCAGGAATGTGCAGGAAGATATCAGAAGGTACATTGCGAGACTCAAAAATAAAATCTGGACTATGTAAGTCTGGTGGCAGGAAGGGCTCTAATTCTTTTGCCCATCAATATTGGAAACTTGGGTGAAGAAGGTGTGTGTCTATGAGTGTAGTGTTCATGATGTACCTGATTAATACAATAAAGCAGAGTCTATCGAGGCTTTGCCAAAGTTAATTAGCTTTCTCTGTTATGTGATGTTTCATTGCCTTCTAAAGTTTCTTATGGAAAGTCTCACAAGAGGTATTTTATGAACAAGTTGTAACTATTTTTATGGATTTTAGTGATTTAGACCAGATTCATGACCCACAACCACATCTGCCATTACGAGCAGTATAGACTTTATTTTTCCCTGATTTTGTGCAATGAATATCAATTTTTCCCTCCTTTGAGTAGTGCTTAAGAATGATGTTTTAAGACTTACTTTATGTGGTCCTTTATAACTGAATGAAAATGACAGGAGATTTTGAGATGTGTAAACTAACCTTGGAACTGGGAGTTCCCCTTAGTGTTAAGTGCCATAGCAGTTTTGCACAGAATATTATGGTAGAGTAAATGAGGGGTCATCTAAACTAGAGTTGGGGTTCATGGAAGGTTTCCTGGAGGAGTGTTAGAAGCTGAAGAAGAAAAAGAGTTGGATAGGTAAAGAAGAGTAAATTAAATAGTAAACTCCACATATCTATTTGATTACCACTGTTTCTTCAGGGCTTAGCAGAGGACATACTTAGGTATAAAACCAGTTGCTGTCAAGTCCATTCTGACTCATGGCGACCCCATGTGCCTGTCAGAGTAAAACTATACTCCATAGGGTTTTCACTGGCTCGTTTTTTGGACGTAGATCTCCAAGCCTTTCGTCCGAGGCATCTCTGGGTGGATTCAAAGCTCCAATCTTTCTGTTAGCAACCGAGGGCACCACCCAAGGACTCCTGCTTAGGTGTAGTGGGCAGTCAATAACTATTTGTCCAGTGATTGAGGAAAGGACTACTAATGTGCTGTCCTTCCAAAGTAACATGTTGCACTTAGCAGGACTGTTTGGAAACACAATAACTTAACTTCAGTGGAAATGAATTGGGGAGGAGTAGACTACCGGGAAGAGTGTAAGAGCAGATTGTGCCTCAAATTAAGTCTTCCTAGGTGGCTGCCGCCTCTATTTTCAGCATTGGGAATGCTGAAAGGAAAAACCAAAGAGGTAAGTGCTTATGATGATCACCTGAGCTCTCTTACTGAGTGGAATTCAGGCTCTCATCTGGGCTAGCCAAGGGTGCGTGGTGCTTTATGGAAGTGTCTGCAATCCTGTGAAGATGTCAGATAACCACTGGGTCCAAACTCAGCCTCAGCTTCCACCACTAGCCAGAAAAAACGCTGCAGAAAAGTGTTTGGGCAAAACCAAAAGGAGTGTTTGCTTGTTATTTTCATGAGGTTATATTCTTGTAGGCCAGAGGGAATTTTCTCTTAACCTGTGTTTTAGTGAAGTAATAGGTAGGAGCTAATGTGTCTGTACTGTTATAAAGAGGAAATGCACTAATTTGCCACTTTCTCTTTGTCAAAATATGTTAGAAGCAGGCCTGCAAATTAACACCGTCCTGAAAGCAGTAGGGAGAAAACAACGCAGAGGGCAGGGTGATTTCCCTAACTCTCTAGTGTTTTTGCAGTAAATAGCAGAAAAGCAGAAGCGTGAGTAAGGTATGGTAGGTGGGGCAAGTGCTCAGGGCACTGCTTGAGGAGAAGCGCCAATGAGCAGTTCTATCTATCGGCCATCCCGGTTTCCATTGCCAGCTGTGAGAGATCACTCAGCAATCTAAAACTAATTGCCGTAGGCACTGTTTTCTGTACATAGGCACCTGAGGGAGGGGACAAGGATGCTTCATTTTTTATTGTCACTGAGTAGAATTCTAGTAGAATGGACGCTTTTTCCACTGTCCTTCTTCGCCACCCCTTGACACTTTTGAAGAGTACTGGACAGTCATTTTTAGAACATCCTTCAGTTTGGGTTGGTCTAATGATTTCTCAGGATTAGACCAAGTTATGCAATTTTGGTAAGAATACCTTGGAAATGACATGCTCTTCTCAATATAGCATGTTGAGGGTACATGATGTCCATTGTCTTATTACTTTAAAGTGTCTTATTACTAATTTAAAGTGGTGTCTGCTAGATTTCTCCAGTGAAAAGTTATTATTTTTCTCTTTGTAATTAGTAAATATCTTGGGAAAGATACTTTGAGACTATGCAAATATTTTATTTCTCCTCAAACTTTTTCCTGCTAATGTTAGAAACCATCGGTGGATCTTGTCTGCAACAATTATCAGTATATTATTTTGATAGTAATTTTCTATTTTCTTTATTCCTGCAACATTTATTGTTGGAATTTTTCTGTAAGGAAGAGCTATCCCTTCTTCTTCATTTATTTATGTATTCAATTATTTATTGATATCATTATGGACTCATGGATATTTATTCTATGGATTATTATAATTCCATACTCTATTTTGTTGCTCAAATTGTTCCAACCTCGGTTATTGGGAGATTTTCCATGTCCTTCAATACACCTTCATTCCTTTTTTGAGCCCTTCCCTACTTTTTGGCACCAGAAGATGCCACAGTCTCATCCTATATTTTCTCTAAGCCAGCCCTGGAAGCAATCACCTCTCCAAGGAGCTTTGGTTATTTTTATTGGAGAATAAAACCCAAGATTAGAGTGCTAGGTGTGCTAATCAACACTGGGGTGTCATTGCATCTAGGCTTTCTCAGCAGACAGAGCTAGGAAATATATGTATTCTAAGCCATGTGTACACACATATCTATATTTCTGTATCTGTCTATCTGGGTATATGTTAAAAAATCATAAATTCATACTGGTACCTCCAATTTCTAATCCGAAACCTCAAGGTCCATTCTAGCCTTCCTTCTTTCCTTATTTTTAACTTCTTTCTTAGACAGTGAGAAATCTGGATATCTTTATCTATAATATATTTACTTATTTGTTCAACCCTAAGGTCCCTGGGTGGCTCAAATGTTTTGTGGTTGACTAACAACCTAAAAGGTTTGTGGTTTGAACCCACCCAGTGGCACCATGGAAGAAAGGCCTGGTGATCTGCTGCTGTAAAGATTACAGCCAAGAAAACCCTCTGAGCAGTTCTACTCTGTAACAAAAGAGAATGAAGGTAATCAAGGGCTCAAAGAAGAAATTAGTCCATGGGACTACCATATTTTTAAGCAAATAACACACACCTTCTAAATTTGTTTGCTGGCTGTTCGCTCCTGCTCATGAGGCACCCTCACAAGCCCTGCTATGCCAATCCTTCTCCACATGTTGCTGTGAAAAAAAAAAAAAAAAAAAAAAAGCATAGAGCACCTAAGAAAATACCTCCCTCGAGGGGGAGGAGAGGAGGGAGCAGCAAGCAAACAATGCAGAAGACGTGCATTATTTGCATAAAAATACAGTAATAGCCCACAAAAATCACAGCCTTCTCTAACGTGAGACCAGAAGAACTAGATGGTGCCCAGCTACTACTACTACCATTCTGATCAGGGACACAGTAGAAGGTCATGAATAGAATGGGAGAAAAATATAGAACAAAACTCAAATTCCTAAAAGAAGCCAGATTTACTGGACCAATGGAGACTAAATGAACCCCTGAAAATATCACCCTCAGATAACCTTTAAACTTGGATTTGGAGCTATTTCTGTAGATCACCTTTCAGCCAAATAGTAGATTGGCTTATAAAATAAGCACTATCACCTGTAAGTAATATGCTCCCTTAAACAATTAACTACATGACATCAAATGGTCAACATTAACCCAAAAGCAAAGATGAGAAGGCAAGGAGGGAAAGGGAAGCTAGGTCAATGGAAACAGAACAAAGAGAATGGAAATAATGAGAATGCTGATGCACTGTAAAAATTATAACCAATGGCACAAAACAATTTGTGTAAAGATTGTTAAAGAGGAATCTAATTTGCTGTGTAAACTTTTACCTAAACCACAATAAAATATTATTAAAGAAAAAAGAAAAAAAATCAACTCAACTACAACTGGTTATGTCCAATTGATATGAAAAGGACTATTGCCCCAGTTTAACAAGAGTTTTTGCCAGGCTTTTTAGCTTGACCTAGTTTAAGAGGAAGTAAAGAGAAGCTTGATAACTTGAGTACTCTTAATCCAAACTCATGCAGAAACTATGACATGGCCTCTAGACTCTTTTCAGTTCCAACAGGTCACTCTGCCCAAGAGTTGGGCAGCTGCCACCTTGTGGCCAGGACTGTCTGATAGGACAGGAGGGGCCTACTGGCCATCCTGAGTTGCTGTCAGCTGATGTATGAGATCACTTTTTTATGTTGCTATTAAAATGACAAAGCTTGAAGCTTCTATACAGCAGAAAAACTTTAGAAATTCTATCTGTTGTTGCAAGATTTAAAAGCCACAGAAAACTTTTAAGAAAGATGCAGAGGTTTTTGGTTTTTTTTTTCTTTTTTTTTTAAGATGCAGTGTTAACAATCGGTGTTGAGTCCTGGGCTGTGAATTTATTCTAAATCTTTCCTGCAGGTCAGACGCCTTTGGGGATTTACTTGCTCTTGTCCCAGCCTTCACAAGAAATCAGCTACATCCTTTATTCAGCCATCTGCCTTATGTCCCAAGACAAACCTGGGGTCTCTTTGTTAGTCTCCTTCTAGGCAGGAACAATGTTTTCCCTTGGTATGCCTGCTAACCATGCTGTTAACGATCACTTCTCTTTTACTTCCTTCTCTCTAATTAATACTTCATTTACATAGAAAGGAATTTCTTTAATTAAACATTGCATTTCATTAATCTAGCATTCTGCTAAAAATCACATTTTAACAAGACTTCATAAATCCCAGCCTATTTTAAAAGTCATCTGTGTCTTTAAAGGGGCTTGGCCCCTTTTCTCTTCTGAAATGGTAGAATGAATCTATAATAAAATACAATAGTTTTTATGCAGTTACCCAGTGGTTTAATCACAGTGCAAAAACAACATTGCTAATCTGAACAATCTACATGGATGACAACTCATTGAAATAACTATCAATTAACAACATAATTGTCAGTTATAAATTGCCAAAATTAAAATAAGCAATTGTTACTTTTATAAGGCTTTTGTGCTTTTTTTTTTGTCTGTTATTCTTTTCCCTTCTTCGTAGGATGTAGATATAGGACAGGGGTCTGGGTTAAAAAGTTTACACTGATGGCCAAGTTCAGATTTGGTTTAATCGCTGGATCATCTTTCTTACAAGTTGTTCTGAAGTGAAAACGTGGTGCTAGCCTTCAAGTTCATTCCAGGCTTGGCAGGTCAAATTTGCCTTGGTTCTGAAGCCTCTGTAGCATCAAATTCAATACAAGGTCTATGTTCTCTTTAATCAGGAGCTATTGTAGACAGAGCTGACATGTTAATTCTCTCCTATTTTGTTCGATACAGATCATGTCAAAGAAAACCCGGCCTCTGTCTGAAGACAGATTCCATTTGTACTAAAGCAGCTGAAAAGAACCTAGCCCCGCATCATCACTATCATGACCTTAGTGTCTTCCTTTCTACGCCATTTCGACCTCACAGTCTCTGGGTCAATGTGCTCAGCTAGCAGAAGGTAAAGGATCAGGATTTGGTGTCAGAAGGGCATGGAGAAGATCAAAATGCCTCAACCACGTTAAGTGTTTGCCCATCTTTCTCACTTGGCAGAAGACAGTGGGTGCAACCAGATTCCTGGTTATGCAGGGAACCTTCAGGAATAACTAACTAAAGGAATACAACATGTAGTTGGGCACAAAACACTTCATCGTGCAAAATTCATGTTTCACTAGCCAAGATCTGGAGCTAGCTAACGTATGTATGATATAAATACAACCGGTTCATTTGCATTTAGGCCAGCTGATCTGCCCCTCATCAGATAGTCCTTCTCTATTTGAAGAGAAAAGCTTGACTTGGAACTTGCAACAGATAGCCTCCTCTCTCCTTGCTGGGGGCATTGCGATGTGGTAGGAGCCCTGGTGGCTCAACGGTCAAGTGCTTAGCTCTTAACCAAAAGGTTGGTGGTTCAAACTCACCCAGCGGCTCTGTGGGAGCAAAGACCTGGCAATCTGTTCCCGTAAAGAGTACAGCCTAGAAAACCCTATGGGGCAGTTCTACTCTTTTATATAGGGTCACTGTGAGTCAGAATTGACTTGACAGCACCTAACAACACCAACAGAGAGAAAATAGGCTTTGAGCCAGACCACCTGAATTTGAATACCAGTGCTGAGAGTTACTGCCAGAGCACAGCTGGGATGCTTTCTTGGAGCCTTACTTTCTCGTCTCTAAAATGTGAGGATAATTCCATTTTGCAGAGCTGTTTAGAGGATTAAGTGTGTTGGCACATGTGAAGTGTCTGTTGCATTGTTGGTGTCTCCCAGAGGCTGCTCATTGCTAACTTAGAGAGAAAGAAACAATGACACTTTTACTGACCTAAAAATATTTAAGTTAATGAAGTAGTTTTGCTTTTTGATCTTAATGAAAGGGAATTGACAATTTTTTAATTTAAAAAAAAGTCACCAATTTGTGTTTACATTTTAAAACTCACTTTTCAACTCATGGGTTATCCTTGTTATTATTACGATGCATAACAACTTCATTGATCATCGACTCCTGAATCACGCTTTTCTCTGCAGCTGGGTAGGTGCTGTTTGTAAGTGAGCCATTTTTGCAAATAGACTGTGATGTGTACCAAAACCAAAACCAAAACCAAAAAAACAAACCCGTTGCCATCAAGTCAATTCTGACTCACGGTAACTCTGTGTGTTACAGAATAGGACTGCTCCGTAGGGTTGTCTTGGCTGCAATCTTTACAGAAGCGGATCACCAGGCCTTTCTTCCGTGGTGCTGCTGGGTGAGTTCGAACTGCTAATCTTTAAGTTAATGTTGTTGTTGTTAGTTGCCATTAGTAGTCTAGTGCAAACCATTTGCGCCACCCAGGGACCTTGTGGCAGGTACAGGTGGCATTTAATAACAGTGTGGCAAATACCCTTTGTTTTCTCCCATAATTATACCATCCAAATACTTGTAGTATAGTAAGCGTTTCAAAGAGAGGAAGAACTCTCTATCATCTTCATTTAAACAATTATATCTTTACTTGGAGAAGATATGTCTTTGCTTTTTGTCCATATTTCCCTTCCCTCAACGCATTCCTCAGGCCAGTCCATTGTCATGCTTGCCACTATCTACTTGGGTGTGTCTAGACATCTGTGTGCTCCTCCAGCTGTGTGGGAGGCTGATGACCTTACCTTGTGGCTCAGCCTTTCAAAGGTTACATTTGTTGCATAAAAGAACAGTTGACTCTCCAGATATGGAATGTCTCATTGCTCCCCTTTTCCACACCATCTGTCTGACCTGGACCCATTCCAAACACTACGGCTTTGCTGCCAGAATGGTCTTCCTGCTACAGAAGTTTTGTAATCTGCTAATTGACAGGGTAAGGAAAATTTATATTTGGGTTACAGCTGAAAAGTTGAATGTTTCTTTGATGGGGCTTTAAATACTGACATATGCTGCGCTGGGTTTTGATTTTAGGCATCCCTGTTTGTGCACAATCACGCTCTCTCCCCTGTGTTCTCTGCCTCATTGAGAATATAGCATCGTTTGGAGAAGAACACCAATATGATCTACCAGGGAATTATCCTCTACTTAGTTTACTCATTAAGAAATGATTTTATTATTATTATCTCCTTGTAGTAGGAGACAGATGGCAAAGAAGGCGTTTGCTTTACTGAACAAGATGCAGTGTTGGGGAAGGCAAATCTCCCTGAATGGTTAATATCTTCAGTAGTCATTCTGTCTAATAAGCATCTTTGTACAAAGCCTGGTCCTAAACTCAGATCTTCATTTATGTGCAAAGCTGTGATCAATTCTTTTTTTTTCCCCCTGCATACGTGCTGAGGGCAGATAAATCCTAGCAAAGGAAGTATCATTAAAATTGTCCTGTTCAAGTTGACATTTGTGGCTCTCCTCATCTTGAAACTGTGCTTTAAAACTCACTGTGAGCAACTCCCACTTCAATGAGTGTGGTCATGCTCACTGATCCAGACCCACATCCCTAACAGACCCAGACCCCACGCTCTGCACAGAAGCTCCATTGACACATTGGAGGTCGTGCACGAGCGGGGTGGGATTAGTGTGCCTCTGGACTCCACGAACCCCTCTCTCAAGCAGCCCCTACAACCTGCCCTTTAACAACGATCAGCACAAAGAAAGATGAGCATGAACGCGGATTTCTTGCCTACCTATGAAAACTTCAAAGAAATGGTTCCCAGTCTGGTTCTGATGATCCATGTCTCAGTGCAAAGCAAACACAAAGATCTGAAATCTGCACGCTGATTGGAAATGGTTTTTGGGAAGACGGATTTAATCCCAAGAGCCAAATGATCCCTACCAACAGTGATCAGGGAAAACCAAAGTCCACAGCAAATTTTAATTTGGCAAATGCATAAAATGTTCAAAAGAGCAGAGGTCTCATTTACATTCCTCCCTCTTATATGGGATTTTCTTCTATATTAGTAATTAAAGGGTGCAGGCTCTAGAGCGCAACCATATCACATAATAGCCATCGGGGACACACTAACAACTTCCTTGAAGTAACGCACACTAGGGTGTTTATGGTTCAGTGTCACATAGACTCTCTTTGATCTAAATTAGGATTCATTGGCAAACTCACAATAGGCTCCACATGTACCCCTCTCAACCTCTTTCTTTTAATCATGGAAATTAGAGATGGAAAATACCCATTAAGTCACTTAGTCCGTTTCCCTGCCAGGGTGAAATTGTTGCCTGTGATACATGGGTAGTGCTGGGTCCAGCTTAAGCTTAAATGTCTCAGGGGATATGCAGGCTCCTGATTTTATAATTTTCCCTTAAAATCAGAAAGGAAAAAAAAAAAAGAGAAAGAGGTTACCCACCTCCTTAGGGGTTGAAGGTAATGCTGGTGGGGTGTGTGAATACACTCATACATGGGGTCAGCTTTCTGGAAACCACATCTCTTGCTTGTGGCAATTCCATTACTCATATGGTACGCAGTTAAATTCATGGCCCCCCTCCAACATGTTTTACTCTTCAGCTCCATGGAACTATCCAGACTCCTGGGCTTTGCGAGCAAGCACTCCCAGTTTGGTAAGGCAGGAGGAGGCCCAGAAAAGGAGAGCTTGTCTATTTGAGGCTCTCTGGTTGATTAGCTATTATGAACTGCAGAGCCCCACCTGGTTAGAGTATGATGTCACTGATGTCCTCTGAGCTCATCATTGGATCACTGCTTATCTTGTTCTGGTGAGTGGCCAGGTGAGGTATTTTTATACTTAGAACACTTGGCATCTGAGAGATGAGAAATGTGTGCTTTTGCACAATGAACTCTCTCCCTGAGTCATGTTCAGCAATACAAGCAAGATTGTCACTCAGCATCTGTCCACATCTCCAGCTGATGGAGTCAGTTCTAGGGGAAAGTAGCAAAAACCCACTGACCTTAGCCCCAGTGGGACTGCCCCGAGAGAATACACGGCAGGGTTTGAGACAGGACTTAAAAGGGAAATGATTTGCATTTTGGGTTTGTTTTAGGGGCTTTCCTTTAGCCTGCAAATGTTGCCCTACCCCTAGGAAAATCTGTTAAGTGAACATTTCAACTTCCGATGCAGATGTGTTAGCCAGTAACCAACTGCCATCGAGTGGACTCCAGCTCATGGTGATTCCATGTGTGTCAGAGTAGAACTGTACTCCACAGCGTTTTCAACCGCTGATTTTTTTGTAAGTAGATTGCCAGGTATTTCTTCTGAGGTGTCACTGGGTGGACTGGAACCTCCAAACTTTCAGTTAGCTGCTGAGCGCATTAACCATTTGCACCACCCAGGTATGCAATTATTCACTTTATAAGATGGAAGTCTTCCTCTAAAAATTCACTGCAGGCTTTTTTCAACAGTTAACTTCCCTAATGTGTTTGAAGGAGAATCAGGTTTGCAAAACTAGATGTACAACAACTTCTTAGGAAGACACCTATTGTATAAAGCAATGGCAGGTTTCTATTAGAAAAAGTTGGTCTTTCAGTAAGGCCTAATACCATGGCTAATATTAACCGTGCATTCACAGGGATATTTTTCAGGGCTTCTACAATGCTCAAATGGAGCCCTGGTGGCGCAGTAGTTAAGCATTTGGCTGCTAACCAGAAGGTAGGCAGTTCAATTCACCAGCAGCTCCTTGGAAACCCTATTGGGCAGTTCTACTCTGTCCTATAGGGTCGCTATGAGTTGGAATTGATGGCAACGGAGTTACAATGTACAATGTATTCATGATATGATTCTTGTTTTAAATACCCCTGGGTGTTATAGATAGTGGGTCTTTAAATGGAAGAAAATGGAAAAAAAAAAAAAAGATCAGAATCATTTATGACTTGGCCTAGAGTCAGAATTCTACAGAGTGCAATTCTAATATTAGAACCCTGTATTTTACTAATGAAAATCTCAGTTTTTAAAGCGGATGTGACAGAGACTGCTTGTTGTCCTGCCAATATCCATTACCTCCTGATTTTTCATGCCTACATTACCCAGCTTATCCCCACAGGTAGGTATGGTCTTATGACTATATTCTGGCCAATGAGATGTAAGGGGCAGTAGTGTGGGACATTCCTGGGGTGGGCACTTAAGGGGTTCCATCCTTCCTCTTGCTGTCAGCCTGGAAAACGGGCATGGTGGTTGGTGCTCTAGCCGCCATCTTAGCTCACAGGTGTTATCAGTTAATTACAAAATCAGTAATCAGTTATTACAAAAAACATAATAATGTTCAAGTCCTAACCCTCAGTACTTGTGAATATGACCTTATTTGGAAATAGTGTCTTTGCAGGTGTAATTAGTTAACATGAGGTCACAGTAGATTAGTGTGAGTCTGTAAAAATGGCTTGGGGGAGATATCTGACCTCCTCTGACCCCACAAGGGGGAAGGAGCACCAAGATCAACAGTGCAAGACTGACTCCCATGAGGTGGAGGCCAGACAAGCCTCCTCTTTCCACCAACTTTACTAATTCTGACACCAACCGTCCCCTTGCATAGCACTCTTTCTCTGCTGGTTTCAATAATTCATTGCAATGGCCACACACAACTCACAGACCATATTCATGATTGTGGGGTTTATTAGGGAAGTAACCGTTACAATTCAGGCTCAAGAACACTCAGGATACAGTTCTTTCATCAGGACAGCCTCTCCCCAGCTGTGCTTGTAGGCACGCCTCTCCCTGGCCCTCAACCTCTGCCCAAAGGCACTCAGCTTTCTCTCTAAGCCCACCACACTGTCTCCTGCTGCCCAGTCTCTGCTGTCGGGTCTCTCCTGCCACTGCTTCTCACCATCTTCAAGGTTACAGCTCGCTTGCTCTCTCCAGGTTCCCTGCTTCTATGAGCTTCTCAGCACAGGGATCTTGGGTCCAAAGGACACGCTCTCCACTCCTGGTTGGTCTTCCTTGGTGGTGGTAGGATCCTCTCCTCTGCACTGGAATTGGCTCTCTTTTAAGGCAAAACTGACCAATCCTCTTGGATTACCCTATCACACAGTCCCACTCAGTCACTTGGGTGGGAGTTACAAGACCATGGCTAAAAAGGCCACACAAAAGTAATCCATCAGTAATCAGTTGTACCACAGGGTCCTAATCCAATCTGAGTGGTGTCCTTACAAAAGAGAAGAGACACAGAGTGAGACACAAGGGAGACGCCATGTGACTGCAGTCCCGCTGCGGCTGTAAACCAAGGAACGCCTGGGGCTACCAGAGGCTGAAAGAGATCAGAAGGGATCTTCCCCTAGAAACTTCAGAGAGAACACGGCCTTGCTGATGCCCTGAATTTAGAATCCTAGCCTCCGGAACTGTGAGGTGGTACTTTATTATAGGAGGCCTAGAAAACAAGTATAACAGGCATGAAGATCACACCCTTGTCCCAACTAGAAGGTGTCTGGGCCCCAGGCAACTTTGTGGAGCTGCTGAAGTGTCGCTAGAGAGCCTTGTTTTACGTGAATGAATAAAACCTAGTTCCTTAAACTCACTGTTTTGTGAAGATTTGTTTTTTTAACCAAATTTAATCCTAATATCTGTCACCATTCCTAATCTTGATTTGGTAGATACTTAACATCTTGTTAAAGTCTAATTTTTTCACTTTCAGTTGATAATCTCACTGTTAGCATTTATCCTTCTGAACATGAATTTAAAATATGTGGAGACATTGGTGCATGGAAGATCCCCAATCTTACAGATTCTCAAATATATGATTGCCTAAAATAGCAGTATGGGCATCGAAAGAAAGAGGTCTTTTTCAGTTTCTTATACCCATTCTATTCACATGTAGGAATGTACATGTTCATTCAATAAAGGATTTAAGGAGAACCCAGCCAAAAAGTAATGATCAATATAAATACAATATAAATAAGAATAAAAAGTGAAGACAAGAAAAAATCTAAGAGTAGGAGGTCAGGACCAGCAAAAGGTAAAAACAGGCAGAGGTACAAATAGATGAGTTCCAAAGTGGTGTGCGTACATGAAATCAACTGTAGTATGAGAAGAAAAAGGAGCCCTGGTGGTGCAATGGTTAAGCAGTCGGCTGGTAACCAGAAGGTTGCCAGTTCGAACCCACCCAGAGGCTCCTTGGGAGAAAGACCTGGAAAAACGATTACAGCCTAGAAAACCCTACGGGGCAATTTTACTCTGTCACACAGGGTCTCTATGAATCAGAATCGACTCGAGGGCACCTAGCAACAACAACGGAAGAAAATATAGTCAGAATGCTTTTAAATCATTTTTCTTCCTAAAATGAGAGACATTAAGATTTAGTAATATTTAATATGTAGATTGTCACATTGGCCTGGCCAACATGTGGATTTAATATTTAGTATGTGGGTTGTCTTGGTGCACAGTTCTACTATGAAACACATGGGGTCATCTCACAAGTTGGAATCAACTCGCCAGCAACTGACTGTACTGGTAAAAGTGATTAGGTTTGGACACACTGTACTCTGGTATGACCTCATTAACATAACAAAAGAAAACCCCTATTTCCAAACATCATATTTACAAGTATAGGGGTAAGGATTTCAACATAACTTTTGAGGGGACAAATTTCAGTCCATAACAATCCCCATGCCTCTTAATACAGGCAATAAAATGGCAATTTTTTCTCATTTCCTTGATCAGTTTTTGGGAAGTGGGATTCTTTCATGCTTTCAGATCTCAAAGAGTGCTTTCCCTCAAGCCTGATGTGTGTGTTTCTTGTGCTGTACTGACTGGGTAGGAGCTTGAGCCCCGGAGCCCGGCTACCTAGTTTTGAACCCTGGCTCTACGACTTACTAATGAGATCTGGGGAAATTCACCGCTCTGTCTCAGTTTCCTCATTCATAAAAAATAAAGGATGATAGTAGTATCTCATAACAATGAAAATTAATTAAGTCAGCACCTGTAAACTGCATAGAACGTGCCTGGAACATAGGAAGTGCCCTGTAAAGGTTAGCAGTGATTAATATAATAAGCAAAGGTCATATAAATGTAAAGAAACAATGGGCTATGGAATCAGGCTAACTGGTTCAAACCCTGACACTGTACTTTTTATGTGGCGTCCTTAGTTTCCTCCTTTGAAACATGGGGATAGTATTGGTACCTAGCATGTGGGGTTGCTGTGTGGGTGACCTGAGATATTGTATGTAATATGGTCAGAACAGGTCCCTGCACGTGAGGGAGCGCTCCATAGTGTTGGCTGGAATTGTTATAAATGCTGTGTTGATCACTGGGATCTTTGCAGTGCTAACTTTTAGCCTGTAGGTGAATTTTGCATCCGAATAGCTCAGTTCTCCCTGTTACCCTATGTCTTGGCCATCTAGTGCTGCTATAACAGAAATACCACAAGTGGATGGTTTTAACCAAGAGAAGTTTATTTCCTCACAGTCAAAGTAGGCTAAAAGTCCAAATTCAGGGTGTCAGCTCCAGGGGAAGTCTTCCTCTCTCTGTTGGCCTTCTCATCAGTGTTCCCCCGGACTAGGAGCTTCTCCGCACTGGGACCCCGGTCCAAAGGGCGCGCTCTGCTCCCAGCACTGCTTTCTTGATGGTATGAGGTCCCCCTGTCTCTCTGCTCACTTCTGTCTTTTATATCTCAAGAGATTGCCTCAGGACACAATCCAGTCTTGTAGATCCAGTCCTGCCTTACTAACACAACTGCCACCCATCCTCCCTCATTAACATCATAGAGGCAGGATTTACAACATATAGGAAAATCACACAGTACCAGGAATCATGGCCCAGCCAAACTGATGTACACATTTTTGGGGGACATAATTCAAACCATGACACCCTATAAATGATTGACTGATGGTTTGATGCTTGCCTTAAAACTCAGAACAGGGTTTCTGAGCATTTTGCCTGACACAGGCACTCATATTGGATGCCCCCGTTTCTTTTGCTCTGATTTCCTTAAATCTGTGTGAAAAATGACCATAGTATTGCCTAAACAATATACAGCAGTCTATCCTTTTCTTTACAAATTTTTATTCCGTAATTGGGTTAACATCTTTGAAGCTTCACTCTTGTGATGCGTTTTGGCTGTATTCTCCTGAGACTCCCAGCCCTGTGGGAATCCTCGGACAGTCTGCTAAGTGGCCTCCTCCGTCCTTCTCAGCTGGATGACGTTTGCTCTGGAGTTGCCAAAACTCTGATAGTCTAGCTTAGCCCACTGAAAACCTGCAACATGGAAACAAAGAGCCGTTCCTGTTGGTTAAATTTTAGGTGTATTTTCCCAGCTCAAATGTGAAATTTCAGATAAATCTGTATAATGTTTTAGGAATTTCTCCTCTTGTCTCCCTGCCACCCTCCCGTCACGTTCTGTATGCACCAATTTGCATCAGCTTCCAAACAGATCCCAATTTGAGTGGCCTTCCGGTGGAGGTGCGGGGGAGTCGTGGGTGTCCTCACGTCGCTGTTAGAAGTGTTTGTGCTCCTGGCCCAATTGAGACGTCTGGGAATTCATTAAGGTTGGGTTAAGGTGGATGCCAAAGGGCTTTTTAAAAATTTAAATATACTAAACCACAACAAACCTTATGCTCTGTATCTGCACCGGTTAAACCAGGGCTCCAATTTCGCTGGTGTACTTGGTTATGGCTGTACTGGTCATTCGTATGTGGAAATATTCCATGCTAGTTGGTACCTGGCTGCTGCCTGAACCCCTATCCACCTCAGCACCCTCTGGACTCCCCAGGACCCTCCATTCCTGGATTAGACCAGATGATGAGGTCAAGTTTCAAAGTGCCTCACCATGCAATGGATCTGGCCCCAGGGGACCTCAAACATCCCGTTTCCTCTCTCCAAGTCTCTTTCAGGCCCGCTGGCATCCTTGTCTCACAGCAGCCTTCTGCATCTTGATTTGTGAGTGCTTCTGCCACTCACAGCTGTGACCTGGGGGCAAGTTACCAATGTCCTGTGGCCTCAGATTGCCCACTGCAAAATGAAGTTGCTGTGTGAGGATTCACTAAGAAAGTGACTGAAACCCCTGAAGCCCAAAAACGACCCTGGAGGCGCAGTGATTAAGCCCTAGGCTGCTAACAGGAAAGATCCTGGAGACTGGAACCCACCAGTCCTGCCAGGGAGAAAGACCTGGCCATCTGCTTCCATAGAGATTACAGCCTTGGAAACCCTATGGGGCAGTTCTACTCTGTCCTATAGGGACACGATGAATCTGAATGGACTTCCATGGCATTGGGTTTGGGTTTCTTTTCTTTCTTTCTTTTTGGTGACACCCTGTGCTTGACATATGGGAACCTCTACTAAAGCGCAGCTAGCCTTCTCCCCCTCCTCCTCACCATCATCTTCACCATCATTCTGTGTCCCGGGACCCCGTCTCCTTCTCGGTCACTATTTACCTAGCACCTAGGGCATCAGCTGTTAATTATAATGCTCATAGTGCTCAAGAGTGTTTAGCAAGGGTGAGGTTCAGGGAGGGCTTTTCTTTTATTCTTCTTGCTCTGAATTCGCAAATTCTTCAGGAGTCTTGGGGAGCATTCAAAAGGATAAGGGTGTGTTCCCAATTCTCCAGTGACTTTTGGGAAGTGGCTTCTAGCTTTTTATCCCGTAAAGGATAGTCTCCTACACTACTATACACTACTATACTCCTAAATACTTCTTTTGAAGTAGTGGATAAAGGAAGAAACCTCCCTGATGGGCCTTCTAGGTGGGATCCTAGTCTCTTACTTGCTTGAATTTGCTGTTGTCACTGTTCTGACATGTCTGATCTCAGAGGCCCTGTTAGGTGCTCTGACGGTGGTTCCCAAGCTTTGCTGCTCATTGGAATCACCTAAGTATCTTTAAAAAAAAAAAAACAAAAAAAAAAACCACTGGCACCTGTCTCCTCCCCCCACCCCCACTCCCGACATTCTGATCTGATGGGTAATCGGTCTTATCTAAGGTGCCCTGGTAGGGCAAATAGTTAAGCCCTCAGCTTAAAGTTGGCAGTTCGAACCCACCAGTGGCTCCGTGAGAGAAAGACCTGGTGCAAGCCCTATGGGGCAGTTCTACTCTGTCACATGGGATCTCTATGAGTTGAAACAGACTCGACACGTAACAGCAACAGGTGCTATCTGGGCATTGGGAGCTTTAAAAGCACCCCAGGTAGTTTTAAAAATCTGAGGGTTGCTGTGATGGTAATCTACCGCAGTGTGGGCACAGAGATACTGGATACATTCTTGATGATTTTTTGGGGTGTAGTGTGGACTGATGAATGGTATTTAGTTGCAATAAGAAACTTGTTCACTCTCTGCTTATCATTTCTTCCTTAAGGTTACCAGTTGCCGTCCAGTGGATTCTGAGTCTATTCCTACTCATGGCAAATTCATGTGTGTCAGAGTAGAACTATACTCCACAGTATTTTCAGTGGCTGGTGTTTTGGAAGTAGATCGCCAGACCTGACTTCTGAGTTGCCTCCGGGTGGGCTCGAACTGTCAACCTTTCTGTTAGCAGCTGAGTGAGCATGTCAACCCTTTGCACAACCGAGGGACTCCTTCCTTAAGGTAGTAGTTCTCAAATTTTTGTGTGCATGAGAATCATCCCCTGGATTTGTTAAAACACAGGTTGCTGGGTCACACACCCAGAGTTCTGATTCCATAGGTGGGGGAAGGGGGAGAATTTGTATTCCTAACAAGTTTCCAAGTGATGTCGATGCGATGCGGCTGGTTCAGGGACCCCTCTTTGAGAAGCACTGCCTCAAACAGTCTTTCCTAACCTTTCCTGGGGCACTTGTTAAAAATAAAGATTCTTGGGTCCCACTCCAACCCGCTTACTAGACTTCTCCAGGGAAGGAGCCTGGGTGTAGTTTTGTTAGCAGACACCTCCTGGTTTTTATCACAGGAGAAGTTTGGGAAATGGGGCCTTAAAGCTACACTGAGTGTACAGCTGGACCCACCAGCCTATGTTAGAATAACAAATATTTGAGTTTAGGTTTCTGGAGTTGCTAGTGGTTTAGCAAGGAGCCCTGGTTGTGTAGTGGTTAAGCACTAGGCTGCTAACCAAAAGGTCAGTGGTTCGAACCCACCAGCTGCTCGGCGGGAGAAAGACGTAGCAGTCAGCTTCTGTAAAGATTACAGCCTTGGAAACCCTGCTCTGTACTATACGGTCATTATGAATCAGAATTGACTTGATGGCAATGGGTTTTTTTTTTAGTGATTTAGCTGGTTAAAAAAAAAAAGGCTAAAGTAAATATATTCATAGAGAGATGCTGAATGTGTACTTTTTCCCCCATCTTTCACCTTTTAGGCTTTTCCTTCTCCTTTCATCCTAAACTTAGCCCTAGATAGTACTAGAGCTTCTAAGGGACAGTGTGGCATGACTTAGCCAAAGCAGTGGATCTATTGCCATACTTTGGCCAGTATTGGAGTATTGCTTTCTTTTATAGAGTATAACTGATCTCAGTTTATTCCTGAACCCCCACTTAGCAGATGATTTGGTGGCTGGGGAAGAACTTAAATTTGAAATGTAAAGATAGATACCTCAGTATTTTCTGGTTTACAGTTAGCTCAAGTTCTGGCTGGTAAATGATCAATATTTGGGAGTGTCTCCCTCCTCCCCCTTCCTCTAGCCAAGCTGGTATAGGCGGATGCCTGGGTGCCCAGTGTGTGGTGGGGGGCGGGTGGGGACAGGGGGCAGGGGGTGGTAGCTGGTCTGTGCCAGGTCTTTGAGTGGTCCTCTGGGTCCTTGCCTCCATGATGACCCCAGTCTGGCAGGTCATGGGATGCCCTGCAGGCATTTGCTGCTGAGGTCTCCTCTACTGGCAGCTGGCTGGTGTCCTCACACCACCTGTGCTTTGGCTACGGTGCCATGTAGCTGTGGGCTCTTCTGTAGGGCGGATTCATGGGCATCCCCTCAGCAGCCACCTGACACCTGGGTACATCCACTGCCCATGCCCTAGTGTGTGTTCCACTCCACAGATTCTTTATGGGGGTCTCTGGGACTCTCTTTGGGCAGACTTGGGGGGTGGGTAGGGTACTGGTGAGCCAACTGGTTTCCAGGCTACCCTTTCCCTTGCCTTCTGAAGACCCACAGAAAATCTAGGCATCCCCTTGACAAGGCCAAAAGTGTTTGGCAAACACACACCTTCAGCCTTTTGCCTGAACCTGCTAACAAGCCCAGACACAGGTCCCCCATCTTCCTGTTCTTTGCCTCAGGATTGATTAGCTACAATTAGAACTGCTTATCCATAGAGAAGCCATGGAGAAACACATTTTCTGTTGAAATAACTGATCAACTCTACTCCTGCTTGCAAAACAGCTCCAACTGTAAATCACCCCACCCTTAACTTGTCTCCTCCTTTCGATAAAAGTTTAGGCAAAACCACTATCTGATCGGGTCTGGGGTGCTCTGCCTATTGCAACAACCTGAACAAAATTAGTCTCCTTACTTGTCCGGATTTTGCCTTTGACACCCTCAATACCAGCCTTGGCTTTGAAGGAAGGAAGAGAGTGTTCTGACCCTCTCCAGGCTTTTCGAGGCTACTTTGCAACTTCAAACCTACTGCCTGAGTGGTGCCAAGTTGTTTGCAGTGCTCCCCTACAGGGAACTTGTAGGGTTTTCGATCTGTGTTTGGGGGATCAAGTGTGCTGGGATTTCCTCTAAACTGCTCTGGTGGTCCCCGCTCCTGGCTTTTGGCCCCAAGAGGGAACCAGGACACAAATGTCAAATGTCAGATTTCTCCCCCTTTCCTGGTGTCTCCTTCCTCCACTGTAGTTCTCCTCCCTCCATGGGACTTCCTCCATGTCACGTCTTCCTTCTTCACCCTAAGGACTTTCTTGCTCCATGTAGTACCAGGCCTCTCCTTCCCTAGGACATCAGGGTAAAAGGAGAATTAAAGTGCTTCTGTTTAAGTTTTAGAAAATCTCGTATTTATAATAATATTTGTTTGTTCTGTTACCATTGCTTCTAAAGGGTCATACATCTTTCAGAATTCCTGGGAAGATTCTAAAGAGGCAAAGAAATCCCACCAAATTTCTCACATTTCCTACAATGCTCAGTTGTGATTCTTTTCAGGTATGTAGTAAAGTCAACTCAATGCTTCTCTAAAATATCTTCCTTTCTCTTTAAGCAAGTTTGTCTTTAATTCTGAAGGTCACCAGTTAGTGGTGTTGATGGCCATGCCCACAACTGTCAAGATTACTCTAGCATCCCTCAGGCCTGCAAGTGATTTTTCTCTTGGGATGGTAAGTCTTGTGCTGGATCAACAATGGACCCATTATACTTTGAATGAGTGCTTCTGGAGCCCTGCAGGAATTTATTCTGCTCATAGAATAAACATTTCTATACAGGCTAGCATTTTTATCTCTGGCAATTAAAGTCTATGTCAGATTTGAGTTTAAAGATAGTAGATTTTGGCTCACTAACATGTGGGGGTGTTCCTGGATGGTGCAAATGGTTATAAAAGGTTGGATGTTCGAATCCACCTGAAAGTGCCTTAGAAGAAAGGCCTGGAGATCTACTTCTGAAAATCAGCCATTGAAAACTCTAGGGAGCACAGTTCTACTCTGACACACATGGGGTCACCATGAGTCAGAGTTGACTAGACAGAAACTGGTTGTCACTGACCGAAGAGATGGGAGTCTGCATACACTTTGGTAGTGTCTGCTTTTTAGTGACTAACCAGGGACAGAAGGCAGGTCTCTTGGTTCCTAGACCAGGATTTTGGAATGCTTGCCCATCTCCTCCTTTCTCTCCTGCCTCTATGCCCAGCCACAGCTCCATGCTATCCCTAATGGCCCCTTGTTTTATTCTACCTCCATATACCTCTTCTCCAGAGGATTGAGCTCAAATCTACTGTCATTAGACTCAAGTCTGACATAGACTTAATTCCCACAGGCAAAAAATGCTAACTTGCATAGAAATGTTTATTCTATTAACTCGTTCGCCAGTATTGGTTGGATCTCTGTTATCAGCATTAAGGAACCCTGGTGGCGCAACTATTAAGCAATCAGCTGCTAACTGAAAGGTTGGTGGTTGGAACCCACCCAGTGGCTCCACAGAAGAAAGATTTTCTCTTGTAAAATGACAGCCTAGAAAACCCCATGGGAGCAGTTCTACTGTGACACATGGGTCGCTATGATTTGGAATCGACTTGACGGCACCTAACAACAACATTATCAGCATTGTGCGAGGCACTTGGGAACAAGTACACAGCAAGGCCCTAGACCTCCATTAGTGTAGAACATATTGGGAAAAACGAACACAGGCATGTAAAAATTAAATCGTAATACCCAACAGTCTTTGATTAAGATTAAACTACCGATGCCATAAGTAAGAGCTTAAAGAAAAATGTGACCATGCGCTGGAGGAGTAAGAGAAGGCTTCATGGAAGGGACGGGTCTTGGAGACAGGATTTGGGCTGAGTCAAAGCTCAAGGTGGTAGAATGAGCCTGACCAGCGGTGAGATTCCAGTGTGCCAAGACTCCACACACCTCAGGTAATAAAGAGCATGGCCACTGCAATTAGTAGCCCACATGTGTTTAGAGACATGAAAATCTGGGGCAGGTGAATTCTGGTGAGTTGTTAGACATCACAGACATCTACACACGGGAGGAGCAGATGATATGGGAGATACCAAAGAAAGGGATGAGGAGCAAGGAGGGGGTTAGAGTTTGGTTTGTGCCATCATTAAGACACTTCATTGCATAGAATTATATTAAGAACAGATGTCTGTGTGAGTCAAATTGATTCAAGTGCAAAAATGCCAAATCTTAGACGTCCTGAACTCTTAAAGCTTTGGGAAAACTGGAAATTTTATGATCTGCTGATTTCAGTGCTCCGTTGGTGTGGTAATCTTACCTAAGAAATGTATAATATGAAATCTATTTTACCTCTCATAAAACTTAAGGATGAAATGTATGAGGGAAGACAACATAGGGAATATTTTTGTAGAACTTGTAGTAAATTCAGGGTATCCTATTGCACAGCTGGGTATGATCATTGGCCTGCCTCCAAAGAGTTATAAAGGGAATATGAGCAAATGCAGCTTTTGCTCCTCAGAGTTCATCAAAACCCAAATCTTTTACAATTCTTTTTATGTTGACCCTAAAATGTTACTTGACCGAAATAATCTTCCCCTGGATAGCAAAGAATGTCTCATGAGCTACAGATTAATTGGTCAACTTGTCTTTCCAGGTTCTCAATAGCTTATGCTGGCCTACCATTACTACAACATAGATCTTCTGGCTGTTTTAGGGGTAGGAATGATTTAAGGTAATACCCTCCTTTTAACAACTCCTGTAGTGCCTCTTACTCTGAATTGTTTAGCATTTTCCATTCGGTTCCCTCTGATCCAGATAATTTTCCTCTCCATTTTGTATTTTTATGTCTGAAATTTGTAAAATTTATTTTTTTTAAAGTTAAAAATAACTTATTTTTTAAAAAATAACTTTTTTTTTTTAATTGTGCTTCGGGTGAAAGCTTACAGAACAAATAGTTTCTCATGAAACAGTAGTACATATATTGTTTTATGACACTGGTTAACAGCCCCACAACATGTCAACCCTCTCCCTTCTTGACCTTTTTTTTTTGGTGAAAATATACATAGCCAAAGATACACCATTTCAAAAATTTCTACATGAACAATTCAGTGACATCGACTATGCTCTTCCAATTGTGCTGCTATTCTCACTTTAGATGAAGGCTTACAGAGCAGAATAGTTTCTCATTTAACAGTTAGTACACATGTTGCCCTATGACAATGGTTAACAACCTCACAACACATCAACACTATCCTTACTAAACCTTGGGTTCCCTATCACCAGCTTTCCTGTCCCCTTCTGCCTTCTGACCCTTGTCCCTGGACTGCTGTGCCTCATTAGTCCCATTTGGTTTTATGGGGCTGTCCACTCCCAGGCTGAACGGTGAACCTCGGAGATGACTTCACCACTGAGCTAAAAGGGTGTCTGGGGGCCATACTCTTAGGGTTTCTCCACTCTCCTTTAGGCCAGTAAATCTGGTCTTTTTTGTGAGTTAGAATTTTGTTCTACATCCTTCTCCACCTCTGTCCAGAACCCTCTGTTGTGATCTTGGTCAGAGCAAACAGTGGTGGTAGCCGGGCACCATCTAACTGTACTGGACTCAGTCTGGTGGAGGCCTTGCTAGCTGTGGTCCATTAGTCCTTCAGACTAATCTTTCCCTTGTGTCCTGTTCTCTTCATTCTCCCTTGCTCCTGAAGGGACGAGACCAGTAGAGTATCTTAGATGGCTGCTTACAGGCTTTTAAGACCCCAGATGCTACTCACCAAAGTAGAATGTAGAACATTGTCTTTATAAACTGTGTTATGCCAATTGAGCTAGATGTTCCCCGAGACCGTGGTCCCCACAGCCCTCCACCCAGCAATTCAGTCCCTCAGGGAGTTTGGATGTGTCTATGCGCTTCCATGACCTATCCTTGTACAAGTTGTGCTGGTTTCCCCTGTATTGTGTACTGTCTCACCCTTCATCCAGGATACCACTTATCTATTGCCTATTTAGTATTTCCCCCACCACCCCTCCCATCCCTGGTAACCAACAAAGATTGTTACATTTTGTGTGTGAACTTTTTCATGGGTTTTTACAATAGAGGTCTCATACAATATTTGTCCTTTTGTGATTGACTTATTTCACTCAGCATAATGTCCTCCAGTTTCATCCATGTTATGAGATGCTTCACAGATTCATTGTTGTTCTTTCTCGTTGCATAGTACTCCATTGTGCGTATGTACCATAGTTTGTTTATCCATTCATCTGTTGATGGGCATCTAGGTTGTTTCCATCGTTTTGCTACTGTGAACAATGCTGCCATGAACATAGGTGTGCATATGTCTATTTGAGTGACGACTCTTATTTCTCTAGGATATATTCCTAGGAGTGGGATTGCTGGATCGAATGGTATGTCTATTTCTAGCTTTCTGAGGAAGCGCCATATCATTTTCCAAAATGGTTGTATCATTTTGCATTCCCACCAGCAGTGCGTAAGAGTTCCGATCTCCTCACAGCCCCTCCAACATTTGTTATTTCCAGTGTTTTTGGTTTGTGCCAGTAATGCCGGGGTGAGATGGTATCTCATTATGGTTTTAATTTGCATTTCTCTAATGGCTAGTGATTGTGAGCATTTCTTCATGTGTCTGTTGGTCATTTGAATGTCTTCTTTGGTGAAGTGTCTGTTCATTTCCTTTGCCATTTTTTGATAGGATTATTTGTCTTTTTGCTGTAGAGGTGTTGGATTTTCTTGTAGATTATGGAGATTAGAAATTTGTCTGACTTGTACTGTCCCAAAATTTTTTCCCAGTCTGTAGGTTCTCTTTTTACTCTTTTGGTGAAGTCTTTTGAAAAGCATAGGTGTTTGATTTTTAGAAGATCCCAGTTATCTAGCTTATCTATTGGGGTTTGTGCATTGATGGTTATGGTTTGTATCCTGTTAATGCCATGTACTAAGGCCTGTAGTGTTGGTCCTATTTTTTCTTCTATGAACTTTATAGTTTTAGGCTTTATATTCAGGTCTTTGATCCATTTTGAAGTAGTTTTTGTATACGGTGTGAGGTATGGGTCCTGTTTCATTTTTTTGCAGATGGATATCCAGTTTTGCCAGCACCATTTGTTAAAAAGACTGTCTTTTCCCCATCTGATGGACTTTGGGCCCTTATCAAAGATCAGGTGACTGTAGGTGGATGAATTTACATCTGGGTTCTCAATCCTGTTCCACTGGTCAATGTATCTGTCATTGTACCAGTACCAGGATGTTTTGACTACTGTAGCTGTATAGTAGGTTCTGAAGTCAGGTAGTGTGAGTCCTCCAACTTCATTCTTCTTCTTCAGTAGTGCTTTACTTATTCGGGGCTTCTTCCCTTTCCATATCAAGTTAATGATTACTTTTTCCATCTCTTTGAAGAATGTTGTTGGTATTTGTATCGAAATTGCATTGTATTTGTAGATTGCTTTGGGTAGAATTGTCATTTTCACAATGTTGAGTCTACCTATCCATGAGCATGGTATGTTTTTCCATTTATGTAGATCCCTTTGGGTTTCATGCAGTAGTGTTTTGTAGTTTTCTTTGTATAGGTCTTTCCCATCCCTGGTTAGATTTATTTCTAAGTATTTTATATTTTTAGGATCTATTATAAATTGTATTGTTTTCCTGATTTCATTTTCATCGTTCTCCTTATTGGTGTATAGGAATCCAACTGATTCTTGAATGTTTATCTTGCATCCTGCTACTCTGCTGAATCTTTCTATTAGTGCCAGTAGATTTCTCGTGGAGTCTTTAGGGTTTTCTTTGTATAGTATCATATCATCTGCAAACAGGGACAGTTTAACTTCTTCATTACCAATTTGGATGCCCTTTTTTCTTGCCTTATTGCTCTAGCTAGAACTTCCAGCACAATGTTAAATAGGAGTGGTGATAAAGGGCATGCTTGTCTTGTTCCTGTTTTCAAGGGGAATGTTTTCAGCCTCTCTCCATTAAGAATGATGTCGGCCGTTGGTTTTGCATAGATGCCCTTTATTATGTTGAGGAATTTCCCTTCTATACCTATTTTATTGAGAGTTTTTATCAGGAATGGGTATTGAACTTTGTCAAATGCCTTTTCTGCATCAATTGAGATGATCATGTGATTCTTTTCTTTCCTTTGATTTATGTGGTGGATTACGTTGATTGATTTTCTAATGTTGAACCATCCTTGCATACCTGGTATGAATCCTACTTGGTTGTGGTGTATTATTTTTTTGATATGTTGCTGAATTCTACTGGCTAGAATCTTGTTCAGAATTTTTGCATCTATATTCATAAGAGATATTGGTCTGTAATTTTCTTTATTTGTGGCATCTTTGCCTGGTTTTGGTATCAGCGTTATGCTGGCTTCATAGAATGAATTTGGAAGTGTTGCTTCCTTTTCTATGCTCTGAAATAGCTTGAGTAGTACTGGTACAAGCTCTTCTGTAAATGTTTTGTAGAATTCTCCAGTGAAGCCATCTGGGCCAGGGCTTTTTTTGGTTGGGAGTTTTTTAAATTACCTTTTCAATCTCTTCTCTTGTTATGTGTCTGTTCAGATTTTCAACATCACTTTGTTTTAGTTTGGGTAGGTAGTGTGTTTCTAGAAATTTATCCATTTCTTCTGGGTTTTCAAATTTGTTGGAGTATAGTTTTTCATAAAATTCTGTTATAATCCTTTTTATTTCAGTTGGGTCTGTTGTAATATCCCCTATTTCATTTCTTATTTGGGTTATTGGTGTCCTCTCCTGTTTTTCTTTTGTCAGTCTGGCCAGTGGTTTGTCGATTTTGTTGATTCTTTCAAAGAACCAACTTTTGGTTTTGTTGATTCTTTCTATTGTTTTTCTGTTCTCTATTTCATTTATTTCTTCTCTGATCTTTACTATTTCCTTTCTTCTGGTGGCTGTGGGTTTTTTTTTTGCTGTTCTCTTTCTATTTGTTTGAGTTCTGTTGTTAATGTTTTGATTTTGTCCCTTTCTTCTTTTTTGATATGTGCATCTATTGCTATAAATTGTCCTCTGAGGACTGTCTTTGCTGTGTCCCAAAGGTCCTCTCCATTGACTTCCTTGACTTTGAGACTCACCTTAGAAGGAAAATGAACATTTATTGATGCCTCATATATACCAGACACTGCACCAGCCTTTGACATTGGTTATCTATGTAAAATGATCACCAGCTCTCTGAAGGTTTTTTTTTTTTCTTTTGCTCCCTCCCATTTTTTCATTTTACAATGAAGAAACCAAGTCTCAGAGAAGTTAAGGAACTTGCCCTTTGCCACACATGTGGTATATGTGAATTAGGGTGACTACGGGGGCCTCAATGATTTCCCCTCCTCTGAGAAAGACCCCTAATACCCACAGGTAGGAGTAGGTACCTGTCCGTTATCAGGCCAACTGAGTCATTCCTTAGGGAGTTTGAAACTGGAATTTATGAGAGAGCTAATCCCTCATGGGTTCACTACATGGATAAAACCAGTCTGGGAAAAAGAAAGCCAACTCAGAGAGGTGCAGAGAAAAGAGACAGAGAGCATGCTGGGGGCTTTTGAGTCCTTGGTCCCAGTGGTCTCTGATGGCCAGTGGCATGTCTGCTCTTCCCGTATGGGTATATGAGCCTGCACATAAAGTTTTCCTTTTTGCTCAAGCTAATTTGGGTTAGGTTTCTGTCTTTTGCAATGAAGAGTCCTAACTAAATTTCCCAGTATGCATGACAGAGTCCAGAACGCTTGCTTTCTCCATCTGCCACATGACATGGATGGAATTTGTCTTCATCAGAACTTCTTGGGCTTAGTCTCATTGATAACCTGCAAGTGATTTCACTTGGTCACTCTCACCCCATGGCCTTCTTCTTACATTTGGTGGGGGAAAAGGAAGGCAGGCAAGAGTTCAAAAACATAAAACTGTATTCAGTGCTATTACCACAACAAATGTTTCCATTCTGAGTGTGAGACGCCTGAGAGCAAAGACCAGGCCTTTGGAACTATTACATATGATAATAGGACATTTTAACGGTAAACGCATTTAATAGTGTGACTTGAAAGTCTGAATCTAAACGAAGTCTTGTAAGAAAATCTAGAGTTAGATTGTCTTTAAGTTAATAGACAGGCAAGCAAACAAACCATTCAAACATATAGTATGCACAAGGCTGAATTTGGTTGAGAGAGAGAAAAAAAAAAAGAAAGAAAAGAAAACAGAAAGTAGTTGAAAAGGAGGTAAACAACATCAAAATTATATGGAAGAATGAGAGAAAGCCTGATGCTTAGCCACGGATATTTATCCGCATGTGCAGTACCTCTCTCATTCCCAAGGACTTGAGGAACACAACATACAAGGCAGGGTCTCAGTCTATTGTGAATATTAGTGCAGCTGACAAGCATTGATTCGTCAGACAGTTTCAACGTTTGGAAGGTGGAACTCGAGCCCTCAATAGACTGGGCCATCTCAGTCACATTCCTTGTCCTCCCTCTTTGGTCCTTGGGCTCCTCATAGGAGCTACGATAAGATAGTCATAGAAGCTCCTCATAAGATAGTTGTAGAAGCTCCTTTCCACCTCTGAAATTGTTCTGTGAGGGTGAATGGAAAAGATAGAACATGCAGAGCTTTCTAATGGAATCCCTGTGGACATCCACTTAGATAATGTTCATCTTCTTGAAAAGGCAGAGGAGGCTGGATTAGCATCATTGCTGCTTTGCTCGATCACAGCCGTTGGAGGGAATGCACGGATGGGAGCCAGAGAGACAGTTTGACTCCTATTATTTTCCATGACTGAGATGTATTTGTCATCTGCTTTTAATTAAAAAGAAAATTTTTTCTTCCCTCCCCACCAAAACTCCCCACCCCTAGCCAGAGGTATAGTGAGGAGAGGGCAGAGGAGGGCACTGGCCCCCAGGGGAACACCCAAAGGAGGGTCAGATGAGGTGCAGAATGACAGCTGAGGCGCCACAAACATGAAAGGCGCCTGACTGAGGAAACTGGACGAGGGGGCGGGGGGGAAGGCATTTCTGCTGATCCATCGCTGAGTATCAACGTCTATTCATCTTGAAATTGAGGGAGGAGGGGGATGCAATTTAGAGATTGCCACTGGGTGCTTATTATTCTCCCTACACTTCTGTCCTTGTCCTTTTAAAGGAGTAAAATCAAATCTAAAAACAACAGGATGGGGGCAGGCTTAAACTGACAGACAAGAACACCCTGGAAAATCACAAGCGGAGTATGGAAGAGTGTTAGCTAGAAGCATCTGCACAGGAATCTCTTGAGTTGAAATAGATGATCTAATACATGAAATCATCTTTGTGACCTCAGGACCAAATTTCAGATTTCAACTTTTGGCTCTTGGTGGTAAGTGGCTGGTTTCTTTTATGGTACAGGAGAGATAGAATGCAGAAATATGAGTGTTTACTTATGAATAGAGGGAGAAAGTAGCATCTCTAATAGATACTACAGCAAGTCTTAGACTGCTTTTTAGGAAAATGGGTGATGAATTCATTGAGGGGGCTGGAGAGGAATCAGGGGGTCAAAGAAGGATAGGGTAGTTTCCTGAAGGAGCTGGTGTTTGGGCATGAGCTTTCTGGGAAGAAGGTCCTGAAAGTGAGTCCCAGCAACTGTCTTCCAAGAATCCCACGAACACGTTTAGGAAGAGCAGGAGAGGTGTTCTGAGGTGGGCCAGAAGAGTGTGGTGTTTCTTGAGGTAGAAAACACCTCTGGGAGAAGTTCTGGGTCTATGCATCCAGCAGCATGTGTCCTTCTCCAGTGTTGGAAAGTGGAACTTGCTGGAGAATGGGCAGAAGATTTATAAGAGAAATATCTGCTCCAGGGGGCTCACAAGAAAAGCCAGCTAAAGTCACTGGATTCACTGGGACACTTAGGAAACAAACAAACCCCAAAGCTCTATGATTTAACACAGCAACAATTTACTTCTAGCTTTTGTTACATATTCCACTCAAATTGGTAGAGGGCTGTGCTCTATACAGTGACTCAGGAATCCATGATAACAGAGGCTACACCATCTTGTAGTTGTACCATCTGGAGTATGCTGCTTCCTCATTAACCTGGAGGATCCTTGGGGGGTTTTCAATGCTTCATTCCAGCAATGACATGGCTTTCGACTCACAGCCCATGGCCAGGACTAGTCACATGACTCAGCCCAGCTGCAAGGGGGCTAAGAAGTGAGGTCTTCTGTGGACCCCAATCAAGAAATGATGAAGTTTCACATGGCATACAGCATTGATCATTGGGCAGTGCTGGAGGGGTGATATATTAAAAGATAGTTATTCTAACTCAGGAGTCCTTGGGTGGTGCAAGTGGTTAATGAGCTTGGCTGCTGTCATGGATTGAATTGTGTCCCCCCCAAAATATCTGTCAACTTGGCTAGGTCATGATTCCCAGTATTGTGGATTGTTCACCATTTTATCATCTGTTGTGATTTTCCTATGTGTTGTAAATCCTATCTCTATGACGTTAATGAGATGGGATTATTGGCAGTTATGTAGACTCAATCTACAAAATTAATCTACAATTTAAACCAATCTCTTTTGAGATATAAAAGAGAGAAGCAAGCAGAGAGACAGGGGGACCTCCTACCACCAAGAAAGCAACACCAGGAGCAGAGCACGTCCTTTGGAACCAGGGTCCCTGCACCTGAGAAGCTCCTAGTCCAGGGGAAGACTGATAACAAGGACCTTCCTCCAGAGCTGATAGAGAGAGAGAAAGCCTTCCCCTGGAGCTGATGCCCTTAATTTGGACTTCTAGCCTCCTAGACTGTGAAAGAATAAATTTCTCCTTGTTAAAGCCATCCGCCTGTGGTATTTCTGTTATAGCAGCCTTGATAACTAAGACAGCTGCTAACGGAAAGGTTGGAGGTTACAGTCTACCCAGAGGTGCCTCAGAAGAAAGGGCTGATGATCTACTTCTGAAAAATCAACCGCTGAAAACCTTATGGAGCACAGTTCCACTCTGACATACATGGGCTTGCTGTGAGTCAGAATGAACTTGACAGCCACTGGTTTGGTTTTTGGTTTTATTATAATTCAGTACCTGAGAAGAGATGGAGGAATGGGTAAGCAACAGGAATAAGTACTTATAAACACAGCACAGGATTCCCAGAAGTTCATCGACAGGCACTGAACTGGCCATTTGGCAGGTGGGTAAATCAGTTGTGTGCTTGTATATTAAAGGGGCAAGAATCCAGGTTGAAATATTTCCTATGATATTGTTTCTGTGAAATCTACTGGCAACTCACACAGTTAATTTGCAGAGCTGTAGAATGTCTTTTACATGCGTGACTGTTTCCTCAGACTATGAAGAGTAATGAAGGCCTTTTCTTTTTTTTAATACAAGAAAGTATTAAGTTATTTTGAGTTAATAATGACTGCATACCCATATGAAGTCAGATGTGACACTCTGTGTGTGTACCTCCTTTCGCCCAAAGAAAGAGGTGGAGAAGGAGTTTAAACAGAAGAGCAGAGATGTAACTTACAACTAAGTAACTCTAAGAAAACTGAGTGCTCTGTGTACAGTTGAAATCCCAGGAGAGTGCACAGTGGTGCAAAGTATGTAAACCCACCTAATTTACAGTTGCATATTTCTAGTTGGAAGGCTTTACCAATGCTCCAAATACTATAGTCATTCCAGTGTAGTTGACATCATTCTTGGATAAAGTAGTGTATTGGGAAGCTGTGATGGAAACATTCTACCATTTTGTTTGTTTTTGCTTATTCTGTGGATTATTAAGCAAATATTCTACATATTATATTGCACGATCTGATGACAGTGCATCAATGGTATCTGCTGGACTCAGTCACAGTAAATCCAGTTTTTTTTTTAAAGACAAATATTTAATAAGTATTTGCTGTTTTGTTTCTGCTGAATAAACCCATTACTATTTTTCTTACTACTTAGAGAAGTTCTCTGTGAAAAAAGCTGACTGTGGATATGATCATTTTTTTACTTTGTCATAACGCTTTTAAAACTTTAATTACAATGTTTCATGTAATATGTGCTTACTGAATGTGTTCTTTATACGAGCTGTGCTGTTAACTGCATCAAGTTGGCTCCGACTCATGGTGACCCATGAACACTGGAAGGAAATGTTACCCGGTCCTGCGCCATCCCCATTGTCAGCTGTGGATTGAACCATTGTGCTCCATAGGATATTACTGGCTGATTTCTGGAAGTAGATCACCAGGACTTTCTTCCATGCCAACCTTAGACACATCTTATTCCTAAGAAGATTTTAAGATTTATTGGATCCAGAATATTTTAAAAAGTAGATCTAGAAAGAAAAAATTCAAGGGAAAAACAAGCATTTCAGAGCTTCAGAGCAACTTTAAACCTTTACCATGAGGAAGCCAATCACAGTCGACAAGGTGTGGAGTTGTCATCTTCCTTATGGAGCCTGACTAGGCCTGACGTGGTCACATGATTGTGAGGCTGATGCCCAATAAGGTGGTGTTCTTGCTGCCCACAGAGAGCCATCTCTGAGCTCTCAGCATGCCACACTGAGCACCTCGCCTTTGGCATTGAAGTGGATGTCTCTCAGTCAAGCTTTCTAAGAAACATGAAAGATCATCATGTTTCATGGATTTTTAAGGTTATCATAAAGAAATAAAATAATATACCCAAAAGAAATGAAAGCAGGAAGGCAAATGGAAACCTGTACACAATGTTCACCGCAGCACTATTCACGATAGCCGAAAGATGGAAACAACCCAAATGGCCACCAACAGATGAATATGGGTAAACAAAATGTGGTGCATACATACAGTGAGATATTACTTGGCCATAAAGAGAAATGAAGTTCTGATACACGCGACAATGTGGATGAACCTTGCAAACATTATGCTGAGTGATATAAGTCAGACACCAAGGGAGATATACTGTATGACCCTAAACCCACTGCCGTCGAGTCGATTCTGACTCATAGCAACCCTGTAGGACAGAGTAGAACTGCCCGATAGGGTTTCCAAGTCTGTAATTTTTACTGAAGCAGACTGCCACATCTTTCTTCTGTGAAGCTGCTGGTGGGTTCGAACTGCCGACCTTTGGCTTAGCAGCAGAGTGCTTAACCACCGTGCCACCAAGGCTCCTTTATATGACCTCACCTACATGAAATACTTAAAATAGGCAAATACAGAGAGACAGAAGTTTATTAGTGGTTACCAGAGGTGAAGAGGACGGGAAATTGGGGAGTTAATACTTAAAGGGCACTGAATTTCTGCTTAAACAAAAAACAAGCCTGTTGCTGTTGAATCGATTCTGACTCATAGTGACCCTATAGGACAGAGTAGAACTGCCCCATAGGGTTTCCAAGGAGTGACTGGTGGATTCGAACTGCCGACCTTTTGGTTAGCAGCCGAGCTCGTTTTAACCAATGTGTCACAAGAGCTCCAAAGAGTTTCAGTTTAGGGGGATGAAAAACATTTGAAAATGGGTAGGGGTGATAGTTACACAACATGGTAAATGTAATTAATATCACCAAATTGTACACTTAAAAATGGTTAGAATGACAAATGTTTTGTTATATATATTTTAGCACATATAGACACACATGCAGGCACACACACACATACACAAAACCCAAACTAAACCAAACAGACAAAAAGAGAGGTCTCAGAAACTGAGCCAGCAAGGTCTTTTTCCAACTACCAATCCAGCCCCGACACCTTGTGTCCTGGACAGGGCCTCTCTGGCCATGCTGATGCCCTTGCAGGCAGGGTAGGTGCTCCTTGGCTGTGACTGAAGAAACCAAGCACTGAACCGCATTACCCGAAGGCCCCTTCTGGGAGAATGCAGACAGGGTGGGAAAAGTGCAAGAGCGGGTGATTGGACTTATTCAAGCTTTTTCTTGGTTAAGTCCAGCCCTCTGTTTCCACTGCAGCGAGCTGGATCCCAGCTGTTTATCTGATGTGTTCAGGGCAATGTACTGGCTCAGACTTACTTGGCAAGGATATGGTAGTCTGATAGTTTAGTTTATCCTCTAAGTGGGAGAGGAAGACACATCAAACTACCTTTTCCATCTAAAAATAAAACCCACTTGCTCCCAGAACACATGAAATGAAAACATGACTTGTGTTTTCTCTGAGTGCTTTGCTTTCCACTCGATTGCTCCAGGTTCTTTTGTTTGGTCTGCTCTGCCCACAGTCTTTCCCATTTCAGGTGATGGCATCTCCAGCTTTCCAGTTATTCAGGCCAAAAATGCTGGAGTCATCTCACATTCAACTGGCCAGGAAATCCTCTTGGCTCTACCTTCACACACTATTAGAATCCTACCACTTCTCACCACCTCCGCTGCTACCACCCTGGTCCGAGTCCCTGTCGTCTCGTGGCTGGACTCCCCCAGTAGTCTTCTGATTGCTCTCCGTGCCTCTGCCTGCCCTCCTTCAACTCATCTGGATGCAGCAGCCAGCGTGATCCTGTTACAACATAAGTCAGACCATATTGATCTTCTGCTCAAAACCCTCTATGATGGCTACTGTCAAAAAACAGAAAGTAACACTTGTTGGCGAGGATGTGGAGAAATTGGAACCCTCGTGAATATTTGGTGGGAATGTATGGTACAGCCACTGTGGAAACCATGCAGCAGTTCCTCAAAAAGTTAAACAGAATTACCAGATAACCCAGAAATTCCACTCCTGGGTCTGTACCCAAAAGACTTGAAAGCAGGGACGCAAACAGATACTTGTACACCAACGTTCATTGCTGCATTATTCACAACAGGCAAAAAAGGGAAACAATCCAAATGTCCATCAACAGATGAATGGATAAACAAAATATGGTCTGCCCATACAAGGCTATTCAGCCATAAAGAGAAGTGAAGTCCTGATACATGCTACAACGTGGATGAACCTTAAAAGCATTGTGCTGAGTGAAACAAGTCAAACACAAAAGAACAAGTATTGTATGATCCCAGTTATCTGAAATATCCACAATAGGCAAATGCGAGAGTCCAAAGCATATTAGCGGTTGCCAGGGGAAGGTGGGAAGGAGAGATGGTGGGTATTGCTTAATGGGTACTGAGTTTCTCTTTAGGGGGATGAAAATGTTCTGGAAGCAGATTGTGGTGAAGATGGTGCAACACTGATAACGTAATTAGTGCCACTGAGTTGTACACTTGAAATGGTTAAAATGGCAATTTTTATGTTATATGTAATTTATTACAATAAAAATGTAACACACACACACACACACAAAATCCTCTATGCTTCTTCCCATTTCAATTACGGTAAAAGCAAAAAATTCTTACTGTAGTCTATAAGGCCCAAAAGGATCTGGCACTTGGCCTGGTGCTAATACTCCAGTTTCCTCTCCTATTTCTCTTCGGCCATACAGAGCTCCTTGTTCCTCCAGCATGCCAGCCACACTCCTGCCCCAGGGCCCTAGCACTGGTTGTTCCTCTGCCTGCAACACTCGTCCCCCAGATTACGGTCTAGCTTGCTCCTTCACCTCCTTTGTGTCTTGACTTAATGTCACCTTCTCAAGGAGGTCTGCCTGGGCTCTGCTATCTAAACGTGCAACCCACCACCGACATTGCCTATCACCCTTCCTGCCTTATTTTTCTCCATAGCATTTGCGCCATCTAGCATACTGTAAAGGAGACCTGGTGGTGCAATAGTTAAGCGCTTGGCTGCTAACTGAAAGGTTGGTGGTCTGAACCCTCCAGTGGCTCTGCAGGAGAAGGACCTGGTGATCTGCTCCCGTAAAGATTACAGCCTAGGAAATGAGATGGCAGCACCCTCAGCGACTTTGCAGGTTGAACAGCACCTTAGGAGTTGGGCCTTGTGCTTTCAGAGCAATGCTTCTCACGCTCAAATGTGCACCCGAGTCACTGAGGGATCTCAGGAAAATGCAGATTCTGACTCAGTAAATCTGAGTGGGGGCTGAGAGTCTGCCTTTCTAACAAGCTTCCAGGTGATGGTGATGCTGCTGAGTTAGGGTCACATTTTAAACAACAAGGTTCTAATAACATCTTCTCTACAAGCAAACATTGGAATGGAGCTCCAATAATATTGTTCTGGACCCCGAATTCAGCGTTTAAGAAGGCCAGTGCCCTGGGGCTGTGTTTTGTTAGGCCCCTGGGGCCCCTGACTTCATCAGCAGCACCTCTCCTGGGAAGCCTCAGTGTTGATGAGGGCAGCACCCATCACTGGTGCTTCTCCCCACTTTTCAGGGCCCTGCCCCCTTCCACAAAACCCTCAGCCTCATGCTTCTCTAGGATCAGCCCACCTCCAACTCTTTTACATAAACCAAGCTCCCCTTTACAGAGAAAATATAGAACATGAAGTCTCAGCTCCCTCAAATTTCCCCCTCACCTCAACTCTGAACTTAATCTAACCTCCCCTACTTTCCCTCTGATCTCAGAGAAAGAGGTATCCTCCTCCGCCTTGTCCTGGACTTTCATCTCCAATAGACGGAGAGGTTCAGAGAGGGTCTGACGTCTTACCATTTGCACGACCTTGGGCAGAGTATTAGTTTCCCAGGTTTGTCCCAACAAAATACCACAAAGTGGGTGACTTTTAAGAACAGAAATTTATTGTCTCGTCTCACCCTTCAGGAGCAAAGGAGAATGAAGAAAACTAAAGATACAAGGGAAAGATTAGTACAAAGGACTAATGGACCACATCTACTACGGCCTCCACCAGACTGAGTCCAGTGCAACTAGATGGTGCCTGGCTACCACCACTGACTGCTGTGACAGGGATCACAGCAGAGGCTTCTGAACAGAGCTGGAGAAGGATGCAGAACAAAATTCTAACTCACAAAAAAAGCCCAGACTTACTGACCTGACAGATACTGGAGAAACCCTGAGAGTATGGCCCCGGGACACCCTTTCAGGTCAGTAATGAAGTCACTCCTGAGGTTCACCCTTCAGCCAAAGGTTAGACAGCCTCATAAAACAAAACGAGACTAATGGGGCACAACAGTCCAGGGACAAGGACTAGAAGGCAGGAGGGGACAGGAAAGCTGGTAATAGGAGACCCAAGGTCGAGAAGGGAGAGTGTTGACATGTCGTGGGGTTGTTAACCAATGTCATAAAACAAGATGTGTACCAACTGCTTAATGAGAAACTATTTGTTCTGTAAACCTTCATCTAAAGTACAATTAAAAAAAAGAAAGAAAGAAATTTATTGTCTCACAGTCCTGGAAGTTAGAAGTCCAGATTCAAGGTGATAGCAAGGCTATAAACCTAAACCAAACCTGTTGCCGTCGAGTTGATTCCAACTCATAGTGACCCCATAGGACAGAGTAGAAGTGCCCCATAGGGTTTCCAAGGAGCAGCTGGTGGATTTGAATTGCCGACCTTTTGGTTAGTAGCCAAGTTCTTGACCATTGCACCACCAGGGCTCCACAGGGCTATACTATCTCAAAAAACTCTAGGGGAAGATCCTTTCTTGTCTCTCACCTTCTGGTATCCCCATCTTCACCTGGCCACTGTCTTGCCTGTCTCTTTTCTTTTATAAAGACACCACTCAGCAGATGGAATTAGGACTCCCCCCACCCCCACGCTGGTATGACCTCACATTAACATAACTGATAACATCTTCAAAGACTGTATTTCTAAACAAGGTCACGTTCACAGGTACCAGGGGTTAGGACTTCAACATAAATTTGGGGTTGTAGGGGAGGGACACAATTCAATCTATAATAGGCGGATTACTCACCATCTCTAAACCTCACCTTGTTTGTAAAATGAGGATAATGATAGAATCTACTTCATGGGATTGTTGGGATTAAAGGATCAAATATGAAAAACATTTGGAGCAAGGCTTGGCACAGGCAGTTAAATGTTATTATTTGTCCAATGATCTCTTTCCTCATATCTTCAGTCTCGGATGGGAAGAATGATTAGAAGTACTGAACGTTGCTCCTATTACCTTAGGGACACAGGGGAAGGCTTAGTGTTTTCTCCCGAAAGCAAAGAGATTCTTCACAACAAGGTTCTCCAGTCTTTTGTTAGGTGTCCCCAAGATCACTGGTGGGTGATGATAAAGGGGGTCAGCTCTGGTCCACCCTGTCCTTTAAACCAAGATGACCCACTGGGATTACCCATACCCTGGGCTCCTCAGCCTTGTCCACAATAGCAATTGTTCTGGACTTTCTTTCTTTCCTCAACAGCTTGCTCTTTTCTTCCTACCTACTTCCTGCATCTTCTTGACCTTCCTGCCTGTATTTCCTATTTCTGGCTCTGTGGTAGACCTTTAACCTTGAAGACAGATTTTGGCTTTTCTAGCTTTGACCCTTGGCACCCAAAGGACACTTACTTCCTTGTTTTTGACTGTTTTCTTTTCTGGTCACTATGAGTCCCCTCGCCCACTAAAGTCCAGGCGTCAGGAGCTCATCTCCAGGTAGGGTGAAGTGGCCAGCTCACCAGGATTGGAAAACGGTGCATGATCATCCAAATGCTGATGATTCGTACTTAGCGATCACTTACTGCTGTCCTGAGTGGCTTGAATGGATTTTTTCATTTTATATTAACTGTAGATCTGCAAAGTTTTTCCATCATTTTGGAGCTGAGGAAAGTGAGGCTCACTGAGGTTAAACTTAAAAGCATACACAATGTAAATGTAATCCCATTCATGGGCAACTGAAAAACTTTTCATTCAGTAGCTCCTGTCCCCTCTTTCCCTTGCCCCTGCCACTGTCTTAACTCAGACCTTCTTCAGCTCATGCTGTTACTACCTGTTACTACATCGGCTTCCCAAAGGCACAGCGTCCCTGCCCTCAGGCCCTCTTCCTTGATCCACCCAGTGCTCTGCTAGGAGGGAGCTTTCTGTAAAGGCGTGTCTGAGCGCGCCATGGTCTTGTGTAAAGCTATTCAGTGCTCTGCCTGTCAAAAGGAGAAAGTCCTGCAGCCTCACATCTCATCACGACCCCAGACCTGTCTCACTCTTGCAAGACGTCTTCTTTCCGAATGTTCTGGCTCCTTCAGCATATGCTTTCTCCTCTGCTCAGACATTTTCCCCCAAACTTGGCCATCTGCAGCTGATGATCTATTGAACTCCTACTCGCCTTTCAAGGCTTGCCTTGGACAGCGCCTCTTCTGTTAGGTCATCCCCAGGCAAAGTGAGTCATTTCCTCCCTTTTGTTCCTTGTCTGCTGCTCTTTTAGAGCCCTTACAACATTGCATTTTAATTATTGGAGTCCCTGGGTGGTGCAACTGGTTAACTAGCTTGGCTGTTAACTGACAGGTTGGCAGTTCTAGTCCACCCAGAGGCACTTCAGAAGAAAGGTGTGGTGATCTACTTCCAAAAAATCAACCAATAAAAACTACGGAGCACTGTTCTGTTCTGACACGCTTGGGGTCTTCGTGAGTCAGAATTGACTCCATGGCAACTGGTTCTAGTTATTTTAATTAACTGTTTATCAACCTTTCTCTCCCGCCGGCTTGTGTTCTCCTTGAAGACAAAGATAAAATGGACTCACCCCCTACCCTTGACACCTAAGCCCAGAGGGTGGCAAGGGGGTCTGTAAAGTTTTAACAAAAGAGACTGACTACTAGCTGTACTCTAAGTTGTAAAAAACAAATGCCTCTTTTATGCCCCAATTATGCTGTTTTCTGTTAGAATGATAATATTTTAGAGGTAGAAAGCACCTTGTAGTTTATCTGCCCAAATTCTATCATTTTTATAACTAAGGAAACGAAGGGCCAAGTGATGAAGTAACTTGCCTAAGGTGATACCACTTATTCAGGGTGGCACCGGATTAGCCTCCAGCTCTTCTCATTCAGAGTCCTGTGTGGAAATTGGTTGTGGTGCCCAGCCCTGAGTGAAAAAGACATCTTTATACTGGCTCCTAGTATTGCACAGTCATGTATGCACAGTGAAGAAAATAGCCATCTCCACTAATAACACATGCTTATGGTACTTTCAAAGCCCTGGTAGTGCAGTGGTTAAGAACTATGGCTGCTAACCAAAAGGTTGGTAGTTCAAATGCACCAGCTGGTCCTTCGAAACTCAATGGGGCAGGGCTACTCTGTCCTATAGGGTTGCTGTGAATCAGAATCAACTTAATGGTAACGTTTTTTTTTTTTCTTTCTTTAAATGGTACGTTCATTTAGTTTCCTGAACACTACCGACATTGCTGAATTAAAACAATTCTACGGCATTTATTTTTATGTGGAAAGATCATTAACGGCACTCTAAAATTATTAATGTAGCCTATTATAAATGATAAGGAAAAAGAAACCCCTCAATGCTTTATTTTACTTCCAAAAAGACCTACTTGAGTATCAGAGAATTATAGATACTAGAAACGGAAAAACACTATGTTCACCAAATGTCACCATAGAGTTATTCCTCTTCATATTTGTATTATTATTAATGATTCACACAATTACAGTTTCAATTTGGAGAAACAAGGTTTTTGAAATAAAGTAAGTTGATCTCTGGTGTCTTCAGTGTCAAACGTGGGCCAAGTCTTACCTGCTCAGACTGCAGAGTCATGATTGTCAAAAATCACATAAATGGGCGAGCACTTATTTTTTCTTTCGCTTACATCCTCCACCCCTTCCTCTGAAAATTATTTTAGGAAATTCCTGGTCTAATATATGATTCAAAATGGAGTTACACTTTCTTATGTGACCTCGACGCCCTGGCATTGTGCTTGTCACTGGTGGGGGACTTGGCTGAGCTGGTCATTCATAGTACCTGGTTCCCTGGCAATGAAGATCCACCTGAGAATGGGCACTTGACCCAAAGCAGACCAGTCAGAGTCTTCCCTTGGCATTTTTTAAAACAGAAGTTGTCAGAAGGAAGGAAGAGATTCTTTCCTTTCTGGCATCAACGTTGTTGTTAGGTGCCGTCAAGTCGGTTCCGACTCATAGTAACCCTACAACTGTACAACAGCACGAAACACTGCCTGGTCCTGGGCCATCCTCACGATCGTTGTTATGCTTGAGCCCGTTGTTGCAGCCACTGTGTCAACCTCATTGACGAGCTTCCTCTTTTTCAATGAGCCTCTATGGTGGGGAGATGCAAATATACGAGCTGGAAATGGCTCTGGTTACAGCCATTGGTAGATAAAGATGATCTGAGAATGAAGCTAGCCATCAGAGAGAAGCAGAGAAGAGAAGGGAGGAGACAGAGAGGGAGGTGAAAGAGATCGTTGACAGTGTTGTTCTTGTTAGCTGCCTTCGAGTCAGCCTCAACTCATGGCGACCCCATGCACTATGGAACCGTTGTTGGCTGGGAATTGAACCCTCGTCACCAGTGTAGAAAGCAAGATTTCTGCCATTGAACCATCACTGTCCTCTTGACAGTGTTAGTCTTGGTTCCAGTTGTCCACAAGACTTCCTGTATTTGGGTTACATCCCCAAAATCAAACCCACTGCTGTCAAGTCGATTCCAACTCACAGCAGCTCTGTAGGACAGGGTAGAACTGCCCCATAGGGTTTCCAAGGCTGTAATCTTTATGGAAGCAGGCTGCCACATCTTTCTCCTGTGGAGCGGCTTGTGGGTTCAAACCGCCCTCCTTTCGGTTAGCAGCGAAGCACTCAACCACTGTGCCAGGAGAGCGCCTTTGTGTTCTATCAGCCAATAATATTTCCCTTTCTTTTTTGCTGGTTAGGTTTTTGCTGCTTTGCAACTAATCATTGGTAGAGTTCTAACACATGCAAATTTTGTTTTGCTTCATTAGATAAAACAAGTTAAGCAAATATTCCTTGTCTACCCTAGAAGGTAGATCACATTGTCTGTGTGAGGCAAATATTTACAAGCATGCTGTTGTTTTTTTTAAAGTTCTCTCCTACCTCAACATTTACCTTATAGTATTTATGTAATAGGAAATTAGAAATATAAAGTTTGAGAAATCTGTATAGCAACCTAAGCTCTTTCACCTGCCAGGAAGTCCTATGACTTTAATCTGGAAAATTTCTTTTAAAATTTTTAAAATTTCTTTTAAAAGTTTGATACAAAAAAATCTTGTAGAACTGATCCCCTGCATAAGCAGCCTAATTATAACTAAAAACATTTTTTTTTGGTCTTGACAGAACACTAAATAGGTACATTAATACACATATATTTACATTCTGCATTAAATTCTGGAAAATTGATGATGGGAAAATCTGAAGTGGATTTCTCTCAGCAGAGTGTATATCTTGAGTTCTTGATTGGGGATGCTTGAAAGTGAAATCTCCATGAGTTTGGTTCCTTTGGGAATTTCTGCAGGAGAGGGTTGGGGCCTGGCAAATGGGTGAAAGAAAACGAACTTAAAAAATCATTGCAAGAGTCGTAACGCTGGCACGTTGTGCGTGGAGACCTGAGAATGACAGGGGCAAGGAAAACCACTTCTTCTCAAATGCTGACCCCCAACCTTTTGAACTAAGAGCAGAAAATGAGAAAATTTCTATCAAGTTCTGCCAAGCCAAGGACAAACCAATACTTAGCTCCTTTGACTTCGATATTCAAAGCTTTAGCTTGAACATTTAGAAGTTTATACAAATTTGGAGCTAGATAAGAATGAAGGCATATCGCTGAATTTAAACTCCCCCGTTTGCAAACTTCCCTTGCCCACAGTTCAACAGATGCATGACGGGATAGCTAGCAGGAGGTTTGGATGAAGTCCCGAAGGGAACTATTTGGCTAGTGACTCACGTTTTAAATTTGTTTAATTGTTTTGGCAAAGCCAACATGTCGTCCTTGTGTAGAAATAGAAATAATGAAGATATCTGTGTTGATGCCTTTTCTGATTTTTTTAAAAGATCTGTAGCAGAATTTTTTGATCTTAGAGTGGCGATTGGGATCCAAGGAAGGAAGGCTTTGGGTTCCATTGCTTAACGCAAAATTTTAGTGAAAACTGGAGTCCTCCAAGAAGATAAGGAAGACAATCTTGTGATAAAGAGAAAATGGAGACTTTTTGATAACTGTTTCATCTGTGAATATTAAAAATAGTTTGTAACTGGAAACTGGTTTGTGAATAAAAAACCAAACCAAACTCATAGTGACCCTGAAGGACAAGTAGAACTACCCCATAGGGTTTCCAAAACTGTAAATTTTTACAGAAGCAGACTGCCACACCTTTTCCCGCGGGGTAGCTGGTGGGTTCAAACGTCAGACCTTTTGGTTAGCAGCCGAGTGTTTAACCCACCATACCACCAGAGCTCCTTGTTTTGTGAACAGAAACCTGTAATATTATTGTATTGTGTTTTAGGTGAAAGTTTACAGTACACCTTACAAACGGTGCCCAGTAAACATAAAGCTAACTGATGGCTTATTTCCCTATCAGTTGCTCATCATTTACTTAAAGTAAAACCCCATACAACCCTGACCTATTCCCTCCCTCCTGTGGATCAAGTCTGGAAAAGTGGTAACTGTGCTGCTGGGGGTCAAGGGTCCGGGGCTACGGTTGTCAGTGACTGCTTGGGCCTGTTTCCATTCGCTCTTTTCCACTGAGTTTTGACCCAGGAGCCTGAAACAATGCCTATGAAGCTCTCACACTCTGTTGTGTCAAAGCAACTTGGAAGCACCTTTGGGCTGGGACCACTGGAATGACAGACGGTTATGGACTTCCCTCTTTATGCCAATTTAATGCCTATTCAGGGAGTAGGTAATGTACGCATCGTTTCCGTGCTAGACTTCTGCAATTTTGGGTGAAAATTCATTACTACTCTTGCAGAGAAGCCGTGTTAGTATTTAAATCAGATGAGCCTCTTGTACCCTGAGTGCAGGCCTCACATGCATTTCTAAACTATTTGTGGTAAGACTTATGGCGGAATTGCAATTTTTAACAAAATTAATACTCCGGGTTCGAAGGAGGAAAAATAGATGGAAACAGTATTTGTATTTTCTTTATGGTAATGTCTTATGCTAGGTCTTGTGTAATAAGCTTTAGCCTAGAAGTTTATTACTTTATGCACGTCATAGGTTTCATAGACAGTAGGAATACAAATGCCGGTATAACACAAACCTTGAAGCAGTCACTGGAATATTTATATACTGGACTTATTAGGAAATGTAAGAGATTACTTATAAATATTGTTTCTGATTTTGGTCATAGAATTAAAAAGCATAGAGGGTGCATTTATGCATATACAGGAGTAATTTAAATTCAAGATTAAAAAATGTAGAAAAGATTAATAATGGTCTGTGACAATCTCATCATACTCAGATAAGGAAAATGTCTTTTTAAAAACAGAGTTCTAGTATGTTGAGGAAATGACTTGGGGACGAATGAGGTCTCTTAGGTAGATAAGTGGAGACACACATTTCATTTATTTACGGTGATTATAAATCGCCAGGGCGAGAATTTTAAGTCTTTACCACAAGGATAATATTAATCAATTTTAGTCCATTTCTCTTTTTTAATGGGTATATAAAGAAATTCTTAGACTGTTCTTTTAATTAAAATTGGAAATAAAAGGGCTGTTAGAGAGATGTTTCTCTGAATGAAGAATATTGATGTTTTTAATTGAACTTGGAATTGAATTCCCAATAAATTGGAATACAGAGATTCCTCTCCAACTACATGGAATATTTTCAGCAGATTAATGATTCATCATTTCAAGAGTCAAAAAGACTTGAACCAGTATTTTATGTGGGAAAATGAACTACTATATTTCCATTTTAAAAGTTTATTCAACTGTGGCTTGAGACACGTTAACAACAAATAGATCTATTCCAAACATAGAGCATTAATATTAATAATTTATAATGGAAGGTTTAGTGTCTGATTATTTGACCTGTGTAATAGCACCTCTGCCCTACGCCAGCCTCAGTTCCACACCCATGGTTTAGAAATGCCATTTCCTTTCAGTAATTATGAAGCTGGAAATGACTCTTTGCACCTGGTGGTTCACAGTTCTTTTTACCTTTCAGAGTCTTGCATGAATATAAAACCCTGGGATTTGAATGATTTGGGTGAGTGTTTTATTTCTGATCCACACATCTTGAGATAGCTCATGTAAATGGGCCTCCATTTCATAAAGATGACTAAACACTGCGAGGGGATTTGTTGTCCCTGTAGAAAAGGTATTATAAAGCAGCAGAAGAAAAATGGAAAATACAAAAACCGAAAGAAAATTCCCTTAACAGCACAACAAAAAGATTTTCTGTAGCCATGGAGAACCCTTCAGCACCCCAAATCCCACTTGAGTGGCGGTTTCACACATTTCATGAATAGCGAGGACAGAACTGGCCAGAGTTTAAATAATGGCCTAGGTCTCTGATTTATCTTTGGTTTGGTCTGCCTCCCTGGCCGGCACCGTTTTCCACTCTTCCTCCACTTCAGGTGCTCAATATCCTTTTTGATCTTTTTATCCTCTTTGTTTAGCAAAGCCTGCTCTCCGGGCGGCCTGGTACCCTTACCCTCACCCCCACTCGCAGAACCCAGAGCGGTTATTGCCTATCAGGAGATGTGGTGGAATCTGTAGAATTTCAACAGATCCTATGAAGTCACCTAATCCAGTTGTGTATTTTGCTCATTTATGCTAAAATTTCAAATACTCGCTTTCGCTCACACAAAGCTAAAGAAATGGTGGCCAGAGGCTAGAGATAGAGGGATTGAGACCACGAAGAAGGAAAGCAAGGACTTTTTATTTGTGTATTCTTGCTTGCTCACTTAAAAAAAAAAAAAAATTAGTCTCACGAAGAATTTTCTTATTTTAGCAAATAAAATAAACCAAAAACCAAAAACCACCATGCTTGGTAAAGTAGAGGATCAGCGAAAAAGAGAAAGACCCTCAAAGAGACGGATCGACACAGTGGCTGCAACAATGGGCTCAAGCGTAACAATGATTGTGAGGATGGTGCGGGATGGGGCAGTGTTTCGTTCTACTCACTGTGAGTTGGAACTGACTCCAGGCACCTAACACCAACAACAACGTAGAACCGATTTTCGATTCAGTTGATAGTCTCTATTTTACCTTTATTTTCTGTTTCACTCATTTTTCCTTTAATACTTTTTGTCATTTTCTTTCCCCTTTGATTTTTCCTAACATCCAAAATTAGATGCTTAGTTTGTTAATTCTTAGTTTTTATTTTCTAATATAGGCATTGAACGGTATACACTTCTCACTGTGTACCATTTTTACCACATCCTTCAGTTTTGATATATAGTATTTTCATTATCACTGATTTCTGAGTATATATAAATTTCTATGATTTCTTATTTGACTGATGAGTTATTAGAAGCTTGTTTATAAAATTTATAAACTTGTGAGTGTTCCCTCATCGTTTTGTTACTGACTTCTAATCCCCCACAAATGAATTGTATTGTGGTTAGAGGACAGGTTCTGTTTGATATGGATTTTTTGAAAGTTGTTGACTTGTTTGTTGGCCTAGAATTGTGGTCAGGTTTTGTAAATGTCCTGTGTGTGCTTGGGAAGAACGTATATTCTTTAATTGTTGGATCCTGGGTACTATTTTTAATCCAGTAAACCAAACCTGTAAACTGTGTTGTTCAAATCATCTGTATCTATAATGGATATTCTCTGTTGTACAGTCCCCTGGCTCCCCCCTCTCCCCCAGATCTGCTTTCCAAGTATCCCCACCTGCTTTATGCTTCAGGAGGCTGACCTATATGAACTATATCAAGGACTTCCTTCCTCCTTGGCTTCCTTGAGTTCAGCCAGTGGGAGACACAGGTAGGAGATTGGAAAGAGGTGGAAAGAAAGGTCAGGGTATTAATTCATCCAGCTCCCTCCCTGCTGGGCTGTTTTGGTAAAGACTGTAATCCTCTATCAAAGGCCACAGAGTTTGTCGGGTGCCCTCCTCCTCTCAGTCAGTTCTCACTTAAGGCCTAAGAGTGGTGACTACTTGCCTCTGTTGTATTGCTAGCCCTGAATGTGCTTAACCACCCATCCTTGGTTGGTATTATGGATTGAGTTGTGCCTCCTTAAAATATGTGTTAGAATCCCAAACCCTATACCTGTGGATACAATGTAATGTAATTATTGTTGTTGTTAGTTGCCATCAAGTTGATCCCAACTCCTAATGATCCCATCCATGTATAACAGAATGAAACGTTGCCCACTCCTGTGCCCTTCATGATCATTGGTATGTTTGAGTCCATTGCTGTGGCCATTGTGTCAATCTATCTTATTAAGGATTTCCCTCGTTTTCACAGTGATGTAATTACTTTACATCTAATGCAATGTAATGTGATCACTTTCCATAATGCAATCTAATGTAATGTAATCAATAAGTCTGTTGAGGTCACACAAGTTTAAGGTGGATCCTAAACCTAATCACCTCTGAGTTATATAAAGAGCAGCATGACACAGAGACACACACACGGAGGAAGACAGATGCCATGTGAGGACTGCTAATGAAACAAGGAACAACTGGGCCAATGAACTGACATGGCTGAGACCCCAATTTGGACTTTCAGCCTCCAGAACTGTAAGAAAATAAATTTCTGTTCTTTAAAGCCACCCGTTTATGATATTTCTGTTATAGCAGTGCTAGGTAACTGAAACAGCTGGGGTCCCCTATCCTCTTCCATGTCTTGTGAATATTCCTTCAATAAACTCTATCCACTTACCTCATTGGAGTGTAGCATCTCTTTTCTGCCAGGACCCTGACCCATATACTTATTTTTCCTGCGTTACCTAGCAATCATTGAGAGAAATGGGATGAAATCTTCCACGATGATGGTAGATTTGCCAGTTTCAATGTTTTATATATTTTTCTTCAAGTATTTTGAGGCTATTATTTTTTAAGTGCATACAAGTTTAGAATTGTTATATTCTCCTCGTGAAGTGAATCTATACCTCATAATGATCTTTGTCTTTACATCTGTTTTGTCAATATTAATACATCTAGTGGTTTCTATAGATGTTCTCAAACTTTTTGGCCTCAGGACCTCTTTACACTCTAAAAAATAATTGAGCACCCCCAGAAGAGATTTTCTTTATGTGGGTTATATTTATCTATATTTATTGGATTAAAAATTTAAACAGAAAAATTTAAAATATTTATTTATTGATTCGTTTAAAAACAACAATAATAAATTTTTTACATTTAAAAATTTTAAGAATTCAATTTAAGAAGCTCTATTTTCCAACACAAACAAACACTAATTAGTAAGAAGGATAGCATCATTTTACATTTTTGCAAATCTGTTTAATGTCAGGCTTATTAGAAGACAGCTGGATTCTTTTTATCTGCCTCAGCATTCATTCTGTTGGGGTATGTTGTTTTGGTTAAAATACATTTAAAAAATCCAGCTTCGTACAGATAAGTAGTTGGATAAGGGAGGAATATCGTAATAGCCTTTTCAGATAATCATGGATATTTATCTTTAATACTAAACCAGAACTAGACAAGCTTTCTTTTTTTTAAATTTTTTCCCATACAGAAATCTATACATACATTGTTATGTGACTCTAATTGCTCTCCCCATACTGTGACAGCACACTCCTCCTTTCCACCCCTGATTCCCCATGTCCATTCAACCAGCTCCCAACTCTCTCTGCCTTCCCATCTCACCTCCAGACAGAAGCTGCCCGTTTAGTCTCTTGTATCTACTTGAGCTAAGAGGCACACTCCTCACGACTATCACTTTATGTCCCACAGTCCAGTCCAATCCCTGTCTGAAGAGTTGGCCTCGGAAATTGTTTTACTTCTGGGCTGCTAGAGAATTCATGGGCCATGCTTTCTGGGGTTCCTCCAGTCTCAGTCAGACCATTAAGTCTGGTCTTCTTACTAGAATTTGAGTTCTGCACCCCACCTTTCTCCTGCTCCATCTGGGACTCTCTGTTGTGTTCCCTGTCAGGGCGGTCATTGGTGGTATAGACAACCTTTCTTAAGGTTGATAACAACATGAAATCGGAAACCATAGCAATGAACTTTTCATATTCTGGTACAATTAAAATCCATTAATCTATCTGTACTTTGAATGGATCATAATTTTGTAACATCACGTATCTGTCATTTGGAAAATATTGGTTGACTGAGCTATGCAGATTTTTTATGTGTTAACACCTTTCCTTATGCAATATAAAAAAAAAAAATCACATTTGAAGCTAATTTTAGCTTCAACTCTGCTTCCAATTCACTGTACGTAGAAAGTTATTTCTATTCTTAGTTTTCCCATATGTAAAATGGGCATGATAATTGTTTTTCTCTCAGGCTCTCTTGGAAGAAGAAATGAGATAATGGCCATAAATGCATTTTGTGAATACTCAGAAGCAATTTAAACAGATGTAAAGATTGAAAGAATACATCAGGAACTGCCAGAAGAACGAACAAATCTGTCTTGGAAAAAGTACAGCCAGAATGCTCCTTAGAAGTGAAGATGGTGAGACTTTGTCTAGCTTACTTTGGAAATGTTATCAGGAGGGACTGGTCCCTGGAGAAGAACATCATGCAAAGTAGAGGGTCAGCAAAAAAGAGGAAGACCCTCAACGAGATAAACTGACACAGTGGCTGCCACAACGGGCTCAAACATACCAATTATTGTAAAGATGGCACAGGACTGAGCAATGTTTAGTTGTGTTATACATAGGGCCACTGTGAGTCGGAACAAACTCTACAAACCTAACAACAACAACAAGGATTGAAAGATTAGAAAATTGTGTCCTTATTATCGCCTCTCAAAAACATTCAGAGATTAATATTTTAATAGAGTTAAAACAATGGTTATATTTCTTCTATTCATAAATGTTATAATATTCACTTCTTTTTTTGCTGTGGAGGTCAATGAAGCCATTTCCATTTTGAGTGAGCAAAGGCACGCATTTGGCTCATTGACATGTTTATTTTTCTTGATTTGGATCTCATGAAGAAAGCCTGCTCTCCCTGATTAGATTCAACCTTTTTATTGTGTGGATGAGGTATCTGAGAGCCAGAGAAGTTCAGTGGCTTGTCCAAGGACATATAATCATGTGAAAGGCAGACCTGGGTCAAAGGCTTCATTTTCTGACTTCCAGTCCAGTTTCTGCTTTGTGATACTGTCTTTCAAAGTTCCATGGGTGATGTTTTTAGTACCATCAGAGAAAAGAAGAGAATGTGTATATATTATTTTTATTTTTTAGTTTCTAGGCTTCTAAAATCATATTATTTGTTCCACTGATTCTTAACCTTTCTGAATTTGTGGCAACCTTTCGAAGACTTGAGTATTTTGGCAGGACACTTGAAGGTGAATGCCTTTTTAAAGGGAAAAAAATAAGTGAAAAAAAGCTATCAACAGTCATCACACAATTTATTTGCCTGCCCTTTCAGCACCAAGCGCTGTTTGCATAGAGCTGTTAACTGGCAGGACTCTGCCATCTTGTAAATTCTTAAGGGCAAAGGTCTAATGTGTTGCTCTCTGTTCAAGGCTGGTTTGACATTACATTATACCTTTTTCCTTCTACTGGCAGGAACTTGTACCAGACCCCAGGCTACATACTGTGACCCACTCAGCTCAAGGTTTTGTCTGTCAGACATTGTCAGTGTGTGTTCTCAATTACAGCAAAAATACACTTCATACATTGATCAAACTTTGATGGCACCCCCAGGCAGGGTTCAAGGTTCACCTGGGTACCATGGCACGCAGAGGAGAATGAGTGAGATGCAAGCAGTTGCCATAGTGAAAGCCCTAAGAATGTCAGACCTTGCCTCATTGCCTCTGCCTTTCCTAACTCCTGTCAGTGGGGTTTATCATGACTTCGCTTTTAGAATCTGTCCTGCTATCTCCTGAGCCAATCGGGAAATATAGAAAGGTCTCAATATTACTCCTGCCTAACTCCTCTGTCTATTTAGTGGGGCTTATAATGAAGCTGTCCTTTCCCTGTCCCAAGATCTAGTGGCTCAGTGACAGTTAATAAGTCTCTCATTTGCTCCTTAAGCACGCTCACTGTCAGTCAGTCCCATTGCCCACAGAGGAAACACCAACTATCTCTGTTGTTTTGGGGCTGTCTCTTCCTGCGCTCCTTTCTTCCTCAGCCCCTTTCCCTGACTCTACTGGCCTCTCTGAACCCTAGTGTGTCATGTAAGGGCCTGCTTTCTGCCTTAATTTTGGTAGTTCTCTCTGGGAGGAGAATCTTAACCTTGAGAGTAGGGCAGGGCAAGGGAATGAAGTTTGGTGGAAGCGGAGGAAGTAGAATTGAGAACTTATTTTGAAGTGTTGATTTATTTACTATTTGAAACCTATATTTCAGCCCCAATGGAAGTTTTCTCTAGAATCGTCCCCAGAACACACACACACACACACACACACACACACACACACGCAGAGTTTTGTCTAAAGGGCAATCTCTTTAAAAGTAGAATGGACATAGCTTAGAGCAAAAGAACAAATTACCAACTTCATCCCTAAGACTAGACCCAAAACTAACATTCTTCACCCACAAAGAACAAGCAAACACAAAATCCTCCCCAAATAAAAAAATCAACAAAAACAGACATGCAAACAACAAAACAACCAGCATTTCACAGACTCGTTCTGTAGTTCATGATACATGTACCAACCAAATCTGACTGAATCTTGAGCCATCTATTTGTATGCAGGTGCTCACCTATGGTGTGAGAGAAATAGAAGATAAAATAGCCACCAAATTATTTGGAGAGAAAATGAGCCAAATGCCCAACCAAACAACATCAACAAAAAAAGAGTGGATGGAAAAGAAACAGCTGAATACACTGAGTTACGTAAGAGTCTGAGAAAGAATTCATAGGGTCTCTGGAAACACAATTTCATCAAGAGCTGAAGGAAAATGAAAAGGAAGACAGCAGGCATAATTGCCATGAGCAACAGTTTCCCGCTGAGACAGAAGAGTTTTACCATCAGCTCGCTAAGAATACATCCAGGCAAATACAGAAAACATGGAAATAAATACTTCTCATAAACCAGGATGGGAGGACAAAGGGCACCCAGAGACATGCCATGTGCAGCAGAAAAGAGTGTGGGCAAAGGCCAGATAAGGTGATAATAGAAAAAGAGAAGTAAGAAAATTACGTCTCTGTGGGCATCATTAGTGTGAAGGAAAGCAGGCAAATAGAAGGCGCTTAAAATGTAACAGAGCAAAACATGTGGAAAACCACAGGTCAAATCCTGTTAGAGCAAATAGTGTCACAAAGAAAATCTCTGTAGACCAAAAAAGGGGGGAGTGTAAGTGGATAGAAAAAGCGGCAGCTAGAAGTCGGGATATTTGGGTTGTAATTCTGGTTCTCTTACTCTCTGGCTATATTTTTTGGTGGTGCACTAGCTAACCTTTCTGGGTCAGAGCTTTCTGGTCTACAACATCATGGGTTTAGCTCACAGTTGTGATCCATAACTTTTTTGGCAGCGTAGTCCCACTAAGAATCTGATGAAATTTACAAATCATCTTCCCAGGAAAGTTTATACAGGCTTATACTTGATTTTTCATACAATTTCCAGAGGGTCATTTGTGTTTTGACAAGGGGTCAGTGGACCCTATATTTAGAATTTGTAAACTTAGATGATCTCTTATATTCCTTCAAGCTTGAAAAACCTATAGTTCTGTGATTTCTAGTTGGTTAAGTATCTATTTATTTCAAATATATTTAATTCAATAAAACCTGAATTTTTGAGTTTTCCTCAAGGCATTTCCTTGGAGGTATGTTAAAGGCGGTTGTAACTATTTAGTAGTGCAATGTATCTGAGTAGGGCAGTCAGGGGGATTGTTAAACTGGTTCACAATACTTCTCTTTCTCCATTAGCAGCACTGTTTTTTTAATCCATCCGGTATTTCAGTGAAATTTGACCTAAGCTATTGTAAGGGCTTGTTTTGGCTCAATTCTTCCTGTTTTGATTATCCCTCTCCAGGTTCTTTGCCTTGTTCCGTCCCCCCTCTCTTTTCCTCCTGCTCTTCGCTCCTCATCCTCCTCTATTCCACTTCTTTATGAAGTGACGGAGTGATTAAGGCAGGTGTCTTAGAGGCAGATAACTCTGGAAAGAGCTTTCTGTGTGTCAGAGGTAGTACCAGGGCAGAATGAGCTGCAAAGAAATATGAGATACAATCTCTGCTCTCAAGAATTTATAATCTAGTTGGGAAGATACAATATGAATACATGAAAACTGAAGTAACCAGAAAGGATTTAGATTAAAAGAGAGAAAGTTACAGTACAAGAAGTGTCTTCAGAGAGCACATCTGTCTTGTGAAGGAGCTTCATGGGTCATTAATGCTATAGGTTTAGAGCAAGATGTGTCAGTGGGCCTGGGAAGGCTTCACAGAAGAGACGCAACTTGGCATTAGGCAGGGGAAAGTCCTGGAAGGATATGTAGGGTATGGATGGCTGCGGAAGTTCAATGGAGAAGGAGGAGAGAAGACATTTTTGTTCAAATTAATCTTGGTTTTCCTCCCTCCCTTTTTAGGGCCGCTGGAAGCACCGCCTCCCAACCTTTAGCTCAATCAACATGGCAGGCCACATAGAACGGAGTCCATCTTTGGGCTAAGGAGTTTCTCCTTTGCATCTACCAGGAAATGAAAGAAAACCTGGAGTACATGCTTTTTAGAGGAATTAATTCATTCACTCTTTCATTCATCAGATATTTATTAAGCACCTACTATGTGTTAGGCACTATGCTAGACTGGGATATAGCAGTGAACAAGCAAACGCAAGTCACCCTGACCTCCTGGAATTTAGTAGAGTCAAGTGAACGAAAGCCATTGAACTTCCCCAGCCATCCCTACTCTACATATCCTTTCAGATCTGGCCCCTGCCCAATGCCCAGTTGCATCTCTTCCATGAAGTCTTTCCAGATCACTGACTCATTTTCTTCTACATCGATAGCATTATTGACCCGTGAGGCTAATCCACACAATAGACATACCACCTTACACTATATATATAGGGGACTCTGTACACAGAGAGCAGCTGCCTGCAGCACTGTTACCCCTCCTGATGTGAGATAGGTTTAGAAGTTTGAGACAACCCACCTTCATCCTATCAAGACTTGCTCTAGGAACTAGTTGGTGGTTGGTTGGTAAGTGCCACCACAAGCACCACTTGTCCAAGAGCAGAAACTTTGATTCTGGAGAATAACAAAAACTCCAAGAGAACATATAAATAAAAAAAAGTAAGTGGAATTTCAACATTCAGCTCCAGATTAACGAAGCTAGCAGTGTGGTAAGAATACCACATAGAAACCTCAAAGGTTGGAAAAGGTACATTATAGCCATGGGTGATTTTACCAAGAATTCACATAGCAGGTAGGAACAAGTAGGGCTTTTGAAAAAGTGCCAAAACCTAGGCAGCACAATAGAGATAAATGAGATACACAGTAAAGAGGCAAAATAATAGACTACTGTAATCTGGCCTCTCAGCATGAGACTAAAAGAATGGATTCAAATTCATAAGTCATTTGTCAGCTTTGAATTGATGGAGCCCTGGCTGGTTGGAAAGGCTGGAGTAAGCTGGTTATTCTTCCTTCCAACCCCAAGACGTCCTTCAGAAGGGACCCCCTCTCTCATTCTTTCTCCTACGAGGTTAATAGTTTTTAAAGCAACCACTTTGGGCCCAGCACTGTGCTCAGGGTTTATGTGTGTTAATTGCCACAAAGGCCTGCAGGAGTGTATGAGAGGACACTGGGGCTCAGAGGTGTGGAGTGTCCTGCTTCAAGGCCATTCAGCTAATGCAGAGGCCACAGTTAACCCCAGTGTTTCTAACTTCACCATCGGTGTTCTTCTTACCACAGTCTAGCCCTTCTTGTGTCCTGTGGCTTTGTTCCCCTTTAGCACAGAACCCGTGACCTCAGTTTGAGAGGCAAAGCACCAGTCCCATAAAAGTGAGCACCAGCGAGCCAAACGGTCTAGAAACAGTGCTTTCCAAAGATAAAGTGCAGGGATAGCCCTTTTAATTACCTACTTCTGGGGCTGTCTAAAGTTAGAGTCTGCTAAGCTCATAATTTAAAAGACAGGTTACATCTTGTAGTGTCAGAAAGTTAAGGAAGTGCTAAAAACAAACAAATAAACAAAAAAAACCAAACCTACATTGATGGGAGTATGTCAAAAGGACACAGGAACCAATATGAAAGAACACCCAATGGCCAAAGCTGGAAAATTTTGAGCAACTAAATAAAGTAGTATTGGATTATGACCCAACATATGAAACAAATATCCCAGAATGCATACTAAGATAAATAAATGAGTAAATAAATAAGTAGAGGGGAAGAGACAAATCTTCTGCTCAGAAAAATTCTAAATAATTTATGTAGATACTCCATCCTAAGCATGGGCTGTGCATAGCGACTTCATCCCAAAGTACAGTATGGAAGGGAGCAAGGGAGCAGCTTTACAGTGGAGAAACCTGACAGACAGCACCTCAGCCAGGTGATCAAGGTCAACACCAACAGTGATAAATCATGTTGATAGTATGTAGTCTTGATTTGGTGTGATGAAAATGACCCTCTACCTCTGTAGTCTTCCTCCCCCAAACCCATAACCTCAGTCTAATCATGAGAAAAATAGCATACAAACCTCAATAAAAGAGCGTTCTACAAAATGCCTGACCAGTACTTCTCAAAACTGTCAAGATCATCAAAAATAAGGAATGCCTGAGAAACTGTCACAGTTAACAGAAGCTTAAGGAGCGGTGGCAGCTAAATGTAATGTGGATAGGATTCTGGATCAGAAAAAGGAGGACATTAGGTAAAAACTAAGAATATCTGAATAACATATGGAGTTTGGTTAATAAAATGTATTAATATTGGTTCATTAATTGTAACAAACGTATCATACTAATGTAAAACAAAGGAGCCCTGGCAGCGCAATGGTTAAGGGCTTGGCTGGTAACTGAAAAGTGAGCTGGTGATTTGAACCCACTAGCAGCTCTGTGGGAGCAAAGACCTGGTGATTTGCTTCCATAAGGACTCTAGCCTAGAAAACTCTGTGGGGCAGTTCTACTCTGTCCTATAGGGTCATTATGAGTCAGAATTGACTTGACGGCACACAACAACAACAACAATGTAGAACAAAACTAGTTGCTGTCTAGTCAATTCTGACTCATGGAGACCCCATGTGTGTCAGAGTAGAACTGCTCCATAGGGTTTTCAATGAATGGTTTTTCAGAAGGTAGATCGCCAGGTCTTCTTCTGAGGCACCTCTGGGTGGACTTGAACCTGCAACCTTTCTGTTAGCAGCTAAGCATGTTAACTGTTTGTACCACGCAGACTCCATACTAATGTAAGATGTTAATCATAGGTGAAACAGGGTGTGGAATATATGGGAACTCTTTGTACTATCTTCTCGATTTTTCTATAAAATTGTTTAAAAAATAGTTTACTAAAAAAACCCAATAGATTAAATTTTATTAGCGGGATGTTTTGAGCATGAATTGAAAATGCGTAACAGAGACCAGGAATTGTTGCTCTCTGTGATGCTGTTTACTGCAAGTCCAGTCCTGTCCTTAACCTTCTGCTCATACCAAGGGCTATCCAGGAGGCCCTCTTGGTCTTTGGAATGGTTTGGTGTAGGAAGTTGCCTCCTGGGAAGCCAGGGGCGTAGGAAACCAAGCCTTGTACCTTCTTTAACCCTGATATCCTGACCTAGAGGAGAACAGTGTTGGGGCTTGGAGCAGACTTTTCTGGGACAGTGCTTGGCTATGGGGGTATGTTGAGAACACCCTCAGAAGTCAGGCCGGCTTCCTGGCTTTCTCCCCACACACTCATGGGCCCACGTTGTCCCCTCCCAGAATGCCCTTGCAAATGCCTTTGTAAAATGTTGCCAACCCAAATACTATTTTTTATTCTGCACTCCATTCATTTAAACACATTTTCATTGAGCACCTGCTACGTGCCTTGCACTGTACTAGGTGCTGGGTCTATAATACATTTCTGTAGGAGAGAGAGATGATAAAAGTAAACTGATGGATGATACAAACTATTATAAACACCTTGAAAGAAACAGAGTTCTGTGATAGAGACTAAGAGGAGGAGTCCTAATTTAGCTAGGATAGTTAGAAAAGGTCTCAACTCAATGCTCACCTCCTAGGAGAGGCCTTCTCCCTCACCAGTGGTGTATCTAGGGTATTATAACAGCTCCGGGCTAGTGGCACCACTGAGCAGTTTCTATCAACCCAATATGGCCCAACGCTCTTCCTCAAGCACAGTAATGTGTTAATTAAAAGATTAACGAGCCTGTGTTGTATTTTTGAGCTGATATTGTGGTAAAGTTATGTAAAAGAAGGATACCACTCTTCTGGAGCTAAAGAGAAAGAAGGAAACCAAAGACTCAAAGAGGAAACTAGTCTACAGAACCAATAGTCTACATGAACAATGACATCACCTAATTTGAGACCAGAACTAGATGGTGCCCGCCTACCACTACTGACCATTCTGACTAGGGACTCAATAGATGGTCCTGCAGAGAATGGGAGAAAAATGTAGAACAAAATTCAAATTTCTAAAAAAAAAAGTCAGACTTACTGGACCGGTAGAGACTAGCTGAACCCCAGAGAGTATTGCCCTGAGATACTCTTTAAACTTGGAACTCAAACCACTCCCAGGGGTCATCTTCCAACCAAATGACCCACAAAATAAATAATATCACCCGTGAGTACTGTGCTTCTCAAAATAATCATCCAGATGAAACAAATGGTTAACATTTACCCTAGACCAAAGATGAGAAGACTAGAGGGGACGAGGAAGTTAGATTAATGGAAACAGAACAACCAAAATGGTAATATCAAGAATGACGATACATTGTGAAGAATGTAACCAATGTCACTGAACAATATATACACAAATTGTTAAATGCAAACCTAATTTCCTTGTAAACTTTCACCAAAAACAGTAAAATACTAAAAAAAAAAAAAAAAAAAAAAGAGAGGTGTCAGATGGTTGGACAGGGGCACAATTTCAGTGCTTGCCATAGATGACATTTTCTGCAGATATATGCTGGCAGTACAGGCTTAATAGAAACTACTCAGTGGCGCCACTTGCTTAGGACTGGTGCAATACCTGCCGTAATTGCCATACCCTAGTATGCCTGCTTCACATCTCCAAGCCTAGTCATTCTCTGCTACATTAGCCTATTTTAGTCTTCATAGCACTTACCAGTAATGGAGCTTATTTCTTTACAGATTTATTATGGTCTGTCTCTCACATGAAAATGTTAGTTCCTTGAGGGCAGGGACTCTGCCTAGTCCAGCACCCAATGGGTGATCAAGAGTAATTGTTGCCTGACTGGCCAGGCAATTAATGCCTCACAGGTCATGGTGGTAAGGAGTCTGGACTTATTAAGTGCAAAGGGAACCCACTGAAAGAATTTAAGCATGAGTGACATAATTCAATTTATGTTTTGAAAAGGTCATTTTCACTGTGTGTGGATACTTGATTGAAGGGAGCAAAACCAATGCGGAAAGATGTGGTAATAGGCCAGCCACTGCAGAAGTCTAGGCAAGAAATGGTAGTAGTTTGTTCCAGAGTTGGGAGTGGAGAAGGAGAGAAGAGACTGGATTTGAGTGGGATTTAAGAGGTAGACAGGACTTGGGTGATTTCATTTTGGCAAGTGAAGAAGAAAAAGGGACAAAGGATGATGCCCAGGTTTCTGGCTTGGGCCCTGGGTGGTTGGTGGTGCCATTTACTGATGTGGGGATACTGCAGAAGGAAGGGATGTTTTGGAGAGATGGGAGGTGGTGGTTCCATGCATGTTACTTTTCTCTGCACATCGTTATGTATTCAGCAACTTTTATGAAGTAGTAAAAGAAAGAAAAAATAGTCATGAAATGAGAAAACTTTTTTGGGGGGGCGAAAAACGAGAATTATGATATAGGCAGGAAGTACGCCTCTGTGAAAATATGACTCAGGAGATATCCAGTATCTGTATAAACATTTCCACGTTTAGGGGCTCAAAGTAGTGTAGAATTTACCTGCTAAGTGCATCATGGGTGTGCTGAATTGTCAGCTCATGGTTGGGCAGAGGCGGAGCTTTCTGTCTGTGGTTCATCTTAACTCGATGACATCTGCAAAGATCTTATTTCCCAACAAGGTCACATTCACATGTACTGAACATACCATTTGGGGGGACAAACTTCAACTCACGCTGGAAGGGGAATGAGATAAAATACCTGGGTATTTCACTGAGAATTCCTATGTGTTAGCCTCAAGTATCTTTCTTATTTCTCATAGCCATTCTCTGAGGTATAGTCTGTCATTATCCCCTTTACAGATGAGGAAACTAAAGCAAAAAGAGAAGATTGCTCAAGGTCTCACATCTAGGAAGGAGAATTAGACTCCATAGACAGGTTTTTCTGTCTGCAAAACCCATGCCCTTGGATTTTTTTTGCTAAATTGCCTCCTGTTACAATCAAGCTACGTCTGCTTTCAGACGTAATATTATAGATTAGCCTAATATCTTACATTCTTATAAAGAAAACAATATACTTCTTTTCTCAGGCAGGATAAAAGTGGTAGAGTTTTGCTTGTGGCTGGGAGAGAAATGGAGTCAACCTCAAAAATGATTTTCTGTAGGATATGTAAAAATTTCCTATTAACTTATCTATTTGAACCACACTACCAATATAGAAACTTAAGTGAAATTATATATTTATCATTAAGAAAATTTTCTGGATAGAATCAACACGGAGCTTTTTTTCTTTTTTCTCCAAGAAAGCAATCACTGCCCAGGTGCTGTGTTTTGCTCTGCTGGGAGTGAACACTTAATATTTGATGATTTGCTTTGCCTGTGCATGAGCCTCAGTGTTTCCACACTAGGTTTTATAGATCCGTCTTTGGTTGGCTTTTGGGAAGACTTATCCAACTCTCCCATGGAAATCCTCAATTCTTCTGATTCTTTCAATATTTCATGAGTTCTCAAGCAAGTCATTGTAAACAGAGAGAAATCGGCAACGTTTTCTATGTTTCTATCGCACCATGACACTAAACCCACTGCCGTTGAGTCGATTCTGACTCATAGCGACCCTATAGGGTTTCCAAGGCTGTAAATCTCTATGGAGGCAGACTGCTGCATCCTTCTCCCACGGAGTGGCTGGTGGTTTCCAACTGCTGACCTTTTCGTTAGCAGTTGATCACTTTAACCACGGAGCCACCATTGCACGATAGGTCAGGCAGATTATCCAATAGGCAAGGTAAGCACTGTGCTTACCTTGCTTACCAGATCATCTGTAGTGAACAATTTCACCACATCCAGGCTCTGCTTCTAGGTATGGGTGGCATCTGTCTCTCTCCCAACAGCACAGCACCTTCCTACAGAATCAATGACTCTTTTCAAATTTATGATCCCTGACAGGGGCAGATGACCCAGTAAGCAAGGTAAGCACAGGCTTACTTGCACTTACTTACTAACCTGTAGTGAAAATTTCACATGCTCCTTTTCTTTACACCTCATTCCAGAAATTGGAACCTATGACTTTAGTATAGTTGCTGTTCTTTGTAAAGCATCGTGTTTTTTTTTTTTTTTTTGCTTTCTACAATTTATTTTTATTTTTTAATTTTTTGTTTGTTGTTGTAGTTTAAATGATGTTTACATTTCAAGTTAGTCTCCTATACAAAAATTTATACTTACATTGCTATGTGACTCTAATTGCTCTCCCCATACTGTGACAGCACACTCCTCCTTTCCACCCCTGATTCCCCATGTCCATTCAGCCAGCTCCTAACCCTCTCTGCCTTCCCATCTCACCTCCAGACAGAAGCTGCCCATTTAGTCTCTTATATCTACTTGAGCTAAGAGGCACACTCCTCATGATTATCACTTTATATCCCACAGTCCAGTACAATCCCAGTCTGAAGAGATGGCCTTGGAAATTGTTTTAGTTCTGGGCTGTTAGAGAATCCGGGGGCCATGATTTCCGGGGTTCCTCCAGTCTCAGTCAGACCATTAAGTCTGGTCTTCTTACTAGAATTTGAGTCTGCACCCCACCTTTCTCCTGTTGTGTTCCCTGTCAGGGTGGTCATTGGTGGTAGCCGGGCACCATCCAGTTCTTCTGGTCTCAGGCTGATGAAGTCTCTGGTTTATGTGGCCCTTTCTGTCTCTTGAGCTAATACTTTCCTTGTGTCTTGGTGTTCTTCAATTCTCCTTTACTCCAGGTAGCTGGGACCAATTGATGCATCTTAGATGGCCACTTGGAAGCTTTTAAGACCCCAGATGCCACTCACCAAACCAGGATACAGAACATTTTCTTAATAAACTTTGTTATCCCAATTGACCTAGATGTCTCCTGAAAGCATGGTCCCCAGACCCCTACCCCTGCTACTTTGTCACTCAAAGTGTTTGATTCAGGAAACTTCTTAGCTTTGGTTTAGTCCAGTTGTGTTGGCATCCCCTGTAGTGTGTGCTGTCCTTCCCTTCACCTAAGATAATTCTTATCTACTATCTAGTTAGTAAATAACCGTCACCCTCCCTCCCCACCCTCGTAACCATGAAAGAATGTTTTCTTCTGTGTTTAAACCTTTTCTTGAGTTCTTATAATAGTGGTCTCATACAACATTTGTCCTTCTGTGACTGACTAAATTCACTCAGCATAATACCCTCCAGATTCCTTCATGTTATAAGATGTTTCACGGCTTCGTTGTTGTTCTTTACCATTGCATAGTATTCCATTGTGTGGATATACCAAATTTGTTTATCCATTCATCCACTGATGGGCACCTAGTTTGTTTCCCCCTTTTTGCTATTGTGAACAGTGCTGCAATGAACATGGGTGTACATGTATCTATTCATGTGACAGCTCTTATTTCTCTAGGATATATTCCAAGGAGCAGGATAGCTGGATCCTATGGTACTTCTATTTCTAGCTCTTTAAGGAAGCATCAAATCAATTTCCAAAGTGGTTGTACCATTTTATATTCCCACTAACAGTGTGTAAGTGTTTCAGTCTCTCTGCAATCCTTCCAGCATTTATTATTTTGTGTTTTTTGGATTAATGCTAGCCTTGTTGGTGTGAGATGATATCTCATTGTAGTTTTGATCTGCGTTTCTCTAATGGCTAATGATCATGAGCATTTCTTCATGGGTCTGTTAGCCGCCTGAATATCTTCTTTGGTGAAGTGCCTGTTCATATCCTTTGCCCATTTTTTTTTTTTTTTTTTTTTTTTTTTTAAGGATTTGGTCTGAGTTTAATTTTTTTTTTTTTTTAATATATATTTTATTGTACTTCAGGTGAAAGCTTACAGAGCAAATAGTTTCTCATGAAATAGTAGTACACATGTTGTTCTATGACATTGGTTAACAACCCCACAACGTATTAAGCCTCTAAATTCTCAACCTTTTTTTTTTGATGAAAATTACAGATGTCCTTTGCCCATTTTTTAATTTGGTTATTTGTCTTTTTATTGTTGAGGTTTTGCAGTATCTTGTAGATTTTAGAGATCAGATGCTGATCGGATTTGTTGTAGCCAAAAATTTTTTTCTAGTCTGTAGGTTGTCTTTTTACTCTTTTGGTAAAGTCTTTTGATGAGCATAAGTGTTTGATTTTTAGGAGCTGCCAGTTATCTAGTCTCTCTTCTGGTGCTTGTGCATTGTTACTTATGGTTTGTATTGGGTTTATGCCATGTATCAGGGCTCCTAGCATTGTCCCTGTTTTTTCTTCCATGATCTTCATCATTTTCAATTTTATATTTAAGTCTTTGATCCATTTTGAGTTAGTTTTGGTGCATGGTGTGAGGTATGGGTCTTGTTTCAGTTTTTTGCACATGGATATCCAGTTATGCCAGCACCATTTGTTAAAGAGACTGTCTTTTCCCCAATTAACAGAGTTTGGGCCTTTGTCAAATATCAGCTGTTCATAGCTGGATGAATTTATGTCTGGATTCTCTATTCTGTTACATTGGTCTATGTATCTGTTGTTGTACCAGCACGAGGCTGTTTTAACTAGTGTGATGGTATAATAGGTTCTAAAATCAGGTAGTGTGAGGCTTCCTACTTTGTTTTTCTTCTTGAGTAATGCTTTACTTATCCGGGGTGTCTTCCCTTTCCATATGAAGTTGGTGATTTGTTTCTCCATCTCATTAAAAAATGCCAATGGAATTTGAATTGGGATTGCATTGTATCTGTAGATCACTTTGGGTAGAACTGACATTTTCACAATTTTGAGTCTTCCTATCCATGAGCAAGGTATGTTTTTCCACTTATGCAGGTCTCTTTTGGTTTCTTGCAGTAGTGTCTTGTAGTTTTCATTGCATAGGTCTTTTACATCTCTGGTTAGATTTATTCCTAAATATTTTATCTTCTTGGGGGCTATTGTAAATGGTATTGATTTGGTGATTTCCTCTTCGAGGTTCTCTTTGTTGGTGTAAAGGAGTCCAACTGATTTTTTTATGATTATCTTGTATCCTGAAACTTTGCTGAAATCTTCTATTAGTTCCAGCAGTTTTCTTGTGGATTCTTTGGCGTTTTCTGTGTATAAGATCATATCATCTGCAAATAGAAATACTTTGACTTCTTCCCTACCAATTTGGATGCCTTTATTTCTTTTTTCTAGTCTAATTGGTCTGGCTAGGACCTCCAGCACAATGTTGAATAAGAGTGGTGATAGAGGGCATCCTTGTCTGGTTCCCGTTCTCAGGTGGAATGCTTTCAAACTCTCTCCATTTAGGATGATGTTGGCTGCTGGCTTTGTATAAATGCCCTTAATTATATTGAGGAATTTCTCTTCTATTCCTATTTTTGTTGAGAGTTTTTATCATGAATGGGTGTTGGATTTTGTCAAATGCCTTTTCTGCATCGATTGATAAGATCATGTGGTTCTTGTCTTTTGATTTGTGTGATGGATTACATTGATTGCTTTTCTAATGTTGAACCACTCCTGCATACCTGGTATAAATCTCACTTGATCATGGTGAATTATTTTTTTGATATGTTATTGATTTCTGTTAGCTAGAATTTTGTTGATGATATTTGTGTCAATGTTCACTAGGAATATTGGTCTGTAATTTTCTGTTTTTGTGGTGTCTTTACCTGGTTTTGGTATCAGGGTTATGCTGGTTTCATAGAATGAGTTTGGGAGTATTCTATCCTTTTCTATGCTCTGAAATACCTTTAGTAGTAGTGGTGTTAACTCTTCTCTGAAAGTTTGGTAGAATTCTCTAGTGAAGCCATCCGGGCCAGAGCTTTTTTTTGTTGGGAGTTTTTAAATTACCTTTTCAATCTCTTCTTTTGTTATGGGTTTCTTTAGTTGTTCTACCACTGTTTGTGTTAGTTTAGGTAGGTAGTGAGTTTCTAGAAATTTGTCCATTTCCTCTAGGTTTTCAAATTTGTTAGAGTACAATTATTCATAATATTCTGTTATGATTCTTTTAATTTCAGTTGGGTCTGTTGTGATATCACCCATCTCATTTCTTATACAGGTTATCTACTTCCTCCCCTGTTTTTCTTTTGTCAGTTTGGCCAATGGTTTATCAATTTTGTTGATCTTTTCAAAGAACCAGTTTCGGTCTTGTTAACTCTTTCAGTTGTTTTTCTATTATCTATTTCATTTAATTCTGCTCTAATTCTTATTATTTCCTTCTTCTGGCACCTGAGGGCTTCTTTTTCTGCTCTCTTTCTACTTGTTCCAGTTGTAGGGTTAATGTTTTGATTATGGCCCTTTCTTCTTTTGGGATGTGTGCATTTATTGCTATAAACTGACCTCTGGGCACTGCTTTTGCTGTGTCCCAAGGGTTCTGGTAGGATATGTTTTCATTCTCATTTGATTCTATAAATTTCTTTATTCTATCCTTAATGTCTTCTATAACCCAGTAGTTTTTGAGCAAGGTGTTGTTCAGTTTCCATGTGTTTGTTTTTTCCTTGCTTTTTCTGTTATTGATTTCTACTTTTATGGCTTTATGGTCAGAAAAGATGCTTTGGATTTTGTTAAGGCTTGCTTTATGGCCTAATATGTTTTCTGTTATGGAGAATGTTCCATGTGCATTGGAAAAGAAAGTATACTTGGCTGCTGTTGGGTGGAGTGTTCAGTATATGTCTATGAGATCAAGCTGGTTGATTGTAGCATTTAGATCTTCCATGTCTTTGTTGAGCTTCTTTCTGGATGTTCTGTCCTTCACCGAATGTGGTGTGTTGAAGTCCCCTACTACTATTGTGGAGTTGTCTATCTCTCTTTTCAGTGCTGTTAGAGTTTGTTTTATGTATTTTGGAGCCCTGTCATTGGGTGCATAAATATTTATTATAGTTATGTCCTCCTGGTGTATTGACCCTTTAATCATTATATAGTGTCCTTCCTTATCCTTTGTGATGGATTTTACTTTAAAGTCTATTTTGTCAGAGATTAATATTGCCACTTCTGCTCTTTTTTGAGTGTTGTTTGCTTGATACATTTTTTTCCCATCCTTTGAGTTTTAGCTTGTTTGTGTCTTTAAGTCTAAGGTGTGTCTCTTGTAGGCAGCATATAGACGGATTGTGTTTTTTATCCAATCTTCCACTCTCTGTCTCTTTATTAGTGCATTTAGTCCATTTACATTCAGTGTAATTATTGATAGGTATGAGTGTAGTGCTGTCATTTTGGTGTCTTTTTTTTTTTGTGTTTTTGACAGTTTCTTTGTTCCACTTAATTTTCTGTGCTGCGTCGTTTTTCTTTATGTGTTTTCTTTTCATCTTTTTCATTGTTGTTGATTTTGTTTGCAGTGTCTTTATATTTTTGTTGTTTTTTATTTTGGTGTGTAGGATTGTTAGTTTCCTTTGTAGTTACCTTAATATTTACCCCTGTTTTTCTAAGTTTAAACCAGTCTTTTATTTCTTTGTATCGCCTTGACTTCTTCTCCATATGAAAAATCTATGTCTACATTTTTTAAGTCCCTCTGTTTGTTTTAATATTGCCGTCTTTTGCATATTGACATCTGTTTCCCTATTTTCGGTGTTTTAGCTTTGATTTATCTTTATGACTTCCCTATCTGGGTTGATATCTGGTTGCTTGGTCCTGTGTTCTAGTTTTGGGTTGTTATTGGATGTTATTGGTTTTCTAACCAGAGGACTCCCTTTAGTATTTCTTGTAATTTTGGTTTGGTTTTTGCAAATTCCCTAAACTTCTGTTTATCTGGAAATGCCCTAATTTCGCCATCATATTTGAGAGACAGTTTTGCTGGACATATAATTCTTGGCTGGCAGTTTTTTTCCTTCAAGGCTTTATATATGTCATTCTATTGCCTTCTTGCCTGCATGGTTTCTGCTGAGTAGTCCGAGCTTATTCTTATTGACTCTCCTTTGTAGATGACTTTTTGTTTATCCCTAGCCGCTCTTAAAATTTTCTCTTTATCTTTGGTTTTGGCAAGTTTGATTATAATATGTCTTTGTGACTTTCTTTTGGGAGCTACCTTATGCGGGGTTTGATGAGCATCTTGGATAGATATCTTGTCATCTTTCACGATATCAGGAAAGTCTTCTGCCAACAAATCTTCAACAATTCGCTCTGTATTTTCTGTTATCCCACCCTGTTCTGGTACTCCAACCACTCGTAGGTTATTCGTCTTGATAGAATCCCACAGAATTCTTAGGGTTTCTTCATTTTTTTAAATCCTTTTATCTTATTTTTCCTCAAATAAGTTGGTGTCAAGTGCTTTATCTTCAATCTCACTAATTCTGACTTCTATTGCCTCAATTCTCCTCCTATGACTTTCTACTGAGTTGTCTAATTCTGAAATTTTATTGTTAATCTTCTGGATTTCTGATTGCTGTCTCTCTGTGGATTCTTGCAGCCTGTTAAATTTGTCATTATGCTCTTCTCTAATCTTCTTAATTTCCTCTATTGTGTATTCTGGGTTTTGCTTAATTTCCTTCCTAATCTCTTGAAGAGATTATTCTTTTGTATTTTGCCTCTGATAATTCCAAGTAATTTTCCTCCTGTGGAAAATTTCTACATTCTTATTTTGGGAGCTTGCTGAAGCCATCCTGGACTGCCTGTTTATGTGATTTGATATTGACTGTTGTCTCCAAGCCATCAATAAGGTATTATATTTATTTATTTTATGTTTGCTTACTGTGTCTTAGCTTCTTGTTTTGTTTTGATATGCCCAAATAGGCTGCTCGTATGAGCTTTTTGATTATTGGCAACTTTGAAGTTCTAATGTCCTGTCACCAGGTGGTTAGATCTGTTACTAGGTATGCGAGCTCAGGAGTCCACCCACTCCTCCTGTATGGATTCAGCTCAGGTGCCCAGGTAGATAGCCACCAAGTGTGTGGTGACAGCTCTCACCTACAGTCCTAGACAGGCATGGGTGATTGGTGTAGGCACAGGCATCTGGCTGCAGCAGGGGGACACGCTTTGAGCAAGGCAGAGGACTGATGGCTGCCCCCGAGTGTACAGGAGGAAAAAGTGTCCCTGTTCCTTAGAGGGCACAGATGGGTAGGTTTTGCAGCCAGAATATGAGCACCCAGTTTTGTTGGCTGTAAGGACTAGGGGGCACCTCTTATTCTTGGGCCCCTATCACAGGTGGCTAGGTGGCATGTGTGGAGCCACCAGTCCTCAGGTCCCTGATGTGGGTAGGTGAAGACCCTGCTTAATGGGCAGAGCAGTGTCCAATGTCACGAACTTGCCACTTCACAGCTGAAACAGTTGAAGTTATACTTCAGGTATATACCCTGTTGTACTGCAGTAATGAGGGCCTATGCTGTTGAAATGGGCCCACACAAGTCTCTGCAGGAGGAAAGGCACTCAAAGTCCATGAATCCCTTATGCCTGTGCCCAGGCAAAAGACGCTGCGCCAACCCTGAGTTCCTGGCTTAAGGGAGCTGGCAGTTTATTTTTTCCTCTGTTTGTTAATTCGTTCACTCTCTAAGGCAGGGAGAATGGTTCCGGGCGTCTGACGGATCCTACTTCTGGCCCAGGGGACTAGGCAATTGCTGAAGCCAGTCCAGGACCCAGTGCAGAGCAGGGAGTGGGGAGGTAAATGGGAGAGGGGTTTTTCCCTGAGGGGGGTGTTTTTGATCTATGCGGTAGGCCAGATGCAAGTACTTATCTTTCACCGATTGAGGCCTGCTTCTCACTGGTTCTGAGTGGCCAAGTAGACTCTCTGCTGCTGAGTCTCTCCCAGTGCAGAAAACACCTCCCCAGCACTGCTGCTTGCCTGCCTTACCGCGCACCACGAGCTGATCAGGCCTGAAGGGCTGTGGTTCCCGCCAGGTCAGGTCTGGCAACTCCTCACTGCTTCTGAACCATCTCTCCCTCCCTCTGCCACTCAGTTGGGTTCCTCAACTTTATCTTTGATGTTCAGGGCTCCTAGATTGTCATATATAATCAATGCACTTGTTTTTTCGGGTCTTTGTTGTAAGAGGGTCCACTGGAAACATCTGACTACTCCACCATCTTGGCCCTGCCTCTCTGTAAAGCATCGTTTTTGATGGTTGCTAAATGAACAGCAGGCAAAAAGGTTGACCTCAATGCATGTTTAAAATGTAGCCCGTTGCTGTTGAGCTGATTCTTTCTCATAGTGACCCTATAGGACAGAGTAGAGCTGCCCCATAGGGTTTCTAAGGCTGTAAATCTTTACGGAAGCAAACTGTTACATCTTTCTCCCCTGGAGCTGCTGGTGGGTTTAAACCGCCAACCTTCCAGTTAGCAGCTGAATGCATAACCTACTGTGCCACCAGAGCTTCTCTAAAAATGCAGCAGGACAGATTTTTCAGATTTCTCTCCTCTCTTTTGTCAGACTCCTCCTCCTCAAAAAAAAAAAAAACAAAAAAAAAACCCAAACCAGTTGCCTTTGAGTTGATCCTGACTCATGGTGACCCTATATGTTTCAGAGTAGAACTGTGCCCCATAAGGTTTTCATGGCTGTGACCTTTCAGAAGTAGATTTCTAGGCCTTTCTTCTGAAGCACCTCTGACTGTGTTCAAACCACCAACCTTTCAGTTAGTAGCCAACAGCTTAAGTGTTTATGCCATCCAGGGCCTCTAATCACTCACCTCAAAGGTCTTGAATTGGTATTTTCCACCAACCACCAGTGGGGACATCTTCTCTCCTCACCTCTTCTTTAGCCTACAGGTACCCTGGGGTGTCATGAGGGCAGTTGTCCATGTGAAGTAGGCAGATGGAAATCACTTAAAATCATCCATATATCAGTCTTATGAACAAAGACTTGGGGCACTGCTGTTTCTCCTGATGAAGAATCAGAGGGTGGAGAAGTTCATGCTAATCAAGAGCACTCTCAATGGGCACCAGCAGGAGAATCAGCTGGCATAGGCCCTGGGTGCCAGAGGGGGAGGTCAGCGGGTGAAGCAACCTCTGCAGGTCCCACTCCCCTAGCTCTTCCTTCTTGAGTGGCTTTCCCAGGTCAGTCCCCAGGCTCCCTGGCTACCCCCTCACTTTTTACCAGGCCCCATTTCTGACTTCCTCTTGGTCTTAGATAGATCCAGAGAGCCTTCTCTCTTCCTTCTCATGTTCCTCTGAGGGATGGAGACAGAGAGGATGGAAACTCCTCAGTGGCTAGCCCTGTGGGACTAAAAGGTGACTTGGTGGGGAAAGTAAAGAATTGGTTTAGACCATCCTCTGTGCTCCAGTGTGCCTGTGGTCAGCCAACAGTAATCTGTTACTATCTTCTTTCTGATGTTAGCTTTATCCGCAGGGCCTTCCAGCCTTGTCGGTGTCCCCAGGCGGTTACATACAGAGTCAGAGAACACAAACCTTCCTTCCAGCTGCCCCCTCTGTCCATCTCTGCAGTCTCAGCAAGCTCCCCATATTGTGCTTTCTTTTATCCTGTATGCCCTTGGGATTTGGCCTGCTTCTCTCTCTTATTTCTAAATGTTCCCTCTCCTGGCGCTGTCTTCAAAGCATGATGCATCTTTTTCATCAGCCCTGCTTCCTTGCTCACTTTGAAATAAGTTCACAATATTTTTTACTTTCAAGGGTTTTTTACTGTCAGTCTCTCCAAGGAGATGACATAAGTAACAAATATTTGGATAGGAATACAGAGAAATAGCAGTTGAACATTGCCATGAGTTTTACTCTGAGACACAAATGGGGCTGGGTGTCTTCTAATCCTCTCTTCTCTAAACTCCTTCTGTAAGTGGTATTGTGATAATTCCTCTGGTTTTTGCCTGAAGTGTTTGTTTCTATCCAGCCTTCTCTGGGTCAAGTGCTGAACCAAAGTGCTTAAATTTTAGGTACTTTTAGTTTGGTACCTAAAATTTAAGAACTTTAGTTTGGTGAGGAATCCTGGTGGCATAGTGGTTAAGAGCTCAGCTGCTAACCAAAAGGTTGGCAGTTCGAATCCACCAGCTGTTCTTTGGAAACCCTATGAGGCAGTTCTACTCTGTCCTATAGGGTCGCTATGAGTCGGAATCAACTCGACGGCAATGAGTTGTTGTTTTTTTTTTGGTACCACTTCTGGGATTGCCAGTCACTTTTCTTGACCATAATAGGAGCTCCCTACAGAAGGCACTTCCTGTTGGCTCCAGTAAGGTACTTCCTGTTAGCACCCTTCAGGCCACCTTATCTGGATCTGGCAGGCTGCCTCAGTGCCTTTTGGTGGTCCCTGTGGCTCCAGCCTTTGGAAGTCCTCTCCTGTGCCCTGGCCCTCTTCTCTCTTCCAGTCTGGTTTGCATCTAATTTAGTCACAGGCAAGCTGTTCATTCTTGATCCATTCTTAGGTGAAGAAAACCAGCTCCTTCAGATATTGTTTATAACATTCTTTTTTGGGCCCAGAAGATCTCATTAATAAACATTATTGATTATTAATTACAGGAGCCTATGCAGGGCCCTGGTGGCACAGTGGTTAAGACCTATGGCATGCTATGGCTGCTAACCAAAGGGTCAGCAGTTCAAATCCACCAGCTGCTCCTTGGAAACCCTATGGAGCAGTTCTACTCTGTCCTACAGGGTCTCTATGAGGCAGAATTGACTCGATGGCAAAGGGTTTGTTTTTTTGGTTTTTAATGGTTAAATAAGTCGATTCTGGAGTTGGACAGTCTGTCTTGTGGTAGTAGCTGTGTGACTTTGAGAAATTTACTCAACATCTTAGAGTAGGGATAGTAAGAGATCTACGTATATGGTGTGGTTGTTGTGAAGTGTGATGGCTAAGATTGTGTGTCAGCTTGGCTGGGCCATGATTCTCAGCATTTATATGTGATCATCTTCATGATGGGATGCTCTGAGTAGCCAATCAGTTGAAAGGGAGTTTCCTTGGTTGTGTGGCCTGCATTCAAATATAAGCGGACCTTCTGGCTTTTGCCTACCCTGGATCCTGCAGCTGCCTCCTGTTCATCTGACCTCTAGTTCTTGGGACTTGAGCTACCAGCTCATCTACTGATCTTGAGATTTGTCGATCTTCACAGCCTGTGAGCAAGAGCCCTGCTCTCCAACCCGCCAATCTTGAGTTCGCCAGCCCCGGCAGCTGTGTGAATCAGGAGAAACCTTGTGGTCTTTTCTGCTGTCATGGATTGAATTGTGTCCCCTGGAAATATCTGTCAACTTGGCTGGGTCATGATTCCCAGCATTATAGGATTGTTTATGGTTTTGTAAATCTGATGTGATTTCCTTATGTGTTGTAAACTGTGTCACTATGATGAGGTTATACTGATGAGGTTTACAAGATTAGACAGTGTCTTAATCCAATCTCTTCTGAGATATAAAAGAGAGAAGGACACATGGGAACCTCATACCACCAAGAACCCAGTGCTGGGAGCAGAGCGCTTCCTTTGGACCTGAGGTTCCTGTGCAGAGAAGCTCCAAGACTGAGGGAAGACTTATGACATGGGCCTTCCTCCAGAGCCAATGGAGAAAGCGTTCCTCAGAGCTGATGCACTGAATTTGGACTTGTAGGTTACTGGACTGTGACAGAAAAAACTTCTCTTTGTTAAAGCCATCCACGTGTGGTATTTCTGTTAGAGCAGCACTAGATGACTAAGAGACCTGCCAATCTTGGAATTCGTTGATCTTCACAGCCTGTGAACAAGAGTCCTGCCCTCTGACCTGCTGACCTTGGGTTTGCCAGCTGCTGCGGCTACGTGAATCAGGAGAAGCCGCTATCCTGACCCATGGACTTGGCACATTCCGGCCTGTACAATCTCATGAGCCATTCCCTTGATATAAATCTCTCTCTATATATATTTATACATTTTACTGGTTTTACTTCTCTAGAGAACCCAGCCTAAGACATGAAGATTAGCTATAGAGCTCTCAGCACAGGATCTGACTTGTGGTATGTATTAGTTTCCTCAGGCTGCTGTAACAAAGAACCACAAATTGGGTGGCTTATAGGAACAGAAATTTATTGTCTCACACTTCTGGTAGCTAGAAGTCTGAATTCAGGGTATTGGCATGGTCATGAGTTCTCTGACGGCTCTAGAGGGGGATCCTTTCTTGTCTCTCCCAGCTCTGGTAGCCCCAGGTATTCCTTGGCTTGTAGATGCATCACTCCAGTCTCTGTGCCTCTTCTCTTTTATAAGGACACTGTTCATATTGGATTGGGACCCACCCAACTTCAGTATGACCTCACGTTAACTGGTAACATCTTCAAAGACTCTATTTCCAAACAAGACCATATTCATGTACTGGGGGGTTAGAACTTCAACATACCTTTTCTGGGGACACAATTCAATCCGTAATATGGTACATGCTCAGTAAATCTTAGCTGTTATTATCCTTACTTTAGAGGTGAAGAAACAGGCCCAGAGAAATCGGGTTACTTACTCAAAGTCATCCAGCCAGAAAATGGAGAAGCTGAGTCCCAAACCCAAGGCAGGCTGCTCCAGAACCCTCTCTCTTAGCTTGTTGGCAGCTCCATGTCTCCAGCCAGCCTGACCCATCAACCCCCTCTGATAGCTCCCACTTGACCTTCTGTCCTCTTGTGTGTGCACTGGCTCCCTTACCAGGGTGCTTCTCAGGCTCTAGGGAGACTGGTGCCGAGCTCGCCTGCATAGCAGAGCCCATTAGCCATCCAGTTCCCATGGAACAATCAGGTCCTTTCTGGCTGATCATTCCCTTCACATACTGCCTGTGATCTATCACTCAGGTATGTCAGCCCTCCAGGGAGTGGTCTTTAATAATATCAAAAAGCTTAAAATACACTCCACAATAGCCAATACTATTTCTGCCAAGGGAAGGGTGGTTCCCTTTTACAGGTATGGACAAACCAGTTCAGGTGCAAAAGAAAGTCCTTTCAGGCTTTCATCCAAAACTCACGCCAAACTCACAGGGACTCATTTATTCTTAGGTTTCAAATCATTCAGGGAACAGCTTTCCAGTTTTCCGTAAGCTAGATTGTTCAGGTTTTATCCAGGTTCATAAGGAAATGTTTTGAAATACCACAAGAAAGTCTGGGTTGTGGGAGAGAGCACTGAGGGGAAGAAGGGAGGGCGGGGGATCTTTTATTTTTGATGGCAAGCAGGAAGGACTGAAGATCTTCGAACAGGGCTAGCCTTGTCATATTTCTGGACCCATTGTAAAGCCCAAGGTGGTTTGGAGAAACATCAGAGTGGGGGTGTCTCTTTGAGTTAAGCTTTACTGCATAGGGAACATATAGGAGAAATTCCACTTTGATGAATTTCAAAAGTATAATCTTTGTTCTCTTTCTGCTTGAGAGTTCTAGCATTTTGCTAGAAAGGCAGAAGTGACTCTGGACACAGAAAGCCTGGGTTTCTGAGCGTGTCGCGTCCCTGTGCATCCTGGGTCTTGGTTTCTTTAGTAGAGGTGGGGCCTGGGGGAATATGCTGCATACACTGGGCCCAGAAGCCTCCTTATTGTTTTGTTATGGGGCACCCGATCAGGAACCAGAGTCAGGTACGACTTAATAAGTTGGAATTCCTCACCGACGCTGCAAGATAAGAGAACATTTTAGAATAGGAACTGGGCCTTCTCCATTTTTGGCACAATTTTAGTGAAATGTATTTGATGAGCAATCATAGTTGCTATTTTGAGTTTTTTTAATGGGAGCCCATTACTGTAATGAACTTAAGGGGTAAAATGTATTGTTTATTGCTTTTTAAAAAACTTTTTAACACAAAACAGTGAGTATCATATATAAAAAATAGAAGTCAGGAGGAAGCTTTTTAAAAAGTATATCTAATGTAGTACCATTTGTCCGTTTCTAAAAACTTTTTATTATGGAAAATTTCAAACCTGTAAGAGTAGAGAGAATAGTAAAACAAACTCTCCTGCACTCATTGCTGTTTCGACAGTTACAAACTCTTGGCCAATCTTGTTTTCTCTCTACCCCATCATACGTCTCGTCTTTCCATATTATTTTGAAGCAAATCTCAGACATCATATAATTTTATTCATAAGTCGTTCAATATGAGCCCTGGTGGTGAAAAGGTTAAGCTCTCAGCTACTAACCAAAAGGTTGGCAGTTTGAACTCACACAGCAACTCTGCAGAGAAGGACCTGGTGGTCTGCTTCTGTAAAGATTACAGCCTAGAAAACTCTATGGGGCAGTTTTACTCTGTTACATGGGGTCACATGAGTTGGAATCGACTTGACGGCTACTATACTTGTTGTATCATATATCTAGCCATCTATCAATCCTTCCATCCACCCATCAAGCCATCTTGTCTTTTTGGATGCATTTCAAAGTAACTTGCAGGCATCAGTACACTTCCCCTTAAACACTTCACCATGCATATCACTAACAAGAATCTTGAAATCCTTAATAATTTTTTAACAAGGGGTCCCACATTTTCTTTTTGCATTGGGCCCCAAAAATTATGTAGTGGTTCTGCCTGGGGTGGGTGGGTAAAGGACAGAACAACCTGGGCACATCTTAAAGAAGCATAAATCATTCAGTACGCAAAATGATTTTCTAATGCACAAGCTGATAATTATCGAACTGGGAGGAGGTTGTAGAATTCTCTTTCCTTGAAAGTTTTAAAAACAGTATAAAGTCTCACCTTTCCGTGATGTTTAAATGTGTGACGGATGTTTTTCTTGAGGTACCTGCCTACCTGTCTACAAATCCTTTGTGAGTACAGAGAACTTCAGGCAGGGTCTAGGCATCTGTGTGACCTTGGATTTTGCATTTCTAGTTGTTGCATCCACCATCTGTCTGTCAGTTTGTCTGTCGTTCTGTGGTAGCTTGCACGTTGCTATGACGCTGGAAGCTATGCCAGCAGTATTTTAAATACCAACAAGGTCACCCATGGTGGACAGGTTTCAGCAGAGCTTCCAGACTAAGACAGACTAGGAAGAAAGACCTGGTTATTTACTTCTGAAATCAGCCAATGAAAACCTATAGATCGTAAAAGAACTACATGGTGCCTGGCTACCACTACCAACCACTCTGACCAGGGACGCAATAGAAGGTCCCAGTTAGAATGGGAGAAAAATGTAGAACAAAACTCAAATTCATTAAAAAGACCAGATTTACTGCACTGCTAGAGACTGGCGGAACCCCAGAGACTATGGCCCTAAGATACTCTTTTAATGTGGAACTGAAGCCACCACCTGATGTCACCTTCCAGCCAAATTATAGATTGGCCTATAAAATAAACAATAACACCCGTGGGGAAAGTGCTGCTTAGAACAATCAACTCTATGCCCCCAAATGGCAACATTTGTCCAAAAGCAAAGATAAGAAAGCAAGGAGGGGCAGGGAAACTGGAGGGATGGAAAGGGGGAAGGCAGGGTGGACATGGGGAGAGTGCTAACGTATTTCAGGGATAGGAAACAGTGTTAAGGGACAATTTGTGTATTAATTTTTGAATGGGAAACTAATTTACCGTGTAAACTTTCACCTAAAATGCAATAAAATGTTCAAAAAAGAAAACCTGTGGATAATATAAACTTTTATTGAAAATATAATAAAATATCATTTAAAAATATATTGATAAAAAATAAAAATGATACAATTAACGTTAAAAAAAAAAAAAGGAAAGAAAACTTATGGATCAGGACAGAATATTGTTTGATTTAGTGCTGGAAGATGAGCTTCTCGTCTGGAAGCCACTCAAAATACACACTAGCTGAATCAATGGACTTGAGCCAACCAGGGATAGTGAAGATGGTACAGGACTGGGCAATGTTTTGTTCTGTTGTACATGGGCCCACCATGAATCGGAGCCGACTAGATGGCAATCAGCAACAAGTTGTTACATACAAGTTTCCTGAAGACAATGTTTTTTCCCGTTTATTTAAACAGTGCACTGAACTTCACAAAAACTTGTGAGAGTGCAGCCAATCAGAATGTTTCTAAGGGACACGAGAGTCCCTGGCCCCAGCACACTGCTCTTGCCTGCAGTCATACAGAATGCTTGTAAGGGCTTCTGTGAACTGTTGTCCAGGAAAGACTGAAACATTTCTGAAGACAAGCCCATGTTGCATATTTAAAAAGGAATTCACAATGAGGTTGATTCTGCCCTTTGAGGAGTGTCTGGGTAAAAGAAAACCACCTGGTTTCCTAAAAACATTTTGAAAATGATTGTTTGTTTGCCCTGATGAGGGGGGATAGAACACATTCCTTGTAAGAACAGAAATCGTATTTGCTTCTGCAGATAGCGTTTCAAGTAACCCGTTGCAGGAGTAAAGAGTCTGGATTATATGATGCTGACTTTAATCCAGACGTAAATTTGTTCTGTGTCTCAGTATGTTGCTTTTGGATTATTTTAGAAACTTTCCTCTCCTTGCTGAAAAAGATAGGGGTGCATAGAAGAATGAAGAGGCTTTCATATGTGTATGCTTACAGTAGGCCAAGTGTTTTGGTGACTGGTGAAGCAAATGTATACTGAATTTTTTACCTTTAGCCCGGGTGGCGGATCAATTAAAGCACTTGGTTGCTAAAGTCAGCTATTTAAACCCACCAGTCGCTCTGTGGGAGAAAGATGTGCAGTCTGCTTCTGTAAAGATTACAGTCTTGGAAACTCTATGGGGCAGTACTGCTCTGTCCTATAGGGTCATTCTGAGTCAGAATCTGCTCTCCACGGCAAGGGTTTGTTTTTTTTTAAGTGACGTTTATCCCACATATCCCATTGTTTGATGTGCATTATCCGTGCAGACGCTTTTTATTTTTCTGTCAGTTATTCATGTGTGTGTGTGGGGGGAGGGGGTTGATGTTTTTATTTCTCCTCATCTAAGTAGATTTCAAGTACACACCACGGTGGCAGAGAAATGACTAGACAGAGGTTTAAGTGAAGCAGCTACAATTACAGAAACCACGTTAGAGGAAAAAATTACGTCTTCAAGAAACTCCACCTCTTATCTGGGTGGAGAAACAATTAGAGAACAATACAAGACAGTATATAATCAAGTGCTAAATTGTGTGGTACGGATAATGAGTGCTATAGGAATTCAGAGAAAGGGAGCGTAAGACTATGGAACAATTCACGGCGTTTTGTGCCGACAGTCCCACTGCCAGGAAGAAATGTCTGCATTTTCTCTGAGAGTTGATTGTGAGGCTTCTCTGGCCCACTGTGTGAATCTATCATTAATGGGCAAGATCAGGTCTTTTGTGAGTTCGATTGCATATAGGTTCTGATGAAACCTGGATAAACGGGATGTGGAAACCAATGACTTGCAGCGAGTCCTCCCATCCGGGAGAGCATACAGACAAGATGGCCTCTGTGTGACAAGCACTTCCTTCAGTCTCCCTGACAACAATTTCTGCAGAGTTGAAAGCCATTAAGGGGTGGGTCTCTACTGTGATAGCCTCCATTTTCCAAGGGATAAATCTTTTCTGCTACAGAGGTTGGCAGCTGAATTTCGGTTCCCCTCACTCCCCTCCTTCATGTTTTTCACAGAGCAGCTCAAAGGCTAGTGGCAGCTGATGGGGATGGTAAATATTGCTCATATCGTGTGAGACAGGGGCTGGAAATCTCTCCTGATGTATAAAGAGACATCACCTTCTCAATGCAAAGAGTTAAAATCAGTCAGGCTGAGAATGTTTGTAACTTTCAGCTGTCTCCCGGAAGTGCAATACCTAGAAATTGTGAAAGATCCTGGCAAACTGCACGTTTTGATGGGCTCACATCCTAAAAGAGAAATTCTCCACCAGGTAAACATGGACCGTGTTCTCTGACAGATGTAGGTGAGAACAAAAAGCTGCAGGAGAGGCAAACCAGCCTGAGCAACCAGTTTCTATCCACATGCAATTCCAGCTCCCATCAAAGAATATTGATGAATTAAGACCTATTTAACCCATCTGCCAGTGGGGCTGTTAAACTGTACCTCACTGCCTGCCGTAGACACCAGTTTGGTTGAAAGTGTGTGTCAAGCGTGGTTTGTAGCAGACGAGACCGTGGAAGAGCCCCTCTCTTTTTTTGTGTTTGTTTGTTCTTTTCTTTACCATGTGTAGGGGACAGGAGCTAGCATGGGAGTGCCCACTTAGCATTATCATGGCCAGATTTTAATGTGTTAAAAAAAATTAAATCCTTTTTGTAATGTGATTATTTTCTACTTCAGTGGATTAAAAAAAATGATTGAAAAAGAATATTTCATGGTTAGGGTCCACAAAACATCTCTGTTTTTATATCAGGACCTGAATTTAGTTACTGAGTGGAATCAGGCAGTGAAAGGCCATCTTGCAATTAGGACTTCTCTGCCTCACCCTTTTTGACAACCAAAGTGAAGAACATTAATTGGCAATTGAAGTAATAAATATGATAGCTAACGTTTATTGAACCCTCACCATGTATAGTTATAGATACTATTGTCGTTGTTAGTTGCCCTGGAGTTGATTCCAACTCATGGCAACACGTGTACAGAGTATAACTGTGCTCCATAGGGCTTTCAAGGCTATGACCTTTCAGAAGCAGATCACCAGGCTTTTCTTGTGAGACACCTCTGTGTAGGTTCGAACCACCAAACTTTTGGTTAGTTGTTGAGTGCTTAATCGTTTGCACCACCCAGGGACTCCTGTGCAGACACTATGCTAAGCCATTTATACCAGTATGTTATTTTCTCATAATCCCCACAACCATTATGCTCATTTTATGGATACAGATGCAAGACACAAAGGATAGTAACTTGCCCCCAAGTTACAATAGTTAGAGAGTAGCAGAGCTGGGCTTCACCCCATGCAGTTGAATATCAAATCTATGTACTTGACCACCATGCCACTCCACACAACATGGTCTGGCTTGGCTCGCTTTGATGTGCTGTTAGCTCTGATAAACCTGGACATGATCAAGAATGTGGACAACCTGATCCAAGAGCAACAGGGAACTGCTTTGCTGAGGGCTTTGATGATTGAGCAATGCCCTTTTTCTTGAGAAGAGATATGGTGGATGGTCTGCTTGCCTTAGGAGCCTTAGTGGTGCAATGGTTAACTGCTCAGCTGTTAACCAAACGTTTGGCGGTTTGAACCTACCCAATCGCCTCCGCGGTAGAAAAACCTGGAGATCTGCTACCATAAAGATTACAGCCAAGAAAACCCTTTGAGGCAGTTTTACTCTGTCACCTGGGGTTGCTGTGAGTCGAAAATAGAGTCAATGGCACCTAACTGCTTACTTTGGCGGTAAAGAATGTGTGTTGTCAACTAATGTCACGAAACAAAATGTGAATAAATTGTTGAATGGGAAACTAATTTGCTCTGTAAACTTCCACCCAAACCACAGTAAAATGTTCAAAAGAAAAAAAGAAGAATGCACATCATTTTATGAGAATTTACCAGGCACTGGTCTAAGCACGTTTTATATATTAACTCATTTGATTCTCATAAAAAGCCCATGAGGTTAACAGAACTTGATGGCTATGGGGGAAAAAAAGCCCTGGGAGAGAAAAAAAAAAGACTTGTAATTTAAAAAAAATTATTTATTTTGAATTTTTTAACAAAAACTCAAAATCCAGCTATGTCTCTCATGCATTCAGCCTGAATGATGATGATGATGATGATGATGATGATGTTGACACTGACGATAAATATGACTGTGAAATAAACTAATATCATTAAAAAAAAAAAAGAATGCATGTTGTTAGTCCTCCATCACCCCAGAATTTTAGCAGCAGGTTCAGGTAACAGTCCCCATAAAGTCCTGCACATACCACAAGGACAGAACTTAGGTTCAGGAAACCATGCAAGAGAAAAGATGAAGTTGGAGATTTTTCCAAAGGAGTTGTTTAAATGTAAGTGTGTCTTGGATAGCTACTTCTAATCACTCATCTGGGACCAGTGAAATCATTTATTTGATTATGTTTACACAGTCATGGGAGGTTATTCACAGGTCAGCCAGTCAAGGCCCACCGCGTGCTTGAACAACACTGCTATTATGGTAAAGGTCAGATTTTCCCCATTATTATCTGGCTTTGCTAAATTTGCATGGGTCCTTCTCACATATGGTGGTAACACCTCATCCTCCCTGTAACATACGTGGCAACTTCTCATACTTATCATACTCACTAAGCCCTAACCATTAAGTATTGATTTTCTTTTGCAGAGTGTACCACAGATTTCCCTTAAAGACTGAAGTGAAAAACAGTAGAAATATCATTCAATATGTGATATTTTTGGAAAGGTTACCATCGATTTTTATTAAATACACAGGCAGGATCCCTTTAAGCCCACTTTTATTTCTCCTACAGGACTGGATCCATTTAGTGTTTACTTTCCTGGCCTTTAAAAGACTTGCATGGCATGGCAGGAAGGGATGTGAAATTCATTTCCAAATAACTTGTCTTAACACTAGTGCCGTCTAGCTGCGCCCAAGAAAGATTTATGGTTAGCTGGCTGGTCTAGGCAAGGTCTTGACATAGCTGAAGTGAAAAGCCAGTTAAAAACAAAGCCAGCACTCCCTTATAAATGCAGTGGCCAATTAGCTGAAGTGAAAGGGAAAAAAATCTTTCCAAGTGCTTATTTCACTGGCTTATCATTTTCAAGTCGTTATCAGAACAAGCAGAATTTACTCCAGTGTGATTTTGAAGAATGGGAGTTGTCACTGAAATTACTTGGTTTTACGTGGGTTGTTCATAGCAGTATCAGTTAGAACCAGGATCGGACGGAAAACTTCTAGAGCAACCCTAAATCCATCCCTTTAGTTGGCACCCTGCTTGTCCGGAATGACAAGGAGATGCCTTTCCAAACTTGTTGGAAACCGTGCTGTCAATAAAAAGTGTCACTTAGAAGGAGAGAGTGGCTCATTGAGACTTCGGTGTGCCTCATTTGCAAAGGGAGTTGCCAGACACCTTGGAAAAGACATCTGTCAGATATTGTTTGTCTTTCAACAAACGAGAGCTCTCCCTGGGGCATTTTCCAGCAACCGCCTTTTACCTCCTTCATCCAACACTTGCCAAGGAAGCTTATATTTAGGCAATAACTCCCTCTTACCTGGTTTTGTTTTGCTGTTTCTAGGGCTGAGGGGAGTAATCAGCTTGAATCTTGGAGAAATTCCTAGTTAACACGAAAAAGCAATAAGCCAATTCAAACTGCTGGAAAAGTATAAGAAATGGGGAAGAATAGTTGTTACCTTGCTTCCTTCGCGTTTTGGAATAAATTCCACTTTTATTTTCTGGTTCCTGTAGAACCAGAACATATGGCCCAAATTGTATGTTCATTTTTGAATTCCTTCTCCTCCACTCAGAATCTCTTCCTATTATATGATTTTCAGGGTCTAGAACAGAACCAAATCTGTGAAACATTCAATAACCGTTTTGGGGGTACTGATCAAGAGCAAGGCACCTATGGTGAATTAAAGATGGCTGTAAGTTCTTTTACATACTTTCCATGAAGAAGTGGGGCCTTAGCCCCTTCCCCTTAAATCTGGGCAGACTTTGTGACGGGCTTGACCAATAGAATATGGCAGAAGTTTTGCTATGTCACTCACCTTCAGGGCACAGGCCTCAAGAAACTGGTGATTTCTACTTCTTGTCTCTTGGAATACTCTCTCTGGGCTCTCTGAGCCACCATGTAACAAGTCTGACTACGCTGAGACTGCCATGCATGTGAGTAGGCACTCTGGCACACAGAGCCCAGCCTTCTAGCCAGCCCTGCCAAAGTGCCAGTTATGTGAGTGAAGCTGTCTTGAACCTGCTAGATGAGCCCACCTGACAGCTGAATTTTATCGCTAGGTGGAGAGAAGAATCACCTAGCTGAGGCCTGCTCAAGTTTCCAATTCCCCAACTGCGAGATACAATGATGCTGTTTTATGCCACCTAGACACCCAAAGTTAGGATAAATGTTTTGTTGTTAAAATATGAGACCTGAAGCTGCTTTTAAAAATCGAAGTGATAAATGAGCTAATGTTGGCAAAGAGCTTACCACAGTGGCTGGCTCAGAGTTAACACTCAGCAAGAGTTAACTTTTGGTAAGTACTACTGTAATATCTCAACTATTCTCCTTGTTCTTAATTTCTGATCCTTGATCCATCCCCCATATCATTGCAAGAATCAACTTCCCAAAGCACAGTCATATGCTTAATATGGCAGATACTATGAATTGGCCCTCCAATATCAAACCTTGTCTTCTTCCTCAGTAACAGAAACTTTGAATATTGGTTGGGTATATGGACGTACAGACTAAAGACTACATCACATTGTAATAAGGAGGGCGCTATTCATGTTTAGAGGAGCCCCAGTGGCACAGTGGTTAAGCACTTGGCTGCTAACCAAAAGGTCGATGGTTTGAATCCACCGGTTGCTCCTCGGGGGAACGATGTGGCAATCTGCTTTCGTAAAGGTTTACAGCCTTGGAAACCCTATGGGGCAGTTCTACGCTGTCCTATAGGGCCGCTATGAGTGGGAATTGACTCTACAGCAATGGGTTTATTGATGTTTAATAAAGGAGGTGACCATCGCCTTTTCTATCTACCACTCTGTTGATAATCTAATTCTGGTGGTTCACAAATGTTCATGGTGAAAAATTAGTAGGCGTTTGAAAGACACAGAATGGAGGGAAGAGAGTTCCAGAAGGAAGGACAACATAAGAACAAGTATCATAGCACAGACATGGCATGTTGGGAAAATGGCAAGTCTTATGGGGCTGTAGTCCATAGGATAGCACACAGGGAAGGAGACTGGGAAACTGGGTGGGGTTCGATTATAAAGGACTCTGAACTTCAACTTTCTCTGCTTTTGTGGTATAACATGCTTTCATACTTTTGCATTTTTGTGTGTACTCTTCCCTCTGTAAGCCTCATTTTTTTCTCATGTATAAAATGAAGGTTGTTGTACCTCCCTGTATTAATCAGGTCACTTCAGGCTAGCTGCTATAACAAATATCCCTTAAATCCTAATTACTTAATACCAAAAATCATTTCTTTCTTGCTCTTGCAAAGCCTAAAGCAGCTGTCAGGGGGAGCATGGGTGGGTGTGTGAATGGTGAGAAAGGAATTCTACTATAAAAAATGACTCAATGTTTCTGGGTACATTCCATTTGTGATATCACAATATTCGAAGGTCTTCTTGAAGTTCTCTGCAGGATTCTTTATATTCTAGCTGGCTGCTAGGTAATGGGAAAGTGTGGAGGATTACATGGCATTTTAGGACCAGGCCTGAAAGTGGTATCCTTCACTTCTATCCATATTCTACTGACCAGAACTGAGTAACATGGCTCCAACACAACTTTAAGAAAGAAAAAATTTGGGCTCAGGAGCCCATAGCCAGTCTCAGCCACACCACTGGAACTTCCTAACTTGAGGTAAGGATGCAATGAAACAATATGTATGAAAGTACTCTACAAAACTGTTGGGTATAATTTAAATAGAGGTTTATATTCCTTCATCTTTACATGTTCAATCCTACCCATTTTTCAAATGTCACCTCTTCCCTGGAGCCATCTTGGGTTCTATCCTCTTTCTTTTTCTCTCCACATCTCACTAGTTGAAGGTTATCTCTGACTTTTAGTATTTCATTACACACTTTGAGACGTTCTCAACTTGTTTTATACATCCTTGACTTCTAGCACAGTGCCTTGCATATCTAGTGTGCAAGTTTTGAATTAATGATGAATATGTTGGAGTAAAAAGGGAAAGCAAAAACATTCAACCTCTGGGGTAACTGGCATATTTTTTCCCTCAAACATATTTGAGTCACTTATCACTTTTTTCTCCCAACTCTCTTTGTAAGGGTGACATCATGTTAAACCAAACATCAAATGGAAACCAAAACTTTACCAATGGACTGCAAACATTGGTTGCTTTAGTATGTTACCTAGACAAGAGAGAAAGTATGTACTGCAAGGCAAATATGCCCATGATCAACACTGGACAGTAACTTCTCATTTGGCTTCATCTTCTTTATAATACCAGTCTCCTGGCTCCTTGAGGGCTAAAAGGAGGGGCTGGGTTGCTTACAGTAAAGACACCAGAGAGCTCTTTGGAAATAGCGGCAACAGGAGTTCCCTTGCCTTGCCTACCTTGAGCTCCTGAGGTGGTAAGGAGATAATGCTGTCAGAGGGAATCTTCATCTTTTCTATCTACCACTCTGTTGGTATCTAATTCTGGTGGTTCATGAATGTTCATGGTAAGAAAAAAATCTACTTCCTACTTATATAGAGATTTAGTTGCATACTTTTCTGGTCTTAAGAAACCCAAACAGGTTCTGGTGCACCCATGTTGTTCTATTTCCATGTTAAAGATAATTTAAGTGGGTGATTGTTCCCTTTCCAAAAGAATTCTCTACTTTATCAAATTATTCATAATATATTCCCTTTAAATGACAAGCTTCTCCGTTGTACTTAGAGTACAATTCAATTTATAAAAATTCAGTGAACATACAGTATTTTGAGAACTCCTGCATAGCATAAACTCTTGCACTTACTTATCTTTGGGCTACTGGTTGGGCTTTGGAAGATAGCAAGACTGGCTTTTAGTTCACCTCTAATTCTTCTGGTTATGAAATCATTGGACTCACTTACTTTTTTCCAATTTTATTTTCCCACTAGGAAAGAACCTGGTTCAGATGGATGTGCTAGAGGAAATGCACCTGGAACTCCTGGGCAGGGTGCAATTGGTCACCATTAATGCTCACAAGTATCAAAGCTGCTTGAAGAAATACAGCTACTTATGGATGGGTGATAAAATTGAATTCATGAAGCAGTTCCTTCTCCATGGGCGATTTCTTGGTGCCGACCAACTAGAATTGCATGCAGAGGACGAGTTTCAGACCTCCACACTGCAGTTAGCACACTTTGAAGAACAGGTCTTGAATTTTAGCTGAGTCTAGCATCATCTTTTTCAATTTTGAGGGCAGCTGTTAAATCATAAAATATTTTGAGATATAAAGCTCTCTCTTCTTCCAAGAGTTTTTTTTTTTTTTAGTTTAAGATCAACATCTATGAAATATTATGTGAAGGAGCTGGAACTGTAAAAATCATATTTTAGTGGCTAGCTTCACGTTGATCTTGGACCTTTAAAAATCAGTGAAGAAGTTTATTTAAAAAATGGGGTTGGATGTTTAAGGAGCATCTGCTTAACGAGGTAAACTGCAGGTAGGATAATTTGAATCTGGTTGATTATGAAAGGAAATTAAAATAACACAAATCATTTGATGAAACTATCCTCATAGAATTCTAATTTAACTCAAATAATAAGTATTTTAATAGTTCTCCTGTGTGCTTATTTTTAGTCTCATAGTTTGTAAGTTACAAGAGAGTTGCTCTCATGCATATGAAATGCAATTCTCTTCTTATAAAAACTCGACACAATGCTTATCCATTTGATTTGATTGCATTTGTGTGTTCATTAATATAATTGAAACATGTGGCTTCCTCCCAACTTTTCACGGGCTCATCCCAAATTAACTGTTGGCATTTTCTTACATTACATATCAGTAAAACTGAGTTAAGGCAATTCATTCATGAAACATGGAAAAGTCGAACAGACGAAGTGGTGAAAGACCATTTGGCGCTGGTTGGGGTGCTGGATGGCTATGGGCAGCTGGCTGGCTCCATGTAATGACCCTTAGCATCTCCATTATTTTAACTGCAAAACTTCCCAGAGTCATTGAACCAAAGCTTCCAGAAGAGATTTATATGAACTCAAGTGATATGCACTCTAGAAAGAGGGGTTGCCTCCAAGAGAGAACAGGTATAACTCTTCATCAGCTGGTACCCAAACTATAAATCAAAGGAAACTCATGGTCTCCCAAGTATGTCCTACGTATTTCCAGGGTAGTTTTAAAGATTGATGGTAGCAATGTGGTGGAAAGATCTGTGAACTTGGAAGGAGAAAACAGAGGTTCTAATCCTTGCTCGGCCATGGATGAGATAACCTGAGTGTATTTCTTCATGTTTAAATCTAATAGTTATTCAGTCTGCCTTGAAGGAGTGCATGAGTATGTTTGTCGAAATACATGACATTCTTTTGGGGGAAAACATAAAAGGTAGGAAAAAACAGGTACAAAGCAAGTTGTCAATAAAATGGACAAAGGACATTTAAATAAAGATGCTTTTTCAAATTAAATGAAATGTATAGAATCCCATTTTTGTCCTTCATCAATTGATGTGGGGATGTTGTTGTCAGTTGCCGTTGAAGGCAAATTGATTCTGATTCATGATGACTCCATATGAGCAGAGTAGAACTACTTTATAGTGTTTTCAAGGCTGTCACCTTTCAAAAGCAGATTACCAGGCCTGTCTTCCATGGTGTTTTTGGGTGGATTCCAACCACCAGTCTTTCGGCTGGTAGTTGAGTGCTCAACTGGGCAACCCAGGGACCTAATGTGGGGATAACTGACTGAAAAGAAATGAAGGAAAGTCTACCCTTGGTTTTGCTTCTTGTGTATAATGTTCATTCTTCATACGATAGAATTGGATTGGTTCCATTAACAAAACCAATGTGATAAATTCATAGCAGTCAGGGAAGTTTTCATTTTAAAAACCTCCACTTTTTATTTCGGCGAAATTGACTGAAAGTGATTTGGTTGACAAATTTGGCAGGCACCCGTTTCCGATAACAGCTGTATTCCTTTAGACCAGAGTTAGGTTTTACCTTATATTTCTTATATGCTTTAATTCTTTGGGAGGAATTAACTTAAACAAGTAACACAATCAAAGATCTCTCAACTCTCATCCACGCATACGGAAAGATCTATCGGGGTTGCTGGGGAAAGCGGGTGTAATCTGAGGTGTAGTAAGTCACGGGGATTGTGCAGGTCAACCAGGAAAAGATGCCACCTGGGCTTCTCCAAGAAAAGTGCACAAATACAGTTTACTCCGTGAGAAATAGTTTCTCCTGGACAGTAACCACATCCTTATGTATCTCTGAAGTTGTTGAATATCTATAGTAAAATCAGCAGGTACCTTTGGAGTAGCCATGCTCTACCAAGGAGAAATTGCCCATACTTGTGAAATGTCAAGCCTAAGAAAGCTGAACTTTGTCATGTGGTTTCACCTCTACTCTGGAAAGCTTTGCTACTCTAACATCTTTTCAGCATAAATAAACTATAGATAAAGAAGTAGTGTTGAATTCAGCTAAGTAATCTGTTTGGGTCTATGTAATACTAAACGATCTGTTTGTTTCGTATTTTATCTGTTTCAGTATACTGCCGACCTGGTTGAATATTAGGTAATTCCTCACTATAGGTATAAGTATATCACAAACAACAAGGAAATCTTGTCCTTGTGGTTAGGATCAATTAGAGTATATAATTTAAAAATGTGTTTTGAGATCTGCATCTAAACTGTGGCATAAAGAATTTGAAAGAATTTCAGAAAGACAACTAAAATAGGCAGGGTTGGGAAGAAGATTCCCTTGCAATTCTAGAGGTAAACTGGGATATTTAAATAAATGTCTTCTAATATAACTAATAGCAAAGCATTCACTTCACATTGTTGGACCCCTCTAACTATCATCATGGTTTTCTCACTTCATTTGTCTCCAATAACTGTTCCATGTATATTACACTGAATTAAATTATTTATTCTGTAGGAAATTGCCAAGAAGAAGGTAGAGATTAATAGTAGACAAGGAATAGTAGAAGAGATTCTAGAATATCATGGATTATTCAGGAATTCAAACTTACTTCTTGGGACTGGAAATTGTTTGTAGGAGCTGTTCTGTTTTGTTCTATTTTTTATTTTTATTTTTGCTAAGTTTGTTTGCGTCAATTCACAGAAGCAGAAGCCACTGCATTCTGGAGCCTCAAAGCTGGAAGTTGTCAATTATTGCTTTACATGAGATGGGGAATGTGAATGAGTTTGGATCACCAACAAAGGGGACTATTATGAAAGCAAAGAGTGGGGAGAAAAGGAGAAGATAAAAACCAGGGGCCCTTGAAAAAATTTAAAAAGCTAGGGTAAAACACTGAGGGAAGCAGGAAAAGAGAAGAATTAAAAAGATCAGTACGTATAAATAAATGTCGGTCACAAAAGGACGAATACCGTTTGATCCTACTTATATGTGATATCTACAATAGGCAAATGTACAGAGACAAAAATCTATTAGTGGCTACCAGGGGCAGGAGGGAGGGGAAAAGCGGGGGTCACTGCTTGAAGGACACCAAACTTCTGTTAAGGGAGATGGAAACATTTGGAAATGGATAGTAGTGATGGCTGTGCAATATGATGAAAGTAATAAATGTGCCTGAACTGTACATGTAAAAAAGGCTGAAATGGCAGATTTTTTGTTATATATATAAATATACTCACAACACACACAAAAGAAATTCATCTTTAAAAAAGGTTGGAAAATAAGATCTTCCATTCAAGAAGCTGTCCTGATCGTTTTAAGGAACTCCAATGTGGAAACCTGGGTGACAGAACAACATGGAAGTTCAATGGAGTGGAATTATCCTTAGCTGCAGATCTCAACATCTCTGCAGGGTTCCCCTGCCTCCTGTGGGGTGGGGGTGGGGGGAATGCCCAGGAGTGGATATGGGGGAATCTGCTCAACAACTTACAGTGAGGTTACTAGTGCTCCCATTTTCCAAAGTGGAAACCAAATCTCAGAGATGGAAACTTACTCAAGGTTGTAGTGAGGGGTTGGGTGGGTCTCCTGTTGGTTCTAAGATGGAACTCTGCTTTCCAATGGGAGCTGCAGCTAAATCAGTTTGGAGATAAGTGGAACGTCTATATCTCAGCCCAGTGAAGGCTGGGAAGTCTAAAGAAATCATGTAAAATGACTTGGAAAGTAAGAGAGCTGGGTATGTAGGAAGTGGTAAGAAGTCTCCTTCAGGAGAAAGAGCTTGTGAGCCCTCTAGTCCTAGCTGGGAGGGCCAAGGACAGGCTCTGAATGCCAAGAAGTAATACTTGCATGAGTCTGATCTGACTGTTTGTTTCTGATGGGTTAGGAACAAAAAACACTGTTTTAAGAGTATAGATGTTGGAGTTGGAAAGATCTGAGATTGAAACCTGGTTAACTACAACCTTGAATAGGTTTCCATCTCTGAGTCTTGGTTTCCACTTTGGAAAGCAGAAGCACTAATAATATTGAGCAGCTTAAAAGAGAAAATGTACGTAAAGTTGGTGCTTGATTGTAGCTGTTACTAAAATATGCTAGGTGAAATAGTAAACGCTTTATTCTTGCTCTAGCATAACTGTACTAGCCACTGGCTCTTTGAGTCTTGCTTTCCTCATCGGGAAAGTGGGTTTGCTCCAGACTCTTGAGCCAAGCTTCTCAATCTTGATCGTGCAGAGGAATCACCTGGGGATCTTGCTAAAAGGCAGATGTTTATTCTGGACTTCTGCAGTGGGGTCTGAGTCTGCGTTTCTAACAAGCTCCCACTTGATGCTGATGCTCGCTGGTCCACAGACCACGTTTTCCATACCAAGGGTCACCATCTGTAATGTCTAACCAGCTGTGAGTCTATAAAAAGCAAACCAGAGTTTGACCCCCTGAAGCTTTGAGAGAATGGATGGCAGACTTTTCAATAAGTGGAGAGTATGGCAGAGATAAGCTGAGTGCTTCTGGAAGGAGGGGGATTTAGGCCCAGGAGATGAGAGTGAGTGACTGTCTGCAAGTCGGAAGGGAATTGGTTGGTATGGAGTTGGAGGAGGAGGGCTCAGAACAAGACCAAAGAGGGTTGTACAAGGCAAATTGCACCCAGTTGCGTACTGTGTTTAGTCTCTAACTGGAGGACTAAGCAATACAAATGTTTGTAGAACAATACAAACAATACAAACTCCTTATCCCTTTAATACTTTTCAAGGGGAGCACTGTAAAATTTCAGTGTTTCTGAGTTTAATCCATTACAGGTTCCTATACTGTTTGAAATTACAACAAATGATATAATTGCCCAAAATACTGCTTTTAATATAATTTTGCATAACTCACTGGAACATGCGATTGCATTCTATAATATAATTATGACATATAATGTTACTATAAAATTCCTTATTAAATGCATGGGAGTAGTACCGTTTACATGTTATCAAGTATTCAGTGCTTCCGTCTGACAAAGCCTAGATTGTAAAAAATGATAGGAATATAAATATATCTTTTCAGATAGCTAGGAGTAATGAATGAGTCCAATGGGAGGAGAAGAAGGTCAAGGTCAGTGTTTCTCAAAGTCAGGCCTGTTAAGATTCAGATTCCTGGGTTCCCTGTAGCTCTTATCGAATCAGAACAGAGCAGGACATCTGGAATTTCAATAAGCATCCTTAGGGAATTCTTTTTTTTTTTTTTTAATATATATTTTATTGTACTTCAGGTGAAAGCTTACAGAGCAAATAGTTTCTCATGAAATAGTAGTACACATGTTGTTTTTTGACATTGGTTAACAACCCCACAACGTACTAAGCCTCTAAATTCTCAACCTTTTTTTTTGATGAAAATTACAGATGGCCAAAGATACACCGTTTCAAAAATTTCTACATTCACAGTTCAGTGACAGTGACTACGCTCTTCCAACTGTGCTGTTATTCTCACTTAAGATGAAGGCTTACAGAACAAAATAGTTTTTCATTTAACAGTTACTACACATGTTGCCCTATGACCATGGTTAACAATCTCACAGCACATCAAGAATATCCTTACTCCACCTTGTGTTCCCTATCACCAGGGGGCTTCCTTGTCCCCTTCTGTCTTCTGGACCTTGTCAGTGGACTATTGTACCTCTTTACTCTCATTTGTTTATTTATTTATTTATTTATTTTTATTTTATTTAAACACCATTTCAAAACTTTTTACTTACACATTTAAGTGATATTGACTATGCTCTTCCAATTGTGCTGCCATTCTCGCCCAAGATGAAGGCTTACAGGACAAAACAGCCTTCCATTTAATAGTTACTACAAATGTTGCCCTATAGCAGTGGTCAACAATCTCACAATACATTGACAGTGTCCTTATTCAATTTGTGTTCCTTATCATCAGTTTCCTACTCTCCCTCTGCCTTCTGGCCCTTGTCACTGGACTCTTGTACATCGTTAGTCCCATTTAGTTTTACTGGGGTGTCCATTCCCAGGCTTAACATCGAACCTTGAAGGTAACTTCACCTCTGAGCTGAAAGGGTGTCTGGGGGCCACACTCTCGAGGTTTCTCTAGTATTCTTTAGGCCAGTATATCTGGTCTTCTTTTTTTTTTTTTTTTTTTGGGAGTTAAAATTATGCTCTACATCCTACTCCAGCTCTGCCCAGAACCCTCTGTTGTGATCCCGGTCAGAGGAGTCATTGGTGGTAGCCGGGCACCATCCAGCTGTACTGGGCTCAGTCCCGTGGAGGCCTTGGTAGCTGTGGACCATTAGTCCTTCGGACTAATCTTTTCCTTGTATCCTGTTCTCTTCGTTCTCCCTTGTTCCCGAAGGGATGAGATCAGTGGAGTATCTTAGATGGCCGCTCATAGGCTTTTAAGACCCCAGACACTACTCTCCAAGGTAGAATGTAGAGCATTATCTTTATAAGTAGTGTCATGCCAATTGAGCTAGATGTTCCCCGAGATCATGGTCCCCAGAGCCCTCCGTCCAACAACTCAGTCCCTCGGGGGGTTTGGATGTGTCTATAGGGCCTCCATGACCTTTCCTTGTGCAGGTTGTGTTAGTTTCCCCTGTACTATGTACTATCTCATCTCTCACCCAAGTTACTACTTACCTATTACCTATTTAGTATTCCCCCCCCCCCATCCCTGGTAACCAACAAGGATTGTTACATTTTGCATGTGAATTTTTTCATGGGTTTTTACAATAGAGGTCTCATACAATATTTGTCCTTTTGTGATTGACTTATTTCACTCAGCATGATGTCCTCCAGTTTCATCCATGTTATGAGATGGTTCACCGATTCATTGTTCTTTCTCGTTGCATAGTACTCCATTGTGTGTATGTACCATAGTTTGTGTATCCATTCGTCTGTTGATGGACATCGAGGTTGTTTCCATCGTTTTGCTACTGTGAATAATGCTGCCATGAACATAGGTGTGCATATGTCTATTCGAGTGATGACTCTTATTTCTCTAGGATATATTCCTAGGAGTGGGATTGCTGGATCGAATGGTACGTCTATTTCTAGCTTTCTGAGGAAATGCCATATCATTTTCCAAAATGGCTGTATCATTTTGCATTCCCACCAGCAGTGTATAAGAGTTCCCGTCTCCCCGCAGCCACTCCAACATTTGTTATTTCCAGTGTTTTTGATTCGTGCCAGTAATGCCGGGGTGAGATGGTATCTCATTGTGGTTTTAATTTGCATTTCTCTAATGGCTAGTGATAGCGAGCATTTCCTCATGTGTCTGTTGGCCATTTGAATGTCTTCCTTGGTGAAGTGTCTGTTCATTTCCTTTGCCCATTTTTTGATAGGATTGGTTGTCTTTTTGTTGTAGAGGTGTTGGATTTTCTTGTAGATTATGGAGATTAGACCTTTGTCTGACTTGTACTATCCAAAAATTTTTTCCCAGTCTGTAGGTTCTCTTTTAACTCTTTTGGTGAAATCTTTTGAAGAGCATAGATGTTTGATTTTTAGAAGATCCCAATTATCTAGTTTATCTGTTGGGTTTTTTGTGTTGATGTTTATGGTTTGTATCCTGTTAATGCCATGTATTAAGGTCTGAAGTGTTGGTCCTATTTTTTCTTCTATGAATTTTATAGTTTGAGGCTTTATATTCAGGTCTTTGATCCATTTTGAAGTAGTTTTTGTATATGGTGTGAGGTATGGGTCCTGTTTCATTTTTCTACAAATGGATATCCAGTTTTGCCAGCACCATTTGTTAAAAAGACTGTCTTTTCCCCATTTGATGTATTTTGGGCCCTTGTCAAAAATCAGGTGACCGTAGGTGGATGGATTTACATCTGAGTTCTCAATTCTGTTCCATTGGTCAATGTCTCTGTTGTTGTACCAGTACCAGGCTGTTTTGAGTACTGTAGCTGTATAGTAGGTTCTCAAGTCAGGTAGTGTGAGTCCTCCAACTTTATTCTTCTTCTTCAGTAGTGCTTTACTTATTCGGGGTTTCTTCCCTTTCCATATAAAGTTAATAATTAGTTTTTCCATCTCTTTGAAGAATGTTGTTGGTATTTGTATCGAAATTGCATTGTATTTGTAGATTGCTTTAGGTAGAATTGCCATTTTCACAATGTTGAGTCTGCCTATCCATGAGCATGGTATGTTTTTCCATTTATGTAGATCCCTTTGGGTTTCATGCAGCAGTGTTTTGTAGTTTTCTTTGTATAGGTCTTTTATATTCCTGGTCAGATTTATTCCTAAGTATTTTATCTTTTTAGGGGCTATTGAAAATGGTATTGATTTCCTGATCTCCTTTTCATCGTTCTCTTTACTGGTGTATAGGAATCCAACTGATTTTTGAATGTTTATCTTGTATCCTGCTACTCTGCTGAATCTTTCTATTAGATCCAGTAAATTTCTCGTGGAGTCTTTAGGGTTTTCTATGTATAGTATCATATCATCTGCAAACAGGGAGAGTTTAACTTCTTCATTACCAATTTGGATGCCCTTTATTTCTTTCTCTTGCCTTACTGCTCTAGCTAGAACTTCCAGCACAATGTTAAATAGGAGTGGTGATAAAGGGCATCCTTGTCTTGTTCCTGTTTTCAGGGGGAATGTTTTCAGCCTTTCTCCATTAAGAATGATGTTGGCTGTTGGTTTTGCATAGATGCCCTTTATTATGTTGAGAAATTTCCCTTCTATACCTATTTTATTGAGAGCTTTTATCAGGAATGGGTGTTGGACTTTGTCAAATGCCTTTTCTGCATCAATTGAGATAATCATGTGATTTTTTTCTTTCCTTTTATTTATGTGGTGGATTACGTTGATGGATTTTCTAATGTTAAACCATCCTTGCATACCTGGTATGAATCCTACTTGGTCGTGGTGTATTATTTTTTTGATATGATACTGAATTCTATTGGCTAGAATTTTGTTCAGAATTTTTGCATCTATATTCATGAGAGATATTGGTCTGTAATTTTCTTTTTTTGTGATGTCTTTGCCTGGTTTTGGTATCAGCGTTATGCTGGCTTCATAGAATGAATTTGGAAGTGTTGCTTCCTCTTCTATGCTCTGAAATAACTTGAGTAGAACTGGTACGAGCTCTTCTGTAAATGTTTTGTAGAATTCTCCAGTGAAGCCATCTGGGCCAGGGCTTTTTTTGGTTGGGAGTTTTTTTATTACCTTTTCAATCTCTTCTCTTGTTATGGGTCTGTTCAGATTTTCAATATCACTTTGTTGTAGTTTGGGTAGGCCGTATGTTTCTAGAAATTTATCCATTTCCTCTAGGTTTTCAAATTTGTTGGAATATAGTTTTTCATAATATTCTGTTATAATCCTTTTTATTTCAGTTGGGTCTGTTGTAATGTCCCCCATTTCATTTCTTATTTGGGTTATTTGTGCCCTCTGCTGTTTTTCTTTTGTCAGTCTGGCCAGTGGTTTGTCGATTTTGTTGATTCTTTCAAAGAACCAACTTTTGGTTTTGTTGATTCTTTCTATTGTTTTTCTGTTCTCTATTTCATTGATTTCTGCTCTGATCTTTACTATTTCCTTTCTTCTGGTGGTTGTAGGCTTTTTTTGTTGTTCTCTTTCTATTTGTTTGAGTTCTGTAGTTAATGTTTTGATTTTGTCCCTTTCTTCTTTTTTGATATGTGCATCTATTGCTATAAATTGTCCTCTGAGGACTGCCTTTGCTGTGTCCCAAAGGTTTTGGTATGATGTGTTTTCATTTTCATTTGATTCTAGGAATTTTTTAATTCCATCTCTGATTTCTTCTATTACCCACTGATGTGTAAGCAGATTATTATTCAGTTTCCATGTGTTTGATTTTTTTTTCCTTGCTCTTTCTAGTGTTAATTTCTACCTTGATGGCATTGTGGTCAGAGAAGATACTGTGAATTATCTCAGCATTTTGGATCTTGTTGAGGATTGCTCTGTGGCCTAAGATGTGGTCTATTCTGGAGAACGTTCCATGTGCATTGGAAATGAATGTGTACTTTGTAGCGGTTGGATGGATTGTTCTATATATGTCTATGAGGTCCAGTTGGCTGATTGTGTCCTTTAGGTCTTCTGTATCTTTGCTGAGTTTCTTTTTAGTTGTTCTGTCCTTTACTGAGAGTGCTGTGTTGAAGTCTCCTACTATTATTGTGGAACTGTCAATTTCTCTTTTCAGTGCTGTTAGAGTTTTTTTTATGTATTTTGGAGCCCTGTCATTGGGTGCATAGATATTTATTATGGTTATGTCTTCATGATGGATCATCCCCTTAATCATTATATAGTGTCCTTCTTTGTCTTTTATGGTAGATTTTGTTTTAAAGTCTATTTTATCTGAGATTAGAATTGCCACTCCTGCTCTTTTTTGATAGTTGTTAGCTTGGTATATTTTTTTCCAACCTTTGATTTTTAATAAATTCACATCTTTGTTTCTAAGATGTGTCTCTTATAGACAGCAAATAGATGGATCCTGTTTTCTTATCCATTCTGCCACTCTCCGTCGCTTTATGGGTGCATTGAGTCCATTTACGTTCAGTGTAATTATTGATAGATGTGAGTTTGTTGCTGTCATTTTGTAGTGCTTTTTTTTGTGATGCTGAAGTTTTCTTTGTTCTTCTTACTCTCTTGTGCTGAGTTCCTTTTGTTTGTGGATTTTGTGTTCATTTCTTTTGTTTTTGTAGGTTTTGTTTTTGTTGAGACTTTATGTTTTTCGTGTTTATTTTTATGAGTTGGTTTATTAACTTTTTTTGTGGTTACCATGAATTTTACCCTTATCTTTATAATTTTGAAGCAGTCTACCGTTACTTGGTATCGCCTTGCCTTCTTCTCCTTTAGAAGGTTCTATACCTATGCCGTTTGTTCCCTCTTTCATTGTTTTGATGTTGTTGTCATCCTTTGATTGATTTCTCTGATTCCCTGTTGTATGTCTTTTGTTTTTGGAAAGTCGTCTGTAGTTCAGTTCCTAGAATGGTATCTGGTTCATGTTAACCTGCGTCCTAGGTCCTAGGTCCTGCCTGAGGGCTTAAGCTGTTTGTCCTCAGATCGAAGAACTCCCTTTAATAATTCTTGTAAGTTTGGTTTGACTTTTGCATATTCCTTTAGTTTCTGTTTATCTGGAAATGACCTAATTTCACCATCAAATCTGAATGAGAGTTTTGCAGGATATATTATTCTTGGCTGACAATTTTTTTCTTTCAAGATTTTATATATGTCATACCATTGCCTTCTTGCCTGCATGGTTTCTGCTGAATAATCTGAGCTTAGTCTTATTTTTTCTCCTCTGTATGTGACTTCTTGTTTTTCACGAGCTGCTCTCAGGATTCTTTGTTTGTCTTTAGTTTTAGCGAGTGTGAATATGATATGTCTTGGTGATTTTCTTTTGGGGTCTCTTCTATATGGGGTTCGTTGAGCTTCTTGGATGACCAGCTTTTCATCTTTCATGATATTGGGAAAGTTTTCTGTCAGCAGTTCCTCAATGATCCTCTCTGTGTTTTCTGTTTTCTTCCCCTGTTCTGGTATGCCAATCACTCGTAAGTTTTTGCTTTTAATTGTGTCCCACATAACTCTCAGGGTCTCTTCATTTTTCTTTGTTCTTTTTTCTGAGTTTTCCTGAAACAGAGTTGTATCCAAGTGTTTGTCTTCAGTTCCACTGATCCTGTCTTCCATGGTTTCAAATCTACTTCTCAGCCCTTCTATGACACCGTCCATTTCTGAAATCTTGTTGTTTATCTTTTGGATTTCTAATTGTTGTTTTTGTATAATTTCGAGTTGTGAATTTATTTTGGCATTTTGTTCTTGCATCATCTTCCTGAATTCTTCCAATTTTTTGTCTGTATTTTCCATAAATTTGTCTATTTTTTCCTCATGTTTGTCAGCTTTTTGCCTCAGTTCTTGGAAAATTCTGAGTATTAGTGATTTAAGTTCCGTATCAGGTACTTCTAGCGCATTTTCTTCCACAGGAGAGTTATCTGGTGTTTTAATTTGGACGCCTATTGGAGCCATCTTGTCTTGTTTTTGTAAATGTTTTGATATTGTTTGTTGTTTTCGGGGCATTCAGTAGATATGTCTCTCGTTTATTGATTGTAGATTTTTTTTTTTTTTTCGTTCTTGTGGTACAGCTGGGCAGATCTAGTTGAGGAGGAGCCACTGGGATGGGTTGCTTGTGGCACTCACCGCAGCCACCAGGACGGTCGGTAGTCAGTGCTGGGCAGGTTCCAATAGGGCATGCCTGCACCGCTTGGTGATGTGATGTCTAGTGCACGGTGCAGGTAGGTAGGGTGCAGCGGGAAGATGGTTATGTGTGAAGCTAAGCTGGATATGGGAGAGAGGAGAGAGGAGGAGGAGCAAAAAGCGTACAAACATAAAAGAATGCTAGGGGAGCTTGTCGTTGGAATGTACGGATGAGAGACTATGGGATGGAGGAAACCAGAAGGGGGAAGAGAAAGAAAAGGAAAGAATGACCAGATAAAAATCAGAAAAGTTAAAGAACTGCAAAGTTCCCAGGGATCCCACCGATGCAGCTATGAGGTCTGGGGGAGTCGGTCTCAATTTTCACAGCTCAGCCTGGCCAGAAGGTACAGAGGCATACATCGCCTGGTATTCAGGGATCAGAAAGAGAAGGAAGAGATAGAGAGACGAGAAATTAAGCAATGAAGAAAGACAAAAGGGAAAAAGAGGTAAAAGATGACAAAACTAATCAAAAAAGGAAGAAAAATAAAATTGAGAAAAAAAAAAAAAAAGGGCAACACCAGCAGTCAGTGCCTACAAATGGGACCCAGAGAGCCCCCACTCAGGGGCGCGAATTCCAAGAAGCCGGTAGTCTCGGGGTTAAGTGACCGTGGCCACGGGGAGCAGAGGGGCCAACGAACAAAGGCCCCAGGATCCCACCCGCGCGGGAGCCCAGACCTGGAAACAGCCACACGCCCGAACGCAGCCCTACAGCCCCGCAGGAGAGAGTAGAGACGGCACTCGGAACCAGGCACTCAGGCAAAAGGAGGGGCAGGCGGCAGAAAAAGGCTCGCTAGCTGCCAGCAAACGGCTCCCAGAAAGCCCCCAGCCCAGGCGCACGGACTCCAAGCACCAGCGCCCCCCAGCTCAGGGACTCCGGCCACGGAAAGCAGAGGGGCGAACAAACAAAGGCCCCGGGATCCCACCCACGCGGGAGCCCAGACCTAGAAACAGCCACACGCCCGCACGCAGCCCTACAGCCCGGCAGGAGAGAGCAGAGACGGCACTCGGAACCAGGCACCCAGGCAAAAGGAGGGGGAGGCGGCAGAAAAAGGTTCGCTAGGTGCCAGCAAACGGCTCCCAGAAAGCCTCCAGCCCGGGCGCGCGGAATCCAAGCACCGGCGCCCCCCAGCTCAGGGACCCTGGCCACGGAAAGCAGGGGATCCCCAGCTGAGGCGGAGAGGGGTGGGTGGTGGGAGAGCGCGCACCACAGTTTACGGGTCGTTCTGTCTCCGACCAGATGCTCTGCAAGGCTGCTCTCCCGTTTGCTGGTCTCCTATAGGAATCCAAGATGGTGGATCCGCGCTGCGTTAGCTGGTAAGGAATCTCTGCCTGAGTCTCTCCTCGTTCTCCGTTCTCTTTTAGTATTCTCACTCCGTTTGGTGTTTGGCTGAGTTCTTTATCTCTTCATTTGGTGTTCTAGGGTTTCAGGATTGTTGATTCTCTGTTAGGCTTAGTTTTTCGGATCTTTGCTATGGAGGGACGGCGTGGTGTTTCTGCCTAGAGCGCCATCTTGCCCCTCCCTCCAGGGAATTCTTATGTACCTTAAAGTTTGAGAATTTCCGATCTGGATTCTATACCTCTCCAGACATCATCTGGAACTTGGGCAAAGTAAGTATGTTTGGGCAGAGGGAGACCCTGTGATCTCTGAAGCCAGCTGTTCACCGATGTCTACGTTTGTACTGCATTTGTACCCCCCATGTGGCCCTCTCACTCAGGATGTACCATGTCTCAAACTGGCTCCGTCACCTCAGTTTATGGCGCCACCAATCCACGCAGATGCCCAAGTGAGAGATATGAGAATCGTCCTGACTCCTCATTCTAACCATTTTATCGATTACTGACTCTAGTCAATTTCATACCCTAAATCATTCTAAAAAATTCTCCTCTTTACCATTACCTTTTTCTGCTACTTTAGGTCATGTCCTTCATCATTTAATCACTCATTTAACAAATATTTACTAAGTACCTACTGGAGTCCCTGGGTGGTACAGTCAACACACTCAACTGCTAACCATAAGACTGGAGGTCTGAGTCCACCCAGAGGTGCTTTGGAAGAAAGGGCTGGCAATCTACTTGTGAAAATCAGCCACTGAAAATCCTATGTAGTCAGATCAGTCACTCCTGATGACACATCCAAAGTAAGCCAGTCAAAGTCTTAGACAATATTCTGTTGTGATTCATAGGGTTCTCACTGGATAATTTTCAGAAGTAGATCACCAGGCCTTTCTTCCTAGTTTGTCTTAGTCTGGAAGCTCCACTGAAATGTGTCCACAAGGGTGACCCTGTTGATATTTGAAATACGAGTGGTGTAGCTTCCAGCATCATAGCAACACACAAGCCACAACAATATGATAAACTGATAGACAGGTGGTGGATTATAATTTTAAATCCCTGCATTATATTGTAGCCCATGGATATGCCAGAATTTAGATGTTGTATGAGACTGTTAAGAATTTTTCACTATTACATCATGTATTTCATGTCTTTGGTTGTTTCCCTTTTTGGATGACTTCTTTAGGACTCCCAGAATTAAGATAGATACTGTCTTATGATTATAACATGCATCATCAAAAGAGCTGTTTCAAACAGTGTCTTTTTTTTTTTTTAAATCTTTTTAGGGCTGTCTACTGGATCCATAGGGAGCCCTAGTGATGCAGTGGTTAAGAACTCGGCTGCTAACTGAAAGATCAGTGGTTTGGACCCACCAGCCACTCTGCAAGAGAAAGATGTGGCAGTCTGCTTCTGTAAAGATTACAGCCTTGGAAATCCTGTGGGCAGTTCTACTCTGCCCTATAGGGTCGCTATGAGTTGGAATCGAACTCGATGGCAATAGGTACTGGGCCCATGGACTACTTCAGACTTAGAGAACTGTCTCCCTGGGGCCTTGCAAGAGAACTCAAGTACCAGAACACTGTAGCCCTACCAGAGAGGGTAGGCCAGTTCTACAATTTACTCCACCAATCATCAGGAAGCTGAGTTGGAGGAATTTCTCTCTCTGGCAGGCAAGTTCCTTTTTTTTTCTCCCTCTAAATCCACGTGAGACAGAAGAGCAGTTTACCTGTTGGCCACAGGCAGATGTCCAGGTACCACCAGAAGAAGGCTGGTTCCACTAAAGTTTAATGGATAATGAATACTTGTTCCAGAATGTCAACAGCACTGAAATTTGAGATTTTTATCTCTCACAGTTAGCCTATAGCATGATTAGAAATAAGCAATATGTGTACAGTAATAATTGTAGGTAGATGCCATCAAGTCTAACCCCTGGCTCCTGGCAACATAATGGAATGAAATGCTGCCATCCTGTGCCATTGTGGATTGCACTGTTGTGACCTATAGGGTTTTCACTGGCTAATTTTCAGAAGTAGATCACCAGACCTTTCTTCCTAGTCCAGCTTAGTCTGGAAGCTCTGCTGAAATCTGTCCAGCATCATAATAACATGCAAGCCTCCACTGACAGACGGATAGTGGCCACACGTGAAGTGCATTGGCCAGAAATTGAACCTGGATCTACTTCCTGGAAGGTAAGAATTCTGCCTCTGCCACTGAACCACCACTACCTCCATGCAGTAATAGTAGCTAGCATCAATTGAGTGCCCGTTGTGTGCTTGTTATCCTCATGGTAACTGTATCATTATTATCAATCCCATTTTATGGATGAAGAAGCTGAGTCTCAGGGACATTAAATGTCTTAGCCAGTTGGGGAACATCTAGCTCAATTGGCATAACACAGTTTATAAAGAAAATGTTCTACATTCTACCTTGGTGAGTAGCCTCTGGGGTCTTAAAAACCTGTGAGCAGCATCTAAGATACTCCACTGGTCTCACCCCTTTGGGAGCAAGGGAGACTGAAGAGAACAGGATACAAGGGAAAGATTAGTCCAAAGGACTAATGGACCACAACTACCAAGACCTCCACCAGACTAAGTCCAGCACAGCTAGATGGTTCTCGGCTACCACCACTGACTGCTCTGACGGGGATAACAACGGAGGGTCCTGGACAGCGCTAGAGAAAAATGTAGAACAAAATTGTAACTCACAAAAAAAAAAAAACAGACTTACTGGCCTGACAAAGACTGGAGAAACCTCAAGAGTACGGCCCCCGGACACCCTTTCAGGTCAGTGATGAAGTCACTCCGGAGGTTCACCATTCAGGCAAAGATTAGACAGCCCCATAAAACAAAACAACACTAATGGGGCGCAACAGTCCAGGGACAAGGATTAGAAGTCAGGAGAGGACAGGAAAGCTGGTAATAGGAAACCCAAGTTTGAGAAGGGACAATGTTGACATGTCGTGGGGTTGTCAACCATTGTCATAAAACAATATATGTACTAACTGTTTAATGAGAAACTGTTTGTTCTGTAAACCTTCATCTAAAGTACAACTAAAAAGAAAAAAACATCTTAGCCAGGACACGCACAGCTAGTAAGCAGCAGAGCCAAGAAGCTAGGCAGAGAGACAGAGTCAGAGAGACTATAGAAAGGAAAATCACTGTGCCGTAGTATTAATAGTGCTAGTGGTTAAGATCTCAGCTGCTAAGCAGAAGGTCGGCAGTCCAAAATCACCAGCCACTCCTTGGAAACCCTATGGGGCAGTTCTTCTCTGTCCAATAGGGTTGCTATGAGTAGGAATTGACTCAGTGGCGGTGGGTTTGGTTTTTTATTGGCATTTATTTTATCCGAAACTTAAAGATTTGTATCAAGTAATTCTTAAACAGCATTTAATTTGAGACCAATTATAAAATGGGGTTCCCAAAATTAAAACCTGAGTTTGAGGCTTCACATCCACCTCCCAGTCTGATGCAGGGTGGAAGCTACAATACCCCTGGTCCAGAAATCTGTTGTTTTTCTCAGGTTTAGCTTTTGAGAAATTTGCAGACCTGTGAGAGATGAAAACCTTTCCAAGTATGATTGCTTACTTTTCAATTTCCATCTCTCAAGTAGCGTAATACCTCAAGGGACAAATAGAGTTTTCTATGGAAATGTCTTTTTTTAAGATGCAATTTATAGACAGATTTATTGTACCCCCATCTACGAATGCATTGTCAACAAATTGCGTGTATTTATTCAACTTGTCCAAATAAAAGTCAAATAAGGCTCAGAAATAGATTTCTCGGCAATTTGACTTTCTGAGGCGGGGAGTATAGTGAAGAGCTTGTGGATATATTCTCTGTGGTTAAAAACTGAGTCAAAGGAGCATGAGGCAAGTTTTAGGCATGGTGGATATGTTCATTACCTTGATTTTCGTGATGGTTTCATGGGTGTGTACAGAGGCGTATGTTAAATTTTATTAGATTGTACATTTTAAATAGGTGCAATTTATTGTATGCCAGTCATACCTCAACAAAACTGTAAAACAAACAAAAAATTGAGTCAACTATGTGTCCAATTTATGAAACCTGTTACATAAGCCAACCTTGTCTTTTCTGAATTATATAAAGCTTATCCAAAAATGCCTCAAAGAAGAATCTATTTGAAAACCATAAACTCAAAAAACCTGTTGTTGTCAAGTCGATTCCGACTCATAGCAGCCCTACAGGGCAGAGTAGAACCGCCTCATGGGGTTTCCAAGGAGCCACTGGTGGATTCAAACTGCCAACCTTTTGGTTAGCAGCAGAGCTCTTAACTACTGCACCACCAGGGCTGCTTATAAATGAGCCTTATGGTTACGTAGGAATACATACAACAAAATTTGAGAGCCATACAAAGTTTTGTTGAAATTGAGAAAGTGTACGGGAACTGAGTTAGACATGTGCTTCTAGATCTGAGGCCTGATTTCAAAAGAATTCTGTTTCTGGCTGCTATTAACTCACATCTGACCTTGTATTAGCTGTATAAAATCGGAATTAGGCAGCGATGCTGTGAAATGGGCAGTAGACTCAGAGTTATCAAAAAGGCTGTCCTCCTTGTTTCCCTGCCTCTGGGAAGGGGTATATCTTTTGTGGCTGATCATTCTGTTTATATTTCATGCTCAAGGCTAAAATTCCATTTAGCTCTTCTATATTGATGAAAAATGTTGATACAAAAAATTATTTGGTGAATCTGACTTTTTAATGGGAAAAGCAAGCTCTGTGAAGTGACAGTGTTCTGTGACCCACAGACACACTTTCATTTGCCTGTGGTGACACCCAAGGCAAGAGCCCTTTATTTTAGGGGATTAAAAGTGCCAACAAAAATAGAAGTCATAAATTTTCTAATGTTTGCACTGGATTATTATTAATTCTTTATCTCAGTATAACTATCTTACGTTGCTTTGCATAGAGTCCTTTGGGTCCTAGTCTTGAATCTCAGAAAAGGAGGTCTACCTGAATTTGGAGAAAGGGAAAGAGGACCAAATATTTACTGTGTGCCTTCGACAAGTTATCTCCTGATTTTAGTACCTTTCAGGCCACCAATAAGACCCCATAGTAATACTCAAAGCTCAACCTACATATCCACTGCTTTACCATTATGTGAGCACAAAATGAAATAACCCATCCTTTTTTACAACCAGATTATTACTACATGAGCCGCTTAGCCTTCCTTCCAGAAGTGGATGCTTCTCAAAATGTCCTCAGGAATCACTGGGAATTGCCCAGGAATCTGTGCTCCTGATAACCACACGGCAGTGTCCCTGAAGAACAAGTCCCTCTAGTTCTTTCTGCTCAGCCTTTTGTCTTGATGCCAGGCTCTGCCTGTGCTACTGCCGAACCCCATGAAACAAACAACCACTCTGATGGACTCAACTGCCTTCTGCCAGCCCTAGTACACTCCAGCCTTAGAGAGAGACCGTTGCCCTCCTTAATTTTCCATAGAATAACTCTGGCCGGGCTGTCGCATCCAGCACTTTTACTTAGGCATGAAGGTAATAGACAACCCTGTGGCTCAGAGCTGCTGTCAGAAGGGGCCAGTCTTAAAGCCCATGAGCCAAAAATCTTTCTTTGTAATCCCACAGGTTTCCCTATGGTATGGGAACACCCACCAATGAGAATTCCCAGGCATTTGGAGCCAGAGTTTAACCAACTCCCAGTGCTAGAGAAAACCTGTCCTACCCTCCCTCCTCCAGTACATGCCCACTCATTTCCTGCTTCTCAGTGATTGACAGTGGGGATGGATTCATTTCCTTCAGAGGGAGTCTCCAATGGTCCTGAGGGGCGTTCACAGGACATTTCCCAAAGTCCAGCTTGTTCAGCTCTATGTAACACGCTGTTGTGGACACCTACCATCCAGTCCAGGTTGAGATGGTACCAAGGTTAATCCTGTGTTCGTAGAATCAGGCAAAGAGGGAATTTACAGTCCCCAATAGTCCAGCCTTGGTCTCAGCCTCCCAAGAGGAAAACCCTGGATACAAAAGACACAAACATCTCCTAGGCCATTCATGGTCTAAACCTGAATAGATAAGAGATAGAGCCCTGCTGAGACTCCACAGGGGCTTGGTCCTGCTAAGAAGCCCAACTGACATTGTAAATAGAATACTCAGCATCTCAGTCTGAAGCTTCTGCATTTGGGTTTCTTGTCTACCTCAGGGCCTTCCTAAGAACAATGGGTGAGTTTTAGCATTATATTTGCATGACCAAAACTGAGGTCCTTCCAGACTAAAGGAGGGCCTGCCCTAAAAACAAATTCCATTCTCTACCCTCAAATGCAAAAATTGCTTGCCGCCCACTAAATAATAAGTTGCTACCTTAAAAAAATTTAAGGCATTTAGCTGCAGTCAGAGTTATGACCACGCTAATTAGTGAATGAGGAGCCCTGGTGGCGCAGTGGTTAAGTGCACAGCTGCTAATGGTAAAGTCGGTCTTTCAAACCCACCAGCCAGGGTTCTCAGGAGAAAGATGTGGCAGACTGCTTCCATAAAGATTACAGCTCTGGAAACCCTATTGGCAGTTCTATTCTGTCTTATAGTGTCACTGTGAGTCAGAATTGACTTGATGGCAATGAGTTTTTAAATTTGTAACTGGGTCCCTGGGTGGCACAAACCGAAAGGTTGGTAGTTCAACCCACTCAGCGGTGCCACAGAAGGAAGGCCTAGGATCTGCTTCGATAAAGACTACAGCCAAGAAAACCCTATGGAGCAGTTCTTCTCTGCAACACGTAGGGTCACCGTGAGTCGGCGTCGACTGGACGGCAACAGGCTTTGGGTTTTAGTTAGTGACTATGACCCACACTTACATAATTATTAGGGCTGCTTTAATCTAATAAAATCCCATCCAAGTTGGAAGTGATTCTGCTGACTCAGCCCAAGACTGCCTTCTGAGTTAATCTATATCCCAATATCTTTTTAACCTTTTTTGTAAAGTTGCATCAAATTTTGAAATCATTATTACTCTCAATATATATGAGAAATTGTGATGTAAAAAAAGACAATATTAAAATGTCAAGAAAATCCATCCCTATGAAAATAAAGCATGATAGTTCAGTCAACACGAGTTAACTATGAAAGCCGGCCAGCTAGCCTTCAATCTCAAATTGTTGCATTTGTCTGTGAGCTCAATTTTGAAGGGCAGGGGAAAATATCTGAAGGAAGTGAGGAGTGCTTAGGTAGATGTAATCAACAGTGATAAGAAAATGTGATGGGATGGTCTGTGAGGTGGGAAAACTTTTGCTTGCATGGCTGCATGATTGGATGCAGCAAAATTCGTATGTCTAAAGAACTAAGTACCAAATTTGGCAAGAACATTCGCTTTTTTTCTATGCTGAGGAAAAGACTCCCAGAGACACCAAAGGAATATGTTTTCAGGGAGAACAAAGGATATTTTGGTTTCTCCAGGAGAGGAACTTTGTGTTAAGGTAAGCATTCTGGGGAAGGGAAATGGTTCGAATCAGTGGCGAAGCAATGAAGATCTTACTGAGAGATCCTTGAAGAATATGCCTTTGCCAAGGACACTGTTCTCCACCTAGCATTTACCAGTCAAAGACTTTTGTAATTAGTCACGCATATAAGAGAGGTTGAAAAAATTTTCAGACCAATGACGCCGATTTAAAGGTAGCCCCAAAGTCGTCAGAGCAATCAAGAATCATATAACTGCCTCAGCTTCAAGAAGACGTGGTTTACTTTCCAACCATCCCCACCCCCAACCCCACCCCCACCACCCAGCTCAGCTCAGCTGGAAATCTCCCTGAAAAGAAAGTTATGATGGAAATTTTATACACAAGTTTGTTTTTACATTTAAAATAAATGTTTGTAAAATCATTTGTGTCACGTAAACATTTGTTGTAAAATGTTTGCGTTTTATTTTTGTTTCATTACCATTTTGGTATTTTTATTACTCAAAGTGCTTTTGAGGAACACAACCTGATTTTTAACATTGTGTACAGCACATGACGTTTTAGATTCTGAATTGTGTGTATATTTTGGAGTTCAGGTAGTCAAAGCTTTTTAACGGATGTGACCTCATTTAAACCTCAAGACAGCCCTTGAGGGAGGTATTTTCCTCACATAATGAGGAAACGAGGGGCCTAGTAATTTGCTTATGGTTTCCCAGCTGGTTAAAGGCAGACCATTAGTATTTAAATGCAGGTCTGTGGAACTCCCAACTCTATTGTTCTTTCCCAGTCACAACGTTGCCTCCCAGGAATTACATGGTTAAAAAATACTTTTCCACTTCCTTTTAGCAAGAATGACTTTCCTGCTAACACACTCACACACACCCCTACCTCCTGCACACAAACTGTAACTCGTATCTTGAAGATCCTCTCTGATTTAAATCTTGATTATTTAATTTAAATTATTTAGAAATTACAAAGCACTTCAAGGTTTTCCCAATTAAAAAAATGCCCCCAGGGAGCAAAGTAACACAGGAAACAAAAGAATGTGCTTTAGAGAAAGAGCTGAGGTACATTAAAGTACAGATATTGTGTTGTTGTGTGCTGTCGAATCTATTTAGACTCAGCAACCCCATGTGACAGAGTAAAACGGTCCCGTAGAGTTTTCTAGGCTGTAATCTTTACTGAAGCAGATAGCCAAGTCTTTCTTCCTTGAAGTTGCTGGGTGAGTTTGAACCGCCAACTTTTCAGTTAGCAGCCAGATAATCATTAAATTGCTCATTTAATTTCACCGGGACTTATTAAATACCTACTGCGTGCCAGGTCTAACACTTGGAGAATAACAGATTTCTCTTTAAAACTTGGAAGAATGAAACCAGATAAGACTTCCCCCACTCCCCGAGAGAGAGTATATTTCTAGTTGCTTGTAAAAATTCTTTCTTACAACGGGAAGCTAAAATTCAAAATTTGGCTTAACCAAAAGTGTCCTGTGCTTTCCATGATCTAGCTGGATCCTAATTTTTTCCACAATAATTCAGTGCCTCCTCTCTTTTTCCCTTTCTCCATTTTTGCGTTTAAGAAACTGGAGATTTGATGCTTTATAAGAGCCTTTATATATATGTCTTATGTTGAAAATGAATAAAAATATATTTAGTGAGAAGAAAGTAACCTAGACAGGTTCATGCTTTGCAGCTGGCTTCTTAATGGAATTATTTTTCCAGTCCTGTTAGTCTGATTTTTGTTCCAACTTAAAACAAAACAACAACAAAAAAACATGGCTTGCTGTTGCGCCCAGATTTAATTTATTTAACTTTCATTAATTAAATTTTGTAAACTTGCTTTGCCTAATGAGTTTGGCTCTATTACTAATAAGAAAGGTAGAAGGCTGGGGGCAAAGCCAGGATGCATGTGTGTGTGTGTGTGTGTGTGTGCTTGTACATGCATGCTTGTGCATGGATGGGCGTGACTCTTGAGAGTGTTCATGTGATGTGTGGGATGTTTAATTAAAGGATGAAGGTGGGGCTTGGCAGGGTGCCCTACTGGTAAACAATGCCTGTTTTGTAGCGTATTCAGCAATCACCTGGGAAGTGGAAAGACCTGGAAAGGTTTGTGTACGAAGTGGCCCCTTGACTGTCCAATGAAGTGTCTGTTGTCAGAAGGAAATGTGTACTTTTTGAGGTGAGATTGGTTCTGTGCTCTGAACTGAATGATTTTTCGTTTTTTGTTCTGATAACAAGCTGGTGGTAAGCTTCACTGAACTGAGAAATTGTAAACTCTTAGAAAAGGCTGTCTAAAGATAACAATTCAATGTTTCTCGGTAATGTATTCTGGATGAATCTGATAATTTAAAGCCCACTTCACCAAAGTGGGAGTGTGCTTGCGTCCTCTTTATCTTCAATTATGTCTAATCTGTTTCTAATTCAAACACTGTGCTGCTGTTGTCAGATCAAATATAGATTTTAAATGTTTTATGCTTCTCCGCTGGGAAGGTTTCAAATGTATGCGGGCTGTCTGTCAGGACTGTGCCAGTTGAATCTAATAAAGTTTTAGATAAATTTAAAGGAAATAAAAGAGTACTTAAAAATGAAATGATTCATGGTTCATGAGATGGAACATGTTTAATGAATGGCAGTTTGGGAAAAGTTATGGTAGAGTCTCTATGGATCACCTGCCTCACCTCTACAGAGCTCTCCTTGAATAAATACATTGTGCCTTTCAGCTTACAAGGCAGCATTTCAGAAACCAATTTAAAAATCAAGTCATCTTTGGGTTTGATGTCAACAGGGCCTCATAAGCATATGGGCACGGGGACTATAATCCATGGTTTTTCGTTCCACATGATGACACTTCCATCACTGCAGGCAGATTGGAAAACATAGTTGCAGTTTTCAATCCTTGAATAGGATGCAGTTGTTACTGTTCTTAAGATTCTTTTTTTCTGCTGATTTATGCAGATGCGCTCCAGGTATCTGAGTGCTGTAGAATACCAAAGCAGAAATATAATCGGAGGTAACATTGAGCATTATCAGACCTGGGACTCCAGGGGCCAGTGCCAAGGTTATATTTGCAGAAATACTACCCTGATAAAACTTCTGAGATCTCTTCCTGGATTTATTAATTTAGGGAAGAGATATTTTATTAAAGCTCAACCCATGTTTCTGTCTTACAAAACGGCCATTTCATAGTCTCAGGAGCATTTAACTGGGGCTTAAAGGTGAAGGCGCTGGTGCAGTTTCTCGTCACGTGGATTTTTCTTGGGTTTGCTTCTAATCCCTTTTGGATTGCCGACAGGTGTATTTTTTGGCTGCATTGGGATGTCTCTTCTGGTTTGGTTTTGGAAGGATTGTTCCAGAGTATCCTTTAAATGTTAATTAGAATTTATGCTTAAAAGCATAAAGGCTTTGAAGTTCTAAAACCATAATCCTTCTAGGTCCCCAGGCTCTCTCTTTCCCAAGTTCATTTTAAGAGCAACAATATTTTTATCTGGGGGTAAAACCCTAGCATGATAAAGGTTAATGGGAACTAAGTTGATTCCAAAGAGGAAAAAGAAATCAAATTACTAACCTCTCTGCTCACTTTGGCTTGACCCATTTATTTACAAAACTGACATTATAAGTCTAAAGAAAAGGAATTTTCTTTACTGATGACCAACCCACCACCCCCCATCTTTCTCTTCTTTGAAGGCTTAAGGTCAAATTTCTATAAACAAACATTTTTAGGGATGCAAAATAATTCTCCCCATTTATTTGTGCTGGCATTTCCCCTTAGCTTCTTTGCGACTGCTCTCTTGTCTTTTTTATCCACCCTGAGATGTGTACGGCTGTGCTGTGAGGGAACAATTCCTTTTAAAAAGTTTTTTATTGTGCATTCGGTGAAAGTTTACACCGCGAATTAGTTTCCCATTTGATAGTCTGTACATAAAGTGTTCCATGACATTGGTTTCATTCCCCACAATGTGTCAGCACTTTCCCCATTTCTGCCCTGGATTTTCTGTTTCCTGTCATCTTGATTTTCTATCCCTTCCTGCCTTCTCATCTTTGCTTTTGGCAAATGTCAGAGGAAACAATTCTGTGCTGTAAAAAGGATATGTTAAATTTTCCCACTGGGCATCAGTTTTGCCTTTGTAACTGGAGTTACTATTGGGATTCCAAACAGAAAGACCCAGAAAGAGATACAACAAGAGGGCAGAGTACCACAGACAAGCATGCACAGGGTCCTCTCCAAGGGGTCTCGGAATGCCTGGGATCAGTGGTGTCTTTAGAGCCAAGAAATACCTGCCTGTGGTCCCAAAAGACCAGATGAACCCATGTTAACTGTATCTCTAAACTTCCTTCTCAGTTTTGGCCTCAGCACAATTTCTGTCTGTGCAATACAAAAAAGCGCCTCAGGCTGATTTCCTTCAGGCTCAGCTCAACTCCTTCTATCTGACTCAGGGTGAGTCTGCCTAGCCTTACTTGTGTTCTTGGAGAGGATCCCATTTGCTTCTTTTGAAAATGGAAGTCTTTTTTGTTCCACAGAGTCCTTATTTTAAACAAACAAGAGAGATTGGCCTCTAATTTTGAAGTCGTCAGTTTTGGATGCATATGTGCTTGAAGGCTTTCTTTGAAAATCTAATCATTGTAAAGTTTAGAATATAAGAGAGAGGATTAAAATAGTATTGTTTTTACTATTTTTTTGAAGTCTGAATAAGTTTCTTATAGGAAAGAGAGAGAGAAAGAAAAAGATATACCACAGGGTTTATAGTTCTGCTGAGGACCTGTCCCTGTTACATTCTTTGTCCCCAGAAGGTAACAGGAATGAGAAAGCAAGTATAAGTGTGTCATGAAAATCAAGGGCAAGAAGAGTGAGCCACGTGTAGAAAACACTGCCCAGATGTCAGAAGATGCCATTCCAGCATCTGTAGTCAAAGGGATGTGTGCAGGGAATTGTGAGTCTTCTGACATTAATTGATGCCCCCAAGCACAACAGCAAGGAAATATATATTACAAGGAGGATTATTTTTTTTTTAACAAAGTACATTATACACTGTTAAGCCATTTACACTTACTGTAAGACAAGAGTTAATCTGGGGATGTAGGACCGCTGCTTTAGAAATTTAACGAAATGACACTCAAAAGTGGGAACACTGCTGTTTCAATGAGAAAAAGCAAAACGCAGGGAAAGTCTGAATTGGCCAGCAGATGGAGAGTGAGAGACTAGGCCAGAGAATTAGAGGCCAGGATAAAGAAACTAATTAATTAACAAAAATTGTTCCAATGTTTTCCCACTAAAGGCTAGGGAAAGACATATATATTTTGTACAAAGATACAGAACATGATTTTCCAGAGTATAAAACAGACCTTACACTACAAGATGGATTAACACAGAGGCTGCAATGATGGGCTCAAGCATGGCAATGATGGTGAGGATGGTTCTGGACCTGGCCGTGTTTCGTTCTGTTGTACAGGGTCGCTGTGAGTCGGAACCCCATCGACGGCACCTAACAACAGCCACAGACTACAAGATAGCATCCATATTCTCAGCAGATATTTCTGAATGTTAGCGTAGAAGCGTATGGATGAAGGAGCGGGAGTCTTTGTTGTTCTAAAAGAGGTCGTTTGATAGTTCACATCAGACTGGAGAGTTACATGCAAAGGGAAAAGTTTTAGGGATTTGCCATCAGCTTTTTTGTCTGGTGTTTCCTCAAGTGTCATCCATAGGCCAGCATTTCTCTAACTCTGCTCCCAGGGAAAGAATTGGCTAGTCCTTGGGTTGGCAGTTATCCATTGGACATCAGGTATGAATCTAGCATTGCACTGTGACTGATGCAGAAAAAGCTTGCGATGCAATCCTGCTCTTTAAAGAACTTCCGATTCAGTTGGAACACCAAATGGACACACACGAGGCAAGCAGCGATCATGTGCGGCAGGGTCCTGTAATGCCTTAAGCAGGGGTGAATGTCCCCCTTCCCCATGCCCTGTGCCTCAGGGGGCTGCGTGCTTTGGAGTGCCTTCCTCAAAAATTTCAAAGTCCTCTAAGGTGCCTGAGACCAGCTGCACTGGTAGAGTGCCATGAATCAAGACCAGGACTTGCATGGACAGCTGTTTCTCTTTGATCCTCTACCCCTTCTGTAGGGTGGACCAGAAGCCCTGAGGAGCTCCAGGACTCATGCCCATGGGTCCTGTGGCTGGGATCTGGTTCCCGGAGGGCATCCTGGTGAGCAGGTCACTCCTGTTGGCAGGTGAAGTATTTTTCATTGGATCATGTGAGATTGGACCGCCAGAATGGTGCTGACATGCTGATTGCTTTTGGGTGATTCTCACTCACGTTAGACCTCAGATGAGTCACTGATGGCCCACTGGTGACCTTTTGGATGTCAGCTATATAAGTTGACTCTAACTGTGGTGCTACCTCTGACCTGTGGCACCTGAAGGCAGCAAGGGTGATGACAAGCATCCTTGACCAGTGTAACCTCCACTTTGATCCCCAGGGGCCACCCCACCCCCTCCACATGTCAATGTCAGGCAGATGGGTGGTCATGCTAATCTCTAAGGATTTTTGAGAATATTGTTCCCCAGCACCACTGGGGCTATTCTGGTCAATGTCATCTATTGCCTTCGGTGGATGTGGTGATGTCATGCTGCTCCTGGTCAATCTTAAGCCATGCTGGTTGAGGGATGGGCTTTTCTGGTACAAACAGGACAACTTTTCTTGCCTTATCCACAGACCCCTTGCTTATCCTCCTGCTGGTGGCCCTATAAGGATTCTGTTAACACTGAAACAGATCACATACATATTTGTTAATCAAAATGCAAAAAAAAAAAGAAAAAGTTGCCTGGGGCGTTACACACCCTAAGTGTGGCCTTGGCAGAGTCTAATTAAATGCAGAACTAGTGATCTGTTTATCATCGATTCATCAAGCATTTACCTTATTATAAATTTTTATTCTTAATGAAATACTTAAAACCCATAAAAGTACACTATATAAAATAATACACATACATGATATAAAAGAACATACATGTAAACACTATCCTAACGTTTTGCTAGTATTTGCTTCAATTTCTTTCTTTCTTTTTTTTTTGATAAGTAAAAATTATGGAAACTTTATAAAACCAAAACAGTTGCCATTGACTCTTGATTCCAACTCATGGTGACCCTATGTGTGTCTGAGTACAACTGTGCTCTATAGGGTTTTCAATGATTGATTTTTTGGAAGTGGATTGCCAGATCTTTCTTCAGAGATACCTCTGGCTGACAACCTTTCGATCTAGCAGCGGAGTGTGTTAACCATTCGCACTACCCAGGGACTCCATAGATACATTGTAGATACAGCTAAAATGTGCCCCAATCCTTCTCCCCTTCTTCCCTTCCCAGAGGGTAGACCCTGTCCTGATGTTGGTAAATATCTTAGTTTGGGGTCCCTCACAAGCAGTCCCTGAGTCAAAGATCTGAGTTTGGGTAGTTTATTTGGGATTGACCCCAGGAAGCACCAGTAGGGATGAGATACAGGGAAGGAAGCCAATGCAAGGAGAGGTAATGAACAGGTTTTTCCTGTGGGCAAGTGGGGCTCAGTCCCACCAGGGACCTTTGGGGGACTGCGTAGACAAGCCTCTGAGTTGTTCACCTAAGGATTGAAGAGGCTGGGGTACTTATCTGCCAGCTACCTTCTGTCATTGGTTGTAAACGCCTTGGCAGTTCAAACCTGCCCCATGAGGGGGCTGAACACATTTCTGCAGCCCAAGAAAGTCTTCAGGCGGAGTGGAGGCTGCTTGCAGTAGAAGCTGGGGTATATGGGAACAGTAAGTGCTGAGGACATATGGGTAGCCCTGACAGCATCTGCTACAGCAAGTATTTCCCCTACATGTTGTACTTTCTACATTTGTATATATCAAAAAACATTTAGGGTACTGTCCTCTGGGTTTTTAAGTTTTAAACACATGGAGTCATGTTGAATACATTCTCTTGCAAACTGTTTTTTGTTTTTTTACTAAAAACTATAGCAAATGGAAATTTATCCATGGTGAAATATGTAGATGCAAATAATTTTAACAGCTCTATTTTGTTCAAGTATTTGAATAAACAAGTTTATTTGCCCATTTCCCAAATGATAGTTTGTTTCTACTTTTTCCACTCTGTGACAATGCCATCTAATGAACATACGAACATTTTGTTCATAACAACTTGAGGGTGCACATGCGTGAATGTACGTTGACGGTTTGTCCAGCGATCCATTTGTGAATAACAGCTCTTTCATTCTTCTTTTCTACTTCTTATTCCTTTTATTTCTTTATCTTCTTTTATTCTACCTGGACCCACAGAGTAATACTGTACAGAGTGGTCATGGTTGGCATCCTTATCTTGTCAATGACTTTGAAGAAAATATTTCTAACATTTTTTATGATTAAGTATGATTTTTGATATTTGGTCAAGTTATTGGTAGATTCTCTTTATTAGGCTCCAAAAAACTGAACCAAACCCGTTGCCGTTGAGTTGATTCCGACTCATAGCGACCCTATGGGACAGAGTAGGACTGCCCATAATGTTTCCAAGGAGAGGCTGGTGGATGCAAGCTGCCAACCTTTTGGTTAGCAGCCGAGTTCTTAACCACTGTGCCACTAGGGCTCCTTTATTAAGTTAAGAAGATGCTATTCTATTACTAGCTTGATAAGGATTTATTTTTTAAATCACAAAGAGGTGTTGCATTTTATCAAAAGCATTTTCTGTGTCTGTTAGACAATTGTTATGGATTGAATTGTACCCGTCCAAAAGAAAAGTGGAAGTCTTAACCCTGTACCCGTAAGTATGACCCTGTTTGGAAATAGAGGCCTTCTTTTGTTACTTTAATGAGGTCATATCACAGTAGGGTAGATCCTAAACCTAATCACTTTTGAGTGGTGCCTTACAAAATAAGCAGAATAGACATGGATGCACACACAGGAGAATGCAGACATCATGTGTAGACCTGTCTACAAGCAAAAGAATGCCAAGTATTGCCAGCGGGCATCAAAAACTAAGACAGCGGCCCACAGAAACAGTTGGCATGGTTGAAACCCTGGTTTAGACTTCTAGCCTCCAGAGCTGTGAGAAAATAAATTCCTGTCCTTTAAAACCACACATTTGTGGTATTTTTTGTTACAGAAGCACTAGATAACTAAGACAAATATTCAGCAAATAATAATATAGGCAGTAAGTGGCTCTGAAAGATAATCATGCAGGTGGTAGCGGAAGGATTCAGGAGTACACCACTATCTTACTCTACATCATCTGGCCGCCCATCTATACAACAGGAATTCCAGAATCACTCTTTCCAGACCAGACCTCTCCAAGCTTCAGTTCCACATATCCAATTCCTTCCTTGTTATCTTCAGCTGGATGTTTCACAGGCCCCTCGTACTCAGAACTAGAGAAGTGATTTCATACATCCTCCCTCTACGTACCCTGAACACTGATTGTTCTTCCTGTGTTCCTCATCTTGGTGAAGCGTATCACCGTCTTCCCAGGCAGCTAAGCTAGGCACCTCAGACCTCCCTCCAAGTGCATATCAAAACAGAGTGGGTTCTACTCATTCTATCTCCTCCATATTTGTTGTATCTATTCCCACTTCTCTAGCCCCACTGCCACCACCAGGGCCAGTTGGATGCTGAGAGCCTTAAGAACTATCCTACCTCTTCCCAGAATGAGCTAAGCTTCTTCTGGAATTTCAAAAGACGTGTGGAGTGAGAAGACGAGAATGTCACCTCTTCCAAGGCAGCAAGACTGTATGTGTGCGATGTGTAAATGCTGAAAGAAGAAACACATGAAGGGAAAGTTTTTTAATTAGATTATGTCTTGGAAAAGTCTATAGGGCATCCAGTTTTCTTTAAGTATGCTCATCAATTGTTCCACGTCCACTTTAAAAAAAACCAAACCTGTTGCTGTTGAGTTGATTCCGACTCATAGCAACCCTAAAAGACAGGGTAGAACTGCCCCATAGGGTTTCCAAAGAGCACCTGGTGAATTCGAACTGCCGACATTTTGGTTAGCGGCCGTAGCTCTTAACCACTACACCACCAAGGTTTCTTCCAAGTCCACTTAGTAGTCTTTAAAATCATTTTGTTATCATTTTTTTGTGAATAAGCTAAGCCCCAAGAGGGGAAAATGACTCATAAATACTTCCTTAAATAAAAAGTATTTATTTATGATTAAACTAGTTTTCAACATCCTTTTTAACAGCACAATTTGTTAAAGCATTTTCTCATATTTACTCCCCCTGCTTCTCTCTTCCACACCTCTACCTCTCTCCACATGTATAGTTCCAACAGACTGAAGAAAAGGGCAGCACTTGGAGGCATACAGAGGCATGATCAGGATGAGACTCTAAGCACCTCAGAGGTCAGGCAAGAAAAGCAGACAGATACATATCAAAAGATATTCATTTTTCTCATTTATTGGTTTTAATATTGTTCTAGATAGGAACACAAGGTGTGTATCAAGTAAGCCCAGGGTATCATTTTCCAAACTGTATTTCTTTGACTACTACTTCACAAATGTTATATGGGTGTTTGGGTGGAAAAAAACATAAAAGAAATAAAAGAACCAATTCCATCAAGTTGACTCCGAGTCATAGCGATCCTATAGGACAGAGTAGATAGAACTTAGTTCATAGAGTTTCCAAGGAGCGGCTGGTAGATTTGAACTGCTGACCCTGTGGTTAGCAGCCAATCAGTTTGCTACTGTGCCACCATGGCTCCTGGGTAGAAAAAAATGTTTGGAAAAGATTTCCTTCAAAGCATATTAAAGGCTCTGAGAAGTCCTGTAGTACAAACCTATTTAACTGTGTTTAACCCAGCATTTTTCAGCGCTTAAATATTTGATCATAAATTCCTTTTGCGTGGAGCACCTACTAACAAGCTGCAGAAACACATCATTTTGATAAAAATAGTCTCATATGAGGGTAGATGTTTCACTTAGTGAAGATTATTCTAAAGTAGTAGAAAGTTAATGAACATCCTAAACAACCTGAAAAGCAGTGTCAGAAAATTTTAAAAATGCTGTCAAGAACTCAGAAAACACACATTCTATTGTGTAGCAACATTATAAAATGTTGTGTGATACATTAAAATCATCAGATTATACTCCATTACCCTATAATCTTCTAATCACATATTTATACATTTTATATTGTAGCTGCAAAATGCCTATTATAAATATTATGCTTGAATTATAGAAATATGCCATAACTCTAACTATAAAGGATTCCATGAAATAAGAAAGTAACAACTTCAGATAATGAAAGTATCAGGGCGAAAGAATGATTAAAAATTATAGCATTATAGAACTTTAGGGCTAAAAGGAATCTTAGCAACAATTTTAATCCAATACTCTCATTTTAGAGAAAAGGAAATTGACAATCACTCATGAAGTTCTCAAGGCGAAGAACAGGTAGCAAAATGTAGAAAAGATGGGGGATACTTGGGATAGTGTTTTTCCTTATGCTAGCGGTGGCAAGAAATAGTCAAGTTCTCTAGGAAGATGATGAGGTTAACATTTTATGAGAAGGAAGTTTGAATACTAGATGGCTGGCATCCTTACGTATGTCAATAAGAGATGTGAGAAAGTATGTCATTGTTGGGTGCCATGGAGTTGATTCTGACTTACTGCCCCATAGGGTTTTTTTTGGCTGTAATCTTTATGGAAGCAAATCACCAGGCCTTTCTCCAACAGAGCCGCTGAGTGGGTTTGAACTGCCAACCTTTAGGTTAGCAGTTGAGTGCTTAACTGTTTGTGCCCACCAGGACTCTCTGAGAGAGAATGCAAGCAAGTAATATGATCAGCATGAGACAATCATCTAAGCAGATAAATGGGTTGGGGAGCGGAGCTCCTGAAGCCAAGAAGGGTCAGGATGGTGGCTTGTACTTAATCAATTGCTCATAAGTAATAACTACCTGACTACCAGCCATCTGTCAGTTTGTCGTACTGTGGTGGCTCACGTTACTATAATAATGGAAGCTATGTCACCAGTATTTCAAATACTGATGACATAGGATCATCCATGGTGGACAGATTTCAGCAGAGCTTCCAGACTACAACAGACTAGGAAGAAAGCCTGGTGATCTACAGCCAAAAATTAGCCAGTGAAAACCTTCTGGATCACAAGAGAATATTGGACAATACGGTGCTGGAAGACAAGCCCCCTAAATTGAAAGGCACTCAAAATACACAGTGGCTGCAACAATGGACTCGAGCACTCCAATGATTGTGAAGATAGCACAGGACTAGGCACCATTTTGTTCTGTTGTACTTGATGTTGCCATGAGTCGGAGTTGACTTGACAGCAACTAACAACAACAACTAGACACCCTTCTTTGAAAATCGCCCTGCTCACATCAAGATCAATTCAGCCACGTCAATACTCTACAGAGTATACACATCCTCCAGAGTCACAGTTGACCGAATGAGACATGGACACTGGCCCACCTTCAGCCACCTCTCCTGTTTGGACTATACCTAAGCTGCTGATGTCTCTCTAAAATAGCTACAACCTGGACCAGCTGTTTTGTTCCTCCTTTACTTAGAGAAAGCTACATTTTGCCAGGTAAGTAGAAGATACATTCATTCTCAAGGGAAGCGCTTTGCCTTCAGGCCATGAGGTCAGTCTTCCAGCAGATTGTGTGGTAGCTTGTCATTCACCACAAGTATCTTAAATGTCTCCGTCAGACAGCAAGTTTCGCACATCTGTTGGATACAGTGGTTGCTTTATATTAAAAGCACATTGTTAGAGCTCTGAAGCTGTCAAGTTAGGATGATGTTGCCACGTTCCCCAAAGGAGACCTTTCTGGATGATTTTAAAATGGAATAACGTTGGGCTTCTGAAATGAGAAGAGATCCCAGAAGAGCTAATAAAAATGCTCAGTGAATAAATCTGTCCTCACACATTAGCTGAGTTCTCAGTGTGCTCAGCATTATGGCAATTATAGTAAACTTCTGCGTGCACTCATCGTTCACATATCCAATTCCCTGTCAAATGTTGTTTTATTCTAAATAGTAATGAGAATAAATTGCTGAAAAAATGTCATTTGTTTTTGTGATGAGAATTCTTAGGCATATTTGTAAATGAGTTTATGTGACTGAAGGAAAATTATTTAAAATATAGACAATAAATTCCACATGTATTTCTTCACTGCATACTTACAAATGTGGAAAGACCAAACAGGGTAAGTAAAGGGGAGTGTGGTGGACACCGTGATGCTACCCAAGGTCTTCTTTCAGTGAAGGGCTTGTTGCCCCAGTTGCCTGGAGTGCTGTAGGCAGATAGCTGACAGCTGTTAAGTGTGCTGCCTTGCCAAGGTCATGGCCTTTCCCAGGGCAGTCCTCATCCAATGACTGACTGATGCAGGAGTATAGAGGTCATCTTGGCCCAACTCAGGAGAATTCTCAACTCCTAAGGCAGGAGGGCAGAGAAAGCTGTGGACCAGGCCCAAGATGTAATCATCAGAGTAACCAACCTCCAAAAATTAAATCTCTCGACCAAGGCAAGATTGCTATGTTAAGATCAGGGCCCTGGTTGGGAAAGAGCGAGACCCTGACTGATAGATGGAGATGTCTGGGTTGAGGAGCTGAATGTCTTGAATTTTTGTGGATACGATTATTATAATCAATGGCAAGGTCAAAGGAGGTAGCAATGGGATTCTTGCATGCAGAAAATAATGAGATGACTAACAACCTGGAAAGATAAATGGGCACGCAACAAGGATACTACTCAATTTAAATCATCAAATCAATAGTGGGTGATCAAGAGGCTAAAAGTATTTGCCCCAATAGAAAGTAATGATCCCTTGCACGTTTTATGGACCTGAGCTAGTTTTCAGACCTGGAACCCATTGATTGAAGAAAAGTCTGGGGCCCCCAGGAGGAAAGACCTGGCAATATTACAACAAGTACAAATGGTCATCATTCCCCTAAGCCTTTTCCAAAGAGACCTACTGCTGTCTATTTGAGGAAACAAAGTTGTTTGTCCTATAAGTTTTCCCAAAGTCTGGACTTTACTGATTGCATCTGCAAGCTGTCATTTAATATCTTCCTCTAACCTGTATATTTCCTATAAGTTGGTGTAATCATTAAGGTTGTGTGTCAACTTGGCTGGGCCATGATTCTCAGTGGTTTGGCAATTCTGATGTAGTCTGGCAGTTGTATAATGATGTGATCACTTCCATGATGAGAGCTGATATAATGTGATCACCTCCATGATGGGATCTGCTCTGAGTAGCCAACTGGGGGTGTGGCCTGCATCCAATATAAGTAGACTTTCTTGCAAGGCTGGTGGGCTTTTGTTTGCTCTGGATCCTGCAGCTGGCTCTTGTTCATCGGACCTCTGGTTCTTGGGACTTGAGCTAGCAGCTTACCTGCTGATCTTGGGATTCATTGGTCTTTACAGCCTGTGAGCTAGAGCCCTGCCATCTGACTTGTGATCTTGGGTTCCCCAGCCTCTGCAGCTACGTGAATCAGGAGAAGCCTCCAGCCTGACCCATGGGCTTGGGATGTTCCAACCTCTACAACTGCATGAGCCATTTCCTTAATATAAACCCATCTCTGTCTATATATTTATACACTTTACTAGTTTTTCTTCTCTAGAGAACCCAGGTTAAGACAGTAATTGGTAAAAGCATGATCAAATTCAGGTTTAATTTATTTTGGGGTGGGGGGCAAAACCACTTCACAGATAGTGGTGGATTCATCTATTAGGAGGCTTGTGATGTCTGGTTGTCTGTCTTTCTGTGATGTGAACAGCTCTGGTGAGCATTGCCTCGATCTGTTAATCTACTAGGAATTGCAAAATAATGATTTTCTTATTCTATTATTTCTCCTTCGTTTTAAAAAATCTGGAATACTTCTATAAAGAAAAAATTTTCCTCTTCTAGTATTTGATTACCTAGTGGTGCAGTTTATATGGGAAAGGTAGCATAAATGTTCAATTCTTTCCCTTTGGTTATCATTTTTCAAAAAAATAATGACTTGGTTCACTACCATCTTCCAAAGGTAACCAATAAGCTGTTGTGTCTTTTTTTTTTTTTTTTTTACTATCATTATAATGCATGGATTTAAATAATTTTAATCCCTTGCTGTAATTACCCTTATTTATACTCAAATTGTGCCAGCTTTGATCAGTGGGAGCCTATTTGTCTTAGTTTGCTACTGCTGCCATAATTAAAAAATACCACAAGTGGGTGGCTTTAGAGTATAGCAATTTATTTTCTCACAGTTCTGGAAGCTAGAAGTCCAAATAAGGGCATCAGTTCTAAGGGAGGGTCTTTCTATGCCAGTAGTCCCGGGAGTTTCTTGGCATTCTGTGGCGTCTGTCTTCCCCTAGTGTGTGTCTCTGTGTCTATTCTGCTCTTTTTTATAACCCAGAAGTGATTAGGTTTAGGCCCCTGAATATTCTTCTAACCCAAAACTGAAACCATTCCCAAAGCCCACTTTTCAGACAAAGATTGGACAGGCCTATAAAACAAAAAATTAATACACATGAGGAACGTGCTTCTTGGTTCAATCAAATATATGAGACCAAATGGGTATCTCCTGTCCAAAGGCAGGATAAGAAGGCAGGAAGGGACAGGAATTGGATGAATGGACACAGGGAACCTGGGGTAGAAAGGGGGAGCATGCTGTCACATGGTGGGGACTGCAACCAATGTCACAAAACAATATGTGTATAAACTTTTTAATGAGAAATTAACTTGAGCTGTAAATTTTCACCTAAAGCACAATTAAAAAAAAAAAAATGGAGGGATTAGGTTTAGGACTCACCTTACTCTGGTTGCTGTCACTAACATAACAAAAGAAAACCCCTATTTGCAAACACGGTCATATTTACAGGTACAGGAGTTAAGATTTCAACACATTTTTGAGGGACACAATCCATACCACTATTTAGGTTATCTCCTGAGTCCTTTTGACATGACCCCAAGAGTCTTTGATAGCTTCATGGTTTATGTTTTGTTTACCATTAGCATCAGCCTGTGCTTATTTGGATGGTGTCTTATATTAGGCACCTGACATCCATGAAAAGCATAGGCTGAAAAAGTAAATGGCTGTAACTTCTAGCTCAGGCTCTAATAGGAAGCGTAGATTCAGCAGGATTTCCAATTGCTCTCCTCACTGGCAAAGGGAAAACAAGTGCCCTCAATTAAGGGAAGTGAGATTACCCATCACAGCCTTGAGCAGCACTGAGGCAATATACTGCACGGCAAATTACACATGTCAGGCAGGGGGTCAAGTAGAGTTATAAATGCAGTCACAGAAGGCATTGATCATTGATATGAACGAAGGAGGTATCTGGAAGCAGGCAGTTCAGGTTTGCTTCAATATTCCAAATCTGCAGATTTAAATCTGAAGTAGTCTACAACGCAATCATGGATTAGGCCAGCTGTGAACTGTATGATATTACAGATGAGGAGTTCAGACTTGGTTTAACTCTTGACAACTATGCAAAATAAGCACAGGCTTATAATAACCATGATCATGGTGTGTGTGTGTGTGTGTGTGTGTGTGTGTGTGTGTGTGTGTGTGTGTGTGTGTGTGTGTGTGTGTGTAACACCTAAGCCTCCACTGGCAGATGGCTGGTGACTGTACATGAGGTTCACAGGCTGGGAATTGAACATGGGTTTCCCGCAGGGGAGGTGAGAATTCTATCACTGAACCACCACTGCCCCCTGTAGAAGCCAGCACGGAGATAGGAAAGATCAAATACTCCTTTTCCCAGAGTGTCGGCCTCTCCTCGGCTTAGCTGTTCAGATGTACCTGACTTGGACTTGGATCAGGAGCTAGTGATGTGAAGACGCAGGGGCAGTGGCAGCATCCAGGGCCAGTGTCTGCAACAGCGGTGGTGTTTGGTGTTTCTGGTGGAGGGCAGTGGATTTCAGCTGTGGCCCTGATAGTCTTGTTTCCCCTGTACTGCCTGTTTTCTGAACTTGGTTCTCTTAACTTTCCTGGAAACATCTTTTCAGTAAATTCTAAACCAGCCAGAATTGGTATCTGTGGTTTGAAACCAAGAATCTGGACTGATACAGAAAGTAGTCTGTTTCCATGAAAGTGTTACTATGTCTCCCAAACACCTAATTTACAAACAGATAATGAACTAGACTAATCATGAACCAGAATTACCCTCGAAATGTGTGTTTTTGTAGCACACATGATGTTGGGCATCAGTGCTCCTGGGCAGCTGCTGCTGTGGGGATGTTTAATCCTGTCCCTCAGGAACTGTCTCTGTGCCTTTGATGGCTCTGCTTCAAGTTCGTACTCTTCTCAGAAAGACACTCTTCTACCAAAAGGGTTTGACGAGCACACCCTGTCACCTCAGTATGAGAGAATGACGGCCGCAGCAAAGAGAACATCCCAGAGGGCTCCTGTGAGAAAGACAGAAAGCTCAGCTTCAGAGCAGTGGCCAGCATCTTGCCAAGCCCAGTGGAGAGAAACAAAGGTTTCCACAGACAAACAGTGAAAAGACTCAGTACCTAGTGTCTATTCCTTGAGTAACTGCATAAGCAAAAACTAAGACCTGGCCCGAAGTCTTCAAAGCAGGGAGTGAGCTCTATGCTCAGATGTTATGGGGCAAGAAGAAAGAGGATCTGACTAGTGCAGAAACACCTCTTCACTTCTGGTGAAGGGCTGCCACCAGTTTCTCAGCACTGTAAATGCTCTAATCTACAGTGTGCAGCTTGGAACAGTGAGCAAGAAGACAACCTCTCAAGTTTTCTTTTAACTTGATGGCTCAGGACCTGATAGCCATTTTAGGACCTCTGGCAGAACTGTTTTTCCGCTCTGTACCTCCAAATTCTCCTGGTCAATTAACCTCATTTACTTATTAAAAAAATTTTTTTTAGTACGGAAAATTTTGAACATATACAAAAATAGAATAGCGTAATGAAAAAAAACCTCTCCCCCACCTACCACCCAACTCCAACAAGCATCATCAATCCCTGCAACCCACTTGTATTGTTCTGAAGCTAATTCTGGACATCATATCTTTCCTGTTGTTGAGGTTTTGCAATATCTTGTAGATTTTAGAGATTAGACACTGATCGGATTTGACATAGCCAAAATTTTTTTCCCGGTCTGTAGGTTGTCTTTTTACTCTTTTGGTGAAGTCTTTTGATGAGCATAAGTGTTTGATTTTTGGAGCTCCCAGTTGTCTAGTCTCTCTTATGGTGCTTGTGCATTGTTACTTATGGTTCATACTGTGTTTATGCCATGTATTAGGGCTCCTAGCGTTGTCCCTATGTTTTCTTCCATGATCTTTTTCGTTTTAGATTTTATATTTAGGTCTTTGATCCATTTTAAGTTAGTTTTTGTGCATGGTGTGAGGCATGAGTCTTGTTTCATTTTTTTGCAGATGGATATCCAGTTATGCCAGCACTGTTTGTTAAAAGAGACTATCTTTTCCTCAATTAATGGACTTTGGGGCTTTGTCAAATATCAGCTTCTCATAGGTGGATGAATTTATGTCTGGATTCTCAATTCTGTTCCATTGGTCTATGTATCTGTTGCTGTACCAGTACCAGGCTGTTTAGACTACCGTAGTGGTATGATAGGTTCTAAAATCAGGTAGTGTGAGGCCTCCCACTCTGTTCTTCTTCTTGAGTAATGCTTTACTTATCCGGGGTGTCTTCCCTTTCCATATGAAGTTGGTGATTTGTTCCTCCATCTCATTAAAAAATGCAGTTGGAATTTGAGTTGGGATTACATTGTATCTGTAGATCGCTTTGGGTAGAATGGATATTTGCACAATGTTGAGTCTTCCTATCCATGAGCAAGGTATGTTTTCCCACTTAGTAGGTCTCTTTTGGTTTCTTGCAGTAGTGTCTTGTAGTTTTCATTGTATAGGTCTTTTACGTCTCTGGTTAGATTTATTCCTAAGTATTTTATCTTCTTGGTGGCTATTGTAAATGGTATTGATTTGGTGATTTCCTCTTCGAAGTTCCCTTTGTTGGGGTAAAGGAATCCAACTGATTTTTGTATGTTTATTTTGTATCCTGAAATTTTGCTGAAATCTTCTATTAGTTTCAGTAGTTTTCTTGTGGATTCTTTGGGGTTTTCTGTGTATAAGATCATATCATCTGCAAATAGAAATACTTTGACTTCTTCCCTACCAATTTGGATGCCTTTATTTCTTTTTTCTAGTCTAATTGGTCTGGCTAGGACCTCCAGCACAATGTTGAATAAGACTGGTGATAAAGGGCATCCTTGTCTGGTTCCCACTCTCAAGCGGAATGCTTTCAAACTCTCTCCATTTACGATGATGTTGGCTGTTGGCTTTGTATAAATGCCCTTAATTATACTGAGGAATTTCCCTTCTATTCCTATTTTGTTGAGAGTTTGTATCATGAATGGGTGTTGGACTTTGTCAAATGTCTTTTCTGCATTGATTGATAAGATCATGTGGTTCTTGTCTTTTGTTTTATTTATGTGATGCATTACATTGATTGTTTTTCTAATGTTGAACCACCCCTGCATACCTGGTATAAATCCCACTTGATCATGGTGAATTATTATTTTGATATGTTATTGATTTCTATTGGCTAGAATTTTATTGAGGATTTTTGCATCTATGTTCATGACGGATATTGGTGTGTATTTTTCTGTTTTTGTGGTGTCTTTACCTGGTTTTGGTATCAGGGTTATGCTGGTTTCATAGAATGAGTTTGGGAATATTCCATCCTTTTCTATGCTCTGAAATACCTTTAGTAGTAGTGGTCTTAACTCTTCTCTGACAGTTTGGTAGAATTCTCCAGTGTACCATCAGGGCCAGGGCTTTTTTTTTGTTGAGAGTTTTTAAATTACCTTTTCAATCTCTTTTGTTATGGGTTTATTTAGTTGTTCTACCTCTGTTAGTGTTAGTTTAGGTAGATAGTGAGTTTCTAGAAATTTGTTGATTTCCTCTAGGTTTTCAAATTTGTTAAGAGTACAGTTTTTCATAATATTCGGTTATGATTCTTTTAGTTTCAGTTGGGTCTGTTGTGATATCACCCATCTCATTTCTTATACGGGTTATTTGCTTCCTCTCCTGTTTTTCTTCTGTCGGTTTGGCCAATGGTTTATCAATTTTGTTGATCTTTTCAAAGAACCAGCTTTTGGTCTCGTTACTTCTTTCAGTTGTTTTTCTAGTTTCTATTTCATTTAATTCTGCTCTAATTCTTATTATTTCCTTTCTTCTGGTACCCGAGGGCTTCTTTTTCTGCTCTCTTTCTACTTGTTCCAGTTGTAGTGATAATGTTTTGATTTTGGCCCTTCTTTTTTGGGATGTGTGCATTTATTGCTATAAACTGACCTCTGAGCACTGCTTTTGCTGTGTCCCAAAGGTTCCGGTAGGATGTGTTTTCATTCTCATTTGATTCTATGAATTTCTTTATTCCACCCTTAATTTCTTCTATAACCCAGTAGTTTTCCAGCAAGGTGTTGTTCAGTTTCCATGTGTTTGATTTTTTTCCCTTGCTTTGTCTGTTGTTGATTTCTACTTTTATGGCTTTATGGTCAGAAAAGATGCTTTCTAATATTTTGATGCTTTGGATTTTGTTAAGGCTTGCTCTGTGGCCTAACATGTGGTCTATTCTGGAGAATGTTCCATGTGCATTGGAAAAGAAAGTATACTTGGCTGCTGTTGGGTGGGGTGTTTGGTATATGTTTGTGAGATCAAGTTGGTTGATTGTAGCATTTAGATCTTCCGTGTCTTTGTTGAGCTTCCTTCTGGATGTTCTGTCCTTCACTGAAAGTGGTATGTTGAAGTCTCCTACTACTGTTGTGGAGTTGTCTATCTCTCTTTTCAGTGCTGTTAGAGTTTGTTTTATGTACTCTGGAGCCCTGTCGTTGGGTGTGTAAATATTTATTACAGTTATGTCCTCCTGGTTTATTGACCCTTTAGTCATTATAGAGTTGGACATCATATCTTTTCGTAGAAGTTAAGAACCATCCCCTCTTTTTCTTTAACATAACCACAATACCATTATTTAACATACCTAAAAACAACAATAATTCTTAATATCATTGATGACCAGTCATTGTTCAAATATCCGATTAGTTAACCCTCATTTAAATCACTGACATTTATCCCTGTGGATCTTATAATCTGGAACAAATTCCAGTCTTTGATTATTTTTCACACTTGCCTCATGACACACATTCAGTCTAAAAACTGGTACATTCAAGTTCAAGAGTGTGTGGTAGAGGAGTTTCAAACTGAATTGTATTTGTAATTTTATGTGGTTTGGAGGCATTTCAGAGTCTCCAGGAGGAACTGTCTTGGAAAGGTAAATTAGCAGATTAAAGGGCCTGAATGACTTTAAATCAGCATTTCCTAGAGCCCTTCTTGGAGAATCACAACGCACATTGCTCTAGTAAATGTTTTCAGAAATCCTCTGTTGAATTTTGTGCCTGGCTCATAGGAGGCACTAATTCTAACATTCATCAAATAAGTGTGTTATCCAGTGTTTCTCAAATCTTTTAAATCATAGACAGTTTTTTGTGTATGTGGGTAATATCTATTACTATCTCATGGTACACCAGTGTCCTGCATGAGATATACTTATACTAAAAACAAATTCATTGTTTATGTGAAATTCAAATTTAACTGAGCATCCTGCATTTTTATTTGCTAAATCTGTCAACCCTGTTTCTTCTTCATCTCCCTCCATCCGCATTGGGAGTATCGCCATAGGAGCCAGCCATATTTGAACAAATGACCCCTTTCCTTAACCACAATTGTGGTAGACACCTTATCCAAGCTAAACCAATCAGATTACTTCCTTAGGGATGTGGAATTAGAGGCAAGAACACACAGTTCAGACTGGATGTTGTCTTGAATGGAGAGCTCATTAATGAGGGAAGTGCTGGGGATGGCCATTTTCCACCACGAAGACTGGGAAAAAAAGAAAGAAGCGGATTCTGAGAGACGGAACGAAGACTTTCAAGTTTCTCTCAATTTTTCAACTCCTGCTTTTTGCCTTTTCTGAAGCTTAACAACTCTTGAATTACTTCAGATATCCCAGAATCCTTATAATAAATCTTCGCTTAGGCGAGGGCAAGTGGATTTCTATTTCTTGCAACCACAAGTATCCTAACTAATATGGTGTGATTCTTCCCAGAGGGGAGTCGATTTGTTCTATCATTCATGATTTGCTGCAATAGGTCTGACATAGAGTGGTGACATGGATTTTGAGAGTGAGGTAGCTTATCTTTAAGGCGAACACTTTGAAATCTAGGGTGAATCTGGATAAATGGTGACATAGGGGGCAGTGACCATTTCTCCAGTTAGCTCCATCTCTAGGAAGCCGAGGTCTCCAGCTTCTAACAAAGAAGGAAAATCTCAAGGAAATCACAAAACCACCACACAGGCTTTTTCTCTGGGTAAACGGGCAAGTTCACTCTGCATGCCAGATTTAGATGCTGTACTTTAAAGTCCTGAAGTTCCCAAGACTAGAATCCTGATTGGAAAATTAGACCCCCCAATGTCCACGGCTGTTGGCCTTGTGTTTAGTGCCACCCTTTGTTCTTACCATGGGAAGTTCAATTTAGAGCAATTTGGAATGATTCACTCCAGTCGCAGGGCATCATTAGGTATTTCAAGGCTGGTGGTTAGCTTGGTAAAAACCACTTCCCCATATTAGAAGATCACAGGGACTATTGAAAAGACATCACAGAGTGTATGATTTTAAGCAAGTCATAGTTTTCAGACTACCAGTATTTTCAGACAGTTTAAAAAGTGCTGGTATCTTATATATAAACACAATCTATATGGTAAAACTCACACTGACCTTGGAGAAAACCCCTTTAATGCAACATGGAAGTGCTGCGGTCTCCTTGGGTATCACGGGTTATTCAGAAACATTTTATTTTACTTTATATTATGTTATTTTCTTTTTCTTAAAACCAGCATGGCAACAGGTAACTGTGAATGCTGGCGGACAAATATGGACCTCAAGATAGAGGCTCGTAGTTATTTGTTTTTTTCTTAAAGCTTTGGCATGATTTCTATTGCTGTGACATAGTTATTTTTTGTTGGCAAGGAGTGCAATTCTCATTTTAATCCTACAAGATCAGTGTTCTTTAGCCAGATAACTTCAGTGCATCTGGAGTTTTTAGCTGCTAAACTGTTAATGTGTTGAATGGGATACACTACCATATTCAGAAAAATTAACCAATTCATACACGTAAAAGAGAGTCATCGCCACAAAAAGGGCTGTATCAGCATTGGAACGTCACCCGGCATTGACACTACAGGTGGGGATACACGTTTATTTATTTATTTTACAGGTGTTTCCTTCTTTTTAAACTGGATCCAATTGAGATTTTCTCCCATTTCTTAAAGTGCATCTAAGGGGTAAGAGGTATCTGCTTTTGAGAAACCTGCTCATTGAAACTGTGTTTGCGTCATGAAGGAGAGAATTTATTGAAATACTGTGGTCTGAACCCTAAGCACACTCTTCTGAAGCTGATTTGTAAGTTCACATTTTCAAAGTAAAAGGTGATTTTTATAGGAAAGAAACAGTCTATACTGATGTGATTTTAGATAAGGAGTGAAAAGTCTGATCTTCAATGATTGATCATATATAATACACACACACATTTAAAACAGCTATGTTTTTGAGTTTTCTTAGAATATTCTTGGCTTTTGTATTTTATTTCTGCCAGGCTCTGTTCTATGCAGGAAATTAAATTCCTCGATAAGGAAAAATGAACATGGGAACCTTCTGTTAGTTTAGTGTTGGCAGTCAAAGATTTGTTGATATCTTTAACAGCTGTTGAACCCCAACCTCTACGAAGAGAAGCTGACAATGTGTACACTTTGCTATGCTAACTTTGGACTTTAGAAGAGTTGAGCTGTGTCCTGTTTTTTTTCTTTTATTGTATTGTTATCATTGTTATTTCATGAATAGTGTTGCAACTTTATGGAACTTATTAGTATCGTACTGTGATCTTGGGCAACTTACTTAAGCTCCTTGATCTGCAGTTTCTTTATTTATTTGCAAGAGGAAGATAATGCTTATTTCACAGGGTTGTTGTAAAGATTACACATGAAATTATATACAAAAGTATTCCAAACACAGTGCCTGGTATGTAAGTCTGTTATACTATAAGTGTTAATTGTTTTCTTCATTTCACCTGAACCAACTGGAAGATGAAGTAAAAAACGTTGTGACGAATCAGGCAAAAAGAAACAGCACTGGAGACAGTCGATGTGGCCTTGGTAAAATTTATATTCTAACTGGGTGGCTTTATTGCTATAATTTTAGGGGGCAGACGGTTATAATCATTCTCTTTTGTCATTCCATAAGTTCTGATAAGAATCACTCAAGCTAGGAGATTCCTGGGCTCTTTACAGGGATGGCAACCCAATATGGTTTGGAACTTCATCAAAGTCTGAAGGTTGCTCAGACAGTTAGATGGCAGTCACAGAATCATCCAGATAGAGTCTGCTTATCATTCAAAGTTTAGGAATTTGTCTTTTTCCGTTAATTTTTCAAAAATTTGGTAACAAATGTAGTTCTTGTTGTTTTAACATAGAAAATCCTCCCCTTAGCTGACATGGGTCCTTTTGTGCCCTTTAAAAATCTCACGGTTTAGACAGCCTGCCATCGTCTGGCTGTGTGTATCTGCATTTTAACAGAAACGAGTTGGGGTGATCATTTGGGATTCCACCCTATCCCTTGTGCATCACATCTCCCACCTGCATCTGTAATAATGAGTTTATTTGCTTTTTTCAGAACCTACCACGCTCTCTCACCTCTGTGCTTGTTCACCTAGTATTCCCTTCACTTTGGAGCATAGAGGAGGGCTGCAAAAAGCAGCTTTCAAGGGAGTTGTGAGGGGGAAAGTGCAGGCTTCCTGGAGGAGTGACACCTGAGCTGGGACCTTGGGAGATGAGCAGAAGTTAGCTAGTCCAAGAAACAAGGAGACATCATGGGTAAAGGCCAGGGGCATGGAATGGCTTGCGGAATGTGGACATGTGTTAAGAAGCACTGGTAGTGAAGCTGGAGATGCTGGCATGGGTGAAGACCTAGATTACCAGGTTAAGGGGTTGGAATCTATTGAGTAAGCAATGGGGAGCTCTTGACGGGTTTTAAGTGGGAGGAGGGGCATGGTCTGATTTAAAAAAAAAAAAAATTCTCGATATTCGGTTTGGGGAGCAGTGCAGATATGGGAGAGGTTGGGTAGTGTGGAGTATGAGTAAGCATGAATGGGCAAGACTAGAAACAGGAGACCAGTGAGTAGGCCACTCCTTAGTCTAGGTTAGAAATGATGAGAGTCTGAGTAAGGGTAATGGGTGGGGAAGAGGGGTAAATGGTATTATGTCGGTCTAGATGACTACCCCTCCCTTACATCCACCAAATCTAGCTGGGGGCATAGATTCTTAATATGAGCTATCTCTTTTGATAAATGTACCATATATAATTGTTAAATAGCTCTTCAGTTTAAGTTCTATAGGTCTTTGGTTCTCAGACTTGGTGGCATGTTGGAATCACCTGGAGACTTTTAAAAATTACTGCTGCCTGGGGCCACAATAGATGGATCGTGATAGAAGGGAAGAAAAATGTGGAACAAAACTCAAATTCTTAGCAAGTCCAGATTTACCGGACTGGTTGAGACTAGAGGACTTCCCGAGACTATCACCCTGAAATATTCCATAAGCCTTGAATGCAAACTACCTCCTAGGTCACATTTTAGCTAAATAATGGATTGGCTCATAAAATAAAGAATATTACCAGTGAGTACCGCACGCCTTTAGAAAATCATCTGTATGAGACCAAATGGTCAACAATTACTCTAAAGCAAAGATGAAAGTGTAAGGGGACTGGAAAACCAGATGACTGGAAATGAAACATCCAGAATGGAATGAATGAGAATGTTAACACCTTGTGAAAAATGTAACCAATGTCACTGCACAATTCATCTAGTAATTGTTAAATGGGAACCTAATCTGTTCTGTAAACCTTCACTGAAAATACAATAAAATATTATTAAAAAAATGACCAGAACTGGCAAATCTATGGAGACAGAAATAGATTAGTGGTTGCTTAGACTGGAGTGGGATGTGGTGGGGGAAAGTGGAAACCTATCTCTCAAGGGCAGGGGTTTCCTTCCGAGTTGTTGAAAATATTCTGATATTAATTGTGGTCATGGCTGCACATCTCTGGGAATATACTAAAAGCCATTGAATTGTACACTAAATGGATGAATTGTATGGTATGTGAATTATATCACAATAAAACTGTTATTAAAAAACAGAAACTGATGTCTGGGCCCTAACTAGGAGATTCTGATTTAATTGGCATGAGGTGCAGCCTGGGAATTGGGATTTTTGAAAGCTCAATAGCTGATTCTAAAATGTGTGGCAAAGATTGAGAACCACTGCTGTAGGTATCATCCAAATGGAATAAATAGGGAAATATTCATTGGAACAATAAATTCCTATCTTCCTGATCTTGTTGATGGGTTTAGGAACTCATAACCAAGGGGGAAAAAGAAAACGACCAGAAAAGGGTTCACAGTAACTAGTCAGGATTATTAGGAAAATTGTGGATCCTACGCAAAAGTTGGCCAGTACTTTTGGGAGTTGCATGCTGAGTCCTAGCTGTGATTATTCCCATCAAATCAATTCCTTATGGTTACAGATGGCACTTTGTGAAAAGTCTTTGGCAATCTCTTTGGTTTAAAAGTAATTTTCATTGCCAAGGATTGACTTTGTTACTACTGTGAATTTATTTATTTGAGTCTAAATAAATTCATCCTAACAGGATTATTACCACTCAGTTGTCTTGGGTTAAGTTGTTAACCAGTATCATTGAAGGCTTTTTCAGTGGTGGCCTAGATCAATGCTTCTCAAATTTTCATGCCCTTAAGAATCACCTAGAACTATTGTTAAAATGCAGAGTCAGATTCAGCAGGTCTGGGGCAGGGCCTGAGATTCTGCATTTCTAATGAGCTCCCAGGTGATACTGACGCTGCTGGTCCATGAATCACACATTTAGTAGAAGATCTTGGGACCCCAGGAAATACTCTAAAGCCACGAATTATTCTCTTTTCTCTTCCATTATAATCATATAAGGGGAAGTATAAAGAACAGAAGTAATACTACATTTAATTTGAAAAAAATGCCTACATAAAGACTTACTTGTGGTTTTCCATGAAATAAATACAAATCATTTTTCATGTCATTTTATGTCATTTGAATGATATCTACGCCAGTGATATTTCAAGCCTCTCTATTGAACCTTTGAGGACACCCAGGAGAAATTATTTTAGGTCCATGCAAACATAAGATGAAATTCTGGGTTCCGTTGGTTTTAAGTGGAACCTATTGCAACAAAATAGTTAAAATGCTTAATGCATGTCAATAGCTGACAAGGCATTCTCTCAGAGTAGCTGACTAACCTCAAATTCTGATTTGCGGTTGGTCGTCAAAGTCAGGACCCATAAGTGCTGAGGGAACTCATGCTGAGTTTATAGTCTTTAGCGAGCTTTGTTTCTAAGGAGAGACAGGAAAGATTACAAAGTTCAATAAAGTTGATTTAAACTTCATAGAAATAAAAAATTATAGTTTTTAAACTCAGAACACTTGAATTTTTATTATCTCATTCAAACAGAATACCTCGCAAATGTCTTCTTTCTTTTTTCCTTCAGGTGAAGAGCTCATAAAGAATCTTGATTACATTTCTAGAAGAATGAAAATGTAAGTTTATGTGTATAACTGATACGTTGAACAAGTGTGACCCCCCCGCCCCCCAAAAAAACCCATTGCCGTTGAGTCAATTCTGACTCATAGCTGCCCTAATGGCCCCATAGGGTTTCCAAGGAGTGGCTGGTGGATTTGAACTGCTGACATTCTGGTCAGCAGCTGAGCTCTTAACCACTGCGCCACCAGGGCCCCCAAGTGTGACCAGTTAGATGTAACTGGCATAAAGTTTGTTTTTTACTTCCACTGCTCTTTAAAATTTATTCAGTGGGGACGTTTCCTCCTTTCGTTGGCGGAAAGCTCCGGCAGAGTCCAGGAATGTTCTAGTCACTTAAGGAGTAAACAGTCCTGGCAGCAGTCAGCCAAAGTAACACAGTTCTGATTTAGAAATAGAATTCTAGTCTAATGTATGAACCAATGTTTCCGTATACATTTAAAGGTAAGACTTCTCCTTCCCCTGTCCAGTAATGGCCTGTTCCTCACAAACCACCTGCCTTTGGGGAAGGGAGTATGAGTGGCTTTTTTTTCTTTTTCCACTTGCTAACTTGGCTTCAGGCTTCTCCGGGCTCAGAGCACAGGCAGGCAGGAAGGAAGAGGGTACAGGAAAATTCTTACTTGAATGGAATGGTTGTGAGGTAGCTTCACACTATCTGGGTGTGGCAGATGCTTAACAGGTGAATCTCCAACTTCAGTCCTGGGAGGTGGGCCATGCATACCATTCCTCGGATGCTGCTCTCTTCCATTCTCTTGTTTTCTGGAGTTTCCACTCCACAAAAACTGCAATCCCATCACTCCCAGGAGGTTCTTTGTGAGCAGAGTTCAAAATATCTCTGGCCAGCTCTCTTTCAACATTGTGGGTGGGATTAGGAGTCACACTGGGCAGTAGCTCTCTGTAAAAGAATTCTTTTCACATATGCTTTCCCAATACCTACTCTTTCAACCCTTTTATGTCCTACTTGCAGGTTTTAGAGCAGCCTACCCAGTTTTTAGTAAACTTCTTTAACATTCCCACATGGTGGCCTAGCACCTCACTTTATGAATTTCATATTTATAGAAATCTTTGGTGCCTGAGTTGTAAGTCCCAATTTAATATTCTATTACCCTACAATTTAAGCCTCTATTCCTCTTCCAAAACAGGGCAATTCCTAGACCATTAACTTATGTCAAAATACCTTCCTATGTATTTGTTTTTCAACCTGGCACTATTGACATTTTGGACCGGATTATTCTTTGTTGTGCTGTCCTGGGCTCTGTAGAATGTTTAATAGCATCCCTGGCCTCTACCCACTAGATGCCAGCAGAACTCACCTGCTCCCTAAGTCATGACAATCAAAAATGTCCCCAGATATTGCCAAATGTCCCCTGGAGGAGGTCAAAATTGTCCCTAGCTGAGAACCACTGCCATATATTTATGAGTACAGGTCTAAGGGCAAACACGTTGAAAACAAGGTTTGCATCATACTAGAATGGTAGCCCTGGAAGCAACCTCAGACATCCACCTTGTCCAACCTCCACTTTGTAAACAAGGGAACAACTCAGAGAGGAGAGGTGGAGTTGATGGCCTGGCATCACACAGTCCCTGTCATAGGCAGAACTGGGAGGAATCCAGGACTCCTGACTCTCATACAGTACTCATTGTGAGGTCGGGGATAAATAATTATTAAATTTCAACAGTGCTGCTAATTTTAAAGTACCCGTGCTTAGAATTTTCTGTGCCAAATATAGAGCATAGAAAAACCTTATCTAATTAGTTACTGAATAGCACAGAATTAAAATTGGACACTATAATTAATCAATGCTAAATTGTAGTCAAATCCATTACCCTTGAGTAGATTATCTATGTGACCCAGAGTCTCCTTCTGACACCATGCGCCCAGGGTCTGCAGATGCTGATTGGAGGGCTTGGGGAGTGTGAGAGGCTGGGGCTTGAGGGGAACCCATGAGTGGCAGTAAATCATTTTTGTGTTATCTGTAGTTTGTTTTTAATCTTTGTCACTGCTCTTCTCCGTTAACAAAGCTAATTGAGAATTGACTATTGCAAACTTATATTTTAGAAGGCCAGAGACGGAAAACACATCCAGAAAATATATAAATGATTCAACTATCTGTTTTATCCATGGTCAGTTTCAGGAGCTAATGATCAAATTTCAGATACTTTTCTTTCTCTTTTTTTATCCCCCCAACTAGAGGGCTCTTCAAGTTTTTTTTAATCACCAAAAAATACAAAACAAAAAAACTACACTTTCTATAGAACTGTTAGTTTTCTTTTCAGCAGTGTTTTGCAAGAAATAGGCTACAGAAGTAAAATTTAGCAATTTCCCTAATATTTTGTTTCCTGAAGAGTAGATTTTATTTCTGAATCCTCCTATTTGGGTGTTTAGATCTAAACTATGGTGTTTTTATTGTCTAGGAACCCCCACCTGAATGCTTTACTCTCAGCCTAAACTTAGCTTAAGCCTTAGTTCACTGGGACTGATTGCCCTTGACTTAGTTTCCTAGCCTGCTGTAACAGATATACTAAAATATTGCAAGTAGTTGCCTTTAATGGAGCCCTGGTGGGGCAGTGCTTAAGAGCTCAGCTGCTAACCAAAAAGTTGGCAGTTTGAATCCACCAGCCGCTCATTGGAAACCCTGTGGGGCAGTTCTGCTCTGTCCTAAAGGGTCGCTATGAGGCGGAATTGACTTGATGGCAATGGGTTTCGGGTTCGGGTGCCTTTAAAGAACAGAAATTAATTTTCTCACAGTTCTGGAGACTGAAAGTCCAAATCATGATCTCGGCCATGTCGATTCCTTCCTTGTAGGTAGTTCTAGTCGTTCCTTGATTCCCTGGCTTATAGGAGATCCTCACATGGCATCTGTCTGTCCCCCTGTGATGTATCTGTGTCTAACTTGCTTTTTTTATTATTCGGATTGATCAGATTTAGAACCCACCCTACTTTGATGTGATTAATTCACATAACATTTATTGAACATTTACTATGTAGCAGACACTGTGCTAACATGTTTCCATGCTTTTAATCCTCACAAGACCCCTCTAAGGCTGGTGCTATTCTATGGGGGCATAGTGGTTAAGAGCTATGGCTGCTAACCAAAAGGTCAGCAGTTTGAATCCACCAGGCGCTCCTTGGAAACTCTATGGGGCAGTTCTACTCTGTCCTATAGGGTGGCTATGAGTCAGAATCGACTTGATGGCAACGGATTTGGTTTGGTTTTTTTTAGTTCTATTTCTCAGGTAAAAGAACTGATTAATGTGTCCAAGGATATTCAGTTGTAAGCGGTCGGGTAGGTACTCAAATTTCCTGAAACCCATGCCCCGTGTTCTAACCACTACACAGTACTGCTCCCTTTACTTAGAACCCTGGGCTATTTCTTTCTTTAAAATGTCTGCAAGGGTTATCCTTTTCTCTGTGACATTCTGCCTTACTCCTGGATTCTTCTAAGAGCTGCCTCTGCAAATGACATTACCTCACGCCAATCTGCCCCAAAGGCTGCTTTTATTATATTTTTTCCTTTTCTTTCTTTCTTTTCCTTTTTTTTTTTTTTTAATTGTGCTTTAGATGAAGGTTTACAGAGCAAATCATTTTCTCATTAAACAATTAATATACATATTCTTTTGAGACATTGGTTGCCAACCCCATGACATGTCAGCACTCTCCCCTTCTCGACCTTGGGTTCCCTATTACCAGCTTTCCTGTCCCCTCCTGCCTTCTCGTCATTGTCCCTGGGCTGGTGTGCACATTTAGTCTTGTTTTGTTTTGTGGGCCTGTCTGATCTTTGGTTGAAGGGTGAACCTCAGTAGTGACTTCAGTACTGAGTTAAAAGGGTGTCTGGGGGCCATACTCTGGGGGCTTCTCTAGTCTCTGTCAGACCAGTAAGTCTGGTCTTCTTTTGAGAGTTTGAATTTTTTTCCTACATTTTTCTCCAACTCTGTCCAGGACTGTATATTGTGATCCCTGTCAGAGAAGTTGGTGGTGGTAGCCAGGCACCATCTAGTTGTGCTGGACTCTGTCTGGTGGAGGATGTGGTAGTTGTGGTCCATTAGTCCTTTGGACTAATCTTTCCTTTGTGTCTTTGGTTTTCTTTGTTCTCTGTTGCTTCTGATGGGGTGGGACCAGTGGAGTATCTTAGATGGTTGCTTACAAGCTTTTAAGACCCCAGATGCTACTCACCTAAGTAGAATGTAGAAAATTTTCTTTATAAACTATGTTATGCCAATTGAGCTAGATGTCCCCTGAGACCACGGTCCCCAGCCCTCAGCCCAGTAATTCTGTCCCTCAGGGAGTTTGGATGTGTCTTTGGAGCTTCCATGACCTTGCCCATAGGCTGCTTTTAATAGGCTGTTCCTCCCGTCTAGATTCTTCTATACTTCCCTATTACTTATCACATCAAACCCAAGGCCTTGTCTGGCACATTGTGTTCTGGCCTCTGCTCCCTGACCCAGGCCAATCGGTTCACACCTGTCCCTTCAGTCATCCTTTTTCCCAAGGTGAACAACAACCTGTGCCCTGCATTTCTCTAAGGTCTAACCAGTCACTCAGTTCTGGACTGAGAGCCATTTCTCTTGAAAATTTTCATAGTATTATAGACCACCTGGTCCCTAATTTAGTCAGTTCAACTCAGCTAAACTCTTAGTTTTTCTCTCGTCATTTCATACATGTTACTTTGTCCGAATCTTTTGATCTTATGGCTCCGGTGTATCTCCTAGAGTACTAGGGACCCAAAGATGAACAACCTTCAAGGCACTCACACTACAACCTAGTATATGCTTGTGGGCTTGTTTGACATCACTGTTCAGAGATGGGAGGTTACAATGGGATGGACATAAGACTCAGCAAAAGTGATCATTGCTGATAGACCAAGAGCAAGGATGCTCAATCTCGAAGATACTAAGCTTTCCTAAAAATACTTTAAAATCATTGGGGGAAAATCATACTCATTTTAAAACCAGAATATGTTAAGCCAACTGTATTTTTTTTTTGGATCTATTTCACAATTCATACTGATATGACATATGTGAATTACAGCAGGGGTCCAATAACCCATTTATGACTTAGGGTTGTTGATTGTTAATTTGGGATAATTATTTGTTGTGAATCAAAAATGAATGTTTCTAATGTTACTGGTAAAATAAAATTCTACCAATTTCTAACGAGCATCTTATGTTGGAGTTTTTATATTTCCTTGCTGCATAAAGTATATTTTCTGAGAATTACGAGCTGTAGTAGTACATATAGTTTTGTTAAAGAAATTTAAAAAAATAAAAATTATAAAAGATTTTGATTTGTTAACAACACTGAATAATTTTGAAAGATTATTTTTGGTGCTGACAGAAACCAGTAGTCTACACAAAGCACATCTTTAAACACCCCTCCAGGAGACGGTTAAACCTAGAATCTGTTAGTCACACACTCTGTCCTTCTCAATGGCAGCATCTACTTCAGCTAAGTGAAGGAAAGGCTTGTTAGTATTATGGGTGATGGCAGTGCAGTCTCCTGGGGCTTTCTCTCTGTCAAGTGCATCAGCATCCTTTATTTTGTCACTCTGGAAGTATTGTCCTTGTCCTGTGTTCTTGGGAACCTGATGTCCAGGGTTTTGAAAATATTTGATTATTAAAAATATGTGCTGAAAACTTATCAACTGAATAAGCTCAAAGTAGGTTTCTTCCTTAGGGGTGGAGAGCTGTAGCTAGGAGAAATATTGCACTGGGCAAATCTGCTCAAAGAGGTCCAAAAAGACCTCTTCAAAGTTTTAAAAAGCAAAGATGTCACTTTGATGACTTAAGATGCACCTGACCCAAGCCATGGTCCTTTCAGTTGCTTCACTGCATGCGGAAGTTGGACAGTGAAAAAGGATAGCAGAAGAAATGATGCATTTGAACTGTGGTGTTGGTGAAGAATATGGAATATACTGTGGACTGGCAGAAGAATGAACAAATCCTTCTTAGAAAAAATACACGCAGAATGCTCCTTTGAAGTGACGATGGCAAGAATTCATGATTACTTGGGACACATCATTAGGAAAGATCAATCGCTAAAAAAGGACATCATGGTTGGTAAAGTAGAGAATCAGCAAAAAACGAGGGAAACCCTCAATGAGACAGATTGACACAATAGCTGAAACAATGGGCTCAGACATACCAACAATTATGAAGACAGTGTGGGACCAGGTAATGTTTTGTTCTGTTACACATAAGGTCACTGTGAGTTGGAGCCGACTCAATGGCAACTAACACCAACACTCAGGAGAGGAATAGGAATGGCAGGCTTTAACAGGTAAGGCAGATACAATAAAGACAGATGAAGCAATCTTTGGAAATAATTTGGGACCATCTGAAAAATGATCTTAACCCATGAACTTCACAAGTTCTAGTGCTGGTACTACTGGAATCTACTGGGTAGGGAGACCAGGGATGCTGCTAAATACCCAAAGAATGCGTAGAGACACCCACAACAAAGAATTATGTGGTCCAAAATATCAATAATGTCATGGCTGAGAAATCCTGCTTTAAAGATTTCAAGTTTCTTTGTTAGTTATAAATGTCAAAAATTATGAACCAATTGGTTTCATTCTTCAGGTATAGACTAGGAAACAATTCATAGCGTGAGAGTATTCATTCATTCATTCATTTATTCATTCATCCACCCTCCCATCCATTCATCCATCCATCCAATCAACAAATATTTACTTAACTCCTACAATGCTATGTGCCAGAAATGGAACCCTAGGTGGTGCAAATGGTTAACACACTCGACTGCTAGCCAAAAGGTTGCACGTTTGAGTCCACCCAGAGGCACCTTATAAGAAAGCCTGGTGATCGACTTCCAAAAAATCAGCCATTGAAAACACTATGGAACCAAAGAACTAGACTGTGCTGGCTATCACTACTGAACATTTTAATGAGGAACACAATATGAATCCTGATAAAAAGGAAGAAAAATGTGGAACAGAACTTCAAAGTCTTAAAGAATCCAGACTTACTGGATCTATATAAGACCAAAGAGTCAACAGCAAATTTAAAGCATAGATGAGAAGGTTGGTGGGCAGGGAGATTAAGTAAATGGAAGTGAAACAACTAGAACAGAAATAACGAGAATGTTAACACAATGTAAAGAATGCAATCAATGTCACTGATCATGTCTAGAAACTGAAATGGGAGTGAGTCTTGCTGTGCATATTTTCACCAAAAATAAAATTAAATAATAATAAAACATTAACTGCACTGAAGGCAAAGTATAATTATTCCTATGCTTTAGATAGAGAAACTGAGGCTTGGAGAAGTTGATTGTTCAGAGTCATAATAAGCCAGAGCTTTTACTCAAGGAGGAGTCCCTGGTGGTGCAGTGGTTGAAGTGCTTGATTGCTAACTAAAAGTTCAGCAGTTCGAATCCACCAGCCGCTCCACAGGAGAAAGACATGGTAATTTGCTTCTGTAAAGATTTACAGCCTTGGAAACCCTATGGGGCAGTTCTACTCTGTCCTATACGGTCACTATGAGTTGGAATCAACTCAGTGGCAATGGGTTTCGGTTATAGGGTTTACTCAAAGGTTTTTTTCCGAAGGGCATTTTCTACTTGTATCACGTTAGTGAACAAGAAAATCCTTTCTGGGGTTGACTAAAATGAACTGGAAAAAAAAGAAAACCCTATGCAGTACAGTTCTACTCTGACACACATGAGGTCACCATGAGTTAGAATAGATGCTACAGCAACTTTTTTTTTTTTTTTAATGTGCCAGGGATATAGCAGTGAAGACAAAGTCCTTGCCCTCTTGGAGTTTGTATTCAAGTGAGGAAGAGAGAATGAACTGGTAAACAGGTATTTCAGGTAGTGATAGATCTATGAATGAAATAAGGTAGGGTGAGGGGTGTCTTAGTCTGGGTTCTCTCAAGGAGCAAAACCAGTGAAGCATATATATAAATATAGAAAGAGACATTTATTTCAAGGAAATGGCTCAGCAGCTATAGGGGCTGGCAAGTACCAAATCTGTGGGTCAAGCGACAGCATCAACCCAATCTGTGGGTCAAGTGTCCTCCGCTGGCTCCTGGGGTTGTAGGGGCTGATGAACACAAAATCTGCAGGTCAGGTGGCAGGCTGGAGACCTCTGCTTGCTCACTGGGTTGTGGGGGTTGACAAATCCAGACTGCAGGTCAGACAGCAGGCTGGAGATTTATGCAGGCTCATGTCCCAAGAACTGAAGGTCAGGTGACAAGAAGAGTGCAGGGTCGAGAGAGAGAGTAAGCTTTGCCAGAACATCCATTTAGATACTGGAGGCAGGCCACATCCTCAAGGAAACTCCCCTTTCAACTGATTAGCTGGTCACATCATGGAAAGTGATTACATTATATTACATCATGGAAGAGCACCCAGTTCAGTATCTGTCAAACCACTGAGAATCATAGCCTAGCCAGGGAGACAAGTAACATTAACCATCACAAGGAGAGAATAAAGAGAGTTGGAAGTGCTCTTTTAGATCAGGCAGCCAGAGAAGACCTCTCTTGAGAGGAGACTTGAGAGGGACTGGGTAAATAGATGAGAACATCTGGGAGGCAAGCATTCCAAGCAGAAGGAACAGCAGATAGGAAACTCTCAAAGCCAGATGAGGGACACACAGGAGGGGCAGCAAGAAGGGCAGTGTATGACAGAAGTGAAAGCAAGTGGAGGGAAAACCTGAGAAGGCCCTAGAAAAAGCACTGTCCCCAATCCATAATATGAACACTAGGCTCTGCAAGCAGAGCAGGAGAGAGTGAGACCGTATCTGGCTGACAGTGAAGTGGGGCATATCACAAGAGCAACAGTAGTAGTGGTCAACAGCTGCACTAGCTACCAATGTTGGGGTGTTTACATTGTTCCAGGTGCCAGAGTTGTTTACATACACTATCTCATTTAATTATATTTTAAAGCTAACTTTTATTAGGATAATACATGCATGTCTTAGGCTGGGTTCTCTAGAGAAGCAAAACCAGTAAAGTATATAAGTATATATACATAGAAATGTATATCAAGGAAATGGCTCACGTGGTTGTAGAGAATGGAACATCCCAAGTCCGTGGGTCAGGATAGAGGCTTCACCTGATTCACGTAGCTGCAGGGGTTGGTGAACCCAAGATCAGCAGGTCAGAGAGCAGGTCTCTGGCTGCTACCTCGAGTCCCAAGAACCAGAGGTCACATGAGTGGGAGCCAGCTGCAGAATCCAGAGCTAGCAAAAGACTTCGAGCCTTGCCAGAAAGTCCACTTATATTGGAGGCAAGCCACACCCCTGAAGAAACTCCCTTTCAACTGATTGGCTACTCACAGCAGATCCCATCGTGGAGGTGATCACATTATATCAAATCTTATGGACGTGATTACATCATAACACTACTGCCAAACTCCATCATAACTACCAAAACACTGAGAATCGTGGCCCAGCCAAGTTGACACACAACCTTAATGATAACAACGCACAGTTAAACAATCAGAGAAATAAAGGGCTGATAACAAAACGTGGTAGTCCCCTGCCTGCCTCTGCCCACCTCTAGTCATTTTTTAGAGGCAACCACTTCCAACTCTTTTTAACTGTTTCCTTTAGTGTTTTCCTCCTTGTTAACAAATAATGTGCTCATACTGTTACTTCATTATTTAGTACTTATCTACTGACTTTCTTTTCTGGGAGGTAATGATTTTGCTCCCTCACCCACTTTGCACCCACATCCTTTCGATAGACTTATATCAATGATTTTAGTTCAATTAATAGTGAGTGTTTATACTGTTATGACCGTAAATATTATTCACTGCCTAGTCAGTAAGTATAATATAATCATTTTTCCTCAAACGATCTTCTTTTTTGAAGTAAATAATTACTTTTCTTCGTTTGCTCAGTTCTGAGTACGTATCATTACTGTTTCTCCACATTTGCTAACAGATCTGTCAAATGTGTATCAACAATTTATCCAAATAATTTATCCAAGTGTCTATCAATAATTTATCCAAATGCCTATAAATCATTTGTCTATTTCCAAACAGTCATGTCTGTTCTTCCTCCCCAGTTTTGGGGTTATAAAAGCAAATTTCTTAGAAGAAAAGTAACCTCTCCAAGTTTGCTATATTCTGGTCTTGTACATTCATATCCCTAACTCTGGTGAGGGTGTGCTGGAAATCGTGAGGCAGGTTGAGGCCTGAGTTTGATAGGGACGAGGACACCTAAGTTATCTTAATGCTGGAATTCTGAGCCCAGACAAGAGCAGAGTCTCTATATCCTCTGGCTCAGAATCAGCTGGAATGCTAATGTCAAATGTAAACTCTTAGGGCCTAACTCAGACCCCAGGGTCAGAATCACCCATGATGTAGCCAGGAGTCCGCATTTTAACAAACCCCCAATTGATTTTTTGCTCACAGATGTCTGAGAACCTCTGGACAGACTCTGTGCTGTTGTGAAAATGGGTGTGAACATTTGGATCAAGAGGTGACAATGGTAGTAACCAGTGCACAACAGTATTGGTCATTTTAGGGTTAAGGTGAAGTATGAGCCTCGAGTTTAGAGCACCCACTCCGCACTCAGACTGCCCAAGATTGACAGCTAGCTCCATCATTTATTAGCTGTGTAACACTGAGGACATGGCCTAACCTCTCTTGAGTCTCAGATTCCTCATGTGTAAAATGGAGACAATAATACATATTTTATAGAGTATATGTTGGGATTCATGTGAAATGTTTAGCACAGTTTCTGGCATGTAGTCAGGGCTCAATATTGCAGTTATAAAGAGATCCATCTCTAGGCATCCTGAGAAGAAAAATTCTTGATCTAAACTTTAGCCATATCTCCAGATAAAGGCAGTGCCTTCAGTTCCACCCAATGTTTCCTTAGAATGCTGAGACCAGATTACTAGTTCTGTTCTCTGCATCCCTTTCTCTCCAGACTTAATGCACACACATGCTCACACACCATGCATGTACACACACATACACACACACACCTCTCCACAACACCCAACACGGCTTTCTCCTGCAGGACCTAGCACCCCTTTGACTTTCTTTGTTCTGGCAAATCTTCTTGCCAGCACTGTCCTTCCCGAGATCTATACTGAATTGTGACATATCAGCTGTAATAATTAGTCCCTTTTAGCTGCTACAGGCTTAATGATAACAAGCAGGCAGAGCTGGATGGCTGGAGAGGGAAGGAAGGAGGTGGAGAGGGCACAGCAAGCAGCAGAGTCAGTAGCTTTGGCCTGGGAAGGTCAGAAGCCAGAACACTCCCTCTCTCCTTCCGAAGGTCCTCTGTGCTAGGTGTGGGGGTGAAGTGGAGACTACATCCTCCTGGTGGCAGGCGCTGAAGGAGTGCAGAGTGTAATCAGAGCCAGACTCCCAAGGCCCGCTATGGGTGCTTCCAATCACAATGTTGTGATTAGTCACACTTCCTGCTTGGAAAACAGGCAGACTTTAGAAAGGGAAATCCTAGTGTGAGGTTTGGATAGAATTTCAGATAAGATAGAAGGCAGAAGGAGGAGGAAGGCATGTGATCTAAACCTTTTCCTCGTGCTAAGAGTGGTTCCTTTCAGAGGAAGGCACGCCCTCAGCTAGCTGGGAGAGACCCTGGGAGCTCCAGTGTCCTGTGACTTTATTATATGTGGGACTTTCCCATCCAAGTGACTTTGACCGGCACTCAGATTTGTTGGGCAATTGAGATGTGGTGAGGGCTTGAAATGGTTTCACATCAAAGAAGACTTTTTAAAACAGGTTTGTTGCTATCTTTTAACATCTGCTGAGCATCTGCAGGAGGCATACTAGGGAATTGGCTAGGTGACTGGGCAAATTACCTAATCTGGTAAATAGTTACCAAATCTCCTTAAATCTTAGTTTCCTCTGCTGTAAATCAGAATAACAATAGGACTTATTTCATAGGATAATTGTATTATAGGAGTTAATGCTTGTACAGCACTTAAACCAGGACCCTTACATAGCTTGTGGTTATTGTTGTTAGTTGCCATTGGGTCGGCTCCCGGCTTATGGTGACCTTATGTATAACAAAACAGAACATTGCTGGGCCTAGCGCCACCGTCATGACTGTTGGTGTGTTTAAGTCCATTGTTTCAGCTGTTGTGTCAATCTGTCTCCTTGAGGGTCTTCCTTTTTTCGCTGACCCTCTACTTTACCAAGCATGATGTCTTTCTCCAGGGACTGGTCCCTCCTCATAACACGTCCAAAGTACTCACGTACTCGCTATCCTTGCTTCCAAGGACCATTCTGGCGGTACTTCTGCCAAGACAGATTTGTCTGTTCTTTTGGCGATCTATGGTATATTCAATATCCTTTGCCAACACTGTAATTCAAAGGCATCAATTCTTCTGTCTTCCTTATTCATTGTTGTCCTTACGAATTCCTTATTCAAATGTATATGAGGCGACTGACAATACCACGGTTTGGGTCAGACTTACGTTTGTCCACAAAGTGATATCTTTGTTTTTTAACACTTGAAAGAGGTCTTATACAGCAGATTTGCCCACTGCAATGCATCTTTTGATTTCTTGACTGCTGCTTCCATGGGTGTTGATTGTGGATCCAAGTAAAATCAAATCCTTCACAACATCAGTCTTTTCTCTGTTTATCATGATGTTGCTTTTTGGTCCAGTTGTGAGGATTTTTGTTTTCTTGATGTTGAGGTGTAATCCATACTGAAGGCTGTAGTCTTTGATCTTCATCAGTAAGTACTTCAAGTCCTCTTCACTTTCAGCAAGCAAGGTTGTGTCATCAGCATATTGCAGGTTGTTAATGAGTCTTCCTCTAATCCCGATGCCATGTTCTTCATATAGTCCAGCTTCTTGGACTAAGCATGGGAAACAATACAAACTGGAGGTACTGTTTTCCTGATTTTAAACCACTCAGTATCCCCTTGTTCTCTTCAAATGACTGCCTCTTGGTCTATGTACGGGTTCCTCATGAGGACAATTAAATGTTTTGGAATTCCCATTTTTCCCAATGTTATCCATAACTTGTTAGAATCCATACAATTGAATGCCTTTGCATAGTCAATAAAACAGCGATAAACATCTTTCTGGTATTCTCTGCTTTTAGCCAAGATTCATCTGACATCAGCAGGGATATTCTCATTCCATGACCTCTTCTGAATCTGGCTTGAATTTCTGGTAGCTCTCTGTTGATGTACTGCTGTAACCACTTTTGAATGATCTTCAGCAAAATTTCACTTATTTATGATATTAATGATATTGTTCGATATTTTCCACATTCTGTTGGATCACCTTTCTTTGGAATGGGCGCAGATATGGATCTCTTCTCGTTGGCTGGCCAGGCAGCTGTCTTCCAAATTTCTTGGCATGGATGAGTGAGCACCTCCAGCACTACATCCATTTGTTGAAACATCTCTTCATTGGTATTCTGTCGGTTCCTGGAGCCTTGTTTTTTGCCATTCTCTTCGGGGCAGCTTGGACTTCTTCCTTCAGTACCATTGGTTCTTTATCATACACTACCTCCTGAAACTGCTGAATGTAGACCAGTTCTTTCTGGTACAGTGATTCTGTGTATTCCGTCCATCTTCTTTTGATGCTTCCTGAGTCATTTAGTATTTTCCCTGTAGAATCCTACAATATTGTAACTCCAGCCTTAAATTTTTTCTTTAGTTCTTTCAGCTTGAGAAATGCTGAGTGTGTTCTTCTGTTTTGGTTTCCTAATTCCAGGTCTTCGCACATTTCATTATAATACTTTACTTTGTCTTCTTGAGCCACCCTTTGAAATCTTCTGTTCAGCTCTTTTGCTTCATCATTTCTTCCTTCCGCTTTAGCTACTCTATGTTCAACAGCAAGTTTCAGAGTTTCTCCTGACATCTATTTTGGTCTTATTTTTCTTTTCTGCCTTTTTCATGACCTTTTGCTTTCTTCATATATGATGTCCTTGATGTCATTTCACAACTTGTCTGGTCTTTGGTCATTAGTGTTCAATGCTCCATGTCATTTCTAGTCTTGAGATGGTCTCTAAATTCAGGTGGGATATACTCAGGGTAGTATTTTGGCTGTAATTTTCTTCAGCTTCAACTTGAACTTGCATATGAGCAATTGATGATCTGTTCTGCAGACAGCCCCTGGCTTTGTTCTGACTGATGATATTGAGCTTCTCCATTGTCTTTTTACACAGATGTAGTCAATTTGATTTCTGTGTATTCCATCTAGTGAGATCCATGTGTGTAGTCATGGTTTATGTTGTTGAAAAAAAGTATTTACAATGAAGAAGTCTTTGGTCTTGCAAAATTCTATCATGCGATCTCCAGCATCATTTCTATCACCTAGGCTGTATTTTCCAACTACTGATCTTTCTTTGTTTCCAACTTTTGCATTCCAATCACCAGTAATTATCAATGCACCTTGATAGCATGTTTGATTAAGCTCAGTTAAAAAAACAAACAAACAAAAAGAACAAAAAACCCTCTTGGTGCCATTAAAGTCAACTCCAACTCAAAATGTATTATAAAGCCATGGCTTTCTCAATGACTTTCACCATACCTCGGCAAGACTGACTGCAAACACTTTGACATCCAATATTGATGCATTTCTCATAAGAATACTAGCTTGTATTTACTGAGGGCTAACTACGTATGACTATGAGAAGTTAGCCCTACATAGTAGTCTTGCAAAGGTACGGTGAAAGACATTGAGAAAGTCCATGGCTTTATAATACGTTTTGAGATTTAAAAGAGCGATTTCTTTACATACTCAACATTTTCTGGAAATACAAACGTATGTTTTGAAATTTAGTCTTGAGAAGCAAGCTCAGTGCTCCTGCAGCTGTGGTCATGATGACAGGCATGTTGAAAGAAAGCAGATTTGGGTTTAATGGAAGCCTGCAAAGAACCTCCTCCACTTTAAACTTTTTACTTTACAGAGGAACAAAATGCCGTGGAGCAAAAGATTCTCAACATTTCTGCCACCAACAGATGGAGTTAAGGGTCCCTTACTTAGTCTCACTTTGGACTTAAGGTAGACTTGGACTGCTGGGCAATCTGAAAAGAGACTAGCTTCTGTATAATTTTTACCCTAGGACTTTGGGAAAACAGATTCCAAGCATATGGAGATGGTAAACCAAGAATGTAAAATAAAAAACTCTGGTGTTTCGTTCGTTCAGAAGTAAAAGTGATGGATGCCAGTTGAAAAGCATATTTTTGTTATTAAAGAAGCAAATTAAAACCATAAGAAAACAATGGAATGATCAGCCTGCCAAAGTTATTTGCTTTGATTGAAAGCACCAATAAATATGTCTTGGTTCCATAACTGCTTCATTTAGCACTTGACATATAATAGATTTTTTTTTTGCAGCATAATATCTCCATTGAAATATAATTATTTTGCAGATTGCTCAACTGAATACTCTTATAAACATGCTGTTCGGGGTACTGACCCCTGGTGATCATCAGGATACCACGACGACAAGCACAATTGATGGACACAGAAGGATGCGGCAGCCAAGCTCAGAGCAGAGAAGGTGATTTGTTACAGAGCAATTACCCTAATGCATTTTTAAAAGCGTAAACTAAAGAATCATTTCATTTGCTGAAAAGATATTTTAGGTGCTTTGGTAACGCAGTGACAGAATATTTTGATTGTTAGGGATTTTTTTTTTGTTGTTGTTTCTTTCTTTAAAGTTAGATAATTACATTTACCAGTTAAAGTATTGCCATTTAAAAATAATATTTTGTCTAAATGTTTAAAGATGTCTATTAAAAATGTATACTGAACATGACAGAGGCCTTTTCATGCTGTAATCCTAGTCAGTGGTCTGAAAACAATTAGGATAAAAAAATGTACATTTATTCAGTGCTAGCTGGAGAGTCAAGAATCTGTAGAGCAAGGGTTGCTGTATGATTTTTAAGACGTTTCTATTTTTGTTCAGTGTCCTAGTTACCTAGTGCTGTTGTAACACAGATATCACAAGTGGGTGACTTTAAAGAACAGAAATTTATTTCCTCATAGTTTAGGAGGCTAGAAGTCTGAATTCAGGGCACATCTCTAACGGGAGGTCTTTCCTCGTCTATTTCAGCTTCTAGTAGCCGTCACCAATCCCTGGAGTCTCCAGGCTTGTAGATGCACCTGTCTCCATCATCTGTCTTCCTCTTCCCCCTGTGTGTGTATGTCTATGCCGCTCTTTATACAACTCAGGGATGATTAGGTTTAGGATCCATCCTACATTGGTATGACCTCAACTGATTGATTACACTGCATTAGATTGCATTGCGGAAAGTGATTACATTACATGACACGAAACCAAACCAGTTTCCATGGAGTCAGTTCTGAATCATGGTGAGCCCATGTGAACAGAGTAGAATTCCTCCATAAGGTTTTCAAGGCTGTGACCTCTCGGAAGTAGATCACCAGGCCTTTTTTCCAAGGTACCTCTGGGTGGGTTTGAACCACTAACTTTTCAGTTAGTAGTCGAGTGCTTAAGCTTTGGGCCATCCAGAGATTCCTACATTACATTAGATGTAAGGTTGTTACATTAGATTACATCCACAGATGTAGGGGCTAAGATTCCAGCACATAGTTTGGGGGGACACAATTCAATCTTGAACACTCAGGTAACTGTTCTAAGAAAGCTTCTGTGGTTATGTGTGTGTCTGGTTTCTTTAATAATGACTCCAGTGGGGAAAGCACCCAGTAAATTGTGATCTGGGATACCCACTGTCTCATGCACAACAATGGAAAGAAAATGGGGGAAATAGTATTTCTTTCACTGTGTTCATAAAACTTTAATAAAACAGTGGAATGTTACCCCTCTATCCAGCCCCCTCGTACAGCTGGTATACACCAGCATGGCTATAGTGGTTGTTACAATATTGGAGTATTTGCTCACCTGTTGTTAAAAGTCATTCCCCTGAGCCTCCTGTGCAGGCCCTGCAGGCAGAGGCCTAACTGGGGCCGGGTTGGGGGTGGGGTAGGGCATGAGCCCCGGGCTTTGCATGCAGGCCCTGGTGCAGTTTAAGTTTAAGGCAGGGTGTCAATGAGCAGTTTCTGCTGGCCATCACAGTCTCCATCACGCTGTGAGAGATCATTCAGCAATTTAACACTAATTGCCCTAGGCACTATTTTCTGTAGCTAGGTCCCTGACTCAGGCCTTTCCCTGACACCTTCCAGATGGCTCCCCAACCCAGCAGCCAAAGGGCTAACATCTGCCTTAAACAGGGGCTGCCTGTCCTGCCCCAGCCAGGCTGGCATCGATTCCAGTTGATTGGCGCCTGGGCCATACTGGTTATCACCCCTGTTTCAATTGATCTTTGACTTAGCCTGGGAATGTCTGGAATATTCATAAGCAGCATGAGGGAGCTGATGTGTGGGATGGAGCGGGAAATTGGTAAGAAGTGCAGTTCCCTGGTCCCCTTAACCTCAGGGATGAAAGTATGTCTAGCATTCTTTATGCAGCCTCTGAGCTTCTACCGAGAGGGTGGAGCTTTCTCTGCGGAGGATTTAGGGGGCAGATTTGTGCTCTAGTTTGACGCGGTGGAGTCTGGGCCCGTGGCTTAGCCACTCCCACTGTGTTTCCCTGGGACTTGCCAGCCCATCTCCAGCGGCCTAATCTAGATCAGCATTGTGGGGGGAATCGCCGTCTTCAGTAGTTGTCGGACCATCGAACAGGAGGCTCAGGGTTAGTACTCTCCAGTCAGGAATAACCTCCCGAAGAACAGAGAGGGAGAGCGTTTTGTGCAAAAACGCACAGCAATGGCGGGGGTAAAGCACCTAGGTCAGCGTTAGGTCCTTGACTCTTCAAGAAACAAATTGATGTTTTGAAGCAGATTTCTAAGGAAACCTTGAAACTTGCTGTGATCCAGCACGCTTGAAAGAAGTCCCGCAGCTCCTGTGGGAGGCTGGCTGTTGATTACAGAGAACCATGGCTCTGCTGAAGGAGACCCATCCTCCTCATATGCGCACTCAGAATCTAAGACCTTCTTTCCCTCGATGGGATACGTTTTCAAATCCAGTCCATGTATGTAAAACCCCAACAGGTCTCCCCACCTCCAGTCTTGCCCTCCTCCAATCAACCTACTGCAGAATTGTCTGACTGTAAATCTGATCATGACCCTCCCAGCATTAAAGCCCTTCAGTGCCTTCCTATCGCAGAGCTGGCATCTCCAGCCCTTTCTGAGCATGCACCCCATTTATGTATTTTTATTTATTTATAAATTATATACAGGTACTATACTGTTATATGGTATACAAATATGCAAAAATAGACATAAAAGGATGGGATATAATTAATAATAATAGACATTGTAATATTTTCTTCCCAGGCCCCAGTGGACTGTTTTGTGCACACCACTTTGGGGATCAGTGGCTTGGAACTATGCAACTCAGGTTATACTCTGTGCGAGCAAAGCACCTGGGAGATCTTGTTAAAATGCTGAGTCTGATTCGGTAGGTCAGAGTGGGGCTTGAGATCCTGAAATTTTACCAAGCCGCAGGGTGGGGCCGTTGTTTCTGGTCTGAGGCCCACACTGTGAGTAGCAAGAACCTAGGGCGTACAGCCCAAACTCGTTAGAATGTCATTTAAAACACCAGAGTCTGGCTGCTGGCTACCTCTCTAGCAATTTGTGATTTAGACATCTCATAAATTTGCAGGTTCCTTGAACGTACCATGGAGTTTCGCAGGTCATTGCTCAAACTCCTTCCTTTGCATGGGGTGCCCTTCTCTATCTCATTCCATCCTGGCAAACACCAGGAGTTTTAAATCTTGATTTAAGGGTCACTTCCTCTAAGAAATTTTTAAAAAGTCCTCTTGACCACAACCATTCTCCCTGCCCCTCACACAAATGGACTCACACACTCCAGGCAAATTTACCAGCCCTTCATTTGTACCCTCACTGAACTCTGAACAGAGCGCGCTTGAAACACTTTGTTGTACTCTTTGAAAGGTTGGAGGGTTCAGTCCCCTCAGAGGTGCTATGGCAGAAAGGCCTGGTGATCTACTTCTGAAAAACCAGCTATGGAAAACCCTGTGGAGCACAGTTTTACTCTGATACACATGGGGTCACCATGAGTTGGAATTGACTCCATGGCAATTTTTTTTACTGGTTTGTTAACATATCTATTATGGTTGAGTGTCCTTGGGATCAACACCTGTGGAAGGAAGGGGTAGGAAGCAGGAAAGGGCAGAGGGAGAAGGTGAGTTGCAAATTAGGCCCCGTGACAGCCTTACCACCAAGGCCATGGAGCTCTGGAGCTAGACAGGACTTCAGAGTTGTCCCAAGTTGTGATGAGATGGCCTTTGTGGATTGAATTGTGTCTTCCAAAATGATATGTTGAAGTCCTGACTCTCAGCACCTGTGAACGTGACTGTTATGGATTGAATTGTGTGCCCAAAAAATATGTTATAAAATACCCTTTTTCAACAACATAAATGGCGACTATATATGTGGACCTTGCCAGATAGAATATACAGAAATCAAATTGACTACATATGGAAAGAGAAGATGGAAAAGCTCCACATCATCAGTCAGAACAAGGCCAGGGGCCAACTGTGGAACAGATCGTCAATTGCTCATATGCAAGTCCAAGCTGAAGCTAAAGAAAATTAGAACAAGTCCACAAGAGCCAAAGTACAATTCTGAGTATATCCCACCTGAATTTAGAGACTATCTCAAGAATATATTTGATGCGTTGAACATTAACAACTGAAGACCAAACGAGTTGTGGAATGACATCAAGGACATCATACATGAAGAAAGCAAAAGGTCATTAAAAAGACAGGAAAGAAAGAAAAGACCAAAATGGATGTCAGAAGAGACTCTGAAGTGTGCTCTTGAACACAGAGTAGCTAAAGCGAAAGGAAGAAATGATGAAGTAAAAGAGCTCAACAGAAGATTATAAAGGGTGGCTAGAGAAGACAAAATAAAGTATTATAATGAAATGAAGAAAAAATTCAAGCCTTAAGTTGCAATATGGAAGGATTCTATGGGCAAAATATGGAACCACACAGCAAGCATCAAAAGAAGATGGAAGGAATACACAGAGTCACTGTACCAAAAAGAATTGGTTGACATTCAACCATGTCAGGAGGTAGCATATGATCAAGAACTGATGATATTGAAGGAAGAAGTCCAAATAAGACTGAAGGCGTAGGTGAAAAACAAGGCTCCACGAATTGACGGAAACCCAGTGGAGATGTTTCAACAAATGGATGCAACGTGGAAGTGCTCACTCTTCTATGCCAAGAAAGTTGGAAGACAGTTACCTGGCCAGTCAACCGGAAGGGATCTGTATTTGTACCCATTCCAAAGAAAGGTAATCCAACAGAATGCAGAAATTATTGAATCATATCATTAATATCACACACAAGTAAAATTTTGCTGAAGATAATTCAAAAACAGTCGCAGCAGCACATCAACAGGGAACTGCTAGAAATTTAAGCTGGATTCAGAAGAGGACGTGGAACGAAGGATATTATTGCTGATGTCAGATGGATCTCGGCTAAAAGCAGTGAATACCAGAAATATGTTTTCCTGTGTTTTATGGACTTTGCAAAGGCATTTGACTGTGTGGATCATAACAAATTATGGGTAACATTGCAAACAATTGGAATTCAGAAACTTAAATGTGTTCATGAGGAACATGTCCATAGACCAAAAGGCAGACATTCAGACAGAACAAGGCGATACTGAGTGGTTTAAAATCAGGAAAGGTGTGTGCCAGGGTTGTATCCTTTCACCATACTAAATCAGTCTGTATACTGAGCAAATAATCTGAGAAGCTGGACTATATGAAGAAGAACATGGCGTCAGGACTGGAGGAAGACTCATTAACAACCTGTGATATGCAGAGGACACAACCTTGCTCGCTGAAAGCAAAAAGGACTTGAAGCACTTTGATTCCAACTCATAGTGATCCTATAGAACAGAGTAGAACTGCCACATAGGGTTTCCAAGGCTGTAATTTTTATGGAAGCAGACTGTCACGTCTTTCTCCCGGGGAGCCACTGGTGGGTTTGAACTGCCGACCTTTTGGTTAGCAGCTGAGAGTTTAATCACTGCACCACCACACCTCAACATAAAGAAAACAAAAATCCTCACAACTGGACCAATAAGCAACGTCATGATAAATGGAGAAAATATTGAAGCTGTCAAGGGTTTTATTTTACTTGCATCCACAATCATTGCCCATGGAAGCAGCAGTCAATAAATCAAAGTCCGTATTGCATTGGGCAGGTCTGCTGCAAAAGACCTCTTTAAAATGTTAAAAAGCAAAGAGATCACTTTGAGGACTAAGGTGCACCGGACCCAAACCATGATATTTTCAGTCGCCTCGTATGTATGGGAAAGCTGGACAATGAATAAGGAAGACCAAAGAAGAATTGATGCCTTTGAATTATGGTGTTGGTGAAGAATATTGAATAAACCATGGACTTCTAGAAGAATGAACAAATCTGTTTTGGAAGAACTATAGCCAGAATGCTCCTTAGAAGTGAGGATGGCGAGACTTTGTCTTACGTACTTTGGATATATTATTAGGAGGGACCAGTCCCTGGAGAAGGACGTCATGCTTGGTAAAGTAGAGGGTTAGTGAAAAAGAGAAGGACTCTTAACAAGATGAGTTGACACAGTGAGTGCAACAATGGGCTTGAACATGGCAAAGATTGTGAGGATGGCACAAGACTGGGCAGTGTTTTATTCTGTTGTACATAGGGTCTCTATGAGTCAGAACTGACTTGACGGCACCTAACAACAGCAACAACAACATACTTGTGATTATAATCCCATGAGGGAATTGGTTTTCTTTGTTATGTTAATGAGGCCGTATCAGTGTAGGATATGTCTTAAATCAATCTCTTTTGAGATACAATAGAGCAGGTAGATCAAGCAACCTAGCAAACAAGGAGAAATGGGAAGATAGAAGCCATGCCACATGATTACCAAGGAACAGCAGCTGAAAAGAGACAACCTTCCCCCAGAGCCTACAGAAAGCTAGAACCTTCCCCTAGAGCTGGCACCCTGAATTCGGATTTCTAGCCTCCTAAACTGTGAGAAAATAAATTTCTGTTTTTTAAAGTCACCCACTTGTGGTATTTCTGTTAAAGCAGCACTAGAAAACTAAGATGGTGCCCTTGTTTGAAAATAGGGTCTTTGAAGATGTTATCAGTTAACATGAGGTCATAGTAGATGAGGGTGGGTCCTCATCTAATGTGAGTGGTGTCATTATAAAAGAGGAGAAGAGACTTACAGAGTGAGACACAGGGGAGACACCATGTGGCTGCAGTTATGCTGCTGCTGCAAGCCAAGGAATGCCTGGGGCTACCAGAAGCTGAAAGAGATCAGAAAGGATCTTCCCCTAGAAACTTCAGTTAACATGGCCTTGCTGATGCCCTGAATTTGGACTCCTAGCCTCCAGAACTGTAAGAATAAATTTCTGTTATTTGTGGTGCTTTGTTACAGTCACCCTAGGAAACTGATATACAACTGATACATACCCCCATGACCATCAGTCATTGGATGTTGGTGTGACTGTGGGCAAGGCACTCTCTACCACTGAGGCAATCCTTAGGGGGTTGGCAGCTGACAGCTCCTAACATTTGAAGCAGCAATCCTTCATGAAAGGGGAATCAGGGTGGTGCATCATAGCATCTACCAAAATACCTTTCCCTTTTTCCTAGGATCTCAGCCTCTGAGAGCAGGGATATGGTTAGTCACTGTATCTGAGAGCCAGGCAGGATGCTTGGCACACAGTGGTGCTCAATAAATGCACTTACAAATGACAACCAGTGACTAGTGTGGTCGTCTCTAAGTGGGAAGTGCAAGACAGTCGTTGGGGTATGGGATGAAAATATGCGGAACTTCTATTTACATGTTTTAAATCTCTCTTTTCAGTTTCTATTTTTGTGTGTTTTAGAATGAGCGTAATATGTTAGTACAGTATTACATATACTTGTTTTATAAATAAATATAAATAAATGGGAAGTATGTTTAAAAAGGGGTCCTGGTGGCACAGTGGTTAAGAGCTCGGCTGCTAACCAAAAGGTCTGCAGTTCGAATCCATCAGCCGCTCCTTGGAAACCCTGTGGGACAGTTCTGCTCTGTCCTGTAGGGTTGCTATGAGATGGAATTGGCTCAACGGCAGTGGGTTATGTTTAAAAAATTGTCTTTTGATAGAGGTGTACAATCAACGACTGTTAGGAAGCCAGTGTTCTAGAGCAGTTATTGACATTTCTTTTATAATTAGTTTGATTGGAATACAGCAACACCTATTTTTTTTTTTGGTATTGTCCGTGGTTGTTTTCATGCTACAAAGGTAGGGTTGAGTAGTTGCAGCAAAAATCATATGAATTGCAAAGCCAAAACTATCTACTGTCTGGCCCTTCACAGAAAATGTTTGCCACCCCCTGGGCTGACAGATGAAGCTGTTAGCATGTGTTGACTGTGGGTATTCCTCACACTTCAGGTCCTGCTCAACCACCCAGGCATGCCCAGCCACAGTATGAAACCCAAAGTTATTGCAGGGCTGGGCCTCATTGTTAGCAGCAGTTTGCTTCTAAGATGGTGTGATATAGACAGCTATTTGTTCCCCAATCCATTCCCTTTCTTTCTTAGTAATAGCTAGGCACATGGTTGACTGGAATAAAGACCGCATTTTCCATCCCCTCTTACATTTACTAAGGCCACGTGTCTAAGTTCTGGTCAATGGAATGTAAGTGGAGTGCTGTGTACAGCTTCCAGGAGGTATGCTTAAAGGGCACAGTCATGTTCTCTTCCCTTCCTTCTTTACTGCTAGCTGGAATATGGATGAGATGGCTGGAGTTCGAGCAGCTATTTTGCACCATGAGATGGGCCGTGCTAAGGATATTGTATCAGCATGGTAGCAGGAGGCTGGCTCCCTGACAGTGACATGAAGCCACCAAACCAGCTCTGGATTGCCCCTTCCGTATTCTTTTACATGCAAGAAAAATGGGGTTGTCATGAGTCGAAATCAACCTGATGGCAATGGGTTTTTTGTTTGTTTGTTTAAGCCATTGCTAACTGTGAATCCTAAAGGGTTTCTTTCTACTCACAGCTAAACGTAATTCTAACTGATACAGATGGATTTGCAATAGAGAAATTCCAAAAAAGTTTCCCATTTTGGGTTGTATGCCATGTCTTCCAGGAAGTGCTTTGCCCAAACAAATCTGAATTATTTTAACCAGAGGACAAAGTTCACAAATGGGTGAACATCACTGAAGCAGCTGAGTATCAACAAAATTGTGGGGTAGTCAGAAAGGGCACACCTGATGTTGGGCTGCTGAGTAATAATTGTGCAACCAAAACCAAACCAAACCAAACCCACTGCCGTCGAGTCCATTCCGACTCATAGTGCCCCTATAGGACAGAGTAGAACTGCCCCATAGGTTTCCATGGCTGTAAATCTTTACGGAAGCAGGCGAGCGCTGTAACCACTGCGCAACCAGGGCTCCTTGATAACCGTGCAGGGACCCAAATAAGTTACATTTGAAAATTTGGCTTTTGTTGTTTCCTTAAAAGAAAAATGTTCTTCATAGTTCTATTTCTGTGTATTTTTTCTTGTTTCCTGAGATTTGACTTGTATAAATAATCCTTGGGTCTTTTTAACTTTTAGAACTTTTTCTGAGTAAATACCCTAATTACTTAGTTAAATGATAAATGTTTTCCTGGCACTGCCTAACTTTATTATGTAGAACCCAAGAACAATTGCTTAGATTTTACAACACTCTTAATAAAAAATTAATTGAGTACATCTTTTTTGACTGGAGTAATTTATTTAGAGTTAGAATTTTTGAAGAAAGTAATTTTTATTTGTGCTCACAACAAAGTAATTAGTGACAGTCATTTTACTTAAAAGAAAGGTTTTGGAAGGGGCTTTTTTTTTAAAGGTATCATTTATTATGGGAGAGCATATGAGAGAAACGCTTTGTCCAGGACAATGGTCTTTTAACCTTGTTAGTGTCTTATTCTGTATAAATGTGCCTAATTGTTGCAGTTGCTAAACAGAACCCAGCCTACTGAGTATGATCATTTAGCTGTGAGGAGGCATAATAGCAGTTGCATCCAAAATTTGCAGCAATTTTACATATTCTTTCTGCAGAATTTTTTTTTTCTTGTTGCCAAAGACGCCAAGGAAGCGCCACTGTTTTTCCCATTGTCAGGGCAGCTGTCTCTCTGTGCTGAGGCTGAGCACCCACCAACTGGGCAGATGGTGGAGGGTAGCTGAGGCATGTCTTCTGTACACAGGACCCACTTTGCTGGCTTTGGGGAGCACAGCTGCCGCGCTGTTAGAGTGGTGACAGCCAGGCGCCGTCTGCGCTCCAGACTCGGGAGAACTTGTACAGAGCCATGTGCTCTGAAAGGGTGCTTGGGGTCTTCCGGAGCATTGAATAGGCACTTGCATATTCAAACTCTCAGAGCTGTGTGAAAATATGGATTCCTACCAATTAGAATTTTGGATAGGAGTCAGGCAGGAGGTGTGTTGCAGGGACTAGGGGGAACCGTTCTGCCCGATCTGTATGTTAATGTATTCCTGATGGGAGAGATGAGCACAGGGCCCTGGAGCCTGCGTAAATACCACTAGGTTTCTAAGAACTGATTCACTCCTGCACCTCCACCTGTACGGATGCTTGATGTTAACCAAATCCATTCTGAGGGAAGCTTTGATAAAGCACTCAGTTGCCTCTGCTTAAGATGAAAGAAATGTCCCTGATCTTGGATGCTGTGAACTGGCCTTCCAAAGAGGGCTGTTGGTGGTTCAGTGGGAAAAGCAGCGTTATGGAAGAGGGCTGTGAGTTTATTGCCTTGTTGTTAAGTTTAGCCCACAAAGCATGGCTTCAGCTAGGTTACTCCATTGGTGTCCTTCCCTGTGTTCCTTCCACTGCCCTCTAAGATGGTCATTCAGGTTTAACCTAGACATATGTATCTTTTTTCCCCCAGATTTTTTTTTTTTTTTTTTTGGGCTTTTTATTTTTTATTTATTTATTTTTATATTTTATTGTACTTCAGGTGAAGGCTTACAGAACAAATAGTTTCTCATGAAACAGTAGTACACATGTTGTTTTATGACATTGGTTAACAACCCCACAACATATTAAGCCTCTAAATTCTCAACCTTTTTTTTTTTTTTTTTGATGAAAATACAGACAGCCAAAGATACACCGTTTCAAAAATTTCTACATACACAGTTCAGTGACATTGACTACGCTCTTCCAACTGTGCTGTTATTCTCACTTAAGATGAAGGCTTACAGAACAAAATAGTTTCTCATTTAACAGTTACTACACATGTTGCCCTATGACAATGGTTAACAACCAGATTTTTTTTTTAATTGTACTTTAGGTGAAGGTTTATGGAACAAATAGTTTCTCATTAAACAGTCAGTACACATATTGTTTTATGACATTGGTTAACAACCCCACGACATGTCAATGCTCTCCCTTCTCGACTTTTATTTTTTTTTGGTGAAAATACACAGAGCCAAAGATACACCATTTCAAAAATTTCTACATGCACAGTTCAGTGACATTGATTACGTTCTTCCAGTTGTGCTGCTATTCTCACTTTCGATGAAGGTTTATGGAACAGAACAGTTTCTCATTAAACAGTACACATGTTGCCCTATGACAATGGTTAACAACCCCACTACATGTCAACACTGTCCTTACTCAACCTTGGGTTCCCTATCACTAGCTTTCCTGTCCCCTTCTGCCTTCTAGTCCTTGTCCCTGGACTGCTGTGCCTCATTAGTCCCGTTTTGTTTTATGGGGCTGACCAATCCCCAGCTGAAAGGTGAACCTCAGAAGTGACTTCACCACTGAGCTAAAAGGGTGTCTGGGGGCCATACTCTTGGGGTTTCTCCAGTCTCTTTCAGGCCAGTAAATCTGGTGTTTTTTTCCTAGACACATTTTTTAACAACAGCTTTACTAAGATGCAATTCACCTAGCATACAATTCACCCATTGTTTTTATTTTTTCACACATGGTTTTTAGCAGATTTACAGATATGTGCAACAATCACCACTGTCAATTTTAGAACATCTTCATCTCTTCAAAATGAAACCCTTATCCTTTATCTATTACTTCTACCTACCTACTCTCCCCCAAAGACCTAAAATAGTACCAATTGCTGTTGAGCTGATTTTGACTCATGGCGACTCCATGTGTGTCAGAGGAGAACTGTGCTCCATATGGTTTTCAGTGGCTGACTTTTAGAAGTAGATTGTCAGGCCTTTCTTCTGAAGTGCCTCTGGGTGGACTTGAACCTCTAACCTTTCGGTTAGCAGCCAAGCACATTAACCTTTTGCACCACCCAGGGATTCCCCCAAGCCCTGACCAACCACGAATGTACCTTTTGTCTCTATAGATTTTCCTATTCTGGACTTTCATAACCCAGATACAGGTGTGTATGAAAAGTTTGGGGGTGTGATGGAGGGTGTATATAAGTGAGTCTGTACATAGGGTGAGGTTCAGAGGGGAACACAGGGAAAACTTCGAGAAGAGAAAATCAACTATCTTAGTTATCTAGTGCTACTATGACAGAAATACCACAAGTAGGTGGCTTCAACAAACAGAAATTTATTTTCTTACAGTTTAGGAGGCTACAATTCAGGGTGACGGCTCTAGGGCAAGGCTTTCTCTCTCTGGAGGAAGATCTTTGTCTCTGTGAGCTTCTGTTCCTGGGTGATCTTCATGTGGCTTGGCATCTCTCTCTTGGCATCTCTGCTTGCTAGCTTGTATTTAAATCTCTTTTATAACTCAAAAGAGATTAACTCAAGATACACCCTACTCTAATCCTGCCTTGTTAACGTAACAAAGACAAGCCATTCCCAAATGGGATTATAACCACAGCCATAGAGGTTAGGATTTACAGCACGTATTCTGTGGGGGGGACACAGTTCAATCGGTAACAGCAACCCTACATGGAAAGGTATTGAGCTGAATTGCCATCTCTTGAAAACCAAAGCAATCCATTTCTACTTTTATCACCCCAAGCTGACACAGTACTCTACAGGACCACCACTTAGTCAATCTCAATGGTTTACTTTGTCAGCCCTGTAATTTACATATGCTAGAGAAAAGTTAATTTTATATTTTACAGCGTAGCATGAAGCAGGGTCACACACACATGGGTAAGATGCCATGTGAAGATATTATCTATGAGCAGCAAAGAAAGGACAAGGATTGCCAGCAGCCACTAGAAGCTAGGAGAGAGGCATGGAGCAATTCTTTTCTCAGAATCTGCATAAAGAATTGACATGGCCAATATCCTGATTTGGACTTCTAGCCTCCAGAACTGTAGGAAAATAAATTCATGTTCTTTAAAGCTACTCACTTTGTGGTATTTTGCTATCGCAGCCCTAGGAAATGAAGCCCTGGTAACGCAGTTTTTAAGCACTCTGCTGCTAATCAAAAGGTCGGCGTTTTGAACCCACCAGCTGCTTTTTGGGAGAAAGATGTGGCAGTCTGCTTCCGTAAAGATTTTCAGCTTTGGAAACCCAGTGGGGCAGTTCGACTCTGTCCTGTAGGGTCACTATGAGTCAGAACCGACTTGATGGCAATGGGTAGGGAACTAAGACAGTACCAGTCAAGGTAAAATACAAGTCCAATCTTGATGATTATGAAAGTTATCAAACTGGGATATTTGAACCACAGTTTACCTGTTCATAGCCAAATTAGACATAGCCAGGATTTCCAGTGAGATAGTGCTCAGATCATTTGTTTAGGATTCAAATTCAGGTTTGTTTTCTTTTTTGCTTTAGGATAATGTGATACCTTGCATCTGTATTTATGTAAAAATATATACCAAGCAAGCAGTGGTTATTCAGCAAAGGATGTGTTTAAATACAGCATCAAGTTCTCCTGGTGTGTTTAGATATGGTTTAGTCCACAAAGACTGAATTAGCACAGAGCTTTTGAGGTCATATCTCTGGGAACAGCAAGGTGTCTTTCTCTGTGTGGGTACCAGCAATGGCAGCCCACGCATTTGCTGGCATGGAGAAGAGGAGGTGCTAATAGGTATTTTTTAGCTGAATTGTGAAAACACTGACCATCAGAAGACCCAAAGAAAGGGTGTTGATTCTTGAGCATGGTGTGTTTCATTTGATTTGTGTGATTTTTATTTTGTTAGAACGTGTGTAATATATTAAAAAAAATAGAGCATAAAGACTTGGTCTTGGAAGAGTCTATTTAAATGATGTGATGGAAATGTCAAGAAAAGTAGAGTTCATTTACTTCGTGGAGACCATGAATGTTGTGACTACTTATGTTTTATGATTGTTGATACTTAACACGTAGGAGACACAACAAATTTAGTAGACAGTTTTGACAGTTGCATAGATACAAGTATTTGTGCACACAACACTCTTTAAATATTGGCTTTTATGGTGAATATGAAAAAAATTTCTCACTTGTTACGTTTATGACGAAAATGTCCAGTTAATTTAAGTTTTGTTTTGCTCAGGAAATGGACCCTGCCTTTCACCTTACCATGTCCCTGTTTTGGAAGTGGTTATTTTCTTTGGGCTCATGCTGACCTAAGCCAACCCTCTACACTGTCTTCTTGTTTCCTGTCAGAGGGAAGAGGTGGGGTGAGGTGAGGTGAGGTGGAGTGTGTGGGTTGTGTGTGTGAGAAAAAGAGACAGACAGAGACAAATAGAGAAGGTAGGGACTGAGATGGAAAGAAAGAATCCTTCATTATGTGGGTTTTTAAATTGTTTTAAGAGATCTGTATATCATTTTCCCATTTTTAGTTTTATTTTTTAAATCATTTTTAGTGCTATGTCCTTTTTAATATTGTTGAGCTACATGTAAACAGTAGCAGTTCTGACAAGATTTGTGAAGCCAGAAGAATTTCTTGAGGAAAATACTCTCATGTGTTATGTAAGCACTTTTTCATTTTGTTTTCTTAGTGAAAGGTCTCAGCTTATTAGTTATGAAGCTCCTAAAAACGTTTCTTATTTTAGGAAAAAGCATAATGAAGACTGTCTGCTTAAGAATGATCAAATATTGAGTGTCTACTATGGGTGATATATTGAGTTAGGTGTCCTGAGGCATAAGAATAAGTAATATACATGCACATACATGGTGTTTCCTTTGCATTGTTCCAAAAGAATTTAAGTGATATTTTCATGTAACAATTGGGTGTCTTTATTACTGAATTCTCTCTCTCTCTATATATAGACAGAGAGAGAGAGAGAGTGAGAGAGAGAGAGTGTGTGTGTGTGTGTATGTCAATAGGGAGCCCTGGTGGCGCAGTGGTTAAGCATTTGGCTGCTAACCAAAAGGTCAGCAGTTTGAATCCACCAGTCACTCCTTGGAAGCCCTATGGGCAGTTCTACTGTGTCCTATAGGGTCGCCATGAGTTGGAATCGACTCTATGGCAATGGTTTGGCTTGGTTTTGCCTCTGTCAATATAGATCATCTCCAATTTAGGATAGATTGGGTTCCAAAAATTCATTTGAAAATTAGTTGTTTGATAATCAGAAAGCATTTTTCTATACTAATAATTTTATATGGGGTAGATTCCTAAACTCAGCTGTAAGAATTTATTTAACTCATAAATTTAACCCCAAGCCAGGATATAAATGAAAATTATAACTTTTTCAAGGGCACTTACCCTGATTTCATAACATTTAATTGATTCAATGCCCAGGGCTGCCCCTATGGTATGAGGGTGTACCAGGCTAATTGTTTTTTTTTCTGAGGCACCTGTCCATATAAATAACCCGAGTCACCACAAATCATCATGTCAGCACCATTCTGAGGCCTCAGTATCATCCAATCACATGAAAAAATGCCATTCTGGCCAAAACCATCACTGTTGAGTGGATTCCGACTCATAGTGACCCTATAGGATGGAATAGAACTGCCCTATAGCGTTTCCAAGGCTATAATCTTTATGGGAGCAGATTGCCACGTCTTTTCTCCTGCCATGCTGCTTATAGGTTCAAACCACTGGCCAACCTTTCGGGTAGCAGTTGAGCTCTTAACCACTGACCCACCAGGGCTACTACCACTCTGGCAAGCAGGGACTATATACTTGCCAGGCTGCCCTCCTGGATCTGGGGCCCAAACACAGGGTTCCAAGATGACCCTGTAAATGTGAGTAGTAGGGCTCCTTGGGGCATCTGGTCGACCCCACAACATGGGAGAGCAAAGAGCGGGGGTTTGGAGAGCTCCTGAAGGTGAGAAACCAGGACTAGGGTGCACGCAGGTCCTGGTCCAGGCTTGGGGCGCCTGCCTGGACCAAGCACTGCTGATCCTGGCCTGTCCCATGCACCATACGGGTACTTGTAAAATTTGAAGGAAGACACTCCAAAATATGAGTGCACCTGAGTTCTGGGGCTTCGAGCAGGGGCCCCTGTCTGCCTGAATCTAAGGGTGACAATGTCAGTGACAATATTCCTTCGGGAAAATTAGGTTCAATTTAGAGCATCAATAACACATTTCTGGTGAGCTATTTGGTAGCGGCCTGATTTTGTTGGACCCCTCATATTAAAGAAGAGCAGAAATTTGTTTTTAATGGAATAAACATGTTTCTGGGTTCTGGATCAGACTTCCCTGCCTCACATGTCACTTGGAGGCCTGCCAGAGTTAGAGATATCTCGCTCCATGAGCAAGCCCGCACTCAGATCGTGTCAGAAATCTCAGAACCTCCAGAGATCAATAGTGGACAAGTAAGTTTCACTTTTCCTTTATTTCTTTGCAAGTGTTGTGCTGAGCAATCTGTAGTTATTACTCACACTGCTTCTTCTCTCTGCCTGATGATAACTTCCATTGTCTGAATCACCAAGGCCTAGAACTGGCTTGGTTTACTCAGTAATGGAGGTTGACAGCAGAGGGGTTGCTCATGACCTGAGGCCGGGCTTCTGTGAGCAGAACAGCTACCTGTTCCCAGGTGGACAGGGCTACCTTATAATCATGCAACTTTCACAGTGCACAGCCACAAGGTGCTGATCCTGGATGCAGTGAAGGAAGGGTGGCCCCTAGGGCTGGGTAGTGCTTCACCGGCAGAACGCTATGTGGCAGCTTTGAGGTGGGGGTTATATGTTCAGATCTCCTTTTGTTTTTGTCCTCAGAGCAGACATTCTTGGACAATCACAAGTTTCTTCCACCTGATTTGAAACAAAGTGTTGTTGTTAGCTGTCCTCGAGTTGGCTTCTGACTCATGGTGACTCCATGCACAAAGGGATCAGACCATTGTGATTCACAGGGCTTTCATTGGCTGATTTTTTGGAAGCAGATTACCAGGCCTTTTTTCTTAGTCTGTCTTAGTCTAGAAGCTTCATCGAAACCTATTCAGCATCATAGCAAAATGCAGGCCTCCAATGACAGATGAGTGGTGCCTGCTCTTGAGGTTCAATGGCTAGGACTCGAACCCAGGTCTCCAACATGGAAGGAGAGAATTCTACCACTGGCCTACCACTGCCCCCTTGAAACAAAGTAACTCTCTGTTTTTTCATGTAACCGTGAAAAGCAATCCAGCATGATTTCGAAATAAAGGGGCCGTGCTAGTCGTCTAGCACTGCTGTAACAGAAATACCACAAGTGGATGGCTTTAACAAAGAGAAATTTATTCTCTCACTGTTTAGTAGGCTGCAAATCCAAATTCAGGGCATCGGCTCCAGGGGAAGGCTTTCTCTTCTTGGCTCTGGAGGAAGGGCCTTGTCATCAGTCTTCCCTTGGTCTGGGAGCATCTCAGCACAGTAACCTCTGGTCCAAAGGATGGCTCTGCTCCCGGCACTGCTTACTTGGTGGTATGAGGTCCCCCCTCTCTGCTCACTTCTCTCTTTTATATCTTAAAAAAGACTGGCCCAAGACACTATCCAATCCTGTAGAACTCATCAATACAACTGCCACCAATCCATCTTATTACATCATAGTGATAGAATATACAACACATAGGGAAATCACATCAGATGACAAAATGGTAGACAATCACACAATACTGGGAATCATAACCCAGCCAAGTTGACAGACATTTTTTGAGGACACAATTCAATCTATGACATGGGCTGTGAGAGGGGGATTTGCCTCTGATCAATCAACTCACTTTGCAGCAAAAGATGCTCATGGGACTCACTGGGATTACCAGGTACCGTATCTTTCCAGAAACAGCCCTTTAGAGTAGTGGAATAGCCTACTGAAGATTAGGCATGGTGCCTTCTAGGAGACAACACCTTTTGAGGTTGAGGTGTGGTCTTATAGGAGGTGATTACTATGTGGCAATTTTTCCATAGCCTTTGGCTATGATTTCTGGATCCAAAGGGATAAAGGTAGAAAAGGTGCCCTTTACAACTGCATCTCATGACCTACTCTTAAGAGTTTTGCTTCCTATTTTCACAATTCTGAACTTTGCTGGGCTAGAGGTTTCAGTAGTCAAAGAAGGAATGCTTCCACCAGGAGGTTAAAAGGTTCTATTGAACTGGGAATTGAGACTGCCTCCTGGTCACTTCTGGCTCCTTATAGTAGGGTTAGCAGGCAAAAGGGGAATATTCCTTGGGGTGGGGGTGTGACCTATGCTGCCTATCAAGGAGTTGCTGTCACCATATGGGGACTGGGAGACTATGGATGGAATTCAAGTTACCTCTCTCTCCCTCAGAGTACCTTATGCATTACCATGCACCAAAATAAAGGTTTAGTGGAAAGCCATCAATGGCTCAAATCCCTTAGGAACACAGGTTCTAATCCCTTGCCAAGTACAGAACCCCAACCAGCTGAAGTGATTGCTAGAGGTGGGGCCAATGGAGTGGGAGTAGAATAAGTTGTAGGTACTTGCTATGGCCCTGTGGCCAGTTGTAGACATGAGAACTGGAGCCTCTATTGTGTTTCCTTCCTTGGAGATTTTGTATATCTATATTTCTATCTATCTACCTATCCATCCCTTTTCTCCTCTTCATTTCTCCTCTGCTGTATATGGGGAGAGTTGAAGGTGGTTATATTTACCAGTTAATCCATGAGTTAGCTTGGGTTGCCCAGTAGGTAGACCAAATAAGGTTGAAAAGATCTGAAGAAGAATGGAAAAAATATATTACAGTCCATGAGTTGCAAAATATTAAGATAGGATAAAGTAGAGCTATAGGACTGGATAATACCTGGATATCCCGAACTCAGAGCAAGGTGAGTACATTGTGTGTACCTGGGGTAGGTACATTATATTAGGTAAGGGATTTGTAAAATTGTGAGGGAAGATGGGTGTGTGTATGCGCGTGTGATTGTGTGTGCAGCATGTGTGCATGCTGGAAAGTCAAAGAATGGAATGCAGTTGGCACATTATTCTTGTCTGCCTTACCCTCTTCTCTCTTTCTTTTAAGGAGCTGCTTCTCTCATACTCCTGTCATGTGAGTGTAGTAGGACTGTAATTAATGGTTTCTTGCCCTTTGACCTCAGGGGTTGGCATGTGATCCAAGCCTGGTCATCATGATACCTCCTTCCTTTCCCTTAGTGATTAAGGGAGAAAGGGAAGCGATTAAGGATCCTCCAGTCCTTCCTAGGTTTGATATATGGATTCTGAAAGAGAACTTTTTCCCTCCTCCCTAGAATCAGGAGGTGCGATGATACAAGCCTGGACCTGCCAGTTGTCAGGTTCCTCACACGGAGCAGCAATGCCAAGAGATAGCAGTAGAAAGCGTGTGAGTCAGAGACCTGCATTATGGCTTGGACCCTCAGGTCTAGTCATCTGGAAGCCAGATTTGTTTCGCTTCATGGTAAATGAGATTGAGTGGGTGTGTGTGGGGCCTCATGGTATGTGAGATGTGAGTGGGTGTGTGTGTGTGTCTCATGTGGTGCACCTAGTTTCCATTGTCCTAGAGGGGTCAACAGACTGATTTATGGGTAAGTGTAAACATTCCTGGGAATTGCCAGGACTATCTGCAGAGCCACCCTGGAAAAGGCCAGATTTCTAGCTAGTTAGGCACTGAAACTTAGACGCAGACATTCAATGGATTTTTTTATCGATTATTGAATAAAATGATAATTCATGTCTTAGTATCATAATTTAGGAATTGCAGGAAATGTAGCTTTTTTTGGCAGCTACAATCTAGTAAATGAGGTCTGGACATTTAGAACTTATAAGGGGCTTTGAGTTATCTAATGAAAATGATTTTCCTACGTATGTAATAATTAGTTTTTTATAGTAAGTGCAGACTATTTTAGATGACTCTTCCCTTTCTTGAAATGACCTTAAATCAAAACCAGAGCATGATGTTCAGTTGAGTGAAGGTGATAACTTTCAGAGCTGAATTCACATGGCCCACATATTTATCCTTTTGACTGTCTAATTCCATTCAAGGATAGAAATTGAGAGTCTTCGATAAGTGCATAGATTATCCAGTCCTTAGACACTCTTTGTCACAGCCAAATGTTTGGTAGGAGCTGGATAAACGGCAAGACTCTCCGAAGAAGAGTTAGAACGCTGAAGCTTGTATTGCTGGGTGAAGGCAAATTCTTAGATGTTGGCAACTAAGAGGACAGGTGGTGGTGGGTAAGCCAAGTTTAGCAGGCTGAGGAGACATGGTGGGTTGTAGGCCACACACCTTTACAAGGAAGGGGGTCCCAGGGGCTTGTGCAGGCCCAGCCAGCAGTCTCTTTAAAAGTAAGCAGCCTTGAGTTTGTTCCAACCTCGAACAAATGCTCCTTTGTCTCCAGACTTTCATACTACCCCACAGTGATTTTTCAAAACAAAAAAAATTTTTCATCAGGGGAGTTTATTTGTATTCAAATGAAATTGTATATAGAACCCTTGGGTATAAATAGGCAAAAGCATAGCTGCTTTGGTTGAAATAAGGTGGAGATCCCAGTACAGAGGAGGCTTGGGACTGCAAATTTCTTGAAGCGCCAGCCACCCACCACAGTTAAGGGAGTTTAGTTATCTTCTCATGAATATTTTCCATTATCTGTAGAATAGATGTAGGAAACTGAACAGGATGTCCTATAACAATTTAATGATAATTGAGTGAATTTTGGTGAATATCTAGTAAAAATGATGATTTATTTTTGTTGGTTAAAGATAGTAGTTAATTGGCTATGCAGTAAAGTCATATCAGATGTGAGTTCAGATATACCTATACATTTGGCCAAAAAACAAAACAAAACACACATATGCTCACACAACACACACACCCCCCCAAAAAACTTAGAAATCCAACCAAAGCTATGTAAGATTTACGTGAAGTAAACTTCACTATTGACAGAAAAACCCAAAAAAACAGCTCCCGTTAAGTCAATTCCGACTCATAGCAACCCTATGGGACAGGGTAGAGCTGCCCCATTGGATTTCTGAGGAGTGGCTGGTGGATTCGAACTGCTGACCTTTTGGTTGGCAGCCAAGCTCTTAACCACTGTGCCACCAGGGCTCCACTGACAGAAAAGGAAACCTAAATAAATCCTAATGAGAATTTTTAAGAAATTTGTCAAGTTGGTTCTGGAATTCATCTGGGGGAATAAAGGTGCAAAACAGCCAATTTCACCCTATTAGACATTAAACAAGATTATAGCGGTTAAAACAATTCCTGGCATAGTAATAGATCAATGGAAGAGAATAGGGAGTTCAGAAACTGACCCATGATAGCTGGGGATTTAATGTACACTTTATTGTTGTTATTGATTTGTAACTCAGGAGACCCTGTGTGATACAGAGTAGAACTGCTGCATAGGGTTTTCTTGGCTGTAATCTTTATGAAAGCAGATCACCAGCCTGTTTCTTTCATGGCGCCACTGAGTGAGTTTGAACCACCAACCTTTTTGATTACCAGCCGAGCACCAACTGTTTGCACCACCCAGGGAATTTCAATGTAGATTTTAGATGGAAGCTTAAATCAGAGTGGGAAAAAGGGAAATCTTCAATAAATGATGGGGTGATAATTGATTATTCCATTTGGAAAAAATAAATTAGTTTCCCTGTCATATCAAAATATGTAGCAGTTGAAATAAACTCCAGGTGGATCAAGGAATTAATTAAGGAAAAACCAAAGCTATTAAAGTAGTGGAATAAGATATATGAAAGTACAAAGGAAACACACATTTTAAAATTACTGATAAACCTCACTAGTATTCAGGAAAATTAAAATTAAAATAATGAAACACCGTTTTCCCCCCACCAGATTTACTGGAAAACTAATAATGACCAGTGGTGGGGAAGGCTGGGGAGATTGGCACTCTCGTTTGCTGTTGGTGAGGGTGTGAATTGGCAGGGCCTTGGGGGAATGATAATTTTGCTGAAGCTGTTATAATTTATAGTAGTTGCACTTAAAGACTTTTGTCCCCAAGAAAGACTTGAATGTGTGCCCAAAGTTTTATATGCAAGAACATTCATTACTGCATTGTTTGTAATACTGCAAAATGGAAGCAGTAGGGGAGTGGTAAAATAAACTATGATACCACACAGGTTGTAGCAGTTTTAACTACACAGCAGTTAAAAGGAATAAAGTGGATCCGTATATACTGCCACTGACAGATTTCCAAGACAGATTTAAAAAAAAAAACTATTTTATTTGTTGTTGAAATATACACAGCAAACATACACCAATTCAACAATTTCTACATGTACAATTCAGTGACATTTACTACATTCTTCAAGCTGTGCAACCATTCTCATCCTCCTTTTCTGAGTCATTCCTCCACCTTTAACACAAACACATTGTCCCCTAAGCTTCCTATCTAACCTTTCGAGTTGCTCTTGTCAGTTTGATCCCATGTAGATAAACCTGTTGCCATTGAGTTGGTTTTGACTCATGTTATTGTTGTTGTTATGTTGTCATTAGGTGCCGTAGTGACCCAATAAGACAGAGTAGAATTGCCCCATAGAGTTTCCAAGGAGCTGGTGGATTTGAACTGCCGATCTTTTGTTTAGCAGCCATACCTCTTAACCACTGTGCCAACCCATATAGATAGTTCTTTAAAAGAGCACAGTGTTCAAGGCAGACATTCCAAAATAGACTTTTAAATGAGTAAAGCAGGTTGAAGAACAATATGTATGGCATAACACCGTGTGTGTAGAAGAGCTCACCATATACTTACATATATATGGGTACATTTATCTTTTAATTATTTTGAAAAATATCCTGAAGGGTACACACAGATTGATTATAGTGGTTTATATCCAGGCAGGGGAATGAAATGGGGACAGTGGTGAAGGTGGTGGTGGGATGGGGCTGGTAGTCAAAGGGGATATTGTATTTTTGACATTTTTTAAAAACAACAAAAACATATTTATTACTTACGCAATTAAATATAATTTATTTTAAAAAACAAAGAAAAATATAAACTAAAATGACAATATAATCACCTCTTGATTAATTCAGAAAGCTACAAGATTGAGAAATAAAACCAAAAGTAGGTTAAAAGAAGAAATGTTGATGATGGTTAATTAGTTTTATGTGTCAACTTGGCTAGGCTACGACTCCCAGTAGTTGGGCCAAACACTAGCCCAGTTGCTGTTTTATAATGTAATCTAATGTAAATTGTAATGTAATTACCTCCCATAATGTGATCTAATGTAATGTAATCAATCAAGCTGCCTAGGGTGTGTTCTGCCTCCAGAATATACATAGGTATTTTGGCAGAATTTTATGCTGCTCTCTTCCCATTGCCTGATCTACAGATCTTGGGATGCAAACCTGCAGGAATCTCTAACCTATTGCCTGACCTAAAGATTTTGGATTTGCCAGCCTCCTGCATAACTCAATCCTTTGAAGTAAATCTCCTATATATATGTATCTCACTGATTCTGTTTCTGTAGAGAACCCTAAGACAGTGTTATAGGTCAGGCAGCAACAAAAAATCCAGTAACTAATTGTGCCATGTGGGGAAAGGCAGCTTTCTGGGACTGAGACGACATAGATGTCCTACAGTCCTCCCATACCAGAGTCCTTCTGTGAGAATCTGTTTAGGGGTCTCTGGAGTAGATAACCTTGGCCATTTGTCTTCAGCACAGAGAGCTCCTATCAGCTCTGCACTGCCTTTAACGCCTCCAGAAAAGTGGCCTGTGATGACTCTAGACATGGCTGCTTCTCTGTTGGGCAGCAAACTCTCAGAGTACCTGTATCCAGCAACTCCCTGACAGATAAATTATGCCATCCCTTCTTTCTTCTCTATTTCTCTTATCTGGATGTTACACACATTTAGAAGAAGCAAATACTTGAGAAGTATTCGTGATGTACTCTTGCAGCCCTGGTGGTGCAGTGGTTAAGTGTTAGGCTGTTAACCAAAAGGTTGGCAGTTCAAATCCACCAGCTGCTCCTTGGGGCAGTTCTACTGTGTCCGTTATGGTTGCTATGAGTCAGTAGCACCTACAAGCCAAGGAACGCCAAGGATTGTCACGAAGGAACAGAAGCAAGGAAGACAGGCAAGGAAGAATCTTCCTCTGAAGACTTCAGAGAGAGCATGGCCCTGCCAACATCTTGATTTCAGACTTCTGTCCCCCAGAAATGTGAGACAATAAATACCTATTGTTTAAGTCACCCAGCTTGTAGTACTTTGTCATGGCAGCCCTAAGAAGCAAACACACACTGTCTTTCCTCCAGAGACACTTCTGTTCATTCAGTCTTCACCTTCTACCCCTCCCTTTGTTGCAAGTTCTGGTACCAGCATCCTGTCAGAAAATGCTGTAACCAAGGCCTGGGGTTAAGTATCTTGCTGTGACCCCGGAATGGAATCGGGTTTCCTGATTTACATTGACACTTCTTTACTCTAACATGTAAGCTTTCTGTATAAAGTTGCCTGATTATGATATTTTACAGTACATTACTTGCTCCTGGATGATGAAAACCTGGATGTTTTGTTCTGTGTTTATGATAAAATGTAGTTTTCCTTTGAATTGGATGTTAATTAAAGAATGATTCTTGCAGATTAAATTAGAGAACTGGAAAAGACCTATATAGACTGGTTTCTGAACCCAAATACTGAGTTGTTTATTGTGATTTGGTCAAGCGTTCATTCACAGTAAGCCCTTGTCTCTGATTTTTTTTTTTTTTTTTTAGCAGATCAGTAATGCACACTTTTAGGTCTGTAAAATTGTTACTTAAAAAAAGGACATTAAACATTATTTTGAGTGATTATAAAAATAATATATGTCCATTAAATAAAATTGGAAAATACAGAATAATATAAAGAAGAAAAAGATTACCCGTCATGCAGACATAATGACTGTTAACATTTTGGTGATTATCCTTTTTTATTTGCACATACACAATATATAAATATATTTTAAAAAGTCAGCATCATACCACAAGTACAGTTTTATAATTTTGTGATTAGTTTTTTGTACTATAACAACATTTCTTATGTCACTAACAGTTCTCTTATAGAGAGATCTTTAAAGGCTAGATATAATCCATTTTATTGATGCAGAATAATTTATTTGATTTTAGGACATTTAAATTTTGGACTTAATTTTTTGAGGTTTAAATTATTTTGATATGATGAACCAAGTTATAATGAACATCTTGGTGTTTAACACAGACATTGTCCTTAGGAAACAAATCCGAGAAGTGGAATGAATGGGTAAAATAGTACAAATATATTTAAGGTTTAAAAGCTATGACCAGAGTAACCCTCCTCCTCCGGCTAGTAGTGTGAAAAACAACCATTTGCCATCAAGTCGATTCTGACTCTTGACGACCCCATGTGTATCAGAGTAGAACTGTGCTCCGTAGGGTTTTCAATGGTTGATTTTTCGGAAGTAGATCACCAGGCCTTTCTTCTGAGGTGCCTCTGGGTGGACTCAAACTGCCAAGCTTTCGGTTCGCAGCCAAGCGTGTTAACCATTTGCACCACCCAGGGACTTCATTAGCAGTGTATGGAGTACCTATTTCTTTTGTCAACAGTGGATATTATTATTAAAAGATTTTTTTTCAACAACCAAAAAGTAATTTTATTCTAATTTGCAATTGTTTTAGATTAGTGAGGAGATTGTAAGTGTTTTCATATATATTTTTCAGGTGTGCTTCTTCTTTTGTGAAGTTGCTTTTTTTTTTTTCCCTATTGAGGTATAGAAGATTAATTTGTGTTAAGATTTTTTTCTTATTGATGTGTTGAAGATCTTTTTATTTTAAATAATAAAATATTTCAAAATACAGAAAATAATTTAACAATGTTAAAATGATTCCTTTGTCATGTTTGCTCCAGATCTTAAAAAATATATATATTAAGTGTTTAATACAATATTAAAATTTTCCCCATGCTAGTCTCTTCTTTCTTTTCAAAGCTAACCACTATCTAGAAGGTGATGTATATATTTTCCATGGATGTTTTAAAATGTTTTCTGTATATGTATATATCCATAACAGTATATAGCATTTTTATGTTTTAAAATTTTGCATAAATGGCATCATCCTGTACATATATCCATTTGCATTTTGTGTTTTTCACTCAACATTGTATCTTCGAGATTTATCTATGTTGTTACATAAAGATCTTGTTCATTCATTTGAACTGTTGCATAGTATTCCATTCTATAGATATAGCTTGAATTATTTATCCCATTCCCTTCTTGACAGATATGTAAAATATTTCTAATAATTTGCTTTGTAGACAATGTTGCAGTGAACAACCCTGTCTATATCTCCTTGGATAAAAATGCACAGTTACTTTACAGTATGTATCTAGAAGTGGAATTTTTGGGTCATAGAGTATGCATATCTTCCCCTCTACTAAATATTGCCAAATTATTAGTTAAAGTGGTTGCTTATTTTACACTCCCACTATGCGGGAGATCTTTATATATTAAAGCAATATATGCTTAACGTGCCATTTATGTACAGAACTTTTTAAAAATGTAATAAAAAAAATCAAATGTAATCAAAACTATTAAGTTTTCCTTTGAAATTCTTCTTTTTTGGGTTATGTTTAGAAAGGACTTCCCTTCCCTGATATTAAATATTCATTTAATTTTCCTGCAGTTTTTTTTTTTTTTGGAGGGGGGAGTAGTTTTAAAAAACACTTGAATTTTTCTGTAATTTAGTTTGATATATAATGCAGTGTAAGTATCTATGTTTTCCTCTTTAAATTTCCTAATATTTTCTTTATCATATAACATTTGTATTATCTGGAATTTTATTGTATTTCCTTAGCTTGTTTGCCTATTTTTGTATCAATGCCTCACTGTTTTAATTATTATTTATAATGGGTTTTAGTGCTTGGAAGATGGAAATTCTGCTCATTACTCTTTACTTTTAGTAAGCTTCGGTTATATTCACTAATTGTTTTTATAGATAACCTTTAGAATCACTTAGTCACAATCTTCTAAAAACCCCACTGCATTTTCTTTTTCATTTTTTTCGCTGTATTTTCTTAAACTTTGTGTTGATTAATTTGATTGCGTTTTTCCAAAGTGAACACACGAATGTAACCACCCCATATCAGGAAACAGAGTATTATCCACACTATAGAAACCTCTCTTGTCTCCTCCCAAAGGTAATCACCTTCCTTTGCCACCACCATCACACAAAAGGTAACCACTATTCTTTTTTCACCCTAGATTAGTTTAGCTATTTTTGAACTTTATGTAGATAGAATCTTATAGGATGTGCGCCTTTGTCTCTGGCTTCTTTTGCTCACCATTTTGTTTGTAAGCTTTATCCATGTTGTCGTGTAGCAGTAGACTGTTTATTTTCTTTGTGGTACAGTATCTCATTCTACGAATATTCCAAAATGTACTTATCCACTGTACTATTGTTGAACATTTTTGGCTATTATGAATAAAGCAGATAACATTATTGTACTTGTCTTTTGGTTCTCATATGTACAGATTTCTATTGGGTGTATACTAGCAACAGGATTCTGGTGCAGATTTAATAAATACTGCGAATTTTCCAAAGTGGTTGTGCCCATTTACTTCCCACCAGAAGTTAGGAGCATTTTAATTGCCCTTGACGATACTAGGTTTTGTCAGTATCTTACTCAGGATTCTCTAGAGAAACATTCTTTCACATGTGTGTTTGTAGACATATGCTTTTGTTTCATTTGAGTAAATACCAGTGGAATTGCTGGCTCATAGGGTAGCTATCTGTTTATTTTAAAAGAAATTACCGGATCTTTTTTGTAGTGTCAATGTTATGGATTGATTTATGCCCCCCCAAAAGAGAGGTTGAAATCCTAACCCCTGGTGCCTGTGAATATGACCTTGTTTGGAAATAATGTCTTTGAAGATGTTATTAGTTAACATGAGGTCGTACAGACTAGGTTGGGTCCTAATTCCATCCCAGGGTGTCTTATAAAAGAGGAGAGCATTCACAGAGGGTTAGATGGAAGGACGGCCATGTGACTACAGAGGGAGATGTAAACCAGGGAACTCCAAGGATTGCTGGCAGCCACCAGAAGCTAGGAGAGAGGAATGGAGCAGTTTTTCTTTCAGAGCCCTGAGAAGGAATCAGTGTGGTGAATACCATGACTTGGACTTCTAGCCTCCAGAACTGTGATTCAATAAATATCTATTCTTTGTGATGTTTTGTTATGGCGGCTCCAGGAAACTAAGACAGTCAGTTAGGTCAAGTTGATTCCGAGATCCAAAGATCTGTATCATCACTGGTTTTTATTTTTATCTAGCTGTTCTATCAATTACTTAGAGAAGGATGTTAAAGTCTCCAACTATGAATGTGAATTTGCCAGGGTTTTCCCTTAGTTTTGTCAGTTCCTTCTTCATGTATTTTAAAACTTTGCTGTTAGGTGCATTGTTAGGTCTTTCTGATGAATTTTTTTATCATTATAAAATAGTCTCTCTCTCCATTAATACTCCTAGTGTAAGAATCTATCCTATCCTATCCACTGACTTACACCTCCTGATGGAGGAGTATGTTTAACCCTGTTTCTTAGCATAGTTCCATTGGCCGGTGTTGAATGGACCCTTGGGATTATTAGAGATAATATAGCTTTGCCAGGCAGACAGCAAAGCAAAGCAAATAGTTCTTAGATGTAGGAACAAAGCCCAGTGACCTCTTGGAGGGTGAGTTTATGAGATACCAAAGTGGTGGCTACTAACGTTAAAAATTTTGCAAAGGTTGGTTTGGGAGGTACCCTGATCACTAATACCATCTGAAGAAGACTCAGTCTTATGATTTATTGGATAACTAGATCAGAGTTAACGGAGAGGACTGTTGTAAGAAGGGGAAATATGTTGCTGGATGTAGTCCTGTCCTTGCTTGCTGATTTTCCTTGCTTAATTAATTAATTCAGGAACCGCCTGATTGACTAATTGTATATCCTTAATTTTATAGTTGGCATTGCCGATGAAATGATGTATGTTGAATTACTGTAAGCAAAAAGTTGCTTTGCTTTTGATTCTGATTCATCCTAATGATACATGTTCATGTTTTACTGGGCTTGAGCTAAAGCATTACATTAGTGGAACTGCCATCGGAGATTGCTATAAACATTTCCGTTATACTAATTGCCATGTTTAGTCCAATTCTATGAAAAAAATAAAGAGCAAAATGACCCTGTTTTAGACATTAGTTTTTTTTTTTCAGAACACAAAAATATACCCATAATTGCCTGATAGGCATAGTGCTTAATCTACAAAAATAGAATTTTAAAATAAAATGATAGCAGTAGTTTGACATGAAGGAGGCACTTTTGACTTTAAAAATGTTGTTATTTATGCGTATACAGTTATGAATTTATGTTATTGTTTGTTGTTGTTGCTCTTTAACCTTTGGAATTATGTTGCAAGCTTAAATAAGATCCCCAAACCCAGATTTGTACTGGGAAGTGCACATGTGCTGCAGGATTTTCCTCCCTTGATAGTTAGAACCTTTTTCATAGACCTACAGAAGCCCATCAGAGAATATAAAAAGGTCATTTCCAATGCCTTTGGAAACATCTCAGAAACTGGTAAACTGTAAGTCTTCATTAATTGTCTATTAAGCCTGGCAGGGTGAGCTTGGGTGTTAAGGATTGACTGAAATATTGACAAAACAGAGATGCATCAATCACGGTTAGGATTTTCCTGTTATCAGATTGTCTACACTTTGAATAAACACGATTGTGTTTATGTGTGGTGTTAGCAAAGAACTCCCTTGCGTAAATACCGAAGGCAAAGAACACCACACTGTGCTCCTTAGGGGCCTCTTCATCCCTTCCTTCCTCCTTTCCTTCCTCCCTTTCTCCCTCACTCCCTTCCTTACTCACCTGAAGCTTTTTTCTGCAGAATCTCCATTTTTTCCAAGTTGCTTTTTTTTTCTGTTTCTATGTGTGTGTGTTTGTTTTCCTATCTCTGTATTTCACGTTAGAAGCTTTCCTCATATGTCTGATATGCTCAGTTGTCTGCTCATATTTAAGGACATGGAGAGAAAGCTGATCAGAAGCTGTGAACAGTGGAAGGAGCTTGTCAACTGGGAACATCACTCTAGGGCAGGGGTTTCCAAACTTTCTTGATCACAGCACCCTTGGTGTCCCAGTGAGTTTTTCACGGCATCCTTAGGCCCAGTGAAATGCCAAGCATTGATTTTGTTTCTTCTGCTTTTTAGGTAGTTAGGTCCAAGCAACTCAATAGTAGTAGTTTGCATGGTGACCGATAGAAGTCACTGTGTTTCCCTTGAAAACTTAAAATATTTAACAGCAACCTTGTGAGTTCACTGTGGTTTCCCAGGGCATCTTAGCGCACAGTTTGGGAAACGCAGCTATAGGATGTTTGTTAATTGAGAATTTCCATGTTGGATCATTTGGCTGGGACTTTGTATGGCTATGGGGGTCTAAGACCTTTTTTACACCATTGATTTTATGCAGTAATGTGGAAATCAACCAGAGATAGCTTTCCAAAAAGATTATCCAATTCAAAACTGTTTACTGTATCCAAACTTTCCTATAGTATACACCGCCACAACACACCTACACCCACACTCATCCCCCCCCTACACACATTTCTTTGGGGGAGAGGTAGAAGGCCATAACTCTTCTTGGTGGTGTCTGCAATGGCTCATTAGTTGCCTTATAGATGTGGATGTTCTATCTAAGCTGTCACTGTGAACTGGACATGGTCTGAGGATTTCCATCACAGCAAGGTCCAGAGCCTCTGGTTAGAGACTTGACCATGTAGGGTTAGGATAGTGGAGGGAAGCATGCACCCCTGTACTGGGAGCAAGTGTCATTCAGCTATGAAAGCTCAGGGTCTTATACTTAGTGAACCCAAATATGTTGGTCCTGGATATGATTGGTGCAGGTGCTGTCTATGCTATCCTTCCCCTTCTGTTTGAAGGTTTTACATAGATGCAAATTAGGCAAAAACTAGTATGTTTTGGGAGAATGTGGGACCTTCAGCAGACCTCTTTAAAGTGTTAAAAAGCAAAGATGTCACTTTAGGACTAAGGTGCACCTGACCCAAGCCATGGTATTTTCAGTTGCCTCATATGCATATGAAAGCTGGACAGTGAATAAGGAAGACTGAAGAACTGATGCCTTTGAATTATGGTGTTGGCAAAGAACATTGAATATACCATGGGACTGCCAGAAGAATGAACAAATCTGTCTTGGAAGAAATACGCCAGAATGCTCCTTAGAAGCAAGGATGGTGAGACTTCGTCTCATGTACTTTGGACGTGTTATCAGGAGGGCTCAGTCCCTGGAGAAGGAAATCATGCTTAGTAAAGCAGAGGAAAAAAACCCAAACCCGTTGCCATCGAGTCCATTCTGACTCATAACGATCCAGAGTAGAACTGCCCCATAGAGCTTCCAAGGAGCGCTTGGTGGATTCGAAATGCCAGCCTTTTGGTTAGCAGCTGTAGCTCTTAACCACTACGCCACCAATGTCAGCGAAAAAGAGGAAGACCCTCAGCGAGGTGGATTGATACAGTGGCTGCAACAATGGCCTCAAACACAGCAATGATTGTGAGGATGGTACAGGGCCAGGAAGTGCTTCATTCTGTTGTACATAGGGTTGCTGTGAGTCAGAACCAACTCGAGAGCACCTAACAACAACCAACGACAACAACATGAGTGAAGAAGGCATCTGCATGGTGAGTAAGATTCAGCCAAGAGCCTGAGGCTGGAGAGGACTGGTAGCTCTGAGTACTGTGTACTCTGTGGCCCCAGGCCTTATTCAGGCACTGGTTAGCTTGAATTTGCCCTGGAGAGAAAGTGGCACTAAGTCAATTCATTTTTCAGCTAGAGGCTCTGCAGATGTTTGACCTTTAGAGTTGTAACACTTTGGGGTTCAGTCAACCTTAGTTGCAACTTCCTTCCAACTGAGTGCAACACACATAGAACCTTCTTCTCACTCGCAGTCTTGAAGTAGCAGGAGCCCCAGTGACCATAACCAGCTCAGAGCACTGGGACCTGTGGCCAAGGAGCCCTGTGTTGTATGACCATGATACTGAGTAACAACTAGCACTGATTCCTGGATGCTTATACCATTCCTAGGAATGCCTAGAGGCATTTTCACATAGAAGCAGACTCTCAAAACACTAGAATCCCTGCAGCCAGGAGGAAGATCTGGAAAGCTGAATCCTAAGTCAGCAGTGATGAAAGCAAGAACCAATCTGATTTAAACGGTATAATATTCAAAAGGTTTATAAATTGATGGCATCAGATACACCTGGAAGTGGTGGGTGAATGGGCAGATTAGTGAAGAGCTGTTGAGAAGCAGGTAGATCCCAGTGTCCTCTCTTTACTATAGGTTCCTGGACAGTTGTCCCTCCCATCCCCAGCAGATGCTTCAAGTGTTAGTATGTTAGTTTCCTAACACTACCATAACAAAATACCACAAGCTATGTAGCTTATAAGAATGCAAATTTACTGTCTCACGGTTCTGGGGGCTAGGAGTCCAAACTCAGGGTGTCAGCCATGTTAATTCCTTCTGAGGGCTCTGACAGAGAATCTGCTCCCACGCCTCTCTCCTAGCTGCTGTTGACAGCCTGTGATCCACGGCATTCCTTGGCCTGTAGATGTATCTTCACATGGCCGTCCTTCCTTTGTTTCTCTTGTCTCTTTATAAGAAGACCACTTATATTGGATTAGGACCCACCCTACTCCAGTATGACCTCATGTTAACTTAACTGATAACATCTTCAAAGACCCCATTTCCGAACAAGGTTCTGGTTACAGTTACTAGGGTGGAGACTCGATCATATCTTTTTGGAGGACACAATTCAATCCAGAGCAGCTAGTCTCTGGGGAAAGTTGGAATCGACTCCACGACAATAAGTTGTTTTTTTTTCGGGGGGAGAGTGGTGGATTAGACTTGGAGATCCCAGGCACAGTGGAGGGCATATTGATCACACTGGAACAGCCTGCTTTCCCCACTTAGTTTCCAGGTATACACTCTCTGGGAGGAGACTAAAGAATCTTCTCTGGGAATCTCAGAGTCCAAGATAAAGTCCTAACAAAAGAAGGCTGTGTAGCGTTTGTGTGTGTGAGTCTTGACTCTTAAGTCCCAGATCTGGCCACAACACCTTATCAGTATTCACCTGTAAGAGCTATCTGTGTCTGCTGTTGTTGTTAGGTGCCATCCTATCCTGTGTTCAACAGAACGAAACACTTACTCGCTAATGGTGAATTATTTTTCAGGGTCATGCACCATTGTTCCCCTTGCATTGTTGCTCTTCCACCTTCCACCCAGGACCTGGGCCCCCAGCACTGCAGGCCATCAGATGTCACTGTGTTTGCCTGAACTACCCCCAGCCCTCCGTCCGAATATGAATCAGTGGACACACACATACATGGTGAAAGGAGTGGAAGATGCTATCTGACTTATCCTTAACGAATTAGGCAATTTAGACCCACCATAACCCTGTTGGCGTAGTGGTTAAGAGCTACGGCTGCTAACCAAAAGGTCAGCAGTTTGAATCCACCAGGAGCTCCTTGGAAACTGTATGGGGCAGTTCTGCTCTGTCTGTAGGGTTGCTATGAGTCAGAATTGACTCAGTGGCAATGAGTTTGGTTGTTTTTTTGGCTATTATATAGAAGGGGCCCGGGTGGTGAAGTGGTTAAGAGCACAGGCTGCTAACCAAAAGACTGGCAGTTCAAATCCACCAGCCACTCCTTAGAAACCCTATGGGGTCAGTTCTACTCTGTCCTATAGGGTTGCTATGAGTTGGAATCGACTTATCAGCAATGAGTTTGGTTTTTGTTATTGTATAGACATGGGGTCACCATGAGTCTAAACCGACTCTACTGCAAAATGACAGCACCAACAAGCTTAAAATATTTGCATTTTAAGTTTGAGTTTTAATTGTAATGGCCTGCTTCTCTCCTGAGTAAAGGAATTTAAGCAGGGCTTCTAACCAGTTTGTTCTTGTTTGAACCCCTGCTGAGAATTTGCATTTTCAGGTATACTGAATCAGAATCTACATTTTAATAAGATTCCCCGGTGATTCTTATGTATAACCTCCTGGGAACTTATTAGAAATGCAAATTCTCAACAAGGGTTTAAACTGCAACAAACTAGTTCAAAGCCCTGAATTGAAGGCATCAAAGAATACATGGAACACTACTTTTGAGTGCAGAAGCCTTGTCCCCTCACCCTTGAAATCCCATCCCAACCCCATGGAGAGTTTTCTGTCAGTGCTACTCTTTCTCCTTTGCTTTCTTTCCCTTTGAGATTCCGGTATGCCAGATGCTCAGAGGGCAGTGGTCAGGTTCAGCTCCCTTGCTTTCTCTATTTCAAGTCTAACTGTGAGAAAAGGATCTTGCATAGTGAGTGCATATTCCATTTCCCCACTCAAAGGTTCTCTGGAAGCAGAGCCAAAACCTAGCAGCAGAAGTCAGTTGATTTATTCTAACATATGCTTCGTGTAACTAGAGATGCTGAAAAACCGTGCATAGTTGCACAGAAATGAACACAGTCAGCAAATCTCATGGTCATCCAACATGGGTAATTTAGACAAGTGGATCAGTCAACCTGGGACTAGGCACCTTCACGCTTGAATCTGGGTGTGGGTTGCCAAGACACCCTCAAGAATGTCCTCTGTGCCTATTGAAGCAGGAATCCAAAATTAGAAAAATGCAAATAGCTGTCGTACATGTGCACGGTGGAAGGATGGGTCCTTGCCAATTCAGTTGGCTCCTCTCTAAAGCCCAAGACTGTGTCTTTCATGAAGTAAGGAAACCGCAGAGGACGAGTAATAATTCAGAGAAGAGAAAAAATTATTACAATTGTACAAAGCTACTGTGAATCCTTTGGAAGGAGCTGGTATATCAGTCTAAACAGACTGATGAAGAGATGTGTGTGATGGACAAGAAAGAACAATCCCAACATTACTCTGTCCTCATGGTCAAGAATCATTAGATCTGCAAACATTTCATTGGCTTGAACCTACCTCAAATTATATCATTTCATTCTCTCTCTCTTGTAATTCCTAAACTCATAGAACGTGGGCATCTACCTGAAGGAGCTATTCTTGTTCCCCAGTGAATATAAAATTCCATCCCATCCCATCCCCGAAAATACAGACAGGCTAAAAAGAAGAGTTCCATGGGGGAACGCTGTATATGAGAATGCCTCTAGGCATTCCTAGGGATGCTAGAAGTGTCTACTAATCAGTGCTCATTGTTACAAGGCTCCTTGGTTTCTGGTCCCAGTGCTTTAAGCTGGTTTTCTTTAACTCTTGGGCTACAGCTTTTTAAATATATCCAATAGGATCTGCCCTGTCCTAATTCCAAGCATAGACTCACAGACATTTAGTTAAATTAGGCCCCCTTCCAAGGAACGTTTTAATTTTCTTTTAAATAGATTTCATACCAAGAATCACCAAAATTTTGTGGTGCTTTAATTTTTCTGGAGAATTCTACTTCACAGTTATAAGCGCTAGGTCTCACAAGGCATTTCCGCTCATTCTCCCTCTCCCTCATTCCACATACATGACTAGGAAATGTCTACACAGACGTTGGGGCTCGTGGATGAACTCTTCAGCTCTTCTATGCAGTTCCTTCCTGTGGAGGGTGTTGAACGCTATCACTCAGGATGCTCTACAAAACAATCCACAAGGCGTAGGAAGACATGAATGAGATAAAAGAAAAGTGATTCATGTCAGCAATCCATTTGTAAAAGACTATCTTTTAAAAAAGGAGCTGGCCTTGTGGTCAGATTGTTCTGTAGGAGTCCAGAATGTCAGAGTTCTTTATCCCCTACTCCATTAAGTGCCTTAAAATGAGTGACAGCAGGAAAAGCCCTTGATGATTCTTCTGCTTGATATCACTGCCTTAAAACTGCAAACTATAATATATAGCAGGAAATCCTTTGCAGGGATAAATAGTTAATCAATTACTTTATAAATTACAAGGCCCACACATGGAGTTGGTCACTAAAACAGCTTAGTTACTTTGAGTTATTCACTTAGTTGTGCTGTTTGCGTTTTGCTATATAATATAATGCCAAGATTGGTCAATAATATAAGGAGTCTCTCCTTGCCAATGCAGTTGTCGAGATTGATTCAACAAACTCGTAGTGGAATTCTACTACCATCAGACACTGTCCTAGAACCTAGATTATCAAAGATTTTTAAAGCCATGGCCCCTGCCCTCTAAGAGTTTGCACAGTGGGGGGAAACTGGCACATAGACAGAGGATTTTCATTAGTGTGGCAAATGCAGCTACAGATGTATGCTATGCTAGGGACTGCGGGACACTTAGCCAGACGGACTCCAGATTTTTGAAAAACAGGACCCAGGTGACAAATGTTTTTGTTTGTACATTTAGGGGATGTCATGGATTGAATTACGTCCCCCCAAAAATATGTGTATCAGTTTGGCTGGGCCATGATTCCTAGTATTGTGTGATTTTCCTATATGTTGTAAATCCTGCCTCTGTGATGCTAATGAGGGAGGATGGGTGGCCCTTGTGTTGGTGAAACAGGACTCAATCTGCAAGACTGGATTCTGTCTGGAGGCAATCTCTGTAGAGATATAAAACAGAGAAGCGAGCAGAGACGGGGGACATCATACCACCAAGAAAGCAGTGCCGGGAGCAGAACACGACCTTTGGATCTGGGGGTCCCTGTGCGGAGAAGCTCCCAGTCCGAGGGAACATTGATGAGAAGGCCAGCAGAAGAGAGAAAGCTTCCCTTGGAGCTGATGCCCTGAATTTGGACTTTTAGCCTACTTTACTGTGAAGAAATAAATTTCTCTTTGTTAAAGCCATCCACTTGTGGTATTTCTGTTATAGCAGCACTAGATGCCTAAGACAGGGAAAAACTTCTTTAAGTTGCAGTAATAATCCGTGTTCAGTTGAACAGTGCAGAAACGTGTAAAGCAAAAAGTGAAATAAGATGAATCTTAAAGGTAAGTAGCTAAGGGAATCTTCTTGATCTAAGGAGAGGTTATTTAGGCTGGAAGAGATCTTAATGTGTTTTATAGGCTGGGGAAAGAAGCCAGGACAGAGGGAGAGGACAAAGGTACCATAGAGGGAAAGAACAATGGGCCAAGGCCTAGGGGAGTTAGGAACTGGGGTCAAGAGTAGGGGCAGGATTAACTCTTCTTTGAGATCCAAGGAAGGGTGGCTGTGGCTGTCATTGAGTTGTGTGTGCCAGTGTGTGTGTGTGCTTGTGTGTACATAAGCATAGAAAAGTGAGGGAGGGTTACATCTGATCGTCATACTCTCCAGCATTCATTGAGTAACTATCAAGTGCCTACTATGTGCCATGCATTATTCCAGGCAGTGGGGATTCAGCAGTGAAGAGATCAGTAGAAGTCTCTCCTTCGTGAGGGCACAGATGGAAGTGTGCCATGTGGAAGTGGGGTCCCCAGTAATCACTGTAGCACTCTCGCTGATAGCATTGCAGCACTAGCTTGATGAGGCTTAACAACTTGTGATGTCTAATATCCTCTAATTTGATGTAAGATCCAACTAGGAATATCTCATCCTTGATCTTTTGACTTGTGTCAGTGTGTATAGTGGATACCAGTTAGGATGCTTGCTCAGGCCTTACTCATCTATGAGGGTGGACCCAATAGCCATGCTTGTATTATATTGACCTTCACCATTCCTCTGGCTTAGTTGATTGAATCAGGAATGGACATTTGGCCTAAGAAGGACTAATGAGATTTTGTCCCTGGGAATTTGGAATGGGTCCTGGGAGAGCTACTCAGCTTCTGCAATGACTTGAATTTAAAATATATAAATTCAGGAACTGTAGGGGTGGCCTTGCTTGGCTCTGTGTATAGAGAAGTAGCAAATGAATTTAGGGAGAAAGAATTAATTATGACTTAAGAATGCAGAGAGAGGCAGGGATAAAGTTCATTTAGCAAGAGAGAGAGCACTGATTCATTTATCCAACAATTATTTGAGTGCCTACCGTGTGTTAGGAGACCCGGTGGCATAGTGGTTAAGAGTTTGGCTGCTAACCAAAAGATTAGCAGTTCAAATCCACTAGCCGCTCCTTGGAAACCCTATGGGACAGTTTTATTCTGTCCTATAGGGTCACTATGAGTTGGAATTGACTCAACGGTTTTTAAAGGGTTTAAACTCTGTGTTAAGCACTGTTTAGGTACTGGGGATACTGTGGTGTCAGGACATAAAATCTACCTCCCCAGATGCCTCCATCCTAGAGGGAAGAGGCCTTACTTGGCTCTGAACAGCTTTCTAATTCCTGGTCCTGGCCCAGCTGGATTTTACGTCCTGGGTTTCCATCTAACTTGTTCCTTGTATAATACCCCCTTCCCCATATCGTCCCTTAGCTAGTTTGAGTGAGCCTCTACTACTTGTGCCAGAAGAATCTTGATCAAAAAGAAACTTGTGAGTTTTAAGACTTTTGACCATTGCCAGCCCAAAATTAAAATCTATCCAGATGGTCACAAGACTCCAGCTGTGCTCTGCTTTAGGTACTCAATAACTACCTCTGTGTGGATGGTGACGAATCTGTACAACCAGAGCCAGTTGCAACTCGTGGCAGGTCTGTAGCCAAACAGGCTGATTACATTTGTTTTGCTATGTATCACGAGTAATGTGGACTGATCTACAAACTGTTTTGTGGAGTGACTAATTGCTCATACCGATTTTTTTTCTTTGTATCTTTTTGTTTTATTATGGTAAAATATATATAACAAAACATTTGCCATTTTAACCATTTTTAAGTGTAACGGTTCAGTGGCATCCGCTTCACCATGTTGTACACTCATCACTACTATCCATTTCCGGAAGTTTTTGCTCACCCCGAACAGAAACTCAGTGATCCTTAAGCTGTAACTCCCACCCCTCCTTGCAGCCCTCTGGTAACCATTAACCAACTTTGGTCTCTATGCATTTGCCTGTTCTAGATACTTCATGTAAGTGGGAACATATAATATTTGGCCTTTTGTGCCTGATATTTCACTTAGCTTGATGTTTTTAAGGTTCATCCATTTCTCTTTATGATGGAATGATACTCTATTGTGTGTTTGTACCACATTTTGTTCATCGGTTGAGGGACTCTTGAGTTGTTTCCACTTTTTGGCTGTCGTGAATAGTGCTGCAATAAACATTGGTGTACAAGGATTGATTTGAATCCTTGCTTTCAAGTCTTTCGTGTATATAAATAGGAGTGGAATTTCTGGTTCATGTGATGAGTCTGTGTCTAAGTTTTTGAGGAACCACCGGACAGTTTTCTGCAGGGACTGCACCATTTTACATTCCTACCAGCAATGGACAAGGGTTCCAATTTTCTCCACATCCTCACCAGCACTTGTTATTTTTCATTTTTCTGATAAGAGTCACCTAGTGGGTGTGAAGTGGCCTTATATAGATTTTTAGTTCGTTTTCCTTTCAATTTGTAAAGGGAATTTCTTCTCAAAAGCGCAAAGTACCTGTTCTATCATGCCCCCCCCCGCCCCCGCTTTATCTGGACTACATCAGGGTTGTTGTTGTGTTGTTAGTGGCCTTTGAGTCAATTCTGACCCACGGTGACCTCGTGTGTGCAGAGTAGAACTGCTCCACAGGAGTTTCAAGGCTGTGACCTTTCGGAAGCAGATGGCCAGGCCTGTCTTCCCATACGCCTCTGGGTACAATTGAACCACCAGCCTTTTGGCTAGTAGTCAATCGTTTAATCTCTTCAGCTGCTCAAGGACTCCTGTATATCAGGGTAGGCATTTTTATTGTTATTCACTGTTATCTCAGAGAAAAACAAAGGGGTGCAGGTGAGTAATTCTCAATCACATCGTCAGTCCACTAATGGGGCCTACCTCCTGGGTGTTCCAACATCAAGACCAACACTTAACTCAACATGTCCAGAGAAGCCTGTAAGGACTGCAATGATTAGATTTCGCTTGGCATGTGCAATTTATGCTTGACCATATAATAAAATTCAAGTCACTACCCTCATGAATTGAATTATGAAAATATATTTCATAAAGATTTGCAACTTCCTCTAGGCATACAAACCTTTTCAACAACAACAAAAAACTTTTTAACCAGTCAAAAGTGGATAAATCATTCCTGTTTCCAGTTTAAAAATTTTTAGGAGAAACTATAGTGTTGAAAGCTACAGTGGACATATTTATAACCCTTAATCCCTGATATGTGGGAATCATTAAACTTCTAGGGAATCTTAAGGCTCTTTTTTTGGTGAGAATTGAATGTAATTTTAGATTTTTCTAATGGCCCGTTAAGTGTGCATTTTTCATTTTACCAATGATCAGCTGGTCAACTAGAGAGGACAATTATTATTTTTAAACTCTGAATCAAAAAATCATACATATTTCAGGAATACCTATAAATTTTATGACTCCATTTTATTAGTGTTCATCTCATTAACAAACTTCTAAGGCAGAAAAGACCGTTTGCAAGCGGAATTTCGGGGTCAGTAGTAAAGCTGGGTCTAAGAGTTAGCTTTTCCATTTTATTCTAGGTTTTACCCTGGCATTATTTTATTCTTTCAACCTCAAGAAATGAAAGTAGACTCTTAGCTTAATTTTTTAAAGCTTTTTATTATGAAAAATTTCAAACATACATGAAAGGAGAATGAATAGAATAATGAAATCTCACCTAGCTATCATTTAACGTTGTTTATATTTTGCCACATTTGCTTCCCCAGTCTTGTTTGTGCTGAAATATTCTGAAGAAAATCCAAACATTGTGACTTCACCCCTAGATACTTCAGTGTGCATTTCTATACATATAAGGACATTTTCTTCTATAATCACAATGCCTCTATCTTACACAAACAATAGCAATAATTCCTTGATACCAGTTGCTAATACTCTCTCCACATTCAATTTTTGCCAAATGTCTTCCTAATGTTTTTCAATTGTTTTGTTCAAATCAGGACCCAAAATTGGTCCACCTATTGTATTTGGTGATTATGTCTTGTAAGTCTCTTTAAATCTAGAGCAATTCTCTCCTCTCCTTTTTAATTCATGCCATTGACTTAAAGAGACTATCTATATTATAGAATGGTCCGTGTTCTGGGTTTGTCTGATGTCTTCCTCATTATGTCTTTGGATTTGTTCCTCTATTCTTTGTACTCTCTTTAATTCTAAAGGCTTTAAGATATTTTGGGTGCAATGTTTTGGATTTTGTTTTATACTGTGTCACATCAGGAGACAAAAAAATATCTGGGTATTCTGAGTTTGGTAATGCCAAGATTGATCAGTGAGTTCAGCTGGTGACACCCAGAACCCTCCATTATAATGTTGTGGTTTTCCTCTTAGGACTAAAAGTAATCCATGGGGTGATTTTCTTTTTGCCCAAAATATCTAGTTCTTCATCAGTCCTTCACTCTCAGCATCCACTGATGATTGTTGCTTGAATCAATTATTACATCAAGGTTACAAAATGGTGGTTTTATATTCTATCATTTTTCCTTTATTATATGTTAGATGGAATTCCTTTAGATGGATACTCTGAAATAGAATTCATTTAATAAAAGCAGAATAAAGAAGTTTTTTCTTTGATTATAAATTTTCAGAGTAATGGCCCCTTGTGTTTAAGCATTGGCTGTTAAAACTGCTTAAATAATATTATGTGTTATGAGAGTTACTGTCGAGTTGGCTTCAAATCACGACAAGCTTATGTCTAACAGTAGTAGTAAGTGTTGCCTGGTCCTGCTCCATCTTCATGATCATTGTCATGTTTGAGTTCATTGTTGCTGCTGTTGCGTCAATCTATCTCACTGAGGGTTTTTCTCGTTTTTGCTGACCCTCTACTTTATGAAACACGAGGTCTTTTTCTAGTGATTCATCTTTCCTGATGACATGTCCAAAGTAAGCAAATCAAAGTCTTGCCATCCTCACCTCTAAGGAACATTCTGGTTATATCTCTTCCAAGACTGATTTATTTGTTCTTTCTTTTGGCAGTCCACGGCATATTCAACATTCTTCGCCAACGCCACAGTTTGAGTACATCAATTCTCCAACTTCCTTTCTCACTATTAAACTTTCTCATGCATATAAGGTGATTGAAAAGACCATTGCTTGGGCCAGACACACCTTAGTTATCGAAGTGATATCTTTGCTTTTTAAGACTTTAAAGAGGTCTTTTGCAGCAAATTTGCCTAAAGCAATACGTTGTTTGATTTCTTGACTGCTGCTTCTATAAACGTTGACTGCTGATCCAAGTAGAATGAAATGGTTGATAACTTCACATTTTTCTCCAGCTTAAATAATAGTTTAAATAATGATATTAAGAGGATGGTAAAATCCTCAATCTTTGGGCCAGACTTCAACATGTCAAGGATGAACTTCTCATGAAGACAACGTCTTTATGGAATAACAGCCAGCAGTGCCGTTTGTAGTACCTGTGTAGAACGGCCTGTTCATTCTGAAAAATTTTAAAGGTAAAATTCTAAGTTCATAATTATTTTATTTCCTTTCCTCTTTCCTTTTCAATCACAAATTTAAAAAATCAGTTTATGTTCTTTATAACGTATATAATATTCCTGTGGTAAGGAGATACATGGCAGCTAAGGTGAAGTGGTGGGGTATAGAAATGAAGATCTTTGAATTCTTTCTTGGCTCCAATTGGTTCACAGTTTAAAGCATGTTCTGTAAGCAAGGAGACATGGCATTCCACTATTTCAGACATTTAACTTTGAAAGAGTTGAAATTAGAACATTTCCTCAGTCATTAATCATAGTGTCAGTGTTATATAATAACAAAATAGTCTTATTTACTTATATCCACTTCTTTTGACCTCTCTATCAGGAGTGGAAACCCTGGTGGTGTAGTTGTTAAGAGTTCAGCTGCTAAGCTAAAGGTTGATAGTTTGAATCCACCAGGCGCTCCTTGGAAACCTTATGGAGCAGTTCTACTCTGTCCTATAGGGTCTCTGTGAGTTGGAATTGACGCGACAGCAACAGATTTTTTTTTATCAAGAGGGACCAGTCCCTGGAGAAGGACTTTATGCTTGGTAAAGTAGAGGGTCAGTGAAAAAGAGGAAGACCCTCTATGGATTGACACAGTGGCTGCAACAACGGGCTCAAAAATAACAATGATTGTGAAGATGGCTCAGGACTGGGCAGTGTTTTGTTCTGTTGTACATGGGGTTGCTATGAGTCGGAATCGACTCGACGGCACCTAATAACAACAACAACAACAACAATGGCCTCTTTAGAGCAGCAAGACTTTGGCATTTCCTCTTATAAATACTCACTGATTTGATAGTTTCTGTGATTCCAAGAGTTGAGGTTATAAGAGAAATTGTCCTGTTGCAGAGGGTTTTTTGGGCCCCAGGATGTTTGCCAGGAAGTTTATCTATCTCCACACACTTCGTTGACAGGCGTGACATCTCGTGGAACCCTGCCTTTTATCAAATTTATTAAAGAGCTCTCTGAGTATCTTAGCATGATTGCAGTAAACTTCAAGGATGTCTAGTTCCAAAGAGTATTATCTGCACTGGACGTGACAGCTCAAATTACTGCATGACCAGCTATCCCATATGGTGTTCTAAGAAGCTTGAGGCAAAGCACATCATGGCTTCTTCCTGAGAGCAGGGATAAAAATGGAAGTCAATCTCTCTTTTCCTTGGGAATTATACATAAGGTGCATGTGTTCAGTCTGGGAAGATATTCTTCTCCCCTTGGAGCAGTCATGGCAGAAGTTATGTTTTATGGAATCAGGGAAGAATGCCAATGGGGAGGCAAATGATATCCTTGCTTGCTCTCTCTTTGTCTTTTTATTGTGATGGAAATGAAAATATACCCACCAAAACATTCACCGATACAACTTCGTATTGACAATTCAATGACATTGATTACATTTTTCATGTTGTGTCAGCCTTATTGCTACCCTTTTCCAAAATATTCCACCACGATTAACATAAACTCAATGCCCCCCAAGCAAAAACTCCTCCTTCTTCTCTCCCTTCCATCCCTAGTAACCATTAATAATTTTTGGTTTCTATATGGTTAAGAGCTACAGCTGCTAACCAACAGGTCAGCAGTTCCCATATCCAGCAGGTGCTCCTTGGAAACCCTATGGGCAGTTCCACTCTGCCTGACAGGGTCACTATGGGTCGGAATCGACTCTATGGCAGTGGTTTTTTGTTTGTTTGTTTTTACTCAAAGTACGTGATTATAAGAATATAAATTGTGAAACAGGCATCACATCTCTATTTTTTTGTGATAGTGTGAAAATTGTTTAATTAAGGCTTATTCATAGAGATTCTGATTCCATGGTGTCCCTTTGAAGTCAAAGAGACTCGTGGTTCATTCAACCTCTTTTCACACCCATAGGTGTGCACAGATGCTAGAATTGGGTGCTCCACTCAGGGGAATTGGTGATGTGTGTGACCTAGAGGTAGAGGGCACTGGTAGTGGTCCTCACTTGCTCATGAATTCCTGCAGCGGTTTCCAACAGTTGCTTGCACAGGGGCAGCTTGTTGGACTCTGAATCCCCCATTTCTTAGCTTACATACCAGTGAGAGCCACTGGACACTCTGTGGAATTCTCTAGGCTTTACCTACTGGTCAATGACACTTGAGGACAGACCTGATTTGGAAATACACCAAAACCTCTAGGCTGGGTCGTAGCCTGTCCATCCCCTGCTTTTTCTCGTGTCTTTGTCATTACAGATGGGGAGGTAACCGTGTCCTTCCAGAGTAAGAGCCCTCCTCAGCAACTCCCTAGTCGTTGTTGTTGTTTTTAATTTCTCTCAGAACAGTAAACTCCCAATGGTGTTTTCAGAATGAAAGTGCATTATCCATTTAGTGAACACTCGCAAGCACTGTGTTACGTTCTTCACAGAGTTTATTTAATCCTCACAACAGTTCTGCACAAGGTAGATATTATTGTTATTCCCGTTTTATGGTTGATGAATCTGATGTTCAGGTAAATTATGTAATTTACTCTAGATCAGCAGCAGTAAACTTGGTAGATAATATTGTCATTCCCCTTTTATGGATGGTGAAACTGACGTTGAGGTAAATCATGTAATTTACTCTAGATCAGCAGTGACCTTGGTAAACAGCAAAGTCATCTAGGTCTTAAAAGTTGTATCACTGTCATTATCATATAAAAATCGAGGCTTTCTCCAGAGAACTGGTGTCATTTGACTGTGATGTCAAGTTAGACAAGAGAAGTACATTCTCCCCTCATGGGTAAGGTGCACAGAAAGTCTTCTCTCCAAACTTCCTGCTGTAGATACCTTGAAGTAGAGAAGAGGAAAAGGACAGAATGGGAGTGGACTGAGGAAGAAGAACATTGGTTCATAAAGGTGTCACTGTAACTAAGGAAAGAAATTCAGAAACCTTCTCAGCTGTAACTGGCAGGAGCACCTTTGATCCAATACAGGAGACTTAAGTGGACACCAAATTGTCAACACATTGCCTTTTACATCTCATTTTCTCATCCACAAAATTAACTAATTACACCCTGGTGGGAAAAAAGCTGCCACATTGAATATACAGCATGCAGTTGATGTCACTATAGGTAGCAGATTGAGTTTAACAAGCCATATGGGTTTTAATTGTCTAAGTATGATTAATTCATAATGTTTGTTCGTTCTATGCCTTATATTATGATTTGTTATTGTATCATTTAATTACACTGTGAGTCCTCTTCTAGACGTTATTGAGAACCCTCTGGGATTTTAATATTCCCCAAATAATACCAAGTGACATCCCAGTATTTCTGGGCTTTCTCTGGGACTTGTTTCTCTCGGTGGAAGTTCCACAAAAGAGCAAAGTGAACTTGGAACAGATGGTGCATCTGTCCGTTGCGGAACTGCGCTGGCAGTCTGAGGAAAACTTTATACTGAAGGTGGAAATAATGGCTTTCTGCTCAGTTTGTTGTAAATTCTAAATGGGGTGATTGAAGGCTGTAATGATCACTGTTGTTGGACGCCTCTGGGCTTTAACATCTGGGGTGAATGCTTTTACTAGCTGACAGCCGTTAGCCTTGGCATCACAGGCTGTGCTGCCCAGAGCTTTTGTTTTAAGTAGGCTGGGGATTATGCTAGAGGCAGGTATCACTATTTCATGTATCAAGACGGAAAAACAAAAACAAAAACAAAAACAAAAAAAGAACAACTTTATTTTCAGGATTAACTGCGCCATGGTACATTTAGTAAAAACAGAGCTGTTTCCATATTGTCATGGAAATGCTCCAAACTCTTACGCTCAAAGCCCTAGATTTTTATTACATTTTTAGCTCAAGAGTTTAAATTAATATTCTAAGCCCTACTTAGCCTCTATCAGAGACAAATCCAAACTGCTAACAAGCAGAAGATAAATTTAGGAAAATTGGCTTATGTCCTGAGACCTGGTTCAAGCTGAATTAGTAAAATGGTTACAGCAAAGAAGTAAACAGTTTGCATTCCGGAGATAGCAGATTAAAAAGGTAATCCTGGTAAGTATAGTACTTCACATTGGAATAAGCAGTATGTCTGATTTAAAAATATGGAAAAACAAAAATAACATAGGTAAGATGTTTAGAGTAAATATTTACATCACCCTAGTGGCACAGTGGTTAATAGCTCAGGCTGCTAACCAAAAAGTCGGCAGTTCAAATCCAGTAGCCACTCCTTAGAAACCCTATGGGGCAGTTCTGCTCTGTCCTATAGGGTCACTATGAGCCAGAATTGACTCAGTGGCGATGGGTTAATTATGCTAAAATGCTCTTTATGTAGGCTTTGGATGACTAATCCATTTTAAGTAAGAATAAAAGTAACATTTGGAAAGAAAATTGTCACTTGGGGTACTTAAAAAAAAAGTTTTAAACAGTATTCTTTCTCTTATCATTTTCTCAATAATTAAAAAATCATTCTAATTGCTTTATCCAGACTTATTTTCTTTCACATTTTTAGAACATTGTTCTTAGATTTAAGGACCATGGACTTTTGGCAAATTTTGGTAGAAGCAAAAGTTATTTCAATAAGAATCAGTGAGAGACAGAGACAGACAGGCTGACTGACTTGGGTCTGTCCTCTGTGAATCTGCCATTTCAAGAACTAAAGTGGTAGACAGAGTTATAGTCTGAAATACTCTGGCTTACAACTGTGTTGTAAAATACAAATGAGAGGTTCTGAGGTGAAAGAAAAGGAGGAGGTGATGTCTCATCCAGGAACTCTTGAGAGAGAGAAGCAACAAATAAAGCCTCCTGGGAGAGGAGAAGTAGCAGCAATTGTAATATCTGGAAATGCTTCCCATGTGCTCACTTAGAAGACAAAACTGCCAATCCTCTGATTTTCACTGTCCCTGACATGTCTATTACAAGAAATTATATAGCTTATGTTCTTCTGCTCTGTAAAAATGCAAGACCTTATCAAGGTAGATTCTTCCAGATGGCCAAGGGCTGTGCATCCAGTAGATGATGATGATGTTGAGGATGATGTTGCTGAAGACGGTAGCTAACCTTAGCTAACATGGTAAGAGAATTATTTTTAAAGATCCTACTGTTTTACGAAAAAAAAGACCTAAACACATTGGCATCGAGTTGATTCCGACTCATAGCGATCCTATAGGACAGGGTAGGACAGGGTAGAGCTGCCCTTTACGATTTCTAACGAGCAGCTGGTGGATTCCAACTGCTGACCTTTTGGTAAGCAGCAGAACGCTTAACCACTGCACCACCAGGGCTCCCCTAGTGTTTTAGGTACCTTTATAACTGCTGATACACATTTTAGAAACTCTGCCAGTGTGATTGGAGTTTCTTAGTGGTGGAAATGGTTAACGTGCTTGGCTTCTAACTGAAAGGTTGGAGGTTTGAGTCCACCTGGAGGCCCCTTGGAAGAATGACCTGGTGATCTATTTCTGAAAAATGAAAATCCTATGGAGTACAGATCTACTCTGACTCATATGAGGTCATCATGAGTTGGAGTTAACTAGATGACTACTGGTACTGGTACGATTTCTTTCAAAAATAATATTTTATTGTGTTTTTGGTGAAGGTTTGCACAACAGTTTAGGTACCCATTCAACAATTTCTACACAAATTGTTCAGTAACATTGGTTACGTTCTTCACAACGCATGAACATTCTCATTATTTCCGTTGTTCTGTTTCCATTAATCTAGTTTTCCTGCCTCCTTACTTTCTCATCTTTGTTTTAAAGTAGTTGTTGATTGTATGGTCTCATACAGATGATTTTTTTAAAGGAGCGTAGTACTTACTGGTGTTATTCTGTATTTTGTGAGCTAATCCATTATTTAGCTAAAAGGTGACCTCAGGGGCTAGTCCGTCCAAGGTTTAAAGAGTATCTCAGGGCAATAGTCTCGGGGAATCCTCTAGTCTCAACAGGTCCAGTAAGTCTGAATTTTTTTAAGAATCTGAGGTTTTGTTCCACATTTTATTCCAGTCTATCAGGTTCCATCTATTATGGCCCCAATCAGAATGGTTGGTAGTGGTAGCCAGGCACCATACTGATATTATTTATTTATTGTACTTTAGATGAAGGTTTACAAAACAAACTAGTTTCTCATTAAACGTTAGTACACATACTGTTTCATGACATTGGTTAACAACCCCACGATAGGTCAGCACTCTCCCTTCTCTACCTTGGGTTCCCTATTACCAGCTTTCCTGTCCCCTCCTGCCTTCTAATCCTTGTCTCTGGGCTGTTGTGCCCCTTTAGTCTCATTTTGTTTTATGGGCCTGTCTAATGTTTGGCTGAAGGGTGAACCTTGGGAGTGACTTCATTACTGAGCTAAAAAGGTATCCTGGGGCCATACTCTCAGGGTTTCTCCAGTCTCTGTCAGGCTAGTAAGTCTGGTCTTTTTTGTGTGAGTTAGAATTTTATTCTACTTTTTTCTCCAGCTCTGTCTAGGATCCTCTATTGTGATCCCTGTCAGAGCAGTCAGTGGTGGCAGCCGGGCACCATCTAGTTGTACTGAACTCAATCTGGTGGAGGCCATGGTAGTTGTGGTCCATTAGTCTTTTGGAATAACCTTTCCCTTGTATCCTGTTTTCTTCATTCTCCCTTGCTCCTGAAGGGATGAGACCAGTGGAGTATCTTAGATGGCTGCTCACAGGCTTTTAAGACCCCAGACACTACTCACCAAAGTAGAATGTAGAACATTTTCTTTATAAACTGTGTTATGCCAGTTGAGCTAGATGTTCCCTGAGACCATGGTCCCCACAGCCCTCAGCCCAGCAATTCGGTCCCTCAGGGAGTTTGGATGTGTCTATGAAGCTTCCATGACCTTGCCTTGTACAAGTTGTGGTGGCTTTCCGGCATTGTGTACTGTCTTCTCCTTCACCAAAATAACCACTTATCTATTGACTATTTAGTGTTTTTCACTCCCCACCCCTCTCCTCCCTCGTAAACATCAAAGATTGTTTCGTTTTGTGTGTAAACCTTTTCATGAGTTTTTACAGTAGTGGTCTCGTATAATATTTGTCTCTTTGCGATTGACTTATTCACTCAGCGTAATGCCCTCCAGATTCATCCATGATATGAGATGCTTCGTAGATTCATCATTGTTCTTTATTGCTGCGTAATACTCCATTGTGTGTATGTACCATAATTTGTTTATCCATTCATCTGTTGATGGGCATCTAGGTTGTTTCCATCTTTTTGCTATTGTGAACAATGCTGCAATGAACATAGGTGTACATATGTCTATTCGTGTGATGACTATTATTTCTCCAGGATATATTCCCAGGGGTAGGATTGCTGGATCATATGGTATTTCTATTTCTAGCTTTCTAAGGAGGCACCATATCGTTTTCCAAAATGGTTGTATCATTTTGCATTCCCACCAGCAGTGCATAGGAGTTCCAATCTCCCCGCAGCCTCTCCCACATTTATTATTTCCAGTTTTTTTTTCATTTGTGCCAGTAATGCCAGGATGAGATCGTAGCTCATTGTGGTTTTGATTTACATTTCTCTAATCTCTAGTGATCACGAGCATTTCCTCATGTGTCTGTCAGCTGCTTGAATGTCTTCTTTGGTGAAGTGTCTGTTCATTTCCTTTGCCCATTTTTAAATTGGATTATTTATCTTTTTGTTGTAGAGGTGTTGGATTTTCTTGTAGATTTTAGAGATTAGATCTTTGTCTGATCTGTAATGGCCGAGTATTTTTTCCCGGTCAGTAGGTTCTCCTTTTACTCTTTTGGTGAAGTCTTTTGAAGAGCATAGGTGTTTGATTTTTAGAAGATCCCAGTTATCTAGCTTATCTTTGGAGTTTGTGTGTTGTTGGTTATGGCTTGTATCTGGTTAACACCATGTATTAGGGCCTCTAGTGTTAATCTTATATTTTCTTCTATGAACTTTATAGTTTTTGGCTTTGTATTTAGGTCTTTGATCCATTTTGAATTAGTTTTTGTGTATAGTGTGAGGTATGGGTCCTGTTTCATTTTTTTGCAGATGGACATCCAGTTTTACCAGGACTGTTTGTTAAAAAGACTGTCTTTTCCCCATTTGATGGACTTTGGGCCCTTGTCGAAGATCAGGTGACCATAGGTGGATGGATTTACACCTGGATTCTCAATTCTGTTCCATTGGTTAATGTATCTGTCATTGTACCAGTACCAGGCTGTTTTGACTACTGTAGCTGTATAGTAGGTTCTGAGGTCAGGTAGTGCACGTCCTCCTACTTTCTTCTTCTTCAATAGTGCTTTACTTATCCAGGGCTTCTTCCCTTTCCATATAAAGTTAATGATTAGTTTTTCCATCTCTTTAAAGAATGTTATTGGTATTTGGATCAGGATTGCATTGTATTTGTAGATTGCTTTGAGTAGAATTCTCATTTTCAGGATGTTTAGTCTACCTATCCATGAGCATGGTATGTTTTTCCATTTATGTAGATGTCTTTTGGTTTCTTGCTGTAGTGTTTTGTAGCTTTCTTTGTATAGGTCTTTTACATCCCTGGTTAGATGTATTGCTAAGTATTTTACTTTTACCTTTTCAATCTCTTCTCTTGTTATGGGTCTGTTCAGATTTTCAACATCACTTTGTGTTAGTTTTGGTAGGTAGTGTGTTTCTAGAAATTTATCCATTTCCTCTAGGTTTTCAAATTTGTTGGAGTATAGTTTTTCATAATACTCTGTTATGATCCTTTTTATTTCAGTTGGGTCTGTTGTAATGTCCTCCATTTCATTTCTTATGTGGGTTATTTGCATCCTCTCCTGTTTTTCTTTTGTCAGTTTGGCCAGTGGTTTGTCGATTTTGCTGATCCTTTCAAAGAACCAACTTTTGGTTTTGTTGATACTTTCTATTGATTTTCTATTCTCTATTTCATTTATTTCTGCTCTGATCTTTATTATTTCCTTTCTTCCGGTGGCTGTGGGCTTCTTTTGCTGTTCTCTTTATATTTGTTCGAGTTGTGTAGTTAATGTTTTGATTTTGTCTCTGAGGACTGCCTTTGCTGTGTCCCAAAGGTTTTGGTATGTTGTGTTTTCATTCTTGTTTGATTCTAGGAATTTTTTTATTCCATCACTGATTTCTTCTATTACCCAGTGGTTTGTAAGCAGGGTGTTATTTAGTTTCCATGTAATTGATTTTTTTTCCTTGCTCTTCTTGTTGTTAATTTCTACCTTGATGGCATTGTGATCAGAGGAGATACTTCGTAGTATCTCAGTGTTTTGGATTTTGTTGAGGGTTGCTCTGTGGCCTAAGATATGCTCTATTCTGAAGAACGTTCCATGTGCATTGAAAAGAATGTGTACTTTGCAGCTGTTGGGCGGAGTGTTCTGTATATGTCTATGAGGTCAAGTTGGCTGACTGTGCCCTTTACTCTTCTGTATCTTTGCTGAGTTTCTTTCTAGAAGTTCTATCCTTTAACGAGAGTGGTGTGTTGAAGTCTCCTACTATATTGTGGAACTGTCAATTTCTCTTTTCAGTGCTGTTAGAGTTTATGTATTTTGGAGCCCTGTCATTGGGTGTGTAGATATTATGGTTATGTCCTCATGATGGTTCGTCCCTTTAATCATTATATAGGGCCTTCTTTGTCTTCCATGGTGGATTTTGTTTTAAAGTCTATTTTATCTGAGATTAGTATTGCCACTCCTCTTTTTTGGTGGCTGTTTGCTTGATATATTTTTTTCCATCCTTTGATTTTTAAAAAATTTATGTCTTCAGTTCTAAGTTGTGTCTCTTGTAGACAGTGTATTATGGATCCTGTTTTTTTAATCCATTTTGTCACTCTCACTTCGGGGGTACATTTAGGCCATTTACATTCAGTGTAATTATTGATAGGTGTGAATTTATTGTTGTCATTTTGTAGTGCTGTTTTTTTGTGTGTGTGCGGTGCTGAGGATTTCTTTGTTCCTTTTACTCTCCTGTGCTGAATTCCTTTTGTTTATGGATTCTTTTTTTTCATTTCTTTTGTCTTTGTAGATTTTGTTTTTACCTAGACTTTATGTTTTTCTTCTTTATTTTGATGAATAGGTTTGTTAACTTTCTTTTTGATTACCTTGAAATTTACCCTTATCTTCCTAGGTTTGAACCAGTCTATTATTACTTGGTATCACCTTGCCTTTCTCTCCATTAAAAAGTTCTATACCTACACTGCTATTCCCTCTTTTATTGTTCTGATGTTGTTGTCATTCATAGATTAACTTCTCTGGTTCTCTGTTGTAATTCTTTTGGTTTCGGATAGTCCTTGAGAGTTCATTTCCTAGGTTGGTATCTGGCTGGTACAATCTTGTGTCCTAGTTTCAGGCTGTGGTCTCATGTTGTTTGTTCTTAGACTGAAGGACTCAGTTTAATAATTCTTGTAAATTTAGTTTGGTTTTTACATAGTCCCTTGATTTCTGTTTATCTGAAATGTCCTAATTGCACCATCATATCTGAATGAGAGTTATGCAGGGTATATTATTCTTGGTTGGCAATTTTTTTCTTTCAAGGTTTTATATATATCATCCCATTTCCTTCTTGCCAGCATGGTTTCTGCCGAATACTCAGAGCTTAGTCTTATTGTTTCTCCTCTGTATGTTTTTCTCAAGCTGTTCTCAGGATTCTTTCTTTATCTTTGGTTTTAGCAAGTGTGATTATGATATGCCTTGGTGATTTTCTTTTGAAGTCTATCCTATATGGGGTTTGTTGAGCTTCATGGATGGTCACCTTTTCATCTTTCATGATATTGGGGAAGTTTTCTGTCAGCAGTTCTTCAATGATCCTCTCTGTGTTTTCTGTTTTCTCCCCCCGTCTGGAGTTCCAATCACTCGAAAATTTTTGCTTTGGATTGTATCCCACATGATTCTCAGAGTTTCTTCATTTTTCTTTGTTCTTTTTTCTGATTTTGCCTCAAACAGAGTTGTAGCCAAGTGTTTGTCTTCAATTTTGCTGATCCTGTCTTCCATCATTTCAAACCTGCTCCTCAGCCCTCCTATGACACTGTCCATTTCTGAAATCTTGTTGTTTGTATTTTGGATTTCTAATTGTTATTTTTGTATGATTTCTAGTTTTGAATTTATTTTGGCATTTTGTTCCTGTATTATTTCCCTGAATCCTTTCTTTTTTTTTTTTTTTGGTCTAGGTTTTCCATGAATTTGTCTATTTTTTCCTCATTTTTGTCTGCTTTTTGCTTCAACTCTTGGTAGTTCTGAATATTAGAGATCTGAATTCCCTATCTGGTAGTTCTAGTGCCTTTTCTTCTACTGGCAAGTTGTCTCTTGTTTTATTTTGGACCCCTAGTGGAACCATCCTGTTCTGTTTTTTTTAATATGTTTTGATATTGTCTGCTGTCTTCAGGACACTCAGTAGTTATTTTCTTCATTTATTGATTGTAGATTTGTTTGTTTTGTCCTGATTTTTTGTTTTATTTAGTTATGTCTGAGCAGGTGAGCTGTGGGTTCTTTGTTGTTCGCTCGTCTGCGGGCATGATATTTTCACCTCATTGTCCTATGGTGCAGCAGGCCAGGTCCAGCTGAAGGAGAGGGGCTGGGGTGAGTTTTTTGTGGCATGTACTACCACAGGGCAGGCCAGGAATCAGTGGAGGGCAGGTTATGGTAGGCTGTGCCTGTGTTGCTTTGCGGTATGATGTTCAGCTCATGGTGCAGGTAGGCAAGAAGGAGTGGGGAGATTGTGAAGTGTGGAGCTAAGATGGAGTATGGGAAAGAGGAGAGAGAGGAGAGAGAAACAGGAGCCAAAAACAAAGAAAAAAAAAAAGACTGTTAAGGGAGCTTGCTATTGGAGTGGAGAGATGAGAAACCAAGAAATGGAGAAGAAAAGGAAGGAAAAAGAAAAAGGGGAAAATAAAGAAAAAAGATAAAAATTAGAATAAAAAAGAAAAGCCCCCAAGGAACCCACTGGTGCTGCTGCAAAGACTGAGGAAGTGGCTCCCAGGCTGAGAAGTACAGCTTGGCTAGAAGGGGTAGAGATGTCACACAGTGCCAGGTATTCAGGAGACAGGGAGAGAAGGTAAGTATACAGAGATGAGAAACTGAGAAATGAAGAAAGAAAAAAGGAAAAAAGAAAAAATAAATGACCTTAGGGATCCCACTGCATTGCTGCACTGACCAGGGAAGTAGCTTTCAAGCTGCACAGTACAGCCTGGCTAGAAGGGGCTCCCAAGCTGAGAAAAGAAAAAGAAAACAAACAAACAAAACAGAACAAAACAAAGAAAGCTCCGGGGATCCCACCAGTATGGTGGCACAGGCTGGCGAAGCAACTTCACAGTTGCGCGACGCTTCACAGCCTTTCAAAAAGAAGCAAAGATGGCACATAGAGCCAGGTGTTCAAGAGAAAGGAGGAGGAGGTTGTGAGAGGTATGGAAGAAACCAAAAGAAGTGGGAAGAAAGCAACACCAGCAACAAACAAATGGCACTCAGGAAGCCGGCCAGTATGGGCAGGGCGAACCTAAGCAGTACAGGGCTGAAGCCAGTGCCTCCCAGCCAAGAGACTGTGGCTGCAGGAAGCAGAGGAGACTGAGTGGGGGTGAAGAAGGGTGGGGGATTGGAAAGTGTATATCACTGGTTACCAGTTATTCTGTCTTTTGCTGGGAGCTCCATGAAGCTACTTACCCATACATACTCCCTGTCCGCCAATCTCCGACAGGAGTTCAAGATGGTGAATCTGTGCTGTGTTAGCTGATAGTGGACCTCCGCACGTATCTCTCCTCGCTCTCTGTTCTCTGTCAGTTTCTTATTCCATTCGGTGCTTGGCTGAGTTCTTTATCTCTTCATTTGATGCTTAGGGTTCCAGGATTGACATCTGTCTCTGTTTTACTTAGTGTTTCTGGTCTTTGCTGTGGAGGGACAGCATGGTGCTTCTGTCTGTAGCGCCATGTGGGCTCCGCCTCTGATATGTTTTTTAAGAAGGCTAAAACCATAGGTCACCATATGGGGAAATGGATCTTATTACTTCCATGCCATTGTTCTTATTAATGTGGAAACACATTTTATAATGAGACCTAGCCTAACAAGTATAATTTGGTATAGCTTAGAAATAGAGGAAAATGGCATTACCTATTAAGTTTTCTTTTTCCATAGAGGATCTAAGACTTGCCATTTTGGGAAGGGCGGGGGAGGCCTAGAAGCTTGCCATTTCTCCTGAAAACAGGTTGCAGTGTGGTTATTCCAAGAACTCTGTGTGTCAATCTGGCCCCAATACTGCATCTCTGGTTATTGTCTGCTCTTGCCAACTGCTGCTTTTGGCTCCAGCTGTTTGGAATCCAGACCTGGCACTATGAGGGAGGCTTTGGCATGCTGCGAGTGTGTGTGTGCACGTGTCTGTGGATTTCATATGGCATGATGGAAAGGAGCAAAGACAGCAGCCATATGTGGAACTTTATCTTCTTCACCTGCACACTGCCAAGCCAAATTCCAAAGCACTTCAAACTGTGTTTTTTCATGTAACCCAGACCTGTCTGAGTCCCTCCTCAACACTGTGGCCATACTGAGACAAAAGAATCAGAGATAACAAAAGAAAGAATGTATAGGCTGCTGAGTGGTCTAAGCGAGCTGGTAGTGTGAATCTCTGTGCATCCAAAGAACTATGTGGACATCTCACACCTTCTGCTCTTCCATATTTTGTCTCCTGAGTGAATCAGAGGGATTGAGACAGTCACGGTTTTACCAGCTGTACTTGTGGCCCCATCTCAGGTTGGGAATCATCTGAATGTTTCTGTGGGGGTTCTTCCAGGTATTTGAGCAGAGCCCAGAAACAGGGCTGGCTCAGAAGTTGTGTGGGTTGCTGCAGCCACTTACAGATATGCCCAGGTCTTGTTTCTGCTGCAGGCTGATCAATAGAATTAAATATGGCCTCTTTGGGTCCATGGGTTTTTAGATGACAGTAAGAACAGTGGACACCTCCAAAGTTTGCCAGCCAGCCTCGGGTGGCCAAAAGAAGAATACTATATAGACAATAATATTCTCTGTAAAATCGTGATGTCGTTGACGATTTTTTCCTATCTTCTTATCCTTTTTTTATTTGTTTCCTTTAGTTTTTTTTCTTTTTTTTAAACCATCTATCTTGGCACTGCTATATAAACCCTCATATTCCCTACTTACTTTGATCGTTGTTTGAGTCAAATTACAAACAGTAGTAACTGTAACTGTGCTGTAACTATAGTTCATTCTTTCAATAAGTGGCCTCAGTTAACCGGTCGCTGGGAATACAACGATAAGAAAGACCCAACTTTCACCCTCATAGAACTTACATTTCATCAGGGAAGACACTGAGTGACCACAGTGAAGTGTGCTAAGCCCTATGGGAGGGGACACCAGGAAGTAAATAAGGTAACACAGTAGGACTCTGTGAATAGAGCCTCTACGGAGAGCTAAGGTTCACCAAACACTGTGCTAGGCATTGAGAATTCTGCAAAACATGTGGGGGATAAGAGTGTGCCTTCAGAGACCTCACAGCCTGGCTGAGGGGACTAGATTAAGGTATAGGAGACAGAACCACCAAGGGCCACATTGGGAAGTGCCACCTCAATGTGCAGTAGGATTTCAGAGAGGTGGGTGTTTGGAGTATCAATAATAGTCAACTCATAATATCTAGGATTTGTTCTGCTTATTTGATTCTAAATTACAAAAATGTAACCATATGATTATTTAGGACTTGCATCATTATACCATGGACTTTCAGAAGAACAAACAAGTCTGTCTTGGAAGAGATATGGCCAGAATGCTCCTTAGAAGTGAGGACGGCGAGACTTTGTCTCACTTACTTTGGACATGGTATCAGGAGGGACCAGTCCTTGGAGAAGGACATCATGCATGGTAATGTAGAGGGTCAGCGAAAAAGAGGAAGACCCTCAATGGGATGGACTGACACATTGGCTGTAACAATGGGCTCAAACACAGCAACGATTGTGAGGATGATGCACGACCAGATAGCATTTTGTTCTGTTGCACAAGGATCGCTTTGAGTCAGAAGCAACTTGATGACGCCTAACAACATCATTATATAACTTAGCTTTTTATGAGTGTGTAGGTTCTCTTAATGAGCTCATAATTGCGTTGAGGACTGAAATAATGAATTCTACTTCCTTTCGTTCTCTATAATGTTCAGTCCATTGCTACTACTCAATAAACAATTGTCAAATATGTGCAGAACACCAGGATTTCTGACTGTTTTTCTGTGAGTAATTCTAGAGCACAAGAAAGATGAGGGACTACAATTACCCAGGGAGCTGGAAGTTCTAGATTCAGTATGTGACCTTCAGGTTTTCTACCAATGCACCATCTATTATTCAGGACCTTCCTTCACTGTATTTGGAACTGGGATAAGTAAGTGTTACTCCTTCCACTTGTAACATTTTCAGTATCAGGGTAATCTCTTTTGAATTTGAGGGGATGGAGAGTGACAGTAGACAGATGGGCCCATTGACAAGTGTGTCCCCTTGTGGTACTCCTGTCACAACTGAATTATTCTGTCATTAGTGCTGTCACCGTATCAGGAGTGGAAAGAAGAACATTTTTAGTGACTTTTAATCACAGAGGGAGATGGCTCTGTGATCTCTGTGCTTTCTCTGGAAGGGACTGGCTTTATTATTTTCTAGGAGTCTAGAGAGGGGACAACAGGGTAGGAGTAAGAGACCTGACTGTGGTGATAATATGTTGAATTACCTCCTGGGTTGGTTTGGTTTTATTTACCTGATATCTGTCTCCTGCATCCTGCCCACCTGTAAGGGGCCCAGCTTGGGAGCTCAGGAGTTGTGCTGGACCACAGGCCTCAGCAGCCACCAGGCTGTCTTCGTATTAAAGTCACATCACTCTACCTGTACTTAAGACCTTCATCTACCAACCTCTGATTGGCCCCATGAGTGGGGGCAATGTTCTATGCATGCCCAATGTGTGTCCACCCCACATGTTGTGTCATTCTATGAGGACAATCCCACAGGGTTCCAGGACACTCATGAGCTCAAGGAGCCTGCTGGTAGGAGAAGTTCCCATAGCTGTATTTTTGGCATCAGATGCCCCTGTTATGTAAGTCTCTGGAAAAAGACTTGACTGGAAAACTGTCAGTTGCAATTCCAATCCAAGAGAGCATGATAGCCTTGGGGAATGGGGAAATTGAATGCATTAGGGCTGCTTTAAAATCATCTCCAGAAAAAAAAAATTACTAAATATATTTAGAATCACATTTAATTTAATTTTTTTTTTTAAACTGGGGAAATATAGTTGCTTTTCTATTGCCATCACACTTTATGTTTTGCTAAAGTTTTTCTGGTTTATTCTTATAACTTCATTTTACTCTTTTTCTAGACATAGTCATTCTATGGTTTATCAACATGAAGGTTGTTTTGTTCATAAACTCAGCAAACATTTAGTAAGTACCTACTATGTTCCACAAGTATGGAGATGAATAAGGCCTGATCTTGACTTCCAGGAATTCAACCATCTAGCTAAGAGAATAGTAAGATGTTTGACTGTTAAAGGAGCAAAGCAATGTCCAGAGGATCTCAGCATCTACTTGATGTTGCTGAATAAACAAGGGTGTGCGTGTGTCTGGGGGTATCTAAATGTTATACTTTAGGGTTCAGTTCTCCCATACTTTGAATTTGATATGTAATCATGAGCAAATACTGGCAACATAAAAATAGAGCTTTCTTATTCACGACAGCGTACATTTACTATTTATCTTTATTTCTGTGGTCGGGTACAAGGTATTAAAGTCATGTTAGGTGTGATTTAAAAAATTATAACAGAAGCTAAAAATTGGCAACCCTATGGACCAATTTTTTTTAATGGTTTTTATTTTTATCTGTAGCAAAATTCAAGTCTCTATAAGAATAAAGAGAATAGTGAAATGAAATCTATGTACCCATCACCATCCTCAAGAACTATCAACTTAAAGCCAATCTGGTTTCATCTATAACTTTCTCTCTCCATTATGCCTTCCCACTCTGCTCTAGATTACTTTGAGGCAAATCCCAGATATGTCATTGCATCCAAAATATTTCAGTACTCACAGTGTTTGCTTTTATACAGTAGAATGTCACCAGTCTGCTCCCTCATTGCCATTACCTGCTCTGCCCCTGTAAGCATTTGAGTGTGCAACTTCTAAGCTGCCTAATTTTCTTATCCATTTTCCCTCCACCAACCCTCGTCACTTCTGTTATTACTTTCTTAATGTGTATTTTGTGTTGCTGCCTATAATATCCAAGCCATATTGATAACCGTATCCTACAAGTAAATTGCATTATTCAATGTTAGCTTCTTTTTTATCCTTTTGAGAAGTTTAAATTTTTATTATCTGGAGTATGATTACATTCCTGACTGGCTGAATGGGTTTGAACATGCTGGTTCATTTTGCTTTCTCTGTGCAACTTGATGAAAATGGCTTTCAAGATCTACCTCAAAATTAATGATTATTCATCATTAACGACATTACTTTGATTTAGACTTTGCAATCTTATACTCTCTTTGGAGTTTGGAAAGGGAAGTAAAGCAAAGAGTTTATAATACTTTGAAGCAGATGCCTCAACCTAAAACACTACTGCTATCATTACCACAACTATTACTGAGCTCCGTGACAATAAATCTCTTATATCATCCAGAATGAAATCATTTAGGATTAATAGCCTCTCCCAAAACTTGCAAAACACAAGACCTGTTGGCTATTGGGTAAGCTAGTTTCCTTGGAGAGAGCAAGAAAATTCAAGTGAACATTACACTGGAGAAGAGATGGCTCAGAAATGCTGGTGTTTGTCTGCATGAGGATTTAACTGAATAATAAGATAACCTAATTACGTGTAGAATATATTTATATACATACAAACATACATACATGCATACATAAAACATATTTATTATATTTATAATATTATATGATATATAATGGATACACTCATCACATTATATAATATAGGAAACCCTGGTGGTGTAGTGGTTAAGAGTTACAGTTGCTAACCAAAAGGTCGAAAGTTTGAATCCACCAGGCGCTCCTTGGAAACCCTATGGGGCAGTTCTACTCCGTCCTATAGGGTCGCTATGAGTCGGAACCCAATGGCTTTGGGTTTTTGTTTACTATATAATATATATTACACTTACAAATAAAATCATGTTTTTAGAGCTATTCTAGTGTCCTCTCACAGTGAAATTTTCTCATAAAACATATGACAAAAACATACAGAAGCAAGTAAGAAAATTATTTTTAGTCTAGCGTTTTGGGTGCACGTTTTAGAAACTCCACCAGCATAGTTAATATTTCAAATCAGCCATTTCCAGAAAGTAACTTCGATAGTGTTCACTGTTGACATCTTAGTGAATAATGGGTCTAGTAAAGTGAGCATGATAACAATCAGAATTAGAGAAAAATACAAGAGTACACTCCTTAGCCAAATAAGAGCCACTGGTATGTGTTGGTTTTGATGTTGTTGTGTGCCATCAAGTCAATTCCAACTCATAGTGACCCCATAGGACAGGATTTCCTAGGCTGTAATCTTTATAGGAGCAGATCACCAGGTGTTACTTCCATGGAGTGGCTGGTGGGTTTCAGCCGCTGATCTGTTGGTGGCAGCCAAGAGCTTCACCGTTGTGCCACCAAGGCTCCCGGCAAGTGTTAGCGTAGGGCATTTATATGGAAAGGCTGTTCTCCTTCCAGAAAAATGTCATTGTCTTGATCAATGATTCTGTTGCTTTTACTTTTCTTTCCTTAAAGGTGTAATATATATCACTGTTTTCCATCTGTATTTGCCAGCTACTGTGGCCTGTTGGCCTTGGCAGAGTGTCATGGGGAAAGGACAGTGACTCAGGCAAGAGTTTTTAGCGATACTGATTACGTAGATAAATGCTGAGATCAGAGCACACTCTGAAAGTTTGGTGGTTTTCTCCAATCTTTAATCAAGAATAAAAATTTTTAGCTCTTTGAGTTCACTTGGAATATGTTGGGTTAATAGAAAACAAAAGATGAGCCATTTTGAACGTTGCCAATTAAACGCCTAGAGCATAACATAAAATATCATTTTATGTAAAATTGGAGGTCTAAAGATGTAAGTTGGAGGTAATAAAGCTTCATAATTAAGAGTCTGGACTCTTGCTCAGACTCTGCACTCGACCCTGAGCAAATCTCTTCCCTATCTAGGCCTCACTTCCCTGGACTGTAAATGGGGCCTCATCATAGTACTGACCTCATGGGGTTACTGGGAGGAGTAACTGGGATAAACACGGAAAATACTGTGTAACTGGCACAAAAATCAGTGCTCGACAAATATTAACTAGGCCAACTCTCTTTGCCCTCTCCACACTGCTTCTATTTGGTTGTGAAATTTGACATTGAAACAATAGTTGATTGATTCAAGGGGAAAGAGGAGGGGGAGCAGTCTTTTTTTTTTTCCCCCCCCCGGTTCCTTCCCCTTTATTGTCCTTCCTCTCCAACCATTAAGGAGCCCTGGTGGAGCAATGATTAAGTGCTCACTGCTAACTAAAGGTTAACAGTTCAAACCCTCCCAGCGGCTCTGTAGGAGAAAGACCTGGCAATCTGCTCCCTTAAAGATTACAGCCTGAGAAACCCTGTGGGGCAGTTCTGCTCTGTCACATGGGGTCACTATGAGTCAAAATCTACTCAGTGTCATGTAATAACAACTTCCACCATTAGCAACTCATTGTAAAAGTAGATAGTACCAAATACCCAAACCAAACCCATTGCCGTCGAGATCCTAGTGACCCTATAGGACAGAATAGAACTGCCCCATAAGATTTCCAAAGAGTGGCTGGTGGATTCTAACTGCTGACCTTTTGGTTAGCCGCCAAACTCTTAATCGCTACACAACCAGGGCTCCAGACAGTACCAAAAAACCAAAACCAAACCAGTTGCCTCGAGTCGAGTCCGATTCATAGTGACCCTAAAGGACCTAGTAGAACTGCCTGATAGGGTTTCCAAGGAGCACCTGGTGGATTCGAACTGCCGACCTTTTGGTTAACACCTGTAGCTCTTAACCACTGTGCCATCAGGGTTTCCAGACAGTACCAGAGTACTTAAATAATGCTGTATACTCACGCAATGGCAACAGAGGGCTTGCATATAATCCACAATTTGTCCAGCTTCCTGGGGCAGTTTAGACAATCCAAGAGGGACCCTAAGGCCTTGAACCAGCACACTGGAGGGAGCTTCCCAGTCCTGTCTCCTCTAGCCACCTCCCCTTTCCTGGCACAGTAGACTTTGCTCTCTGGGTGAATCCAAATCCCGCCTCTAGGATACTTGTCTATGCTTGTGAAGGTAGGCGTGAGTGTGTGTGTTTTACATAAATTTTCTTTATAAAGCATACATATATTCCGCTGCTGTGTATTAATGCTTTTGATGGTGTGGGTGAGAGTTTGCACTGAAGACAAACACCTAATCATTTCTTACCATAAAAAAAAAAAAGCCTCTTCTTGCCTAATTTAACCAGTAATGTGCCTGAAAGCTGCCTCCATTTGTGTAGAAATAGAATGTAATGCACGTAGTGTGTTTTCTTGATTTAAGAGAGGTCAGCTGCCTTCCTAACCTCAGCATGGCTCCTCAGTGGTTTATTTCTTGTGTTTTAAAAAGGAATTATGGTACCACCAGTTGTCATTGAGTCAATTCATGGAGACCTCATGTGTGTCAGAGTAGAACTGTGCTCCATAGGCTTTTCAATGGCTGTTTTTTTAGAAGATCACCAGGCCTTTCTTCAGAGGTGCCTGTGGGTGAACTTGAACTTCCAACCTTTTGATCATCAGCCAAGTGTGTTAACTGTTTGCACCACCCAGGGACTCTGTAATTATGGTAGAAAATGTTTACCTCAGAGTCTAAATTTTACATGCATCTAAACAAAGGATATTTTTTATAGTCATCCATTTTAAAGATGATGCTGTTGTAATATGTAAAACTGAGTCCAAGTCCATGTATACTGTGATGTGTTTGCTGAAGGTGTGAACTGCTAGGCTTGGGAAGACTAGTTAGTAAAGTTAGGGCTCCAAGCCCCAACACACGAATGTGTGTAGTTGACGTCTTGGCTGTTTGACTGGTTAATGATACATGAGTTATAGGGTCTACGTTCTGGTGGGAAACAGCTATTCTACAACGTTGTGCAAGTATATATTACATAACTCGTTCTTTAATCTACATAATAAAAAACAATTCTGGGCTTTGAATCAAGTCTTTTTGGATTGTGCTGTTTCAGATATAAGCTCTTTAAAATTTGGAAACATTTTAATTTTGGAAATGTTTTTGATTCAAAATTGGTCAGATTCTGGATATGCCTGGTAAATAGTCTACTGGTTTTAAATGAGACAGTTTGAGGCACTCTGAAGACAATCCTAGACATGACGCAATTACATTTAAGGTCTAAAATAAATTAGGTTGGCACCTAAAGAAAACAGTTAATCCTCTAAAACATAATTGAGCAGCTGATGTCAAAGAAATTTAATCATCTGCAAATTTCTTTTCTAAATAGTGACCATTAGATTTTATGGAACTTTTGTTCATGGCTATGTATTTGCTATGGACAGACATTCACATAGCATCTTTCTTCCAAAGAGCTTGGGTGCTGGATTGAGGACTTTGAAAGAACACCAAAATAACACAGTTAAAAAAAGAGAGAAAAATAAGAACTGATCACAAGCAGACAGAGAGTTGGGTGGGGTGGAAGAGGATTCTAGTAGATAAGAAAGCAGGTAATAGCTACATCAGGCCCAGTGCTCCCAACTAAAGGAGGCTGCTGTAGGGTATTCCAGCAGTAGAGAAGCTTGTCTCCCGGTCTTGTCTCTGTGAATGATAATCTTTTAGCATCCTCTCTCCCTTTCCCTTCCTCCCCAGCATTTTATTGAGAATAAGCAGGAGGAGAGGAATACCTGAGTCAGTAAGTGAGAAATTACTAACTCCTAGACCTCCCAGCTCATTACTGTAGTGGTTTCAACCCTGACAGACCTTGTACTCCCCATTTAAAACATTGCATTAATGCTCTCTTTGTAGTTGTTATTAGCTGTCGTGGAGTCGGCCCCAAGTCGTGGCAACCCCAGGCATAACAGAAGGAAATGCTGCCATGTCCTGTGCCATATACATGATAGGTTGTCGATTGGACCTTTGTGATCCGCAGGGTTTTCATTGGCTAATTTTCAGAAGTAGATCACCAAGCCTTTCTTTCTAGTCTGTCTTAGTCTGGAAGTGATGCTGAAACCTGTTCAGCATCACAGCAACATGCAAGCTTCCACTGACAGACGGGTGGTGGCTGTGCATGAGGTGCGTTGGCTGGGAATCAAACCCAGGTTTCCCTCAAAGAAGGTGAGAATTCTACCATGGAACCACCAATACCTCTAAATATTTATTCTCTTTATTGTCCAGGAATGAAATTCATAGGTGATATAATCTACTTACATACAAAATTTAAAAAATTACATAATGTCCTATCTATAATAAAACCAAAAACTAAACCCATTGCCATCAAGTCAATTCCAACTCATAGCAACCCTATAGGTCGTAGAGTTTCCAACGCTGTAGTTGTTACAGAAGCAGACTACCACATCTTTTTCCCATAGAGTGGCTGGTGGGTTCGAACTGCTGACCTTGTGGTTAGTAGCCGAGCACTTAACCACTGTGCCACCAAGGCTCCTATCTATAATAGGAAAGAGAAATAAAGGAAAAGTCATTTAAAATAAAATATCCTTTATTTTAATATGTAAATGCTTGTGTGCAAGTGCATAAGAATCTCGACACAGTCACCGTGGCTGTGACAGCTACAGATGCAGGCTGGCCATGAGTGCAGTATCAGAGTCTCAGATACCAGGAGCAGCATTACTGTCGTGAACTGACATTCAGAAATGGTGACTTGGAAAAGTCTCAAAAAAGCAAGTTATGAACTTTACTCAATTAACTGGAAAATTCAGAGCGTAATAAAATCATGCCAAACGCAAAAGAATCTCTGTGTATGTGTGTAAAATGGAGAAATGTTCTAGGCTCAAAAGTAAAATGATGTTCATTTATATGAATGTCCAGTGGATTATTTATCATGAGGGATGGAAAGATTTTTTTAAAAATTATTTTATTGTGGCAAGAGAGTATGTAGCAAAACATTTGCTGATTCAACATTTTTTACATGCCCAATTTCAATATATTTTACATGTACAATTCAGTGACATTGATCATCATATTTTATGCAAATAACGCGTACCTTCTGTTTGTTTGTCAACCTCACCCTCCCCCTGAGAGCTATTTTCATAAGTGCCCCATGACAATTTTTTTAAACATGTTGCTGTAAAAAAATTAGCATAGCGCGTTTATGAAAATACATCAAAAGGGGAGAGTGCGGTTGGCAAATTTAGAAGGCGTGAGTTATTTGCGTAAAAATCCGGTATGGTCATCATGTGTAACCATCACCATTATCTGTTTCTAAATTATTCTACTACCATTAACAGAAACTCAGTGCCCCCTAAGGGATGACTCTCCCCTCCCCTCATCTCTCTCACCCTGGTAAGGATGAATAAATTTTGGTCTCTATACATTTGCTTATTTCATATAAGTGGGATCATATAACATTTGTCCTTTTGTGTGACTGACTTATTTCACCCAGCATAATGTTTTCAAGATTCATCCATGTTGTAGCATGCATCAGGATTTCATTTCTCTTTATGGCTGAGTAAAATTTAATTGTATATATCTACCACATTTTGTTTATCCATTCATCTGTTGATGGACACTTAGGTTTCCACCTTTTGAGTATTGTGAACAGTGCTGCAATGAACATTGATGTAGAAGGATGATTATTTATTGTTCGGTAATGCCTAGGTGTTGCAGAATACCTGACATCCTCGGCCCTGCCCACTAAATGTATGTAGTACCCCTCTCTTCCAATTATTGTGACAGTCAGAAGTGCCCCAACACATTTTCAGATTATCCTCTATGGGGAAATTCCAACTCCCTTGCAACAATTGCACCAAATCTTCTTACATGTTCAGCAGAGGCCTAGGAGATGGTGACCTGGGCAGATGCTGCAGAAAGCAGAGCAAGGAGGACACAAAAACCATTTAAGAAGCCCGTGTTGGTTGTGTGGCTCAGCAGCTCGGAAATCCCACACTAATGGGGTTAATACTGTCAAGCCTGGGTACCCTGCCTTGACTATAGTGTCCCAAGGAGGCTGCATGCTCTATTACCATCTATCACTCTCACATGTCCTATTTGCTAATTCTCTACCTGCTCTGTTTTCATTAGTCAGTCTGTTGAGATTATCAGATATGTTTGGGCAGGGCTCATCCAGTGCCTCCTCTTGAAGTTTTCAACGAGAGGGTTACTCACAGGAGTAGCCTGGTGCCAGGTGATTCTCACTGTAAACTCATTTGAAGACTGACGTTCTGTTCTAAGATTACGATAAGTAGAGAACACTGAATCTCTTTAAAAGACAAATTGTATCATCTTGCCCAGATTTCTACTACACAGCAATGAAAGATTTTCTAAGTCTTTCCGTGGCAGCTGGTATACAGTGTTCATAACATGAAATGTGGTCTCTTCCTTCCCTGACAAGATTTGTGTGTGTTCTTGCTGGTAGTATGAGATTCAAAATGGTTGGTTGTTTTTTCTTCAGAGCCAAAAAGTTCAGTTTGCTGAAAATGAGCCACCGAGACCTGTGATATCCAGTTTTATTTGAATCCGAGCCTCTTCTTCTATCCTGTCTTTCTTGTGACTGATAGGGCCGGGGCTTCTGCTTGCTTCCTTTCAGGAGTCACTAGCTTTGCATGACCTCTGTTGTTAGGAGCAACTGAGTTGGTTCCAACTCATAGTGACCCTACAGCGACCCTATAGGACAGTAGAACTGCCCCATAGGGTTTCCAAGGAGCGGCTGGTGGATTTGAACTGCAGACTTTCTGGTTAGCAGCCGAGCTCTTTAACTACTACACCATCAGGGCTCCTGCATGATCCCTACAAAGCTAAAAGATGTGAATCATCTCACTGCCATCGAGTCAATTCCGACTCATAGTGACCCTATAGGACAGAGTAGAACTGCCTATAGAGTTTCCAAGGAGTGGCTGGTGGATTTGAACTGCCGAGCTTTTGGTTAGCAGCCAAGCTCTTAACTACTGCACCACCAGGGCTTTAGAAGATGTGAAAGTGGCCAATAGAACTAGTATAAAATGAGTGGTTGCAGAAGACAAGCATTGCTTCTGCAAAGTAGGAGTCTGAGATTGCTGGGATGACCAAGACCGCTTTCCTATGTTGAGTTCCCATCGCTGCAGGCCAGGAAGTGAGTGTGATTCCTGCTCAGCTATGGACCTTGTCTCTGTTGTTTCCCAGGAGAGCCAAGGTAAAGAATCACTGAACCCAGACTTTTCCCCACCTATGACCAGTCTCCTAATTCCTAAGCAGAGTAATAAATCCTCCCATTTTCAAAGGGTTATTCTTTAAAAAAAAAAAAAAAAAAAAACTTGTCCTGATATTACAAGAATTATTTTGTCTCAATCAAGTGGACCTTCTAAAGAGAATTTTTCCTTAAAGACTGGGTCACGTGAGCCCAGCTGGCAAGAATAATTTTTGCTCATTGGCTGTACAGAGTTTTCAGAACAATTGGAATTGACATCTTTGAATTGTGGTGTTGGCAAAGAGTATTGAATATACCGTGGACTGCCAAAAGAACAAACAAATCTGTCTTGGAAGAAGTACAACCAGAATGCTCCTTATAAGGAAGGATGGCAAGACTACGTCTTACATACTTTGGTCATGTTGTCAGGAGGGATCAGTCCCTGGAGAAGGACATCATGCTTGGTAAAGTACAGGGTCAGCGAAAAAGAGGAAGACCCTCAATGAGATGGATTGACACAGTGGCTGCAACAATGGGCTCAAGCATAATAACAATTGTGGCCATGGCCCAGGACCAGGCAGTGTTTTGTTCTGTGGTGCATAGGGTCACTATGAGTCAGAACCGACTTGACGTCACCTAACAACAACAACACTAGTTGATAGTTTACTTTCTGGAATAGTATTTTTTCTCCTGTGGTACCAGAGCATTAAATAGTGTTTCATTTCTTCGTTCCTTTAAAATTGGTAATGGGGGAGGAGTCTAGTATCTTTTGTAAGTCTTTAGTCTTCTGTAAATGATTCATTTCCCTACTTTCCTATTATTTGAACTTACAAGCTAAGTATAGGGCATTGTAAAATAGAAAATGGGTATAGATTATTCTTCTAAAATCACATACAACAAAACTCACCATGTATGTGCACCATATGTGAAAATCTGGGCCCTTTATAGTGTCTTCAAGGCAGACAAGAAATTTTTCTTTATCCTACGTGTATGATGCCTAACTGGGAACATTGATTTATTTTATTTTTAAATTGCACCTCTAGTTCATAATCTTACTAGTGAGATAATTAGTTATCCTGTTATTTTGAGTACTTTTGATTAGCAATCTCCAAAACCTTCTAGAAGAGCTTTACTTATCCTTTTTCATCTTGAAAATCTGCTCACCCTCCATCCAATATATTGTTTGAATATCCATGATATTTGCCTCAGGAAGGAAGAGAACAAACATTTCTGATCATTCGTTTGTTGATCTCTTAGAGCTGTGGTAAGGCTTTCATCACCACAGTAGGAAATCAGGGTGAAAAAAGAATTCTCGGTCTAAAGTTAAAGCATTTTATTCTTTCAAAATTAATCCATGCACCTTCATAACAATCTCAATAAGAAAGAAATTACATGGAAATAGTGCTAACAGCAGATGTGTTTCCATAGGCCCAAGAAATTTGACCTTCCTGAATACTACATTAAGGTCATGCTCCAGTTATCTACTGCTGTCTGAAAAATAATTACTCCCAAATTTAGTGCCTTTAGACAATCATTTTATCTTGTTCATGATTTTGCCTGGGAAGCTCTTCTTTGGGGTCTCTCATTCAGTTTCAGTCAGAGGTTGGCTGGGGCTGCGATCATCTGAAGGTACAAGGGGAGAGATGTCCAAGACGGCTGACTCGCATGGCTGGCAGTTGGTGCTAGCTGTTGGCTGAGAGCTCAGCCAGGCTGTCAACCAGACAGCATGTACGTGGCTTCTTTGTCTCTTGGCCTTCTCACAGCACGGCAGCTGGGTTCCAAGAGGGAGCATCCAGAGGGAGCGTCCAAAGAGAGTGTTTCTAGAGGACAAGGCAGAAGCTGCAAGGTTTCACTGGACCTGGCCTCGGAAGTCATGTGGCATTACTTCTACAAAAGTCAAAAGCAGATCACTATGTCCAGCCCATATTCAAGGAGAGAGGAATTAGAGCCACCTCTAGATCCCAAAGAATTTGAAGTCATCTATAATCTACGCTAAGTAGTGTTAGAAATACCTTTCAGATACGAACTAACTCATCTTTAATAAATTATTCAACTTAATCTTGCTCTGAAGCATTAGTTTAGGAAAGTAAAATACTCTGAGTGTCTTTTTTTAACTGTGTAAATAGTTGACAATTAATACTGTTATTTTTAATACCATTAGTTGTAGTACACAGGTTAAGAGCTTGGCTGCTAACCAAAAGTTCAGCAGTTCAAATATACCAGCTGCTCCTTGGAAGCCTTATAGAACAGTTCTACTCTGTCCTCTAGGGTGGCTGTGAGTCAGAATTGACTTGACTACAGTGGGTTTGGGTTTTGTTTTTTTTTTTCCTTTTTTGGTTTTTAGTCACGAACTGGTGGCCTACTGCCTGAGTTTGACCTAGGGGTTTTTTGGGGGGTTTTTTTCCTCACAGTGTTTAAAAAGATGACTTAACATTTTAAAATTGGAGAATTTCACATAAAACAAAAAAGTTTGCATTATTTTATATAGTCATAATAAGATTCTTGTGAGATTGGAAGTTACTATTAATAATTCCACTTATAACTTGTTATCTGGCTGGTAAGTAATAGAGTCAAGGACTAACTCCAGACATTCTAATTCCAAAGACCCATTAACAAGTACACTATTGTGCCCCCAGCCTCAGATCCTTGTGCTTAGGGCAGAAAGGGAGGCTAAGGGGCGACTAGAGTCTAGTGGTGACCCGACTGCTATATCACAGAGAAAAAAAAGGCAGTCAGGAATGGAGCTGCTGAATTCCCCACTGCCCTCCCTCCAAATGACTTTTGATCCATACCCTCCGCCTCTCCTTCCCTTTGGTCTCAGGGAAGAGGTGTCCCTACCCCTGGCCTCATCTAATGCTTCTGTTTAGACAGGTTCCATCCCTCCTCACTTTCTCTAGGATCCTGTTTGAGAAATTACCTTATTTTATCACATTTTCAAACTCTCTTTCTCCAATGATTCCTTCCTTTTCACCTTTAAATGTTAGTTACTCCCATCTTAAACATTTCCCTGTGCGCTACACTCTTGCCGAGTTACCATTTTTTCCTCTGCTTCCTTTCCCAGACAAGCTTTCTGAAAGAGTAATCAGTACTGTCTCCACTTCTTCACCTGCCATTCACTCTTCAGCCCTCTGAAACTGGGTTTCCATTCCACCTCAGGCTCCACTGAAATCACTCCACCAAATGCAAAATTTGACAGACATGGGACTTTTCTGAGACAGGACTCAATTACTCTCTTGGTTTTGGTGACTGATATTCTCTCCTGATCCTCTTCTGATCTCTGATACTATTTCTGAGTCTTCTTACTGTATTTCTCTGCTTGTTCCTTCAGTTTTAAGACTTTCTTCTGTCTTGGGTCCTTCTCCCCATCTCTCTACATGTAGCCAATTTCAGTCATCTCTGGTGACCCCCGTATCTATATATCCAGCCCAGAACTCTCTCCTGAGGTCCAATTACCTACAGGTGTTCTACTGGCAGAGATGACTCTATCACTGGTGAGTCAGGTGGTGTCAAGGGTCTTGACAGACCAGCAGATTTTCCTGTGAACCACACTAAACATCCTCAGAGAAGTGGGCAAAGCATCAATACATTCTTACTCCAGTCCCTTAACGGAAGTTTGCATAAACAGTAAGTCATCACATATTTTTAGCTATTTGTAGGGAGAGTGTGTTTGGGGTCTTTCATTTATGGAACCAGTTGAACTGGATAGAGATATAGATATTTACCTAGGGCAAATTTAAGTATGTGCTTTGTAATTTACATATATGTGTGTGCATGTGCATTTAGGTGTGTGTGTGTGTGTATGTATAAATAATGAATTCAACATTATTTGAAGAGCAGTTACCAAAATCTAAACTGTTGTGAATGCATACTCTTGATGAATGTTTTTATCAACTGGGCCATACGTGAATTCTACTAATGAGAATTCTGCAATAGCTTGATTTTTAAGAATTTATTGTATCTATCAGAACTTAGAAACTAAACTGTGCTGGCAATTTTAATGTTTTTTTTTTTGGTAAGCAACATAAATTGATTGAAAAAGTGGATTGCTCATTGGTAGTGACTAATGATAAAATAACATTTGCACCATCCCCCTCAAAAAAAAAAAAAAATCTAGGTAGGAGAGAACAGGACAGGAACAAAAAACTTGTATTAAGTTTGGCAAAAAGTCAAAAGTGAGTAACTTCAGAAAAATGTAACCTGTTTCATTTATAGCTTTTGCCTGGAGCCTCACTAGCTTTAGAGCTGCCACTGTTTAGAGCTATAAAAATCTAACACATCTCAATCCAAGCTAATGAGTTCCCCTTTCTCGCCATCTGTACCTCCTTCTATATTCTCTGTACTAGTGGATGCCCAAACCATCCAACCAGTCACCCAGGCAAGAAATGTTGGAGTCATTCCAGAGAATAAAGTACAAACATTTCAGTCTGCCATATGGAGTCCTTTGCTTTTTGATTCTTTTCTATACTTCCAGCTTCATCTTCTGTTACTCCCCTTAGTGTACTTGTACTAGTCAGGAATGCTTTCAGCTGCAAGTAATAGCAAACAAATACCAGTCTACAGCCAGTAACAACTTGTCAACACGTGAGTGAGTCATCTTGGAATCCAGTCCTCCAGCCCCCCTGTGGTTGCCACAGCTAGTGCCAAATGGAGCAGAGATGGAGCCTTCCTCATCAAGCCTGCACAATTTGCGGATCCATGAGCAAATTAAATAATTTTATTTTACTTTATTTGTTTTAAGCCACCAAGCTTTCCCCCCCCTCCCCCCGCCCAACATTGCTTTTCAAAATTTTAACCTAAAAATTTTTATTGTGGTATAATTTACATATAATAAATTGTACATATTCAAAGTTTTCACATATGCATACAATATACCTGTAAAACCATCACCACAATCAAGATAATGAACATATCTATTGCCCCTAAAAGTTCCTTATGAATCTCTCTCTGCCCTCTGCTCCCCACCAGACAACCACTGATCTACTTTTTGTCACTGTAGGTTAGTTTTCTTTTTCTAGAATTTTATATAAATGAACTGATGGAGTATGTATTTTTTAAAATCTTGCTTCTTTCAGCATTATTATTTTGAGACTCATTTATGTTAGTATGTGTCTTGGTAGTTCATTCTTTTTTATTACTGAGTAGTATCCCATTGTGTGAATATACAATTCATTTATCCACTTACCTGTGGGCAGGCATTTGGTTGGATTATTTCCAGTTTTTAGCTATTACAAATAAAAGCTGCTGTGAACATTCATAATTCTTTGTGTGGCTGTATGCTTTCATTCTCTTGAGAATATAGGTAGGAGTGGAATAACTGGATCATATGGTAGGTGTATGTGTAACTGGTTAAGAACCTGCCAACTGTTTTCCAAAGTGGTTGCACCATTTTACATTCTCACTAGCAGGGAATGAGAGTTCCAGTTGCTCCACATCCTCACCAACACTTGGTATAGTCAGTCCCTTTAATTTTAGACATTTTAATATTCATGTAGTATAAGCTTTTTATTTATTTATTTTTGCCAGTTCAACTTTTTGTAATGTAAATTTTGGAGTGATTTGTTATGCAGCAATAGATAACTGGCTGCTCCTCATCGGACTTGAAAACTTGCCTTCGGTATGAAAAAAAATCTCTATAATTGAATACAAACATAAATTATTTTTAAGTACATTAAGAGTTGTATTTGTTGAGGCCTTTTTATAGTTAGAAACATCAGAATGCATAGTGGAGGAAGAAATCTCTGTGCCAGAAATTCAAATGCTATGTTATGCTATTCAACAGTATTTACAACAAGGGTTTATATCCATATAGAACTTCACTTGCAATGAGTCATTGAAAGCTTTGAGATTTAGCAATATGTTAGAATGTTTATTCCAATTTGTAAAGCTGCAAAAACTGGAGAAGAGAGAAATGCCATGACTTACCTAAATACCATAGTCCACCAAAAAGAGAGCTGGGAGTATGTCATGAATATTTCATTGACTTTTTATTCCAGTTGCTCAGTCAGACCTTTAGTCTCCTGAAAATAGCACTCTCTACCAGGTCTTTTCGAGAGTCCCCAGGGGGTGTCTTCACAAGCACTCTGATGCAAGTCTGGGCAGGTGGTGGGTTCACCCTCCACTGGGTACCTCCAGCCAATGAGTCTCCACCTCAGTGGAAACACCAGGTGCCCCTAGACTACCAAAGGTGCCTGGTGTTCAGGTAAGAAGGTGGGAAGGAAGCCTTTCTCCTCTTCTTGGGTTTGCTGTTGAAAGGATCTCCAAGCAGAGTTGCTTGTGCCAAACATACTTATGTACATTTTAGTAAGTGGTTCTTCACAAGCAGCTCATTACTCCCTTCTTCCCCATTCCCAATTAGGACCCAGACATGAGTCAAAATTTGGGGCTTGTATGGGAGATGAATCCAAATAACAGACATAGGGCTATGTTCTTTGTTACAGAGTCAGACTCCATGTGCCTGGATCCTTCTCTCCTAAGGATGAATTATTACACAAAAGGCTCCCCAGTTCCTTAAGTAAAGAAATGTCAGGCAAACCTGTTCCACCTACTTGTCCAATATGCCCCGACATGCTTGACTCAGACACATTTGACTCTCAGCAAGCTGTTAACCAAGGCTTAAGCCGGAACAACTCCGACCCCTGCCCCTGCTACCACCAATATTGATAAATAAGAATTATTCTGCCCCACTGTTGTATTCTGTGTTTTAAACCAGTGCCAGTTGCTCCTCAAGTCAACTTCAACTCATGGCAACCCCAGGTGCATCAGAGTAGAACTGTGATTCTTAGAGTTTTCAATGACTGTTTTTGGGAAGTAGATCACCAGGACTTTCTTCTGAGGTGCCTCTGGGTGGACTTGAACCTTCAATCTGTCAGTTAGCAGCCAAACACATTAGCTATTTGAACCACCCAGGGACTCCACTCTATGTTTAGTGACTGTTAAATACTCCTGTTTTTTAGTTTAAGTTTTCTGTTTTCTCAGAACAGCATGCCCCGGAAAACCTCCCCCTCATGGTTTTTATTTTCTTCATTTTCCCTTCGTTTGGATGGATTTCTTCTCCTTTCTTTGTTTGAGCAGAACAGATAATAAGGATGAGAAAATTCTGAGACACTAAGATTCAAAGTCCATGTGAAAGAATAAAAATCGTGGCTTCTGTATGTGTTTTATGATTTCCTGTCTCAATTCCAGTGCTTATACTGAAAATGTAAACACCTTGATCAAAAACTTTTCAGGTGGTTATCTTCAGTCCTTCGCGATTAAAACGTTAAGATCAACACTGGCTTTCTCAAGAGCCCTTGGAAAGAGAACTGCTCTTGCACGTCCCGCTCACCACAGCCCAACACACCCAAACCTTCACACATTATGCAAACAAAAGCCTGAATGGATAGGGTTCACACGGAATTTCAGAAGGCTGTGATTACTTCCCTGAAATTTAAAAAAGAATTCCAGATTTGACAGAAATTGTTAAGAGTCTACAATTAACAAACAGATATGGCATTAGTGGTTTTCTAATCAAAATCTATTGTTCTGCCGATGCTCTCTGCTGTTGTTTTAACTGACAGTGTGCTGCCCTTCAAGGAAGCCTGGAGAGAGAGCCATGCGCCCCGAGAGGTGAGTGCGCGTTCACGCTCACGTTCCCATCTGTCAGATCGCTCTGGAGCAGCACAATTCATATCCTGCCCTCTCTTACGACGGTACCAATTTGTCCCTCATGTTGAGCAATGACCCTTTCTTTCCTGAATGTCCTCAAAGGCAAGAAAACAATGGATTATTAAGTTTTCATTGAACTGAAAGAAAAAAAAAAAAAAGAACTCCCCTCTGCTGGAGCTGTAAGCGCCTTCTTGCTGGTGTCTCTCAGAAGAGAGGCAGCACATTTGCCACTTCTAGCCCAAACCACAAAAATCCTGGCACACAATAGGAATTACCATAGAAGTCTTCAGGGATTCAGAGATAATTATATTAGATAAAATAATTTGTTTAATGAAATAGTGACTTCAAATGTTCTTTTATAAAAGTATGGCATTGACAACTGTTAAATGAGAAACTATTTTGTTCTGTAAGCCTTCATCTTAAGTGAGAATTACAGCACAATTGGAAGAGCGTAGTCAATGTCACTGAACTGTGTATGTAGAAATTTTTGAAACGGTGTATCTTTGGCTATGTGTATTTTCACCAAAAAAAAAAAAAAAAGGTTGAGAATTTAGAGGGTTAATATGTTGTGGGGTTGTTAACCAAAGTCATAAAACAATATGTGTACTACTGTTTCATGAGAAACTATTTGTTCTGTAAGCCTTTACCTGAAGTACAATAAAATATAAAAAAAAAAAAAAGTATGGCATTAACAAAGCATTCGCATTGACAAAGCTGTGAGCAAAGAGACTTTCCTAGCCAGTAACCTATTTAATTTTTTTTTCCTGTTGATTAAAATCAGGGCTTCAAACTGGTTCTTCCTGGTTCAGTCATGGTCATGGAAGCAACACTGGAACAGACCCAAATTTTTTTTTAATTTGGGTTAACTGGAATGGTAATCAGAATAGGAAAAATCACAAGTCGAAGCCCTGCTAGAAACCTAGTCTCCCTCTTAGAAAACAAGGGCAGTGTACACACTGCATAGCAACCAAATCTCATGCCCTTTGGATTTTGAGAAGAGTTGGAAACAGCGGTGCCCTGCTCAAAGATGGCACCTGAGCATGCTGCTTTGAATGTGTGCCACTCTCCACAGTCCTGCCAATAATCCAGTCTCATGCATCAGACTCCTGAAAGGGCTCACTACGCCTCTTGAGTCTCCTGATTCTGGGCTTCAACCTGTTCTGGCTACTATTCCCAAGTGCCCAAATTGTAAAAATTTAGGTCTTTTTTGGTGTTGCTTGGTCTGCCATGACCGAATCAAGAAGAACTGGTTTGAAACTCTGATTTAAACACAGTGGCTGCTGCAAATGAATACTAGCCAGAAAGGGGGAATTCTCACATCTTTTATTTAAAGATAGTTTTTAAAAACCAGAAACATGTCATCGTCCGTACCACCTAATTTTCATGTTCTGGGTGCTTTGCAAGCAGCTACCACCCATTTGTCAGTGGAGGCTTGAGTGTTGCTATGATGCTGAATAGGTTTTAGCGGAGCTTCCAGACTAGGACAGACTAGGAAGAAAGGCCTGGTGATCTACTTCTTAAAATCAGTCGGTGAAAACCCTATGGGTCACAATGGTCTGATCTGCAACTAATCATGGGAATGGCACAGGACTGAGCAGCATTTCATTGCATTGTGCAAAGGGTCACAATGAGTTGAGGCCAACTCGATGGTACCTAGCAACAGCAATAACTGTTTTGCTGAGATGTGTAGCCTACTCTACTCAGGACTTGATGCTGGAGAACGGCTGCAGTTCCACAGACCAAGCCTGGACACACCGTCCACTTTCTCCTTGCCCTCCTTACTCCCAGGGCAGAGCTCAGAGCTCAGCAGCTTCCCGGCTGGGCCCCCTCTTAGCGCTCATGGTGCACAATCTGCTACTTGGGAGCTTGACGGTTTAACTTCTTTGAGCAAAGGCTGTTCTTCATCGGACTTGAAAACTTGCCTTCGAAATGCAAGTTTGTTTAAATTGGTGGGAAAAACGCATATTCCAAGGCGTGCATAATTTTATGTGTTGGAACTGCTGGATCGCATATAGTGTACGTAACAGAAAAACATTTTATATTAAAAATATTCATCTTGAAAATGGATCTCTATTTGAAACCTCCATTCCATCACGTGGCAGTCATTTCAGGGTTCCTCCCTTTCCCACAAAGCTAAGTTCTCGGTATCTTATGTAAGCAGATGGTCCTTTTCCTCCCTGTCATCACCCAAGCCTGTTGGTTGGCCCATGCAATTCGCCACTGGCTGTCCTTGTTTGTGCCCACAATGGCACCTTCAGTCCCAGGAGGCTCTCTAGGCTTCTTTGGGGACCCCTCCTCTAGCACACAGGAAACAATCCCGCAGCTCCCCTCTGAGGCTCAGCCACACCACAGATGCTCAGTGAAGCTCTTACAGGCCCATCTGCCTAGACACCTGCTCAGCCGTGTGTCCCACACCATGCCACCCTGGGGGGTGGGAGAGCCTCGGTGGAGGAGCTAAAATCTCTAGTTGGGAATGGGAAACAGGTCAGCCCTGCTCTAGACCCATCCCTAAACTATCAGGATTTCTGTGCTTCTGCTCTTCCCGTGAAGTTCGGCCCAGGGAAAGATGCTACAACAGAGACAGCTGGTGTCTGACTCTCTGCTTTTCCTCTGCCCAGTTGTATGTGTGGTTTGGGGGCGTGTGTGTCCAGGGGTGCATGAAGCCTTGCTCTTCATCCTCATGCACAGAGATGGATTATCTAATAGAAAAGGTAAGCATGGTGCTTATGTTGCTTATCATCTGTAGTGAACAATTTCACATTTTTTCACCATAACAAAGATTCTGTTTCTAGGTATGGCTGGCGTCTCTCTCTCCCCCAACCTCACAGCACCTTCCTATAGAATCAAAACCTCTTTTCAAATGTACAATCGCTAACAGGGGCGGATGACCCAGTGAGCAAGGTAAGCATGGGCTTACTTGTTCTTACTTACTAATCTGTAGTGAAAAACCCATGCGAAATTGTTCAGTACAGATGATCTGGTTAGCAAGGTAAGCACTGTGCTTACATTGCCTATGGGATAATCCGTCCTGCTCATGCATTCACTAAGTCCAGAGTCTCCTTAGCTCCTAGGTAGTGTAAAGTGAAAGTCAAAGCTTTTGAAACGCAGTAGCCTTTCTCTTTCTACTCCCAGTCTCCAAGGCAACGGATGCTCCTGACTGAATAAGGGAAAGACAAGGGCCCAGAGGGGTTAATATCTCAGGGTGCTATCCCGTCCCAGAAAGATATGGCAAATTCCTTCCTTGGGAATTTGGAATTGGCATTAAAAGGTTAGCCTCTGTTGGGACTGGTCTTTTGGATGCAAGAGATACAAAAAAAAAAAAAAAAGAGGAAATTCTCAAGAAGCTTTTAAATATACATTAAAAAAAATAGAAATAGATAATCTTGTCATTGTTAGGTTCCATCAAGTTGATTTAGACTCACGGCAACTGCTTGTGACAGAGTAGAACTGCTCTATAGGGTTTTCTAGGCTGAAATCGTTACGGGAGCAGATTGCCAGGTCTTTTCTCCCGCAGAGCCGCCAGTGGGTTTGATCTGCCAACCTTTTGGTTAGCAGCCAAGCACTTAACCATGTTGCCACCAGCGCTCCTCCAGTAGATAATCTAGGCCATCTAATCTTCATTTTCTGAGGTGTGGCGTGGCCATGTTTTACCATGTGGATGAGTGGTAGATGGAGCTGGTCTGCAGAGCGAGAAGAGTGAAGCAGAGGCAGAGGTGGGAGATGGCTAAGTACTTGAGCATACCCTGGGGATCTGACTGCTCTCCAGTTCCTAGCTCCCAACCTGTCAGAGGCAAGCTGCATTCCTGTTATCTAGCTTTATTTAAGAAGGAGAAGAAGGAGAAGAAAATTTATTTTATTTTATTTTATTTTTTGCATAACTACTCAATAATGTTACTTACTATAAAAAAAATCCCAAATAAATAAAAGTAACTTTGCCTTAGACAAAGATGGATAAAGGCTTCCCGGAAGAAGTAATATTTGCAATGGGTTTTGAAGACTGAATAGGAGTTCACCGGGCAGGCATGGTGAGGAAGAACATTACAGCAAGACAGAAAAGCAGGCCTGCCCCTAATGGTGGGTTACTGAAAGGCCCAGGCCAGGAGTACAAAAAGAGGTCACGTACCATATACTCAAATACTTACAAGTTGTAAGTCAAGCTAACAAACTGTTAAATACAATATAATCTACTCCGACCTCTGACCTTGTCAAATTTATTTTTACAATGGCCTGGAAGGCTGAGTTCAAATTTTTAATTTTAGGACTCTTTGGAATTTCATGGAGTGTAATGGCTTGGAGCCCTATCCTTAGGTGCCCCTCCTCAGGAGCGTCTTTCCTTTCTTTTCCCACCCTCAACTCTGGACACTCTGTCTTTAGCCCAGGCCCCTGTGAGCACCTGCCTCTTGGCCACCATCCTGCATACTCCGAGGCCTGAGGGTATGCAGGATGGTGGCATGGTCTGCCCTCTGGAGGGAGTAAATGGAAAGAGGCCTGCACAAGCCCTAGAAGCAGGCTCCCTTCCTTTGGGCAGGGAACTCTGGAGTCCTCAGTTTCAGGAGTCGGGTGTGCGCAGCCTCTGAGCAGGCACGTGGCCCTGGCCCCACAGACTCCCTGCCCAGTGGAAGAGTGTGGCCAGAGGAGCTCTCTGAAGCACAGGGCCCTGGGCAGGGGTCCCTCTTGTCTAGACCCAAGGACAATTTTGCAGAAACAAAAAAACATGTACAACTGAAGTTGTGAAAAAACATGGTGGACTTGGGAGAGGTTGAGAAATTCAGTGTGTTCAGAACATGCGTTATCTGTGGCTAGGGTTAGGAGATAAAGGTAGGGCAGATTGTGAAGAGCATGGTGAACTGCATGGCCTTTGGGGTGGGCAGTGGCAATAGTTAAGCATAACATTATCCGTTATGTTTTAGTAAGAAAAGACTGGAGACAAATGTTGTCAGGGCAGTAGGGAGAACTTTTAAGGTTACTGGAACTTTCACAGGTTGCCTGAACTAAGGAATGGAGAAGAACCAGACTCGAGACATTTCTGACGTAGAGTTGACAAGATTTTGTGAGAGAGTCTAAGATAACTTTGACCTTTCCAACTTAAAAGGCCATAGGGATCATAGTGCATTGACCAAGGGAAGGAGTTTAGAGAAGGACGCCAGCCACCAAGTAAAGGAGTGGACATGCTGAGTTTGAGGTTCTATGATCGCAATTATAGCTATCAGGTGATTGTAAACAATAATAGAAATTATGGCTATGGAGCTTTGAAATCTCCTGCAACCCAAGTATAAATTCAGGAAAGATGGTGTCAGAGCATCGTGGAGAAATACTTACAAAAGAAGTTTCCCTGTTCAATACCTGCATTTTATAAGTGCTTGATTGCTAACGGGAAATTTTAAGACAATCAGTTTCATGTTTTGAGGTCTGCTTCTGTTATTCATACAATAATCCCAGGTCTTCTTCCATTTAAAAAAATAGCTCATGTAGTGGATAAAAATAACAACAATTTCCTTAGCGCAGTAACAGGGAACTTGGTGAGACAGCATGTCCTTAGCCTAGACTTTCAAAAGTAAACAAGTTATCTTTGACATCTTGTTTGTCTACCACTTTGGTATTTTTGGAGAGGCCTCATGCATAGCAACCACCTGCCTGTCAGTGTAGGCTTGCATGTTGCTGTAATGCTGAACAAGTTTCAGTGGAGCTTCCAGACTAAGACTGATGAGGAAAAAAGGTGTGGCAATCTACTTCTGAAAATCAGCCAGTGAAAACCCTAGGGACTACGACAGTCAGGTCTGCATCCAGGAATGCGCAGGACCTGGCAGTGTCTCGTTCAGTTTTGCACGGGGTCGCCATGTGTTGAGGCCAACTCGATGACAGCTAACACCAACAACAATAGGCATCTGATCCTTCACGTCTCACTGAATTTCCAAAGTATTGAGGTTAATTGAAACAAGGTGTATGTTTTCCAGGATATGCATTCTAGATGACTGAAATGCATTTATTTACTTGGTGAAAGCAGCATAGTGCCTCTAACTGGCTTCTCAGGAATTAAAGGGTTGAAATTTCAGGATCTAACTGGCCATTGTAAGTTGGCGATTTGGAAGTGGACCTACTGTCATATTCCAGCTAGTGCTCTGAATTGTTAATTTTTCAAAGGCTTTATTTCCCCAGTTAATATTTTCTTACCTTTTGCTTGTGGCAACAAGATGGCATGTTGTTATTTTCCAAGTTGCCGGGATTAATGCTCATTTTCTGGTTAATCAAAATCTTTTAAATAAAAACACTCCAAGTTCAGAGCATTATTGTACTCATTACCATTTCTGTAGTATCTTGCAGCTCAGCTATTATGCAAGGCTGCAGTCATTTTAACACAGCCCTTTTATTCTGTTTGTCTTTATTGAAGACTTGTGCTCATTAAGGGATTGTCTCCTGACAGCCCAGAATACTCCCCCAGACTCTCCTCCTGAACTGTGTGAAATCTATTTTGCATTTGTAAGTACCTGGGCCTTATAGGATCAGGTAAGTGACTGAATTCAAAGATAATTAAAAAAATTTTTGGTATGCTTTCTTAACATAAAACCATTTTGCCTTGTTCTTCAAATCTCTTCCACACTTCATTTTTTTGGTACCAAAAGCTTTATAGGAGTAGGGTTGGCTTAATTTAGGGGTAAAATAGAAGTGCTAAAAAGAATTCTATTTAGGCCGCCAGACACCCTTTTAGCTCAGTGGTGAAGTCATTTCCAAGGTTCACCGTTCAGCCTGGGAGTGGACAGCCCCATAAAACCAAATGGGACTAATGAGGTCCAGCAGCAGTCCAGGGACAAGGGCCAGAAGGCAGAAGGGGAGAAGGAAGCTGGTGATAGGGAACCCAAGGTTGAGTAAGGATAGTGTTGATGTGTTGTGAGGTTGTTAACCATTGTCATAGGGCAACATGTGTACCAACTGTTAAATGAGAAACTATTTTGTTCTGTAAGCCTTCATCTTAAGTGAGAATAGCAGCACAATTGGAAGAGCGTAGTCGATGTCACTGAACTGTGCATGTAGAAATTTTTGAAATGGTGTATCTTTGGCTATGTGTATTTTCACCAAAAAAAAAAAAGTCGAGAAGGGAGAGGGTTGACATGTTGTGGGGTTGTTAACCAGTGTCATGAAACAATATGTGTACTACTGTTTCATGAGAAACTATTTGTTCTGTAAGCTTTCGCCTGAAGTACAATAAAAAAAAAAAAAAAGAATTCTATTTAAAGTGAGTCAACAGTAGTTAAATTTTATCTTAAAAATATAATAAAAGATGTGTGTGCATGTGATATTTATCACTTGCTTTTGAAGGTGCTGTCCTAGTGGGCACGCCTTTTCCTTACATATCGACAGGCAGCTTTCATTCTGCAAACACTCACTGTTGGCCAGTTGGAGTTCAGATTCCTCTCATCCCTGTCCATTTCCGGCTGGACGAAGCACCTGTATATCCTATTTTAATAGGCGGTCACTGTCCCTCAGGACATTTTTGGGTGGGAGGATTCATTTGGGCATGCTTGCAACCCACTCCAACTTCAGTGATTCAGAAGCAGCTTAAACTACACAGGAAAGCCATTTCATGCTCAGATTATTCTTAGCAAGATGCTACATCCTTTTTTGAAGAAAGATGGGTTTAGAGGATTTTAATGGGTTTTCTAATAGCAAATAGTTCTATATTTACACACCAAAGAAATCTGTGGTAGAATCAAAGTGGGACAGGCCCGCTGCTCCTGAATTTCGATCCATGCCTCTCACTGACAAAGCAGGGGCTCCTACATAGACACTTTCTGGGTCTAATTGTACCTGAACCTGAAGGCCATGCCCTTGCATGGTTACTGGTGCGCTATCCTCCTTGGCTGTCTTTCAGACAATAGCTCCCATCTCTGTGAGGTGTTTTAGATGTGGCTTGCCTTAAAGACAGGAAGGGGGTCAGTACTGGACACATAGCTAGGAGAGAGTGAGTAGTTGCTTGGCCCATATATTAGCCACCTCTAAACTCTCCTTCTTTTTCATTTTTGTACTCTACCCCAGATTCCTTTGCTCACTGTCAGGCCTCCTCGACTTCAGCTTCTGCTCCACCTCACAGCCCACCACAGGACCGTATGACCATTGCAATGATTAAAATCCAGCAAAACTAGCGTGTCTTTTTCTTATCTCCTTGCCTTAGGAGTAGCACTGTAATACCCATTTCATACCTAACACTCCATCTTAGATGTCTCTTCACAAGATGTTTTAAAATACTATGGGATCCCTTTAGAACCTCAACAAATATCTATTAGCATCTCCGGTGTACCAGTGGGGAGCCCTGGTGGTGCAGTGGATAACAGCTATGGCGAGCTATGGCTGCTAACCAAAAAGTCAGCAGTTCAAATCCACAAGCCACACCTTAGAAACTCTATGGGGCAGTTCTACTCTGTCCTGTATGGTTGCTATGAGTCGAAAACGACTCAACGGCAATGGTATGTACCAGTGGGGTTCAATCTCCTTGTGAATGGGGTCACCATAAGTCTGGGTGACTTGATGACAGCCGACAACAATAACAACATGTGGGTAGCAAGTAGGCTTCTAACCTGGCTGGATCTACTGCTACACCCAAACATGTTCTTTTTGCTCTACTGCATTCCCTCTACCACTGTGTGGCTCATAATAACCACTCAGTGTACAGAAATGTCCATTTCTCCTGCTAAGGCAGAAAATCTGATAAAACATTTACAGGTGGACTGGTAAATTCTACATTCTCGGATATGATTTTCATCCATTTCAGTAGCATTAAATTTCAATAGTAATTAAACCACAATGTTTATAGAGCTTTCCAAATAAAAACTTAGCCTCACGATCACTCTAATTTTTACATCACCATCCTATTGAAGAAGCCCTGGTAGTGCAATGGTTAAAATCTTGGCTGCTAACCAAAAGGTCGGCAGTTTGAATCCACCAGCCCTGCTTGGAAACCCTATGGGGCAGTTCTACTCTGTCCTATAGGGTCACTTGAGTCAGAATTGACTCGATGGGAATGGTTTTGTTTGTTCTGGTTTTTTTGATTCTATCAAAATTCCTGAAATTATTTCTGAACCCCAGACAGAGTGCCCAATTGCTATTCACTTTCCAGGAATCATCATATTTTTAAGGTATTGAATATTACTCTCAGTTCCTCTTCCATCAAGGCATGTAATAATTTTTCAAAATGTGCTCCCCCTACCCTTTTACTTTTAATAAACGTAATTGAATCAGACCTGGGTAGGAACATCTGGCCCTGGGTTGCCATGCGGAGTTTTTTTGGTCTGGAGGGCACATTTCTTGTTCTAGGGTCAACGAAATAATCAAAACCTAGTCCCTGGGGAGGAAATTTTATGGTTCTCATTTATTTGATCCACAATCTACTAAACTCCATGCCATAGTCAATCAGCTGCAAAATACAGAAGGAAAGCGCAGCTAGTTTGTTCGAGGAAGGGTAAAATCCGTCGGATTCTGGGCTGGCAAAGTTAGAAACACATTGATTAAACCTAAGCTGGGGGCCCAGAGGGCTTCAGTGAAAATGGTCAGTAGTTGGGAACTCACTCATTTATTTTGCTCACAAACAGAAACTGCCTTTTGAAATGAGGAGATGAATCCCTGTTAACTTGGTTTCCAACCCAGGCAATGGTCTAGATTGACAGGCTCAGATTGTCAGAAAAGAACAGTGGGAGGGTAATGAAGGGACAGCACTTTAGAAGCGATGGGCCAAGGCTCGCAGAGAGAAAGCTTATGTTCACAGGCGCCCACCACTGCCCTGCGGCCACCCAGGGCCATCTCCTCCGTGACCCACCCATCTCAGCCCTCACATCACTGGGCTGGCCCATCCATTGATCTCTAATGCCTGCCTTGGTTAATGTAATTGGAATGTCAAAGAATAAAATGTGGCTAGTTACATGTTATTCTCCCTCTCATAAAACTCCCCTTGGACAGAGGGACTCAGCCTTTGATGAGGGCTCTCTCTGGGCTTCCAGAGAGCACTTATTCCTACATGTTCTCCAGGAAACATTTGAAGCATTGGAGACTCCAAGTTGAGCATGAATTTAAATGAGTGGTATCCAGGCCAGCAGGTTCTTGGGACTATTGTGTGGCCAGGGGCTCTAAGAATTTTTGCAAGCCCATAGAAATAGTCACTATCCAAGGAATCTTTATGTACTTACTCTCCCACCTGCACGCACACACTTGCATAATGATGCAGTGGGGTGGGAAAGGCCCTCTTTCCAGGGCTTGGCTGGGGAAACAACATTTCAAAGCCATTAGGCATACTCCCGTCTGCAGTTAAACTCTGGCCCATAGCTTTTAGGGGGCAGGAGCTATGTTTGTTTACTTATTGCTGTGGGGCCAGGGCCTAACTCAGGGCCTGGCACATGTTGTTGTTAGCTGCTGCTGAGTCACCCCCTACTCATAGCAAACCCATGCACAATGAAACAAAACACTGCCCCGTCCTGCTCTATCCCCATGATTGCCTGCGGATCTGAAGGTTGTGATCCATAGGGTTTTCATTGGCTGATTTTCAGAAGCAGATTGCCAGGCCTTTCTTCCTAGTCTATCTTAGTTTGGAAGCTCTGCTGAAACCTTTTCAGCATCATAGCAGTATGTAAATCTTCAGTGACAGACAGGTGGTGGCTGCACATGAAGTGCATTGGCTGGGAATCAAACCGAGGTCTCCCCCATGGAAGGTAAGAATTCTACCACTGAACCACTGCTGCCCATCCCCACACCTCTGTAGTCCTGGGCAGGTCATTTAATAACAATAAACCTACAAAAAGTAAAATATTATCACTTGCTCAAAATGGAGACCTTTGGGAGTGCTTGCCTAGCCATATCCCGGCTTCTCAAAGATCTGCCTTCCATGCAGTGCTGCTCATCTGCAGTCACAGAGGGCCCCAGGCTTAGAAGAGCCAACCCTTGGCATTGGCAAAAAACAAGCCTCTGGCAATTGACAGAATACCAACTGAGATGTTTCAACAAACGAATGCAACGCTGGAAGTACTCAGTCATTTATGCCAAGAATTTTGGAAGACAGTTACCTGGCCAACTGACTGAAGAGATCCATGTTTGGAACCATTCCGAAGAAAGGTGATCCAACAGAATGTGGAAATTATTGAACAATATCATTAAGTATCACACTCAAGTAAAATTTTGCTGAAGATAATTAAAAAAAGGTTGTAGCAGTACATCAACAGGGAACTGCCAGAAATTCAAGCTGGATTCAGAAGAGGACATGGAACCAGGGATATCATTGCTGATGTCAGATGGATCTTGGCTGAAAGCAGAGAATACCAGAAAGATGTTTACTTGTGTTTTATTAACTATGCAAAGGCATTCGACCGTGTGGATCATAACAAATTATGGATAACATTGCAAAGACTGGGAATTCCAGAACACTTTCTTGTGCTCGTGGGGAACCTACACATAGACTAAGAGGCAGTCGTTTGAAAAGAACAAGGGGATACTGAGTGGTTTAAAATCAGGAAAGGTGTGCATAAGGGTTGTATCTTTTCACCATAGTTATTCAATCTGTATGCTGAGCAAATAATTCGAGAAGCCAGACTATATGAAGAACGAGGCATCAGGACTGGAGGAAAACTCCTTAACAACCTGTGATATGCAGATGGCATAACCTTGCTTGCTGAAAGTGAAGAGGACTTGAAGCACTTACTGATGAAAATCAGTGACTACAGCCTTCAGTATGGATCACACCTCAACGTAAAGGAAACAAAAATCCTCACAACTGGACCAATAAGCAACATCATGATAAACGGAGAAAAGATTGAAGTTGTCAAGGATTTCATTTTACTTGAATCCACAATCAACGCCCATGGAAGCAGCAGTCAAGAATCAAACCATGTGTTGCATTGGGCAAATCTGCTGCAAAACACTTCTTTAAAGTGCTAAAAAGGAAAGACGTTACTTTGAGGACTAAGGGGCATTTAACCCAAGGATGGTATTTTCAGTTGCCTCATATGCATGTGAAAGTCAGACAGTGGATAAGGAAAACAGAAGAAGAATTGATGCCTTTGAATTATGGCGTTGGTGAAGAGTACTGAATATACCATGGACTGCCAGACAAACGAATAAATCTGTCTTGGAAGAAGTATAGCCAGAATGCAGATTAGAAGCGAGGATGGTGAGACTTCATCTCAACACACTTTGGACATGTTATCAGGAGGGACCAGTCCCTGGAGAAGGACATCATTCTTGGTAAAGTAGAGGGTCAGTGAAGAAGAGAAAGATCCTCAAGGAGATGGATTGATACAGTGGCTGTAACAATGGGCTCAAACATAGCAACGACTGTGAGGATGGCACAGGATCGGGCAGTGTTTCATTCTGTTTTACATAGGGTTGCTTTGAGTAGGAACCGATTCTACGGCACCTAACAACAAAAACACTTGGACAATTATACTGTCGCCATCTTGAAATTCTTCATAATTATTGAACAAGGAGTCTTGCTTTTTCATTTTGCAGTGGGCCCCACATTATGTGGCTGGCCCTGTTCCATGCATAGGGGTGCCCCATTGGTGAGTGAGCCCTCTGGAACAAATCTGGACTGAAGCTGCACTTCCTGCTGTTTAGTCAAGAGAAACCTGAGCCTTTCTCCAGAGATTTCCCCTTTTTTGCTCAAGGTTGTCTGGATGGTTTCTCTAACTCCCAACCAAACCTCCAGCCTGCTGCTTGGTTGATGCCTTCGAAACGTCAAAGAATCAAATGTGGTTAGTCGTTTTATTCTCCTACTGTGGCATGATGAACCAAGATGGGCATCTGACCCAAGCTGGATCCATCAGAACCTCACTAACAGGCATTTGGGACTGGGACAGAGAGACTGGACAATCTTTGTAACTACCTAAAGAGGGACAGTGAGGAACTTCAGGGGCTGTAGGGCAGACATCTTCTACCGTGTTCCAGTCCAGGGGCTGTCGAGCTGATTCTGACTCATAGGGACCCCATGTGTGTCAGATTAGAACCTGGGCTCCATAGGGTTTTCTGTGGTTGGTTTTTCAGAAATAAAGCACCAGGCCTTTCTTCTGAGGTGCTTCTGGGTGGACTCAAACCTCCAAGCTTTGGTTAGCAGCTGAGCACATTAACTGTTTGCACCACCCAGGGACTCCTCAAAGAAAGCTGTACTGCAAGTTGAGAAGTGGCAGACAAATGCACAGAGAGAAGCTGAGATGAGAGACTGTGGCCTCAGTGAGAGATGACCGAGCAGACTCCTTGGTTCCTGATGACTTTGCAGTTTCACTTCTAGTTCCCCTTGGAATGGAGCTAAATTTTCTGTCTTTGAGCTGTGAGCAATTCCCGCCTTAAGATAGTTTGAATGAGTTTCTGTAACTCAGTCAAACCATCTTCATCACGCTGACTCACTTTCTTAATGGTTGCAGTAAAGCGCAAAAGAAATGAGCGCTTCGTAAACTTTAAACCTACCTACAGCTGCTAACCAAAAGGTTGGCGGTTTGAACTCATTCAGTGGTTCCATGGGAGAAAGACCTGGCGATTTGCTCCCATAAAGATTACAGCCTAGGAAACTCTATGGAGCACTTGTACACTATCACATGGAGTCGATATGAGTTGAAACCAAGTCACTAACACCCAACAACAACAACACAGCCTGGGCATTCCATTGGTTATCTAACAAACTATGCTGGAAAATAACTACGGACTGGTAAATTTCGGTGTTCATTTCAAAATTGCATTTTTCAGGTACCCTTGTTCACCTTTTAATTTTTCTGAGATGGACTTATATCACATAGCAGCTGCCACAAAGTCGTGTGTTTAAAGTTATGTAAATGTTCATGGGGAAGATGCCACATTAATCATATAATTTGGACTAATGTGAATATTTTTATAGAATTATTAACATTTCAAAGATGTTAGACCTGTTTTGGAATTTAAAATAAGATTTATGGATTTGAGGAGCAGGTGAAAAAAAACATTAATCTGATTTCTTCTGACTTGAAACCAAGAAGGCTGGAACAATTGAAAATAACAGAAAGAGACTATGGATGGAATAGAAAAAGTGATTCAAAAGATAAGGAATAGAAGGTAATAGTGATGAACTTAGAAAAATGTGTAACTGACAAAATGGAAAAGCTTGGATTGGACAAGTCAATGGGATATGAATGAAATCAAGAAACAGGTATGTAGCTGAGATGCGTAGATCTTCTGGTACCTTATTTCTGGTGCATTCTTGCTTTCATTCGTTCTGTGGGCTCTGGACTCTTAGTTGCTGATGTTGTGGTGGGAACAAAGTAAAGAATATGTCTTTGTGGAGTTTACTTTCTAGTGAGATTAGAGAAAGATTGAAGTACCAGAAATTCATAGACCCGTAGCGGGGGAAGGGGAATAGGAGCGCCTTAGTCTCCTAGTGCTGCTGTAACACAAATACAAGTGGGTGGCTTTGAAGAACAGAAATTTGTTCTTTCATCGTTCTGAAGGCTAAAAGTCCAAATCAAGGTCTCAGCTACGTTGATGCCTCACTTACAGTCCCTGGCGTTCCTTGGTTCCTTGTCTTGTAGGTGATCCTCATGTGGTATCTATCTTTTCCAGTATGTGTGTGTCACTGTGTCTAATCTGCTTTTTTTAATAGCTTGGAAGTGATTATATTTAGAACCCACCCTCCTCGAGTGTGTTTTAATGAACATAACAAAGAAAACCCTATTTCCAAACAAGATTACATCTACACGTATTGGGGGGTAGGTTTCCAACACATATTCTGGGAGGATATAAGTCAATCTACAACAGAAGAGAATAATCCTTTCCTAAGCACCCCATTTCCCTGAAAGTGTCTCCACTGTTCAGGGTGCCAACCACATGCCAGGTGCTTTCCTTTCCTTATCTCGTTTAATCCTAATGGCACTCTCTGAGGCAGGGAGGATTTCAAATGCCCACAGAGGCCACGCAGGCCATGGAAAAGTGCACGGAGGTCTTGGCAAACCGGGTTGCACTTAAACGCTTCTACAGGGGCCTCAGCTGCTCAGCTCTAGCTGGTTCTTGCCAGGTGGGAGTTGGGGTTCACCACTGCCAGAGCTTTCATTTTTCTGGAGAAGCCTCAAATCCATAATTTATTTTGAAATCTTATTTTTTTTAAATGTTGAATCTATTTTAGAAGCTAGTATATGGCATCTGTGAAATGACATATGTACAAGATTATTCACTGTGGGGTTGTTTGTAATAGCGAGAGATGGGAAACAGCCTAAATGTCCACCAACAGTGGACTGATTCAATAAATTATGGTCTGTTTTACATGAACTACTCTGCAGCCTTAAAAAGCAGCTCCTTATGTGCTGATAGGAAACAAGCTTCTGTAACATATGGCTACCAAGCTTCATGACATATTGTTAAGTGAAAAAAAGCAGTGTGTGTGGTATGCTACCGTTTGTGTAAAGGTGAGAGAAGAATATACGTACATGTATATACATATCTATGTATACGTATGCATTTGTTCACATATAAATAGAATATTTTTGAAAATATATATGTATAAAAACCAGTTGTCTTTGAGTTGACTTTGACTCATGGTGACTCCATGTGTGTCAGAGTAGAATGTCCTCCATAGGGTTTCCAATAGCTGATTTTTTAAAAGTAGATCCTCAGGCTTTTCTTTTGAGGTGCCTCTGGGTGGACTTGAGCATCCAAACTTTCAGTAGGCAGCCGAGCATATTAACTGTTTGCACACCCAGAGACTTTCCTCAACCTCCCCCCATACTCTGTGACTAAAAGATCTCAACTTGCCTGGTGGTTTACTGCAAAAGGCCACTTGTCATGATCCCCTTTGTCTTGCTTCTGTGTACCGTGCATAACCTTCATGATAACCAGGGTCAGCTACTTGTCAAAATACAATTGGCATTTCCTTGATATATATGAGGTCTGGGTTTTCTTTAAGATTTTCACCATTTTGGGGGTGTGTGGTATTTCTGACTTTTACTGCAAAGCTAGGGTGTTGTCAGCTCTCCCATGTGTCCTGACATCTTCTGTATCGGTCAAGGTTCCAGCAGGAATCAGAATCCCACTCAAAAGTTCAACTGAAGAGACTTTAATGAAGGGACTATTTACAGAGTTGTGGGTGGGGATAGGAGCCCTGATGGCGCAGTGGTTAAGAGCTCAGCAGTTCCAGTCCACCAGCCACTCCTTGGAAACCCTATGGGGTAGTTCTACCCTGTCCTGTAGGGTCACTATGAGTCGGAATTGACTCACTGGCAATGGGTTTGGTTTGGTTTGGTTTGAGGGTGTGTAAGGGAACCATTAAGGGATACTGAGGTGCCTGGGTGGTGCAAAGGATCAACAAGCCAGGCTGCTAACAGAAAAGTTGGAGGTTTAGTTCTAATCCACTCAGAGGCACCTCAAAAGAAAGGTCTGGCAATTCTTCAGCCATTGGAAACCCTATGGAGCACGGTTCTACTCTGACACACACAGGTCACCATGAGTCAGAGTTGACTCAACAGCAACTGTTCTTTTTTATTTTTATTTTTTATTAGAGGCACCTGGAGGGAAGCAACAGGGAGAAGAAGCCTTTACAAATCCTAGACCAGAAGGGGCAGGAACAGTGTTACTTGAGCTTAGTGGGAGCTTGAGCCATGGAAAGGCCTCCTTCCCACCCTGCAGGAGCTATAGTCATGGGGGATCCCACCTCTACCCAAACCCTAGTGTGGAAGCAGGGAGGGAGTGGGGGCTAATATTCCAGCCTCTCTCTCCTCCTGCCCTTTGCTATTCTGCCTATGTCTTCCATTGGCCAAACCCAACCAGAAGCCAAATAGCAAGGGGGCCTCAGTAAATCAGTTTGCAAAGGCAACATCCTGGGGCACAGAGGACAGCAGGGCAGAACAGGGATCCAGAGTCAGATGGCAAAAGGAGAATGCAAGTCAGTGACCTCACAGGGGATTATCACTTTACCTAGAAAGTATTCTGAGTGGGACCTAGCCTATGGAGTGGGGGTTGGGAGGAACCCCAGTCATTGTCCTGCTTTTTTAATACCTAGTATTGGCAGCCATTTCCACTGAGCAGTCTATCTATCATCTGTTGTTGTGAATAATCTACCCATCTTCTACTTTCTAAAATTTCAGTTCTTTTTTTTTTTTTTTAACATTTCAAAATTTGAATTAATAAAAAAAAGCCTTCAAGGTTGACAAGGACTGGGATTGACAGTACTATGGCTTTTAGAAATCCCTGTTGTCCATTTAAATTTTAATGTTTCTATCATTTGTTCCTCAGTGTAAATTAACAGCCATGGCAGTGTGTTGGGTTTCTTTTCTGAAGTCAAGACTTTAAATTTAATTCAATAGCCAAGATTTACGGCGCTTCTACATTTCACACGGCAGAATCAATAATGTGACTGAAGTGAAGAAGATAAAAATTTATGGTATCTTGCAATTTAATGGTTGAAAAGATGCAATTGGAGAGATCATAAATTGTGAAGGAGTTTATGCTTCATTGCGCCTGATTCAGTGCTTGCTGTTAGAACTTGATTTGTGGCTATTCACAAGGTGTGATTAATGATCTGATCGATGCTTGCTTCAATGCAGTAAAGCAGTTGTAATGCTCTTCATTAGAATAAATAAAATAAATTGACTGAAGCTTTATAAAAACTGTGTAACATTTAAAATCTAAAATGTCATTTTTTTCCCCCGTTACAATTTAGGTTTCTTCAGGCAGTTTCCACCTACATCACATCACTCATTGTCATTCTTTTTTGGATATTATAGAAATCCATGTGGGTTTGGATAAGCTTTATGCAAAGCTCACTGAAGAGGAAAAAAAAAGAGTTGAATAGGACCTGCAGAGCTGGGACATTGTGGTGGCTGTGCTTTGCATCCACCCCATATGCATTTATCCTTCTTAAACACATCGAGTTTAAAGAAATCAAGACAGAAAATGACCTTTCTATTCACAGACTGGCCAAAAAACAATAAAAGTGGATAGTTTTCCTTTTTAAGTGTGGTGGCTATGCAAGCACCACTGTTGTAAGAACCTGAATGGGCACACACACGATCTTTTGGTAACATTTCTTTAATGTTGAGATTTTTGCGTGACCTGCTTCTATTGTCCGTTCATGCTATCATTTAAAAAAAAAGTGAGCAAACACGGAAGGGGCATGGTGGCCTTGTTGCCCTTGGAAAGAACGAAGTTAGTCTAGGTAATGCCTCGAGGGCCTTGGTGAGTCACTTGGGCTGGGGAAAGTTGCTTTCACACTTGTACAGAAATGCTTTCCAATTTGGGAACTTACACATCACAATTGTAAACTGGCTGCCTTGGTTTCAATATCAGTTCCTGCCATGTATTAATGTCAATGAAAGAAACTTCCAGCATGTCCTGGAGAGAGGTGCATGTCTCCAGAGGGCACATTTGCTGGGTTCATTGCCTGTGCTCTTTTCATCTTTTATTTTTTTATTTTTTTTTATTTTTATTGTACTTCAGGTGAAGGCTTACAGCACAAATAGTTTCTCATGAAACAGTAGTACACATATTGTTTTATGACATTGGTTAACTACCCCACAACATGTCGACCCTCTCCCTTCTCGACCTTTTTTTTTTTTTTTTGGTGAAAATATACATAGCCAAAGATACACCATTTCAAAAAATTTCTACTTGCACAGTTCAGTGACATCGATTACTCTCTTCCAGTTGTGCTGCTATTCTCACTTTAGATGAAGGCTTATAGAACATAATAGTTTCTCATTTAACAGTTAGTACACATGTTGCCCTATGACAATGGTTAACAACCTCACAATACATCAACACTATCCTTACTCAAAGTTGGGTTTCCTATCACCAGCTTTCCTGTCCGCTTCTGCCTTCTGGCCCTTGTCCCTGGACTGCTGTGCCTCATTAGTCCCATTTGGTTTTATGGGGCTGTCCACTCCCAGGCTGAACGGTGAACCTTGGAAATGACTTCACCACTGAGCTGAAAGGGTGTCTGGGGTCCATACTCTTGGGGTTTCCCCAGTCTTCTTTAGGCCAGTAAATCTGGTCTTTTTTTGGGGGAGTTAGAATTTTGTTCTACATCCTTCTCCAGCTCTGTCCAGAACCCTCTGCTGTGATCCTGGTCAGAGCAGTCAGTGGTGGTAGCCGGGCACCATCTAGCTGTACTGGACTCAGTCCGGTGGAGGTCTTGATAGCTGTGGTCCATTAGTCCTTCGGACCATTTCATCTTTTTTATTTTCCAAATGCCAGAAGTCACAAGTGACATGGTTAATCTTATGGACTCAGACTGTTTGTAACTGACTTATGAGTGCTCTGATCCCAACACTACTTGCAATCATAGATTTACACCAGCTCTTGGAGCTGGCAAGTTTTGCAGTGTGTTTCCAAGACTCAAACGAATTCCATTAGGATGAATCTGGAAATGTTTGATGTGGTGGCAGGTTCTTTTTCCCTTCAAGTCAAGGCCTTAAAAGGTGAAGAGCCGTGGGGGTAAGCCTTCTTGTTTGTCCCGTCACCCTGTGATTCTGCAGGAATGTGGCGGGGGGCAGGGGAGAAGGCCCCATACCTGGTAGTTCTCCACTTTAAGGCACCAATTCAGCTGGCTTTCCAGATTTTCCTTGTTTCCCTCAATAGATCCGTAACTCCTCCTGTGTCTTCACAGTGATTGAGCACCCGCAGTGTAGCATAGACCTAACTTCCAAAAATACTTGCAAATTATTTGCCCTTGACAGTCCTCATTTGAGTGAATTTCCTTCTGAGTTGGCATCAAGATATTAAACAGGAAGGGGAGCTGCATTCAAATTTCCCAAAGGTTCATATTATGTGTATTTTGGGGGTACTTCCTGAGTTACTTGAAGTGTAGGAGCTGGAGGATACAGACCAAGAACGCATTGATTAAAAATGACAAAATAAGGGAAGGAGTAGGAAGAATCAACAGAGTTTGGATAAACTAGAATTGTTCACCTCCATATGTGGGCTAGATATCTGGGCTAACAAGCACTAGGTTTTGACAGGAAATGAGAGACTGTGGTATTCCATTGCAGCTGTTCCTAAAGTTGGGAGATGAAGCAAACCTAAATCCCAGGAGTGTAGGTTTGTGTCTGTTATGTTCACTAGAACACATCCAGTGTCTAGAATAATGCCTGGCACATACAGCAAGCAATAAATATTTGCTGGATGAATGAGTGACTACATACATTTCTCTAAAGACTGCAGGCAGACTAAGCAACTAAGAAAATGTTAAGGGCCATCACTGAAAGCTATACAAATAAAATAGCCTGTTAGGATAGAGAAAATCTGAGGAAAATAGTAGGGGAAAAAAACCCAGCAGAAATTTAAATATGGTGTCTATATAGACTTAGGGATGTGGGTCTTAATAAACCATTGTACTTGTTTGGCTCTGTCTTAGTCTGGGTTCTCTACAGGAGCAAAACCAGTGAAACGTACGTATGTGTGTGTGTGTATATGTATGTATATATATGTGTATATATATATACACTCACACATATATATACATATATACATAGACTTACTTCAAGTCCCAAATCCATGAGTGTGGTCGCAGCCTAGAGACCCTTGCTGGCTCACAGGGTTGCAGGGGCTGGCAAATCCAAAATCTGCAGATCAGGCAGCAGGCTGGAGATTTCTGCAGGCTTATGTCCCAACAGCCAGAGGTCAGGCTACATGCAGAGTGCAGGGTTGGGAGAGACAGCAAGCTTTGCCAGAATATCCATTTATATACTAGAGGCAGGTCACACCCCTAAGGAAACTCCCCTTTCAACTGATTGGCTACTTACATCAGACCACAGAATGTAAGATCTTTACATTAGATTACATTATGGAAGAGCACCTAGTCCAGTGTCTGCCAAACCAGAGAATCATAGCCTAGCCAAGCTGACACCTAATATTAACCATCACAACTGCCTATGGCTTTCAGCTCCTCAAAATGACCTGGCTTCCAGTCAATATACTTCAGCAGTTTGTATAAAAACATTAGAATGAGAATTCCCAGCCTTTTTTGGAAGGAAAGGGGAGAGTGGGGATTGACGGGGAAATTCCAGTCCAAATATGTGAACAACTGATGGGAAGTTTTCCGTCAAACGTTGAGGGAGTAATTGAACCTCTCTGAACCTGTTTTCTTATCTGTAGTATTGGGGAGGACAGGAAAGATGTTTCCTCGGGTGTCTTCCAGGTCTTTTTATCTCTATGCCTCTTAAGCTTCCTCCCCACTTCTTGGATCATGAGTCCCACCCCACTACACAAGGATATATATTTTTTCCCTCTAACGCTTTCCCTTGGCTTCTCAAAGCACTGCTGAAATTTGACAATCCTCTAACCTATACCTAATGCATAGTAAAATTGGCTGGAGACCTGGAGTTTACATACGGATTTACAATGAAAAAAACAAAAACTTAAAACTCAATATTAGCTTAAACTCCTCGCAGAGTGCACCAGCCCTGGACCTCCATGAGGAGGCCCCATTGCCACTCTTACTCCTTGGCATCTGTCTGTCCCTTCATCCCCTGCACCCTGTCCTGCCACCATAGTGAGGGTCTTTGTCCATGCCCTCCTACCCAAGGGTGGGCCCCTGCTTTACTTTCTGGACCCAGCCAAGTGGAGGAGGAAAAGGTAAAACCAAACCAAACAGTCTTACTACAACTCAGCCCAAGCCAAAAACAAACTTTCAACACAGGGTAGTTTAATTATCCCTTGCCCCAAATATCTCCATTTCAGAATAGGTTTTTGGCTCTACATTTGCATAGCCCATTGAAATGTTTCATTTTGTTTTTGTTATATTTGCTCCCTTCAAAAAATGCTTTCTGGCCCCCAATTTAAGCCTCTGTCTTCAACGATAGAGAGAACCACCAAAACTTGGTTTGCATTTGAGATGTCAGAGATTGCAGAATTAGTATTTGACCTGTAGCCATTTCAGCAGCCCACGCCAAGCATGTAGCTCTGAGTAGGGTAGAGAGTGGGGCTTCAGAAGGCCTATCTTACTTTTCCAGGGAAAATTCCAGGAGTCTGGCCTTTTCTTCACCTAGGAAAATCATGTCTTGGCAGGTAGGTTTCATGAGAAGTAAAGAGTTTGAAGTTTCTACCCTGGTTTTGTAAGGGAGAGAAGAGAAATATGTATAGTTTATGGCTAAGATTTTCTTTTGGTGTCTAGTCTGTGTTGCTTCTAGTTTAGATGCATGACAAAAAAATAAAAATAAAAACAGTTTCTAGATGGCTGAGGTGTATATCTATCCAGGAAAAAAAAAAAAAAAAAGCCGCACTACTACTTTTCTGAACTTTTACCATTTCTGCCATGTTTTGGCACTGGTCATTGTTCCAAGGTCAGTAAGTGTGATGTTAACCTGTCAAAGTAACCAAGGAAAAAAAGATTATTATGTTCTTTGAAAATATAAGCACAACATAAATGCTTAATAATAAAAAAATCTCAGTCACCAGATCATCTCCATTTTCCTTCTCTCTCTAGATTGAATTTTTTTAAAAATAATATTTTATTGTGTTTTCAGTGAAGGTTTACACGGCAGTTTAGGTTCTTATTCAACAATTTCTACACAAATTGTCCAGTGACACTGGTTACATTCTTCACAATGCATGAACATTCTCATTATTTCCATTCCGGTTGTTCTGTTTCCATTAATCTAGTTTCCCTGCACCCTTACATTCTCATCATTGTTTTAAGGTAATTGTTGACAGTTTGGTCTCATATAGGTGATTTTTTTAAAGGAGCACAGTACTTACAGGTGATATTCATTATTTTGTGAGCCAGTCTGTTATTTAGCTACAAGGTGACCTCAGGGATTAGTCTTGATTCAAAGTTTGAAGAGTGTATCAGGGCAATAGTGTCAAGGAGCTCTCCGGTCTCAACCAGACCAGTAAATCATTTTTTTTTTTTTTAAGGAATTTGAAGTTCAGTTCCACATTTTTATCAGGGCCTATCAGGGTCCAACTATTGTGGCCCTGATTAGAATAGTCAGCAGTGGTAGCCAGGCACCATCTAGTTCTTTTGGTCTCAGGACGAGGCCATCTCTCCATTGAGTTTTGCTTATAGTTGCAAAGAATGTCATGAAAATAAAAACTTTGCAAAGCACTTTATAAAATACTTTCCCATATGCATTCTCATTTGGACCTCATAACAGCCAGTGATCAACATTGGTTTATTAGATCCATTTTACAGATGAGAAGACTGGCTTGCCTCTGGTCACCCAGCTAGGCTGTTGCTATCTTAGGACCCAACCCAGATTCTCCAGATCATCCACTGAAGTTCACCACCTGGCACAAATACAGCACTCTGCATTGGAAACTGCCGTCTGATTCTGTGTAAATCTTTTCTGTGGTATCACAGAACAGAAATTCAGTCCACTACCTTTTATAAATCAAAGTGATTCTTTAAAATACAGTTTTCCCAAAAGATTTAAGCTCGCTCTCACACAAACAGCCGTTTTATCAAGTGCTTTCTGAAAGGATGTGTCAGTTCCTTAGAGACCTGAGGTGACAGTTCACAGTGATTGCAGTCCTGCTTCCTTAGAAAGTTGTCATGATGTAGGGGACAGGTCTGCGAGGAAGAAAAGATCTCCTCCATTAAAACATCCACAGACCAGTCCTCCTTCTTGTTGTTAGAGCTTGCCAAATTTCTAACCCGCTACAATGCCCCGGCACTCTTTAGGTCAGTCTGAGAGGTATTTGCCTACATTCTAACGGTGATATATCTTCCCTTTAGCCGATCTGTGCTTGGTTTTTGGACTGCTAAAATAGAAACTTTCTTCCTAATTCTCTTCTCACTCCATTTATTTTAGAAATGAAATTGCAAGTTCATTTTCTTAGCACCCTTTACTACCTACATTTCAGTGACCCCATTATATAAGGCGCACCTATATGTTATATCATAAAATAACAGCCGGGTCAGGCTGAGAACAGTCACGGAGAATTCCTCCTTGTCCTGCTTTTTCTGAGTGGCCAGCTGATGTTGAGGGGCAAAGGTCCATGGGAAACCAGCATCAGAGAGGCTGTATACAGGTCATGCATGTGGGGCTGCTCTCATTAAGCCTCCACGGTAGCTGCTGAAGCGCTGGAGGCCTTCTCAGGAAGCTGCTTAGTAGATTGCTGAGGAACTCCTGCTGTTACACTTAGGAGTTTCTTTCCTTTTTCTCCAAGTTATCCCTTTATTAGAGAATCCTGCAAAACCAGGAGGAAGGAGAGGAGAATTTTCTGCCTAACTTACAGTCCTTCTGTCTCTCATTAAGGCCCCTTTCTCGTGTATTCTGTGATGTGAACTTGTGAACTCAGTACTGCTTACTTAGCCATCATTGTAAAATCAGCACTTAAAGATATCAAGTACCCAACAGCAGCCCGGCTCTCCGGAGGCAGGAACAAAAGCGCAGCCCCATTGTACTCTCCGTCTACTTGTCGCTTTTTGCTGCTCATAGTTGATGGCATTTCAAGGAATAGGAATTGGACTAGGGGATGCATTCTTACCCATCCTTGAGTTCCATGCATCATGGGTGAGGAAGCACCCTTTTGGTTTCTGAAATGAATTCTGAGCACTTAGTAAGAGGAAACGGGGTTTTACAAATCAGTTCTACTTTGAGCCACTAGGAAAACCCTCAGGATTACCAGTGTTGAACACAGTCAATCCGAGGCAATCAAGAATAAAGTAAAATAGGAGGAAGGATTTCAGCTTACGATAGTTCTGAGGAGCTAACTATTCTGGTGGTAGAAAAGGTTGGGGTTGGGGCTGTTCAGCGGGTGGGGATGAAAGCTGGGAAACCATGTCATTCCAGATCTTTTGTTCACTCTGCGTGACATGGCCCTGGACATGCCCCTCTGTACCATTTCTGTTTTCCTGGTGCGGTCTGCATGAAGAACCTTGAACTACTATGATCATGAGACTGTTGCAGATGACCTCTAAGAACAGGGTAGGGGACCTCAAACTGTGGCAGGCCAAATTCTGCCCACTGCCTGTTTTTGTTTAAAAAAAAAGACAAAACAAAACTTTTATTGGAACACAGGCTCATTCATTCAGGTACTGTCTGTCTATGCCTGCTTTCACACTACAATGGCAGTGTAGGTGGTCCCTTACAGAAAAGGTTTGCCAGCCCTTGGAATAGGGGGCTAGAGAAGGATAAAATGTACCTAGTGGATTTAGAATCAAGAGATGCAGTGTTACAGGTACTGTGGCTTTGGAAAAAATTACTCCAAAATTTAGTGGTATAAAACAACCGTTTCTTATGCTCATGGATCCTGTGGATCAGGATAGCGTGCAGCGGGGCGTTCTGTCTCTGCTTCATGATGTGTGAGGTCTCAGCTGGAAGGCTCAAATGGCTGGCTATGGGCTGGAAAGGCTGGGGCTCCTCAGGCCTCTCTCTCTCTCCCTCTTTGGTCTTTCCATGTGATCTCTCCAGCATTCTTACACGTTGGCTCAGGGCTACCAAAACACTTGTGTGTTTGTGCGTGGGTGCGTGTGCGTGTGCACGTGTGTGTGTGTGTGTGTGTGACAGAGAGAGAGAGCGAGGAAGTCCTATTACCTTTTATGACCCAGCCCTAGAAGTCATGCAGCTTCGCTTCTGCTGCGTTCTGTTGTTGGTGGCAGTTACAACACTCTGTTCAGGGTCACGGGCGACAGCGTAGACCCTACTTCTCCATAGAACAGTGTTAATGTTTCATTGGAAGAAGAGCATCCAGAAGTTACAGTACATTCTCATTATTCGTGGATTCTGTGTTAGTGAGCATGCCTACTGGCTAAAATTTCTCACAGTGTTTTGGCAGGATATCGCAGATGTGCACAATGCACAGAGGTTGGGAAAATCCCAGCTGAGGGAGAACAAGTCTGGTTTGGTCTTTGCTAATCCATCAGCACTCATGGGGATTCTATAGCGCATAACTACTTCAAAAAATTATTGCAAAATTCACCACAAGGGGTAAGACCCTGACCCAGAGGATTCTTGCCTTCAGAGGATTCTGGCCTGCTTACTCATCACTATCTGCCCTTCATTACCCACACATGACTTTTCTATTCTGAACACCATCCACCGGGAGGCTCTACTTGTAGGCACTCTGCCCTTACAGTCTAGCTTATACACCAACCAACCAACTGACCATTTGCCACTGAGTTGATTCCAACTCATGGTGACCCTGTGTGTGTCAGAGTAGCACAGTGATCCCATAGAGTTTTCAATGGCTGATTTTTTGGAAGTAGAGCTCCAGGCCTTTCTTCCAAGGCACTATGGGGGGACTTGAACCCTCAACATTTTGGTTAAAGTTGAGTGCCCTTAACTTTTTGCACTACCCAGGGACTCCCGGCTTCCTCCTACCTTTCATGTTATCATGTTCCCTTGGGTGGACTTTCCCTGTAGACCCTACTGAGCTCCTCAGTAGACCTTCAAACACATGGTGTTCTTTCTCAGCTGGGTCCACCTGCTTAGTGTCCTCTGCCCTTCTCTGGATTGATCTTTGTCCAGTCACATCTTTTAAGGCCACGTTCACATTTCATCTATGAGCCCTTCCCCTCCATCCTGTCCCAAATGAACTCTCCTTTCTTGCTTGTAGCATGAATGTGGCACTTAGCAAATGCTACCTTGATCAGGATTAGGAACGCTGGCTCATGGTTGTTTATATTCCTCTTGCATTTAGTCAACACAAAGTAAACATTTGTTGATGCTGATCTGCATAGTACCTTTTTCTCCCCTTAAATTTCTTATGGATGACCCTGATGCTGAGTAAACATATAAACTCTACCAGTTCACATTAAAATTCACCTAGGTTTATCTGATATTACTGAGAAATAAAGCAAAGAGGCACGTTACCTCATTCATCTGAAAACTGTAGATTCTGATCAGAAGTAAACGCAAGATAATTTTGTATTTCATAAGCAAGAAACCAAACTTTTACTTTTAAGCTGTGTGACAGACTCCTTGGTCAGTGCCTCTGCGTATTCCACAACTATAAGATTGATGTTTTGCAAGTAAAAGCCAAAGAGAAAGAGCAGAAAAAAGATCAAGAAATGGGGATGGAGAGAGGTGGGGCAGTTTGTCTTCAATGACTAAGAAACTCTTTCATCCTAAGTCAGCTCTATTTTACCTTGAAGAAAACAGCAACAGAGCTCCTTGTTCAGGGGATTTCTCCATATATCCTTCTCAACTTTCCAATTTAGGTGTGGTACATAAACCCTGCTGAACATTTGCTGAAAGGTGGTGCTTGTTTATGCTCTACTGATTTTCCTAGTTGCCTTGAATTCTCTTAGTTATTTTTCCAACAAAGTTAGGAATCCGTGTATCATGGAAGATGGAAAAAGATCATCTTTGCCCCCTACACACACACACACACACACACACACACACACACACACACACGAAACCTATTTTTGCCTAATTTGCCATTTCTGTGACTGGTATGTAATAGTTCCTCTCTAGATGGCCCACAGTTCATTAAGGGGTTGCTCAATTTATTAGGAACCAATCATGCATTTATACATTCTTTTATCTGAAGTGCACTTTTAAATGTTAGGCCATACGCTAATCAAGTTGACCGTGATATTGAGAGCACGTTCACATTGTTAAGGTAAATGACCCAGTGCACTTAGAGTGAAGACATATTTGAACTACAGTTTGCACTGCTCATCGCAATATTGAACAATTTCAGCCAGGGTGAGGATGCTGTTGGCAACAGCCTTGCGAGGATTCGATTAGCTTCACACTTAGAGCCAGACCCTCCTCACTTCACTATCACTTTGTCTTCCATGACACTGTGAGAAAACAGCAGGAAGAGGAGGCAAAATTTGGGACAGACAAAGGAGAATTTGGTACACTGATGAAGAGTCACATTTTGATAATTTCTAAGTAGTGAGAGCAGAGCGGATGTGTGGATGACCCATAATAGTTGAGAGCCTGAAAATAATGTATATTTATGTTTGGAACATACTTTGGTGCATGGTTTTAAATTGAGCGGAATTTGCTTTAAAAACAATAATGAAGCCGCACTGTAAAGACATCACTCAGGAGAAGCTGGAAAACTGTCTGTTTCCCCCATTTTGCCTTCTTGGCTCCACGCTTGCCTATATTCCACTGCATGCTGGGATTGACTCTATTGAATCTCAGACCCAAGCAAAATAGGAGTTTGAACTGAGCTGCTGCACAAAAGGAGATGGACAGTTAAGGACTTGCTTTCTCTTCTGTCTTATAAACAATGTGCTAAGCAAGTAATTTTGAGTAGGTAGAGAGAGTCTGTAAACCTGAAATAGCATGTCCAGGTGGCAATGTCCCCTCGTTGAGGCCAAGCTGAATGCAGATAGTCTCTGTGTGATCAAGGTTTCACTATCACTGTTTGATAGTTGAATGTACAGAAACCCAAAAAGAGTGGCATATTTGCTGAAGACTCGGGGTACTATGATTAGCCTTTTAGGAAATAGGTAAAGAGATTCTGAAACCCATTAAAGGAAATACAGAAGAAGGCATGCCAAGTCATATTTCTTGCCAGGCATTCAGTCATTATTCATATAAATATTGAGGTTGATAATACTCTCTTCTGATGTTCTAGAAGAGAAGGACAGAATTTGTCCCCCACTCTCACCCCACCCACCCACTTAACACCATTTTGCTTATTTATTTTTGCTCTGGATGCATGGATTAACAACCTTATAAGGGAATTTAAGTTTCAGTTACATTTCTGGACATTCTGGTTTGAGAGCTAGTCAATTTTGCTGTATAAATGCACATTCAACTTGGAAAAGAAGACAAAGAGGAATAAGCCGTGTGTGTGTGAGTGAGTGTATGTGTGTGTAAGAAAGAGAGTGAGAGGGGAGAGAGAGTGCCAGAGAGGGAAGAGCCTGCGAGACAGAATGGGATTCATTTTCACACTAGGGAGCTTCTGGAACTAGTCTCTTTCCTTGTCTCTGCATTGTCATATAATTACCATCACCAGATAATACTTGCTGAGCACCCCGGTGAGCTTGGCTCTGCTGACCATTTTGTACTTACTTAAACATCCTAATCATTGCTCAGTAGAGGCTTATGAGCTGATGAAGAACTTCCGGTGAATCCAGATGAGGAATGTCAAGTGACTGTGCTCTGTAATGGAACAAACATCAAACAGGGAGTGCAGTCCCTGGCTCTGCCCCAGTTTTCTCTAGGCCTTTAGGGAATTGGACCATGATCTCTAGGGTCCCTTCAACACTAACATTTTATTGTTCTAATTTACTATGTTAGTTTCCACTTATGACTAAAACTAAAAATTCTAAAATAAATCAAGGAAATTATGGTAAGTATGAACATAGTGCCTCTCATGTATTATCTCATTTCATCCTTATAGCAACTCACAACTAGCTGTTGGAATTTTTATCTAGCAGATGAGGAAAATAAAGTACTGGTGGCCACATAGTAAGTGGTGTAGCTGGGCTTTTCACCTGCATCATCCAGCTTCTGAGATTGTGATCATAACCATGGAGCTCTACTGCCTCCCCTCTTTCCCCAACCAATCAGAAATATCCTCCATTGTGTATTTTATGAAACAGCAGATCATTGAAGTATCCTGCCTTGGGGTGCTACTCCATGTTAGGGCTTTGGGACTATATGACATTTGATCTTCCAGTCGTTCCTTGTCATGGTTTCACCAGCCATTAGCTCTAACATAAAAATGCCATTTGCACAACGCTTTAGATTCCTAGTCACTAAATATGTCAACTGTAATCGTGCAGCAGCAAATTCTTCCTAAAACAGAAAACTGTTTATAAGAATTGCCATTAATGATAAACCTGACCTAGGCCATCCATTCTCTCTCGCCTGGAAATTCATCAATCCACAGAAAATGTTTCTATTCTTTCCAAACATTCAGCCACCAGTTGGGTTTGTTTTCTACTTCTGCACATTTCATTGAAGTTGCTGCCTGGAAAATAAATAACCAACCAGAATTATTTCTTTATGTTCATATTTATGAAATGATAATAATCAGATCAAACTGCCAGGGAAATTTCTGACAACTTGGTTTACATGAAAGTCCATCAATTTGATCCTTGAGTTTTTTTATTCTTGAGGCATTTTGGTAAAAATATTTGTTCTAGAACAGAACTGTTCTTTTCTCTGTGGGTCTCTTTCTGGAATCTCTATCCTGTTATATTGATCTATTGTCTGTCTTTACACCAGTACCACACTGTCTTGATTTCTGTATGTTTATAATAAATCTTGACATCCGGCAATGTTAGTCCTCTGACTAACTTTGTTCTTTTTTCAGAGTTGCTTTGGCTATTCTAGGTCCTTTGCATTTCCATATGAATTTTAGACTTTGCTTGTCAATCTCTTTTTAAAAAAAAAAAAGCCTGCTAGGATTTTGATTGTGGTTGCTTTGAATCTTTAGATGAATTTGGGGGAGACTTGACATCTTAACACCATTGAGCTTTCTGACCCATGAACATGGTATCTCTCTCAGTTTATTTAGATCTTATTTATAATTTCTCTCAGTAATGTTTTGTAGTTTTTAGTATACAGTTCTTTCTATCTTTTGTCAGATTTATTTTTATGCTATTATTGTAAATGATATTTAAATTTTTTCCCCAGTTGTTCTTTGCTATGTATGGAAATACGGATTTTGTACATTGATCTTGAATCCTGGAAACTTGCTAAACCTCTTTATTAGTTCTAGTAGCTTTTCTGTAGATTTAGTTGGATTTGATATAGACAATCATGCTGTATGCAACCAAAAGAAGCTTTACTTTGGTCTTTCTAATCTGGTGCCTTTTACTTCTTTGTCTTGCCTTACTGCACTGGCTAGAACCTCCAGCACACTGTTGAATGGAAGTAAGGAAGTTGAACATTCTTGTCTTATTCCTTATCTTAGGAGGAAAACATTCAGTCTTTTACCATCAAGTATGTTAGCTGAGGATTCTTCCCAGATGCCCTTATTAGGTTGAGGAAGTTCCCTTCTATTCCTAGTTTGCTGAGAGTTTTTCTTAGAAATGGGCATATAATAAATGTTAAATGCTTTGTCTGCATTTATTAAGTCGATCTTAAGATTTTTCCTTTATAGTTTGTTAATGCTGTCAATTACATTGATTGATTTTCAAATGTTAAACCTACCTTGGTCATTATTTATTAGCTTTTCATATATTGTTACACTTGATTTGCTAAAATTTTGTTCAGAATTTTTGTATCTATCAATGTTCCTGAAGGCTGTTTGTAGTTTTCTTTTCTTGTAAAGGCTTTGTCTGATTTTGGTATCAGGATAATGTTGGCATCATTATGTTGGGAAATATTATCTTCTTTTGAATTATCTGGAAGAGTTTGTGTAGAATTGGCATTATTTCTTCTTTAAATGTTTGGTAGTATTTACCGGTGAAGCAATCTGGGCCTAGAGTTTTCTTTGTTGAAACATTTGTAACTCGAAACTCAATTTTTTAAATAGACACAGGGCTATCCAGACTACCTATTTTTTGTTGTGTGAACTTTGGTTGTTTGTGTCTTCTAAGGGATTTATTCATTTTATCTAAGTTGTTGAATTCATTGGCATGAAGTTGTTCACAATATTCCCTTATGATCCTTTTAGTAGGCTTTGTAGTGATGCCACCGCTCTAATTTTTTACATTGTTAATTTGTATCTTCACTCTTTTTTCTCTGATCAGTCTGGCTAGAGGTTTATCAATTTGGTTGATCTTTTTAAAGAACCCACTTTTTGTTTCATTGGTTTTCTCTATTGTATTTTACTGTTCTTTATTTCATGTTTTCTGCTCTGATGTTTATTATTTCTTTCTTCTTACTTTGGTTTTAATTGGTTCTTCTTTTATAGTTCTTATGGTAGATGGAAACCCCGGTGGCATAGTGGTTAAAAGCTATGGCTGCTAACCAAAAGGTCGGCAATTTGAAGCTACCAGGCGCTCCTTAGAAACTCTAAGGGGCAGTTCTACTCTGTCCTATAGGGTCGCTATGAGTCAGAAGCTACTCGATGGCAATGGTTTTTTTTTTTTTTTTTTTAATGGTAGATGCTGAAGTTATTGATTTACAACCTTTTCTGTTATCTAAAATAAGCGCTTAGTGTTATAAATTCACTCCTACGTACTGCTTTAACAACGTTCCACAAATTCTGGTATGTTGTGTCTTCATATTCATTTAGTCCAAAATACTTTCTAATTTCCCTTTGGATTACTTCTTTGACCCAAGGGTTGTTTAGAATGTGTTGTTAATTTCCAAGTTTCTGACAATCGTCCATAAATCTTTTTGTTATTGATTTCTAATTTAATTCCACGGGGTAAGAGAACAAAACCTGTATGACTTGAATCCCGGTAAATTTATTAAGACTTGTTTGATGGGTCAGAATATGGTCTATCTTTATAAATGTGCCATATGTACGTGAAAGAATGGTGAACTCTGTCTTAAAAATCATTGTTTCATATATTCTGTCGTTGTTTTGGTTGCTTCAAACTGGAAGGTGAATCTTGGTTTTTGTTACTCCTTCTTGGCCTAAAGCAAAATTTCCCTGTACTATTTTTGTAATCTGATTTTTTTTCACTCTAAAGTATTTAAATAATTTATTTTGACATTAACAAATAACATCCATGGTATGATTTTAAATGGCTGCGTAGTATTCCATTTAGACCCACCAGAACTTTCTAAACCAATCTCCTATCACCGAGCATTTATACTGATTCCAATTCTGTCATTACAAACAATATTAGGATAAACATTCCTGAAGTTAGATATTTATAGGCTTCTTTAATTAGTTCCTTAAAAGAGATTCCTAGAAATGGATATCCTGGGTCAAAACAGTACACATCTTTGAGGATTTTTGTATTTTTGTCAAACTGCCCTCTAGAAAGTTTGCGTGGTCTTTGTTATTTTCCTCATTTCCTTGCTCCTTTGTAAATATGTCTAGCTTTCTCCCTTCCCTTTGGTTTAGCCTTTTCCTTGATCTTTCACTGTCCACGGCACTTTCTTACAAAATCCTGCAATTTATGCTTTCTCACAAAAGTAAGGGAAAGCCACAAAGATTCAAAATATGCCATTTTTCTGCCTGCTTTCATGACCCTCAGCACTGTAACAAACTTGTTTCAAGATCTTGCTGTCCCCAGCTGGTGTTTGCTCTCTGGTGTCTACTCTCCCACGGTTCTCCTTTCCAAGTTCAGGCTTTATGGCTCAGCTAAAGTAAAATGTCACCACTCTGGGAAAACAATGAGTGACTGATATTTCTAGACTGAGCCAGACACTGGAGCATGACAAGGACTGTTTTTGGTCATCAGAGGAGGATGGCTAGAAGTAATGGTTTTCTTCTCTCTCTTTTTTTTTTTTTTCTGCAACTCTTTCTTGTCTCCAAAATGTGCTCTGACTAAATCTTATATGGTAACTCTCTGGGTGAGACAGAGAAACCTACAAGAGTTTCATGCCTCCCTCACAGCTGGTGGAAAGACTGAATTCTTGGCAGCTGTTACAAAAAGGAGATCAAGAGTCACCGAGGGAAGAAACATGTGGCCTTGGAATGAAGGATTCATGATGGGACCTCACTCACAGGCAACTCCTATTGAAATGGAATTTTCAAGTCTGCAAGCAAAGAACAAGGCAGCCACACAGGGGATAAGACTGCTTTCTTTTTAAAAACTACAAAAATATTCTGTACTTATGGGAGATAATGCTGTAAGATTTTAAACTGCTTTGGTGATTATAATTAAAAGAAGGTGGGTTCTTATTGTGTTTACTTCTATAACAATGGATGAGAAAATATCCAGTGTATTTTCTTTACTCCTCATCGCAAGGCATGTGCGCCTCTTGGGAGCACGAGGTTCTGGAACAGCCAGTATGAGATGCCATGGGACAGGACATGGAATGGGCTGGGAGAGGAGGGCAGCTGTCTTTGGAATCAGACAGATGCGGTTTTGAATTCTAGCTCTGCACTTAGAGCCGTGCAACCCTGCACAGCTCAACCTGTTTAAATCTAAGTTTCCTTATCTGTAACATAGGGATAATATTCCAGTCAGAAGTTGTTGTGAGGAACAAGAGAGTGAATGCAGGGTGTTCATAAAGGCCAGAAACATAGATGATGCTATTTTTTTGCAAACTGGAGATACTCTTGATGACATCATGTGTCCAGGATTATGATGTTGCTATTGCTGTTATGTGCCATTGAGTTGGCTCTGACTCATGGCAACCTTGCGCATAACAGAAGGAAACATCGTTTGCTCCTGCACCATCCTCACAATAGTAGGTATGTTTGAACCCATTGTTGCAGCCACTATGTCAGTCTACCTTGTTGAGAATCTTCCTCTTTTTGGCTGACCCTCTGCTTTACTAAGCATGATACTTTACCAAGCAGGATTATGGTAACCCCCTCTGTGGAGCACTTATCACTGGGCACAGAACAAACACTTGATAAAATGCTTCCTATTAAGGTGGCAAAATAAATGCATTAGTATTATGCCTCTTTTTAGCGATGGGAATATAATTTTATTTCTTTTGGGACATCTGACTGAATAATTCGTAAGTGATTTGCTTATTAATATAAGACAGGGAAAATGTGATTTAAACCTCACTGTGCTCTGCGAAGGTGGACGCTCGTATGGGTGTCTAGTTCTGCAGACCCTTGCTATTGATAGAGAGGAAGGCTCTTGTGTTTAATTGAGCCTTGTGGTGGGTCTGGTGCTGAGTTCGAGGGTAGGACTAGTGCTCTGGATGATGGAGGGATGATGGAGGGAGGAGAATCCTTGGGTGGTCCTATGAGGGATGGGAAGAAATAGAGGTGGGAGAGGAGAGGGGAAAGAGGAATCAGCAAAAAGATTCCTGGCTCTGTGCTCTTTGTTGTGGCAGCCTATGGTGAATCTAGCTAGCAGAGTGGCCGAAAAGTCTTAAGACTGGACGTACCCAATATTCCATGAGAAGCACTGGTAGCGTAACGGTTAAACACTTGGCCGCAAACCCGAAGGTTGGGTTCAAACCCACCCGGTGGCTCTGCAGGAGAAAGACCTGTCAATCTGCTTCCATAAAGACTGCATCCTAGAAAACCCTATGGGGCTGTTCTACTCAGTCACATGGGGTCACTATGATTTGAAAATCGACTGGACAGCACACAACAACAGCAATATTCCATGTATAGTTGTTGTGTGGCTCCTCCATCACCCAACATCTTTAAGGAAATCTGTCATTCACACTGGTCTTTGTCACTTCTCTGCTCAGACCTCCTATGGATCCTCTTCTGAGCCCATCTCCTCCCACCTTCTCCCTTTCCACCCATATCTAGCTACATAGCCTCCTTTCTGTTCTGGGCCAGAGGAGAGCTATCCTGAGCCCCTGAAAAAATAGGCCCACTTAGCAACCCTTCTCTCTCCTTGTGGTGAGCAGAGCATTCTGAGGGAATGCTTGCAGAGGGCATGGCATCCTAGTTTCTCCTGACAACACCCAACATGACACCATTAGAGACAGAGGACAGGTGGAACTGGAAGATAAGGAGGGTGCCGGGTTCAAAACAGTGTTGTTCATCCCCTTCTCTGAGTTTTGCCATGGCCACACAGGCCCAAGTTAACCTAGGTAGTTCAAGAAGAGCAGCCTCCGGTGGCCTTTTATGACATTCGTAACTCTGTGAAACTAAGGAGAGGAACTTCAAGCGTATCTGGAACTTCTCTATTCCTCCTCCCCAACCTACAGCTTCCTTACTCCAGCCTCAAAGTCTCTGGTGCTTGGACTCTTGTTCTGACTTAGTTCCATCCCTCTGCTTAAGCTCTAGTTCTCTTTTCTCTAAGACTAACAAAGATAGATTCTCCTTGGCTGGGAGAGTATGATGCCACCTAAATAAAGCCAGAACTTTTGGTTCATCTAAATCAATGGTGTTTTGGAAAATTTATGGGGACATTTTTAATTGTCAAAATGATGGCAGGGATGAGACGCCCTACTGACATTTAGTGAGCGTGAGGAGACAGGGATGCTTTAGTCTGGCACAATGAAAATATGCCACACCTCCTGCTGGACTTTCAAATATCCCACTGGATATTCACACAGGTGACACACATATTTATAATTACCTGAGACTAGAACCTACACCCTTTTATGTGTAAACATGAAGTATATTTTGTATAGTTTTAATAATGCTTTATATTGTGTAAATCAAGGGAAGGCTGTACTTTGTGTCATTTGGAATATGACCAAAAGCTACATCCAGTTTTGGAAAATCATACCACCAAATTGTAACACTGCTCATGGAATGTAATGTGTCAATACAACAACTCACCTTCCGTCTCCATTTGCAGTTATCACACCAATGGCCATTCTACGTATAGTTGACAGCAGTATCCAGGTCTGAACATCTATGTGTTGAAACATAACTTATGTTATTATACACCACTTGCCTTTTTATTACACCTTTACATTATACTTAGGGAATTTTATGACTTGAAAAAACTCTGTGTCTGAGTAGGTTGAAACTCACAGTTAAAGGGGATATCATAAGATATTCATTATGGGCATTGGCCCTGGTTTGATAGGTTCGAGATCAGCTGGTCTAGGAGCTCTAGAAGGCTCAACAGGGTTGTTCATGGCTGTAAATGACTTGCTTTATCAACAAGAACAAGAAGTTTACAGAAATGTGCTTACCTTTTTTTCTCCATCTCACTGTCTGTTGTCGCCTCACTCCCAAACCTCCGTTTGTTGCCACTGCCCACTGTCACAAAGTGGAACAACAGCTTTGGTGACTGTAAATGGCCTTATTGGAAACAATGGACAGGCCCTGCTGGTTTCCTGTTTCGGTCCCTTCACAACAAGAAGCAATTTTCACGCCTTCCAAGTCTATATTTCACCCCTTGTGGTGTGGAGCCAGAGTGAGGTCAGACAGCTGGAGTGGAGGTGAAGGTATAAAGTTCACTCACTTCGAAAAATGTAGAAAATGTATATATTTAACATGTAAGCCACTGGTGCCTCCTGGTTTTCTGTGGGCTGATATAGATAATAGCGCATTAAGGGACTCCTACATTTTGCCTCTTATTTGGAGCCTTTCAGAAAAAAACAAAAAACATCGGTTCTTTTTAGTTTTAACCACCTCTCCACATTTAAATTTTATCTCTGATTTAAGCTAACATCCTACCTCATTTCTGCTAGCGATATGACTGTTTTGTGCGGTGCGAAGGAAGCGCCTGGTGAGATAAATAAGAATCTATGTCTACGATTTCAGTTTCAAAGAAGTTGGTGCTTTTTCTCGGGTTAAAACTATTGCCACAGTATTTACTCAGTTTTCCAATTATAATTCTGATCTTTGTGGTAGGATTTTAAATCCTGCAGCTGGAAAGGTAGTTTAATATCATTTCTCTTCGTTTATGTCCATGTTGTATTATTTCAACATAGTCACACTGTAGCTGAAGGATTTATGTTTATAGTATGCCGTTTATATTTGAAAATGTGCATATAGATATTGCAAGAATGCTAATAACTGCATTTCACTCTATTTTCAGTGACAAGAAAATGCAATATTCCACCACATTGAGTTACAAAAGCTACATAATGTAATCTTACTGGAACATTTATTCAGTGGCTAATCTCTGCACTGTCAAAAATTGTTCATTGTTATTGGAAAATTAAGACTATAACAAGCCTCACATTGGTGTATTTGTAACTGTTTTACATTTCTAGTAGTTAAAGCTAACATAATAAATAATTCATTTTTTTCTGTCTTTGTTAGAGGAAATGATTAAAAACAAATCTAGGGGATTTACATTATTATTTGAGTCCTGCTAATTGCCTAGACACATATCTTTCAATAGAGCTTTAACATATGCTTGTATATCTCTTTTCTGGAAACAGAATGCCATACTATAGGCAGCTCAAACTGTCTATATGAGATATTCTAAGCATTTGTTCTTCTTCTTCTTCTGCTTCTTTTTTTTTTTTAATGGTGCATTAGGTGAAAGTTTACAGAGCAAACTGGTTTCCCATTCGGTAGTTTGTTCATAAAGTGTTCCACGACCTTGGTTTCATTCCCCACAATGTGTCAACATTCTCTCCATTTCTGCCCTGGGTTTCCCCATTTTCTTTTGTCTTGATTTTTACTCCCTCCTACCTTCTCATCTTTACTTTTGGGTGGATAGTGCCTTCTGATCTCGTATAATTGATTATTCTGAGGAGTACATTCCTCTCAGGTGTTATTGCTTACCTTATGTGCTTGTGTATTGTTTGGATGGGAAGTAGTCTCTGGGAGTAGCTTCAGTTCCAGGCAGAAAGGTGTCTTAGGGCCACAGTCTTGGGGGTTCCTCCAGTCTCTGTCAGACCAGTAAGTCTGGTCTTTTTCGTGAATTCAATTTTTTGTTCTACAATTTTCTCCTGTTTTGTCCAGGACCCTCTGTTGTGATACCAGTCAGAGTGCGTGGTAGTGGTGGCCAGGCACCATCTAGTATTTTTGGTCTCGGGGTCATGTAAGCTATGGTTCATGTGGTCCATTGGTCCTTTGGACTAATTGCTCTCTTGATTCTTTGGTTTTCTTCACTCTCCTTTTCGCTGGACGGGAAGAGACCATTTATTGTATCTTAGATAGCTGCTCGCAAGCTTTTAAGACCCCAGATGCTACTAACCAAAGTAGGATGTAGAACATTGTCTTTATGTACTATGTTGCGCCAATTGACATAGATGTCCCCCGAGTCTATGGTTTTTTGTCTTTCAGCCTAGCAACTTCATCCCACGAGGTTTGGTTATGTCTAAGAAGTTTCCCTGACTATACCCTTTGTGTACTCTAAATGAGCTACACCTACAGTCATATATGTAGAAATATCCACCACCAAACCTATATCTGCCAGTGGGTGTGTTCCCTTATGTCCTCCCACACCTCTTGGAGTATCTATCTACCTATCTGTCCGTTTTAAAATTACTGTTTGCTAATACTATTCCTGCAGGATTGTCTAAGCTATAGTAGTTACCATAGCTGTCCTTTATTCTTGCGTTCCTGTCAGTGTCCTCTCTTGCCTTGGTCATGTGGTCACTTCCCCCATATTATGTATTGTCTTTCCCTTCATAAGCATTTGTTCTTCGGTGCAAATAAAGCCAATTATGCTGAAGCAGGGTCCATTTTGGAATTGGCAACATAGGTCTAAACCAAAAAACTAAACAGGTTGCTGTTGAGTCAATTCCAACTCATGGTGATCCCATGACATAGTTCTGTTGTTGTTATGTGTTGTCAGGTCAATTCCAACTCGTAGTGACTCTATAGGACAGAGTAGAATTGCCCCATAGGGTTTCCTAGGCTGTAATCTTTATGGGAGCAGATCGCCTGGTCTTTTTTTCCACGGAGGGGCTAGTGGGTTTGAACCTCCGACCTTTAGATAGTAGCCAAACACTTAACCATTGTGCCACCAGGGTTCCTTGACGTAGGTCTAATGTCTAATAAATTTTTGGGATATCAGAAGATCCTGTAGTAGCTAAAAACCCCTCCAGTGACTATATAACTGTTCTGCTTATTATTGCTGAGTTACAAATTACCCAAAATACAGTAGCTTAAAACAACTACAATCAATTTCTTATCTCCCATGGTTTCTGTAGGTAGAAATTCAGGAAGGGCTTGACCAGGCAGTTCTTTCCTACAGGTGAAGTCAGACAGTGGCTGGAGTTGGGTCAGGAGAGGTCTGGAATGCCAGGGGCTGGATGGGCATCTCTCTATCTTCTTGTAGTCTTAGCTGTCTTCTTGTGGTCTGTCCCTGTAGACTAGCTTGGGCTTCCTCACAGCATGGTGACCTTACAGCAAGTGGACTGCTTCCACGGCAGCTCAGAGCTCCAGTGTCAGTGTTCCAGGAATGAGACAGAAACTGCCTGCCTTTTCCAACCTAGACTGCATGTGTCCTATGCCCATCATCAGCAAGCCAATCCCTGTGGCCATTGGATTAGGGATGGAACAGTCCCTAAAGAAAGAAGTGAGAGTGTTACACGGACAACTATAACGTGCCTATCACAAGGACTCTCAGATTAACCTCTTCCTTTCTACTTCAGCTGCTACAGCCTTGATGCCTGACTAGTCTTTCTTTTTTTGATACATCCTTTATTATTATTTTTCTTATGTACTTTATCTTTTTTTTTTTAATTGTACTTTAGATGAAGGTTTACAGAACAAATAGTTTCTCATTAAACAGTTAGTATACATACTGTTTTATGACAATGGTTAACAAACCCACGACATGTCAACACTGTCCCTTCTCAACCTTGGGTTCCCTATTAACAGCTTTCCTGTCCCCTCCTGCCTTCTAGTCCTTGTCCCTGGGCTGTTGTGCCCTATTAGTCTTGTTTTGTTTTATGGGGCTGTCTGCTCTTTGGCTGAAGGGTGAACCTCTGGAGTGACTTCATTACTGAGCTAAAAGGGTGTCCGGGGGCCATACTCTCAGGGTTTCTCCAGTCTCTGTCAGGCCAGTAAGTCTGGTCTTTTTTTGTGAGTTAGAATTTTGTTCTACATTTTTCTCTAACTCTGTCCGGGACCCTCTGTTGTCATCCCGGTCAGAGCATGGACTAGTATTTCTGCCTCTGGTCTTGCTTTGCTCTAGTTCATACTATATACTCAATCACCAGATTCAAAACATCACTTTGATCATGCCACTCTGCTGAAAAAACCTTCAGAGAATTCCTGCTCTCCAGGATAAAATTTCACACACCCAGTTTAGCATTCTAGGACCTCCAAACGCTGCTCAAATCTGCTCACACTCCCAACCTTCTCTCCCGCTTCTTCCCTTCAGAAGCTCTCTACTCTAGCCACATGAGTCTATTCTCTCCTCACAAAACTACAGTATTTTGATCCTCATGCTCTTGCTCCCACTGTTTCCTTTACCTGGAAGGCCCAGTTTACCTTGTTTCTGATTCTTATTCATCCTTTAGAGGCCATCCCAAGCCCTGCCTTCTCTGTGAGGCCTCTCTGACCATCTCACAGCAGAGAAAAATTGTGATTCTTAGAACAGCACAGAATCACTCAGATTTTTACCCTTTTCCCAGGATAAAACCTATAACTCTGTTGACATTTTCTCACAAAGCCCATTTCTCCCTCTGTCTAATCATCTTGTTTGCTCTTTTCTTGTTCTTATCAGCTTTATTACTTTTTATATTTTAAAAATCTAGCAAAAGTTCCATGAGCATGCCAGGAAAGGCATACAGCATCGGCGGTAAGAATTACATGAACTCTGAACAAAGCAAGCTCACAGCCCAAGTTTGTCATGGATTCAGTAGGAATGTGAGTAGGTTCAGGGTGGGTCCCTAAACTCATCATCTGTCCTCAGAAGTGCTCTGTCAGATTCTTTGTTATGGATTGAATTGTGTCCTAACCCTCAGTACCTGTGAATGTGAACTTGTTTGGAAATAAGGTCTTTGAAGATGCATTTAGTTAAGTTAGCATGAGGTCATACTGGAGTAGAGTGGGTCTTAATCCAGTATAAGTGGTGCCCTTACAAAAAAGAAGTGGTGTCTTTATAAAACAGAAGAAGAGAGACACACAGGGGGGGGGATGGCCCTGTGAACATGGAGGCAGAGATTTGGAGTCATTCATCTACAAGCCAAGGAATGCCAAGGATCGCCAGCTATCACCAGAAGCTAGAAGACAGGCATGGAACAGATTCTCCCTCAGAGCCCTCAGAAGGAACCAACATAGCTGACACCCTGATTTTGGACTCCTAGCCTCCAGAACTGTGAGACAATAAATGTCTGTTCTTATAAGCCACTCAATTTATGGTACTTTGTTACAATAGCCCTAGGAAACGAATACACTTGTTGAAAGAGGATCTGGGTTGTGTAGACAGCTCCAGCCCACGGTAAGCCCAAGATACAATACTAAGTAGACATTGGATCCAGAGGAGGGTGGCTTGGATAATTTTATTGTAATTTCCTTTCAAAATGTGAGACAATAAAAGGTCAGGAAAGACATTTGACAAATGAAAGAGAATACATTGTTAACAATTCTTCATTTAAGTTAGCAAACTTGGAGAAGGGATGCTTTGATGGATTTAAGTACTCCTTTGGAACATTTTCTCCTGCTGTAATAATCTATTCCATTGTGTTATAAAGTAATTATAATCACCACTCAGTCTCTCAAGTCAGAGCAGGAGAAAAGAAGTATTGAGAGCAAGAAGTATCGGAATATCTTAAACACTCTGGCTTTCTGCTTTTTAAGAACTAGAAAACAGCATCTCTTTACACTGTGATCAGTGGGGAAAACGCTTCCAGTATTTTTCATGATTGTAATAGAAAGATGCACCAATGAGGAGTGGTGGAAGACAGAGGAGAAAAGGGGCCAGTGGAAGACTTACCTGGCCAAGAGAGAATTAGTAATGGTGTAAAACAGAGAAACAAGCCTGGCCTCCAATGAAAGCCCAAATTCTCCTTTCGTGGGCCACACTGAGAAGGTGTCCTGGGACTCTCATTCTTACTATGTTCCTGCCTTTGGCGGGAGAGTGGGTGAAACAGCAAAAGCTATGGCCAGGCCAGTGGCTTTCATAGACATAGAAGAACAAGAGATCGTGTTTGACATAACCAGAGAACAGATTCGTGACCTATTCCACGTTCTCATATATGCAATGAAGTTCCAGGAAATTCTGGGGAAGAAACACAGATGCACTTGCAACACAAGGTTTCACACACCCATTTAGGAAAAGGGAAAAAGTGTGGCTGCAGGATAAAAGGATGGGCTTTGCAGGCGGAGATAGCCCAGAATTTTCCAGATCCTGTATTACAGTTCTCACACAGTGTTTAGTGTATCTGTTTTCTCTTGAATAAACCTCTTGCAGAAAATTTATGCAAGAGTATTTGTTTCATGTTTTAGATATTTAATGAAACTAATAACAGGGCATTCATGAAGGATAGCATGGAATATGGGACACAGCAGCAATCCATTGTAAAACAGAAATGATGCACTCAGAATCTATCCCAAGCAGATCTGGAAGGCATAAGTAAGTTATATGGAAAGGTAGCCTAGACTCCCATATCACCTACATTTGTTGCACCAAAGCCTCTCCCTCAACTTACCCCTCTATACTCATAGGGCTGTTCTCTTTCACCAGCTGAAGGAAGAGGAGAGAGCTTATACCAGGCCCACTGATGGGGCAGTACGGCTGGCTTGTGCTAGCTGAAATGGGCTTCTGCTGCATTGCAGCCTTGCTCACAGGTGGTTCTGAAGGACAGTGGTGAAGCAATATCCTCCCCGTGTACAGAGCCACGAACAGTACACATGATTGTTCACTTCTTATGGGGAAAGGTTAGAAAGGGACTCCTGGTCAGTGACAAATGACTGGACTGGGTAGTCAGGGGCTTGCAAGGAATAAGATTGCAGTATTGGAGAAACAGAGCACTATGGGAAGAGATGGGTGGATGAATCTATGGGATCTTTGTACTCACCAAAAAGCACCCATTACGGAGGAGGTGTTACAGGTTAAATTGTGTCCCTCAAAAAGACAGGTTGAAGTCCTAACCCCCAGAATGTGTGAATGTGTCCTTATTGGGGAATAAGGTCTTTGTAGTTGTATTTAGTTAACATGAAGTCATACTGAAGTATGACTGGCATCCTTATAAAAAGAGGAGAAGAGTCACAGACACAGACAAATGCAGAGGGAAGGCGGCCATGTGAAGACAAGGCATAGACTGGAGTTATGCTGCCATGAACCAAGAAACAGCTGGGACCACCAGAACGTGGAAGAGGCAAGGTGGAATGCTTCCTCCTTTAGAGCCTTCAGAGACAACACCCTGTGAACACCCTGAATTTGGGCTTCTAGCCTCCAGAACCGTGGGAGAATAATTTTCTGTTGTTTTAAGTCATCCAGTTTGTCGTACTTGTTACAAGTAAGTCCTGGGAAATAAATACAGAAGGTTCTCAACAACCAGGTGGGCAGTACGACTCTTCCTGTGAATATCAGCCAGGCCTGTTCTCAAGCACGTGGTGCCAAGGAACATAGTAGGGTTACTTTGGGCTCATCAGGACAGTAGAACACCAGGAGGCTCTCATCCCTGACTAATACATCACTACCCTCTTTGTCACTTCAACTCCCTCAGCCACTGGCCAGGCTTGAGCTGAGAGAAGGGAGAAGCTTTAAACTGGATTTGATCGAAGTATACAAGTAAGTCTTGACTAATTTAACTCTGAAAATTACTATGTCTGAATGAGATTTTTATAATGAAAACTTTGGGGATATACCTGAGATGGCATTAAGGGTAGAAAATGACTGAAAGTTGTGGCTGGAGAAAAATAAAGCTATTTTCTGTTTGTACTTCATCAAGTTGAACCTTTTCAATAAACAAGTTATAAGTGCATTACTCAGAAATGTGGAGGAAGATCTCAGAAGAAACAGCTAACAACAAGAAAGAATTTGTCCCTAGGAAGCATTATTTGGGGTTGGAGAATTTTTTTCTCACCATGAACTTTGTGGTACTGTTTGATTTTTAAAAACTATGCACATATGGGAGCCCTGGTGGTGCAGTGGTTAAGCACTATGGCTGTGCCTTAGGCTGGGTTCTCTAGAGAAGTAAAAGGAGTAAATCAAATAAACATATACATATATATATACATATATATGTATATATATATACACATATATATATAAAGAGATTTATATCAAGTAAACAGTTCACTCAATTGTAGACGCTGGAACATCCCAAGTTTGTGGATCAGGATACAGGCTTCTCTCGATTCACGTAGCCACAGGGGCTGGCAAACCCAAGATTGGCAAGTCAGAGAGCAGAGCTTCTGCTCACAGGCTGTAAAGATCAACAAATCTCAAGATCAGCAGATAAGCTCAAGTCCCAAGAACCGGAGGTCAAACAGGAGGCAGCTGTAGGATCCAGAGTGAGCAAAAAGCTACAATGTCTGCTTATATTCAGATGCAGGCCACACAAACAAGGAAACTCCCTTTCAGCTGAATGACTAGTCACAGCAGATTCCATCATGGGAGTGATCACATATAAACACTGAGAATCATGGACCAGCCAAGCCGACACATAATCTTAACCATCACAGACTGTTAACCAAAAGGTTGGCAGTTTGAATCCACCAGCCGTCCCTTAGAAACCATATGGGGCAGTTCTATTCTGTCCTATAGGGTTGCTATGAGTCGGAATCGATTTTATGGCAATGGGTTTGGTTATGTAGATATGAGATTTTGATAAGAAATAAAAACTTATTTACATAAAGCAAATGTTCTTGTATGGAAGGGATAGGGAAAGGAAGGCTGGCATGGAGTACTTAGAAAGGTGGAATGGTCTGTACTTAAATTACACAGCATAATTTTTGAACTGGACAGCCATTGGAATCATCTAGTACAGGTTTCTTAATCCAGAATGCATGGGTAGGGAATCCATGGATGAGCATCAAGGATTCCATGAATCTCCTTGAAGATTTTTTGTAGAAAATATTGTGTATATGTACATATTTTTGGGAGCAGGGAAGAGATCCTTAGCTTTCAGTGGATTTTTGAAATCCAAAAAATGAGTAAGAACTATTGATAGGATGTCATTTATGGAAAATAATGACAAAAGGATCTGTGTATATTTGTAAAGAAAGGTTCATCTTTGGTAAAAATGACTGGAAGGATACACGGCACCATGTTGTTTACAGTGGTTACCACTGAAGGATCAGGGCAGTTGGGTGGGAGTCACTGGGGGCTTTCACTTTACCTATATTGTTCGGATTTCTAAAATAATGATGGTGTATTAGGTATTATTTTGTTGTGTTAAAATTTAAAAACTCCTGATCTAATTGATTCTTCTCATTTTACAGTTGAGAAAATGAGTTCCAGAGATGTGACCTAATTATCCAAGTCACACAAGTTATTGCCAGAGGGGAGATAAGAAGCAAGTTTCCTGCATTCTAGCCCCATATTCCATCCAGCGCTTCAGTGGTATTGCAAGCTGATTGAAAGGCCTCTCTGCCATCCTTTGGGTTGATCCTTCTGCCAGGGACATTTTGAGCTATTAAGTCACACCATGTTTGTACATGCAGTTACCTGAGCTAAAAAGTGTTACAAATATCATAACAACACCTTTGCAACTTTTTACATCTGGTTAGAAGGAGGTAGGAAAAGAAGTGGATTCACACAGGGTTTTGATGTTAGAAGTGCAGGGGCACCATTAGGGGGATGTGGGGGGTGAGGACTGCACCTAGTGACACTGTCAGAAGGGATGTCTGTAAAAATATCCCTGTGGCTATAACAACAAAAGCATTCTCTGTAAATCCAGCTTACATGTATTAATATACCTACAAGACTAAAACTATGCTAATTTACTTTTTGAACCTTCTAATGCGCTCAGATCAGAGCTGTCATTATTACCAAATTACAACGCTGCGTCGAATCTCGTGATTTTGTCTGCACGTGCTACAAGCACACCCTGTTGTTTTTGTTTGCTGGTGTTTTTATAGTTGCTGATTTTTTTCAGATTTTCTGGTGTTTTAACTACAATATTGTGGTAATTAGTATTCTTGAAACTACATCAATAACTTTTTTGAGAATGAAGTAGTAATTAAAGGAAAAAAAGGAGTGATATATGAGAATTACGATTTATAAGTAACATTAGTAGAAAAAATGTTGCTAAGGATTCTGTATGGTCTGGTACAGGAGGAGGACCATGAGAGGGTGACCCCATGAGTTACTGCACTGGGTGACATCAACCCTAGTGATGCCACTGCAGAGGTGTTAAAAAAAAACCCAAGCCATTTGCCGTCACGTCCATTTTAATTAGGAGACCCCATGTCTGTCAGCGTAGGACTGTGCTCCATGGGGTTTTCAATGGAAGTAAATCGCCAGGCCTTTCTTCTGGACTCCAACCATCAACCTTTTCCATTATCAGCCAAGTGTATTACTATTTGCCACCCAGGGACTCCTAGAGGCATTCCAGAGCTTTTGATTTTCACACTCTTCTTGTTCCCACTAGATCATGCTGCCTGTCCCATGTGAGTAGTAGTTCTAAATTATACCTGATGAAGTTCAGAAACTACTCATGCATGGACAGCATACCCTGAGTGATGAAGTGTCGGGACTCTGGAGTCAGACTAGCAGGTTTGAATTCTTTTACCACTTACAAACTGTGTGACTTGTGGAAAGTTACTTAACTTCTCTGGAGCTTCAAGTTTCTCATCTGTAAAATGGAAATAATAATACTGTCACCTTTTAGGATTGTTGTTATAATACGTGTAAAAGCACTTAGCATTGCTTTGGCATAATCCAGTGTTAGCTGTTATTCTTATTGGACAATTCTCCCAAAGGGATTTCTTTTGATGGGCTGAATAGCTTAGGCAACAACACGAACTCTACATGTAAAAATGGAGAGTGCCAGGGAGCACCTGCTCAGACTAGCTCCAAGTTCTGCATTTCCAATTAAGGGCAAGACATCAAAGAGAAGTATTTTAGGGAGATGTTCCTCACTGCTCCACTTTTCCCATTGTTGCCTGTTCCCTTGTGCACAGATCTCCTGCTGCTCACTTACCTTATGATTTCAGGGGAAAAGAAACGTCCAACAGATGCTGAATCCCCAAACAGTAGCTGTGGGGAAGAGGCAAACTTTAAAATCTCTTCCAATCATAACCAAGGATTCCAAGTTTATTGGAGGACACATTCCAAAAAATCCTTCCAACTCTATCAGCCTCTAACTGGCTATAACATTTGCATGCCTCCCTAGCACAGGGGATCCCCAACTTCAGGGAGCATGAGAATTAGTTGATGTGCCTGTAAAAGTGGAGATTCCTGGGCTGTGTCCCTTGAAATACAATTCAATAATCCTAGAAGAGCTTTGGCTAGCTTAATTTTCCACTGTGCCTTTTGATCACCTGCCACAGACTCACCTGTGGATTTGTTTAAAAGTATAACTTCCTGGATGATTCTGATAAATATTTAAGTATGTGAACCAAGCTTGACCTCTTCTGGGGCAATGAAGTTACAAGGGAGTCATTGTGCTGTAATAACTTTGGTGTATACCAGTTACGAGTTGCTGTTGAGTTGATTCTGACCCATGATGACCCCAGGTGTGTCGGAGTAGAACTGTGCTCTATAGGGTTTTCAAAGGCTGTAGTTTGGGAAGTAGATTGCCAAGCCTTTCTTCTGAGACACCTCTGGATGGGCTCAAATCTCCAACCTTTCAGTTAGTAGCTGAGAATGTTAACTGTTTGCACTCTCAGGGACTCCTTTGGTGCATAGGGAAACCAATTGTAACAATTCTTCCATCCCTTTGACTAAAAAAAAAACCAAACCCATTGCCATCAAGTTGATTCTGACTCATAGCGACCCTATAGGACAGGGTAGAACTGCCCTATTGGGTTTTTAAGGAGCGCCTGGTGGATTTGAACTGCTGACATTTTGGATAGCAACTTAACTCTTAACCACTGTGCCACCAGAGTTTCCTCCCCTTGACTAGTGAGGATCAACTCTCAGAAGGCTAAAACTTCTGCCTATTTTTCCCTGTAGGAGTCTAACTTGGTAAGTCAGAATCTTCCTTCTCTCCTTGAACTATCAGGCTATTGAGCCAAGAGTTTCTTTATGGTGTTGATTTATCAAATAAGTCACATCAATCTAGGATTAGCCCAGTCAAGAATTTTGTGTTATTTATTGATAACTTTAGTTAAGAAGAGCTCGTAAAAATTTCAATACTTGACTAACACAAGTGGAGGGTAACATTTTTATTATGCAATAAACTCTCATTCCCCAGCATAGCAGATAAGGTTGCATGAGTGCCAACGGATCCTTGCAGTGATCAAATTTGTTACTGTTCAACATTTCAGATAAAATTACCATAGTGAAAACCTTTTTGCACAAGTTAATGAGACTTTAAGTGAGATCAGCCAGGAAGCAGATCCAATCACTCACAGAAAGTCTAGTGTGTAACTCCAAGGCTCTCTGGTTTAAAAAACAGAGTGCTCAATGAGAAAAAGACCAACAACCCAATAGAAAAATGGGTATAGCACTTGAAAACAGTGCCCAACTTCACTCACAATTAAAGAAACGAAAACTCTGAAAGACCATTTGTCACCCCTCAGATTGGCAAAGATCAAAAAGTAGATAGGCAAGGGGCCTGGATATTTTTGCTGAGACTATAAATTAGAAGACAGTTTTTTTTAATGGGGAAGTTTGGCAGTGTCTGTCAAAAATTTAAACGTGATGAAATAGACTCAGTAGTTTTAGGAATTCTTTCTACTTTTAGGATGTATGTACAATGACAATTGTTGTAGAATTGTTTATAGTAGGAAATGACCGGAAACAATCAAAATGTCCATCAGTAGGGCATTTGGTTGAATATATTTTGGTATTTTCATACGATACAGCGCTATTCATTTGGCCACTAAAAACAAAGAGTCATATCTAAACCAACAAATATATAGAAAGCTCCAAGATCTGTAGTTAAGTGGAGGACAAAAAATTAACACTTATGTTTCAGGCACTGTTCTGAAGCTGTCACATACATTAAATAATTTAATCATTAAATCATATGAAGTATGTACAGTTAATATCCGAGTTTTACTGATGCGGAAAGGAGCCTGGTGGTACAACGGTTAAGCGCTCGGCTGAAAACTGAAAGGGTGATGGTTTGAACCCACCCAGTGGCTCCACAGGAGAAAGACCCGATAATCTGCTCCCTATGAAACGCAGTTCTACTTTGACCCACGTGAGGTCGCCATGAGTTGGAGTTGATTCAACAGCAACTGATTTAGTGAGCTCTAATGAGATAATTCAGGCACAGTTGATGATAGCGAATGGAGTGAACGACCTCTCACCGTCCCTTCTAGATTCTCATCTATGTTTTGACTCGGAGGCTGCATCACGGGTCAAAGGAAACCTGAGGCCACTGGTAACTTGGCGGTAGGAAGCCAGGAGTTCTAAGAGCCTATCTCTCAAATGCGCTGCTTAACTGTCAGCTTAGGGTAGGTACAAGGAGACAGCTTGAGAACCGCTCCCCTCCTCTGCTCCATCCTTATGTTTCTGTTGCACAAATGCAGCAAAATGACTAGCAATATTTTCATTGAAAACATGCCTCATGCAAATCAGTTTGGTAAATATGGAATTTAGCCTTTATAAAAGAGCACCTGTTCCCCCCCCTCCTCCATTTAATTTTTGCATTCAGATGTGCTCTGCTCTAGTGTAAGCCTAGCCCCATACGCTGTTACAAGAACAGACTTGTTGGGTTTGAATCCAGTCTAACACACACTCCTATTTTCCAAGAAAAATCTTCTCTAAAAATTAGAGGCACCTGCATGCTAGTTTCGTAGTTGCCCTGAAGAAATTTGTAAAATATGAAAGTGTTCAGAGTTGATACGGACTTTTTATGGGGTGAGGAGGGGGCAGCTAGGCAGAAAGAAAGGTAGCTCCTGGTCTGCCCTAGACCTCCGTGTGGAGCAGCGGCTGTCACCCCACTTCCGTGGTGTGGGAATGGTTGGGTTAACTGTTATTCTTTACTTAGGAACGCTGGTTTTAACTCAGTTGTGGCTCCAGGCTGGATGGTTTCCTTTTTCCCTCACCATCAGAGAGAGATTTTAAAATCACAAACAGAACCTGGGGAGAGGGGGCCCAATTTGACACCTTTGAACCTTGATGGTGCCACTTTATAGATTCAGATTTAGAGGGATTGCAGGGTGGGGATTTGCAACCCAGGAGAGCTCTTTCAGTTCCTTTCATAGAGAGACACAGAATCAGAGTTTCCTGAAATGGCATGTTTTTGTGTGAGACCTGTCAATAGAAATATCAAACTGTGAATATACAATTGAACTTTATTATCCTTTTTGATTTTGTAACTACATAGGTATGACAGACAGAAGCTGATTTTAAAAGGAACTCACAATTGCCAGCGTGTCACTTGTATGAATCCCACGGCTGGAAGTTTTTCTGTAAATCGGCATCTTCAGGTAGGGGCTGTGCGAGTGACTCCCACTGACTCTTGAGATACGTTTTAATTAAGGAACGTGAAGTCTCTCAACTTTCCGTTTCAGAGTGGAAGTGCCCTTGTGTTCTGAAACACGGCTCTGGAAACGGCATTGTGGGGCTCTGTATTTACTCTGCACAACTTTCATTTCAAAGATTCTGACTTTGTGAGCCAAAGGTTTTTTTTTTTTTTCTTTTCTTTTCTTTTTCTGTTTATCCCTGAAATGCACTGAACCTGAAATTCAAGAGTCCAGCTGTGCTCTTTCTGCCTCTGACATCGTTAGGAAGCCAAAAGGTGGAGAGCTAGCCTTCAAACGGTCGACCTCAAAATGAAAATCTCGCCCCACTGAGGATTCAGAGAGTTGGGGCCGAGGCCTTGCCTCACCTGCGGTATCAGGAGGGTAAGGCAAAGCACCATGCTCTTCCTGGTGTTCCCAGTCACCTAAAGTAATAGCAAGTGTGGCTCCTCACATCGCTCATGCATGACACTGATTGTCTAATTCTTTCCTCACCATAGCCTACATCTTGGTTAAAGAGAGAAGTTCACATACTCGGTGTAAATGAAGTTGATTTTAAGGATGCTTTCAATTTAAACCATTTAAGTGGCAGTTGTTAGAAGTCAGATGAATTGGTAAAGTGGAGCATACTAGCTAAGGGTCACAGAAACCAAGGCCAAGGTTAGAGCGTGACCCGAGATCAGGTATTTAATTCATTTCTGCATCTGTACAATAAAGAGGCTGGACCAGAAATTTATTTAAAAAAAACTCTTTTGGTTCAAAGATTCTGCTACTGCAGTTAGATGTTGAGGCATCAATGGAAACACCAACCTAAATAAATAAATAAATAAATAACCAGTTGCCGTTGAGTCGATTCCAACTCAGAGCAGCCCTATAGGACAGAGTAGAACTACCCCATAGGGCTTCCAAGGAGCGGCTGGTGGATTTGAGAACTGTGACCTTTTGGTTAGCAGCCGAGCTCTTAACCACTGTGCCACCAGGGCCCGCAATGGTAACACAGAGGATGTATAAAATGCAGCCATTGCCAACGACTTTCTCCAAATGGTGATGGGACTTACCTCTAGGAGGAGAAGAGGTGTCTTAGTCATCTAGTGCTGCCATAACAGAAATACCACAAGTGGATGGTTTTAAGGAAGAAAAGTTTATTTCCTCACAGTCAGAGTAGGCTAGAAGTCCAAATTCAGGGCTTCAGCTCCAGGGGAAGGCTTTTTCTCTCTGTCGCCTTCTTCTCTTCAGTGTTCCCCTGGACTAGAAGCTTCTCAGCGCAGGGACCCCGGTCTAAAAGGCGCGCTCTGCTCCCGGCACTGCTTTCTTGATGGTATGAGGTCCCCCTGTCTCACTGCTCACTTCTGTCTTTTATATCTCAAGAGATTGCCTCAGGACACAATCCAGTCTTATAGATCCAGTCCTGCCTTACTAACACAACTGCCACCCATCCTCCCTCATTAACATCATAGAGGCAGATTTACAACATACAGGAAAATCACACAGTACCAGGAATCATGGCCCAGCCGAACTGCTATACACATTTTGGGGGGACATAATTCAAACCATGACAAGAGGGGACTAGGATTGTGGTGATGGACGAAAGGGATTTTAGCTTTATCTGAAATTTGTTTTTTTTATAAAGAGAATATACTCTCATTAATTGTGCAGTTAATCAATTTGCTGTCCAGAAAACTCTTAAGTTTGAATGGACTTACATACCCGCCTCCAGCAAGTTGCAAAACAATGCATATAGTATGGTATTATTCATACAAAATGTGCCCACACATATAGCTATTCTATATATTTTATACAGGCACATACCTGGATGTAAGTTTGCAGAAAAAGGTATGGGGGTATAAATACAAAGCTGATAGCACAGGTTACTTCAAGGGGTGGGAGGTATGTGTTGGGTGATTGTTTAAAGGTAATTTTAGGTTTATCTGCAATGAATTTAAAGTTTCATAGGACGAATTTATTCATATACTTCTTGTCTAATGAAAGCAATACCATTTATACATATAAGATTTTAGGGCCAAGCTACGTATGCATGTGTGTGTGTATATATATATGTTACTACACACACACATACGCACAAACATCCTTTGCCCAAATTAAGAATTTTCAGCATAATTGGAGAAATTCCAAATGTGTGAACACTCAGCTGGAGACTAATCCTCAGGCAGCGTGTCAGCAGACTCAGCTCTACTCCTTCAGGAAACCTTCCCTAACTAGTATACTTACACTGGCTTTGCCTTTTTTTTAACGCTTACCTTTAACATATCTCTTTTCACCCTCCTCTTCTCCCTCCCAGGGTCCCTTTGGGTTCCAGGCTTTATAGACCCCTAGAACAGACACTAGGAGCCCTAGTGGCACAATAGTTAAGCTCTCGGCTGCTAACCGAAAAGTTGGCAGTTCGAAACCACCCGTCAGCTCCGTGGGAAAAAGACCTGGTGTGATCTGCTTCCATAAAGATTGCAGCCAAGAAAACCATATGGGGCAGTTCTACTCTGCCACATGAGGTCGATATGAGTTGGAATCGACTCCATGACGCCCAACAACAACAAACACAAATACTAATCCCAGCATTTCATTCAAGGTTTAAACCTCCAAGACACAAGCCTGAGCACCTTACACCTTGCTGCTCCTGTTCTGGACTCTAAAAGCTACCTCTCCTGCTTCTCTGATGTAAGTATCACCTGGTGAGCCTGCTAATACTAAGTCCCCAGGCGAGTCTACAGTAACTGCATCAGAATCTCTGGGGGTGGGGACCAGGGATCCTTATTTGTAACAAGCACCCCAGGTAAGGCTTATGTCAGGCACAGTCGGAAACACTGCTGAGTTCTGACATGACCTCCACATTATACCAAGGAGAGAAAGAAAGCACATTTGTCTTCCATGTGGGATGCAGTAAAAATAGTAGACTCTCATACACTCATAGATCCTTTCTGGGAAGCAACGTGGCACTATGCATCAAAAACCTTTAAAAAGCTCATAGCCTTTTATGCAGCGATGCCACTGCTAGGCACCCTGATGAAAATAATCAGAAGTGAAAATAAAGATTTACGCATAGTCATCATGCGGTTGCTTATGGTTAAATATGAAAACTGTTAAATGAAGTGTGATTCTTCCATATAGTGGTATTATATGGCTATCCAAAAAAAAGAGGGAGGGGGAGTTTTTAAGTACAAGGTTATGCTTATGACTACATATTAAGGAACTTATCAGGAATCATAAGTGTGATCTTTCTGTGACAATAAAAAGGCAGAGGAAAAAAGTCTGAAAGAATTTAGGAGAAAGACAAGATTAGCAGAAAGAGAGGTCCTAGAGAGAGAGAGATGGGAAACACTCATGGTGCAATGGTAGAATTCTCACCTTCCACGCAGGAGACCCGAGTTCGATTCCCACCCAATGCACCCCATGCACAGCCACCACCCGTCTGTCAGTGGAGACTCGTGTATTGTTATGATGCTGAACAGGTTTCAGTGGAGCTTCTAGACTAAGATGGACTAGGAAGAAAGGTCTGGCTACCTACTTCTAAAAGTAAGCCAATGAAGAACCGTACGGATCACAACAATCCACAGCCAATCATGGGGATGCACAAGACTGACCGGGCAGAGTTTCATTCCATTGTGTATGAGGTTGCCATGAGCTGGTGGGGGTGGGGGTACGACTCAAAGGTAATTGATAACAACACAGAGAGAGAGATGCCTGATAAACACAGAGTTAATTGCTACAAACCAGTCCTCAGCCCTTGGCATTCTATCCCACCAGTACCAGTAATAAAGAATAACCAAGCAGACAATTCAGTTGACGATGTGGGAGGCAGAATAGCACACAGCTGCTTCACCCACAGCTGTACCGGCTTTGCAGTGCTGACAGTCTGAAAAAGAGAAAGGCAAATAGGAAATAAAACCTTGTCTTGGGCAGGGAAGCAGGTGGGATGTGACCCACACAGGGAGTCTTGCTTTGGTTAGTAGAAGTTACTGATTTCACTTGAATTTCAGACCTATAATTTCTCTCTTTCAATGACGTTTCCATTATTTGGAGTGATTTTTTCCTCGAGCTTCCTAGGGTTTTTTTTTTTTTAACCGATATTTATTTCTACGTTTTGTTCCATGCTTTGAAAAATCTCCATAAACAAAATCAATATAATATACATTTTCCGTTGAGGATCCCAGCCTCCTCCCCACCACCTCAAATGGTAAGTAAACTCTGTATTGTTGAAAATCTAAACTGGTTTACATAGGAAAAGTGAAGTGGTGGGTTAAGTAATTATTAAATGAATGTCAGCTGGGTAGACAATCTGGCTAACTGATACCATAAAATGGTTTTTCTCAATAGCAGTCTTTTTTTTTTTTTTTTTTTTGTGGCCAAAAATATGTGAATGACAGCTTCAACTCTCCTTTTCACTTTGGCTGAAATTGTGTTGCTAGCGCTACTTAGGTCAGATGTCAAGTAATTAAGAGAATGATATTAACACATCAATTCTGAGAACTCTCTGTTTTATGAAAGCATGTATTTTAGAACTCTTGCAGGTGGCTGCCGTGCACAAAGCCTGTCAGAAGTACTGGAGGCAAAAAGGTTTTCAAGGGCTGCTTCTGTTTCTCAAACGTTATCTAAGGAATCTTTTCACAAATCCCTGCTATTGTTCAATGTAATTTTCGTGGCTCTTGGGGACTTAAATGCAACTGAACAATTTTAAAGAAGCCAAAATATGACAAAGGAAATAATGGCCTGCTATTATAAAGCATTCTCTCCTTTTTCTCTCTCTGCCTCCTCCACCTTTCAGCCACTGCCCTAGGCTGGGCTGATACGACTTATGTCAGAATGCTGGAAATTTTAGGGTTTTGACTGCACTGGTTTTACATCATATCTGAAGCACTAGGCACATATTAGATTACCATAAATTAAGGGGCTTTTTTAAAAAATTTTTTTAAAGAACATGAAGACACTGAAAAGCCCTGTATGGTTGCTGGGTCAGGCTCATTTGATCAGTTTAATGCCAACTTGATAGTAATTATAACCTTCATACAATGAGATGCTCGATGAATATGATATTTAGCAGTCTGTGCTTGGCCTCAGAAAGCTACTTGAAATGATTTAAATCTTTGAAATTATGTGTGAATGTTAAAAAAGCAAATAGAAAAACACGTATTTCTTCCATCTTATTTTTCTGTTTTCTTCTTAACCCCCCAAGCTTTCCATTACTTTTTTAAAAAATTATTTATTTTTGGTGGCAATATACAAACCCAACTTATATCCATTCACAGTTCCCACACGTACAGTTCAAAGACAATGGTCACATACTTCCCACTGTGTCGCCTTCCTATCCCTCTGCCTGTATTGTCTCGTCACCATCAATTTAGACTCTGCCCCTTCAAGTTCCCATCTGGGCTTAAGATTAACTGTTGTCAGTTTGAACTCATATAGGTAATTCTTCATAAGTGCACAATGCTCAGAGCAAACATTTTTTATTAATTGAGCTAAACTATAGTTTAATGATGGCTTCATAGGATAGTTTTGGTTGAAGGTTTAGAAATTATTTCAGGTAATAGATTCAGGAGTTTCTCCCAGTCTCAATGGATTCAGTAAGTCTGGTTTCCTTATAAATTTGAAGTTCTTTTCCAAGATTTTCCTCCTTTTAATCAGGATCCATCTATTGGGTCCTTGATCAAAATGTTCACACGTGGTAGCCGAGCACCATCAATTTCTTCTGGTCCCATGGTAAAGGAGGTAGTAGTTCAAGCCTTCCATTACTTTTTACAGTCCTTGTCAACATTTCTGAGTTTCTACTTTATTTTCTTGTGCATCTTCTGTGTAATAATAATAGAGATGATAAACCAAACCAAACCAAACCCATTGCCGTCGAGTCAATTCCAACTCGTCGTGACCCTATAGTTGATATTTATTAAGTAATTACTGTATGTAGGGCATGGAACTAAGTACTTTGCACATATTAATTCATTTAAAAGTTACAAGAGCCCTATAAGGTCACTACTGCTATTACTTCTGCTTTCCAGATGAGGACATTTGCCCAAGGTCCACAGCTAATAAAAGTGCGGAGCCAGTTCAGATCCCAGGGTTTTGACTCCTGACATCATGCTCTTAACCACTGTAATGGATCATAAATATGCATTTTTCATACTGGAGATACTGACCTATTTTCATACTGACCCAAACAATAATTCATTTGCATAAAAAAGTAAAGAAGAACTTCCTGCCAATACTCATGAGAGTATGTTTTTTTATGTATAAGATGTGACACAAATAGACACAGAATACCACTTATATGTTTAACTTAGCTGTAGCTTTAATAGCATGACATTTCTGTGCTCAGTATAAAATCCTTTTTCATTGGTTTGTTAATTTATTCGCTTAGGATTCCTTGGCTTGACTTGCCTCTAACCTTCACTCATTTTGCAGAAGAAAGAGCCAGTGAATACTCATTTGTAAATTAAGCCTAAGTGTAACAGACTTCTGAGATCTTTACAGGGTAAAAAAGGCAATTCCCTCAGCAACTAAAGCTCACTAAGAAGTTTGTCCCAGGAGAATGAGACCAGGAAACCAAAACACTGTGTTTTCCTTCCAATATATCCCACAACCACTACCACCAATAGGGTGTCAGTCGAGAGAAAAATTGAGCCTTGCTCCTGATCTAACAACTAGAATATCACACGACAGGCAGGAAGCGGGTGAAACTCAAACTATAACAGGCCAGCTTTGGAGACTGGTGCAGATGAGGGCTTGATGCTAAAACATAGTCGCAAAGTAAAAACTAGAGTTACAAGCAGTCAGAAGTCAGCTCAGCAGCAGGACAAGAGGTCAATAGTGAACAGGGGTTAATGCAAGAAACAGAATCTGGAGACGAGTCCAAGAATAAGGCAGCAGGGGCTGACAGTGAGCCTAGGTCAGGAAATGAAGATGAGGAAGCTGTGACTGGCCATCAGCCCATGCAGACTGCAGTTTCTACAGCAGGGCCTCTTCTACAGGCCCTTGGGCTCTTTCCGTGTCCATTTCCAATCATGGAGTCTAATCTGCTATGCCTGGTGGATGACCCAGACCCTAGTACAAAGAAAGAGAGAGAGGGAGGGAAAGAGGGAGGGAGGGAAGGAAGGCAGGCAGCAGGCAGGAAGGAAGGAGAGTGGGAGAAAGGAAGGGAAGAAGGAAGGAAGGAGAGCGGGAAGGAGGAAGGGAGGGAGAAAGAAAGGAAGGAGAGAGGGAGGGAGGAAGAAAAGGAAGGAAGGCAGGCAGGTGAAAGAAACCACAGCTGGGCCAAGGCATGGCAATGCACATGCATGGCTGAGGCAGAGCCAGAGAGTCCAGTCAGGAGCCTTCCAGTTCAGAAAGCCATGATCTCAGGACAAAGCCAAATCTAAGAACTGAGACAAATAGTGACAGGACATACTGCCAGAAGCTTGCTTAGAAATCCTGAAACAAAAATGAGTGGCTTACAGTTACCAGTTCAACCTCTGACAAAGCTCCTTTGCACCTCCAGCTTATTTTCTTCTTTTTTTGACTACAAAAGTAGTATTTATTAATTGACCAGTTACACAAATTAGCTGGCGATTCCAGACCTGTCCTTTCACCCTCACCAGAGCACATCAGATGAATGATCTGTATGTAAAGCTCATTATTTAAGTTTTTATAGAGACCAACAGAATCCCTAATTCTGCTGATATTAGACCAAACGCACTATAATCATCTCACTTCCTGTAGGAATTAGTGCTAATGGTTTCCTGTTCTCCTGAGAAGGAGCCCTGATGATGCAGTGGTTAGGCACTGGGCTGCTAACTGAAGGCTGGTGATTTGAACCCACCAAGTGGCTCCGTGGGAGAAAAGGCCTGGCAATCTGCTCCCCTAAACATCTCCCCCACCTCCCAAAAAACCCAAGCCTGTTGCCATCAAGTCGATTCTGACACATAGTGACCCTACAGGACACAGTAGAACTGCCCCATAGGGTTGCCAAGGCTGTAATCTTTACGGAAGCAGACTGCCACATCTTTCTCCCAAGGAGCAACTGGTGGGTTTGAACTGCCGACCTTTCAGTTAACAGCTGAGTGCTTAACTGCACCACCAGGGCTCCTTGCTCTGTAAAGATTGTAGCCTAGGAAACCCTATGGGGCAGTTCTAGTCTGTCTCATAGATCACTTTCTCTTGATTAGGGAGGTTTGTCTTGTTGACTGAGGTCTGTGTCTACTCCCCTCTGACCCTCGCTCAGAGTGCTCTGACATGCCAGCCTGTCCCTTAAGCACCAGCACTCACGTACCTCCCGGCCCCATTAGGTGCCTCAGAGGGGCCCTGGGGCCAGGGCTGGCTACATAATTTGCAGGCCTCAGTGCAAAAGGAAAATGCTGTTAAAGACCTTTCTTCCGTGGTCTCTCTCTCAACTTATTACGGTGTTATTTTATTTCTTATTTAATGTCATTCTAAGGAAAGAAAAATTAAAAATTCAAATTATTAGCATGAGTTTTACTGTTCATCTTTATATTGTGCAACTCCAGTTTTAAATGCAAATGTAAGAGCATTTAACTTGTATGTGGAATCACTGAAATTACACAATTCGTATTTTGTAGCTTGTCTATGCATATGTATTTAGTCCTTACCAGAACAGTGGAAACACTGAGAAAACTAGCTCAACTCTTTTTATTTCACTTCTTGTTGATATGCACACATTCTGCTAACACTCTCTACCTTCAGCGTACTGATGGTAGTATGGGAAGACTGAAGGAAAAGGAACTGTGTGTTGCCATGTCTTCCCCTGTCCTTTGAGGTCATCATTGTCAGCATAGGTGGTTGGCTAATACAGGCAAGTAACATGAGTAAGAAGGAATATGATAGCGTTCCTTGGTCGTTCATGTTTATTAAAATGCCATTTCCTTCTTTCTGTATTGGAATCAAGTTCTGGTTTGAACAGAAAGCTATGCTTTCTTGGGGATGTCAGTGCCCCCACTTACTCAGTCAAGACATAACACTCTGATCTTGTACTCTTTGAGTCTTACTGAACTCCTATACATTGTAGGCCCACTGGAATTCTATGCTCATGGGGCATTGCAAACACTATATGTGAACAAATGTATATAGTCGTGTAACTACCACCCTAATCATGACATAGACGTTTTCATCGCCTTCATATCCATTTGATATTGTGCTATCTCCTTTGCTCGTGCACATGCTCCGTTGTTCCATCAGACTTCATTTACAAAACACAACCTCAAAGATAAAACTATTAAAGTTTCAAGATAGCAACAGCAGAGCATTAAACCAAGCTCAGGGCTCTTCTGAGTACAGGGTCCTGTGCAATTGCACAAGTGGCCCCGCCTGGGGTACATGCTATTGTGCGACTAGGAAATTATCGAGTGGTATCCTGAAACAGGTACCTACTCTACAGTAGGGTAGTAGACAGAGACCCTACAGTACAGAAACAGCAAGGATCCTACCCACACAGTGGGGCAAACTTCCTGGTGGGTCCTCCTGGGCTTCTAAGCTGGGATGGGTCCACCTGCCTGGTCAGTGCTTCGTACACTGGCCCAATGCCCCGTTAGCAATCCTTTCCTGGTCCATGAGCCCTAGCACCTCCTAGACCATGTGTCAACCCTAGAAATGATACTTAATATGGCTAAGACAACCAGTACACCCAAAGCCCCTTCTCTTTTACCTTCCTCCCTTCCCCTCTGTCTTATTTTCTGACCTATACCCACACTCCACTACTCCTTTCTCCAGTAATAGAATAGAGTCCAGTAGCCTACTGGAAAAGCCTATATCTTAGAAGCAAAAATCCTGTTTACTCTCCCTAGTTAAGCGAGGGTAAGAGAAATACAATGAGAAATAGCTTCCATTCTCCATCATTAGTTTCTCTCTAAAGGATGAACAAGAGGTACTTTCTGATATCTTCTTGAAAAATGGCAAATCATAAATCAAAAAATTAAGTCTTCAGCAGGTCACCATATCCATTATGAGTTTGCTGAATCACACAGCTATATGTGGGACTAGAGTTAAGAAAGAAGTGCTATCGGGGGAAAAGGGACACTAAAACCAAGAGAGGACACTGAGGCAGAACTGAACATGAAAGTGAGTACAATATATCTGAAGTCCCTTTAACATAAGCAGGAGGTCTGGGGCTCTGCCCCAAGGAAGCGGAATTCTAGAAGATACAGCTGAGGATAGAAGTGAGGCTGGGCTGGTCTGAAATGTGAAATATGGAACAGAAAGAGAAAGAAAAGTTAACGTCCTAGGTAAGGATGAGTATGCAACTAAGGGAAGCAAGTAGGATTAGGTGGGTGACAAGATAGTGGATCTTGAAGACCATCCTTTAGGGGCTAAGCAGGCTCCCTTCTTATAGGGACCGTGCAACTTCATCTAGGGCAAAAAAGAAGTTGGTAAGATTATGGAGCCTGTTCAAAACCACCCCATTCATCTTGCCCCAATCCACCCCACGTACTTACAACATAACTTGGCAAATTTCACCCCTAAATATTTATCCAAGAGAAATGAAAACATTTGGCTATGCAACACTTGTACTCAAATGTTCATAACGTCTTTATTTATAATAGCCCTAAACTGGAAAGAACCTAAATGTCCATCAATTGGTGAAAACACAAATTACGGTATATCCATACAATGGAATTTAAAAAAAAAACACATATTGCTGCCAAGTCGATTCAGACTCATAGTGACCCTGTAGGACAGAGTAGAACTACCCCATAGGGCTTCCAAGGAGCAGCTGATGGATTCAAACTGCCAACCATTTGGTTATCAGCCATAGCTCTTAACCACTACGCCACCAGCGCTCCACAATGGAATACTACTCAGCAATAAAAAGGCATGAACTACTGATATATACACCAATGTGAATCTCAAAAGCATTCTCCTTAGAGAAAAAAACGAGACACAAAATACTACATACGCCATGATTCAGTTTATTTACAATTTTAGAAAAGCCAAAGATGTAGAATAGAAAGCAGATCAGTGGTTGTCACGAGTCAGGGTGTAGAGGAGGGAATTAAGTACAAAGCCTAAGGAGGAAAATTTTGGAGGTCATGAAAATGTGTATATCATGATTGTGGTGGTACTTATGTGACTATAGACATTTGTTGAAACTCACTCAATTTTACACTTTAAATTGGTAAACTTTATTGTACGTTAAATATACCTCAATAAAGCACATCAAAAAATTTTCTTTGCTTTTAAGTTAAGGTATAAATTGTAGAACTTAAACTCGAATATACATATCACCTTTTATCTGACTATTCCTTCAAATTCTCCCAGACTGATCATAGCAATGGATGTAAGAATCATAGCTACACAACATGATGCCTTTTTTCCTTCTCATCTAAGGACCAGGAGAGCCTAGGGAGGTATTTTTAACCTTATTTAACAGAAGATTTGAAGCAGAGAATTGTGACTTGCCAAAGGTAAATTTACATTAATTCCCTGGAACAAATTTTATGATTATATATCCACTTTTTATACAAATCAAGCCAAAGCATACCAATGTTGTGAGGTATGTAGGCAACTTTTGACCCTTTGAATGCCTTTTCCAGATCATTATCTAAAGAATTACTGTATTTTTGCACAAAAAAAGCACACCTATCTTCGTTTGCCAACCACGCCCTCCCTCCACAAGGTATTTTCATAAGCACTGCTATGCCAATTGTTTTTACATGTTGCTGTAAAAAAAAAATTAGCATAGTGTCCTTATGAAAATACCTTGTAGGGGGCGGTCATGGTTGGCAAACAAACATTATTTGCATAAAAATATGGTAATCCAATATTCTCATTATGTGTTGTTGTTATTGTTAGTCGCCATGGAGTCTATTCAGCCTCATGGCAAACCCATAAATGCAGAGTAGAACCACAGAGTTTTCAAAGGCTGTGATCTTTTGGAAGCAGATTGCCCAGAGTTTCTCTGGGTGGGTTCAAACTGCCAACCTTTTGGCTGGTAGTTGAGCGATTAACCATTTGTGCCACCCAAGGACTCCTGATTTTATATGTATGTAAATATATATATATATAAACCAAACCCATTGCCATTGAGTCAATTCCGACTCATAGCGACCCTATAGGACAGAGTAGAACTGCCCTATAAGATTTCCGAGGAGTGGCTGGTGGATTTGAACTGCCAACCTTTTGGTTAGCAGCCTGAGCTCTTAACCACTGCGCCACCAGGGCTCCTTATAGAGAATATACATCTGTCTATCCATATATATATATGTAGATTATATCCATATCTATCCATCTATATCTGTCTGAGAAAATGACCTTATGAACAAATTTTGTTGGCTCAGAGAGCTTCTTTGATTGGATAAGAAATCTCATGGAACTTGATGTAAGCTGCCAATTCAGTCAGAGTTTCCATCTGTAAGAGAGACAGTCACATAAACTGATCTAGATTGGCTGATGGTAACTGTTCCAGAAACCCAAAACGGAGAGTGATTTTAATAAAAATGTATACAGGATTGGGACGCTGAGAAGACATTTGCAAATGTATACAGAAATATGATAATTTATACTATTTTGTGGTAAGACTCCTAGTTGGCATTACTGATGCATCATATGATTGCATTAATTGCAAAGAAGAAATTCAAAATGGCAGAATTGTGCTTGATGTTCAAGTAGTAGAAATGGAATTTAAAGTGTTGTCAGAAAATGGAAAATGTTACTGAGCTGAAAAGACTTTAAAAACATGAATGCAAAACTGAACCATTAGCACAATGTAACCCTTTCAGGGTAATATGAGGTGTGCAGCAGAGTTTCTGTGAACACCCATTGACCCGGATGAGGAGAAAGGAGAAGTGGCAAGTGTCAGTCTCCAGTAGGTCACCTCAGAAAGCACTAAGGAAGATGGTTGCACTATCCTCCTGTCGTGAGGTCCTGAGTAAATATGCCAGCATCTTTGGTCTGAGGGGCAGCCCAGCATAGCAGTTACGTGGTTGTCTTAGTATGAGTAGCAGGCTAATATGGTGGTTTGGAGCATGAACTCTGCATGCCGAACTGCCTGAGTTCAAATCCTGGCTCTGCAGCAAATAACTCCCTTCTCTGTACCTTAGTTTCCTTTTTAAATTTTACTTATTTATTTACCTTATTACGGTAAATATACAGGTAACAAAATATTTGCTATTTCAACAATCTTCACATGTACAGTTAGGTGACATTAAGTATGTTCATCATGTTGTTCAACCATCACCATTAACTGTTCCCAAATTTTTCCATCACCCTTAACAAAAGCTCACTGTCCCCTAAGCATTGTGTCTTCCTTTCCTCCTCCTTCCTGCTTGCCCCTGGTAACCACTAATAGACTTTGATCTCTGTACACTTGCCTATTCTAGACATTTCATATAAGTGGGGTCATATAATATTTGTCCATTTGTGACTGACTTATTTCACTCAGGATAATGTTTTCAAGGTTCATCCATGTTATAGCATGTGTCAGCACTTCATTTCTCTTTTTGGCTGAGCAATATTCCATTGTATGTATGTACCACATTTTGTTTATCCATTCAACTGTTGATGTGACTTAGTTTCTTTCTTTTTTTTTAAATTTTACTTTAGACGAAGGTTTACAGAACAAAACAGTTTCTCATTAAACAGTTAGTACACATATTGTTTTATAACACTGGTTAACAACCCCACAACGTGTCAGCACTCTCCCTTCTCAACCCTGGGTTCCCTATTACCAGCCTTCCTGTCCTCTCCTGCGTTCTAGTCCTTGTCCCTGGACTGTTGTGTCCCATTAGTCTTATTTTGTTTTACGGGGCTGTCTGATCGTTGGCTGAAGGATGAACCTCGGGAGTGACTTCATTACTGAGCTAAAAGGGTGTCTGGGGGCCATACTCTCAGGATTTCTCCAGCCTCTGTCAGGCCAGTAAGTCTGGTCTTTTTTGTGAGTTAGAATTTTCTTCTACATTTTTCTCCAGCTCTGTCCAGGACCCTCTGTTGTGATCCCTGTCAGAGCAGTCATTGGTGGTAGCTGGGCACCATCTAGTTGTACTGGACTCAGTCTGGTGGAGGCCATGGTAGTTGTGGTCCATTAGTCCTTTGGACTAATCTTTCCCTTTAATCTTTAGTTTTCTTCATTTTTCCTTGCTCCTGAAGGGGTGAGACCAGCGGAGTATCTTAGATGGCTGCTCACAGGCTTTTAAGACCCCAGATGCTACTCACCAAAGTAGAATGTAGAACATTTTCTTTATACACTAAGTTATGCCAATTGAGCTAGATGTTCCCCGAGAACATGGTCCCCATGGCCCTCAGCCCAGAAATTTGGTCCCTCAGAAAGTTTGGATGTGTCTATGGAGTTTCCATGACCTTGCCTTGTACAAGTTGTGCTGGCTTTCCTAGTACTGTGTACTGTAATACCCTTCATCAAAGTTACCACTTATCTATTGTCTATTTAGGGTTTTTCCATCCCCATCCCTTCCCTCCCTGGTAACCGTCAAAGATTGTTTCTTCTTGTGTGTAAACCTTTCATGAATTTTTATAGTAGTGGTCTCATACAGTATTTGTCCTTTGTGATTGACTTCTTTCACTCAGCATGATGCCCTCCAGATTCATCCATGTTGTGAGATGCTTTGCAGATTCGTCATTGTTCTTTATCGTTGTGTAGTACTCCACTGTGTGTATGTACCATAGTTTGTTTAGCCATTCATCTGTTGATAGGCATCTAGGCTGTTTCCATCTTTTTGCTATTGTGAACAATGCTGCAATGAATGTGACTTAGTTTTTTAATTTGTAAAATGCAAGTTATTCACTGTACCTCTTCAGCTTGTTGTAAGGATTGAATGAATTAATATTTGTAAAACTCTTGGGAGAGTGCCGGACATATCATAAAAGTTACTTGAGTGTTCGTTAAATTAATTTTTTCAAATTGATTATAAAATGCATATATGATATTCTTCATAGCCAATATAAGCTGCTCAGGAGACTCATCCTCTGAGAGGTCTAGTTGGTTACAGAGCTCGGAATGAATCCCATGAAATCATGGATTTAGTCAATGATTATAGTGGAAACAAGAGTTCTGTCCTGCCTGACCACGCCCTTGACTAAGGTGATTTACTCTCACCCACAGCTCTCGCTGAGGAGATAGACCAGGTGACCACGTTTACATCTCTGACCATGGCTGATTGGACCAAGGATAAAATCCTGACTAAATCTGAACAAGATTATCCCTGCAGAAAGTTTGAAATGGGAGGACTGAAACATTGATTTGGCTGAGGTGCAAGGTCATGTAGAATTAGAGCAAGAGAAAGCAGCACAGCAAGACAATGTCACATAATATAATCCATTATGAGGAAGTACAAACCAAGAGCCATACAGAGAAAGCCAGTGTATGAGATTTGTCCCATATCCTTACAATAAAAGTCCTTTCACTCAAGCTAGTTTGAAGGGGTTATTGTTCTTTGTAACCCCAAATGCTAGAACTGATGCTACAAAGTAATTATTGAGCATCTCCTATTGTGACCACCCCTGGGCCAGTTGCTGACTGTGTTAAAGAGGAAGGACTGGAAGGAACTTCCATTTGCTGAGGTCCTCAAGGATGGCAAAGGAGTCCTGGTGGTGCAGTGGTTAAATGCTCGACTGTTAACAGAAAGGTCGACAGTTCGAACCCACCACCTGCTCCATTGGAGAAAGATGTGGCAGTCTGCTTCTATAGAGATTACAGCCTTGAAAGCCCTATAGGGCAGTTCTACTCTGTCTTATGGGGTCGCTATGAGTTGGAATCAACTGAATGGCAATGGCTGGGTTGGGTCAAGGGTGGCAGGCTGTGCTAGGCACTTACATTTATTGTCTCACTTAAGCTCCCAATAATCCTATTACATCAATCTTATCATTCCATGTTCATGGTTAAAGATACCAAGACCAAAAAAAAAAAAAAAAAACCCATTGCTGTTGAGTCAATTCCGACTTACAGTGACTCTGTAGGACAGAGTAGAATTGCCCCATATGGTTTCCAAGGAGCATCTGGTGAATTTGAACTGCTCACCTTTTGGTGAGCAGCCATAACTCTTACACTACACCACCAGGGTTTCCCAAAAATACCAAGGCTCTGAGAAATCAACTAGTAATCAATTCCAAGAAATCAACTAGTTGGAATTTCACTTTAAATTTATCTAACTCTAAGTCCCAAGCTCCTTAAAAAAAAAAAAAAAAGTGCGTTGAAGGGTATGCACATGAAAATGTGCACCCTGTAGCTTTAATTCTTTGAATTATGCAGAATGCATTTAGCACCTGCAGAACAGCAGAGTCAAATAGAGTCACCCTCTGCCCTCCTCCATCCTAACCAGCAAACTAAGGCCAACATAAAGTCTTAGTCTTTAGTGGAAGAAGTGCATATAAGGGGTAGGGGAAGACTAAGAACACAACTGGGTCGAACTTGGGAAAGGAATCTGAGGAATTTCACTGCTCTGATGTTATAATGGAGCCCTGGTGTTGCAGTGGTTAAGTGATACGGCTACTCACCAACAGGTTGGCAGTTCAAATCTGCCCGTCGCTCCTTGGAAACTCTATGGGGCAATTCTCCTCTGTCCTCTAGAGTCGCTATGGGTTGGAATTGACCAGACAGCAACAGGTAGGTAGGTAGGTAGCACTATAATATCACTATGAGTTGGAACAGACTCGACAGCACACCACCACAACAAATACGCTATAATGATCAAAGTGAGAGGAAGCTATGAGTTCATCTGGGCCCAGTCTAGCCCAGGGGAATCAACATGTGGAAATAATCTCTCCCTCCTCTCTATTCCCATGGCACTTGGTTAGTAACATGCTTCTTGCATCTAATAGCAGATATATGTACTGGATGCATTCTGGAACCTCTTTTGCAGAATTGTGCAAGCCAAAACAGCACTCTGAAATGTCATTTTTAACAGTTGTCAGTGTACACAGTTTATTGGGAAATCTCAACTCTTTGGTATATGAATATTAAATAAATTTTTTTTCAATAATTGCCACCAACTGTGCTATATTCAACCCCCTTTACTATTGGCTAATGGTTTCCTTAATGACTACTTGGCCAGCTTGCATACATTTTTAGCCATTTTTGGTTATTACAAAACAATCTCCTTTCAGTCCTGTTCTTATAAAATTTTAATCCCAAATTGATTCAAAATCATCTCCTTCTCTTCTCCAACCATAGGGTAGAAGTGTATGGCATAATTCCATTGCTGTCAAGTCGATTCCAACTCATAGTGACCCTATAGGACAAGGTAGAACTGCCCCATAGGGTTTCCAAGGAGCGGCTGGTGGATTCGAACTGCCGACCTTTTGGTTAGCAGCCGAACTCTTAACCACTATGCCATCAGGGTTTCCTGTATGGCATAGAGGAGGTCCATTGCTCTCAGCCATCTCCTCCTACTTCTAGATGCTAGTTCCTCAGGTATACTTGCATGTGTGTTTGTGTGTGTGTGTATGTGTTGGGTGGGGAGAGTGAAAAGGAGAGATATCTCCTTTAAACTTCTTGGGCTGTGGTCTTCTAATTGTTGCTGTTATTGTTAGGTGCTGTCAGATCTCTTCCCACTCATAGCAACTCTGTGTACAACAAGACAAAACATTGCCCAATCCTGTGCCATTCTCATAATCATTGCTATGTTTGAGCCCATTGTTGCAGCCACTGTGTCAATCTATCTCATTGAGGGTCTTCCTCTTTTTCACTGACCCTCTACTTTACCAAGGCTGATGTCCTTCTCCAGGGACTGGTCCCTCTTGATAACATGTCCAAAGTAAAGGAGACAAAGTCTCGCCATCCTCGCTTCTAAGGAGCATTCTGGCTGTACTTCTTCCATGACAGATTTGTTTGTTCTTCTGGCAGTCCAAGGTATATTCAATATTCTTTGCCAACACTATAATTGAAATGCATCAGTTCTTCTTTGGTTTTCCTTATTTATTATCCAGCTTTCACATGCATATGAGGCAATAGAAAACACCCCGGCTTGGGTCAGGTACACCTTAATCCTTGAAGTGACATCTTTGCTTTTTAACACTTTAAAGAGGTCTTTTACATCGGATTTGCCCAATGCAATATGTCATTTAATTTCTTGAATGTTACTTCCATGGGCATTGATTTTTGTTTGGTTGGCCATAACTGCTGTTCTTGCTCATTGTCTTAAGTTTAGGATGGTCAGGTGCTCATTCTCATGCAGCTAGGCAAGGTACTCACTCTCATGCAGCTAACTAGGCATGAACAGCCCCTTGCTGTATTTAGCCTCATCTATCAGCTGACTTAGAGCTGGTGGTCCCAAGTCACATTTCTCTGATGCACCTCCTTCCTCTCCGTGATACAGTGGTCCTGACAAAACCGTAGCCCCCAGAATCATCTACAATCCGTGGCAACTTCTTAGGCCCCCAGGCAAGTGAAGGACTTGTCTTTTACACCTCTCCAGGAACATGACCGACACTCATGGATTCTTTCTACCTTCACTCTGGTACTATAGGGGCAGATCAGCAAATCTACTAACTAAACAGTCATTCAACCAAGGAATGAAATGCCAGTCTCTTCTTGTAGATACCCCAATCTTTATGATATTCTATTGGGGCACCTTTTCCTTTGGCTTTGGGTAAAGGCAGTAGCCCTTCTTCTCCCATTGCTGTTTAAAGACTGAACTCCACAAACATTTCTGTCTCCCAAATAGTGCAACTCATTCTCTGTACTAAGACTTCTCAGTAACTCCCACTGCGAGGTGATGAGCCTCGCATGGGAACAGTCCTCCATACTTAGGATAAACAAAAAAAAAAATTCCCATGAAAATCCCGTTAAACCCACATCAACACCTGACATATACTCATACTTATTCCAAACAATAATGTATACTTGTACAATTGTAATCCCGCTATGAAATTTTTGTAAAATCTTATTTTCATCAGATGATTTTTTTTGCTCAGGGGGCAATTATCTATGATTTCTCCTGGGTAAGGTCAGCCCATTGGGAATACACCAGAAAGGGAAAGGAAGGGGAACACAGTGGATTAAATATCTATTATTTTGTGATGCTAGATGGATAAACGGTCATTCTGCCATGTTATCCCTTGACTAACAAGTGTACGAGAGTGAACGCACACACACACACACACACACACACACACCCCACAACACCTCCTAACTCGAGGAAAAGAAAACAAGTGGTTGAAAGTTTGTTGAGGAATAGGGTAGTTATATAATTTCAAGGTAGCTTGCCACAAAAGGTATTTTCCTAATCACTGCTGCTGTTAAAAAAAAAAATTAGCATGGTGAATTTAAGAAACTACCTCTGAGGGAGGAGAGCATGGCTGGCAAACAAATGTAGATGGTACACGCGTTATTTGTGTAAAAATACGGCAATTACAAAGGAAAAAAAATAGTAACAGCAGAGAAACCTGGCAAACATCACCTTAACCAGATGATAGGAGTTAATACCACCAGTGACGGGACATGTTCATATCATACCATCTCATATATCATACCATGATATATGAGAAGGACACATCATTTTTGTGGTATTCCTGCCAAAAATGAACAACCAGAATCTAATCATGAGGAAACATCAGATAAACCCAGACAAACGGACAGTTTACAAAATAACTGCCTGGTACACTTAAAAAATATCAAGATCACAGAAGACAAGAAAAGACAGAGGAAGGGTTCCAGATTAGAGTACTAAAGAGATAGAAAAAGACGTGATGACTAAATGCATCATGTTATTCTGGATTGGATAATGGACCAGAAGGGGATTTGATTTTTTTTTTTTCTATTATGAAGACCATATTGGATGTCACTAAATTGTACATGTAGAAACTGTTAAAAAAGAGGGAGAGAGAGAGTTGAAAGATTGTAATAAATGTAACCAATGTCACTGAACAATTTGTGTGGAAATTGTCAAATGGAAACCTATCTTGCTGTGTAAACTTTCACCAAAAACTCAATAAAATATTAATTTAAAAAAATTAATGGTAAAAAAATATAAAAACATGCAAAAAAAAAAAAAAAAAGACCATATTGGGATACTCGGGGAAATTTGAATGAGGTCCTAGGATTAGATAGTAATATTGCACCACTATTAATGTCCTGATTTGATGGTTGTTCTGTGGTTAGGTAGGAGACTGTTCTTGTCTTTTGAGAAATACACAGTAAAAATATTTAGGGGTTTGCAACTTACATTCAATTGGTTCAGAAGGAAAAAATAGTAATAATATGCATATATATTTATGGGAAAAGAATGATAACGTAACTGGTAAAATGTTAGCAATTGGAAAGCTGGGTGAAGGGTATACAAGGGTATTCTCCTTGCAACTTTTCTTTAAGTTTAAAATTATTTCAAAATTTAAAGTTTAAAAGGTGAAAGAAATCACTGTGACTCATATTTTGCTTTCATTCCTCGAGGGCAGAGACTTTGCTTTATGCAGCTGCTTTCTCTCGTCGGGCACATTTCCAGGCACATAAGAGAAAGCCAATGAATATTTGTTTAAATAGTTAGTGATTACACTTATCTTCTTCAGTAAATTGTAAGCTCCTGACGCTAAGACCACATCCTGTTCCTCTGAATCGTCCCCAAGACCCAGCACTGTGTCCTGTGCAGAATTAACGCCACCAGTTATTTGCAGGACTGAATGGAATTATGTGGCCACTCAAATATTATGATAATGATTGGTTTTGACAAAGATCTCCTTTATGGGCCTGTGAAAACAACCACAGTACTTGAAACTAGAATGCCCCTCCTGAAAGCCAGGGTCCAGGTTAAGGAGCTCCTTGTGAAGCTACATTCTCTTGTAGCAGCATCTGATTCTCCACTGAGTCACCTCTGGCAGGGAGCCTTCCTCTTGGTCTGCAGTCATTACCCTAATGAAGTACAGCTGCATTGTGAACAATTAACTTGCCCTCAAGTAGTGGCCTCGCTTAAAGGAACAGTTCCCTCACCTCATACAACAGCCCTCACAAGCCAGCAATTGGCCCAGTGGTTTAATGTCTGGACAAGACATGGACCCACAGGGAGTCAGAAAATGGCAACTGCAAAGCTTGCTATTGATAGAGAAAATGTCAGTTCAGACTTAAGTGGAAACCCTGCCTGGAGTGAGAGGCAATGCTTGCCATGTATTTCAAAAACTGCTGCTGTAATTTTTGAAAAAACTGTATTTGCAAAGAAATCTGACACAGATGTTGTCTCTGGACAGTGATCCTGTTCACTCTGCCCTGATTAGCTGTGGGGTGAGCTGGAAGTCAGCCTTCCAGGTCCGTGGATGCAGAGTTGCTCCAAATAAGCAACGGGACCTCCATCCAACAAGACCGCCAGATGACGTGCATTTTCCAAGTCTTTTTCTCCCAATGAAACCTTTCCTTTTCTATGTAAGTCTGCATAGGCCACTGGTCTGGCACAGAAATTTACATTTCCTGAGGAAGACAGAAAAATAATAGCTGTTAATAACCCACATTACTAACCAGTTGTCATTGAATCGACTCTGACTCTTGAAGACCCCATATATGTCAGAGTAGAAGCGTTGTCCAGAGGGCTTTCAATGGCTGCGTTTTTGGAAGTCGATCTCCAGGGCTTTCCTCTGATGCACCTCTGGGTGGACTCAAACCTCTAACCTTTCGGTTAGCAGCTGAATGTGTTAACAGTGTGCACCACCCAGGGACCCCTTATACATAGTAGGAAAAGAATAAATAGGAGCATCAGAAATACTTACCTTGACTGTTAGAGACACTAGCAGGAATCTGAGACCAGTATTAAAGTGCAGAATGTGACGAAGTTGAAGTCATGCTGGTTCAAAGGGTTAAAATAGTCTCCTAGACCCCCATGTAGCTCTGCTAGGAACGGGTTCTCTGTCTGGAGCGCGGGTCTCAAATGCTGTCTCATAGCATAAGGGGGATAAAAGCCAGTGGCTGCTCCATGGCTGTTGGTGGATGGCAGAGAGTCCAATCAGGTGGAAGGCACAATAGATGGGCCTCACTCACATAGGAGAGGAGCCCTGGTGGTGCAATGGTTAAGTGCTCGGTTGCTAATCTAAAGGTTTGAACCCACCCAGCAGCTCTGCGGGAGAAAGACCTGGAGATCTGTTTCCGTAAAGATTTCAGCCAAGAAAACCTATGGGGCAGTTCTACTTTGTCACATGGGGTCGCTATGAGTCAAAATTGACTGGACAGCAACTAACAACAACTCATGTAGGAATGCATATTTCACAGGGGCAGAGCTGCCCTCGGCTACAGGAACAGAGGTACGTGGACCCATTAGCAGGGAAAATGAGGACTGGGAGGATGGATGGGTACCCACCTGAAGAGATTAGGTGAGCATATTAGAGATTAAAAACAAAACAAAACAGGAAATGGCATTTCCAACTAACGTGAAAGAGTTACATGGTGAGTCAGGGAGGAAAGACATCAATGCTTCTGAAGCAGTAACACTGCCTCATTATATAAAGTTTTCTGTTCTGTCAGTCATTAAATATACAAGTGAAGAAGGCAAAGCACACACTATTTTATGAATCAAGCAGTCATTAGTTTCTCTGAAGCATCTTCTCATAACCAGAACATGGCAGAAAGCTGTTCAAAAAGTCAAGTATGCCCACCACACTGAGTCCAGTACAGCTAGATGGTGCCCAGCTACCACCGCTGACTGCTCTGACCAGGATCACAACAGAGGATTCTGGACAGAGCTGGAGAAGGATGTAGAACAAAATTCTAACTCACAAAAAAAAAAGACCAGATTTACTGGGCTAAAGGAGACTGGGGAAACCCCAAGAGTATGGCCCCCCAGACACCCTTTTAGCTCAGTGGTGAAGTCATCTCCGAGGTTCACCGTTCAGCCGGGGAGTGGACAGCCCATAAAACCAAACGGGGCTAGTGAGGCACAGTCGTCCAGGGACAAGGGCCAGAAGGCAGAAGGGGACAGAAAAGCTGGTAATAGGGAACCCAAGGTTGAGTAAGGATAGTGTTGATGTGTTGCTGTGAAGTTGTTAACCATTGTCATAGGGCAACATGTATACTAACTGTTTAATGAAAAACTATTTTGTTCTGTAAGCCTTCATCTTAAGTGAGAATAGCAGCACAATTGGAAGAGCGTAGTCGATGTCAGTGAACTGTGCATGTAGAAATTTTTGAAATGGTGTATCTTTGGCTATGTATGTTTTCAGCAACAGTAACAAAAAAGGTTGAGGAGGAAGAGGGTTGACATGTTGTGGGGTTGTTAACCAATGTCATAAAACAATATGTGTACTATTGTTTCATGAGAAACTATTTGTTCTGTAAGCCTTCACCTGAAGTACAATAAAAAAAAAAAAAAAGTCAAGTACGCAAATAAAAGGTGAAAATGTGACAGCAGAGACGGCATGAGGCAGGGAGCTGGGGTGCCCTGCCCAGAGTGCTTTACCGATTGGGTTTATCCACAGCTCCAGGAACTATCCCACAACTATTTAGGCAATCTTAAAGATCAGAGGAAAGTGATCATTTTGATGTAGTTTACTGATTCTTCACAAAAAACGTATTATGTGGTATCACTTTTCTCCCACTAAAAGAATAGCAATAAAGAGCATTGAAAGACTACAGGTGGATTGCATCACAGTAGCCTGAATCCTGAGGGGGCAGTGGTGGTTCAGTGGTAGAATTCTTGCCTTGCATGTGGAAGTCCTGGATTCGATTCTGGCCAATGTGCCTCATGCACGGCCACCACCCGTCTGTCAGTGGAGGCTTCCATGTTGCTATGATGCTGAACAGGTTTCAGTGGCACTTCCAGACTAAGGCTGACTAGGAAGAAAGGCCTGGTGAACTACTTCTGAAAATCAGCCAGTGAAAACTCTATGGATCACAACTAAAGTCTGATCCACTTTAGAAATATAAGGTAAGAAACAAGGACACGTATTACCGTTTAAATAACAAATAAACATATTTTTCCTTTGTTTTTGGGTTCTGACTCCCCCAAGTACAACGATGTAATTTACTAGTTTAAGGAGATGTCACATGATATCACTTATAAAAAGCATTTTAAATTAACAACGCTCTTTTCTTAAAAGATACGAAAAGAGGTTCTTCACTCATTGTGAGTATTCAAGGACTGTTTAAAACTAGAGGTTTGTGATGTTTTCCATTTAACTTTCATTATACTTGAGGGAAGAATGGATGCAAAATACATTTCTGAAGTCTGGGGATGTTTTAAACATTGTAGGTATTACCTAATCCTTAAAAGACATGTTCTGTTAGTAGCAGAATGGAGTACTTTGAGGGAGAAGGTTCGGAACAGGGCTGCATTGTCTCTTTTGTACAAAGATTCTAGAGAAATACCAAAGTTTAGATGCAGACTTGAGAACAAAAAGCAGTCTATATTCGCCAGTATCACACTAAGTAATCCCAGGGCAAATTTCTGAAGCTATGTCCATTTGATTTGGTAGAAAGATAGAAAGATGACTGATAGATAGATTGATTGATTGATAGACTGATTGATAGATGGATGGGTAATTGTTGTTTTGTTCAAAATTGTGATTTAACTACTTTGTGATTTTAGAAATAATAGAGCCATGTTTTCACCATTAAGGTGAGTGATTGTTCAGATACATTTGGCACTGTCTATAGGTTTATGGCTTCCAACTTGTTTAAGACGATTCCCAGAGTGACGGCTGATTTGCCACGGTTATGAAGCTTTCAGGATATAAACTCTAAGAATGATAAACTACAGCAGTTGAAAATGTGCCTTCAGATACTCACTTGCAACTCCCATTTACGTCTCTAGGAATAGAGAAATGAGGATCTAGGGACCAAATCTGGCCCCGTCAGTAACAGTGTAGGTAACACATAAATATTAATGTTCATTGCAGTTGGTGTGGTATGCAGAAATATCAGAGAGTAATTGTTAATTGCCAATACATTTTATTCACATTACAGAGGGATAAGTGAAAACCATTTTACTGTAATTTAAAAATGATTACATCATAATAATTATAAAATATTCTTTCCATTTCTAAAATTGTTAAAACTGAATTTTCTGAAAATGAATCATTTATACTTCACCTTTACTGCCATTTGCTTTCCATACAGATGTACCTGTGTACCTGTTATTTAGTTTAGTCAGTGAAATAGTCTGGTTTGAATCAGTTTACTCGTGGCTGTGCACTTGGCGTTCTTGCCATTCTTCATGCAAAAGAGAATGTTTAAATAATTAAAGACATTCCCTACAGATTTCATGGCATTTTAGGGGTGGTCATGGTATCAGGGGAGAAGACAGAGTTCCTACTTGCCCTGCCGAGCCACCTGTGGGGTCCTTTTCTCTTTTGATTTATTTTTCTCCTTGGATTATTATAACCCTTGTCAGGTCATTTCTGTTCCATCTGATAATAACAACAAAATAACAACTAATATTTATCAAGCACCCTACTGTGTGCCAGACATCATGCTAAGCACTTAAATTTATTACATCTTTTAATCCTAAAAACAGTCCTGTGAAATGTTATTTTTATACGTGTTGCAAATCTATTTTGCCTTCCCCCATTTTCCTAACAGCTTCTCTATTTTCCTTTGAGTAACTACGCTCACCCCATTTCATGTGGTCCTGGAGGGACTGTCAATCAAGGGACCTACCCTTCCTCCCCACCAGCACATGACCAAAGCTAGGCCGTCAAGCTTCACCTGAGTGACACCAGGAGGGAAATGAGTAGGGTCAGGGACAGATTGCCCAATAAGGAAGGTACCCAGGGGCTTACTTATGCTTACTTACTAATCTGTAGCGCACAATTTCACCTGTTTTTCACCGCATCAAAGACATGGTGAAATCCATGTGAAATTGTGCACTATAGATTAGTAAGCCTTGCGTACCTTGCTTAATGCAAGCCTGTGCTTACCTTGCTTACTGGTTGGCTTAGCTGTCTAGTGCTGCTGTAACAGAAATACCACAAGTAGATGGCTTTAACAGAGAGAAATTTATTTTCTCACAGTCTAGTAGGCTAGAAGTCTGAATTCAGGGAGTCAGCTCCGGGGGAAGGCTTTCTCTCCCTATCAGTGCTGGAGGAAGGCCCTTGTCATTAATCTTCCCCTGGTCCAGAAGCTTCCTAGCACAGGGACCCTGGGACCAAAGGACAGGTGCTCCCAGCTCTTCTTGCTTTATTAACTTAATTAATAAAGTTAATTAACTTAATTAATAATTAACTTTATTAACTTAATTACTGTTAAATATAACTTTATTATTGGTAACTAAACCCACTGTATTACTGTTAGACCAATTATTTTACACATTTTTTAAGGTGGTGCAATCATTTCAGATTTTTATATCCCAGAACTCTGAATGTGCAATGTATGGACAGGGCTTGATGGTTATTCTAAAAGGAAAAGTGGCATGGTATAATGGAAAGCAAATAAGATTTGGAATTGGAAGACAGGCTTCCAGTTTCAGATGTGTCCTCTCTAGGTATGGGACATTGGGAAAATTGGCTTCTGTGGGTCTCCGTTCCCTAGTCTGTAGAATGGGAATAGTAGTGATTCTTCTTTTATAGGCTTATTTCGAGGACTGAGACCATGCACCTCTTGAATGAACTCACTAGTGGATTATAAATCTCTGTAACCATTAGCATTTTTCTAACTTTCAGCATCTAAAGAACCACAGCATTTCAACGACAATTTCAACAGTATGTCAGACTTTGTTGTACGATCTCTTTCAGGGCTGCTCAGCCAGAGTCTTTTTTCTGTTTCCCCATTTTTAAACACGATGAACAGCAGAGTCATTATAATGAAAAACATGTTTCCTGTTTCCAGTCAGCAGGCATAGGGTTTTTTGATTCCACCCTGAATTTGTACTCTTTGAAGGATTCCCGGTGGCACAATGGTTAAAGCTCCCGGCTTCTAACCAAAAGGTCAGCAGTTCGAACCCACCAGCTGCTCCACAGGAGAAAGATGTGGCAGTCTGCTTCCATAAAGATGTACAGTCTTGGAAACACTATGGGACAGTTCTACTCTGTCTTATAGGGTTGCTATGAGTCGGAATTAACTCAATGGCAGCGAGTTTGGTCTTTGGTTTTGAGTGACAACTCTGAATTCACTGAAGGAAAATGGATCTAAAGGCTTACAAATGTGATGAAGAGGACGAATCCTATGGGTCTCAGGAGCAGTGTTAATTCTCATTGGTAATGGTCATAAATTGTCACCATTCGACTGGAGGTCAGCAGCCTCTCTGTAAAGAATCAGTGCTGCACACTCATTTCCCTGGAAGCAGGCACACCACAAAGCCTGCATCGACCTGGCCCCAGCATCTGCCTGCTCATTACGGTCAGGGTGAGCTACAGAGCAGCTCTCCCTGCCCCGTATTGATCCCTTCTGGTGGTGATTAAATCACATTAATACCCTTACCTGGAAATCGGGTGCTTCAATTCCTTCTGCTCCACTTTTTATGGAGTTATAAAGAGGATACCAGCTTTTATGCATTCATTCACTCACTCATTCATTCTTTCAACATGGGGGTCTGCTACAAGCAAGGCATTGAGTTTAAACTCTGGAAAAATTAAAAAAAAAAAAAAGAATGGGAAATGAACTCTGGCTTGAAGGAGCATATATTTCAGTAGGGGCTGTGAGACATAATCACAAATAACTTTAATCAATGTAACAGGTAGAAAAAATACAGTAAAAGCTAGCACAGGAATATATTTTAAAGAGACAGTCATCTTTTTTTAGGAGCAAACCTTGATAAGCCACTCCAGGGGTGAAGGTGAGGCACTGAAGCTGAAGTCTGGAGACAGTGGCTAAAAGAATGTGGGTTTGAGAAAGGAGAGTAAAGAAGAGAGGGAACGGAAAAGAAAGAGGGAGAGGGGGCAGGCCAAATGGCAGAGACTCTGCCCACAGAGAAAAGTGGCCAGTGAGATGGTCTTCTGGCAAGGTGGCCAAAGAACTTCTAAGATTAAAGATGTGTAAAGTTTAGTGTTATGGCATCTGTGTTGCAGTCGTATAAACCTCCCTCTATTGCCTCAACTTTTTAGTAAACTTTCCATACAAATGCCTCCTCAGAATGGTCTATGTGGTGGGAAATATAAGAGAGGGATAGGGTGAGTCCAGTTATCTGTTGAGAGAAAAAACCAGCCACAGAAGGTGCTAGGTGTGGAACCCCTTTGCAGTAAATAATTTGGTCTTTTGGTCCTGGTTTCTGCGAGCAGGACCACACCTGAGGCCAATGAGCGGGGGCACCAGGACTAAGAGGGACCGCCTAGGGGCCCATGCTGACTAAGCCTTAGGAGGCCACGTGCTGAGACCCATAAAGGTCTTGGGAGAGGGAGGCTTCTGGTCTGGAGAAAGTATGAACGTTCTGCTCTTGGGAGGGTAAAGCACATACCCTCTAGACAAGGAACTCTGTGCTGAAGACCACTCCTGGACCTTGTGCTTCCTGTTTGTATCCTTCTAGATTAAGATAGCCCTTTCCCTGCAGTTTGTGAGTTGTTCCATCAGATTATCGGACCTAAGAAACAGACAATGTTCCACTGCTATTCATAAGGTTTTCACTGGCTAATTCTTTTCAGAAGTAGACTGCCGGGTCCTTCTTCCAAGTCTGTCTTCGTCTGGAAGTTCAGCTGAAACCTGTCGGTCATGGGTGACCCTGCTGGTATCTGAATACTGGTGGCGTAGCTTCCAGCATCACAGCAACATGCAAGCCCCCACAGTATGAAAAACTGACAGACACGTGGGGGTTGCATCCTTTCACCACACCTAGTCAATCTGTATGCTGAGCAAATAATCCGAGAAGCTGGACTACATGAAGAAAAATAGGGCATGAGGATTGGAGGAAGACTCGTTAACAACCTGCGTTATGCAGATGACACAACCTTGCTTGCTGAAAGTGAAGTGGACTTGAAGCACTTACCGATGAAGATTAAAAACCACAGCCTTCAGTATGGATTACACCTCAACATAAAGAAAACAAAAATCCTCACAACTGGACCAATAAGCAACATCATGATAAATGGAGAAAACATTGAAGTTGTCAAGGATTTCATTTTACTTGGATCCGCACTCGACACCTATAGAAGCAGCAGTCAAGAAATCAAAAGACGCATTTCATTGGGCAAATCTGCTGCAAGAAACCTCTTTGAAGTATTGAAAAGTAAAGATGTCACCTTGAAGACTAAGGTGTGCCTGACCCAAGCCATGGTATTTTCAGTCGCATCATATGCCTGTGAAAGCTGGACAATGAATAAGGAAGACCAAAGAAGAATTGACACCTTTGAATTGCGGTGCTGGCGAAGAATATTGAATATACCATGGACTGCCAAAAGAATGAACAAATCTGTCTTGGAAGAAGTAAAACCAGAATGCTCCTTAGAAGTAAGGATGGCGAGACTACGCCTTACATACTTTGGACATGTTGTCAGGAGGGATCAGTCCCTGGAGAAGGATATCATGCTTAGTAAAGTAAAGAGTCAGCGAAAAAGAGGAAGACCTTTAATGAGATAGATTGACAGACACAGTGGCTGCAACAATAGGCTCAAGCATAACAACTATTGTGAGCATGGTGCAGGACCGAGCAGTGTTTCGTTCTGTGGTGCTTAGGGTCTCTATGAGTCGGAACCGACTCAATGGCATCTAACAACAACAAGAAGAAGAAACAGAAGGGACTGGTACCTGCTGATCTGTCAACGGCTGAATGGGAAGAGAGAGAAAGGGCTAGCTGCATGGAGCAGCTGTGGTCTGAACTGACCAAGGAAGAAGGGAAGCTGAGATTTCCCTGCACTGGTTTGACACTGATTCACAGAAGGTGAGCCACAAGCCAGTTTAAACGTTCAGAGAACAGGAAATTGGAGTGAGAAGTGCCCATAAGTTTGTAATTCCCCAGGAATTTGTAGAAATGGAGGAGATGGCATTGCAGAGAATATTTATGGGCAAGCCGTGGGATTTAAATCTCAAGGACAGATGACTTCTGCTGAAATCTGGGGTGCAGAAGCAGAATAAGAGGGTGTCATGAGGGGAGACTACCAAGGAATTCGTTTGAGTGACAAGCCTTGGGAAGGATTTCACAAGACCAGGACAGGAAAAGAGAACAACCCAGGCAGGGGAAAAGGCACAGCTGTGGGCAAGCATAAGACAGCTGCTGGCCACAGCCTGTGTCCAGCAGGTTGTACATGGAGAGAGTATTGGTAGAATAAATAGAAGGCAGTTTGGGCCACTGGAGCACAGAAAACCTTAAAAGACATGCTGAGGACTTTCTAAGTTATTTCGTTATTTGGTAGGCAGTAGGGGACTTTTGATAATTTTGTTTTTCAAAACATTTTGGCATTTATAATCTCTTCTATTTTTTATAATCTACTCACAAGAGGAATGAACTAGTGGTATTATTATTATTCCCATTTTACAGATAAGGAAACTAAGAAATTAGGTTATTCAAGCTGTTTGCAGTGAGCATAAACTGAAAAGAAAAAAAAAAACCCAACCCACACATTTCCTAAATTCTAATTCACCAATGTTCTTGTGCTCTCTAGTGCCCATACATACTCTCTTTGAATAAACATGTCCTGGGAGTTCCATGAGATTCCTTGGGGAGTTGGGGGCAGGGAGAATCACTGGGCATGTTCTGACTGATACTCTTGGGAGCAATTCTGGAGGAGAATTTCTGATGAATAGAATTCTCCACCTCATTACACAAGTAACTAATCTAATCAACCAGTCCAGCAAGTGGGCTAATTTCTGGTGTGTGAGCTTCTGCCTCTGCCCACCCACTCTCCCCAATGCCCTTTCGTTCTTCTCAAGTATCAAATGATATTTAGCAGTTCGTTCAACCAACACTATGTACCAAGCACGCTGGTAGGGGCTGGGGAATGGCCTTGGGGAGACAGCAATCCATCTTGATGTCCAAAACCAAAACCTTGATCTTTCACACAAACTCCTTCCTCTGACTTACCCACAAATGAGTCTGTATCCTACCAGTCACACTGCTTGGAACCTAAGAATGCCTAGGAGAGTAAATGCTGACTCCTATCTGTTGTTAAAACTTGTTTCCACTGTCCACCATATCCATTCATTTTCCAGTTCTGTATATTCTAACCCCCAATCACCAAGGGCACCATCCCTCCTGATGTTCCTAACTTCCTTTTCCAGTTGTCTCTGTGCACTGTTGCTGCATTCACTTTCTAAAACTCAGTCCTGGTGGGATCACGCATTCTTGCTCAAAAAACATCAGCAGCTCCCTGACCCAATAATTCCACTCCTAGGAATTTATTCAAGAGAAGCGAAAGCATATATCCACAAAAAGACACGTAGGAGAAAGTTTATAGATGGTTGTTCATAATCGCCCAAAAGTGGAAACAACTCAAATGTCCATCAACAGGAAGACTGATAAGCAAAACGTGATGTAGTCATACTATTCAGCAATGAAAATGGCTGAACTATTGACACACACAACATGGATGAATCTCAGAATACTATTGTGAGAGAAAGAAGCCAGACACAAGAGTACACAATGTGTGCCTCCACTTATATAAAGTTTAAGAAAACATAAAATTAGTCTATGATGATAAAAGTCAGAATAATGGTTGTATAAGGGGTAGGGATTCACTAGAAGGGGCACAAGAGAACTTTCTGGGGTGATGAAAATGTTCCATATCTTGATTGGAGAATCAGTAACATAATTGTGTACTGCTGTCAAAATTCATTGAATTATATACTTAGGATCTGTGCATTTCACTGTATGCAAATTTTACCTCAGTTAAAAAATTAGTAGTTCACTACTCCTTACTCAATTATGTACAAATTCATCTGCCCAACCCCTGGAGACAGAAAGCAGATCGGTGGTTGCCAGGGGCTGCGGGAGAGAGAATGGGGTGACTATAGGTACAGGGTTTCTTTTTGGAGTGATGAGAATGACTGTTGCCCAAGTCTGTGAATATACTAAAATCACCAAATTATATACGTGAAAAGAGTGAATTTTATGGCATGTGAATTATATCTTAATTAAAAAAAAAAAAAACATCTGCCCTGCATCTCAAACATAGTCAAGAGATGGTCCTTAACCTGCTTTCAGCTGAAATCCACTTGTTGCTTGTTCTCAAACATTCCCACCCCCCAAACATTTTCTCACATCATGCCTTCTTCCCAGAATTCCAACACTCCCTACGTCTCCACTTGTGAAATTCTACCCGTCATTTGAGGCCCATCTCAATGACCACCACCTCTCCTCGTCCTCCCAGGCCAGTGTGGTCACTCTCTCTCCCGAAGCTCTGGGACTTGGCGGCGTTCTCTTCTCGTGGAACATCTCACTATTTCCTGCCTTGCATTACATTTATTTGTGCCTTTGCCTGATCCGTCTGACTACAGCATAAGCTTAGTGAGGATAAGAACTAGGCCTTGCTCATCCTTGTATCCCCGATAGCACACAGACTTTGCTCAGTAAATGCTTGATGCATTAATTGAGTTAATTAAGATGGGTGACCCGAAAGTTATAAATCTCAGGTCAGGAAGAAAGGTTTAGTATTGTGTCTGGTTCTGAGTAAGCACTCCATAAACCCACCAAACCCACTGCTGTTGAGTTGATTCCAACTCATAGAGACCCAACAGGGTTTCCAAGGCTGTAAATCTCTATGGAAGCAGATTGCCACATCTTTCTCCAGAAGCACTCCATAAATGACAACTATTATTCTTGTTATTATTAACATGACAAAACAGTAATGTTATTGCTATTTTAGACTATCCCCCACCTGTCCTCATGTCCCTTTGGCACGGATGTGGGGCAGGGTGGGGGATCAGGGAAGGCAAGGGAGTCTGGAACTTAGGAACTTGTGACCCCTTTAGTAGTATGACGCCAGAATCTTCCGGCCTTAGAAGAAAAGATTTCCTTTTCAGGCTAACTTTGAATTGAAAGAAGGGAGAGGTAAAGAACAGATTTTTTTACTCTTGCTGTGCTGTAGAGCAAATAAGGTTGACTGAGCCAGGACGAGGTTGTTTTCCGAGGTCTGGTGGGTTTCTAAGAATGAAGGAAGATGAATGAAGGCAGTGATATCACATGTTGGCACTCCTTCCCACAAGCAGCCCTAGAATTTGCTAAGACAAGCTGTTTACAGCCCCAGATACCAGCACCAGGGGCGCGTGTCCCCACCTTTGGCCAAGCCCCCCACTGGCAGGTTGAGGACACACTCATGAGACTCTGCTCCAAGAAATCTGGAAATAACTAAAACCAATCTCCGACTCAGATTTGGCAATTCTAAATTAGATTTTGTGAACTTAAGGGACTGATTGTGAAGAAGGAGAGTAGCTAACATTCTTTACTATTTGTAAGAAAATACAAGGAATGTGCGAACAAAGAATGGTATTTGTAGTCCTTCACTTGGGGTCACCGTAGTTATAAACAACTGAGAAACAGTGCCGCTATGATGAAAACCCTCTGTGACCCCCAAATTGACCCCCAAACACCTCATAGGACGGAGTTCAAACTCCTTAGCCTGGCATACCGTCCTCCGTCAAGTGCCCCTCCAGCCTTCGAAAGATGTTTGGACAGTGACTAAGGATAGGAGATGTGGCAGTATGTGTCAGACTCAAGTTTTCAAGCAAAACTCAGGCATGGAGAAGCGTTAGCCCAAGGGAAGGTGGGTGCTGGCAGAGTCTGAAGCACTGTCTTGCAGCTCAGCTTGTAGGCACAACGGGCTGATCCAGGAGGTCCATGGAAGGTCTAGAATCTTTCGACTTAAGAATTACTAATTAAAAGTTTAAATCTTATGGAAAGAGAACCAGATCCTGAGTTTCATTTTAATTCTACCACTTACTGTCAGCATGAAGTTGGGTGAGTTACTTACAATGCCCAAACCTTATTTTTTCACCTATAATCGTATTTACCTGGCACAAATGGTTAAGGTTGGTGGTTTGAGTTCACCCAGCAGCTCCTCAAAAGAAGGCCCAGAGATCTACTTCCAAAAACATCAGCCATTGAAAACCTTATGGGTCACAGTTCTACTCTGACACACATGGAGTCGCTATGAGTCAGCATTATGGCAACTGGTTTACCTACCGCAATGTGTTTTTGTGAGATTAAATGTATTTTGTAAATGTAAAGCACTATACAAATACAAGTGATTGTTATTATCATAACCATCATTCTGGGGGCTTGGGAGGAACAATAGCAAGGTGGTTGATTATTTTCAAGCTCCTGAGAAAAAGGAGGAATGAATAAAAATGGCTTCAAAACATAGATGAACTTTGATAATATAAGAAAAGAAAATTAGCAGAATTGGGCTAGGAAAGATTCACTGAACTGGGAGTTTCAGAGACCAACTGACCCAGCACTGCTATTCGAAAGGGTACTTTTGAAAAGCTATGGCAGTATGGAGTCAGAGCCAGATGAATAACTGGAAAACTAAGTAATCTCAGGACTGTATCGAGAGCTGAAAGGCAAATGGAAAGGCATCAAAAGATAGAAATTAGCCCAGATCACTAAAGATGTTTCTAAAGAAACAGCACAAATCTGTAAGAACCAAGAAGAGGAGCATTACCGTTGAAACGAAGATGAAACCAGCAAGAGATGCAGAAAGTATCAAAACATAAACATCCTCCAAATCTGTTCCATAGTACTCAGAGTCCAAATGCCTTCACCCAGTTGCCTGGGCGTTTTGTTTCCTTGGGTCAAAGTATTACAGAAGCTGCTTCGGCGGCAGCAGAACCAGACCCAGACCGAACACTAGTGACAGGAAGGCCTAAGATTGTTTCCCCTACAGGAAGAAATGCTTGAGAAGACAATCAGAGGTAGAGGTGGTCAGGTGCCTATTGGGTCTCGCTCAGTAAAAATATCAGTTGTGAATTGTAAACCAATCAAGACCCAAATGTATTGAAAAAATTGAAAGCAGATTAGATCAGGGAGCAAAAGTTTTTCAGAGTCTGTGAAGATTGATTTATGCACATGAGCTAGTTCTAATGACATACAGATAAAGCCTTTGAGCTCCTAGATTCCTTTTTTTATTTTAAACCATGGAAGGCAGAAGTTCCTGTGGAGTAGAAAAGTAAACAAATACTGTACCCATTTCAAAAAGATGAGGGCCGGGAAGTGGGAGTAAACTAATACAATAATTATAGACCAGACAGCACTGATAACGAGGAAAGCTTGATTGAACTATTAATTAATCGCCGCATCACAGAGCACAAAATGCCAGGAAGCAACCACTCAGGCTTTTTGAAACACCTAGGGAGCAGAAGCGGGCAGTGGTGGTGCAGTGATAGAATTCTCACCTTCCATGTGAGACACTCTTTGGATTCCCAGCCAATGCACCTCATGCGCAGCCACCACCATCTGTCAGTGGAAGCCTGCGTGTTGCTATGATGCTGAACAGGTTTCCACAGCGTTTCCAGACTAAGACAGACTAAAAAGAAAGGCCTGGCAATCCACTTCCTAAAAATCAGCCAACGAACACCTTTTGGATCACAACCGTCTGATATGCAACTGATCATGGGGATGGCACAGGACTGGGCAGTGTTTGTTCTGCTGTGCATGGGGTCACCATGAGTCAGGGGCCGACTCAACAGCAGCTAACAACAGCAAGGGAAAAGAAGGTTGAAGTGTGACTTCCTTTCCAAATTTGAGCACAAACACTGTAGTCACACCATCCCTCAGCCCAAAACTTCTGGACTGATGCCATCCTCCAGACTCAGCCTCCAGGGGGCTGGAACTGCAGGACCCACGTGCTTTATATGAAATGTGCTTGTGAACGATATCCTTTCTGTCCATGTAGATACAAACAACTGAATTCCATTCAACAAGTATTTCCTGAGTGTTTACTACGTACTGCCTTACCGTGAGGTGATTTGAAGAATACAAGAATGCCTAGGACGTGGTTTCTGCCCCATCCAGATCATTAAGGCAAGTGAGGCAGACCAATGTATGCATTTATAAAAGAAAAAAATAGATTTTGGTTATAATGGAGGGGAGAATTCAGAAGTAAGCAATAACTCTAGGCCATCAGGTTACAAACACTGGAATTTCCTCTGGAGGAGAGAACTGAAGAGCTTCCACCTCTCGATCGAAAGATGAGACTAAATAGCCAGCAGTCTTGGGTCGTTAGACATTCACCTGCCCCAGAACAGAGCCCAGGTCAGGTAAAATCATGAGGTCCCTTCTACTGTATAATTCTAAGACACCCTCATTTGAGAGTTGCTAAAAATAGAAGCATGGCGTCTGGTATGTAACAATATACAATATTGCAGCTGTGTCTTTATGATGAATAATAATACTTTGGAGTTATATGATGAGGCAATCACTTTGCAAGCGCTATCTCATTAACCCTCACAGTATTCTGATTAGGTAGGCAGGTGGCAAGTGATCTGAACTCAGTTTGCAGTCGAAGGAACCAAGACACAGAAAAGCTAGGAAGCTTCCCAAGGAGCACACGATTTCTGTGACAGAGTTGGAAATGTAGTCCAGGTCTCTTGTTTCCAAATCTGAAGCTCTGAGCAGTCGCCACACTGCTTCTAAGGTTCAGCTGAAGAGCAAAAACAAAATTGGCACCATCCCACGTTTACCCTCTTGGAAAGCATGGATGACTTCTCTTGAATAAATACTGGTGCCACCCCAACATTAAAACTGTAATGTTTCCTTGTCCTTTTTCTCTGGCAATTAATTAACCTCTTCCCTCCTCCAAAATTTACCCTGTCTTCAAACCAAAAAAATTTAAAAACCATGCCCAGATCTTTTTATGTCTTTTTTTGTGCCACTGTTACTTTCTCATAAATTTTTGTTTTCATTCACAGATCCAATTTAGTCAAAGGTGAGTTGTTTTAGAAAATAGTCATAGTTCTCAAAGTCTTTAAACATTCAGACAGATGCCCTGTCTAAACAGCTTTCTCCTCTCAGTCCTGATTTCATTTGTTTCTTTGTTCATAGAGAAAATATATGCTTCCTTTCCTAAAAAGGCCGAATGCTGTCCCTCAGACTAGAGGAACAGGTTTGGCGATGCTGATATAAAATCACAGGAAAACGACACCATTAGCCAGGAAACATTTGCCAGCTAATAATAAAGGAGTCTTGTAAGCCTCCGAGGGGAAAACTGATGTTTGTTTATAGGGGAATCGTCAGATTAATATGGGAACTCGGGTTTTATGCTTTTGGGGGTAGGTTTCCCTGGCTCCCTTTGAGACAATGACACGCGACCACATCTTCAAATTGTTAATTATGTACTGCCCCCTAGGGATTTTCGTTTTGCTGGTGGCAACCTGCTTCAAATCCTGTAGGAAATATTTATCAGCCAGCTTCAGGCGGTATTTGCCGCATAGAAAGCTGCACTTTTTTGTGAACTTGTTGTAATGAGTCCACCCCTTTCCCTAGCAAGTCGCATTCATACACTTTACTTTTTGAATTGTTGATTTCTTTCCCTCCCTCTTTTGTTTTTATTTTATTTCCCTGGGATGGCATCATTTGCATACTCTGGGGTACACGGGTCTCCTGTGCTCTTTAAAAGCTTTGCTTTTACCCCACCCCCACCCCCATTCTCCTGCGGTATTGTAAACATCTCTGGGTTTAGGAAAAAGAAGAGCCAACTGTGAATTATAGACACATACACATGTGCACTTACGCATTTATCTGTACTTACCAGTAGAGGATTTCTCTACACTCTGAAATCTTCTCTATGAAATACCATTTAAATCAAAAACTTTTATCTAAAAAATGTAATTGCTTCATGATTGAACAGCACTTTGCTTCTAAGTACCAGCCATCGAGGCTGATGAAATGACCAAAATGACATCTTCCTCAGAAAGACCTCCTTACCCTTTATTTGCAAGTGGGCAGTGAAAATTTTCAGCCCCGTGTTCCTTCACCTGGGTTCTCCCGCACAGGGGAGCAGTCTCTAGCTCTAATTATTGACACGTTGACATCTCATATGAATGTTGTAAATATGCACATTTTTAGCATTCCTGAGAGTTTTTTGTTTTTTGTTTTTTTTAAATAATGCATAAGCCAGCCCAGGCAGGAATCTTTTTCCATGCATTATATATCTTTTAAAACACACACACACAAATCCTGTACACAACAACTTTAGCAAATATATGCATGATCACAACAGTTCAGAAGTATAAGATCTGCAAATGAGCAAAGGGCAGCAGGTTTTTGAATAGGCTTCATCAGCGGAGGGGAGAGGTCAGCGGTGGAGATGAGTTATAGGAGCTATTAAGTCTCCTCTGACACCCACAGCACAAGCTGTTTAACATAATCAGCCGCAATCAGCAAAACTGCTGTTTATTACAAAACGTTTTTCCCTTTTCATATTTCATATTGTTATGTAAAATGGTGCAGTGTAGGGACACACACATTTCACAAGGTACAAATTGTACAATTTGTCAGCAATAATAATTTGTGGCTCTTCTCGTGACATCTTTTGAAGTTAAAAACCGTTGAACGATACCTCTCCAGAGCTATTTTCTCTAATGTGGTTAATGGTTTGCACCGGAGTTGACCATTCACTCTCTGTAAGATGTTGTCTCCATTTACCGAGCGTGAGAAAATGTATGACTGCACAAGAATCAGACAAGTCTGTAATTCGGGGCCACGAAGCTTGGTTCTGTTTACCGTTACCCATTTGGTCTGAGCCCTCAGTTGTAGTTACGTCTCTTACTGGAATAAAAATTAGCAGAGGTATTTTCTAGCCTGTTTTAATCACCAAAGTAATTCCTTTTTCAAAACATTTTAATTTAAATAGAACTGAGTATGAGACACATAATAGGAGCTCACACAGTATTTCACACATGGAGTATTGGGGTAAGGGTAATTTCCTAACTGTCCAGATTGCAATGGCTTGGACTAGAAGGCTCTCAGATATTCTCCTTGCATTTTTCTAAGGAGAATGAGGAAGTACAGAAACAGCTATCGCTGGTCTCCACTCTAGCCCACTGAGGATCTTATATAAGATGTGCCCAATTCCTGGAAGTGCTCTTTCCTAAGGTTCCATCCCTACCCATCCCTCCTACCCAACTAGAACCAAGCCTAGCTTCATGGAAATACTCACCTGAGGAGGAGGTGCCGGGAGCAGGGCAAAGGTATGGGATTTTATTTTAACAAATACGCTAATTCCAAAAAGGTAAAATAAATGTTGTTCCGTTCAAACTAGTCACTTTGGTAGGCAACCGATGCACTTACTCAAATGAACAAATGCTGCTATTGCTCACAATGTTTTTGGTCCACCTTGTTTATAAGCCACATAAGACCATCAGCGTCCTGACTTTATAGTCACGCCTACTTTATTCATCAGACTTCTCTCCAAATGAATGGATATTCCTTACACTTGGTACACCCTGTGTTAGAATAATTCTTTTGGGTGTTTCATTTATTTATGAGTCTGTTTCCTTACTGTAAGAAACTCCCTGAAGTCAGGGAATTTTAATTTTCATTTCTACATATGATGTCACTGTCCAGCAGTGCCAGGCACATGGTAAGGGCTCAATAGATGTTTGTTGAATAAAGGAGTGAATGGTTTCCGGAAGTTAAATTCATTCTTAGAGGACAAAAATGTGCTTCCGTGAGGGCTCTGGACTCTGAAGAACATTCCAATACAGGAATTTCCATACCTTGAACACTTTTTGAACAATGGAAACTTCTCAGGAATTAGTGTACACTGGGACAGTATGTTATTTAAATGTAAAAACTCTGCTAGCATTCTTAAAAACCCAATCATCAGAATTTGTAGACCAGTGCTGTTGCTGTCCAATAAAAATGTAACGAAAATCCCTTCATTTTAAAGTTTCTAGTAGCCACCTTAAGAAAGATAAAATTAATTTGGATAAAATATTAATATTTTATTTAATCCAATATATCCCAAATTGTATTATTTCAGCAAGTAATCAAAATAAAATTACTAATGAGATATTTTCCATTCTTTTTTTTTTTTTGCCCTAAGTATTTTGAAATTTTGTATTTTTTTTTTTACAACACATCTCAATTTAGACTAACCTTATTTCAAGTGTTCAGTGGTTATATGCATCTGTTAGTGGAGGTTTGCGTATTGTTATTGTACTCAACAGGTTTCAGCAGAGCTTACAGACTAAGACAGACTAGGAAGAAAGGCCTGGTGATCTAATTTCAAAAATCAGCTAATGAAAACCCTATGGATCATGACGGTCTGATCTGCAGCTAGTCGTAGCATGGCAAGGTACTAGGCAGCGTTTCGCTCCAATGTCCATGAGGTCACTATGAGTCAGGGACCAACTCAATGGCAGCTAAAAACTACAGCTACCATATTCAAAAGCAGCACAGTTCTAGCCATGCCTCCTAGTCCTGTCGTCCAGTGCCTTCTTGGGATGGATACCTTTTCAGGTGAACTGCAGGGGGCAGCAACAGGCAACGACTGAATGTGCCATGAGTGGTCACTTCGCTACTTATTTGCCCTTTCCTCCCAGCCTAAGCAAAGGCTAGAGACACTGGGATTTGTTTAAATTAGAACTCAAAAGCTCGTGAAACACCCCAGCTTTCATGTTATCGGTACTGGTGACATTTTCATTCCTTGGGCTAGTTGTTCCCTTGCTGCTTTTCCTTATTCTCAGCCCAACCTAGCTCCTGAAGAGGTTTAGATAAGAGACAAAGCTGGTTTTTACCAGAATAGCAGGGTGGAGATGATGACAGTGGTCAGATCTGGAATGTGTTTTCAGAGTAGGGTTGACAGGACTTAACGATGCGGGAGAAGAAAAGAGGAGTCGATGATTACTCCTCGATTGTTTTGTTGTTCAGTCACCCTAGGTGGTGGGATTCATACAATCACCTAGGAGAGTGTGGATAGAAAAAGCAGATACTGCTAATTTCAGAACCTTGGGGGCACTCCAACACTTAGAGGCTGGGAAGACTAGGAAAAGCCAGCAAAGGAGGCTGAGGAGAGGAGCTGGCTAGAGAGTTAGAGACCTCGTACATAGACTGGAGTCACAGAAGCCTAAAGAAGACACTACCTCAGAAAGGGGGAAGCAGCCAACTCTTAGTGTCTGAGTAAGCAAAACTGTGAGACGAGATTGAGAAGATGGGTTCGGGCAGTGAGCAGAGCTGAATCAGAATGGCCTGAGAACAGAGATGGCAGGTCACACGGTGGCAACAGACCTGGGCAAGTGAAAGGGCTAGGTCAGAGCAGAACTGAAGTTGAAATGGATTAAGCAAGCGTTAGAATATAGATAAGACAAGACTGGACATAGCCTTGAGTGCTTTTATGCCCTCCATTATTAGCCCAGGAAAAGTTACCCCTCCATGATGTTGCCTTCTGCACAAAGAGAAGGGTCAGGAGTCCCCCAAGGTGTCCAGTAGAGTTGAAGTGCGTGGTGGCTTGAGCCAACTGAAATTTAGCATAACCTGAGACCTTGATTTCTCAGCATCAGGCTTGCTCAGGAAATTTTATAATAGGAAATCTTAATAATGTGATTGATCTAAATGTTATTTAATAGGGAACTGGTTAAATAAATTATGGAACTTTCAAAAAATACAAGAGTAAACACCCACTAAAAAGAGTGAGAGCTATACATATCAGCATAGAAAGATGTGCAAGTTCATTTCTAAATGGATAAATCAAAGTTCAGAACAGTGTACACAGTATGTCACTTTCATGGGGGAAAAAAGGGGAATTATATATATATTCATATTATGCACCTTGTATATGATAGGAATTTTATGGAAGGATAAACAAGAAGCTGTTAATAGCAGTTGTCTCTTGGGGGAGGAACTAGAAAGGAGTTTAGGGTGGGTCATGGATTGAACTGTGTTCCCCAGAAATGTGTGTATTGATTTGGCTGGGCCATGGTTCCCAGTATTGTGTGGTTGACATCTGATGTGATTTTCCTGTGTTGTGAATCCTACCTCTATGACGTTAGTGAGATGGGATTAGTGGCAGTTAAATTGATGAGGCAGGACCCAATCTACAAGATTAGATTATATTTTGAGCCAAGCTCTTTTGAGATGTAAGAGAGAGAAGGAAGCAGAGAAACAGGTGGACCTCATGCCACCAGGAAAGCAGTGCCAGGAGCAGAGCATGTCCTTTGGACCTGAGGTTCCTGAGCTGAGAAGCTCCTAGCCCAGGGGAAGATTGATGACAAGGACCTTCCTCCAGAGCCAACAGAGAGAAAAAGGCTTCCCCTGGAGCTGATGCCCTGAATTTGGACTTCTAGGCTACTAGACTTGAGAAAATAAATTTCTCTTTATTAAAGCTAGCCACTTGTATTTCTGTTATAGCAGCACTAGATAACTAACAACAACACAGGGTGAGAGATTTGCCTTTTATGTATAGTTTTGTATTCTGTTATTTGTTTTGGCCAGGTGCAAGAATTACTTTTCAAATTAAAATAACAGTTTAAAATTTTTTACGATTTCTGAGGCCAACTCTTCAGACAGGGATTGGACTGGACTGTGGGACATAAAGTGATACTCGTGAGGAGTGTTCCTCTTAGCTCAAGTAGAGACAAGAGACTAAATGGGCAGCTTCTGTCAGGAGTTGAGATGGGAAGGCAGAGAGGGTTGGGAGCTGGTTGAATGGACATGGGGAATCAGGGGTGGAAAAGAGGAGTGTGCTGTCATAGTATGGGGAGAGCAATTAAGGTCACATAACTATGTATAAATTTTTGTATGGGAAAAAATAAAAATGTTTTAAGCAACTCTGTTTTACTTATAGTGTCTATATTAAACACTATAAAATTCTGTTGTGAAAAAGACTACATACCTTTATGTTGTGACCAATGCAATGTATTCATTTATTCATTCATTCTTCCACATTTAAAATTTGGGAGCATTGCAAGACTGCATTGATTAGAGGGCCATTTTTCTTAGTTAATCTGTAGTAATTCTACTCAATTTCCAGAAATCAAGTTCATAAGTCCAGCTGACAATGAGGCACTGATGTGGGCATTGAACTTCGAGACATCTAAGAGTCCAGAGACCAGGGCAGGTGTCAATCAGGCATCATTATGAAAGGCAAGACTTGGACAAGTCACGGACTCACTCCTAGTTTTTCCAGTTGCTTTATCTGCGTCACCTGCACACCTTCATGCTAGGTGACAATGAGGAATTACCCACAGGAGCTGCCAGGAGACTCAGAAACAAAGGACAATGCTTATTGCTCTACAAATTGCTCTATAACTATAGTAAAAAGCCCCCATTCTCTCCTTAAACAGATGTGAAAAGACACTGCATTAGGCAGGCTGAGGGGTAACAGACTTACAGCCTTCACTGGAGAGCTAAGAAAGAAATGGCTGCAGACAAGACTCTCAAGGTCCTGAATGAGGACCACATGCTACAGGAGTCTAGAGGTGGAAGGTCATGTCTAACCTGTGTGATTAGTGAAGATGGAATTTGAACTGGGCCTTACTGCATGTGAAGTTAAATATTAATTTTACATGTTGTCCTAGGTACTGGTCATTCTCAACAATTCTTTTGCTTTGCAGCCCTCCATCCATTGGAGCTGAAGTAACCTTTCCTTCAGGGAAGGTCAGAACCCAGTCCTGAAGGAAGGACAATGTTTCTTCTTTCCCATTTCAGGTCCAAGGGTCGTGAAAGCCTAGGCATTCGTTTCTGAGTATCAACTTGTGTTGAAGAACAAAGGACTGGTGAATTTCAAGGACCCAGAGTTAGAGGAGCAGAATTATTCTAATTAGCCAATTGGGATGGGGGAAAGAAAGGTTTCTAAAACCTAGTAAGAAGAGCTCTTTCAAGAAGGGGAGGAAGTGGCGGCAGTGTACAGGAGGGACAAGTTTGGAGGAGACAAGCCTGGGGTTAAAGTACTAACTGGATCTGTGAGAAAGGGCCCAGGGTCCCTTAATCTTGACCCTCAGTCAAGAGTTCAAGATAATAGAAACCCAAGTACACTAAAGGGGACTTGAGTCTTGCTTCCTGTTGAAATCCAGAGAAGAGAAGGTGCCACAGGAGGATATAGCGATATGCTGAGTTTAGCTGACAGAGAGAGTCTGAGATGGACTCCCTTCCCACTCCCACAGGCTGCATGTGGGGATCCAGAAGTCCCCTCCAGACCCTGTGGTGGTGGGGGTGGGGAGCATGGAAGAGCTCAGAGGTATGACGGACCAGAGAAATTCTGAGGTTAGAATGAAAAGCTGGAAGAGCTTGTGAACAGAGACCTGAGCAGGGACCTCAGATACTGGCTATGGATGCCATTGGATGATTCTGAGCAGGGAGTGACATGGTGAATGTAGTGTTATAGGGCAGTGGGTCTTCAGTTGGGTGGGCTCATTGTATGCATTTATGAGGCAGGGTCTCAAAAAGTGCAGCCTTTGGACAGAATGACGGCAGTCGCAGCCAGAAGACAGTCTTCAACAGTTTCAGCAACTGTAATTCAACAATTACAAGGCTGGGTACTGTATTTTAAGTGTTGTTTTACAATATGGCCAAGATGCAAAACAAGACAGAGATACAGTTATTAAGCCCAGGGAAAGTGGCTTTTGCTCTTTGTTCTTAAATGTGTCTGAACTGGAAAGCAATGTGGACTGAGTTCTTCAAGTTAATGACAAATCAAGTTATTGAATTTTATTTATTTTTTCTGAGGGAAGAGACAAATTCTTTCAAGTGGATTCTGCTATTGAACTTCTTTCTTCTGGCCTACATTTCTAGGCTTTGGCTAAAAATTCTACTTAATGGGATGTCTAATATACTCATCTGCACCATTTCGTATGAGATGAAAAGTTTAAATGGTGGCTTTGACTAGTCCAACTAATAGAACTGAACACTTGTTTCATCCCTGCTGCCTCCAACATTATAACGGTATTATTCCCCATCTAGAAAGATCACCCAACCATAAAGATGCAAATGAAAAACAGAACGTATGCCTACCCAGATGCTTCTTCAACTCTATAGTAAGTGTTCACCCAGCACATGTGCACCCGTGTTTCTTTTAAATGTTATTTATAGAGAAGAAACACTTACCCCATTGTACAAGATGCACTGTATCTCTGATGGGATATTAAAGAAGATTACACAGTAGATTTGCTGGCCTTGGTGTATTTTTTTTTTCTCCCTCATTGGCTAGGAGCTAAGATAGCCAATAGGTCCAGCAACAGCCAGACACCTCAGCTCATATACTGTACTTTTAAAAGTAAATTTGGTTGAACAGTGAGTCCAAATCCCTCCTAATGAATTTCTATGCTGAAAACCATCTTCCATATTGGGAAATAGCCCACAAGGCACAAGCATCTTCTTTCTCTGATTTGCATGGTAGAAAGAAGAGGAAAATAGCACAGATGCATTCGGTATTGTACAAAGAGCATATATGGGCATTTCAGTCCCTAATATTGCACTAGTTTCTGATGCTAATGTAAAATATGTTCTTTTTGCATTTATAATCATGATGAGCAGATGGTGAAGACGGTTTAAAGTAGTACTGTATGTCTATTAAAATAATGTATGCTGTTAGTAAGTCTTCCCTAAAACTGGAGTTTAATTGCTTATAAACACATACATTAAAAAGAACCATGATTCTAAGAGCCATTTGCTTCTCCAGGACAATAGTTTGACAGAGTTCCCTATAACAGGCTTTGGCCACGAGACTCCTTGTGGTAGCAGATGCTTCACTGTACACTCCATCTCTTTAAGAGGCTTAATTGACAAAAACGTTGGGATTGGCACAAAGGACCTTGGTTTCTTAAAACAAAGGAATCCCTCTTAAAATTAAACTGACATAGAGAAATTAAGGAAAATGTGGATTGGGGAGAACCTGTGAGGGAAGAATTAAGTATGTAAGCAGCTTAAGTCTTTTTTATTATTTATTTATGTTTTACTAGATTGTCTCAAGCAAACCATCAACAATGGCATTTTGTAATTTTCAGTGATGAATATTGATTATATGGCTGCCATGCTTTCTGAAAGTAAAACTCGCCAGAGAGGGGAGAATTTCCTCTGTTTAATTCCAAGGGGCTTCCCTGCTCCACCACAGGGGATGGGGAGATGAACCTTTTTGCCTCTGACAGCTTTGCACCACCCACTCTGCCTTATTGGAAAGGAGGTGCTCCCAAGGAAGGACGTATGATCATCAAAGCAGTTGACAAAATCGGGAGGATCAGAATCCACCCGGAGCATCAACGAAAGGGAATTGATACTGTTTGCAAACAGGAGGAAGAGGAAGAGGGGAGGCAGCAACAGAGAAAGGCAGGCTGAGAGCCAACGGCCCTACAAAGGCAGCAAGTTTCAGAAAACACTCATTTGACTAATTTGCCTAATATAATAAAGAAAGGATGGTTTTATTTTCAAATGCAAAAGTGATAATTGATTAGGTGGGCATTATATTTGCAGCATGTGGAATGAATAATGGTTGTGAATGGATATGGGAAATATCTCACCAAGACGGGGAAAAAAATCTGTAAGTCGTTCAAGGCAGAGCACAAAAATACCAACATACCAACATTCAGAAAGCGAGAGAGTTTAAATAATAACAGACTGACTCTTGGAAGAGGTCCAAAGAAACGGGGAACAGAAAGAGCTACACGCAGCATAATGGTTTCTACACAATAGGCAATGAGAAAGGATCTGCACATGCTTGTGAATGTGGTATTAGCGCTTTAATTATTATAATTACCTAAGTTTAAGGTCAAGTCACCTGTGTATTGCTGATAAAATGAATGATTTCTTTTAAAATAGTAGAAGTAATGCTTAAATTACCTAGGGTGGTGTCATGGATTGAATTGTGTCCCCCAAAAATATGTGTCAACTTGGTTAGACTATGATTCCCACTATTGTGTGGTTGTCCTGCATCTTGTAGTTGATATAATCTTCCTATGTGTTGTAAATCCTAATCTCTGCCTGTGGTTAATGAGGTAAGATTAGGTTATGTTAAAGAGGATTAGGGTGGGATGTAACACCCTTGCTCAGGTCATGTACCTGATCCAATGTAAAGGGAATTTCCCTGGGGTGTGGCCTGCACCACCTTTTATCTTACAAGAGATAAAAGGAAAGCAAAGCAAGCAGAAAGTGGGGGACCTCATACCATCAAGAAAGCAGCACCTGAAGCAGAGCGTGTCCTTTGGACCTGGGGTTCCTGGGCGGAGAAGCTCCTAGTCCAGGGGAAGATTGATGAGAAAGACCTTCCTCCAGAGCCAACAGAGAGACAAAGATTTCTCCTGGAGCTGGCGCCCTGAATTTGGACTTGAAGCCTACTAGACTGTGAGAAAATAAATTTCTCTTTGTTAAAGCCATCCACCTGTGGTATTTCTGTTATAGCAGTGCTAGATAACTGAGACAGATGGTATAGAAATAGATAAGCCATGTGGGTGAGATATTACAGAGTTATCCCATCTTCTGGGCAACATTCCTGATCAGGAATGGCATGGAAGATGGTGCCCGGCTACCACCGCTGACTGCTCTGACCAGGATCACAACAGAGGGTTCTGGACAGAGCTGGAGAAGGATGTAGAACATAATTCTAACTCACAAAAAAAAAAAAAAAAAAAAAGACCAGATTTACTGGCCTAAAGGAGACTGGAGAAACCTCGAGAGTATGGCCCCCAGACACCCTTTTAGCTCAGTGGTGAAGTTACCTCTGAGGTTCACTGTTCAGCCTGGGAGTAGACAGCCCTGTAAAACCAAATGAGACTAACGAGGTACAGGAGTCCAGTGACAAGGACCAGAAGGCAGAAGAGGACAGGAAAGCTGGTGATAAGGAACCCAAGTTTGAGTAAGGATAGTGTTGATGTGTTGTGAGGTTGTTAACCATTGTCATAGGGCAACATGTGTACTAACTGTTAAATGAGAAACTATTTTGTTCTGTAAGCCTTCATCTAGCGTGAGAATAGCAGCACAATTGGAAGAGCGTAGTCGATGTCACTAAACTGTGCATGTAGAAATTTTTGAAATGGTGTATCTTTGGCTATGTATATTTTCAGCAAAAAAGAAAAAAGGTCGAGAAGGGAGAGGGTTGACATGTTGTGGGATTCTTAACCAGCATCATAAAACAATGTGTGTACTACTGTTTCATGAGAAACTATTTGTTCTGTAAGCCTTCACCTAAAGTACAATTAAAAAAAAAAAGAATGGCATGGAATCCCACCACATCTGCACTATTCTAATATGGAACTTGGATACATTCCCTTGACTGAATTCCCTCTTTGGTTGAAGGTAGCCCCTCCCATTACTTAAGATACGCACTCTTCTGGCTCTTCTAGCAGTTTAATGACATTGCTTTGGAATAGGGTTTACCCCAGATAAAATGCAGACAAAGCATTCCATGAAGGTTACAGCCAAGAAAGCCCTGTGGGGCAGTTCTACTTTATCACATTAATCACACTCACAATGTTGTGTGACCATCTCCACTATCTATTTCCAAAACTTTTTCATCACCCCAAATAGAAACTCTATACCCACTGCCTTAGTCATCTAGTGCCACTGTAACAGAGATACCACAAGTGGATGGCTTTAACAAGGAGAAATTTATTCTCTCACAGTCTAGTATGCTACAAGTCCAAAATCAGGGCATCAGCTCCAGGGGAAGGCATTCTCTCTCTGTTGGCTCTGGAGGAAGGTCCTCGCCATCAGCCTTCCCGTGGTCTAGGAGCTTCTCTGCACAAGAACCTCAGTTCCAAGGGACGCACTCTGCTCCTGGCACTGCTTTCTTGGAGGTATGAGGTTCTCACATGTTTCTGCTCACTTCTCTCTTTTATATTTCGAAAGAGATTGACTTAAGACACTATCCAATCTTGTATATCTCATCAGTATAACTGCCACTAATCCATCTTATTAGATCATATTGACTGAATTTACAACACACAAGGAAATCACATCATATTACAAAATGGTACACAATCATACAATACCGGGAATCATGACCCAGGCAAGTTGACAGATACTTTGGGGGGACACAATTCAATCCATGACACCTACTATGCAATAACTCCCTGTTGGCTCCCACCCTCCCTCCTCAGTCCCTGATAACCACTAATCTACTTTTATCTCTATGTATTTACCTATTCTAGATATTTCATATAAGTGGGATCATATAATATTTGTCTTTTTGTGTCTTGCTTCTTTCACTCAGCATGTTTTCAAGGTTCATATATGTCGTAGATAAAATGTAGAGGAATGTATCAGAACTTCATTTCTCTTCATGGCTGAATAATGTTCCATAGCATGTATATAACACATCTTGTTCATCCATAGACACTTGGATTGTTTCCATGTTTTGGCTATTGTGAACAATGCTGTAGTGAACACTGCTGTACAAGTATCTATTTGAGTCCCTGCTTTCGAGTCTTTTGGGTATATACCTAGGAGTGGAATTGCTAGGTCATATGGTAACTCTATGTTTGACATTTTGAGGAACCACTAAACTGTTTTTCACAGGGCTGCACCATTTTACATTCTCACCAGCAGTGCAAAAGTATTTCAATTGCTCCACATCTTTGCCAACACTTGTTATTTTCCTTTTTTAATAATAGTCAGCCTAGTGGGAGTGAAGTGGGATTCCATTGTGGTTTAATCTGCATTTCTGTAATGACTAATGATATTAAGCATCTCTTTATGTGCTCACTGGCCATTTGTATATCTTCTTTGGAGAAATGTCTGTCAAGTCCTTTGCCCATTTTTTAATTGGGTTATTTTTCTTTTTGTTGTTGTTGGTGACTCTTTAACTTAAAATCAGAACACACCACTCTTCCATGGTATCCGGGCTCCTTACTCTGACTTTCAATGTCACCATGATCTGGCCCCTGTCTACCCTTCTCAGCTCCCTCCCACTGTGCCACCTGCACTTTGGCCTGCTTTCTGTCTTGTGTTAGGGCCTTCACACTAGGCTCCCTCCACAAGGATGTGTTGCCCTTGGCAGCCCACATGGGCCAATTCTCCTTCTGCTCTCAGCTCACGTTCCGAATCCTCAGCAAGACCTTTTCTTGACTCCCATCCAAAGTTTACCACCAAATCATTCCCTGCTACAACATTTTGTTTTAAATTCTTTCCTCACCACTTATCTCCATTTGATATTTTATTTTTGCTTATTTATTGTCTTTCTTCCCGAGTAAGAACAGGGATCTCTTCTGTCTTATTCACTGATGTATACCCAGCACCTAGAACTGTGCTGAGTGAATAAACACCTTATTAAATGCTTCTCATTTTTAGAACTCAGTTGCACCCAAGTATTTACAATACTTAAGTAGAGATCAACATTTGAAATAAAATTTTAGGGGTCATATATTTTTATTTACTTAATAAAATGCTTTTTGCCTCCCATTCTTAGTCAAGGCCCTCTCCTCTTCCAAGGCCCTCCGAATGTTTTCCTGAGTTTCTCATGTCTTTGCTAACACACCAAGGCTGTAAGTTAAGTGGCAGAGCCAAAGCAGTAGGCCTGGGGTGGTGGGGGAGGGAGTAGGGTTAATAACTAATTGGGTGAAGCCTCAAAAGACACAAAGAGAAAACAGTAAATGGATGGGGCCCCTGAAAATCAAGTAAAAAGAGCTGATGTGGTAAAAAGCTGTGAAAACAATTCAAAAGGTAGAGTCTTACAAATGTTTTAAATAAGACTAACATCCTCTGAATAAGTGTTTGTCCTCCTAAAAAGATTCCTTTCAAGGACAACTTTCACTAGAAGTGAAATAAGATTTGTTTAAAATTTTATACCCATACATTTTATTCAATTTTGGATAATGCTGTTACAGAAAAGAAGTTAGTGCTCAAGCAATGGTGGCTATCTTCTATCATAAGAAAAGGTACAGAACTTATGGCTTTTACTTTTATGGAACTAGGATCAAACTTGGGATAATTTTTCTATCCCCTTCCAGCTGCAAGAGTCTATAGTTCTGTATACGGCCATTGTTCAAACCATTTTGACTTTGTAAAAATGTGGTAATAGAACCAAGGAAAAAATATCCAGTGCACATTAGGATTGGGTCATATATTTTAAAGTCAGGTGTGTCTCTAATAGCCTTATAGGACAGTGTTCAAGGCAGAGAAAAACTTTCTGTTTTGATGCAGCAGAGTGGTCAACAACTTGATCTCCAAAAGGCTTGAGGGGCAGAAGGACAGCTATAGAATAAAACAATTTCAGAGCTGGAGGATGCCCAAGAGGATCATGAATCGGAAGGGTAAATCCTAAGGGAGCTTAACGTCGTTGTTAGGTGCCGTTGAGTCCATTCCTACTCACAGCAACCCTATGTACAACAGAACAAAACACTGCCCGGTTCTGTGCCATCCTCATGATCGTTGTTATGCTTGAGCCCATTGTTTCAGCCACTGTGTCAATCTCTTCCTCTTTTTTGCTGCCCCTCTACTTTACCAAGCATGATGTCCTTCTCCAGGGACTGGACCCTCCTGATAACATGTCCAAAGTCTGTGAGACGAAGTCTCGCCATCCTCACTTCGAAGGAGCATTCTGGCTGTGCTTCTTAATAAACTCACTAATTTATGAGCACTAATTGATTAAGAGTCACAGCCAGCCCTTGAATCCAAGACTCCAGGTTTCCTGCCTAGTGTCCTACCTATCTCACCTTAACTGCTTTTCAGTTGTTATTTTGAGTCACTTAGTTTTGGGGTCATTTGGTACATAGCATTAGATAACTGGAACTTGCTCATTAAGGGTAAATCTTTAAAAAAAAAAAAAAAAAAAGGAGGAGGAAAGAAAATCAAAGATGCTAATGTAACAAATGTCCTTATATCTGTGTTACAAAAAATCACCCAAAACGTCCCCACATCCCTCGCCACCAAATCATTTAAAGGAAACAGTGAGAACTTCCTCATAAAGAAGACCTTCAATATCAATTGCCCCAAAAGGAGCTCTTCTTTCACCTTCTGCTTTGCTGCCAGAAAAATAAGCAGGAATTATGAAGGTAGAAATTTAGCGGAGTGTTCTACGATGCTATCAGGTGTCTGGTTACTGTGTGATCTTGTTAATTGAGCCACTGAATGCACTTTAGAAAGCTTTCCAGTGTCCAGGCCTATCATTTGTAGTTCACTTAATATGGTGTTTGAGGTCATTTCTGGAAAGCCTGGGGCATAAGGTCTTTGACCAGGAATGTTATACCACTGCTTATAAGTCAAACCAGACTTGACTTACGTTGTTTCAACTAACAGCACTCTATTTTTTTTCAGGAACATAAGTGCAAAGGCTTTGAACAATAGAATATTTCTAATTCTAAGACTCTTCAGAACCCAAGTTAACCCTTTTGGGATCACTTTAGGAGTTTACTACGCTTCAAGGTCTTTACACTGAACCTCAATTACTATTGCTCTCCAAGTACAGAGAAGTGTCAATTAACTGAAAATTTGAGGGAAGGTTTAACGTGGGGGAATAAACTGGCTTTTACTTTAGTTCTTAAAATTCTCTGTAATGATATTTTCCTTTTCTTTCATACTGACCATATGATAAAAGTAACATTAAACCATTCAATGTTATAGAGTTTACTAATTCTAATTTACTCTACTTTTCCAGGGTAACTCTGAATTAAAAAGGTGAGATTTTGAGGCCTTTGATAACTAGGTATTGGCTATTAAAAAAAAAAAGATGGCTTTTTTCCCCTTTACTAATAAAAATAATTTACAGCAAATACTATTGTTATAAAAACTTGTTCCTGAAGGATTTATCTGTTGATTGGAGGACAAAATAAAAAATAAAGTGTTCATCCTTCACTTCTTTCTCCTCATTGTCAGCTCTTGGCAAATTTTGTCAATAAAAAGTTCTCTTGGAAGCTGACTTGTCCAAATTTCAGTTAGAATTAGCTAGTCCACTTCCTCTTCACCAAATAAATGTGGCATTTCTCCTCAAAATGACAATATTTTCTTATGAGCATTACAACGGAATTTCTTTTCCCTATTGGTTATATTTTAAAACTACAGTTTCTTTTTTTAAATCCATTGTATTTCATTAAAGTATTGAATGCTACATGTAGCTTTCTGGAGACGTTTGTGAATTGTAAGTACTATTTTCACCTGGTTCTTACCTGTAACTTACATTACTATCTTTTCTAAAAACCAAAAGCGTCATTTCTTCGCCTTGTGTGTAAAGCTCTTTTCTCTCAATAACACTTTCAGGTAGTGCAATTCTGTGCACTTCTTCGCCTTCAGGGTTTGTTAACTGCTCTTGAGGTCCTAAAAGCTTTTTCTTTTCTATTTTACTTTCTCGGTACTCAGGCACCAAGCAGAAGCTCTTTTACCTTCTTTCTCCTCCACTTCAATCAGAATGATGCGAATGCTTACTCTAAGTCATTCAGCCCCTTTGGTGTGGGTGAGAGCTAATTCCTTGCTTTTATCCAGGACTGCTCCATAGGAACCTTGCGGTTTTTATTGCAACCCCAGCTCCTTTACCATTTTCAGGGCTCCCCAGATGAGCACCTCCCTTCAAATGCCAACAGAAATGCTGTTCAACTCCTTAACCAGATGGAAAGCACACCACCGTGTATCAATCAAAGGAAATATATATGATTAGGACCCATCCCATTGATCAAAATGACTTCACTTGTCTCTGCTTAACTCACAATAGCCTAAAATGATCATGGGAATTTGCCACATCAGATTCTGAAAAGCTCACGGTAGGAGAGCTTTAAAAAATTAAAAAAGATGGATCTGTTTCTTACAGTCTATCTCCTGCTGATGCTTTATCTACAAATAGACAGTGACCACAGCATCTGATTAATTAATAAGACGTCTTTAATAGTGGTATATTTGGAGGGCTGGAGGGGAAAAAAATAAACCCCTGAATTTCTTTTTTTGGTTGGTTCATTTTCAGTAGCTGTGATTCATATGAATGAGAAGTTATCCCATTCTGATAAACTAATAATTTATATATAGTTTATAATCTTTTAAAAAACTCATATAGATTCCAAATCTTAAAACAGAAAAAAAAAAAAAGAGAGTGGGGAGGGAAGGCTTCAAGTGAAATATGGCAAAATGATAATAGGCATTTGTCTCGTCTTCCTCCCCAAACCTCCCTGAGATGACAACAAAGGAATAAAAAAGATATTAACCTACAAGAACAGAGAGAACAAAAGAAGTGACAAAGCAGAAAAGAGATTTAAATAAGTTTTTGGAAGATGAAAATGATGTTGGAGTCTGGTTATAGACGTGGCAGAGTTGACGAAATACCAGTTAAGAGTGCTGCACAGGGAGAAATCCATAAGCATTGAACCAGTCCACCTGCAAGCCTAGGGGAGAAGTCATGTTTGTTTTGAAGAAATTGAACAAAAGAGACTTCAGATTGTGGACTGTGGGATCAATGGCACACAGGAATGACACTTGCGCTTAAAACAAGAGGATTGGTAAGAATCCGTTTATGGAGCTATGGGAGACTCAGCCACTGGCCTTGTCCTGCTCCTGGAATGCCAGCAGCCAGACAGCTCACACAGACAAGAGACTGGAGGACTCTTTTCTTGCGAAACTGAGCAACCCCAGAGAAAAAGACCTCAGAATCTGACATTTAGGAACTCTCAATAGAAAAGCTGGCTTAAAGCCCAACCCACTAACCCAGTGACCTTCACCATGCAGTAAACCCTGTCCACACAGACAGATTTTTAGTGCTTCAGTCTTTAATATAAATAATAAAATGAAAGGTCCTGGGCATTTGCAACAAATCTCCAACATGCAGGATAGAGACCAAAATAAGCAAATAGAAAAAAGAAGCAGAAATAATATAAAGATCCAAAGAGCAGAAGGAACCTTAAGAAAAAAGCAATAAGCCAACTTCTGATTAAGATAATGCATTCATAAAACAAAAACAAGATACTATGAGAAAAAGAACAGTCAGAGGCTAAGAAACACGTCTTGGAAATTATACGATAACTGAAATTAATAACATTTTGTAGAAGTTTTTCTCTATCAAATGGAATTCTCCAGGAACCTTCAATTAAAGATATAGATACAGAGAATAGTAGAAAAAATAATTTTTAAAAATAAATGATCAATCTAGGAGTTCTTACATGTGATTAAAATTCCCAGATATAGAGAACAGAGAAAATGGACATAATAAAGTTATTAAAGAAATGATACAAAAAATTTTCCAGACCTGAAAGGCATGCATCTTCAAATTGAAAGAAGCCACCAAGTGCCCAGCATGATGAATGAATGAAAGTCACAAGTGCCAAGACACATCACTGCAAATGTCAGAATACTAGGGATACAAACGTGTCCCTAAAAGCTTCCAAAGAGGAAAACAAAAAAAAGTCACATACAAAGATATGGGAATCAAACGATGCTGCCCTCGAAATTCTAAGGGACAATGATTTTCAAACTAGAATTCTATATTTGCCAAAACATTAATCAAATGAGGGATTTTCAAACGTACACGGACTCAGATATTTAATGTATCATTTATCCTATCTCAGGAAGCTTCTGAAGGTGTCCAAGATGAGAGAGGTCAAGAAAGAGGCTTGGAATCCAGGAAACGGTGACCTAGTACCGGAGACATCCCAAGATTACTGATGTGCAGGAAGCTAGAGAGCAATCGATCCATACTGGAGCAGGAAGATGATGGATTGCAGGGAAATGAGGGAACTGTTTATTATAAAACATAAGCTGAATAAGAAAAGAAACATAAACATAGAATATTACTTGGCTCAGCAGTGACAACCTGCATATAGACATAATAATGTAAATACTGACTCTTGGTTTAAACAAAAATTGTGATACAGCCATATATGATGGTAAACCCATTGCCATCGAGTCGATTCTGACTCATAACAACCGTACAGGACAGAGTAGAACTGCCTCACAGGGTTTCTAAGGAGCGGCTGGTGGATTCGAACTGCCGACCTTTTAGTTAGCAGCAGAGCTCTTAACCACTGAGCCACCAGGGCTCCTATATGGTGGTGTATGGTAGGAATTGTAGGGGGTTGTGCTGTGTGTGGTTGGTGGTGGTGGTGTAAGAGAGCTAGATCCTTAACCACCATCACAAGAAATCAGAAGATAATGTCTATTCCATTACTAATTTATTTTACAAATACTTACGTGACAGTGCCAGGCACTGCTCTAAGGATTAATTCGTAATAGGTCAGGACTACTTTATCCTTATTGTACTGAATGGAAAACTGAGACAGAGAAGTTAAGGAGTTTGCCCAACATCACACAGCTACTTAATTCAGAGCCAGGATTCCAAAACAAGCAGTCTTGCTCCAGAACACTACAAACTTAACGTTAAAACTGGCAAGTGAAGATATAGCAATATAAACATCGGATTCAGAAACACAGAGGTAAATACCAAGAGAAATAGTTTAAAAGTTGAAATTGTTTGCCTCTTGGAAATAGGACTGGAGGTGGGAAATTATTGGGTAAGGAATTACAGCTTTTTATTATAAGATTTTTAGAACTATTTTTAAAATAGTTTAGAACCCATTTTTTAAAATGGTGTGCATATTTTTTTTGAAAAAGTGAAAGTTAATTTTTAAAGACAAACAAACAAACAAAAAAAAAAACACCAGCTTTTCTCACCACTATCTCTCCTTCCCAATCCCATCTCTTCTCCACAATCATTTAAGTGGTTCTAGATTCTACAGTACGATTAGCATTAAGGATTGGCCTAGAGGATCCTTGTCATGGTGTACAGGGCTCTGCATGGCCTGTTCCCTTCTTCCTTCTACAGCCTCATCTCTCCATACCTTGTCTCATACTCTATGCTTTAATTATGACCAAATACTTCTAGTTCCCTACACACCCCTTGTTGTCTGGGTCTCTGTGTCTTATCTTTTGCTGCTCTTTTGATTTTAAATTCTTTCCCCACCCTTCTCTGCTTGGCTAACCCATACCCGCTAGAGTCAGCTCAGGCCTCCACAGTGAGGTACATGAACCTCGGGCTGGACTAAGCAGTCCTCTTGAGCGCTCTTTCAGCACCCAGCACTTGGCATCCTCAGAAAGTGTACCCCATTATAGCCAGGGCCATGCAGAGCATTGGCCTAAGGAAAAAAAAAAATATATATATATCTTCAGCTTCTACCTACCTGCCCCCCAACACCCCACCATTGCACAGTAGACTAGCTAAAAAGCTTTACCAGAGATTTGAGGTGAAAAACAACACAGTTGGTCCATGAGCCCTTCTGGACTGCAGGGCTGGCCATTTACACTGGCTTCCCCCGCCCCTGGACCTTAGTTATAATGAAATTGTATATTTACCTCTCTCTCAATTGCGGTAAGGCTCTCAAGGTCAAATACGGCATTGTATTTACATTGGGCCCCAGCTCCCAGCACAGTGCTAGCCATAGCAGACCCTCAATAAATGTTTGTTTTTGTATTTTTTCCATCCTCTAGAGTATCCTCAAATTTGCAGTCCAGGCAAGTTTCTCAAGGAGCTGTGTCAGGCTAGAGAGGCAGCCAAGATTTCGGATTTGCCAACTCATCTGAGTTCATTCTGCAATGGTCGGCATAGAAGCTAAGCAGTCCCACAAAGGGCAAGACTCAGAGTCCATCCAAGAAAAGATTCTGTCTCCATTAGTATCACAAAGAGATATGAGCGAGCAGAGAGATGTAGCTACTGTCTTTCATATCTATCTCGAATGTTGTTGTTGTTGTTGCTAGTTGCCATTGAGTCGATTCCAACTCATGAGGACCCCATGTGCGCAGAGTAGAGCTCCTCCATAGGGTTTCTAAGGCTGTGAGCTTTCAGAAGCAGATTGCTAGCCCTATCTTCTGAGGTGCCTCTGGGTGGATTCGAACCAGCAACGTTTTGGCTAGTAGTCCAGTGCTTAACCGTTTGAACCACCTAGGCAGCCACTTCAAATGTTGCTGTTGTGTGCCATCGAGTCAATTCTAACTCACAGAGACCCTATAGGACAGAGTAGAACTGCCCCATAGGGTTTACAAGGAGTGGCTGGTGGATTTGAACTGCTGACCTTTAGGTTAGCAGCCTGAGCTCTTAACCACTTCGCCACCAGGGCTCCACTTCAAATGTTGGAGGGTATAATATCATGAAATTCAAACATGTCAAAGGACCTCAGAACTCATCTGGTCCAACTCAGAACACAATCAATGTAGCACAGAGACTAGAGGCATGACTTGTATCTCCATCCCAGACTTAGGCATCCAACTTACCATTTCTCTTCTTGGAACTCTCAAAGAAACCTCAAAGTCAACATGTCCAAAATTCGACTCTTGATTTCCCTGGTGGATGCTTCTCTTGCACTGTTTCCTGTCTCAGCAAATGGCACCACCATCCATCCAGCTGCTGACTCCAGAAACATGGGAGTCATTCTTCATAGCCCGCTGACATGTCCACCACAGCCACTGTTCTCCATGGATGGTCAATGTTACCTGTTCAACATCTCCCAAACTCATCTATGTCTTCCTTTCTCCACCAACACCACCCTAGCCCAAGTTCTCATCACCTTTTGCCAGGACCACTGCAGTGGCCTTTTAATTGTTCTCCTGTGTACATTGAGCCACACTTGCCACAGAAAGTTCCTTCAAAAGGCACAGTTGAATGCACAATTAAAACTTTGGTGGCTTTCAACACTCCTGGGTAAAGACCATACTCTTTACCATGGCCTACAAGATTTTGCATGGTGTGGTCATTCAAGCATCTCTAGTTTCCCCTTGTACTGTTGTTGTTGTTGTTAGGTGCCGTTGAGCTGATCTATGACTCATAGTGACCCCATGTGACAGAGTAGAAATGCCCCATAGGGTTTTCTTGGCTATGATCTTTATGGAAGCAGATCGCCAGGTCTTTATTCCACGGAGCCCCTGGGTGGATTTGAACAACCAGCCTATCTATTTCCATTAGTAACTGATCATGCATGTCTTTTATTAACCATTGCACCACCGGGGGCTCCTTCTCGTACCATACTCCTCCTCAATCTCTGTCTGGTCACATTATCCTCTTCTCAGTCACCCTTAGACAGTGGGGTCTGAATAAAAAAATCCATGAATGCATGGTGTCACACAGATACAGGTTCAAAACCTAGCATGTCTTTGAACACATGTACCTCCCTAAATCTCAACTTCCTCATCTATAGAACAGAGATAATAATAGCATCTACTCATGAGTTCTTATGAGGATAACGTCATGAGGATAATCCATCTTATTAGGATACGATAATGACAATAAAGCACTTATCATAGTGCCTGGCACAAAATAAGAACCCAGAAAACTAGCTCTCTGATATTCTATGGCATAGCATCCAAATATTCCTGTTTCCATTACTAACTGATCATGCATGTCATTCATTAATTAACCTGAATTTTAAGAAACTCTATCTACATTTTCAGTCTGTACAGCTTCTTGGGGATAATAAATTTTATGGCTTTATTATCCTCAGTGCAAATAAATAGAGTAATGCCAGAGATATGCCAGAACTGGCTCGTCTGATTGCTAAATTCTCAGGAATTTTGGAAGCCCATTGTTAAACATAGCCGCTATTGAAAATTAAATAGCAGAAACTTACAATTAAAAGGATTATATTAAAAGCAAAGGTAATAAAGGTAATGCATACTCAAAACTCATCACTTTCTAATTATTTTACTACATTTTACTATTATCTATGCTTTTGAGGCTATTTATGACTATTGTATCTGTATGGTGCAAATACTTTGTGGTGGTGCGCTACTGCACATCTCTTCCCAACTCCATATTCAGTGACATCACATTAGTAGCTTGAAATTGGCCATACTTCGAATATTTACACCATGGAAATCAGCAATCATTACAAATCAGGTTTTTTCCCCCACGAGAGCTAGATGTTAAACATTTACCAGCACATCGATGAAGTAATGTGCAATTATGCAGACATGACTCAGATGAAGACCTCAGCATGAATGACAGAGATCTCTTAGCCAAGGCAACGGCTCTCATAAAGTCCTTTAACTAAAGATCATTTCCTTTATTCTACTCATGAATCATCTAGATCCTTCCTCAGAGAATACCGTACGTTTATTTACATTCTTGTTAAGATTGGCTATCTAGTTTGTTAGTCTATGGAAATAAATGAGAGGTCACATTGCTATGAGGAAGACATGACAAATAAGAGTTTGATAGTCAATAATTTGATGACAAACAAGGACAAATAAAAGCAATGAAAACCTGGAGAGGAACAAATAAATCCCCGCCGTCTCGAGGCCAGTAGTACAGGGGAGCCCCTGAGAGAGTCACTATATACAGCACAGAGCAAAAGTTAGTGATATCACAGATGAGAACTTTAAGGGGCAGAGAGTCTAAATTATTGGTAATGTAACAATATGGGTAGAGATAGTGAGAATGGAATGACACATTGTGAAGCAGTAACCAATGTCATTGGACTGCACATGCACAAATTGTGAACGAATGTATGTTTGTTGTTGTTGTTACGTGCCGTCCAGTTGGTTACAACTCATAGCGACCCTATGCAAAGGAAGTCCATGGTATATTCAATATTCTTCGTCAACACCACAAGTCAAAGGCGTCAATTCTTCTTCAGTCTTCCTTCTTCCTTGTCCAGCTTTCGCATGCATATGATGCAATTGAAAATGTCCCGGCTTGGGTCAGGTGCACCTTAGTCTTCAAAGTGACATCTTTGCTTTCCAACACTTTACAGAGGTCTTTTGCAGCAGATTTGCCCAATGCAATGCGTCTTGATTTCTTGACTGCTGCTTCTATGAGTGTTGATTGTGGATCCAAGTAAAACGAAATCCTTGACGACTTCAATCTTTGTTTGTTTAGTTAATCGAAATGTATGTTTGCTTGTGTATATTACCACCACAAATGAATTTTAAAAGTTACTGATCTTAGCCCTCAGTAAAATGTTTGCTGTCTTCAGGTACTATTTAAGAAATTATAGTAGTGTATAATATACATTTCAAATACCTAAAAATGATGAACTTTATTTAAAATGTACAACTTAAAACAGGTGAGCTTCAGAACTCTAGAATACTATCTTATGTGAAACATCTCATCCTCTGGTAGATATGATGTTGTTGTTGTTAGGTGTCTACCACTTGGTTCCGACTCATAGCAACCTTATGTACAACTGAACAAAACACTGCCCAGTTCTGAGCCATCCTCACAATTGTTGCTATGCTTGAACCCATCATTGCAGCCACTTTGTCAAACCATCTCTTTGAAGGTCTTCCTATCTTTCACTGGTTTTCACTGGCCAATTTTTTCAAAAGTAGGCCACCAGGTCCTTCTTCCTAGTCTTAGTCTGTAAGCCCCGCTGAAACCTGTCCACCCTGGGGGACCTCCTGATATTTGAAATACAGGTGGCAGAAGCTTCCGGCATCAGAGCAACACACCAGCCACCACAGTGTGACAAACTGACAGATGAGTGATGGTGTAGAAATCATAGGTGAGGTAAATGATAAGCAAGATGAGATTTGTTATAAATGTAGCTGCGTTGTTGTTGTTAGTTACCATTGAGTTGGTTCCGACTCATAGCGACTCCATGCACAATAGAATGAAACCCTGCCTGGTCCTGCGCCATCCTCACAATCGTTGCTATGTTTGCGCCCATTGTTGCAGCCACTGTGTCAATCCATCTCTTTGAGGGTCCTCCACGTTTTCGATGACCCTCTACTTTACCAAGCACGATGTCCTTCTCCAGAGATTTGTCCCTCTTGATAACATGTCCAAAGTATGTGAGATGAAATCTTACCATCCTCACTTCTAAAGAGCATGCTGGCTGCACTTCGTTCTTCTGGCAGTCCATGGTATATTAAATATTCTTCACCAACACCTAATTTAAAGGCATCAATTCTTCTTCAGTCTTTTTTATTCATTGTCCAGCTTTCCCATGCATATGAGGTGATTGAAAATACCATGGCTTGGGTCAGGTACACCTTAGTCCTTGTTATAGATTGAATTGTGTCCCCCAGAAATGTGTGTTAACTTGGTTAGGCCATGATTTCCAGTATTCTGTGATTATATGCCATTTTGTCATCTGATGTGATTATCCTATGTGTTGTAAATCCTACCTTTATGAAGTTAATGAGGCAGGATTAGAGGCAGTTACGTTAATGAGGCCAGACTCAATCTACAAAATTAGGTTGTATCTTGAGTCAATCTCTTGACAAATAAAAGAAAGAAGCAAGCAGAGAGACAGGAGGACCTTATACCTCCAAGAAAGTAGTGCCAGGAGCAGAGTGTGCCCTTTGGACCCAGGGTCCCTGTGCTGAAAAGCTCGTAGCCCAGGGAGAGATTGATGACAAGGACCTTCCTCCAGAGCCGACAGAGAGAGAAAGACTTTGCCTGGAGCTGGCACCCTGAATTCGACTTCTAGCCTACTAGACTGTGAGAGAATAAATTTCTGTTTGTAAAAGCCATCCACTTGTGGTATTTCTGTTATAGCAGCACTAGATAACTAAGATAGTCCTCAAGGATACATCTTTGCTTTTTAACACTTTAAAGAGGTTGCGGCAGATTTGCCCAATGCAATGCATAGTTTAATTTATTGACTGCTGCTTCCAAGGGCATTGGTTGTGGATCTAAGTAACATGAAATACTTGATAACTTCAATCTTTTCCTCCATTTATCATGATGTTGCTTATTGGTCCAGTTGTAAGGATTTTTGTTTTCTTTATGTTGAGGTGTAATCCATATTGAAGGCTGCAGTCTTTGATCTTCATCAGTAAGTGCTTCAAGTCCTTTTCACTTTCAGCAAGCAAGGTTGTGCCATCTGCATATCGTAGGTTGTTAATGAGTCTTTCTGAAATCCTGATGCCATGTTCTTCTTCATATAGTCTGATTTCTTGAATTATTTGCCCATCATACAGATTGAATAAGTATGGTGAAAGAATACAACCCTGATACACATCTTTCCTGGTTTTAAATCACCCACTATCCTCTTGTTCTGTTTGAATGACTACTTCTTGGTCTATGTACAGGTTCCGCATGAGCACAATTAAGTGTTCTGGAATTTCCATTCTTCCCAATGTTATCCATAATTTGTTATGACCCACACAGTCGAGTGCCTTTGCATAGTCAACAAATCACAGGTAAACATCTTTCTGGTATTCTCTCCTTTCAGCCAAGATCCATCTGACGTTGGCAATTATATCCCTCATTCCATGCCCTCTTGAATCCGGCTTGAATTTCCAGCAGTTCCCTGTCATTGTACTGCTACAACCATTTTTGAATTATCTTCAGCAAAATTTTACTTGCGTGCGATATTAATGATATTGTTCAATAATTTCCACATTCTGTTGGATCACCTTTCTTTGGAATGGGCATAAATATGGATCTCTTCTCAGTCAGTTGCCCAGGTAGCTGTCTTCCAAATTTCTTGGCATAGATGAGTGAGCACTTTCAGCATTGCATCCATTTGTGGAAACATCTCAGTTGGTATTCTGTCAATTCTTGGAGCCTTATTTTTTGCCAATGCCTTCAGTGTAGCTTGGACGTCTTTCTTCAATACCATCAGTTCTTATACTACCTCCTGAAGTGATTGAATGGCGGCCAATTCTTTTTGGTACAGTGACTGTGTGTTCCTTCAATCTTCTTCTGATGCTTCCTGCATCATTCAATATTTTGCCCATAGAATCCTTCAATATTGCAACTCGAGGCTTGAATTTTTTCATCAGTTCTTTCAGCTTGAGAAATGCTGAGCATGTTCTTCCCTTTCGGCTTTCTACTTCAGGTCTTTGCACATTTCATTATAATACTTTGTTTTCTCCAGCTGCCCTCTGAAATCTTCTGTTCAGCTCTTTTACTTCATCATTTCTTCCTTTGGCTTTACATACTCTATGTTGAAGAGCAACTTTCAGAGTCTCTTCTGACATCCATTTTGGTCTTTTCTTTCTTTTCTGTAATTTTAAGGACTTTTTGCTTTCTTCATGTATGATATCCTTGATGTCATCCCACAACTTGTCTGGTCTTCCATCATTAATGTTCAATGCATCAAATCTATTCTTTTTTTTTTTTGACTGGAAATCTTTAATTTGCCCAAAAGAAAACAATCTTTTTTTAATATATATATATATATATATATATATATTTTATTGTACTTCAGGTGAAAGCTTACAGAGCAAATAGTTTCTCATGAAATAGTAGTACACATGTTGTTCTATGACATTGCTTAACAACCCCACAATGTATTAAGCCTCTAAATTCTCAACCTTTTTTTTTTTTTTTTTGATGAAAATTACAGATGGCCGAAGATACACCGTTTCAAGAATTTCTACATTCACAGTTCAGTGACATTGACTACGCTCTTCCAACTGTGCTGTTATTCTCACTTAAGATGAAGGCTTACAGAACAAAATAGTTTTTCATTTAACAGTTACTACACATGTTGCCCTATGACAATGGTTAACAATCTCACAGCACATCAAGAATATCCTTACTCCACCTTGTGTTCAAATCTATTCTTGAGATGGTCTCAAGTTTCAGATAGGATACACTCAAGGTTGTACTTTGGCTCTCGTGGACTTGTTTTAATTTTCTTCAGTTTCAACTTGAACTTGCATATGAGTGATTGATGGTCTATTTCACAGTGGGCCCCTGGCCTTGTTCTGACTGATGATATTGAGCTTCTCTGTTGCCTCTTTCCACAGATGTAGTCAGTTTGATTCCTGTGTATTCCATCTGGTGAGGTCCATGTGTATAGTCTCCGTTTATGTTGTTCAAAAAGAGTATTTTCAATGAATAGGTCATTGGTCTTGCAAAATTCTATCATGCAATCTCTGGGTGTCCTTTCTCTCACCAAGGCCATATTTTCCAACTACTGATCCTTCGTATTTTTTCCAACTTTTGCATTCCAATCACCAGTAATTATCAATGCATCTTGATTGCATGTTTGATCAATTTCAGACTGCAGAAGTTGGTAAAAGTCTTCAATTTCTTCATCTTTGGCACTAATGCTTAGTGGGTAAATTTGAATAATGATCTTATTAACTGGCCTTCCTTGTAGGTGTATGAATATTGTCCTGTTACTGATAGCATTGTACTTCAGGATAGATCTTGAAATGTTCTTTTTCATGATGAATGCACCATCATTCCTATTCAATTTGTTATTCCCTGTATAGTAGACCATATGATTGTCCAATTCAAAATGGCCCATACCAGTCCATTTAAGCTCACAAATGCCCAGGATGTCGATCTTCAAGAGTTCTATTTCATTTTTGACAACTTTCAATTTTCCTGAATTCATACATTCCATGTTCTAATCATTAATGGATGTTTGCACTGTTTCTTCTCATTTTCAGTCATGCTTCATAAGCAAATGTAGGACCCGAAAGCTTTACTCCACCCACATCATTAGGGTTAACTTCACTTTGAGGGGGTAGCTCTTCCCCACAATATTTTGAGCACCTTCCAATATGAGAGGCTCATCTTCTGGCACTACATAGACAATGTTCTGCTGCTAATCATAAGGTTTTCACTGGCCAACTTTTTTTAGAAGTAGATTTCCAAGCCCTTCTTCCTAGTCTGTCTTAGTCTGGAAGCTCCACTGAAACCTGTCCACCACATGGGTGACTCTGCTGGTATTTGAAATACCACTGGAATAGCTTCCAGCATCACAGCAACACATAAGCCACCACGGTATGACAAACCGACAAGACGCGTAGTGGAAATGTATCTGTAAACCTCAACAATGACATCTCGAATATAAAAGAAAAGCCGTTCATTTCACATGTGTTGAGTTTCTGGGCAAACACTTAGAATCCTATAAGCATATAACAACTGATTAGAGATAATTCAACCTCAGTAAGATATAGACCCAACCAATTAATAATAGCTGATAACTTTAAGGAGCAGGGTGATAATTTTGGGTGTAACTGCTTAAAACTTAGGACTTTTTTTTTTTTTTAATTGTACTTCAGGTGAAGGCTTAAAGAACAAATAGTTTCTCATGAAACAGTAGTACACATATTGTTTTATGACATTGGTTAACAACCCCACAACATGTCAACCCTCTAACTTCTCAACCTTTTTTTTTTTGGTGAAAATACACATAGCCAAAGATACACCATTTCAAAAATTTCTACGTACACAGTTCAGTGACATTGACTACGCTCTTCCAATTGTGCTGCTATTCTCACTTAAAATGAAGGCTTACAGAACAAAATAGTTTCTCATTTATCAGTTAGTACACATGTTGCCCTATGACAATCGTTAACAATCTCACAACACATCAACACTATCCTTACTCAACCTTGGGTTCCCTATCACCAGCTTCCTTGTCCCCTTCTGCCTTCTGGCCCTTGTCACTGGACTACTGTACCTCATTAGTTCCTTTTCGTTTTATGGGGCTGTCCACTCCCAGGCTAAACAGTGAACCTTGGAGATAACTTCACCGCTGAGCTAAAAGGGTGTCTGGGGGCCATACTCTCGGTGTTTTTCCAGACTCCTTTAGGCCAGTAAATCTGGTCTTTTTTTTATGAGTTAGAATTATGTTCTACATCCTTCTCCAGCTCTGTCCAGAACCCTCTGTTGTGATCCTGGTCAGAGCAGTCAGTGGTAGCCGGGCACCATCTAGCTGTACTGGACTCAGTCCAGTGGAGGCCTTGGTACCTGTGGACCATTAGTCCTTTGGACTAATCTTTTCCTTGTATCCTGTTCTCTTCATTCTCCCTTGCTCCCGAAGGGATGAGACCAGTGGAGTATCTTAGATGGCCGCTCACAGTCTTTTAAGACCCCAGACACTACTCACCAAGGTACAATGTAGAACATTGTGTTTATAAACTGTGTTATGCCAATTGAGCTAGATGTTCCCCGAGACCATGGTCCCCACAGCCCTCCCCCCAGCAATTCAGTCCGTCAGGGAGTTTGGATGTGTCTATGGGGTTTCCATGACCTTTCCTTGTACAAGTTGTGCTGGTTTCCCCAGTATTGTGTACTGTCTCACCCTTCACCCAAGATACCACTTATCTATTGACTATTTAGTATCCCCCCCCCGCCCCTCCCACCCCTGGTAACCAGCAAAGATTGTTACTTTTTGTGTGTGAACTTTTTCATGGGTTTTTACAATAGAGGTCTCATACAATATTTGTCCTTTTCTGTTTGACTTATTTCACTCAGTATAATGTCCTCCAGTTTCATCCATGTTATGAGATGCTTCACAGATTCATCACTGCTGTTTCTCGTTGCATAGTACTCCATTGTGTGTATGTACCATAGTTTGTTTATCCATTCATCTGTTGATGGGCATCTAGGTTGTTTCCATCGTTTTGCTATTGTGAACAATGCTGCCATGAACATAGGTGTGCATATGTCTATTCCAGTGATGACTCTTATTTCTCTAGGATATATTCCTAGGAGTGGGATTGCTGGATTGAATGGTATATCTATTTCTAGCTTTCTGAGGAAGCGCCATATCATTTTCCAAAATGGTTGTATCATTTTGCATTCCCACCAGCAGTGCATAAGAGTTCCAATCTCCCCACAGCCCCTCCAACATTTCCAGTGTTTTTGATTCGTGCTAGTAATGCCAGGGTAAGATGGTATCTCATTGTGGTTTTAATTTGCATTTCTCTAATGGCTAGTGATCGCGAGCATTTCCTCATGTGTCTGTTGGCCATTTGAATGTCTTCTTTGGTGAAGTGTCTGTTCATTTCCTTTGCCCATTTTTTAATAGGATTATTTGTCTTTTTGTTGTAAAGGTGTTGGATTTTCTTGTAGATTATGGAGATTAGACCTTTGTCTGACTTGTACTGTCCCAAAATTTTTTCCCAGTCTGTAGGTTCTCTTTTTACTCTTTTGGTGAAGTCTTTTGAAGAGCATAGGTGTTGATTTTTAGAAGATCCCAGTTATCTAGCTTATCTATTGGGGTTTGTGAGTCGATCGTTATGGTTTGTATCCTGTTAATGCCGTGTACTAAGGCCTGTAGTGTTGGTCCTATTTTTTCTTCTATGAACTTTATAGTTTTAGGCTTTATATTCAGGTCTTTGATCCATTTTGAAGTAGTTTTTGTATACGGTGTGAGGTATGGGTCCTGTTTCATTTTTTTGCAGCTGGATATGCAGTTTTGCCAGCACCATTTGTTAAAATGACTGTCTTTTCCCCATTTGATGGACTTTGGGCCCTTGTCGAAGATCAGGTGACCACAGACGGATGGATTTACATCTGGGTTCTCAATTCTGTTCCATTGGTCAATGTATCTGTCGTTGTACCAGTACCAGGCTGTTTTGACTACCGTAGCTGTATAGTAGGTTCTGAAGTCAGGTAGTGTGAGTCCTCCAACTTTATAGTGCTGTACTTATTCAGGGCTTCTTCCCTTCCCATATAAAGTTAATGATTACTTTTTCCATCTCTTTGAAGAATGTTGTTGGTATTTGGATCGGGATTGCGTTGTATTTGTAAATTGCTTTGGGTAGAATTGTCATTTTCACAATGTAAAACTTAGAACTTTTTGATCAGTTCTTCAAGTATGGCCCTTGTTTACTGTAATACAAAGCCAGAATCCATTGAAACCCTTGGGTGGGTTCTGAAATGAGAGATCCCTGAAATTGTATGCGAACTTGGGTGTATCCTCATATAGGAGAATTTTTCTAGGGAGAAATTACTTTGCTTTCATCTGATTCTCTAAGGGGTCCTTGACCCAAATAAAATCTAAAAACTACTGACTTGTAGAGCTTTATTGGGAAGGTCTCCGAGCACTAACCACAGCTCCTCGAACTACCTCCCTCATGTTGATTGGAGTCTGAAAACTAAACCTCTGCTCTCTGGTTGTGCCAAAGTCATCAATGTAATATCACTCTCATGGTTTTAGAATGTAATCCTCTTGTCTGGCTCACCCTGGTTAAAGGTTAATTCTGTCTCCTCTGCCTGGAAATCCAAGCCGACTGGTGTCAGTTTTGATTTCCTTGATTTGGGTGATACTGCCTCATATGCAGGCAAAAGCTTGACAGTGAGTAAGGCAGACCGACAAAGAATTGATGCATTTGAATTATGGTGTTAGGGAAGAATATTGAATATACCACGGACTGCCAGAAGAATGAACAAATCTGTCTTAGAAGAAGTACAGCCAAAATACTCCTTAGAAGCAAGGATCGTGAGATTTCATCTCACATACTTTGGACATGTTATCGCGAGAGACCAGTCCCCGGAGAAGGACATCATGCTTAGTAAAGTAGAGTGTCAATGAAAATGGGGAAGACTCTCCAGGCAATGAATTGACACAGTGGCTACAACAATGGGCTCAAATATAGCGATGATTGTGAGAATGGTGGAGGACTGGACAGTGTTTCATTCTGCTGTACATAGGGTCACGATTAGCTGGAACTGACTAGACAGCACCTAGCAACCACAACGGGACACCCACAGGGCTTTTCAGGTCATACTTGACTTGTCTCATTAGTGTCTTTTCCACATAGTACGTAATGATTCTTGTTTCCTGTGTTTCTGCCACTTCATCACAATCTCACGTCTTTCATATTCCTGAATAATCACTATGCTGTGACCTCACCTCCTACTTTCAGCTTGTCTTAAGGATGAGGATCAATACCTGCTGCTTGGCTTTTATTCAAGTGATGGATAGCATGGGAAACTCTCTTATCTGGGCTGGTCTGCTGTCTCCATTTGATACTCCAAACTGACCTTCAGTCTGAGAGTCTTAAAAAATGCCCATATTTTAAAGAAAGATGGATGATCCTCTCTGTTTCAAATAAGAGGAGAAATCTTTTGATCAGAATGGGAGCAAAGAGGAAATTTAGTTCTTTTTTGTTTCAAGGAGTCCTTGAAGAGCTGTTAATAGACTGTCTTTCCTTCTTTTAATTATGTTTATGCCCCAAACTAGGTAAAGATCTGGTTTGTGGGGAGGGGAGAGTAGCATGAGAGGCATCCTGAGTCCTGAACTAGGCCTATAAACAGAACTTCTAAATGTCTTTTGAAAAGATCTTACCAGATATTTTTCTTCCTTTTCCTCCAGGCTTATGAAATGTGAACTAGCTGAGACTTCATTCAGATACTCAAATAAGACCCCCCAAGCTGAAGTTCTTAAAGTTTTCCTGGTGGCTGCTCATTCCTATTGACCCTTGTGAGCTTTGTGCTTGCACTTTTAGCCTCATGGGGAAAGGGATGTCATAGATTCCACACAGGAATGGCCCTTTTCACCCTTCTGCAGGTGGCTTTGGTGTGTGCATATGAGTTAGTTGTACCCTCTTCCCACATTATGGTTCAATCTCAAGTCTGTCTTCCAAAATCTGCTTCTTCAATTTAAAGTTTAAAACATTTATCAGAGACCTAAGATGTGCAACATATAAAGCCAGCTAGAGAAAGCTAGAGGACCTGCAAGTATGAAAATAATTATAACATGATAGTGTCATCAGAGGGAAAAGAATGAGTAACTGTGTTCATTTTGAGGTAGACAAGAGAAAATTCTCAACTAGAAGGTGTTTAGAAAAGAATTCCTCATACAGTGAGACTTCATTTGAGCTGAACCTGGAAGAAGAGGTAAGATTTCAAGCTGTGGCTACGGGGTAGGGAGGACAGTTTGTTGGCTTAGAGAACAAGAAGAACAGTCTAACTCAGAAAAATTAGGCATTAGTACTAGTTTTAGACTGATTTATACTAATTTTTCCTTCAGTACTGCTATAAAAGAATAGATGTGTTCCTGAAAATCTGACTGTAAAGCAAATTTCTGTACAGTACATTGAATACTGTTTTTTCCCCAGTGACTCCTGTATTCAAACAGAAATGTACTTCTGGAAGGAAAAAAGCAAACCCGGACAATTTAATTTAAGAAATCACATGTAATTTAATTTTGTAATATTATTCAAGAGCTATGAGAGATACAAAAGTAAGTAAAGCAAAATATCTGTTTCAAGATGTATGCAACCTAGCATGGAAAGTCTACAAATAACCGTACTAGAAGGCTGATTCCCTTGTGGATGCCTGCGTGGAGGCCTGCGAGTGATAAGAAAAGTTGGTGAACGAGTCAGAGCAGAAACAGAAAAACAGGAGGAGATACTATAATATCATGAAAGACAGGAAAAACAAGTAGGGTAGAGGCAGGCCAACCATGATGTACTGTGTAAATAGGGCAGGGAAAATAAGCTCCAAACCAAAGAGCTTTTGGGTTTTAGGCTTAGGAAATCTCTGTGCCCTTCCAAAGAGCAATTCCAGAAGAAAGATGGTCATGGGTCAAAAGAGCATCAGTAAAGAGAAAGTTAAGACAGCCAGTGCAAGCTGCCCTTGCTAGAAGTTTGTTAGCAAAGAAAGTGGGAGCAGAGACAGTGGCCAGTGAGAGACGTCAAGAGCTAGAGATTGGTCTGCATGGTGAGACAAGTGAAGCCAGAAGTGTATGCAGAGTGAAAAGAAGAAGTTAAGGGCCTGATGGTCAAGATGGACAGGAAGAGCCAAGAGACGCATGGCTGGAGAGACTGTGATGACACCAAGGTATTGATGTGGACAGACCTATCCTTGCAATACAAGATAAAAATCCCTATTTCTCCCCACATGCCTCTGCTTCCAGTTGTAAATATAGTAGAGAAGTTAGGGTCTAAAAATACATTCCCTCCAAAACAACAAAAACAGAATAAAAACATCTAAATTCCGTATCAGTAGGGTTTGATTGGAGTCCCTGGGAAGTGCAAACAGTTAACGTGCCCTGTTGCTAATGGAAAGGTTGAAGGTTCAAGTCTACCAAGAGGCACCTTGAAAAAAAGGACTGACAATCCAAAAAAAATCAGCCCTTGAAAACCCTCTGGAGCACAGTTCTAGTCTGACACACAGAGGGTCGCTATGAGTAGGAATCAACTCCATGGCAACTGGTAGGGTTTGATCCCAGAAGCAGAACCACTATGGGTGATGTAAAGGATTATTTTAGAGATTAGACCTTGCACAATCATTGGAGTGGATTAAGCAGTATATGTAAGTCCATTGCCCCTGCATCTCATGGTGGACCTGAAGTCAGCAGGCCTCGCAACAGGAAGAAAAAATGGACATGAGGTTCAAGAGAACAAAGGACAACTAGATGCCATGGGGAGGAGCTGGAACTTCCAGCTAGAGCCCCCTTCAGTCTCTCAGTGCCTTTAAGCCAACTCACACAATGTGAGTAACTTGCCAAACACTGGCACGTGTCACCATGTTGCTGCCCACGCACCTGCCAGGAGTCAGGGAAGTTGAAGGAGGAGATTCCACAGGAAAAGTAAGAGTTGCAGGCTGGCTGCTGCCCCCACCATCAGGGTGAGCTGGCAGATGTGCACCAAACTGCATGAGCCACCACAGTGCCTAGCCTTATTACGTGGGAAATTTTCATGTAGGTCTCATTTTCTGTCTCTGTCATGTATTTAAGAAATTGTTTTTGTAGGAAAAGCAGTGTTAGAGACAGGGCACATAGAAAGACAGATAGGCAGGCAGGCAGACAGACAGACAGGCAGATAGGTAGATAGATACTGTTGTTAGGTGCCCTCAAGGTGATTTCGACTCATAGCAACTCATACCCAAGAGAACGAAGCACTGCCTAGTCCTGAGCCATTCTCACAATCATTGCTATGTTTGAGTCCATTGTTGCAGCCACTGTGTCAACCATCTCATTGAGGACCTTCCTTTTTTTCGCTGACCTACTTTACCAAGTATGACATCCTTCTTCAGGGACTGGTCCCTCCTGTTAATATGTCCAAAGTACTTGAGATGAAGTCTCACCATCCTCGCTTCTAAGGTGCATTCTGGCTGTACTTCTTCTAAGACAGATTTGTTTGTTCTTCTGGCAGTCCATGGTATATTCAGTATGCTTCACCAACACCGTAATTCAAAGGCATAAGTTCTTCTTCGGTCTTCCTTATTCACTGTCCAGCTTTTGCATGCATATGAGGCGATCGAAAATATCATGCTTGGGTTAGATGCATCTTAGTCCTCAAGGTAACATCTTTGCTTTTTAACACTTTAAAGAAGTCTTCTGCAGCAATTTGCCCAGTGCAATTGGTTGTTTGATTTCTTGACTGCTGCTTCCATGGGCATTGATTGTGGATCCAACTAACATGAAATTTTTGACAGCTTCAATATTTTCTCCATTTAGCATGATGTTGCTTATTGGTCCTGTTGTAAGGATTTTTGTTTTCTTTATGTCGAGGTGTAATCCGTATTGAAGGCTGTAGTCTTTGATCATCATCAGTAAGTGCTTCAAGTCCTTTTCACTTTCAACAAGCAAGGTTGTGTCATCTGTGTATCAAAGTTGTTAATGAGTCTTCCTCCAATCCTGGTGCCCCATTCTTCTTCATACTGTGCAGCTTTTCAGATTATTTGCTCAGCATGCAGATTGAATAAGTATGATGAAAGAATATGACCCTGACGCACACCTTTCCTGAGTTTAAACTACTCAGTATCTCCTTGTTCTTTTCAAACGACTGCCTCTTAGTCTATGTGTAGGTTCTCTATGAGCACAACTAAGTGTTCTGGAATTCCCATTCTTTGCAATGTTGTCTATAATTTGTTAGGATCCACACAGTTGAATGCCTTTGCATAATCAATACAACACAGGTAAATATCTTTCTGGTATTCTCTGCTTTCAGCCAAGATCCATCTGACATCAGCAATGATATCTCTCATTCCATATCCTCTTCTGAATCCGGCTTGAATTTCTGGCATTTCTCTGTGATGTACTGCTGCAACCATTTTTGAATGATCATCAGCAAAATTTTACTTGCATATGTTACCTAATGATATTGTTTGATAATTTCCAAATTCTGTTGGATCACTTTTCTTTGGAATGGGCTCAAATATGGATCTCTTCCAGTTGGTTGGCCAGGTAGCTGTCTTCCAAAATTCTTGGCATAGATGAGTGAGCACTTCCAGCATTGCATCCATTTGTTGAAATATCTTAATTGGTATTCTGTAAATTCCTGGAGCCTTGTTGTTTGCCAATGCCAAAGGTAGGCTCTTCCAAGCCCAGGGACCTCTGTGACTGCCGCTGAGGAGCCCTTCATGGAAGGTAGATCTTTGAGAAGTGGGGATATTGCTACACAAGCACTTCCAAAGGTCTTCATTATAAGCAAGTGATAATATTTTACTTTTTGTAGGTTTATTATGATTCAGTGACTTGCCCAGAAACATTTCAATTGGTATTTCATCAATTCCTGGAACTTTGTTTTTCACCAATGCCTTCAGTGCAGCTTGGACTTCTTCCTTTAATACCATCAGTTCTTGATCATGTGCTACCTCCTGAAATGGTTGAATGTCGACCAATTCTTTTTGGTATATTGACTCTGTGTATTCCTTCCATCTTCTTTTGATGCTTCCTGCATCATTCTGTTTTTTGCCCATAGAATCCTTGAATATTACAACTCAAGGCTTAAATTTTTATTCAGTTCTTTAAGCTTGAGCAATGCCAAGCGTGTTCTTCCCTTTTGGTTTTCTAACTCCAGGTCTTTGCACCATTCATTTTAATATTTTACTTTGTCTTCTAGAGCTGCCCTTTGAAATCTTCTGTTCAGCTCTTTTACTTCATCATTTCTTCCTTTTACTTTAGCTACTCTACTTTCAAGAGCAACTTTCAGGGTCTGTTCTGACATCCATTTTGTTTTTTCTTTTTTTTTCCTGTCTTTTTAATGACCTTTTGCTTTCTTCGTGTATTATGTTCTTGATGTCATCCCACAACTCATCTGGTCTTCCATTATTAGTGTTCAATGAGTCAAATCTATTCTCGAGATGGTCTCTAAATTCAGGTGGGATATACTCAAGGTCGTACTTTGACTCTGGTGGACTTGTTTTAACTTTCTTCAGCTTCATCTTGAACTTGCAAATGAGCAATTGATGATCTGTTCCTCAGTTAGCCCCTGGCCTTGCTCTGACTGATGATATTGAGCTTTTCTCCATTGTCTTTTTCCACAGATGTAGTCGATTTGATTCCTGTGTCTTCCATCAGGCAAAGTCTACGTGTACTGTTGCCATTTATGTTGGTGAAAAAAGGTATTTGTAATGAAGAAGTCGTTGGTCTTGCAAGATTCCATCATGCGATCTCTGGCATCGTTTCTATCATCAAGGCCATATTTTCCAACTATTGATCCTTCTTCTTTGTTTCCAACTTTTGCATTCCAATCACCAGTAATTATTAATGCATCTTGATTGTATGTTTCATCAATTTCAGACTGCAAAAGTTGGTAAAAATCTTCAGTTTCTTCATCTATGGCATTAGTGGTTGGTGGGTAAATTTAAATAATAGTTGCATTGACTGGTATTCCTTGTAGATGTATGGATATTACCCTATCACTGACAGCATTGTACTTTAGGATACCCATTGCTGTACCTATTGCTGTTGAGTCGATTCCCACTCATAGCAACCCTATAGGACAGGGTAGAACTGCCCCATAGAGTTTCCAAGGAGCACCTGGTGGATTTGAACTGCCGATGTTTTGGTTAACAGCCGTAGCTCTTAACCACTATGCCACCAGGGTTTCCACTTGAGGACAGATCTTGAAATGATCTATTTGACGATGAATGAGACTCACTCTATCTGTCTTCAATTTGTCATTCCCAGCATAGTAGGCCATATGAGTATCCAATTCAAAATGTCCAATACCAGTCCATTTCAGCTCACTAATGCCTAGAATATTGATCTTCAAGTGTTTCATTTCATTTTTGACAACTTGCAATTTTCCTGGATTCGTACTTCATACATTCCACCTTCCAATCATTAATGGATGTTTGCAGCTGTTTCTTTTCATTTTGAGTTGTGTTACATTGGCAAATGAAGGTTCTGAAAGCCTCACTCCATCTATGTCATTAAGGTTGACTCTACTTTGAGGAGGCAGCTCTTCCCCAGTCATATTTTGAGTGCCTTACAACCTGAGAGGCTCATCTTCAGGCACTATATTAGGAAATGTTCTGCTACTATCCATGAGGTCTTCATTGGCCAATTTTTTCAGATGTATATTGCCAAGTCCTTCTGCCCAGTCTGTCTTAGTCTGGAAGCTCCAGTGACATCTGTCCACCACTGGTGACCTGTTGGTATTTGAAATACCAGTGACATAGCTTCCAGCATCACAGCAACGTGCAAGCCAGCACAGTACAACACACTGGCAGACGAATGGTGGAGATAGATAGAGAGGGAGGGAGGGAGCGAGAGGGAGAGAAAGAATGAGAGAGTGAGAGAGAGAGAGAGAGAGAAAGAAAGAAATACAGAAAAGAGCTGGAGACAAACCACCTCCCTATGGGTAAAACCATATCAAGTGGTTACTGAGTCTGGTGGCTATTTAAAAAATGTCTTCTGAAACAGCTTCTTTTGGAAAACTAGAAAAATGTCTTCCTGTAATGGTTTTTGAAATAACCATATAAATTAAACGTCACTAATAAAACTAATTATGCAATGCCAATGATAAACATACTTTTCGAAGACACGTTTCCATCACCACTCCCCATACCCCCATCCCTTGGAATTTCTGGTCTTTCTTCCCCAGATTTGAGAATCATAGTTCTAAAGCAATAGTTCCCATAGCAATGGTCAACTGAATTACCAGGGAAGATTTAAAAAATGCAGATGTTTCAGTAGATCTGGATGAATCTGAGAATCTGTCCCAGGTCAATATATATGTTTAAAGTTGATAAGTCAAGAAATAAAGGCAAATTTTGTGAGCAGCCATCTAAGATACTCCACTGGTCTCATCCCTCTGGGAGCAAGCGAGAATGAAGAGAACAGGACACAAGAAAAAGATTAGTCTGAAGGACTAATGGACCACAGCTACCAAGGCCTCCACCAGACTGAGTCCAGTACAGCTAGATGGTGCCCGGCTACCACCACTGACTGCTCTGACCAGGAGCACAACAGAGGGTTCTGAACAGAGCTGGAGAAGGATATAGAACAAAATTCTAACTCACAAAAAAAGACCAGATTTACTGGCCTAAAGGAGTCTGGAGAAACACCGAGAGTATGGCCCCCAGACACCCTTTTAGCTCAGTGGTGAAGTTATCTCCAAGGTTCACTGTTTAGCCTGGGAGTGGACAGCCCCATAAAACCAAATGGGACTGAGACACATCAGTCCAGTGACAAGGGCCAGAAGGCAGAAGGGGACAGGAAAGCTGGTGATAGGGAACCCAAGGTTGAGTAAGGATGGTGTTGATGTGTTGTGAGGTCATTAACCATTGTTATAGGGCAACATGTATACTAACTGTTAAATGAGGAACTATTTTGTTCTGTAAGCCTTTATCTAAAGTGAGAATAGCAGCACAACTGGAAGAGCGTAGTCGATGTCACTGAACTGTGCATGTAGAAATTTTTGAAATGGTGTATCTTTGGCTATATATATTTTCACCAAAAAAAAAAAAAAAAAAGATCAAGAAGGGAGAGAGTTGACATGTTGTAAGGTTGTTAACCAATGTCATAAAACAATATGTGTACTACTGTTTCATGAGAAACTGTTCTGTAAACCTTCACCTGAAGTACAATAAAGAAAAGAAATAAAGGCAAATTAGAGAAATGCAAGTCAAAACCACAATGAGATACCATCTCACCCCGGCATTACTAGCATGAATCAAAAAAACTGGAAATAACAAATGTTGGAGAGGCTGCTGGGAGATTGGAACTTTTATGCGCTACTGGTGGGAATGCAAAACGATACAACCATTTTGGAAAATGATATGGCACTTCTTTAGAAAGCTAGAAATAGAAATACCATATGATCTAGCAATCGCACTCCTAGAAATATATCCTAGAGAAATAAGAACCGTCACACAAATAGACATATGCACACCCACGTTCACTGCAGCATTGTTCACAATAGAAGATCTAAACAACTTAGATGCCCATCAACAGATGAATGGCTAAACAAATTACAGTACATACACATAATGGAGTACTACATAACAATAAAGAACAATGATGAATCTGCGAAGCATCTCACTACATGGATGAATCTGGAGGGCATCATGCTGAGTGAAATAAGTCAATCACAAAAGGGCAAATATTGTATGAGACCACTACTATAAAAATTCATGAAAAGGTTTACACACAAAAAGAAACAATCTTTGATGGTTATGAGGGAGGGGAGGGGTTGGGGGGAACACTAAATAGACAATACATAAGTGGTAACTATGGTGAAGGGTAAGACGGTACATAATGCTGGGGAAGCCAGCACAACTTGTACAAGGAAAGGTCGTGGAAGCTCCATAGACACATCCAAACTCTCTGAGGGACAGAATTGCTGGGCTGAGGGCTGTGGGGACCATGTTCTCAGGGAACATCCAGCTCATCTGGCATAACATAGTTTACAAAGACAATGTTCTACATTCTACCTTGGTGAGTAGTGTCTGGGATTTTAAAAGCCTATGATCAGCCATCTAAGATACTCCACTGGTCCTACCCCATCTGGAGCAAGGGAGAATGAACAAAACCAAAGATACAAGGGAAAGACTAATCCAAAGGACTAATGGACCACAACTACCACAGCCTCCACCAGACTGAGTCCAGCACAACTAGATGGTACCTGACTACTACCACTGACTGCTCTGACAGGGATCACAACAGAGGGTCCCAGACAGAGCTAGACAAAAATGTAGAACAAAATTCTAACTCACAAAAAAAGACCTGACTTACTGGCTTGACAGAGACTGGAGAAATCCCAAGAGTGTGGCCCCCGAACACCCTTTTAGCTCAATAATGAAGTCACTCCTGAGGTTCACCCTTCAACCAAAAATTAGACAGCCCCATAAAACAAAAGGAGACTAATGGGGCACAACAGCCCAGGGACAAGGACTAGAAGGCAGGAGAGGACAGGAAAACTGGTAATAGGGCACCCAAGGTCGAGAAGGGAGAGTGTTGACATATGGTGGGGTTGTTAACCATTGTCATAAAACAATATGTGTACTACCTGTTTGATGAGAAACTATTTGTTCTGTAAACCTTCATCTAAAGTACAATAAAAAAATTTTAAAAAAATTAAAAAGGCAAGATTTATACTTAGGATAGATAAGTATGGTTGAAATATGGAAATACTTCCATACTTGTTGCTAAATAGCCACATCCACACTTCCTCTTACCCCTCCAAACTTCTCTATAGCCCTGCAAATAAAAGTTAATGCCTGGCACAGTAGTCAGCCTCTAGGACATTGTTCTGGCTCCATGGACAGGCAGCAGTTTTGATGGGTTGGTGGACACTCATGAATAAAAGTATAAGTGTTATTGGAGTAAACACCAGAAGAACAACTTAAAAGAGAAATGATTTAAAAATGATTAGGAGATGAGGCCAGGCAAGAGGGGAGACTTATCTTTTCATTTTATTCTCTTCTGTACCGTTTTAGTTTTTATTTCCATGTGGATGAATTTTTTGCTATAATTATTTTTTCAATTACTAAGAAAAAAACAAACAGGTAATTGTGATGAAGAGCCAAATTGGGGAATGCCCGCTTTAGAGAACAGCTAAAAGACTCCTAAGAAAGTCCACCCAAGGCAAAACTGGGAAGCAGATAAGGTAGTTCTGGGAGTTTCCAATCTAGACAATTTTGAGGGCAGAGGAAGTATGGTCAAGTATCTGAGAAGAGCGCCAACAGAGGTTACTTGTTCCTAAGCTTGATAACATTTGAAGCTTTTATCACTTCAGAGATGGCCGTGTTTCAGCCAGGCCTGTGGTCTTTGTTGGGAGGGTCACTCATCCATGAGTAGACAGATGAGTATAGACACGTGCTTTGCATGAGATTGTGTACACCCCTGCTTGCCTTGCTAAGTGGCATTCTGAGATATTTATGATAGGGATGATTTTCACATATATAAGATCACACTAACGTTTTTTATGAAAAGAAAATCACACTGAAAAGGAGAAAAGTCCAGGACGCTGTGTTGACAGTAGCCATCAGTAAGACCTGCCAAGAGTTCTGTTTGCAAAACACTGATTTTATAATAGTAATAAAGTTTACAAATGGCAAAAATATGAGCTTGTTTACTCCAGGAAGATTTTATTAGTCATACAAACTACTAGTCAAATACGGGGGCAGTGATATACTTTGTGAAACCATTTACGAGGCGTAAGATCCCCAAGAGAGAGATTCAACAGAAATGATTTTGTAGAATCGGTTTGAAGGATTCTTAGTCCTTAGATTAAAAAGCCAGTCTTAGTATACAGAAGGTTTTCCTTTTTTTCATACCTGGAGCAAAGGTGAAGCCCAGCCAGGATCTTTGTGATCAGACAAAATGGAATGAGGGGAGGGGATTGTTTCAAGTTCTCTCTTACAGTTGGCTGTGTTGTTTGCAGTAACAGAAATTTCCAGACTACAAAATACCCTAGTTTAAACCCACATCTAACAGGTCGTCCCAGACCCACTGAATCATACCCTCCTGGAACCAAAACAACAAAACCCATTGCCATCGAGTTGAGTCTGACTCAGAGATTCTTTAGGACAAAGTAAAACTGTCCCACAGGGTCTCCAAGGACTGGCTGGTGAATTCGAACTGCTGACCTTTCGGTTAGCAGACAAACGCTTAACCACTGCGCCTACTGGATGGTCCTTCAATTTGCACTGTACATGGGTCCTGCCAGGCAGCATACTTGTTGGTGTGTTTTAGGTTGTTTTATGCATCTCCTCCATTCATCTACACTCAATAAAAGGGCAACAGCTACCCTCTGCTTCACAACCGTAGCCTTTCTCCTAGCAGATTACCAGATTCTCTCCAGTACAACTGTGACTTCTCGTTGAGAAACCAAATGTACTTAGTATGAAGGAGACAGTTCATTTCCCCTTTTTCCTTAACATAATCTGCTTAGAGCTCCCCTAAAATCCATTGTCCAAATTCTAACTATAGATTTTACTATTGTGTAACATCGTGCAAGAAGTTCACAAACAGCAATGATGCAGTCAATTCTACCAGTAGGAACTATTGCAGTATAATAGATAGTAGAGGTCTTCATCAATCAATAAGGAAACTAAAGTGTTTGCCTGAAACTCTAGGGATGGTAGTGAGCTTTTTTTGTTTGTTTTCCCTCTTCTTCAAGCCTTCATTTTTTCCTTACTTCCCTACTTCCTACAAGGACACCCAATTTTCCAGCTATGTAGTTTGGGTGTCCTTGATCCTACCCCTGGCTAGGACCCGACAGGCGTAAGTCAATCAATTTAATCACTTTCTCTTAAATCACATGTCTCCAGTGATTTGTTCAGAGGTGAGCATGGGACACAAGTTAGTCTAGTCAGAAGGAAGTTTGGATAGAGGAGAAAAAGATGGTGCTTTCTCCCAGAGGATGAAAATTAAGAAGCATCTAGCTCCAGTTGTTGCTGGAAGCTATTCTGTGACCATGAGGAGAGTCAGCCTTAAGAAGAAGCCTACATGGTGCACAGCAGAAAAGAGAGAAGGCAACAGATCAGATGATGATGGTGACATTGTTCAGCTTCTGGATCAATTGTCATATGAAGCTCTCCCTACCTCTGGGTTTTTTCTGGCAATAAATCTCCTTTAATTGTTTAAGCCGGTTTGAGTTAGGTTTCTCTTATGTACAGCTAAAAGCATCCTAACTGATACAGTGACTAACACAAAATTAATGTCATCCCACAGGGCACTAGGTACCCTACAAAATCATGTAAGAATGTGTCTATAAGAATTCAAATAGTAGGTCAGAATTTTAGTTCTAGATGAATCTAAAATCTCCAAGATTGTTTCATATTTACTGAACAAGGCCCAATCATCTGGAAGGAAGGGGTCACCTCGGAAACACCTTAGCTTCCCTGAAGATGAATTCTGGCCACTGCCAATAATGGTTTTTGTCACACCAGGGCTTGACCAGAATCAGGACAACTGCCTGCACAGCCACTCATTTGCCCTTCTGCTTCCAAGAGGCACTGAGTGAGCCTATATAGATCAGCTAGTTAAAACAATTCCCAATACAAAATATCTTAGTTTTTTACCACTAAGGTTTCTATGGGAAGAACCACAGAGGGATGCAAGGAAACATTGATATAGTAGTCATATAGGGTCAGTCTGTGAACACGAGATATTTTTAAATCTTTTAAATGGATATAGGATATATTGCTTTAATAATAAGTGTAGTTATTTATACCACACCTCCAAAAATGACTTTGGGGGCTTTACAAATACTTACGATAAATAGGGTTAAACAAATAGATAAAATCGAACAAAATAAAAGTAAAGATACGAAAATTTAAAAAATACAGGGTAAGGTTAGTGTATAAAATGGTTTCATAATATCCTGTACAATTGCTACAGGCAGACAACAAATTTGTCTCTGAGCTTCCAGATTAGCCCAAACAAGGAGGGAAATGTGACTCTAAAACATTCACAAAGTCCAGAAGATTTTTAAAAAAGAAAGAAAAGTGTAAAAAAACCAGCATGGGGGTGGAGTCTGACCTCCTCTAACTTCACAAGTGGGAAGGAGAATCAAGATCAACAGCCCAAGGCTGATTCCTATGAGGCAGAGGTCAGACATTCCTCCTCTCTCTGCCCTTTTTACCAATTCTTACACCAACTGACCAACTGTCCCTCCCACAGCACTCTCTAGCCATCCAAGATCAGTCACAATGGGTAGCAGCCCTAGGCTGGAGAGTTCATAGACACCTCCAGGCACTTCAGACACCCCTTCTCACTATCTCATTCCTAGCCTCCTTGGGCTAGATCAATGGGTTCCACCCATAAACTTAGGAGTCCACACAACTCCTTTTACTTCTGACCAGCCAGCCCTTCTTCTCTTTCTCACCCCATCCCCCATAAGTGAGGTCAACCGGTGTCAGTGGGACATGCCCAAACTCAGCCCTCTTTTCATTGCTGCACTTCAGCCTCTTCCCAGCTGTGCTCGCGAGCATGCCTCTCCCTGACCCTCGGCCTCTGCCCAAAGACACTCAGCTTTCTCTCTCAGTAGGCCAGGAAGCCCACCACGCTGTCTCCTGCTGCTGGGTCTGGCTGCCTTCAGTGTTATAGTTCTCTCTCCATCTCCTGGTTCCAGGAGCTTCTCAGGGCAGGGATCCTGGGTCCAAAGGCCCATGCTAGCTCCTGGCTGTTCTTCCTTTGTTGTGGTGGGATCTTCTCCCTCCCACCTCTGGGGTGGCTCAGTTCAAGCCCAGCGGGATGGCAAAATGGGCCAGTTCCCTTGGTGGGCCACAACTGCCATATCAGCACAGTCCCGTCCAATCACTTGGGTGGGAGTTACAAGACCATGGCTAGAAAGGCCACACAAAAGTGATCCATCACACCGCAAAAAGGAAACAAAAAGAAGTAGTTGCTGAGGAAAAGAACATTTTTCCTGAGAAACCTTTCTCCTGCAATAATTTGTGTAAGGGATACTGGATACTAGAGAGTGACTCCAACAACAAGATTTGGAGAACATGTCAATGTATCTGTTGGTATACTCCCAAAACACTGTTTAGCAAAAGCAGTTCTAAAGGGAATCAAACACTCTGGTTGAAGCAAACAGATCTTTAATAATCTGCCTTGGTCCAATTGGGCAATTTACAATGTATAGTTAGAAGGCAAGTCCGTATGTCCTTAAGGGACTCCTCTGAGATTTTAACAGAATAAGGTAGTTTGGGATTTTATTCTCTGGCAGTAATATGGGGTGTAGATATTCAATATTTTTAATTAAGAGCAAAGTTACATGCATTGGAAATTTGAGGAAAGCAAAAGGCTGACATCATGTCAGGAAATAAAAAATCAGTGAAGACTTACGCCCAATACTACCCAAACTCTGCCTTGAAGGAAACGAAGACTCTCAGGGCAGAGCCCCACCCAACCATCCCAACCATCCTTGCATGGGGCCATCAAGGCCTCACTGACATACATTAAGTATAAGCATGAGCAGTAGGTTTGCAAGAACAGCTCCAATTCTAATTTAGTCCAGCTGGATTTATTGAGTGTCTGCTTTGGATTTCATACAAAGAAGCATCAGGCCTGATCCTTGGCTTCACAGAGTTTAGTCTTTTAAAGAGACAGTGCCTTAGTCATACAATAGAGGGCACTGTTGGTAGGTGAGTCGAGTTGATTCTGACTCATAGTGACCCCATGTGACAGAAGAGAACTCCCCATAGGGTTTTCTAGGCTGTAATCTTTAAGGAAGCAGAACACCAGGTCTGTCTCCCACGGAGCTGCTGGATGGGTTTGAAGTGCCAACTTTTCGTTTAGCGGCTGAATGCTTAACTGTTGTGCCACCAGGGCTCCTTAGAGGGCTAGTGTTCTACAGACTAACTTGTTTTTTAGTCACATATATATAATATAAATGGTGAAGGAATTGATTTTTATAAGAAGAAAGGTTCATAAAGAGGATTTTCTTCAACCAGGTAAATCCTATTGTCTTCAAGCCCCATTTCAGATTTGCCCACCACCATGAAACCTTTCCTGAGTCAAAGGTAGCCTCTCCTTCATGAAACCCCACAGCACTTTGTGCCTCTCCTGGCACTTCCTCCATCCCTCTGGATGTGGTGAGTACCATCTCCTTGCCTGCCCTGGCTGCCCTTCCTTCAGGCATTCCGTGATGAACTACTCAGTCCTTATGGCTTGGGATGGACTGGGTCTTTCCCTACCTAGCCATTCACCCCACTGGGGGAGTGGACAGGTAAACTGGGCTTGGCCAAACAGAGCCCTTGATCCCATCACCTGAACCAGCCAACCAGCCAAGCAGAGTGCTTCCTAAACTTTTTACAGGAAATACTGGAGCTGTAAGCTGTTAAAATACTGCAAATTAATGCTGCTCACGGGCTTAGTATGCAGGGAGAGGGACCACCTGTGAGGAAAGCAGACCTAAGAGATGAAGTGGGAGAGAGAGAGAGATCTGATTGTCCAAATGCCTGGATCCAGTCAATTCCATTTCTGTACTATTCAAGTCTAAGGAGCCCTAGTTGCGCAGTGGTTAGCGCTCAGCTACTAACCAAAAAGCCAGTGACTGGGACCCACCAGCCACTCCAAGGTGAGAGAGATGTGGCAGTCTGCTTCTGTAAAGATTACAATCTTGGAAACCCTATGGGGCAGTTGTACCCTGTCCTACAAGGTCAATATGAGTCAGAATTGACTCCACAGCAATGGGTTTGGTTTGGTTTTGGTTCACCGTTCAATTCTATCAGCAAGTAAATTCCTTTTTTGCCAGTTTTGAGTTCCATCCACCTACTAGTTCCCATATGCCTGAGGAATAAGACACATTCTCAAGAAAGACAGTGGCTAAATCAGGAGAAAGGAGACATAGGGGAGCACACACTCTTCCTGTGGGTGTAAGAAGGTGGAGGCAATGTTAATTCTATGTCCACTACGCCCTCCACACTCCAAGTAGCAAAATGGCAACAAGATTCACATTTGCAGGTCCCTTAAGATCTCCAGTTGTTGTATAAAACCAATTGTTTATGTGATTCTTTATCTAATATTTATTAAATTGTGAGTCAAATGGTAGATCCTATACCAACTGCATGTAATTCATTTGAGTAACCCTGTGCTGGAGAACGGATGGTACCTCAGAGTATGAGACAGTTTTCTCTTCTAAAAGCTCCACTCTTTGCAACTGCTTTGCCCCCTGCAGCAGGACTGACTTGTTTCAGGTAATCTATATTTATCAATAGAGTACTAACATTGTAAAAATAAGGCAATTATACTCCAAGGACAGAACTAAATATTATGTCACTATACGAAGCAAATGGCATTGTTAAGTCATTTCTTCAGATATGATTTGCTTTATAAAAGCCGCATTTCAAGGCATTGGAACTCAGCCGGGATTCTTTGTCAACCATAAGCCATTTCCAGCTAAATTAAGTAATCATCTGGCTACTGTATTTAGAAAGTGTATGCAGGCTACAGAACATATAGAGAGCTCTAAATGGTACTTTTATCTTCAGGGGACACCATTACATAGCAGCAGAGAAGCATCTGCATTTAAGAGAAAACAGGCTTTCTATGAGAACCACAGAACAATAAGAACACTATAAAGAAGTTATTTATACCTCCTAGAAGACCCAGGTGTGGTCAGATTACCTATGGAAAAAGAAATGTAGAGAATATTTCAGGTTTTCGTAAAGAGTGCTGTTATTTCTCCTCCCTACTTCTACCCCAAGCAAAAGTTTCAAAAGAGCCTCTCTCAGATTATTTCAGAATCCCTCCTTCTATGGAAAGCATTCTATGCCCACAGACCAGGGATTCATTATTTTAAACCATGTCTTAGGCTGTGTTCTCTAGAGAAGAAAAAACAGTAAAGTGTATAAATATATATAGAGATAGAGATTTATATCAAGGAAATGGCTCACACAGTTTAGAGGCTGGAACATCCCAAGTCCATGGGTCAGGATAGAGGCTCCTTCTGGTTCACGTTGACACAGGGGCTGGCAAAGCCAAGATGGGCAGATTGGAGAGCAGAGCTCTTACTCACAGGCTGTGAAGATCGATGAATCCCAAAATTGGCAGGCAAGACCGCAGGTAAGCTGCTAGCTCAAGTCTCAAGAATCAGAGGTCAGACGAACAGGAGCCAGCTGCAGGATCCAGTGTGAGTAAACAGCCCCCGAGCCTTGTCAGAATATCCACTTATATTCAATGCAGGCCACATGCCCAAGGAAACGCTCTTTCAACCAACTGGCTACTCACAGCAGATCCCATCAGGGGGTGATCACATATCAAATATCAACAGAGAAGTGATCACAACTTTATATGACTGCCAAAGCACTGAGAATCATGGCCCAGCCAAGCTGACACACAATCTTAACCACTACAAACCATGACAATGGCTTTGGTGGTAATGATGGCAGATCCAGTTTATTGTGCACCTACTATGTTTATGTCTAGGACATAGTAGATATTCTACATATATTATTGCATTAAATAAATTAAATTAAATTATGTGTGTATGCAGTATATGTGTATGTAGTGTCTACTGTGCTTAGGATATATGTTCAAGATGTATATTTTTGTCCCTTATTTATAACTAAGAAAACCTATGCTCAGAGATGCAAGAAACTTAACAAATATTTCACAGCCAGCAAGAGACAGATGGGGTCTGCCTATTTCAGAGGTCATTCTGATTACCACACTATGCGGTCTCTTAAATAATTAAACCTTGTATTGTATATGTCCTACTTACATTAATCCATGTCCTTCACCTCCTGGATCTTCAAAGTTGTCTTACCTTGCTTCTATTGATAACATAGAAATAAGCTAAAATATTGCAACTGCTTTCAGGAAATGTCCTGAGTTCCCTGGAAAAAATAAAACAGAATTCCATAAAAATTCATAAAAAAGACAAGAAGAATGGCAGGTGGTATGTAACCAGTAGTATGTCCTCTGTTTTCCAGTAGGCTTGTCCTGATTCACAGCGTCCTGTTGCTCTTCAAGAAGTGCATGTTTTCATTCCTGGGCTCTACCCCAACACTATGGAAAAAAGACCACAGACTTGGGATTTAAAGCAAGACTTTACTGTTTATAAAGACTACTTCCAAGGTGTAGAGCCTTGATGGCACACTGGTTAAGAGCTCAGCTGCTAACCTAAAGGTCAGCAGTTCAAATCCACCAGCCATTCCTTGGAAACTCTATGGGGCATTCTACTCTATCCTATAGGGTTGCTATGAGTTGGAATTGACTGGAATGCAACGGGTTGCAAGGAGTAAGGACAGAGCTAGGCAACCAGGGGATGGGGCTAGGAATCCCATGCATCAAATTTACACATCAAACCTCCAGGCTTTCTTTCATAGCTGAGATCTGCTCCATGATCAGCAGCAGGCAACAGGCCTCAGGACACTCCAGTAGAGCAGATGAGATCTCGGGAAGCTCAGCAGGATCAGGGAAGGTGAACTTGATAGCCATAAGCTAGCAATTTCAAAAAGGCCATTTGAAAGAAGTGCTGGCAATACACAAAATATTTTTCTCAGAAACATATAGGATCTATAAAGCAAATACAGTGTTTGTTCAGGGGAGTAAAGCATTAACGATATCTCTTAAATATCTTTCTGTTACAGACTCCTAATTTAATTCCTTTTTGGTCAGAGAATATACTCTTTTGATTAAAATCCTTTTAAATTTATTGACTCTTGTTTTACAGCCCAGCATATGGTCTACCTTGGTGCATTTTTCTTCTGCAGTTAAAAAGAATGTACAAAACTGGATGTCCATCTGTAAAAAATGAAACAGGACCCATACCTCACACCATATGCAAAAACTAACTCAAAATAAGTCGAAAACCTAAATATAAAATATAAAATGATAAAGATCACAGAAGAAGAAATAGGGACAACACTAGGGGACCTAATTTATGGCATAAATAAAATAGAAACCATAACTAACAATGCACAAACACCAGAAGATAAACTAGATACCTGGGAGCTCCTAAAAATTAAACACTTAGGCTCATCAAAAGATTTCACCAAAAGAGTAAAAATAGAACCTACAGACTGGGAAAAAAATTTTAGCTATGACATATCTGACAAGGGTCTAATCTCTAAAATCTATAGAATACTCCAACATCTCAATAATAAAAAGAAATAATCCAATTAAAAAATGGGCAAAGGACATGAACAGACATTTCGCCAAAGAACACATTCAGGCTGCTAACAGACACATAAAGAAATACTCGCAATCATTAGCCATTAGAGAAAAGCAAATCGAAACAATGAAATACCATCTCACCCCAACATTACTGGCACTAATCAAAAAAACAGCAAATAACAAATGTTATAGAGGTTGTGGGGAGGTTTAGAACGCTTATGCACTGCTGGTGGGAATGTAAAATGGTACAACCACTATGGAAAATGACGTAGTGCCTCCTTAAAAAGCTAGAAATAGAAATACCATAGATCCAGCAATCCCACTCCTAGAAATACAGCAAACAAGCTCTTAACCACTGGGTCACCAGGACTCCCCTAGGAATGTATCCTAGAGAAATAAGAGCCGTCACATGGAATAGACATATGCACACCCAAGTTCACTGCAGCGTTTTTCACATTAGCAAAAAGATGGAAACAACCTAAGTGCCCATCAACAGATGAATGGGTAAACAAATTATAGTACATACGCACAATAGAATACTTTGCAACGATAAAGAACAATGATGAATCCATGAAACATCTCACAACATGGATGAATCTGGAGGGCATTATGCTGAGTGAAATAAGTCAATCACAAAAGAAAAGCTATTGTATGAAACCACTATTATAAAAACCCAAGAAAAGGTTTATACACATAAAATAACAATCTTTGATGGTTACGAGGGACAGGGAAATCACTAGATGGTAAACAAGTATTAACTTTGATGAAGGGAAAGACAGCACCCAATATAGGGGAACTCAGCACAACTTGACCAAGGCAAAGCCATAGAAGCTTCCTGTTGTTGTTAGGTGCCATCAAGTTAGTTCTAACTTATAGTGACTCTATGTACCACAGAACGAAACACTGCCTGGTCCTGTGCCATGCTCATAATCATTGTTATGGTTGAGCCCATTGTTGCAGCCGCTGTGTCAATCCATCTCATTGAGGGTCTTCTTCTTTTTCGCTGACCCTGTACTTTACCAAGCATGATGTCCTTCTCCAGGGACTGATCCCTCCTGACAACATGTCCAAAGAATGTAAGATGTAATCTCGCCATCCTTCCTTCTAAGGAGCATTCTGGTTGTACTTCTTCCAAGACAGATTTGTTCGTTCTTTTGGCAGTCCACGGTATAGCCAATATTCTTCACCAACACCACAATTCAAAGACATCAATTCTTCTTCTGTCTTCCTTATTCGTTGTCCAGCTTTCGCATGCATATGATGCAATTGGAAATGCCATAGCTTGAGTCAGGCGCACCTTAGTCTTCAAGGTGACATCTTTGTTTCTCAACACTTTAAAAAGGTCTTTTGCAGCAGATTTGCCCAATGCAATGTGTCTTTTGATTTCCAGACTGCTGCTTCCATGGTTGTTGATTGTGGATTTTCGTGAAATGAAATCCTCAGCAACTTCAATCTTTTCTCCATTTATCATAATGTTTATTGGTCCAGCTGTGAGGATTTTTGTTTTCTTTATGTTGAGGTGTAATCCGTACTGAAGGCTGTAGTCTTTGATCTTCACCAGTAAGTGCTTCAAGTCTTTTTCACTTTCACCAAGCAAGGTTGTGTCATCTGCATATCACAGGTTATTAATTAGTCTTCCTCCAATCCTGATGCCCCATTCTTCTTCATCTAGTCCAGCTTCTAGGATCATTTGCTCAGCATACAAACTGAATAGGTATGGTGAAAAGATGCAACCCTGACGCACACCTTTCCTGACTTTAAACTACACAGTATCTCCTTGTAGTGTTCAAACGACTGCCTCTTGATCTGTGTACAGGTTCCTCATGAGCACAATTAAGTGTTCTGTAATTCCCAATCTTCCCAATGTTATCAATAATTTGTTATTATCCACACAGTTGAATGCCTTTGCATAGGCAATAAAACACAAGTAAACATCTTTTTGGTATTCTCTGCTTTCAGCCAGGATCCATCTGACATCAGCAGTGATATCCCGGGTTCCACATCCTCTTCTGAATCTGGCCTGAATTTCTGGCAGTTCCCTGTCGACATACTGTTGCAGCCACTTTTGAATGACGTTTAGCAAAATTTTACTTGCGTGTGATATTAATGATATTGTTCAATAATTTCCACATTCTGTTGGATCACCTTTCTTGGAAATAGGCACAAACATGGATCTCTTCCAGTCGGTTGGCCAGGTAGCTGTCTTCCAAATTTGTTGACATAGACGAGTGAGCACTTCCAGCGCAGCATTCGTTTGTTGAAACATCTCAATTGATATTCCATCAATTCCTGGAGTCTTGTTTGTCGCTAATGCCTTCAGTGCAGCTTGGACTTCTTCCCTCAGTACCATTGTTTCCTGATCATATGCTACCTCTTGAAATGGTTGAACGTCAACCAATTCTTTTTGGTATAAGGACATATCCAAACACCTTGAGGAACCAAGTTACTGGGGTTGAGGGCTGGGGACCTTGGTCTCGGGGGACATCCACATCAATTGGGATAAGAGAGTTCATAAAGAAAATGTTCTACATTCTACTTTGGTGAATAGTGTCTGGAGTCTGAAAAGCTTGCGAGTGGCCATCTAAGACACATCTATTGGTCCCATCACTTTCAGAGCAAAGGAGAATGAAGAAAACCAAAGTCACAAGGGAAATATTAGTCCAAAGGACTCATGGACCACATGGACCACAGCCTCTACCACCCTGAGCTCAGAACTAAATGGTGTCTGTCTACCACCACCGACCGCTCTGACGGGGACCATAATAGAGGGTCCCGGACAGAGCAGGAGAAAATTGTAGAACAAAATTCAAATTCACAAAAAAAGACCAGACTTATTGGTCTGACAGAGACTAGAGGAACCACCAAGACTATGGCCCCCAAACCCCACTAACTCAGAACTGAAGCCACTCCCGAAGTCCACCTTTCAGCCAGAAATTAGACAGGCTTATAAAACAAACAATAACACATGTGAGGAATGTGTTTCTTAGTTCAATCAAATGGGCAACACCTACCCAAAAGCAAAGCCAAGAAGGCAGGAAGGGACAGGAAAACCGGCTGAATGGACAAGGGGAACCTGGGGTGGAAAGAGAAAGGGGGAGAATGCTGGCACATTGCGGAGATTGCAACAAATGTCACAAAACAGTTTGTGTATAAATTTTTGAGTGAAAAACTAATTTGCACTGTAAACTTTCACCTAAAACATAATAAAATAAAAAATTTTAAAAAAGAATGCATGTTCTGCTACTGTTGGGTACAATGTTCTACAAATTCGGTCCAATTGCTTGATAGTGTTGTTCTAGTGTTCTATATCATTACCAATTTTCTGTCTGCTTGTTTTATCAGTTCCTAGGAGGATAGTTGAAATGTCCAACTGTAATTGTGGATTTGTCTATTTTTCTTTTTTGTTCTGTCACTTTTTGCTTCATATGTTTTGAAGCTCTGTTACTGGGGCATACACAATTAGGATTTTATGTCTTCTTAATAAATTGTTTCCTTAATCATCACGAAATGTCACTCTTTATCTCTAGAAATATCTTTGTCTTGTAATCTACTTTGTCTGTTATTAAAGTAGTGTCCCAGCATTCTGATCATTAATATTTGTGTAGTATATTTTTTCTATCCTTTAACTTTTGACCTATTGATGTCTTTATATTCCAAGTGGTTTTCTTACAAAACCATATAGTAGCTTCTTCATCCAGTCTGACATTATCTGCCTATTAATTAGAGTATTTAGATCTTTTAATTATTGATATGTTTAGATTTAAATCTATCATCTTACTATTTGTTTTCTGTTATTCCCATCTGTTCATTGTTGTGTTTTTTTTTTTTTTTTTTTACCTTTTTCCTATTTCTTTTGGATTAACTGAGTATTTTTTTAGTATCTCATTCTATCCCTTGTTTTATTTTTGTAATGATTGCTGTAGAATTCACCATATAAATCTTTACCTTATCATGATCTACCTTCAAATAATATACCAGTTTGTCTATAAGAACTTTACAGAAGATAAATGTATAGAGACCAAAGTTTATTAGTGGTTACAAACAGCGAGAGGGAGGCGGCAACTAGGGGTTAACAGTGATGGAAAAACGTCATTGATTAAGGGTTGCATGGCTGATTACTGTAACTGCTGTCAATAAATTGTACACCTGTAAAGGGTTGAACTATCAAAAGTTGTGTGATAGATACATTTACAAAAATGACAACAAGAAAAGAAGAGTACCTGTGGAGCTGCTTACGTACAACCAAAAACCTCATGGGGTTTGGTTCCTTGGTTAGAGTTTTAGGGTCATGGTTTCATGGGACATCCCAGTTAATTGGCCTAACAATGCATTTAGTGCTTCTGTTCTACCTCCTAGTTTGTTGCACAGTGGCTGGGGTCTTAAAAGCTTGCAAGTGGCCATCCAAGGCACAACAATTGGTCTCTATTTGCTTGGAGCAACAGAAAAAGAAGGAAAGTCAGGAATAAGGGGAGGATATGGAATGTGTGACTAATTGCCTCCATGAACAACTACCTCCTTTGCCATGAGACCAGAAGAACTGGATGGTACCTGGCTATCATTACTGAACATTTTGATCAAAGATTCTATAGAAGAATCTTGATAAAAATAGGGAAAATGCAGAACAGAATTTCAAATTCTTATGGACTCCAGACTTTCTAGAGCCATGGGGGCTGGATGAATCCCCAAAACTATTGCCCTGAGATAATCTTTAAAACTTAAACTAAAAATATCTCCTGAAGTCATCTTAAAACCAAACAATAGTTTAGCTTAACTAGTAAAAAATTTCTGCCCTGAGCATTATGCTCTTTTAAGAACTATCTATATGGGATCAAAGTGACAACAGCAATGTGAAAGATTAGATAGTAACCTTAGGGGGCAGTGAGTTTATGTTAATGGGGGAGGAACAATTGAGAAAAGGAGAGTGATAATGGTTATTGTACAGGTAGAAACAGTTGAATTGGTGTATGTTTTGCTATGTATATTCTCAACACAACAACAACAAAATAAAATTTAAAAAAAGAGTCAACAGAATAATTCCATTTCCCCCTTACAATCCTTTGTCCTATTGTCGTATTGCATACTCCTGCATATGTTATAAATCCCACTATCCATTGTTATCATCTTTGCTCTAAACAGTCTATTATCTTTGAAAGAAATGTAAAAATGAGGAAAATATCTTTCATTTTTACTCATATTTATCATTTCTAGGAGCATTGATGGAGTAGCGGTTAAGAACTAAGGCTGCTAACCAAAAGGTCAGCAGTCTGAATCCACCAGCCACTACTTGGGAACCCTATCGGGCAGTTCTACCCTGTCCTGTAGGGTCGCAATGAGTCGGAATCGACTTGACAGCAATGGCTTTGGTTTTTGGTTTAGTGTTCTTCATTCATATTTGTATAATCCAAGTTTCCATCTGGTATAATCTTCTTTCTGTCTGAAGAACTTCCTTCAGCATTTCATATAATGCATGTCTGCTAGAATGAATTCTCTCTGCTTTTGTTTGTATGAAAAACTTTTATTTTTGCATTTAATTTTGAAGAATATTTTTGCTGAATATAAAATTCTAAATTGGCAGTTGTTTCTCCCCAGCACTTGAGAGATGCCATTCCATATTCATCCGGCTTGCATAGTTTCTGAAAAAAGTCTGGGTTAGTCTTAGTTTTGTTGTTTATATGTACAGTAAGTTCCCTGGTTAAGAATGTCTGTCTTACAGACAACTTGTACTTAAGAATGGACTACCAGAAAGCCTACTGTATTAAAAATTTGAATTACATACAATGGTTCGTAATAATGAATGCACACACTATTTTGTGATGCTTGTGAAGTGTTTCTTAAGTGTTTTATATGCATAGAAATGTAAAATATATACTACATACTAAGGCAAACATTTGACTAACTGATGCTAAATAAGAACCATATGTACCAGTTTCAATTTACCTACAAATTCGACTTAAGAACAGACTTAAGAACGGATCTCATTTGTAATCTGGGGACTGCCTGTAACATCTTTTATTCTCTGCTTTAAAGATTTTCTTTTACTCACGGTTTTCAGAAATTTGATTATGATATGCTGTGGGGTGTGTGTGTGTGTGTGTGTGTGTGTGTGTGCACATGTTTATCCTACTTGGAGTTCATTGAGATTTTTTTATCTAAGGTTTCATGATTTTTATCAAATTTGGAAGTTTTTCAGTCATTATTTCTACAAATAAATTATTGTTCACTTATCTTTCCTCTTCTTATAGAACTGTAATTACATATAGTAAACCACTTGATATTATCCTACAAGTTACTGCTGCCCTGTTGAGTTTTTTTCCCCAGTCTTTTCTCTCTCTGTGCTTTATTTTGTATAGATTCTATTGCTATGTCTACAAGTAGACTAATATTTTCTTCTTTAGTGCCTAATCTGCTATTCAATCCAGTGAATTTTTTTTCAGATATTGTATTTTTAATCTCTACATTTGCTTCTTTTCATTATCTTTCGGTTGTTTCCTCATTGTGTTCATGCTTTTCTTTATGAACTAGAACATATTAATAGCTGTTTTATGATTCTTTTCTTCTAGTTATATTCCTCTTTGTCATTTCTGGGTCCATGTCTCCAAAAACCCAAACTCATTGCCGTTGAGTTGATTCTGACTTGTAGCAACCCTGTAAGACAGGGTTTCCAAGGAGCAGCCGGTGGATTCAAACTGCTGAACTTTTGGTTAACAGCTGAGCTCTTGACCACCATGCCACCAGGTCTATATCTATTGATGCATTTTTCTCCTGGCTATGAATCACATTTTCCTGCTTTTTGGCATGTCTGGTGATATTTTTTTTTTTAATTGGATGCTGGACCTTATGAATGTTGCTTTGCTGAATGCCTGGCTTTTTTGTCTTCGTTTAAAGAGTTTTGGAATTTGTTTTGGAAGGCAGTTAAGTTACCTGCTTTCCAGCCTGATCCCTTCTGGATCTGTTTTCTTAGTGTTGCTGTCATGCATGTAAAGCAGTTTTTATCCAGGGGTCATTCAGCCTTACTATTAAAGCACGACCCCTCTCTGGTCTCCAAGGAATGCCGTAGGTGATCAGTGAGGACTCTATACTCTGACTGATTATAGTTTAAACATCTTCTTGCTCTTGTGAGCTTACAAGTCCCTGTTGTACTTTGCTCTGCCTTGTGGAGTTTCACTCCATGCATGCGCAGCCTAGTAATTATCAAAGATTCAAGCGGTCCTCCATGAAGATTTCTGGAGCTTTACTTCTACATAGTCCCCTCCTCTTCAGAGTTCGGACCTGCAACCTCCGGGCTTCTCAGCCTTCCTGATCTCCTTCTCCTCAATTCATCAAACCCCTTGCGCTCTGTTTGGAATTCTTCTTCCTGCACAGTGCTCTGGAAATTGCCTCCAAGCAGAAACCAGGATGATAGTGGGGCTCACATTGTTTGTTTCCCTTCTCTCCATGATTACATTCTTGAACTGTCTCTTGTTCAATGTCTGAAATTGTTGTTTCATATAGTTTTTCCAGTTTTCTATTTGTTTACATTGGAAAGGTAAGTCTGGTCCTTGTGATTCTACCATGGAAGAAAGCATGAGTCCCCAAAATTTTAAAAAATGGATTTATCCTAGTATTGCCCACACTTATTTGGACATGGAACACTTCATACAGAATACCTATTGATATTTTTAGGAATTAGTTTTCATTAGAACTTTTTTTGGAAAACTGTGCTCTAAAGACTATGATCCTTAGAGCGAGTATAGGAATATGTAGGCTGTCGGAAAGAATGATTGTATGGGCTTAACATTCTTAATATGGTTGTTTTTCTCTAAATGGCTCATCTTATCAGTAAATTTGGATTTGGGTTTATGATGATTTTATTTTTCTATTTATGCTTTGTTATTACTTTCAGCTAACTATACCGTGTTAATTGAATGATTTGGTTACCAGGGGAAATGACTCTGTAAAATTCCTCCCAATAATAAGCCCAAAATTAATATAATTAATCAATTTGTCATTTAATACTTTAAGCCTCTAGTTACTTGACAAGCAAGGAATCTGTAACTTTGGGAGTTCCTCTCCTCAAATAATTTAAAGAATACTCAAGGATGCTTGCATAGGTAACCCAGCTGCCCTCCAGACCTCACCAATTGGTAGGTCACATTATTTTCCCTAGGTGTAATGTGGAATGTGCTTTAAGCTCTAGGCATCTGAATTTCCATGACACCCAAGGCTCTTTACTAGGCCAGATGCTGACCTCAGATCCTGCACCACTGCCTTCCTTTGGTCACTATCTTCAACCCTGCATTAACAGTGATTTTTAAGTAAGAAAGTACAGTTCAAAACCAATAGTAGAGTTTCTTGAAGGTCAGACAGAATCCCAGATATAAGCAAAGGTAGGCTGGAACATGATTTGCTGAAACCATTGGGTACCTTGGTTCAATTTAATAACTATTTATTAAGCATGTACTATGGAGCAGATAAAATTATCTGTAAGAAGTCTTCTCAATAGCTGACATCCTCCACCTATATAAGAACCAGCAGAAGGCAATCAGGCCAGCAGCATCTCAGGGGAAACTTTTGTCATTTCTAGCCAGAACCCCTTGATATCTTCGTTGAGGGAAATTTTTATCTCTGGGATTTACTTAAATGATACTCAGCTTGATAAAAGATTTGAGAGTATGATCCATGCTAAATACCAGATATTTAACACAGGAGTGGGCTTTGCAAGCTAAAGTCATTCTAGCTGCAGTGTGACTTGGAGAGGTGATGAAGAGGGAAGCAAAGGAAAGAGGAAACCAATTTAAGTAAGCTAACAGCAGTTCATATCAATGAAATACACAAAAAACCACCGTGACTTAAGGAGGGGTGTAGGACAGTGAAATGAGATTCAAGGTTCACTTTTACGTGTGCGTGTGTGTGTGTGTGTGTGAAAATATAGAGCAGAAGTCACCTGTATGTTTCCATGAGAAATAAAGAAAAATAATTTTTAAAAGTCTACGTTTTACTAATAAACTTACGTTTTCCATTTTTTTCTTAATTAGAAAAATAGTACCTGTAATTTCAGTTAGAATTAACCAGTTACACATATAAACAGTTCATAAAACATCCGTAAACTCTTAATGAATCCATATTCTGTCCAGGTGTATTTTTGTAAACCTAATTTTAACATATGTAAGTGCCTAGAACCTAGTAATTCATAAATGTCTGTTTAATGTATGAATACATATTCCTGAAAAGAATAATTGTCTACTGTATAGCTGGAATCAAATCCACATACAATATACATTCTTGGTTACATAAATCTCATGTATATTTGAAGATTAAAAAACTCATGCAATATTACCACTTTTTTTTTTTTAAATCTGTAAGAATAGATTAAATATGCTTCAAAATAAAAGTATAACAAAATTTACTAGGGCTTAATAAGTGTGCAAAAGGAGCCCTGGTGGACTTGGACTTAAGAAGTGTGCAAAAGGAGCCCTGGTGGCACAATGGTTAAGTGCTCACCTACTATCTGAAAGGTTGGTGGTTTGAACCCAACCCAGTGGCTCTGTAGAAAGAAGACAAGGCAATTTGCTCCCATAAAGACTACAGTCTAGAAAATCCTTCGGGGCCGTTCTACTCTGTCACAGAGGGTGGCAATGAGTTGAAATCGACTCGTCAGCAGCCAACACCAACAACAGTAAGTGTGCATAACATATTGTTCCTCTGAGTAACCCTGACTCTGCAGAAAGCTGTCTTCTGTGCACACGGGTACATGTGATTTGAGACTATTAATCTTTGACACGTGGTAGTCATGTGGAAACCAATCTCTGCTTTAGAACTGTAGCTGCTTTTAAAAGAACCTGTTATTTGTGGGTTTTGCTTCGCTGCATGGTGGATTACATAATGCCTTTGTCCAACATTTGCCTCCTCATCTCTAGTTACCACGCATTACACTGCCTTTTTTCTTTTTCCTTTTACCGTTTTCCATTATTCAATATTTAATAGCTAAACTTCCTAGTACAAATATGTGCCTCGGTGTAAACTTACAGCAGCAGGTCTTCCCACCTGACACAGATTACCTCATGGAATAGTAATTGCATACGACTCTTCTTTGACACCTTCATCACATGTACCCTTTGCAGCAAAGGTATATGCCTTGACATTTACTTCTACCTGGATGAATAGGCTGCGTTAGCAGGCCTCATTGATGATCTGCCTGATTAGTCAATAGAAATGATGTGTGTTTCTGTGCATGTGTGTTAATGAAACTGCTGTAGAAACTGATTCCAGAAGCCAGTGCTAACCTTATAGGTTAGCGCGCTGACCGTATTTAATGAGCTGATTCAGTATTTCTGATGAAATATTGATTGATTGTAAATTTTTCTGGATAACAGATATCAGTGATTCTCAAACTGCTTAAGAATCACATTAATAATGCACATTAATAACAAAAATCCTGGGATTCATTCACAGAGATTCTAACCAATAGGTCTGATTTGTGGCCCAGGAATCTGCATCTTAACAAGGCCTTCCAGCACACAGGTGGTCCATGGATTACATTTGGAGAAAGACTGACCTATACAACCTCAGAAGCTAACAATACATTGGGCTGTATCTGTAAATTCTATTTTTAAAAAGTGCATTCTGCATTGTACGAATAGATTTTTAAAAGTTATTACATTCTGATTTTTATCAACAGATATCAAGAACTGAATTAAGCATCACTTCAACTTGCTAGCTGGCACTATGTCTCATTCAAATTTGAAATAACTGTTATCCTAAAGAGAGTCTCCAGTATGTCTACGTGATGGTTTGACCTTGATAAAACACTATGCAGCACCAATAGCACATCCCAGAATAAGATGATCTGTTCTGGCTAAGTCGAGAGACACCTGAGCAGATAAAGAAATGGATTTGTTTTCCTATCTAAACAAAATCTGAGACTTTGTCCCATTTCATTTGTCCCTAAAACATAATCATCAAAGCTTCATCAAATCTGTCAAATATTAGACAAAGATACACTTGACCTGGAGCGAAGCATCAAGAATTTTTAAACATTTAACTCATAGTGTGTATTAGTATGAAACTAAGTTGAGCAGAACCCATTAATGTCACAGTGATCGGTTACCAATGGAAATAAATAATTCATGATGAAGGGAATTAGTCTAATTAGCAGGCAGTTTGAATCCTTTGATAAAACCCAGCTCTAATTCCGTGAAGGGCAGGAAGTGCTGTCATCAGTCAGCCCTGAAAAGATTAGCATCTATTATGAATGAGGTTCGACACCCTAGCGAAGTCATGTGTGTCCTGGAGACAAACTTAATATGTTCCAGAATGGGACACAGTTTGTCTCCCCAACACATCACGATTCCTACCAGGCTATTGTATGTAATAACAAGCAAAGATCAGCGCTCCATCCTATCACTCGCTCCCCTGCCCATCATTCTGTCAACTCTGCAAATACATTTTCCATGCAAAGTAGGGAATGTGCCCCGAGTACATGTAAAATTGCACAAGATGTCAAAGAAAATATGTGTTACTTTCTCACTCACCAAAACAAACACACAGAACCGAATGTCACCTCGGAAACTGACGGTTTCAAAGATGGTGGGCATTATGGTATGTCAGGCTTGGTGTATACACATTTCATTTTAAAAACTGTTGTCAGCTCTCCCGGGAAATTTGCTTCCCTACTTATCTCTCTCCAGATATTGAAGTTACAAGATCAATCATAGGCTTCCAGCTTCTGCAACTGTAGATAAGTGCGGTTGAAGGTTCTAAGCGAAGTAACTGCTTGCTTTCCAAACTAACATGAGGGAAAACAAGAAGAAAAGTTGGGGGGTTTTGTTTTTGTTTTTCATTAGAGCCCACAAACACCTTGGATTATTGGGACAGCTGGGCTCTAGGAAGATTTATAGTTTCTAAATCATATCTGGCCTGGTGTCTCTAAAAGATGTTGACTGTTCCGCACTGTGCAAGCCCCACGTTGTTCTGCAGCCCACAAGCTGCCGCAGCATCAGCTGTGTTTCCATTTTTACTTATGAGCCTTTTGAAATTACATGTTTCTATTTTGCAATTTGATGTAATAATGAAGAAACTCCAAATTTGTAAGTTATTGTATTGCTTGTTTTTATTGTGTAAAATTAATTGCCTCATTTATTTATGTCATTAAGAAGGGGGGGTACCATTTTGCACATTTTATCATTTGCTGTAATAATTAACATGTCAATAACACCAGAGAAGCCTTGGAAACAGGGTGGATCATGTTCGAATGTCTGAACAGCACGTAACATGGCAGCTCTTGTTTTAAGAAGGGTTGTTCCTAAAAGTATGGTGAGGAAGGTGACATCACATGAGTATTAATAGTCCCGATGTGTATATATTGATTTGTGCTATGAAAATGAGTTGGAAAAGAGTACACTTAGTCAACACAAGAAGTGGTTTTTAATAGAAAAAAATAGTATCGTTCTCAAAAATTGTAATCCAGCTGTCTAAACATAGTTGAAATGAAGCACGGATAGTGTAGGCTTATATGAGCAGCACAAACGTGTTGTTGACAACTTAGATTTGAAAAGATACCTTGCTAAATATTTAGTACAGGTCCTTAAAACTAGTAGTTACTTATGGGGATTATACATTGCACATATCCCCATTTCCAGTATATCTATAGACTATATAGCTAAATCAAAATCTCATAACTTTACATTTTATGTATTCAGCATCACACTAGTTTTCAGGGGAGATGGGAAAATTTTACGGGCCTGCAAAAACTTTAGCATTTGGTGTATACTTCTTAATATGACTGTATATATATACACATAAGGAGCCTGGGTGATGCAATGGTTAAGTGCTCGGCAGCTATCTGAAAGGTGGGAGGTTCATTCTATAAAGATTAAAAAAACAGAAAAGAAGTTGCCGGTGAGTCAATTCTGACTCATAGAGACTCTATAGGACAGAGCAGAACTGCCCCATGGCGTTTCCAAAGAGCAGCTGGTGGATTTGAACTGGAGACCTTTTGGTTAGTAGCCGAGCTCTTAACCACTGCACCACCAGGGCTGCCCATAAAAATCACAGCCTAGAAAACCCTACGGGGCAGTTCTACTCTGTTACGTGGGGTCTCTACGAGTTGGAATCGACTGGATGGCACCTAACACCACCACCACAATATATACGTATACATGTAGCATTTGAAGGCAAGAACCATGCCTTATTCATCTTTGTGTCTTCCCCTTCCACTTGCCAGTCCCAAGCAGAGAGATGGGAATATGTTGAGTGAATGTTGGCTGAATCAATGAGCAGGACCTATTAACCAAAGCAGAGTCACCCGGTCAAGTGTTTCTACCTTCCTGGTCTGAGAAGATTGCAAAATAAACCACGGAATGACAAAAATCCACATGTATCTTAGACACACTTGTTGCCTAAAGTCTAATGAAATTGTAATGGCTGGTCCTTTTAGCGCCAGTAGCTGATAGTCTGCTCCTGTTTTTAAGTCCTAAATGCAGAGTCATCGTCTGACAGTTTCTGTCAGAGTGACTGGCTCTCCTGCTGGTAACTCTGACTCCCAGGAAGGAAAAGACTTTCAACTGAGCACTTTTTTTTTTTACAGTTGCCATTGAGTCAATTCCGACTCATGACAACCTCACGTGTGAAGAGTAGAACTGCTTCATAGGGTTTTCAAGACTGTGACCTTGAAAGCAAATTGCCAGACCTTTCTTCCAAGGCACCTCTGATGGGCTCGAACTGCCAACTTTTCAGTTAGTAGTCAAGTGCTTAACTGCTTGTGCCACCCATGGAACCTAACTGAGACCCTAACCACTCTCAAATGTTCCTGTATGCAGAACCATGAAAGACTATGGTATTTTGAGGACATTATGCAACAATTTTTTTTTTCAGAATCCAGATTAGTCCAAGTGTCATGTCTCCTGAGAACTCATATCTCTTAAGCAGGGTGGTATTTAAGGCAACACTACACCTCTGTTACTAGAACAGACATTTCAAAGACCATGAAGAAGTTGGCTACTTGAACCTAGTAAAAATCACTAATTTAAATTAATTGGGGGAAAAAAACCCCGTGGGAATGTGTGAAGAATATAGTATTAGTTATCTAGTGCTGCTGTAACAGAAATATCACAAGTGGATGGCTTTAACAAACAGAAGTTTATTCTCTCACAGTCTAATAGGCTAGAAGTCTGAATTCAGGGTGCCAGCTCCAGGGGAAGGCTTTCTCTCAATGTTGGCTCTGGAGGAAGGTCCTTGTCATCAATCTTCCCCTGGTCTATGAGTTTGTCAGCACAGGAACCTCAGGTCCAAAGGTGGTATGAGGTTCCTCCGTCTCTCTGCTCACTTCTCTCTTTTGTATCTTAAAAGAGATTGACTCAAGATACAACCTGATTTTGTAGATTGAATTCTGCCTCATTAACGTAACTGCCTCTAATCCTGCCTCATTAATATCATGGAGGTAGGATTTACAACACACAGGAAAATCACATCAGATGACCAAATGGTGGACAGTCACACAATCCTGAGAATCATGGCCTAGCCAAGTTGACACATATTTTTGGGGGACACAATTCAATCCATAACAAATATTAAATACAAAATATTTTTTAATTGGAGTTTTTTTCCTTTCATGTAGTATGCAGTAACCTGAATGGGCTACAAAGGACTCGTTAAGAACCCAGTAACACAGATGTGGAATTAGTGTAAAGTTTTCTTGTAAATACTAATTCTAAAGCAGTGGTTTTTAACTGAAAGAGGGATGGTAAAAGCTGTTGACCTTTTTTCCAGAAAAATGCACTGATGCCCACACAAATGAAATTCTGTGCACAATTCCCTTAAGAAAGCTAAGGCGTTCTTTAGTTGTCTCCTTGGGTACATTTTTATTTTGCTTAGGCAGTTATTTCTTTGTAGGACAAAGTTCTAAAACCTTCCAAAATTACTACTGATTCTGAATAAGTGGGGCCCAAGCTGATCAGTTTTTAATTTCATCTTCCTCTTCTCTGTTTCTAGAAATCTATTTTGCCCTCTGCTAAGAAATTCTAAATTGACCTCATCTTACAAAGGGAGACCCCAAAGTGCAGAACATGCAGTAGGCTCTCATCAGTGTTGAGAAATGCAATGAGAGAGATTTTCAGAGCCACTAATTTTCAGTAGTACACACGATGACAGATTCTGATAATCGCCTCCTTGATATCAATTTTCCCCTTCTTTCTTGTCAACAAAACACCTATTCTGTTTGGGGATTAAAAAAAGAACTTCATCTTGCCACCTATCTTGCAGATTGAGGAGGCCATATAATAAAATTATGGCAGAGGAAGTTTCTGTGTGGAAGCTGTGGATCTGATCTTTACAAGGGCTCATCTGGCTTGCTGACTTCGCCCTCTTGCCCTTTTCCTTTAACTTGTCTTCTTCTTGCCTAGAATGGAAACAGATGCATGCATACCAGGACCTGCTAGACAACCAGGGCCAGATTATCCAATAAGCAAGGTATGCATGGGCTCAGTTGTGCCTCCTCACCAACCTGCAGTGAACAACTTTACCCACAAAGTCAAATATACGGTTAAGTTGCTCACCACAGATTAGCAAGTAAACACGATTAAACCCCTGCATACCTTGCTCAATGCAAGCTGGTGCTTACTGTGCTTATGGTTAATCTGCCCCTGCCGACAACCAGGAGGGCAAAAGCCGTACACTAAAGATGACTGGGGCAGTGGTGGCTCAATGGTAGAATTCTGGCCTTCCATGCGGGAGGCCTGGGTTTGATTACTGACCAATGCACCTCAAGCGCAGCCACCACTATCAGTGGAGGGGTGTTGCTACGATTCTAATCAGGCTTCAGTGGCACTTCCAGACTAAGAGACTGGAAAGAAAGCCCTGGTGATCTAGTTCTGAAAAACCATCCAATAAAATCCCTATGGATCACAACGGTCTGATCTCACTGTGCATGAGTTGGGGGCCGACTCAACAGTAGCTAACAACAACAAAGATGGAGTAAGTTGGGTTCCATTGACTTGTAGAGCAGTGCTTCTTAAACTTTAATGTGCATATAAATCACACAGAGCCGCCATGAGTCTGAAGGAAGAAAACCAGTTTGGTTTGGTTTTATAAATCACCTGGAACTTTTGTTAAAATGCAGATTCTGATTCAGTAGGCCTAGGATGGGGCCAGAAGCCTGCATTTCTAGGCTCCGAGGTGAGGCTGATTTTTTGGGCTTCGAACCACCCTTTGTGTAGTGGGTTCTAGAGGATACAAATTGAATGCAAATTTCATCCATGTATGATTTCTCTTTCTGAGGAGAGGGTCCACTGTTTTCATCAGACTCTCGAAAGAGTCTAACAACCAAAAAAATTCAGAACAGATATTGTATTGGATTAACTGACAACAAAGGAAAAGGGTCGAGTCCCCTCCCTGCAGGCTCCCCTTCCTCACCTGACTCCATTCCCCACCCCTTTTTGCTCTCCTCTGGGCTCTGGGAGGCAGACCCTATGAACTGCATCATCTAAACTTCATCACCTGGATCTGGTTGGGTTTGGCCATGGAGACGCTAGCAGAGGACCAAAGAACTGGAGAAGAAAGAGATGGGGTTTCCCTCCTCTACTCCCTTTCTGCTCTGGGCTGTGTCTCTAGCAGGAACTGTGTTCCGCCATGACGACAGCTCCTCCGCACAGTTCCTGCTCTCACTGGACGCTGGTAATGACAGTCTTCCCTTGCCCCTTCAGCCCAAGGAGTAGTTTTTGCTATTGTTAACCTGAGTGCCTCAATATCCCTTGCCTGCCCATAAATCTGAGGTAGTCCCTTCATATAATTCTCCTCATCTGAACCATCTGTAGTGGATTCTATTCCCTGCTGTGACTGATGTGTAAGCAACTGCCTTCTGAGTAACCTGCCATTGGCCACCTACTGGTACCCTGTTTGTACTTCTCTCTCTAGAACTCCAAACTGTTTACCACTATCACACCTCTCTGTCCTTGGTGCCCCTCTTCAATGGTTGCTAGGATCTCCAGTACGATGAGGGGAAGTGAGCAGCTGTGCTTCTCCCTGCCACCGCTTAGGGACTGTCAGCCCTCCCTCTCCTCCACCACAAGCCTCTGTTTAAACACCTATCAACTATAAGATAAAATATAAAACAACAACAAAATAGACTCCTAGCAGAGCATCAAGGTCCCTTCTCAGCCTCATTTTCAACTTTTCTTCCATTCATGCTCTGCCTGGATTCACACTGAAACATAGGGTTGCTAGGAGTTGGAACCGACTCAACGGCATCTAACAACAACAAATTCATCATGGAGTCAAGGCTGGAGGTTCAGTTCCACCTAGAGGCACCTCAAAGAAAGGCTTGGCAATCTACTTCCAAAAACTCAGCCATCGAAAACCTCATGGAGGACAGTTCTACTCTGACACACATGGGGTCACCATGAGTCAGAATCATCTCAACGGCAACTGATGGTTAAATTCATCCTGCTATTTCCAGCTTCTAAACCTTTTCACTTGCTGTTCCTTCTGCCCAAAGGGGCCAGCTCATTCCTTAGTTACTCAGAAAATTCCTACACGTACTTGTAAATTCTGTCCAAATGCCACTCCCATTGACAGTTCAGCCATCCTCTCTGTCCTCTCTGCTTTCAGAACAAGTTGCACATAGCTCCTTTCCCCTGTTACTCAGTGTATTGTAATTTGTCTGTTTATAGGTTTGTTTTCTCCTTTGACTGAGCACACGGAGGGCATGAACTCCAGCTTATTCAACTTCCTATCCCCAGTGTCTGACACATGTCCCGTCCATTGCTGTCGAGTCAATTCTGACTCATAGCGACCCTAAAAGACAGAGTAGAACAGCCCAATAGGGTTTCCAAGGATATAATCTTTTGTGCCACCAGGGCTCCTTAAATATGGGAGGAGGCAAGGGGTAAGCAGAGGTGGAGGATCCCTTGGGAAAGTTGACATCTATTTTTGTCAGCCGTATCTTCTCCTGTACAAGCAACAGCAGCAGTAACCTTACCGCATCTTCCAAACGTGCACAAATCTTTATGTTTACATTACATTTCTTATGAACCTTGGGAACACAGGAAGGGCTTCTACTAGCTCCTAAAATATTTACATAGCAGGACTGAACAGGGCGAGATGCTGCTTAGTGATGAGAAATACAACACCAGGTATGATTAAATGTTCAAGCTCAACCCATTTATATCATCCCCCTAGAAATACATCAAATGACCCACGGTTTTTTGTTATTTCCACAATAATTGTTTTTTACCTTGGCATAATATTTATTCTTCATGAGTCCCTTGACTTATAAAATATAAGCTGATGAGAAGAGAGAACAGCTATGGATGTCTTATGGAAATTCATTTATTAGTCATAATAGTGACCAAAAAGATAGCCAGAGAGGAAGAAATAGCTTCAGTAACTGCTGTCTTCTCTCTCTCCCCGCCAATAACCCAGCCTCTTTATCCTTGCTTTGCATAATTCTGTGCTTGACCCATATGTGCCATGTCTTTCTGAACCAAACATAAAAACTCTAATATTCATCTGCCTTATTCTGTACCTCCTTTGTTTCTCTCCTGCTTCATCTCCCCTGCAAAATCTCCAACAACAATAAAGCAACGTGCTGCCACAGCTAAGGACACGCCAAGCAACATTCCCGGCTAAATCAACATTACTTACAGCGGAAGCTTTTGTTCTTCTTTATGAAGTATATGTAAGGGCCCCTAGTGATTCAGACTCATGTTGTTTGGTATAATTCTTCCTGTTGTGCACAGCAATGTAAGTGACATCTGTCTCAAAGCTAACTCTGTCGATATCTTTTTTAGAACCTCAGTGTTAATCCCTCCGCCTTTGCTGGTGGGCAAATGTCCGACTCCCCAGTGACCACTCCCTAGAAAAGTCTCTTCCCAGGAGTGTTAACTCCTTGTATGTGCCACAGACTAGAGTTTTGTGACTCAAGAATGGCGTCTCGTGGCCTTTCAACAGATTTACTGCTTAAGCACCATCTTGGAGGAACTTGGGCTTCCATTTTTCTCCTCTGAGAGCAATTAAAAGAGGAAAAGGTAGTGGTTACTTCCCCCCAATTCTCAACTACCATCATGTACTGCCAATTCAGTTCCATGAGCATCTTGTCTTGTCCTCTGGTGAATTGTTAACTCTTAACATTTAGAAATAATCTTATTTTGATGTTAACTTGGTGTTAGAAGAGTGAGGTTTTTCCATCATTCTGTATATAGAAAGACATGATGCTGCAGAGGAATTTATTTGGACTCAGAATGAAAAAGACGCCTGCCACCTAGGTCTGAGTCCTAGTTCGAAGCTATTGAAAGAGAAGAGTGCAGAAATACAGAGGATGGTGTGCTTTTCTTCTCTCTGAGGTTGTTTCTCATGTGGTCTCATTATTTTGATGTGTACTGGGTGTGGCAGAGACTGCTAGCTACCTCCCAACATCATTTTTTCCTTCTTCTTTCAACATAAGGACCCCCTGGTGGCACAAAGAATTATGCACTCAGCTACTAACTGGAAGGCTGGTGGTTCAAACTCACCCAGGGGCTCTTTGATGGTATCCAACAGCAACTCAACATAATAGAACCTCTCATTTTTGATGGGGTTATACTGTGGTTGTTGTTAGGTGTTGTTGAATTGGTTCCAATTCATAGCAACACTATGTACAACAGAAAAAAACACTGCCCAGTCCCACCCTATCCTTACAATCTTTGTTATGCTTGAACCCATTGTTGCAGGCGCTATGTCAACCCATCTCATTGAGGGTCATCCTCTTTTTCACTGACCTTCTATTTCACCAAGCATGATGTCCTTCTCTAAGCACCAGTCTCCCCTGATAACATGTCCAAAGTACATGAGATGAAGTCTCGCCATCCTCGCTTCTAAGGAGCATTCTAAGGTTGTACTTCTTCCAAAACAGATTTGGTCATTCTTCTGGCAGTCCGTGGTGTATTCAATATTCTTCATCAACACCATAATTCAAAGGCCTCGATCCTTCTTCGGTCTTCCTTATTCATTGTCCAGCTTTCACATGCATATGAAGTGACTGAAAATACCATGGCTTGGGTCAGGTTCACCTTAGTCCTCAAAGTGACATCTTTAATATTTAACACTTTAAAGAGGTCTTTTGCAGCAGACTTGCCCAATGCTGCTTCCGTGGGCATAGATTGTAGATTCAAGTAAAATGACAGCCTCGACAACTTCAATCTTTTCTCCATTTATCATAATGTTGTTTATTGGTGCAGTTGTGATGATTTTTGTTTTCTTTATGTTGAGGTGAAATCCATGCTGAAGGCTGTAGTCTTTGATCTTCAGTAAGTGCTTCAAGTCCTCTTCACTTTCAGCAAGCAAGGTTGTGTTGTCTGCATTTCGCAGGTTGCTAATGAGTCTTCCTCTAATCCTGATGCTGTGTTCTTCTTCATATAGTCCAACTTCTTGGATTATTTGCTCAGCATACAGATTGAATAAGTATAGTGAAAGGCTACAATTCTGATGCACACCTTTCTTGACTTTAAATCTTGCAGTATCTCCTTGTACTGTTCAAACGACTGCCTCTTGGTCTATGTACAGGTTCCTCAAAAGCTCAATTAAGTGTTCTGGAGTTCCCAGTCTTCACAATGTTAACCATAATTTATTACGATCCACATAGTTGAATGCCTTTGCATAGTCAATAAAGCACAGGTAAACATCTTTCTTGTATTCTCTGCTTTTGGTCAACATCCATTTGACATCAGCAATGATATCCTTCGTTCCACGTCCTCTTCTGAATCCTGCTTGAATCTCTGACAGTTCCCTGTTGATGTACTTCTGCAACAGCTTTTGAATGATCTTCAGCAAAATTTTACTTGTGTGTGATATTAATGATACTGTTTGATAATTTCCGCACTCTGTTGGATCACCTATCTTTGGAATGGGCACAAATATGGATCTCTTCCAGTAAGTTGGCCAGGTAGCTATCTTCCAAATTTCTTGGCATAGATGAGCACCTCCAGCGCTGCATCTGTTTGTTGAAAGATCTCAATTGGTATTCCATCAATTCCTGGAGCCTTTGTTTTATGCCAATGCCTTCAGTGCAGCTTGGACTTCTTCCTTCAGTACCATTGGTTCTTTATCATATGCTACCTCCTGAAATGGTTGAACGTCAACCAATTCTTTTTGGTACAGTGCTCTGTGTATTCTTTCCATCTTCTTTTGATGCTTCTTACATCATTCAGTATTCTCCCCATAAAATCCTTCAATACTGAAATTAGAGATTTGAATTTTTTCGTCAGTTCTTTCAGCTTGAGAAATGCCAAGAGTGTTCTTCCCTTTTGGTTTTCTAACTCCAGGTCTTCGCACATTTTATTATAATACTTTACTTTGTCTTCTCAAGCTGCCCTTTGAAATCTTCTGTTCAGCTGTTTCACTTCATCATTTCATCCGTTCCCTTTAGCTACTCTACATTCAAGAGCAAGTTTTAGAGTCTCTTCTGACATTCATTTTCGCCTTTTCTTTCTTTCCTGTCTTTTAAATGACCTTTTGCTTTCTTCATGTAGATATCCTTGATGTCATCCTACAACTCATCTGGGCTTTGGTCATTAGTGTTCAATGCATTAAATCTGTTCTTGAGATGGTCTCTAAATTCAGGTGCGATACACTGAAGGTCGTGTTTTGGCCCTTGTGGACTTGCTCTAATTTTCTTCAGCTTCAATTTGAAGTTGCATATGAGCAATTGATGGTCTGTTCCACGGCCAGCCCCTGGCCTTGTATTGACTGATGATACTGAGCTTCTTCATTGTCTCTTTCCACAGATGTAGTTGATTTGATTCCTGTGTATTCCATCTCGTGAGGTCCATGTGTATAGTCACCATTTGTGTTGCTTAAAAAAGTATTTGCAATGAAGAAGTCATTGGTCTTGCAAAATTCTGTTGAGCAATCTCCAGCATTGTTTCTATCACCAAAGCCATATTTTCGAGCTACTGATCCTTCTTCTTTGTGTCCAGCTTTTGCATTCCAATCACCAGTAATTATCGATGCATCTTTTTGGCATGTTTGATCAATTTCAGACTGCAGAAATTGGTAAAAATCTTTAATTTCTTCATCTTTGGCCTCAGTGGTTGGCAAGTAAATTTGAATAATAGTTGTATTAACTGGTCTTCCTTGTAGGTGTATGGACATTATCTTATCACTGACGGCATTGTACTTCAGGATAGACCTTGAAATGTTCTTTTTCATGATGAATATGACATCAAATCTTCTTCAATTTATCACTCCCAGCATAGTAGACCAAATGACTGTGCGATTCAGAATGGTCAATACCAGTCCATTTCAGCTCACTAATGCCTAGGATATCGATGTTTATGCATTCCATTTCATTTTTTGATGACTTCCAGTTTTCCTAAATTCATACTTAGTACATTTCACATTCCGATTATTAATGGATATTTGCAGCTGTTTCTTCTCATTTTGAGTCGTGCTACATTACCAGATGAAGTTCCTGAAAGCTTGACTCCATCCACGTCATTAAAGTCGACTCTACTTTGAGAAGGCAGCTCTTCCTAAGTTGTATTTTGAGTGCCTTCCAACCTGAGGGCCTCGTCTTCCACCACTATATCAGATAATGTTCCACTGCTATTCATACGGTTTTCACTGGCCAGTGTTTTCAGAAGTAGACTGCTGGGTCCTTCTTCCTAGTCTGTCTTAGTCTGGAAGCTCCACTGAAACCTGTCCACCATGGGTAACCCTGCTGCTATTTGAAATATGGGTGGCATAGCTTCCAGCATCACAGCAACACACAAGCCACCACAGTATAAAAAACTGACAGACGAGTGGTGGTCATGGACACCCGTTAAAAAAAAGCTAGATTTCCCATCCTGTCTTGCAAGTAAGGATGGCCATGGAAGTAACTTCTAGCCATGAGATGTGGGTGGAATTGCTGGATGCAGTTTACAGCTTATGCCCTTAAATAGGAGCACATCCTTCCCTCTTTCTTCTACTGGCTGGATGTGGTATTCCATATAGGACACCTTGGGACATGCTGGTAAGGGCAACAGACTATGAAAGGTGAAATAGTAAGACAGAAGGCACCTGGCCCCTGACTTTTCTCTAATACACCTCAGATGCCACAGTGCTTGTCAGCTGAGTTGCTCTCAATTAGAGATCAAGGTTACCACTTCCTAGCTTACCTAGCCTCTTTCCTTGCTGTCCCTCCTGCTAATTTCCTGGCTTCTAATGGATAAACAAGACCTTATATAATATATTTTTAAGTTATTTTCTAATATTTTGCCCCTAGAGGATCTTACTTTAGAGTGAAGTTAGTTATATTGATTTACAGATGAGGAAACTAAGACAAAGTGACTTACTCTCAGGGTTGGTATTGCCATTCATTGGAGGGTGTAGAAAGGCTCTAAGGGTCAAGACCCTCAAGATTCAAAGGTCTCAAGAAGTGAAGGATCCTATAATCTTTATACCTGAAAACCTAAGCCAAAAATATCCCCTGAAATCTTCTTTAAACCAAACAGTTTTGTTGTAGGTGGCATTTAGTCGGTTCTGACCCATAGAGACCCTAGGTACAACAGAGCGGAACACGGCCCAGTCCTGCACCATCCTCACAGTCATTGCTATGTTTGAGCCCCTTGTTGCAGCCGCTGTGTCAATCCATCTCATTGAGTTAAACAATAGTTTAGCTTAATTAGTAAAGACTGTTTTAAGAACTATCTATATGGGATCAAACTGACAACAGCTACTAGAAATATTAGATAGGAAACAAGGGGCAGTGAGTTTATGTCAATGGGGGAGGAACTATTCGGAAAAGAAGGGTAAAAATGGTTGCATAACTGGAAGAATGTAATCACTGTCACTGAATTGTACATGCAGAAACTGTTGCACTAGTGTATGTTCTGCTGTGTATATTCTCAACAACAGCAAAAAATTAAATAAAGAAGTGAGGGGCCCCAGAATGCAATAGCTATTCACAGCATCAAGCTTTCTAGTGGAGCTTCAGATGGCAGGATATTGCCGGTACCTACGACTGAGCCTTCCTGGCTGGCTGCTCCTGAAGTTCCTAGAGATTGCCCCAGAGCCTTCCAGCCCCTGCCTCCCTCTGGCAAGTGTTCATTGCTGTCACCCTGGCCTCCCTGTATTAGTGCTCATCTGCCTAATTGCTGTGGGATAGGTTGGTGGTACCATTCCAGAGGCCAGCACTGGTTATTCTATAAGCAGCCAGCAACAACAGCAATGTTCTCTGCTTCTGTGTTAGAAAGCGTACTCGTCAATTTACAGAACTTAACTGCAGTTGTTTACCTACTTTCCATGCCAGATACCCTTGGACGCTATCCCTGAAACAAGGTGTCAGTGAGTCCTTGGCCCCGGACATGCTTCCTTCAGCATGTCTTGATTGTCAAACAAGCAGAAAGCAGAATGCCCTCATTGGCCAAGAGTGCCTGTGGCTAGGAGCTCCTGCCTGCAAGCTTGCCAATGAAAAGCATTAAACACTTTTGTGTCATTGAGGGAAATTGTGAAGCTCAACTTTGGACCCTTCCATGTCACCTTCCCACCCTCTGGCCTTTTGCTTAGCCCCTTCCTTCTCCAACAGGTGGTCAACTGTCTTTCGATGCTCCTGAGTTGGGGAAAGATCTGGCAAAACAAAGAGCCTTGCACTGCTCTTACCTTCCACCAAGAAAAGAGGTGCTCAAGAAGCCCACGTTACTTAGATAAACTGATTCACACTAAGATGTTAGTGAATGTATTTGCTAGCCCTTGAAAGCATTTGTAATATTTTTAAAGTATCCAAACCCCAGAGTAATAACCGTAGCAGTAAAACTTCAGGGTGTTTGGTAACTAAATAAGGGGAAATATTTTTGCCTAAGGTGGAGGAGGGAAGGTTGGAAAAGGATACCTAGAGTATTGCCTGCAAATCACCTGTTAAAATGTATATTCTGATTCTGTGGGCCTGAAGGGCAACCTGGATTCTGCATTTCTAACAAACTCCCAGGTGCCATCAATGATGCAGGTCTGTCAACCCTACTGTGAGTGGCAAGGACCAGAGCACTATGATGACATACCACATTGACAAATACCTGTTTGTTGGACCACTTCTACTCATGACAACAGCAGAAACACAGCTATAATTCTGACCAGTCTCTGAGCTCAAATGTGTTCTCCTATTTTGTAACTCATCAAGAGTCGAAAGTGAATAATAAATTATCATTATTGAGAGGGGAGTGTTCTTAAAAGATTAGAATCTTTAATGGGGCCAGGATTCATCTATTTGTTTGACATAATCCAAATTATTTAATGTAGCTGTCTGTCTGGTTAATTTCATATTGCAGAGTCTAAAGGCACTCTTAAGGTCTGAAACACTGTGTGCAGGTTCATCATGTTGTTGTTAGGTGACATCAAGTCAGTTCCAACTCATAGCGACCCTGTGTACAACAGAAAGAAACACTGCCCAGTCCCATGCCATCTTCACAATCATTGCTGTGTTTTGTCCATTGTTGCATCCACTGTGTCAATCCATTTCATTAAGGGTCTTTTTCGCTGACCCTTTATTTTACCAAACATGATGTCCTTCTCCAGGGACTGGTCCCTCCTAATAACATGTCCAAAGTATGTGAGATGAAGTCTCGCCATCTATGCTTCTAAGGAGCATTCTGGCTGTACTTCTTCCAAGACAGATTTGTTCATTCTTCTAGCAGTCCATGGTATATTCAATATTCTTTGCCAACACCATAATTCAAAGGCATCAGTTCTTTGGTCTTCCTTATTCATCGTTCAGCTTTCACGTGCATATGATTGAAAATACCATGGTGTGACAGTTAAGATTGTGTGTCAACTTGGTTGGGCCATGATTCTCAGTGTTTTGGCAGTTGTATAATGCTGTGATTACTTCCCTGTTGAAATTTGATATGTGATCACCCCCATAATGGAATCTGCTGAACGGTACCAGTGGGAGCAGGGCCTATGGAGGCTCACCACCCCCTCAGCCTTCATTTCTCTGCCGTCTGCCACCTACTTCCTTCCTGCTCAACTTGCCAAGGCTTTTGGCTTGTTCTGGATCCTGAAGCTGTCTCTTGTTCGCCTGACCTTCAGTTTTTGGACTTGAGCTAGCAGCTTCCATGTCAATCTTGGGATTCATCAATCTTCACAGCCTGTGAGCAAGAGTCCTGCTCTCCGGCCTTTCCATCTTGGGTTCGCCAGCCCCTGCAGATGCCTGAATCAGGAGAAGCCTTGTGGTCTTGCCTGCTGATCTTGGGATTCGTTGACCTTCACAGCCTGTGAGCAAGAGCTCTGCTCTCTGATCTGCTGATCTCGGGTTCACTAGCCCCTAAGGCTACTTGAATCAGGAGAAACCTCTATCCTAATCCATGGACTTGGGATGTTCCAGCCTCTACAATCGTGTGAGCTGTTTCCTTGGTGTAAATCTCTCTATGTATGTATATTTGTAAGCTTTACTGGTTTTGCGTCTCTAAAGAACCCAGCGTAAGACAAATGGCTTGGGTCAGGTGCACCTTAGTCCTCGAAGTGACATCTTTTTTTTTTTTAATGCTTTAAAGAGGCATTTTGCAGCAGAGTTGCCCACTGTAATATGTCATTCGATTTCTTGAATGCTGCTTCCATGGATGTTGATTTTGAATTCAAGTAAAATGAAATCTTTGACAACTTCAATCTTTTTTCTGTTTATCATGATGTTGCTTATTGGTCCAGTTGTGAGGATTTTTGTTTTCTTTATGTTGAAGTTTAATCCATACTGAAGGCTATAGCTTTGATCTTCATTAGTAAGTGCTTCAAGTCCTCTTTGCTTTCAGCAAGCAAAATTGTGCCATCTGCATATCACAGGCTCATCATGCAGGATGGTTAATGCAGGGTTCTCTTGATATCAACACCTGTGAAAGGGAGAGAAGGATGCAGGATTGGGCAGAAGGAGATATTGCACTGTGGCACAGGCAAAGGAAGTCCTCAACATAAGAATAGAAAGGTCTGGCCCATTAGCTCCATTTGGAACAACTCTGAAGGCCATCCTAGCTTCCTACTCTTGTGTTGATCAATTATTGGATGCAAGCTGACCTTAGAATAAGCATGACCTTGAGCAAGGCAGTTTTCTTACCAGAGACTAGGCAACTGGCGGCTATACAGAAGCTGACAGAATAAGTTCTTTATTCCTAAAGGGGCATCTGAATGATGCATCATGGTGTCCACCACACCTTGCCCTCCTGTGGGTCCCAAGAATCTTTAAAAAAGTTTGGCCTGGTCTTCAGAGCAAGAAGCCTGTGGAAGGCACTATTAATTATCCTCAAAGCATCAAACGCCCACCCTTCTCCTTCCTTGCTTCCAAAACCTCAATTTTATTTACCCTCTGCCAAGCAGGAGAGGTGGTCTCTTTTCTCTTACCAGTGATGGTTTGGACACAATTCTGGCCAGTAGAACTTGAGTGTAAGTCAACTGTGGCCTTCTGAGAGAGCTTTCCTCAGTTCTAAGAGTGTGAGGAAATGTCCTTTCTTCTGCATCTTCTTCTCATCCGTGTTGTTATGTCTATGTGTGATGTCTGGAACTGCTGCACCATCTTGCAGCCATGAATGTAAAGACCTAAAGACAATAGCCAAATAGCAGGACTTAAAGAAGGAAAGAACCTGGATCTTTGATGGTGTCACTGAGCCACTGCATTACTCCACTGTGCAACTACTTCCCTCTAGATCTCTCAATATGTGAGATAATAAATGTCCTTGCTTACTGTCAACTACAGGGCTATTTCTAAGATATAATTCCCATTAAGTGTGCATCATTACCAGATGAGGTTTTATTGTTGCTCGGCTTTCTCAAGGTGTGATTCATATCCTCCAACAGCACCACCACCTCTGCCAGAGCAGCTGGACCACAGTTTGAACAAATTTTTTCCATGTGCCTTTGGAGAGGCTTTCTAAATCTGGCTCTACTACATACTATACTATACATACTATAATCACTGTAGTCAAGTTTCTTTTATTATATGCAGCTGAAAACATCTTAATAAGTACAATGCCCAATCATATGTATTGAATGAATAATTGAGTGAATGAATGCCAAAGGTTTCAACCACTTCATGTAAGACGGGGGGAGGGAGGGGGAGGGGCATAGATGTCATCATTTTATAGTATCATTCTGGATTGTTCTTTTCTGTGTGAATTTGGGGCAAAGCAGCACGAGGAAAGAGAAAGAGATTAAAACAGTGCTTGAGTTTAGGACAGAAGGAGTCTTACTGTTTATAGTAGGGCCAAATTTAGAAAGCCTCTCCAAAGGCACATGGAAAAAGTATGTTCAAACTGTGGTCCAGCTGCTCTGGCAGAGGTGGTGGTGCTGTTGGAGGATATGAATCACACCTTGAGAAAGCCGAGCAACAATAAAACCTCATCTGGTAATGATGCACACTTAATGTGGGTTATATCTTAGAAATAAACCTGCAGTTGACAGTCTCTAAGCCTCACACCAGCTACTTTGTCTTTCATTCTATAATTAAACTGGATTCCTTTTCTTGGGGTCGGAACTTGCATGAACTCCATCTTTTGACTAATTCACCTTCAAATCAGTGCTGTGTCTTGATGTATTACAGCGATAGGCTGCACCATGCATGTAATCCATCATAATAGTCAGCTGTTGCTGGGCTCCCTGGATAGAGAAACTGAGCCAGCTGTTGTTCTGACACATTGGAGCAATGCATCATCCATGCCGAGGAGACCGATGATCTATTACTGCAAAATGGCACTGTCCAGAATAGAGATAGTTCTGGGGCACGTGGAGCATCATGCAGACTTGTCAGAGAACTACACAAGGGAAAGACTTTTCTAGCCCAAGTGGTTTGAAAGAGATTGGCTTCCTAGGCCCAGTTCAGCGGTTTTAATAAGCGATGAAGAAGCGTTCCGATGTATTGCTGTTATTGATCAAACTTTGGACATCAATTTCTTAGTAATGGATTTCTGAAAAATCAAAACCATCCCCGATAGCATTTTATGTATCTTAATCTTTATTGTTGATGATTAGAATTGTCTTTACACAAATCTTTTAAGTCAGCAAATTATATAAGCCACTAGTCCAACATCAGGGCCCCCAATTGGGCATGTGTAAATAGGAGCTGTTTAAATATTGACTGCTGAGAATTTGCTGAAATCATCTCCTTCCAATTGGCTTTTTGATCCTCAGGTAGACACTTTCATTAGTATCTGCATTGCCTTGGTGCATAAAAGCATAAATGAAGTTACCTAAACACTGACATAAAATACATTCAAGCTCTCACAGTTACCCAACTTTACCAGTACTTGCTTGTCAGAAGAGGTACTTGGCCCAGACAATGGAAAGATCTTGAAAATGAGTTATAAAAACTTTAAACCATTGCCTCTCAGAGGGGTTTTCACCTCATTTGAAAAAAGGCAAGTGTTTATAAAAAAAAGTCCTCAGTTTCTCCAGCATCTTTAGGAAACTACAAGTCTAGTAAATTGTTATCCAATGGGAAGACTTCTAGTCCTGACTGTGACTCCAATGGTAAAAAGTAGATCCCTTTGTACCTAAATCTTCCCATCTGCAATATGGGAAATTAGGAGCCCTGGTGACATATGGCTAAGTGCTTGGCTGCGACCAAAAGTTTGGTGGTTCAAACTCACCCAGTGACTCTGCAGGAGAAAGACCTGGTGATCTGCTCCCATAAAGATTACACCCTAGAAAATCCTATGGAGCAGTTCTACTCTGTCACGTGGGGTCACTATGAGTTGAAAATCAATTTGACAGCACCTAACAACAACAACATAATTCATACTATTCAACTGCAATTATTCACAACTATCATGAAAAAAAGAGGAGACTCTTTGGAATTGGGTGAAGCAGCATGGGTAATAGGATCTTTTTGATAATATAACAACGCTGTCGACCTATTTTGTATGAGATTCATTCCTCCTGTCCCTGTCAGTTGGAATAAGGTCTTCCTTGTTCATACGGGCACAGGATAATCACTGCTCTTACCTCCCACAAAGAAAAGAAGTGTTAAAAGCTTGCAAGTGGCTGTTTAAGATACTCCACTGGTCTCACCCTGTCTGGAGCAAGGGAGAATGAAGAAAACCAAAGACATAAGGGAAAGATTAGTCCAAAGGACTAATGGAACACAACTACCACAGCCTCCACCAGACTGAATCCAGCCCAACTAGATGGTGCCTGGCTACCACCACTGACTGCTCTGACAGGAATCACAACAGAGGGTCCCAGACAGAGCTGGATGAAAATGTAGAACAAAATTCTAACTCACAAAACAAAACAAAAAAACAGACTTACTGATCTGACAGAGACTGGAGAAACCCCGAGAGTATGGCCCCTGGACACTCTTTTAGCTCCGTATGGAAGTCACTCCGCAGGTTCACCCTTCAGCCAAAGATTAGACAGGCTCATAAAACAAGACAAGACTAAATGGACACACCAACCCAGGGGCAAGGACGAGAAGGCAGGAGGGCACAGAAAAGCTGGTAATGGGGAACTCGAGGTTGAGAAGGGAGAGTGTTGGCATGTCGCTGGGTTGGCAGCCAATGTCACAAAACAATATATGTACTAATTGTTTAATGAGAAGCTAGTTTGTTCTGTAAACCTTCATCTAAATTACAATTAAAAGAAAAGAAACACTTAGATCTCTTTATTGTTCATATACCAAAGACAGCATTGCTGAACCGTAGTGTATATAAATTACAGAATGCTCAACTTCAAAAGGCAATGCTAATCTGTTTCCAAAGTGCTTGCACCAATTCACACACCCACTAGAAATCTGTAAATGATTGCTTTCAATCACTTCCTCTTCAACACTTTAAAATGTCTGATTTCAATGTTTTTGCCAACAAAATGGGTATGTAAGTTAAAAAAAAAAAAAAGAAGGAGAGGAGAGGACACACGCAGCCAGCATCACAGAGACACAGGGAAGAAAGCCATGTGAAGCTGGAGGCAGAGATTGGGGCGATGCGAAAGCCAAGGACTGCCTAAGGCCGCCAGAAACTGGAAAAGGCAAGGAAAGAGTCTTCCCTAGAACCTTCAGAGGACTGACCTTGCCAAGAGTTTGATTTAGGACTTCTGGCCTCCAGAACTGTGAGAGAATACATTTCTGCTGTTGTAAAAAAAAAAAGAAAGAAAGAAAAGAAGTGTGGGATTCCAGGGGTATTTATCTTTAAAAAGGCAATGAAGCCTATATCTTTAATATAGATACAGTAGGTATGTCAGTTTGCCTGGTACATTCCCAGTTTTAGCACTGAAAGTCCCTTGTCCCAGACAACCCCTCAGTTTTGAGCACACCAAGACGATTGGTTACCCTAGTGGTAGGTCCTCAGAAACTCACACTTGGGGCAGTGCAACTGAGCCAAAAACCAGGTCATTCTGTCTAACCATAGACTTCTATTTCCTCCTGTGCAAATAAGAAATATGTTATGTGATAAAAGATAGAATTGACTTAGGGGACACTGAACTTCTGTTAAGGGAGATAGAAAAATTTGGAAATGGGTAATAGTGATAGCTGAACAACATGATAAGCATAATTAACGTCACTGAATTGTACACGTGAAGGATGTTGAAATGGGAAATGTTTTGTTGCGTATATATTTACCACAATAAAAAGAATTATAGCCATAAAAAAAGGAGAAGATATGATCGGATCTAGAAATGGATTTGCAGTGGGCACAGCTCTTCACAAAACACCCTCGCATAGGCTCTAAGAGAGAAGGAGAAAGGGATGTAACATTTACTAAGGAGCTACTTTAGGCACTTTACCAATCACATTCATACAATTCTCAGTCTCGTTAGGTGCCGTCTAGTCAGTTCCAACTCATAGTGACCGTATGTACAACCGAATGAAATGCTGCCCGGGCCTGCTCTATCCTCACAATCACTGCTGTGCTTGAGCCCATTGTTGCAGCACTGTGTCAGTCCATCGAGTTGAGGGTCTTCCTCTTTTTTGCTTTACCAAGCATAACATCCTTCTCCAGGGACTGGTCCCTCCTGATAACATGTCCAAAGTACATGAGGTAAAGTCTCGCCATCCTTACTTCTAAGGAGCATTCTGGCTGTACTTCTTCCAAGACAGATTTGTTTGTTTTTCTGGCAGTCCATAGTATATTCAATATTCTTCACAAACACCGTAATTCAAATGCAGAATTCTCATTACTCCAAGGTAAATGTTCTTAATATTATCTTTTACAGAGTAGATTACGGAGACTCAGAGAAGTACTTTCCTGAGTTCACATAGTTAATGACGAAGTAAGAAATTAGGGATTTGAGCAAAAGCCTTTCTTTTTCCTAACAACACATCCTTAGAAGTAGATAGAAGTAGGACAATTATAGGAAGAACCCTTGCCCTACTGCTTTTAATCCTCCACTATAAAATGTATTCCTTTGCATTCAGAAGATGTTAAGAACCTCCAGTGAAAAAGAAAAAGAAAAATCCTACAAAGAAGTTGAAGGCATTATAAGCTAACATTTTGTTATTGTCTAACCTCTGGGCAGCACAATGGTTAAGTGCTCAGCTGCTAACCGAAGGATTGGTGGTTCAAACTCGCCCAGCTGCTCCGCAGGAGAAAGATCTTGCAGATCTGTTCCCGTAAAAATTATAGCCTAGAAAACACCATGGAGGCAGTTCTACTCTGTCACATGGGGTCGATATGAGTTGGAATCGACTCAACAGCACCTAACAACAACAATGTCCTTGTAGATGTAAATGACAACCAGCTGACAACAAGGATGCCTTGTGAGGATGGGGCATTGGTAATGGAAACGGCAGGGCATCAAAGATCAATTTTGCTTCTTAAGGATATCTGACACCAAATATCAAATGCTCTTCTTTTATTATATAATAAAATGGTATAGACTAGGACCTAGGAATAGAATTCTGGCTATAGCTCTGTAACTCACTTCTGGTTTCAAGCATGATATGAGGGGGTTGGGCCAAGTAATCACTCTGAGCATTTCCTCTTGTCTAAAGCTGTATAAGGAACCCTAGTCTTTATACACACAGCACAACAGTTAAGCTCTCAGATGCTAACCTGAAGGTCAATGGTTCAAACCCACCAGCAGTTCGTGGGAGAAAAGATCTGGTGATCTGCCAGTCTAGGAAACCCTACAGGGCAGTTCTACTCTGTCATATAGGGTCACTACGAGTCAGAACCACTCGATGGTGCAAAACAACAACAAAGCTGTATACTTATACAGCTGTGTGATAGGACTTTAGATTTCTCAGGGTGCTTTCTCAGAGAACCCCAGCATTAAAAGTCAGTTGGACTGATACAGGTTTCACAACCTCTTATTATTCCCAGAAGCAGCAGTGCGGCGGAGTGGAAAGAACATGGGATTTGGAGTTAGACCCGGATTAAGTTCCTTGCTCTGCCATTTAAAGTTGTAACCTTGGGTGAGTTCCATGACCTCTTTAAATCGTATTATGCTCACCTATAAAATTGCAATAAACTGACCAATTCATAGTTTTGTCGTGGGCATTAAATGAAGGAGCATATGCATAACACAAATTAAAATGGCATAAGGCCCTGTAAGCTATTTAGCTATAAATGAGGCCGTCCTCCCCCAGAACAGCTTCCCAGCTATTCCTATCAGGACTAGGTCCCCAGCTGCAGCCTCAGCTGTGCACAGAAACAGGCCCCTTGGGGTCCTCCACATTGGCCTCCCTGTCTGGCTTCCACTCTAACGCTTCCATTGCCAACAACCCTGCTGTCCTTGGAAATCACTGCCACTTCCACTCTGACCACCAAACCAGTCAATTCTGACTTAGGGCAACCCCGTGTGTGTCCAAGTAGAATGGTGCTCCATAAGGTTTTCAATGGCTGATTTTTTAGAATAGCTCACCAGGCCTTTCTTCACGAGGCACCTCTGGGTGGACGGAAACTTCCAACTTGTCCATCAGCAGCCAAGCACATTAACCATTTTCACTGCCCAGGGACTTGTACTCTGAGCACAGAGGAAAGGAAATGTCTCTCTCTATGTCAATTTCATCCCAAACTTAGGCAGGTCCTCCCCTAATTCCCCAGGGCAATGTGGAGACCTGGCCGTAATCTTTGTCTATATTTACTAAAGGGTAAATGAAAAGGATTAACGGAAGGCATTGGTGGTGTGGATTGAATTGTGTCCCCAGTCCAAATGTGACTTTATTTGGAAATAGAGTTTTTGCAGATGTAATTAGTTAAGGGTCTCAGGATGATATTATACTGGATTAGAGTGGACCCTAAATTCAACGACTGGTGGCCTTATAAGAAGACCAAAGAAACATAAGGGAAAAGGTCATGTGAAGACAGAAGCAGAAATTGGAGTGATGCAGCTACAAGCCAAGGAACGCCAAGGATTGTCGGCCACCACCAGAAGCTGCAAGAGGCAACAAAAGATTCTCCCCTAGAGTCTTCAGAAGGAGCATGATCCTGCTGATGCCCTGATTTTGCACTTCTAGCCTCCAGACCTGTGAGAAAATAAATTTGCTTATTTAAGTCACCTACTTTGTGGTTATTTGTTACAGCAGGCCTGGGAAGCTAATATAGAAGGAAAGTCCTAAGATGGTTTCTGAGACTCACTCGCTGACTTAATTCTAATGGGCAACCAGTGTAACTCTCCATCCTAAACACAGGGAAAAGTAGAGAAGGAAACAATGACCGTGATCCGCTCTGGAGAAGCGTAAGATCTGGCAGAGGGAGAGTTCTTGTTTGTGACGCATGTGAAAATTCATGCAGGAAAATCTGAGTGCAGACCACCGAATTGTGTAGTGTTTTCCAAACTGCGCATGGACCCAGCATCAACAGAGCAAAGGCCGTCTTGTGTTTGTGGCGCAGCAAAATTCCTTCTCAATCAGAACATGAAGAAGTCTTTAGTGTTTCCTTACACTTCAGTCCAGCAGACAATATAGTGTAATGGTAAGGCTGTAGCATCACAATGGCTAGGTTAAAATGCCAGCTGTGTAATCTTGAGCCATTAACTTAAATCTCTCTCGCTTCAGTTTCCTCATCTTCAAAATGTAACATATAATAGTACCTATTTCATATGATGAAAGCTCGTGAAGTGACTAGATAACACTTAAAAAAACCCTGTTGCTGTTGAGTCAATTCCAACTCACAGTGACCTTATAGGACAGAGTAGGACTGCCCCATAGGGTTTCCAAGAAGTGGTTTCCAGTCTTTTGGTTAGCAGTCAAATGCTTAACTACTGTGCCACCAGGGCTCTAGATAGCACCTAGCACATAGTAAGTACTTCATAAATGTTACTGGGTGTTGTTCCTGGTTGTGCAATCCTGTCCGTTTCAAAGTTAATGAGAAATTAAGCTTGAGGTTTAGTGTTATATGTCTGCTTCTTAAGTTTATTTTTTTCTTGAACTATCAAACTTTTCCTAATGAGAAGTGGTTTTCCCAGACTTACGAATCAAAAGACTTTACACTCTTTATGGTTACTTTGAAAATTTCCTAGAAAATCTTTTTTTCCAGCCAAAGAAATTTTGACATACAAACAGGAACATTAATATGCAAATTAGCATACAGTAAAATTTATTTTGGTGCCTCGAAGGCAGTATTTTTATAAATACAGAAACATAATTATGCATCCTCTAGAGGACTAAGAATAATTATACAAATTTACAACAAAGCCCACGGCTGTGTTTCCTTTTAACTGTTTTTAATATCATTTAAATCTTGTTAGAACTTAATTACCAAATCTCTCTTGTAATAATTCAGGTGGAAGATTTAAAGTCTAAACTTGCCATTCAGAAAACAGAACCTCATCAGAGAAAGACACTGAGGACTGATTGCCCAGAGAGGACAGCAGAAGCTCCGGCGTGGCAAAGCCATGGCGGGCCCTGAGACAAAGAGGGCCCGCTAGGAAAAATCATGAATATTAATATATGAGCCATGTGAATTTTGTTACCCCACAATTCCTTGGAAAGACAAGATTATGTATTATGATCATTATGGATTATAAACCCAATTAGCCATTTCTACCTTGTCTTTCATTTTCCTTATACTTTCCTTGTCTTTTTCAAAGTAAGGTAAATGTAATTTTGGGGCAACATACTTTATAACAATTTAATTATCCTTTTCAAAGCCTATCCAGATCACACATACGTGTGTGTGTCGTATCTGAAGACTGAGTTTTGTTAGTGCAGAAAAGGACAATAAGCAAAGTCATGTGGAAGGGCCTAATTTATACTCTGTATTGAAAGATAATAACTTGTTAGCACTTACAGAAATTGGGCCCCTTATGAAACAAAAGGCACGAGAAACTCAAACGCTTGAAATTCAAACACATTTTCACTTACCAACAGTTAATAATAGTTTTTAAGGACTTACAGCTCCCTGGAAAATTAATTAGTCAGCTTATGCTATAAAGGATAATAATTTGTTTATGTGAGGTATCTCTAACATGTGTTGTTATTTATTACAGCAGAAGCTGACCAATTAATTTTCCAAGGAACTGTAACAGTTCCATATATAGAAGATGCCTATACAATGTCACAGTTCATTCTACTCACTAAAAAATATCAATTTGGTGAAAAAATATTAATCAAAATGATTGTTTGACAGAATTTAGACAAAACAGCCAGCTGATTGAATCTCTCATTCTTCATCCCTCTGTTTTGGCATTGTGTAGACATATGAATGAGCATACATGTGCTTATGGTACATGAATTTTTTTCCTTTTTCAGTGACTTTAATCTCATGAAAAGGTGTATGGTAATAGAACTTTTTACACATAGCACTCTTGATCTGTGTGTGGGCAAAAGGCTTTGCTCCTGCTTCTTGGGATCATGGACTCTTTTTACCACTTCCTGTGTATGGACCCCTGGGAAGTGGCACTTTGACAGAGAGAGTTGGAATGAATGTTCCAACTGAATGGACAGACTTTTCTATTCTAGCTCATGTTCTGTCACTGACTTGTAGTCCTTTGAAATCTTATCCCCAGTGTTCCATTTCTTCCTCTTAACATAAAATTATGTCATTTCCTCAATTCAAGTAATATTTAAAGTCATTTATTATTTTGGAAAGTTGCTATCTTGAAGTGCTTAAATTTAAAAAATCTGCAAACCATGCTCATGGCTGTCATTTGTAACTGGTCTAAATGGGACATAAATAAATAAACTGTATAGATTGCATGTCTGGAAGAGGGTTTATCCAGCACTAGGGTAAGGCGAAAACACTGGACCAGTGCCCATGGAGTCTCTAACAGTTGCATAGAACTGTGAAGTTCAGGATGATAACTGAAGAAATCCAAGCACATAGGTTCTCCCCTAATCTTTTTGTTAGTGATGTCAGAGTATTATTCAAAATCTTGAGACTAGACATTGCTTTGGATGCTGAAAATGGAAAAACCTAAAAGCTCTTTCTGAAGATGACCTGTGACCACCCTCCCTTTTGGCAAGGATGGGGAATCATCCACCATATCTGCCCACTGTGCATGTCTACTGCGTTTGCCAGTTAATGTTTAGTAACACAGGCTGTTTGTTCTTCTTGATAATTCGAACTTTCTCCATTTGTGATTGTCTTCGCATCCAAACTAGAACAACTCTGCTCTGAGTTAATTCCCCGATTTCATTGTGATCACATTAGGGAAAAGGAACAGGATCTGTATCCAAATCACCAAACAGAAAACAATGGGCACAGGCAGCAATCCAAGGGCTTTGGCATGATTTGCAGGAGGAAACCAGCTCTGATTTAATGCTATCAAAATGCTTGTCTTTCCTTTTATTGATATTCCAGGCCCTTGTTACAATTATTGATGCTAGTGACAACTATCATCAGAGTCTTTTTAAAATTTGCTGTGAGGGAGGGAGGTTGCATGGACTTCACCAGAACATTTGCACACCTGCCTCAATTTAACCTAAAACCCATTATTTTGCAAACAAAACATAGAACCCCAACATGGCCATCTTTGTTTCCCATATTCTCTGTCAAAAACTCTCCACTTCATGGTAGGGGGTAGATCTGTTTATGACCTGCCACAGCAACGGTGCATCAATGGCAGTATGGAGCGCAGGATGCGCCTTTGGAGGGCTCTTTGGGATGTAAAATCTGGCAAATTAAAACCATCATTTGCAACGGCATTGTTTGCCCTGTGGTGGTGATGTTACAGCCTTTAGCAGACTAAAGACAAGTGGGTGTCAGATTTTCTGGGTTGCTGCTTTTCATGAGTAAGTGATAAAACAGCCACAAGTATCTGAAGATGACCTTGCCCAGAAGAGCCTCACCCGAATGCCATGAATGGAGCTATAAACGCTCTGCAAAGAGCACACGGGGTTGTTTTTTATAAGCCTGATAGGATGTGCAAAGAGGTTCTTACTTACTCTCAGGTTATCCCATTATTCTGGTTAAAATAATTACCCAGCCTAACTTCTTTGTACCTTCTCATTAAAACTTGACTCAATTAAGAAATTTTCCTATTACCTGCTTCTGATACCTACAGGACTGGAGCCTTTGGTCTTTCTATCTCGTGGGACAGAATCCTAAATGATAGAAGCCAGAAGATGGTAAAGAATCACATAAATAAAATAGGTGTTACAAATGTACTTCCAGAGAAATTCAAGTCATTATTTCTTGTAATTTATAGAGTTAGTAATGACATTTAAAGGAATTGTTTTTTTAAAGGCAGACATTATTAAAAATAAATCTACATATATTCCAAAATATTTATTTTGTTAAATAGCACTTAGCATAAGTGCACAGGAGAGAGTTGTTAGCCTCCATCCAACTCATGGCAATCCCATATAGCACAGGATGAAACAATGCCCGGTCCTCCGTCTTCACAATCACTGGTATGCTTGAGTTCATTGTTGCGGCCACTGTGTATTTTGAGTGCCTTCCAACCTAGCAAGCTCCTTTCCCAGGAGTATATCAGAAAAACATTCTGTTGTGGATCCATAGGGTCTTTACTGGCTAATTTGCAGAAGTAAGTCACCAGGCCTTTCTTCCTAGTCTGTCTTAGTCTGGAAGCTCTGCTCTCTACCATGGGTGACCCTGCTGGTTTTGGAAATACCAGTGGCATAGCTTCTAGCATCGTAGCAACACACAAGCCACCAGCGTACAACAAACTGACATAGTGGTGAACAGGGGAAAGAGACCATATTTTTTCTTTCCCTGCTCCATAGCCAGGACCTAGAATTATGCCTGGCACATAGTAGGTCCTCAACAAATACTTGTTGAGCGAAGGAACCAGCAGGAATAAACTTTTGTAGGGCAATGTTCTGTAAGGGTTGCTGCCAATCCAGCTAGATGAATGTGACCAGCCAAATCTTGACAACAATCAGCAAGTGCAGTTCATGTGGGTCAGATATCTATCTGTAGTAATATTAAGTGTGGTTTGTTTTCCCCAGCTTTAATTATGAAAATTTTAAACACATAGAAAAGTTAGAAGAAAAGTTCCACTACAAAAGACTTGGGTCCTATTTACTTTCTTTCTGTGTATGTATAATTTGAAAGTAATCTGCAAATATCCCAACACTTCACCTCTAAATTCTTCAGCATCCTTTTCCCAAGCATAAGGACATTCTCCTACAGGATCTGATGGAGTTCATTAACTGAAAGTTTTGAGGAAAAAAATGAAAGAATAGGAGAGTGAATGATACAAATGTTAAATACAAACGATAAATTATTAATTTTTGAGCCCAAGCATATATAGCAAGGCTCAGAGATGAGTTTCTGATCATTATTCCCAGTTCCCCTCACCATGGACAAATGGAGATCTTTAGCATCTGTGAAATAACCTGGTCTGGTCCCAACCTGAGGCCTCTTTCCTATCTGCCATTCAGGCTCCATTGAACTGTGCTGTGTGTCGTGTGCTCTTCTTGACCCCTGATGCTTCCTTGCACTGCGGCCCTTATTACAATTTGATTTGAAGGAAATTCTCAGTCTCTGGCTGCAAAGCTTCAAGTCCAGGTAAAGGACAGTTTATTCATCAAAGATAAAGCTCTCTAATGCTCTCTGCCAACTTGCTGGCAGTTACTTACTGCCTTAGGAAGGACTTCTCTTCCCACTGCCATGAGCTCAGAGCTCTCCCCTCTCTCTCAGCACTTTTTCTGAACGTGTGTGTTCTACATTTTGCCTGGAGAGGAACTTGCAGAGTGGGATCTGAGCCGAAATGGATTTTCTGATGCTGAATAGAAATATTACTTCCTTTCACATAATGAGTATGAAACCTCCACACCCAAACTTCCCAACCCCAGCTTATTAGGGCCGCCAGGAGCTTAACTGTTTAACCATTACTCTATATACCATATGAGCCACACCATATATATATTTACATTTCCTATCAACTTAGAATGAGGCATTGGTTGTTCCGTGGTAAAATTCTCATCTTCCATGCGGGAGACACAAGTTCAATCCCCAGTCCACGCACCTCAAGCACAGCCAGCACCCAACTGTCAGTAGAGGTTTGTATGCTGCTATGGTGCTGAACAGATGTCAGTGGGGCTTCCAGACTAAAACAGGCTAGGAAGAAAGGCCTGGCAATCTACTTCCAACTCAACAGCAGCTAACAACAACATCAACTTGGATGTCAACACAACAAAATATTATATTCAATTCAGACTACTGTGTCTAGACTGGACCTGTTGCTTGCACGTCGGCTCATAAGTTGGATAATTAAACACTAAGACATTGAAACCCGTTGCTGTCAAGTGGATTCCAACTCATAGTGACCCTATAGGACAGAGTAGAACTGCCCCATAGGGTTCCCAAGGAGCACCCGGTGGCTTCAAACTGCTGACCTTTTGGTTAGCAGCCATAGCTCACCATAGCTCTTAACTACTGCACCACCAGGGCTCCAATTCATTGAAGACACGTGCAATTCCAAGATTATTTTTTATTATGAATGCAATTGGTCATATATGTTTCATTTGCCATAGGATCCCTCTCTAACTTGTCAGGGAACTTACCTGGGAAGGGAGCATGGGAAATAGTCATGGCAATGCTCAGGGAGCAGGACTCCACTTCATCCCAGTCAGCATTTACTGAATGCCTACTGTGTGCCAGGCACTAGCCTGGTCACCAAGGATACAAAGATGAATACTTGTCCCTGAGAAATCCACAGTTAGTGGGAACGATGCTAATTTATTAAATTAATTCACTCTAAGTCATTAAGCTATTTGTTCTATTTGAAAATGCAAGAAAGTAATATGGAAAAGATTACAATCTTACTCTGTGGCAGCCCTTGAGCTAAGTACTTTAGATGCATTATCTCATTTGATCCTCAAAACAACTCTGCTATGTAGTTAACTAATACTATCATCCCTCTGTTACTAAAAAGTTAGGTAACTTGCCCAACATCACCCTATTAGCATTCAAATCCACACAGAAACCTCAAAGCCCACAATCTTAATAGTTACACTATACTGTCTTCTACTTTCTTTTGTGATGCAAAAGAGGCAGTTCTGCATGAGACAAGCCCCACCATTTGAAGTTATGAAGCCCTTGTTTACTGCAACTGATTCTTTTCCTTTGGGGCTCTCTACAAGGCGGTCAGATCTTTGGATTTCCCTTTCCACTTCTGTCAAATGAGAGTTGTGCTGTTGGCTATTTGGCCAGATTATAGTGTGGTTCCATTCATGTGTGCCTGCGTTTCAGTATGAATCCAGTGATATCATCTTAAAAAACAAATGAATGAATGACACAGGAATGTGATTTGCAGCCTTAACAGCCACACATTCTGTAAAAGGGTGGATTCTGGGCAGAGAAGACTTTCCCCAGCTGAGTTGATGGTAACGGTTCCCTGTGCCCTGACTTTTTGCTCCTTACTCCTCTAGTTCCCACTTTCCCAAAGGTTGTCGGAGAGAAGAACATGTGGAACACAATACATTAATTGAAAAGAGACCAGCTCTAAGTGAAGGATCCTCACGAGACAGTCAGTTATTGCTGGCAGTAAACACTCACTGAAGAGCCCTGTCATTGGTGGTGCCAAGCTTCTGATGCTTATCATCAGACTGTAAGGCTAAGCCAAGTATCAAAATAGCACAACCTGTTCTAACTCACGAGATGTAACTCATGACTGGCTGTGTAACATACCATCTTTAGTGCCCAATCCTTCCAGTACAACACTAATTCCTAGCACAGTGTCTGCCGCTTACCCAACATGCAATAAATGTGAACAAGGAGGTGACTGGGAAGTTCACTAACCTTGGGTCAGACAAATTGAGGTTCAAATCCTAACTTCACTTTTTAGTAGCTGTGTGACCTTAACCAGTCACCTAACCTCGCTGAGACCCAGCTGTTCCATCAACAGAAAGGAACGTCAATCCCGGCTTTATAGAGTTTAATGAGCTAACAGTTAAAATAGCTAGAATGGTAAGTGCTTAACCAGTACGGGTTTCCTTCCTCTTCCCCCTTTAGTAATGAGCAGGAAATAAATCCTTCTTTCGAAGCACATTTAGCTTTGTAGGTTGAGGTGAGATTCTTTTCCATGATTTTCCTGTTCAATTGAGATCAGTTCTCCCTTCTCTGCACTCAGTTGACTCTTAGACTCCAAGCTGTGAGTTTAACTTTTAATTACTCTCTAGGTGCTGTATCTCAGTCCGTCTGATCTCCCATTAGATTGTAATCTCATTGCTGTCAGGTACAGGCAGTCTCCGGGTTACAAATGAGATCTGTTCCTAACTGTACCTTTAAGTCTTTTCAGTCAAATTTGTAGGTACGTCGGGACAGGTTCTTATTTAGTGGTGGCATAGTGGTTAAGAGCTATGGCTGCTAACCAAAAGGTCGGCAGTTCAAATCCACCAGGCGCTCCTTGGAAACCCTATGGGGCATTCCTATTCTGCCCTTTAGGGTCATTATGAGTCAGAATCAACTCGACGGCAATGGGTTTGATTTTTTTTTTGTTTTGTTTTTAGTGCAAGAAAGAAGCCCTGGTGGCTCAGTGATTAAAGCATTCGGCTTCTAATTGAAAGGTTGGTGGTTTGAACCCACCAGCTGCTCCTCAGGAGAAAGATGTTGCAGTCTGCTTCCATAAAGATTACAGGCTTGAAGCCCTATAGGACAATTCTACTGTGTTCTATAGGGCCGCTATGAGTCGGAATTGACTCGATTGGTAGTGGGTTTTAGTGGAAGAAAAGGCTTAAAGCCTGTTCAATGAGTTAAAAGCTGCACGTGCAGTTAAGTGAAGGTGGCTGTGATGAAGAATTTCTTGTGAGTAGGAGTTGGTTCAATCATTTCAAAGTGAGGACAAATTTACATAACATTAAAGAGCAAGTACAAGTTGTCTATAAGTCAGATGTTCATAACCTGGGGACTGCTTGTACTATATTATTCTGCTTCATCTATGTTCTTCATGATATCCAGCGTAATTCTGTCCCTTCTTTGATAGAAGAAACAGATGCTTACTATTGACTGATTAATTGATTGATTGTCAATTCAATGAAAAATTGGTGACATTGTGTCAATAAATGGCACCTGAAAGAATTAAAGCATCTTTACTCCTGCCAGGTAACTGGGTGGTGCAAATGGTTTATGCTCAACTACTAACCTAAAGGTTAGTGGTTTGAATCCACCCAGTGGTGCCATGGAAGAAAGTCCTGGCAATCTGCTTCCATAAATTGTTGTTAGGTGCCATCTATTCAGCTCCAACTCATAGCGACCCCATGTACAACTGGACGAAATGCTGCCTGCACCATCCTCATAAGCATTGCTATGTTTGAGCCCATTGTTGCAGCCACTGTATCAATCTAACTCATTGAGGGTCTTCCTCTTTTTTGCTGACCCTCTACTTTACCAAGCATGGTGTCCTTCTCCAGGGACTGATCCCTCCTGATAAAATGTCCAAAGTAAGTGAGATGAAGTCTCACTATCCTCGCTTCTAAGAAGCATTCTGGCTGTACTTCTCCCAAGACAGATTTGTTCATTCTTCTGGCAGTTTATATTCAATATCCTTTGCCAGCAACGTAATTCAAAGGCATCAATTCTTCTTCGGTCTTCCTTATTTGTTGTCCAGCTTTTGCATGCACATGAGGTGATTGAAAATACCATGGCTTGGGTCAAGTGCACCTTAGTCCTCAAGGTGACATCTTTGCTTTTTAAAATTTTAAAGAAGTCTTTTGCAGCAGATTTGCCCAGTGCAATAAGTCATTTGATTTCTGACTGCTGCTTCCATGAGCATTGATTGTGGAACCAAGTAAAATGAAATCTTTAGCAACTTCAATATTTTCTCCATTCATCATGATGTTAAGGAGCCCTGGTGGTGCAGTGGTTAAGCACTTGGCTGCTAACTGAAAGGTCACTCACTGGTGCAAACTCACCAGCCACTCCACTGGAGAAAGATGTGGCAGTCTGCTTCCGTAAAGATTTACGGCCTTGGAAACTTTTTTTTTTTTTTTTGGTGTCATCATGTTGCTTATTGGTCCAGTTGAGAGGATTTTTGTTTTCTTTATGCTGAGATGCAATCCATACTAAAGGTTGTGGTTTTTGATCTTTGTAGTCTTTGATTACAGCCAAGAAACCCCTATGGAACAGTTCTACTCTACAACACATGGGATCGCCATGAGTCAGAATTGACTCAACAGCAACAGGTTTCATTTTTTTTCTACTCCTTCCATATTTGCCTCATGCTAATAATCTTATTCACAGTATCAAAACCCCACTTACAATGTGAGGGTAGATGCAAACATCAGCCTGTTTTGTACAATTTTTAAATGAACTCAGACAAATAATGTCATTTAGTCAAGTTCCCATAAAATGATGAACACTAGAGTGAATAGTAGCTTCCTGTTTCAAATTAACATTCTGGGATCTCTCCTTAGGCTATGCTTTCTGAAAGGGACCAAGAAATTGTAGCAGATAATACTTTCATTTGGAGCCCTGGTGGCACAATGGTTAAGCACTAGGCTGTTAAACAAAGATTGGTGGTTTGAACCCACCCAGCAGTTCTGCAGCAGAAAAGACCTTGCGATCTGCTCTGGTAGAGATTTACAGCCTTGGAAACCCTATGGCGCCATTCTACTCTGTCCTATAGGGTCGCTATGAATTGGAAGCAACTCTACAGTTCACAACAACAGCAATAACATACTTTCATTTACTACATATTCAGTAACTTCAAGGCGTAGGATGATAAGGTAGAAAGGACCTCGGATGAGGAAACAGATCTAGAGAGGTTGAGTGACATGGCTAAGGTTGCATGATACATAAGGAATAGAGTCAGAAGTAAGTCCTTATTTCCTAACTGCCAGGCAAGTGGTTCTTCTGCAAACCCAAGTGATAGTATAGATGGACATCTCTGTCCTTCCTGAGTGATAGGGTACTACACTCACAGTAGAGAGGTCTGAAAATGAAAGTAAGCATGCAAAAATGAAAAAGAAGCAGACTTGGCTATCCCAAAACCTTTGTTGTCAGATCATCCTTTAAAACTTCCCTGCCCACTAGCCACTATGATTAAGCAGAAGCAGAAGGTTAGGACAATTCTGCTTTGCTGGCTAACAGTTACCATAAAAACCAAATATAAGAATGGTCTGGCCATTTCCTGAAGTTCGTGAAAGACTCCTCTCTTTCCTTTCCTAGATTTCCCTGAATAGCATTTTTATCAGCCAAAGTTTGGTATATGTTTATCAACACTTAATTAGGGTAGTCAGTGGGATGGAATGAAAAATAATTCATCAGCCTGTAGCCTAGTTGCAGATAAACTTTTCTCAGTCTCTGGCCTAGTTGCTGATAAATTTCCCTCAACTGTGATGACTATAGCATTATTATAATTAGCTATCATGGAGAGATTTACTCTATTCTCCACCACCCTACCCGTTGGGGTGTGACCAGCTCAGGCTGGTCTTCAATCTTCTAGTCCTCTTGACTGCCAGAACATCTTCACCCTCAGGCTATACCAGCTGTCTGGAAATCTTGTCATGTGCTGCTCTGGACCAATCCCATCATGCCTCACAGAAGTCATCTCTTCTCCCTGCCCTTCGCCTGCCACACACCTTAACCTCAGTCACCAGCAGATCATCCATCACCATACAGGTATTACCTAATCTAACTCCAAATCCCACATTTCCTCTCCTTCCAAACTTTCCACTATGCTCAGAATTCACTGTAATCAGCAAACTCTCCTATATTTTCTTCCTCTTCTCTAAATGTATTTTCTCTTTGACAAGGGAAGCCAGCTTCTTTCCTAAGGACACGGCTTCCAAGAGCCCTCTCAACTGAATACCGTTTCTCTCCTATTCCCCAAGGCCAGAGGTAGGGGTAAATGTTCCCCTGGCACCCCTTTGCAAGTCCTCAGACATCTGTCCTTCCTTCGAAAACCTCAGATTTTTAAAGCATATCAGCAAACTTTACCACCCTTTACTTCTTAGTGCTGTCATCTCTCTGCCTCCTGGTCAGTGGTGTCACTAGTGACATCAGCATGTGGCTCACATCTGTCTCCACCAAATTCCTGTCAGCAATCTTGGATCCATCCAACATGACAGCTCAACTCCTCAACCTCCATAGCTTCAATGACCTCTTCCTCCAATTCACCTCAATCATCTACTCACATGGTCATACTCTAGACCTTGTCATCACTAATAATTCCGACCACTGACTCCCAGACATCCCATTCTCCTTATTTTCTTCTTACCTCACTGGACACTTCTCAGTAACTCTGCTGGTTCCTTCTCATTGCCATGACTTCTAAACATTGGAGTGTCCCACAGCTTACTAGTCTCTTCCCTCCTATATCCACACTCATTCCCTTGATGGTTTCACATAGTCTCATGGCTTGAGAAGACTCCCAAATTTTTATCTCCAACCTAGACTTCCCTTCTTCATTCCAGTCCAGTGGTTTATTCCACATCTCTACTTGTAAGTCTATAAAAGGAATCACAACCCTGACATGAGCAAAATCATAATCTTCAACCAAATCTAATCCTCCCTCAGTTTTCTCCACCTGAGTAAATATCCAATCCAATCTTCCAGTTACTTAGGCCAAAACCCTTAGAATCTTCCCTGACTCTTCTCTTGGTCTCATACCCCATTTGCAAACCACTGGCAAATCCTTTTTGTTCTACCTTTACCAGGTATACACAATCTGACTAAACCAAAAAAACCAAACCCGTTGTCGTCAAGTCGATTCCGACTCATAGTGACCCTTCAGGAAGAGTAGAACTGTCCCCGAGTGTTTCCAAAGAGCAGCTGATGAATTCAAACTGCTGACCTTTTGGTTAACAGCTGAGTTCTTAACCACTGCACCACCAGGGCTCCAACAATCTGACCACTTCTTACCATCTCCAATGCTGCATTGAGACCCAATCCACTGTCACCTTTCACCTGCAGATAGCTCCTAGCTGATCTCTCTCTCTTTCCTTGCCTCCCTTCAGTCTTCTGTTGGCACAGCAGGCATAGTGATCATTTAAGAATAAGTCACGTCTCTGCTCCGCACCCTCCAGTGGTTTCCCACCTTACTCAAAGTAAAAACCAAATCTTTGCAATGACCTACAAAGCCCTTCACAATCTGGCACAAGGCTCCATGTGATGTGACCCCAACCCTCCCCACCCTCCATCCTCATCACCATGATTATTTCTATGACCTTCTCTCCTACTATTCCCCTTTGGTGACTCACCCAGTCACTGGCCCCCTTGCTGCTCCTGTCAAGCACTAAACATGTTCCCACCTCAGAGCCATTGCGTCTCTTATCATTCAGCCTGCACTGCATTTCTTGAGAAAACTGTATAGTCAAACTCTGACCTTTGCTCAAATATCACTTCATAGCTAAATCTTCCATAACCAACCTGTTTTAAATTGCAACAATCCTTGGAACTACACATTCTTCTTCCCTGCTTTATTTTTTCCCACAGCATTTATCACCATCTGACACAATACGTAGCTTGTCTATTTGTTTATTTCCAGTTTTCCCCAATAAATTATAAGCCTTCTGAATGTCTGTTTCAATCACTGTGACATCCCCTGTACCCAGAACAGTGTCTGACACATAGTAGGATATAAACACCTATGAAACTTCAATCTCAAACTTCGTATCTCCTGATCATCACATCTTGCCCTTCCAAAATGCCTCTTTGACACCATCAACTACCAATCCATCGACCCAGCCACTTATTCACTCTCTGCCACTCCCTCAAGTCCTCACAGCTGTCACTATCCACCCCAGACTCCATGATCCATCTCACTTTTTTTGTTGTTGTTGTTGTACTTTAAGTGAAAGTTTACAATTCAAGTTAGTCTGTCATATAAAAATTTATACGTATATTGTTATGTGACCCTAATTGCTCTCCCTATACTGTGACAGCACACTTCTCCCTTCCATCCCTGATTTCCCGTGTCCATTCAACCAGCTCCTGACCCTCTCTGCCTTCTCATCTCACCCCCGGACAGGAGCTGCCAGTTTAGTCTCATGTATCTGCTTGAGCTAAGAAGTACACTCTTCATGAGTATCATTTTATGTCCAATAGTCCAGTCTACTCTTTGTCTGAAGAGTTGGCCTCAGGAATGGTTTTAGTTCTGGGTTGACAAAGAGTCTAGTGGCCATGCTTTCTGGGGATCCTCCAGTCTCAGTCAGACCATTAAGTCTGGTCTTTTTACTAGAATTTGAGTTCTGAAGCCCACTTTTCTCATGCTCCATCAGGGAGTCTGTGTTGTGTTCCCTGTCAGGGTGGTCATTGGCAGTAGCCAGGCACCATCTAGTTCTTTTGGTCTCAGGCTGATGAAGCCTCTGGTTTATGTGGCCCTTTCTGTCTCTTGGGCTAATACTTTCTTTGTGACTTTGGTGTTCTTCATTCTCCTTTATTCCAGGTGAGTTGGGACCAGTTGATGCATCTTAGATGGCTGCTTACTAGCCTTTAAGACCTCAGATGCCACTCACCAGAGTGGGATGCAGAACGTTTTCTTAATAAACTTTGTTATGCCAATTGACCTAGATGTCCCTTGAAAGCAGGTTTATCTCACTTTTAAACAATCTTAACTACCTTCCCTCACCTACCATTTTACTCTTCTGGTAAAACCCCAACTCTTCTTAATCTCAACTAACTGCCTACTCTACCCTTGCATCCAAGCAGCTGAATGTTGCTAGAGAAGATCACATAATGTGCTGTAAGGATTCACTTCAAATTTATGACAAAAAATCTTCAGTGAACACTCAATACTATCTGACAACTAAACTTCCCTAGTAAATTCATTAACCTACTCCCAAGATGACAATTATGCACTTTCTCCTTAGTCCTCAAATCTCCAACATCCCCTCCCACTCAACTCTCAGCTGAAGACCTTGTCATATATTTCACAGAGAAATATAGATGCAATCAGATGAACTATTTCAACATCTCACCTTCAATTCCACAAGCTTATCTAAATCTGTAGTCACACACACTCTTGTAAGCTTGTGCCTGGCTCCCATATTGCTCTTCTTCTCATGGACTTGACTCCTGCATCATCTGCTCTTCCCTGAACCACATCTTTAAGCATAGAATTGCTCCAGGGATCTTTAGTAACTTTCTTTTCTGGCTACACTCTCTCAGTGATTTCAAAAAGCCGTATGTTTTCAAATATCATCCATATGTTGATGAAGCCCAAATTTGTTTTTCCAGTCTACACTCCCTGGAGGTCTAGACTTGAATACGTAACTAACTATATTACATCTTGGGTTGTTTAACATGCATTTTTAACATGGCTAAAACTGAGCTATTGATTGTCCCTATAATAAAAAAAGAAGAAAAAAACCCATATCTAATAAATTTTCTTATCTCAGACATCTCAGAAAATAGCACCACCGTCCACCCAGTTGCTCAGGTCAAAACCTAAAGCACTATCCTTGATTTCTCTCCTTCACTCAGTCCCCACATTCAACCCCAGCAAGTCTTGTAAGCATGACCACTAAAATTTATCTGAATCCAGTCAATTCTCATCATCTCCACTGCTACCACCCTAGTCTAAGTCATTATCTTCTCTCTCTTGAACCACTATAAGAGCCTCCTTACTAGTCTCCTGGCTTCTACTGTTGCCCCATTATAGTCCAAACTCCATGGAGCAACAGACTCTTTATGGAGCAGATGTAAATCAGGAAATGTCATTCCTCTGCTTAAAACACTCAACGGCTTCCCATGACACTTAAAATAAAAACCAAACCCCTTCCCATTCCCACAGGGCCCTTTGTGACCTGGTCCTTGCCTATCATTCTGACTTCATTGCCCTCTATTCTCTTCCCATTTGTTATACTCCAGCCATACCAACCTTCTTGCCCTTCAAATGTGCCAATCTCTTTTCTATATCAGAGCCTCTGCATTTACTGTTCTTTCTGCTTGGTCTACTCTTTGCTCCAATTTTTGCATGCTGCCAACTCTCAACTCAGATGTCATTTCCTCAAAGGAGCTCACCATGATCCCCTAGCTAAAGTAGCACCCCATCTTCTAGGTACCCTCTACCACTATACCCCATTTTTATCATCTCATAGCATTTATCAAAACCTGAAGTGGTCTCTTCTATTTATTTGTTCCTATGCTTATTGTTAGTCTTCTCCCTTTACTCCCAATTAGATTGTAAGTTCCCTGAAGTCAAGGGACTTATTCACTTCTGTATCCTCAGGGCCTAGAAGAAAGCTTTGGCACATAACAGATGCACAGTAAACTTTTGACTTATTATTTACCTTCATATTTTAATCTTAATCTATAATCTTTATATGTGTGCTTTTCTTTTTTTTTTTTTTTTTAACTACCAAAACCACACAAATAAGGAAAAGATAAAATGGATTTGCCCAAAAAGTTATGGACCAATTAGGGGAAGAATTAGGGTTCCAATCAATCATTAGTAAGCAAATTTGTGCATATCCCATTTAGAATTTTAATTGAACTCTGTGGGCTGGCAATTGTAGGAATTATCTTCTCGTTTGTATACCATAAAGGCACACCCTTTCCTTCTATGGAATATGGTCCTCCCCACCTTCTAAAATCTAACCACATAATTCAAATGGGAGTTGCCATGTCCTTACACAACGTGCTTCCTGGCCATTCCTGATTGGCCAGGAGTAGGCAAATGACCCAAGCTGTGCCAATGAAAATCTTCCCCTGAGGTTTTCAAACTTTGGCCCAGAGAAAACAACTTTTAGTCCTTCTCCATTAGCCATGCTACCAGCCATGTGGAAGAAACTGGTCTCTGAAAATGAAGCAGACAGCCAAAGAAGCAGAAAGAAGAGACAGAGAGGGCCCTGACAGAGTTCAAACTCCTGGTATCAAACACTGAGGACAACGTTGTGGGGTTGTTAACCAATGTCAAAAAACAACATGTGTACTACTATTTCATGAGAAACTATTCGCTCTGTAAGCTTTCACCTGAAGTACAATAAAATATATATTAAAAAAAAAAAAAAAAACACTGAGGACAAGCTGTACCCCTTCCCCACTCAAGATTTAGTTACGTAAGTCAACATATCCCTTATTGCCTAAATCAGGGATTGGCAAACTACAGTAAATGTGCCAAATCTGACTCACCACCTGTTGTATAGCCCACAAGTAAAAAATTATTTTTATATTTTTTAATAGTTGGAAAAAATCAAAAGAATAATATTTTGTGACTAGTGAAAATCATAAGAAATTTAAATTTCAGTGTCCATAAAGTTTTATTGGAACACAGTCACACCCATTCATTTATGTATTATCTATGGCTGCTTTTGCCCTACAGCAGCAGAGTTGAGTAGTTGCAACAGCCATCATACAGTCTTCAAATTCTAGAATATTTGCTATCTGGCCCTTTACAGAAAAAGTTTGCTGACGCCTAACCCAAACTATTTCAAGTTAGATTTTTGTCACTTGCAACCAAGTGTCCTGGCTAATACAATATTCACAAGTCAAGATTTTATTCATTTAATGAATATTTATTGAGCCAAACTCACTACATCATAGGTACTCTTTTAGGTGCCATGGAATCAGTAGTGAATAAAATTGACAAAAAAATCCATGCCTCCATGGAGCTTATATTCTACTGGGGAAGAAAGACAACAACAAAAATAAGTCAAATATATGGCATAGTGATAAGAGCTAAGGAAAAAAATAAAGCAAGGAAAGGGGATATGAAGCATTGGATTGAGTGGGGTGGAGGTTTAGGTAGCGTACCATGGAATGCCTGAGGCTTTCGGGTGGGAATGTGACTGGCGGGCTTAAGGAACAACAAGGAGACCACTGTGGCCAAAGCAGAGTTAAAGAGTAAGAGTGCTAGGGGATGAGGTGAGGTCAGAGAAGTGGGAGAGGGGCAAGCACCAGATCATGCTTTGTAGGTGGCCTTACGAGTTTGGCATTTACTTTGAGTGAGGTGGGAGCCACTGAAGGGTTTTGAACAGAGGATTCACAGGATCTGAATTACATTTAACAGTTTCATTCCCTGTGATGTTAAGAATAGATTGCGGGGACAAGGGTGTAAGCAGGGAGACCAGCTGGAAGGCTACTATAGTAATTCAGGTGGGTATTAGTGTGGCTTTAACCAAGATGGTGGCTGTGGGTGTAGGGGGTGATGAAAGGGCATTGAATTCTGAAGAGGTATAGATACAGCTACCTTTTTTTTTTTAAGTTAGAGATGACAAGACTTGCTGACAGACCGAAGTAGATGTGAAAATAAGAGTCAACAATGTCCCCGAGGTTTCTGGTGATACGTAGTCCTGACTTGTCACCAATTAACTGTTAAAATGGCCAGTGAAAGTTGAGTATTTCTCTGAGTAGGTTTCAGAACCCTCGCTGTTTACATTATCACTGTCTCTAGAATTGGCTTTCTGTGGAATGTTACCAGTTGATTCTTCATTAATAAGAAGACCACCCTTCTCTAAGGTTATAGCCATTTAAATCAGTGATTTTGGAGCATTTTGCTGAGTGATGTTATGCTTATCTAACATTTGAATTGCCTTGGTAAATTCCAAATTGAGTTTATTTTTCGTTTACATCAGTGATCTGTTAGGTTTCCCCATGATTAAAAGATAGTTCTCCCAACAAACAGGAGTGTTACTAACCAAGATGCTTGACAAGATGTGTCTGAAGAGAAGTATGGAGAATCTGTAGAGGCACTGAGAGATTTGCTCAGATAAATTTCCCTATGAAGTCACATTCACCCTCACGCAGCCTATATACCTCACTCATATCAAACTACATGCCCTTCTCTGAAAATCCCATGCATTGACCTTTTCTTCCATTGCTAGGAATTCTTCTCTCCTCTTGTCCTGGATCTGAAAAAACTCATTCTTCTTTTCAAGATGTAACTCAGTTGAGGTTGGATGAACCCCTAAAACTATTTCCCTGAGATAATCTTTAAACCTTAAACCAAAATATCCTCTGAAGTCTTCTTTAAACCAAACAAGCTTAACTAGTAAAGAATGTCTGCCTTGGGCATCATGCTCTTCTATATGTGATCAAGCTGACAACACTAACTCAAAAAGTCAAATAGTAAGTAAGCTTAGGGGGCAGTGAGTTTATGTTAATGGAGGGGAAACGATTTGGAAAATGACGGTGAGAATGGTAGCACAACTTGAAGAATTTAATCAATGTCACTGAATTGTACATGTAGAAACTGTTTAATTGCTGTATGCTTTTCTGTGTATATTTTCAACAACGATTAAAAAAAAGATGTAACTCACATTAGCTTCTTTGTGAAACTGTCTACAAAATGTCAAGCGAAGGATAGTTTCTGTTCTATTTTTTCTTCCCATAGCATTTTATATTTACCTCTGTTACAGCAAAATGGTCATTGTAATTACTAGTGGAGATTTGATTATCATACTGAATTTTCCACTCTGTCCATTCCATACTCCCAACACTCTACCCCCCCCCCCCAACCCTTAGTGGATGAAGCACTTTGGATGCACTCTGTTTCCTAGGTTACACTGCTGCGCTCCTCGACATTGTTGTGTTAAGACATTTTAGAGACCTGCTTTTAATGTTCGTCTGTTTTCAGCCTTTTGGGTAAATAGGTCTGTGGGAGTTGGTTAGAAGGAAAAGCTGAGTTACAGACTAAAATTTTCCCCTTTTCTTCCACAATATATTTTTGCCAGAAGAGTCTTCTATCCCCTAGCAAGTGATTCCCCTAACCCCAAGCAATTGCAACCCACGAATCCTCCAGAGGTTTGTCAGTGCAAGCATCAACACAGCTTAGGTCTATAGCCGAGGTCTTCACCACACTTACTGCTACTTTGTCTCCCCCTAACTAGTCTATTTGCTCCTTGAGGGCCAGACCCTTGCTTTCATTTTCCACATATCCATCTGAGCTCTGTCATTGCACCTGGCACCTATAAGGACCTCAGTGGATGAATAAATGATTGATCATACAATATCTTTCCAATGACTTCTAGCTATTATTACTATATAATCAAATTGTTTTTAACTCCAGACTATTAAATAAGCATAAGGACTAGACCAATTTGTCCATAATCTTGGGATTGCTTGAAAATATTGCATAGCATATTTATTTTCTCTAAGAGAAATGGATTTACATTATAAGCACATGCTTGTTATCCCCACTGTAGTGATATATGCATAATTGCTCTCGTCCAAGAATATTTAATCACAGTAGGTAAGGCTTTAAATAACATCACTTAATATATTAGGAATCCAACATCCTTCAAAATAACATGGCACTGCCTTATTTATGGGGTCCTATTCTCATAAATTCTACTATAGAAATTATATCAGATATCAACAAAAAAGATATGTTTGATTTTATACACATATGTCTTCTTAATCTTTGTTCTCATAAAACTCTCCCCAAACAGATGACTGTTCTTACCTCAATATACATTGTGTTTGGTATTAACTTGATAACATATTTCATTAGCAGTACATACACTGGGAATAAAAGTTAAAAGAATTGACTGATTAGACACAATGTGTCAGCTTCAGAAATATATATGGTGTTTGAATTCTCTTTATCTCATCGAATAGATTGAATCTTTTTATTCACCTTAGTTAAGTTCACTCAAATGTAGTAAGTAAATCCTCTTTTCTAGAATATTATACAATACGGACAGTATCCTAAATATATTATTTAAGATAAGGCTTTAATTTTTTTTCTCTCTCACTTTGATGTGATGTAGGCAATATAGAAAAATTTGCTCTTTATTCATACTCATATGTCAATCTATTAGTATGCTGTTAATTCAAACGTTCCTATGATGTATTTTATGCCCATTAGCACATTCATCACAGGTGGATGTGAAACTTAGACAAAGGTGTATGTTCTCATTAATGATGAGAAGTCTATTCATCTTACTAGAATGTAATTAATGTTAGTTACAATCCTTAATTTTTCACTGTTTGTCACGATGCATATTTAGCGTTTCTCTTGTCCTTTGTCAACCAGCTCCCTCTTATCGCATAGCCAAATCAAAAAGACATGTATGTAACTAAATCTGATGTTTTATCTTTACAGTAACTTATACATGTATGTTTTCTAAATGTTTGTTGCATTTCTCATATCATGAGACTTAGTATCGGATGTAGTAACAGCAAAAACTGTAGATTAATGTAGTTATTTGTAAATTAAATAAAAAGCCTTAAAAAAGAGGTATTCTTATTGTCTGCACTACAGTATCAATGAATAGAATTGTTTCCTAGGTTTCAGCAAAGGAAAAACATTTTTCAAAATGCATTCACTGTTATGTATTACACAAATGCATACATGCATACATATATCTAGTGTTCTCTACATTAGAAAAAAAGTACTTAATACATGATAACCCATTTCATCCTCATAACAACCCTCATGATGTAGGTGCTATTAGTTTTCCCATTTTACAACAGAGGAAACTGAAAGACAGAGAAGTTAAGTAACTTGCCCAAACTCACACAGCTAGGAGTGATGACGCAGGGGTCCAAGCCCAGGCAACCTGACTCCAGAGCTTGTGCACTTAACCCTGCTATGCTGCCTCTCACCTTCATAATTCCTAATGAACCTCATCATTGAATGATAGTACATTAAATATGCATAAAGTCTAACCTAAGGTTCTGAATAGAGCTGTCTTTATGAGTACGAATAAAGCGTTTAATTGTATAAGCTATACCACACCCAGGAACAAATTTTTCTATATTGCCTACGTCACAGCCAAGTGAGTGAAGAAAACATTAAAACCCTATTTTAAATAATGTATTTAGGCCACTGTCCATACTGTATTTAAAGCTTGTCATTTTACTTTAATTTTACTCTAATGATATAAAGCTGTTAAATGAAATAGCTATCTACTATTTGTAAAACAGTAAACTTAAAGCTCTTCGAGGTCAGGGAAGGCATTATGACTTTATTCTCCTCTTATCTTGACAGATACCTGCACACAAGAAGTGTCCGATAAATATTTTAACAAATCAATGAATTTAGAACTCAAAGAACAATGAGAGATTAATTTGGGTCTTGTAGAGATGACAATTTTGAGGCTATCACCATCACCACCACCAGTTGGCATTGAGTCAATTCCAACTCATAGCAACCTCATGGGTGTCAGAGTAGAACTGTGCTCCACAGGGTTTTCAATGGCTGATTTTTTGGAAGTAGATCACCAGCCTTTCTTCCATGGCAACTCTGGGTTTACTGGAACCTCCAACCCTTCGGTTAGCAGCAGAGCACATGAACTGTTTGCACCACCCAGGGACTCCTTTGAGGCTATAGTAATCACCTATTTCAAAGATTTTTAAAAGTGAGATTCAAGTATTTAGCTGTGTCTCCTCCATTCTAAATATTCAACTTTAAAATTCAGTCAAGCATTTGGATGTTTCTCAGAATACAAACAAAACCAAACCCGTTGCCGTTGAGTTGAATTCTGACTCATAACGACCCTATAGGACAGAGTAGAACTGCCCCATAGAGTATCCAAGGAGCAGCTGGTGGATTCAAACTGCCGACCTTTTGGTGAGCAGCCATAACTCTTAATCACCGTGCCATCAGGACTCCAAAAATGTCACAACTTTCCCATACTGGGAGTTGAATCCTGGCCGCCTGAGTGAAAACCGGGAATCCTAACTACTAGAATATAGATATTTAATATTGAAATGGGTATGATATTTCTCAATCCACAGGTTTTCCAAAACTATAACTCTTCTCATTTTTCTAGAAACTCAAGGCTTCATTCTACGCTCTAATGGAAAACTTTCACCAATTCATAAAAATGTGGTCAAATCAGGGTTTCCTCAACTGATTCAGGGTAAATTTGGTCAATTTAGGGTATCCCCTTCTCCCTAGGGAGCATGCTATCTATGCTCCCAGGAGTTTACATAACCTCACGGCAAGAGGAGAAGGGCATCTGGTGTTTGACCTTCATCTGTCCACCTGGGCATCTTCAGAAATGTATGTCTCCTTCCTGGTTCTCCATTGCCCTCATCTCTACTGGCTGGCTTCTACCATGATTATAATATTCCCATCTGGTCTCCAGTCACACAGTCCATACAGTTCCAAGGCTTCGTTCCCCCACGCTGACCATAGGGCACCCTCAGCTCAGCCAGCTCTCAGAACCACATCCAGGCCATCGTGAGCCATGCAGGGAGCTGCTCCTGGGTCCTCTCAGGGCCTGGAAGTGCTCTGTGAGACTACCTCAGGCCCAGCTGCCCACACCTGTCTGGGAGGTTACACAGGCAGCTCTACACTGCCTCTAGGGCCCAGAGAACAGGAAGGCACCAAGCTCCTCTGCTCTCAGACCCCTAAACGTATCTGAAGGCCTGTCACCTGTGTGCACATAGAATACACACATAGACGCATTCACACAGACACACACACACACACACAGCTGTCAGCAGAAGGTGCAGCATAGAAACCCCTTTGGGCGGGACGGTCGCTAGCTTCTAACTAATCTGGTCTTCTCCTCAACTCTTTATTCCTTTCATTCCACAGATCAGCAAATCTTTGTTATGTGGAAGTCGGGGTGTGAGGGGAGGCTCCTTCCACCTAAATATGTATTCTTCCAAATATTTCCTGTCTCATGCCTGGACTGCGGCTTAGATCTTCGTGGGTAAGACTTTGATCTACCCCCTCGCCCCCTACACACACCTTGGAACCAAGACAGCCTCACACCTAAAGGTCTAAATGGATGTGAGAAGTCATGTGAAAGGGGTAAGATGCTATTCAATGTTATTGCTTTTATAATACCACATAGAAGAACTGATCTAGAGTATTAATTGAAATGTGTCACCGATCTCTTTTAAGCTGATAAACAGCCTTAAAGTTGACTCTCAGTCCTTTCTAGTGTTTATTAGCTACTGATGCAATGTATTGGCATTCTTTCCTTACTTTAAAACAGTTCTCTACCTTTTCTTCTTTACTCAATTTATCTTCCAAACAGTTTTCCAATGCTGGTTTTTATTCAAACATACAGAAATAGTACGAACTGGATTAAAGCACTGGCTCTCCCTTACACAGGGGCATGACTGGCCAAAGTGGCTGAAAAAAAAGTAAGGAAACTGAGAAGTCCCTGGGAGGTGCAAATAGTTAACGGGTTTGGCTTCTAACCAAAAGGTTGAAGGTTTGAGCCCGCACAGAGACACCTTGGAAGAAAGGCCAGGTGATCTACTTTCGAATAATCAGCCAAAGAAAACCCTATGGATAACAATGGTCCAATTCAAAAGTGATCATGAGGATGGTGCAGGACTAGGCAGCATTTCATTCTGTTGTACGTGGAGTCGCCATGAGTCAGGGGCTGATTCAATGGCAGCTAACACCAACAACAAGGAAACTGAGGTGACCTTCTCTATTTCCCCTTACTTTTAATGCAGATTTGGATGTAACCACTGCCATACCGTAAACATATTACATGAAAGGAGATATTTTAATAAATATTTTTATGATATGAAATAAAATATTTCAAAGCAAACTCGAATTTAGTTTGTTCTCTGTGTCTCTACAGCCCTGGTACCCTGAATAGAGCAAATTTCAAGAGCACAAGAATACTCTCACATATGAATAAAGACTGAGTATGTTCTACCTTACAATGACCAATATCTCTGCCCACATATAACCCCCACACATAAATATTTTTGCAGGTTACTATGGTCTCATGAGATGAATCAAAAACCACCAGACAAAGTTTCAAGCTGTCAGTTTTACACCATCTGTTTTGTTATATGTAGACTTTGCTTTTCCTTCTCAAATTACATTCAAAGTAAATGTCTTACTCCCTGGAAAATTATTTAAAACAAATCAATAAAGACAATGGGAGTCTTGGTGTTTTCATTTTGGAGAGATTACATAAGCCCCCCTATTCACACCCTGAGGGACTGGGAAGTGGAAAATATTGTCATTTCTTTTTTAAGTAGAGAAAAATGGAGGCCCATATTGGTTGACTGTGTTTCCAGCATCGGGTCAGGAGACTGTCAGAGTGAAAACATAGCTTTCTCTCCTACTGGAGGAGTCTCTGAGCGGCACATACTGTTAAGCCCCAAACTACTAACTGAAAGGCTGGCGGTTTAAAGCCACACAGAGGTGCCTCAGAAGAAAGGTCTGATGATTTGCTTCTGTAAAGATTACAGCCAAGAAAACCTTATGGAGTAATTCTGCTCTGCAACACGTAGAATCGCAGTGAGCCAGAACTAACTGGGGGCAACTGGTTTGATTTTTGGTTTTCTCACTTACCAGAGCATGCCTTTACAATCATCCCCTTTCTGATCATGGTCTCAGAGAACATCTAGCTCAACTGGCATAACATAGTTTATAAAGAAAATGTTCTACATTCTACTTTGGTGAGTAGAGTCACAAAAAAAAAAAAAACCAAATAAACCCAGACTTACTGGTCTGACACATACTGGAGAAACCCCAAGAGTATGGCCCCCAGACACCCTTTTAGCTCAGTACTGAAGTCACTCCTGAGGTTTACCCTTCAGCCAAAGATTAGACAGACCCATAAAACAAAAGACTAAAGGGGCACACCAGCCCAGGGGAAAGGATGAGAAGGCAGGAGGGGACAGGAAAGCTGGCAATGGGGAACCCAAGATCATGGGGTTGGTAACCAGTGTCACAAAACAATATGTGTAATTAATTGTTCAATGAAAAACTAGTTTCCTCTGTAAACCTTCATCTAAAGTACAGTTAAAAAAATTTTTTTTTTTAAATCATCCCCTTTCTGACACACAGTGCAAAGTGGTGAGCCAGGTAGACTGTCAACTTGAGAACCAGCCTGACGTGCAATGCCGTCTATTCTCGTTTAATTCACCTCCCCCTGAAGGTTAGTTAACTAGACCCGTGGCGGAAGCAGGAGTTCTTGTAGGCGGCAGAACACAAGCCCGGACGGCGGCTCTCAGAAAGCAAGCCGTTCTCTTCCTCTGGTTTCCCGCCATCCCCGGCGAGAGCCATAAGCGACAGTGGTGGCTTGCTGATGTTGCTGCCAGACAGATTTGGGTGAATCAATCTCTCTGCATGGAGCTTCAAACCAGTGTGTGCATGCTACAGACCAGACCCTTTCTTTCCCTGTTCCAGAAGACGCTTCCCCGTTGGAACAAGGCTCTAAGCTTTGTATAATCAAAAGCCTTTGATTAAATCGGACCCAGTCCTTCTACTTGCCATGGCATTGTGTGACCTGGGAAAGCAGCGGTGCTACAAAATAGCCCGTTCTGTCGCTAGGTGGGCTGACAAAGAAGGGCTAAACACATGGTTGATTTCAAGCTACGTTACATCTCCAAGTTGCAAAGCCAGCTATAAAGCAAGCCGAAAAAGCATACCCGCAGGTGAATATTTGGCACAGATAGAGGCCACTCTGCCCCTGAGAGGGCTGTTGTCCTTCCCACTGGGAGTTTTTAAGGCACTTAGGGACAGCGACTATTTGAACAGAAAATTGTTCCGGTTTCTAAATGATTTAAAAAAAGGAAGGTCCCAGGAAAGATGTTGCTTTTCTGACGTCTAACCCATAATATACACACATAATCACACAAAAGGAGACCGGTTTATAAGAATTAACTCAAACAAATATTTTCTTACTCCGCTCTTTGCCGGCGGCTATGTCATCCTCACGCTTTGTTTTTGTCAAACAGGGATGTGCGTTCTCTCCCCCAGCCTCTTTAGCTCTCAGGATGGAACTCAGCAGAGCTCCAGCTTACACTTTGCTTTCCTGGAATTCCACCTAACTCGCCTCCTCAGAACCCGAATAAAAGGTATGGGTGCCCCGTGTAATCACTGGGGCCATCTAAAATCAGTGTCTGTTAAATAATCATTGAGCATTCATTTAGCGAAACTGTTGAGTACTGCGCAGGCAAAGAGCATAGGCGGACAAGTGTGACAGTACCACTGAATAAAACCAGAACCTGAGTCTGCTCAGGTAAAGATTACAGCCTTGGAAAACCTACGGGGCAGTTCTACTCCGTCTGACAGGACTGTATTAGTCGGAATCAACTCCAAGGCAACCAGTTTGGTTTTAGACGCGTGTATGTGTTTGTTTGCCCCTCCTTAGGGAGTCCTTGTACTTTAGACATGTTATTAGGAGGGATCAGTCCCTGGAGAAGGACATCATGCTTGGTAAAATAGAGAGTCATTGAAAAAGAGGAAGACCCTCAACAAGATGGACTGACACAGTGGCTGTAACAATGGACTCAAGCATAACGATTGTGAGGATGGCGCAGGACTGGGCGGTGTTTCCTTCTTGTACACAGGGTCACTACAAGTGGGACCAACCCAAAGGCACCTAACAACAACAACAAGGAGTCCCTGGGTAGTGCAAAAGGTTAAGAGCTTGGCTACTTACTAAAATGGTGGTGGTCTAGTTCCAAAAGATCACAGCCATTGAAAACCTTATGGAGTGCAGCTCTACTCTGAAACATATGGGGTTACCATCAGTCAGAATCAACTGGATGGCAACTGGTTTGGGTTTTTGTCATGGTTGTTGTTTGCCCTCAGGTGGCACTGTGGTTACTACCTGTTGTTACTCTAGCATGCTCCTTGCCCCGGGAGATTTCTCCAATCCTTTCCCCTACCCTAAGTGGTATACAAACATATTCTTTCCAACTACAAGCATTATTCTTCCCGAAAATACAATTTTCTCTCCCCTTACGTTTCCTTCATGTCTAAAAACCCCTTATAAGTTGGTGCCATCAGTACCACCTGCCCAGCTCACCCTAAATCCTACTCTAATGCAGCATCCTGTCCTATCTCTGATTGTAGCTGGGTCTGAGGGGTGGTGGGTTCAGTGGAGAAGGACTGGGGAATTAAAGCAGGAAAAATTGTGGAGCAAGTGAAGAGGGAGCACTAGGGTCAGAAGTAAGGGGGATTAACAGGGTGAGAAGTCACCGTCTACCCTAAACCTCTCTGAACTCCGGGATAACATTGCAATCACTAGAGGGTTTTAAGGCGGCCTTGTACTGTAAGGCTCCGTGAATTGCTTCTGCCATCCAGAATGCCCCATTCCTCACCTTCCAAGATCTGGGACTATCCACCCACATCACCCTATGAGTTTGGTCTTTGCAACAAATGAAAGGACTTAGTTCATTTGAGTTCAGCTTTTCATCATTTTTTCAACCCACTAGTATTAGAGTAGCATTTTTTTTAAAAGTTGACATTTGAATATTGGTATGGATTATCGAGAGCTATAAAATCAAGAAGCATGACAGGGCATCGTTATTGACATGAGGTGTGTCTGAGGGCACATTTGCAGTGAAAATGAGTTTTAAACACATTCACATGTAGGCGGCTGCTCAGCGTCACCAACCACTGGTTAATTCATTAATGTTATTCAGTGAAAAACATTTCTTCCATTTCATTTGTTATTAAATCTATTTTCATTTTCATGGAAATCAGTTCCTTTCAAGTTCGTTTAAGAGGAATATTTCTTAACTGTCTAATATGGGAGTTTTTTTTAAATACTTGCAACCACTAAATTGAGAACTTATACCTTTCATCTTTAAAGGTATTTTCCTTGTAGTTCTCAAATCCTTGTGGTTATAAAAGATTGTAAAACTATGAAACATGATACAGAGAATCAAGTAAAGTGAAATTAATTAATTAGTTGGTATTATTTATTGTAAATCAATTTAATAGTAGAATTTTTTAAGCTTAAAATGTTTTAAGTTTAAAAATTTATAACAACAAGCTAGAAAGCAGCCATCTAAGATGCATCAATTAGTCCCAACCTACCTGGAGTAAAGGAGAATGAAGAACACCATGGATACAAGGAAGATATTAGCCCAAGAGACAGAAAGGGCCACATAAACCAGAGACTTCATCAACTTGAGACTAGAATAACCAGATGGTGCCCAGCTATCACCAATGACCGCCCTGACAGGGAACACAACAGAGAGTCCCAGACGGAGCAGGAGAAAAGCGGGGTTCAGAACTCAAATTCTAGTAAAAAGACCAGACTTAATGATCTGACTGAGACTGGAGGATCCCCAGAAAGCATGGCCCCTGGACTTTCTGTTAGCCCAGAACTGAAACCATTCCCAAGGCTAACTCTTCAAACAAAGATTAGACTGGACTATTGGACATAAAATGATACTTGTGAAGAGTGTGCTTCTTAGCTCAAGTAGATACATGAGACTAAATGGGCAGCTCCTGTCCAGAGGCGAGATGGGAAGGCAGAGAGGGTCAGGAGCTGGTTGAATGGACACGGGGAATCTGGGACAGAAAGGAGGAGTGTGCGGTCACAATACAGGGAGAGCAACTAGGGTTACATCACAATGTATGTGTAAATTTTTATATAAGACTAACTTGAATCGTAAACTTTCACTTAAAGTACAACAATAAAAAAAATAAAAATTTATAACATCATCTGCTTCATAAGGAAAGAAATGCATGTTAGAAGTAATAACATCAGTAAGGGAAAGCTTATTGCAAATTTTTTTTAATTCTATGCAACTATTATTGTGTTTTTCTTAGGAGAAAAAGGTCAAAGGCAGATTCTAGAGTGTTTTTGTGGCATCTTACTTCTTCCTTAATGCCGCATTTGAGAACCAGTGGTACTATGGAATTGTGTCCTTTCTACTTTATAATTTTTACTCATTTTAAAACCCAACAGACAACGCCAAATACTGAGAATGTAGAGCAACAGGAATTCTCATTCATTGCTGGTAGGAGTGCAAAATGGTACAATCACTTTGGAAGACAGTCTGGCAGTTTCTTACAAAGCTAAATAAACATAAGACTAAGTATTCAATCCAGCAGTCGAGCTCCTAGGTATTTACTCAAATGGGATGAAAACATATGTCCACATGAAAACCTGCACACGAATGTTTATAGCAGCTTTATTCATAATTGCCCAAAATTGTAAGCAGCCAAGATGTCCTTCAGTGGGTGAATGGATAGACAAACAGTGGTACAACCATACAACGGAGTTGTTTTCAATTATTTAAAAAAATGGGCTATCAAATTAAGAAAAGACATGGAGGAACTTTAAATGTATACTGCTAAGTGAAAGCCAGTCTGAAAAAGCTACATACTGAATGATTCCAACAGCATGACTTTCTGGAAAAGGCAAAACTATAGAGACAGTGAAAAGATCAGTTGTTTCCAGAAGATCAAGGGGAGAGGGGAGAGATGCATAGGTGGAGCACAGGGCATTTTTAGGGCAAGGAAACTATTCTGTATAATACTGTCAGGGTGGTTACATGACATTGTGTTTATTTAGCTTTGTAAGAAACTGCCAGGCTATCTTCCAAAGTGGCTGCACCATATTGCATTTCCACCATAATGTCATATAACCATAGGACTGTACAATACAGAATGAACCCTAATGTAAACTATGGACTTCAGTTAATAATAATGTATCAATATCGGTTCATCAATTATAACAAACGTACGACAGGAATACAAAATGTTAATAATAGGACAGACAGCGTGCAAGAGGCACGGCAACTCTACTTTCTGCACAGTTTTCATGTAGACTGGAAATGCTCTAAAAATCAAAGTCTAGTTAGAAATGAAAGAAATAATTAAATTAAAAATAACTGACAGGAGAGGCAACACTTGTGTATGCCTGAAACATACAAGGCGGTTAAGTCTTTATTTTCTTAAAAATAAGAAACAGTATTTTCCCCCATCTATTTCTAATGTATTTTTGATGTATAGTAATAAATCATTTCATCATTACATTTGTGCTCATTTTGTTTCAACTCGAAGTGTATCAGAGAGGAAAACAAAAATGCAGTACAATCAGCAAGAGGCATGGCACCTTGGCAGGGTACAGCTGGTTGACATAATTGCACGTGTAAGAAGCTGAAAACCCAGGTTAGAACGAAGCCTTGGCCGAGCCTGAACAGGAAACCACTTCCAGAGTGCCTTGGCGTTAGTCATCCTGGCTTCTAGAAATACTTGTACATAATGATGACAAAATGTTAATAATGACTATTTTCAGTAGCACAGTACAGCCAAGCCCTCAAAAAGAGGAAGTTTTCATTGATAAGGCATTTCATTTAAACATTGAAATCTGGTGTAATGTGAAGTATGAAATAAGTTTTGAAAGGAAGCTGATGATTAAGAAGAAATGCAGTGGGCATTTAATAAGTGGAGGAACCGCAAGATCATTAACTGGCATGCATAAAGATTCATGCTTTATACCAAAATTTTAATTTTGCACATAAATGTGCCTGATGTAGGCAGCATTTAATCACCTAGCTGACAGGAGTAACTACTTTCATTTAACCTTGACTGAAGATCATGAATTCTAACAGGTTTAATTGGATACATCATTTAACAGAATGAACAGAGCAAATTTTTCTCAATTCATAGGTTCTGATTGACATGCACCAGCAATAAGGCGTTGCACAATTACAGCTGCTCTGCATTCCTGCCCTGGGCAGCAATTGCCATAGTGATGTGACACCACTGGATCACAGTGGCACAGGAACTCTGCTGAATCTCCCCTTGTTTTGAAAAGAGCAACGCTCCAAAAAAAAAAAAAAAAAAAAAAAAACGCTAGAGAAAGAAAAAAGAGGGAGGCTAGGAAAGAAGAGACTTGGACACTTAAATTTTTTTTTTTATATTAATCACATTGAAATGCACATGCTGTAAGCGAAGGGTTATGTCTTGTTATCAGCCGCATGAAAAAACGGGAGGGTGATGGCATTTTCTTTTTTTTAATCTGTTTAGCACATTTCTTTTCAGAGTGCCAGAAAAGACTGTTGTCAAACAAAACAGACTCAGGAAAGAGGACCTAGAAGAAAACCATGCCAGCTTGAAGCCTCCAGTCCTTCTGAAAGAAATACAGTGTGATATGTGCTCGTGGCGCTGCTACCTTCACAGGGTGCCTCTCTCCCCAGCAGAGTCCAACGTGCGCTGGACAGTATTGACCCTGGGTTTCGGAGAGAATAGAAGAAGGGAGGATTTGAATGTATTCACTTCCTCTCTCTTTCTTTCATTCACTTACAAAAAACCCAAATGAATCCAGCAGGAAAAGGAGAAATACAATTTCCAAAATAAAATTACAAACCTTTCTTCCTCATAAAATGTCATATAATATCAAACCTTAGGAAACTGCTCTGGTGGCTGAAACTGCCCTATGCCTGTATTCCACCTTGGTTCACCTCAAGTGCTTCACAAAAATGTACCTTTGTGAATATCCCAGAGAGAACCAGCAGACCTATACCTCATGAAACACTTGCAAGTCCTACTAATCTCAAGTATGATTAAAAAAAAAAAATTAAAAGCACTAATTTTTAAAGGCTTTTTTTCTTTACGAATAAACATCAGTAGACCCCTTACTATTTGTTTCTTCTCTTTATACTCATTACCCTTGTACAACAGACCTATCCAACTGACAGAATAACTCTACTCCCGAAGGCTTGATTAGTTGCATCCGATGTCCCCTGCCTCCTGTGCCCCTCCTCCCTTGTTAAAAACCTGAAACCTATTGCAGTCAATTCTGACTTATGGTGACCCCATATGTTACAGAGTACAGCTGCTCCATAGAGTTTTCTTGGCTGTGATCTTTACAGAAACAGATCCCCAGACCTTTCTTTTGTGGTGCCACTGGGTAGGTTTGAACCGCCAACCTTTAGGTTAGTAGTTGAGAGCAAACCGTTTGCACCTCACAGGGACCGTACCCTTGTGTTACTGTGTGACAAACATTGATTTGCTCATTGGTCTTCCTTTCACCTGTCGTCTCCTCATGCCCTCCCAAGATCAACTAAATTGGGAGCTTCTTGAGGGTGGACACTATATCCTTCATTTCTACATCCTCACTTCCTGGAACAGAGCCTAGTGGCCAACCCTGTGAGTCCATAATTATTCAATGAATGAGTGAGCTGGAGCAGCTGGTGGGGGGGCATCTTAGAGTTGTAAGGAAGTATAATCCTTCTGCTTTTCCTTTCCCGTCATTTCCTTACCCTCACCTAGTTTTTATGCCTTTCTTTCTCACCTTTTTGTTTGTTCTTTTCTCTTTCCGAAGTTTTGCAAATATTTATGCACTCAGCCAAGGTTTACTGTGCATCAGATATGTGCCATACAGTGCTGGGTGCTGGTGCCTTCAAGATTAATAAGACCCAGCTTCTTTCTTGCAGTAGTTCACAATCTAGTGGGGGAGACAGATGAGAAATATCTAATTATAATATAACGTTATTTGTATTGTACTATGATGAGCAACAAGGCTGCGTGAACTAAGCGGAGGGTGGAGGTGTGACTACTGTTGCTGGGGTTTACGGAAGCTTTTTGTGAAGGAGGTGACACATTCGAATGAGGAGTAGGTTTGGAAGCCTGGAAGAATAAGCAGAGAAAACATCATTTACAAAGTTCTAGGGTATGAAGTAGCAGGACTTATTTTAGGAATGGAAAGTAATTCTGCCTAGCAAGGGTAGCTGTGGGGGTAGGGAAGAGTGTGAGACAAAGTTTGAAAGGTAGTAGGAGCTAGACCATAGAGGTTCCTGTGTGATATGCCAAGGAGTCTAGATTTTATCCTAGAGATGATAGAAAGGGCTGACAAGTTCTTAGTGAAGATGCAGTCTGTGTTTTAGAAAAGTGACTCTGACAAGTAATGTGTAGGATGGATTTGAGCGGGACAAGAAGAAAAGCCTAGAGTCCAGTTTGTGTTGCTTTTGTAAAAGTTTCTCTTCCTCTCTCTCCTTGATTCCATGGGGCCTCCTGCCTTCTTGCCTTCCTGAATTCCTGCCTTCTTTCTTTCCTTTCCTTTCCCTTCTTCCCAGTTCCTACCTTTCTTTCCTTCCAAAATGAACTCAAACGATCTTCCAAAGAACTTTCGAACCATGAATCTTTAAAATGTAGTAATATTCAAAAAAGAAGAACAAGCGTCAAGGTTCTACTGCAGTCTCAATAGGAGTTTTGCCGCTCTTCTCCATTTTACTGGGGAGAGGTCAGGAGGGAACGGCCTCAGGCAGGAAGGATTTGGGTTAGAGAACAAGAAGACATCTTGGACACACTTTTCCCCAAGGAGCCATGGAGACTGCTGAGGGGACCCTTCTCACCACCCCCAGCACTGGATCTCGATGGGTTCCTAAAGTACCTGGTTGAAGCCAGAACCTCTACTCTTGCAGAGTGCCTGCCCTTCCTACCCTCCCTTTCTCCTGACCCCAAACATCCAGTGCTTTGCACTCAGGCCATCCGTAATCACAGAACCAGGGTAGCTTCTCGCCACCTGGCAACAAGACAGTGAGAATCACGCCCTTCCAAGTCCCATTGTCTGTCAGGGAGCCAACTGCAACCACTTCCAGGAGGGACGGAGACAGCATTCTCCTCAGGTCCATTCATAAAGGAAGTTGTTGCTGTTGTTGGGTGCCTTCGAGTCAATTTAAACTCACAGCGACCCCATGTGACAAAGTAGAACGGCCCCATAGGGTTTCCTTGGCTGTGATCTTTACGGGAGAAGATTGCTAGGTCTTTTCTCCCTTGGAGCCATGCTGAGTGGGTTCAAACCACCAACCTTTTGGTTAGCAGTTGAGCACTTAACTATTGCATCACGTCTCCTTAATAAAGGGGGAATTTAAGTAAAATTCTGTGTCATTGCACTCCCACCCCACCCCCAAACAAACTAACTGGCTCCTTAGTCCTTCAGGCTCAGTGTGGCCACCATTGGCTATGAATTCCCTTCTTTAATTTGCCCTCGTTTGCATATCTACCCACCTCCCTTACTATATTGTGAGTACTTGAGGTCAGGGTCCATGTCTTATTCGTTTTCGTACCCCTCCCCCTTCAAATTTATAGCACAGTGTCTGGCACTTGGTAGCCATGTGTCTAATAAATTATTTAATCAGAAGCTTCTAAAAAGCGAAGAGATAATGTTCTTCTTGGTGAAAGATTTTCCACCTCACCAGCTGTGTTATCATCAATGCAGGTTAGTAATACAAGATATTAAGGAGCCTGGGCATGATTCTCCTTCCTCTTAATTAGTTGAATGGTCCACATTGGCTTTGCAGGGGCACAACCATGAGCCAGCTGTTTGGAAAGAAAGGAGAGGTGTAGCAAACTCAGAGGGCTGGAGGGGACTGCTTAAAGCAGACTTGAGGGATTTTAAATAGTGATTAAATCAGGATATGTCTGAAAAATAATTCCACAGGCCCAGGAAATCCTGATTAAAGTTCTTCTTTAACTCTGTTAAAAAAAAATTTCCTATTTACTGTTAAGGGCACTTGGCCTCCGTTTTCCTAGGTGTAAAACAGACTGCTGTTGTTAGGTGCATCGAGTTGATTTCAACTCACAGTGACTCTATGTGACAGAGTAGAACTGCTCTATGGGGTTTTCATGGAGCCCTGGTGGTATAGTGTTTAAGAGCTATGGCTGCTAACCAAAAGTTTGGCAGTTCAAATCCACGAGCTGCTCCTTGGAAGTCCTATGAGGCAGTTTTACTCTGCACTATAGGGTCACTACTCCTACTATACGATCACTATGAGTTGGAATCTACTGACAGCAACAGGTTTGTTTATATATACATATATAGGCTTTTCTAGGCTGTAATTTTTACTGGAGCAAATCCCCAGTTCTTTCTCCCTTGGAGCTGCTGTTGGGTTCGAACCACCAACTCTTCTGTCAGCAGCCGAGCTTAACCATTGAACTACTGGCCGAGGAGTCAAAACTGACGCAATTGGCACCTAACAACAACAACAAACAGACTGACATGTGCTCAGTAGCCCTCTTGTAACAAGTGTCAGTACCAAAGGGGCTCTGAGGTTCTTGTATAAGTTCTAACCCTCCCAGGACGGTTATCATGTTATTATTTCCAGTGTTAATGTTTTTCATAAAAATGTCGTGAGCAAAATTCTACACAATGCCATACCTAGAAGTGCCTTTCCAGTATGCCCTGAGAGCATACAGTTGCCCTTTCCTCTTTATACACATTAAATGAGCAGAAGATTTGTTGAAAGAGAACAGCAAATCAAAAACACACAGGAAAAAAAAGTTATTTTGCTACATGAAAGCTGATTCTTCTTAAGCGCTGCTTTTCTTTTCTAAATCTTCATTTTCTCACTTTGCCTCTCCCTCAAAGAAACAGACAAATCTCTTGAAAGCGGGTGTATTCACAACCTTCATTTTCCTACCCATTCTTTCCACTTGTCTTCAGTGAGTTCTTCTGTCATTGCAGCGGCTCACTGGGACACCCCGCATCTCCTTGGCTCCCTTGCTCCATTACATCCCCAGCTGGAACTGTCGCTCTCACATGCCCTGCCCCAGCCTTCCAGCCCTGCTCCCTCCCTCTGAGCTGTTGATTCATCACAACTCTTCAAATCTCACCTTAAAAGCTTCCCCTGGGTTTTACCTTGCTGTCAGCCTTCAATGCAAAATGTTTTGGGACACTTTGTATTAAGTGTGTTATTGGCACTAATGGTACATACAAATCAATTGTATGAAATCTTCACGACTTCGGGTAATTTCTCGAGGAAAATGACATTCTCCAATTCCTCCTAGGACTTCGAATTTGTGTGTATATTCTTTTTTTTTTTTTTCCCCCTCTCCACGCTGTTTTGACCAAACAACAAAAATTACATAAACTGTCAAATATCCTTTTCTTCCATTTTCCCTACTGCACCTTCTCATTGTGTGAATTGGCACAGTCTCCCGAACACAGTTGTGTTTACTTCTTGGGCACATTGTATAATTTAACTTTCTGCAAAATAAAATAAGTCAGCGGCGATCCTTTCACTTGTTCTGACATTGTCCGAAGTTGTCTCTCACTGTTTTTATTTAAAGGAACTAGACACAAACCTGGCTGCCTTAACTGTGGCCTCTGGGAGGGCTACAGCTGAGAAAATTCGCTGTCAGGAAGAAGTGAATAGAACTAACAAGACTATTGAGCTGGCCAACAGATTAGCGAAAGGTCTGGAGGTGAGGTCCTACAGGGCAGACTAATGAAGCGGCTGCAGAAAGCACTTCTTTGTTATACGCTACTAATCTGGCAATAACAGCAGCACTTACCAAAGAGCCTGATGAGCTGAAAACATTATGTCATTAGCATTCATTTTTTTCATAATAGAAACATGTTTTTGACCTTTACATTTTCTTGCATTTTACCATGCTGTGGCCTGTATTAACTGTAAGATTACCTAGTGACTAGCACATTCACGAAGCCCTACAGGAAAGGGAACGGCCGCTCTTGCTCGAGAATTGACAAATAAAGTTGATGCAATTAAAAAAAAAAAAAAAAAAGCAAGGACTTTATTTGGAAAAATTAGACGATGCTAATGATAGAGGCCTAGGTTGGTTTACCATGAAGCGCGATGTAATTTGCCCTACTTAGTTAAGGAATATGATAATGCCCTAATTATCTGTCTAAGATGTGCCCTGGATATTACAGGGGGGACAAAGAATAAAGAGTGGCAAACCATGAATTATCCAAAATGATCCATATTGTTAAACGTTGGCTCCTGAGAAGCTCTGGTCACTGGCAGCTTTCTCATTTGCCATTCATCTATTGTTAATTTAATCTTTTGTATATATTCCATTTTTTTTTCCCCTGGGTTAACATTGGTTGAGAGAATGTCCGTTCTTGTTCCCTGCCGTTGTAGGAGGCATGTTTTTCCAACCAGCGGCTTTCCATTCCTTTCTTTTATTTTGGTAACTGGACTTGCAGTGGGCCAAGAAAGCATCAACCTGCTGCTGTTTAAACAGATTTATCCAACTGGATATTGTTAGGAGAATTTAAAATATAAATTGATGAGTGCTTGTTTAGTGTCATTTGAAGTAAACATTGAAAGGATTTATTGGCTGAAAAGAAAAAGTCTCAGTGTCTCAGACGAAAGCCGGGAAATCTAATGAATTTAAACGTATCCCACCAGGGTAGCCATATTTCTTCTCACTGGGAGACACTGATGTCTCTCAAATTAATTGAAGTAAATTACTATCTTAACCTGACAAATCTATCACTGTTTTATCAAATCAGTTTGCCAGTTCCCAAATAGATCCGGGGAAATAGTAGAGGAGTAGCAATGGATTTCTCTCTTTCAAAAGAGTAGTCTGAACCCAGTAATCTAAAAGAATGTTCTTTCCAGAACCTTACTGTCTTGCTTTCATTCAATCTGATGGAGCGCTTTATGCAAAAAGTACTTGCAGGAACAGGTGCAATCAATAACCACACTCTAACCCCAGAGAGTGCTGGAACTCTTCCAGTGTTTACACAGCTCTTGCCCTACCCTTTCATACATAATGAATCTGTGGCCAAGACTGTGAACCAAGAACACCTGTGTACCACCTGCCTCCTTGCGGCAGGTTTCACTTTGTACCCTGGCTCCTTTGCAGCCAGACTAGCACGTGGCCTGCGGAGAAGCCGTGTTGCCATAACTCACCAGATAGCATGTCAGTTCTCCCATCCCATGGCGGAAATGCTCAGTGTGTCTACTCCAAAGCTTCTTTGTTGAGACACTTGTGCCATTTATTTTGAGGCATGTGATAGCAAAGGAAAGCATCAGGGACAGAGGAACAGAGCTGAAATGCATGCAATTCTGCACTTCCTTCCAGGATGACAGACCCCAACCTTACAGATGTCACAGAAACACAGCCATCTCTGCTTCTCTGGCAAATTGGGCAATTAAACCTTACTTCCTGCAAAGTATGCCTGTCTTGAGCTCTGTGTTCCTAGTACTTAAAAATGTTTTGATATTTAGCCCATTAAATATTATCCTTGAGATGGAAGATTATTAAAAATGGTTATATTTTCCCTTCTTTTGCATCTCTCCTTCCTGCCTACTTCTTTATATCTTTCTACCGTCTTCTCCTTCCTCCCTTCCTCACTTCATACCATTTTTCATTTCTGGGTTTTTTTTTTCCCCCCCCATGATATTTTCCTAGGTGAAGAGTAGAAACCTAATTATTGCTGATGTTTTTTTTTTTTAAGACAACCTTTTTGGAGTATACTATTAAATTTTTGTCTTTCCTTTGAAAAAACAGAAAAATGGTCTATTACAATAAGTTCTGTGTTTATAGTTTGGGATTTATGTTTGAAATAATCAGGGCCTAAGTTCTAAGCATTTCTCTCTCTTTGGTACTAATAGCCACTTCATTATCATTTTAGATAATTCTTTGGTGTTACTCATTATCAAATGTTGTTATAAGAATTGTTTTCTCCAAGACTATTTGATTACCATCATGAAATGCATTTAATTAGCATGTTTTTTAAATTAGAAAACATTAAAAATGAAATACAGAAATTTTACTAATACTTATTGCTTTAAAATATACTGTTATCTTTCTGGGGGGAACTTTGAGAGCATGCATCATTATCGTGATGAAACAGCTAAGAATATGGCAAAGATTCACTAATGGAATATTAATTACAGTGCTGTTTATAATAGTTACAGGTTAGAAACAACCTCAATGTACCAAAAACGGGGTATTGACTAAATACATTGTGGTTCATTCATAATATAGAATAATATCATAAGCCCATTTAAAATTATGTTGTAGAAGAATATCTTAATAACATGGAAAATGTCCTTAGTATATTTTAAAGTAAACAATGCACGCTACAAAATATGATGTATGTTGTGATCTCAGTTTGGCAATTCCACTCCCGTTACCATGGAGTCGATTCCGACTCATAGTGACCCTATGAGTCCGACTCATAGTGACAGAGTAGAACTGCCCCATAGGGTTTCCAAGGCTGTAATCTTTACTGATCCCCACAGAGCGGCTGGGAGGCTCAAAACCACTGACTTTCAGTTAGCAGAGGCGCACTTAACCACTGAGCTACCGCGGCTCCTTAGTAAATCCGTGTTATCTGTATACTGCCTCTCTCAGCTCCAAATCTTCTACGATGGGCCCTTTTAATTATTTTTCCTTTGCAAAAAACACCAGTCAAGCTTGTCAGGGGAGGGCGCTGGAGAGACACTGCAGGAGGTATGAGCTTCCGCTCCTGGTTCAGAGACTTACCATTCCGTTTTCCTTCTAATTCCCGCTACACCGCGGGCAGAGGTATGGCGTCAGCCACACACGCAGAGCATGTAGTTCCTCAACAAGGACTCAACCCCACTCCAGTCGCTGAACACCCTACTGTAGTCCTCCCCACACGGACATCAGTCACCCACCCTGACTCTCGCTGCCCCGAATACCTGGGCAGAACCACCCATTGGTCTCTGCCCGCCCATACTCCAGAGGTGTGTTTGCTGCTTGCCCAGCCACCAGGGACAAGTTCTGGCCAGGGCAACCAGAGAACTTCACCATTCAGTGCGCTGCAACCACATCTTCTCCAACAAGGTCTGAATCCCTCTCCCAAGTCATTCCTTCCTTAGGCACTCTCCCTCAGCCCTAGGGAGTTTTCTTTCCACGGTCATAGTTGCTCCTATGTTCTACATAGCAGATCTTTAAAATAAGCTTCCCCTGTTCAAATTACTGTGTGGTTTCTGCCTTGATTGGACCTTGGTTGATATACTCTGTGCGTGTGTGTGTGTGTGTGTGTGTGTGTGTGGAGGAGGAGCAGGAGGGGAAAAAAGCCAAAACAAAAAGGGAAAAAAATGATAGTGGTTAACTGAGTGGTGTGATAATAGGTAGTTTTTATTTTGGGTTTTGTGATTTACAATATTTTCCAAAATATTTTGTAACAACTTTTATTTATTTATTTATTATGTTCTTTAGTTTATGTCTCTAAGATTCATTATTATGTTCGCTAGAAAATTTTGCCACAAAATTCAGATTCAAAACCAGTGTGATCATATTAGGTGCCCATTCAGTCAGCCAAACTGGGTGGAGCTCGCCTTGTAGTGGGGGCCACAACAATGCCCTGCCTTTACTACTGAGTATTGGCCTCTGTCAGTGACCTCTGTCTGCCCTCAAGTCCAGGGGACCCACAAAGGTAGGAAATAGAGGTATAAATTTTACCAGAAACTTCAAGTGGTTTTACCTATCTGCTTTCAAATCCTCACTGAAAAATTGAAATCTGCTTCCAGACCACTTTAAATGATTTCCACTGGTTATCAGAGAAGGACAAGCTAAGCTCCTAGTAGAGGATAATGAATTTGGAAGGTCCTGAAGAGAAAGGTTTGTCTGCGTCACTTTGACCTTAGGTTATGTGTCACCATAACCAGAGTGAGGAAATTGCTCCCCTTCCATGGAACGCTCATGGAACCTTCCACCCACTAGCTGGACTTATCCATCCTATGAGTGAGTTGTTTTTATTCCAGTTTCCTGATAGATATTAATCCTGGTCTACTAATTGTGAACGCTCCCTCTACAAATGGTTAATTCTCTAGTTTCCTTTCCCCACATCAAGGATAAGGCAAAATAACACTCGATTTTCCTTTCGATAGTCGTCTGGACTCAAACTACACAAGCCGTAAAATCACAGTGAAACCGCCAGGTGATCAGTTTGGAAGGGCAGTGGTGTGTCTTTCCTCTGTTGACAAGACTGACGTTACAGGTTTGAAAAGTCTTTAATGCGCTTTCAGTCTGCGCTGACAAAGAAGGAAAATGATTTCAGAATCCAACCGAACATTCAACGAGGAGATGAGTTCCTCACTTGCCTTTCCTCTGCACAGGGTAATTTCCTAAGGGACACTTTCCCACAGAAGAACTGGAAACAGCCCAACACAGCAGTAGGAGTCAACAATAACGAAAACAAACCCATTGCCGTCGAGTCGATTCTGACTCATAGCGACTCTATAGGACACAGTAGAATTGCCCCATAGGGTTTCCAAGGTTGTAATCTTTACTGAAGCAGACTGCCACGTCTTTCTCCCGAGGAGTAACTGGTGGGTTAGAACTGCCAACCTTTTGCTTAGCAGGGGAGCTCTTAACGACTGTACCGCCAGGGCTCCTTGCAGAAGTCGCAATGGAGGTTAAAACATACAGGAAGTCTACTTGGTGAATGTGATTCTCCCTTCCTTGTTTTAAATTGAATGCCCTTGGTAAGGAGTCCCTGAGTGTTGCAAACAGATAATGTACTCTGTAGCTAACGGACAGGTTGGCCATTCCAGTCCACCCAGAGGGACCGCGGAGGAAAGGCCTGATTATCTATTTCCAAACATTCAGCCATTGAAACCCTATGGAGCACAGTTTTACTCTGGCACACATGAGGTCGCCATGAGTCAGAATCGACTCAATGGCAGCTTTCTTTTTTTTTTTTTTTTTAACTGTTGTTGGTTTTGCCCTTGGCAAGCAGTACATCATCATTGGCCTGAAATCCACTGTCAAAATTACCAGAGGTTAGAAACAGGACGAATGGGCAGGGCTACAGAAGGTCTTTGACCTCACCATAAACCAGAGATCACTAGTTGGTGCTACCCAGACTGACCTTAGTATAACCTGACCTCAAAAGTAACAACACTGTTCAGAAATGGGGTCCTAGAGACTTCCCTCACTACCGATATTTCACTGTGGTAACAGAGAGCTCTCCCCTATAAAACAGGCAGAGGATTGGAGCTACCTGGGCTATAATGGGAGTCCCTGGGTGGTACAAGGGGCAAACACACTATGGCTGCTAACCAAAAGGTTGGAGATTCGAGTCCACCCGGAGGTGCCTTGGAAGAAAGCCTGGCGATATACCTTAGAAAAATCAGCCCTTGAAATCCCTATGGAGCACAGTTCTACTCTGAAATACATGGGGTCACCATGAGTCAGAACAGACACAAAGGCGGCTGGTAGGCTCTAATGTCCTATTCCACTAAAACTTAGTGGGCACAGCAGAGGCCGTACAGTATTTGTTAAGCAGAGAAGTTAATGCAAATACCTGCGCCACACCACACAGTTGTACATGTGTGTGCACGTGTGTGGTGTGTGTGTTTAATGAAACTGCTCACTTGGAAGTGAGCGATTTCACATTTTTTTCAGTATAAAATTTTTCAATATAAAAGAGCAAATATCTAATGCAACTTTTCAAACTATACATTGCTCACAGTTACCTAAATATAGCTTCTCAGCACATTCATTTTCTTGCCCATTTTGGGAAAACTCTCTGTTATTTTTAGCAACCCGCCATTTTGAATCACTGCTCTCAAATTACCCAGATATTTTTTTCTTACTGTGTAAAGGTCTTTTGTGGTGATATAATCAAATTAATTCATTGAAAAGCTTTCTATGTATTTCAGATAAATTTTTCCCTGATATTGAAGCTTGCATGTATTGCAGTCGGCTGCTGTGTTAATTTGTTTAATTTTATTCTGTAAACATGGAGTTGAAGCTGCTTGATCTTTGCATGCAGTTTTATGCAAATATATACAAAATATATACAAGTTATGCCCCATTTTAACTACAGGTATTCCACACTTACATTTTACAAAGGAAAACGTGTCTGGGTGGCTCAGAGATCAGATGGGTCTTGTACTTATGTTGAGGTCTCAGTTTTCCCAGACTCTGGCCCACCTTGAATTTAATTTGTTTCATCCCCCAGCTTCCAGTAGGAAGGAATAACAAATGCATGAAGTGAAACTAGAGATGCCTTTGGCAAAACGCAATAAGGACTCTTCATAGTTACAAAAGGTAAAACTCCTAATTATGATAAAGGAAGAGAGTAGGTTTACCTGTAGGATAAAACCTAATACTTGGAAGAGGAAAGATGTTAAAAGTCTTTGGGTTTTTTTTTGTTTGTTTGTTTGTTTTTTACATAATTTGGCAGCTTCTTACCAACTCCAGTTTCTTCTGAACTCTTCTTCCTTGAACATTCTGGTATTTCTTGACCATCCCTTGGAGCCTTGGCCCCAGGAGCCTCTCCAAGGAATCACAGAGTCGTTTTGTGTCCCCCAGTCTGCACTACAAGCCCCTCAGGCTCAGTGACAACAGAGAGAGAGTGTGTGGGCAAACCAGGGGAACGCCTTTCTTGCGATCAAAGCAATTCAAAGAGCATGTCCCCCTGGAAGTGCGGCACCAGCGTCAACTTGTTAGATGACAGGTAGCACATTACACTCTTGAAATCATCTCCACCTAGAATACCCAAGTTTGTCAAGAACAAAAAAAACGTGAACGGTGGAAAATGAGAGCACTCTTGCCAAGTGTGAGGGACGAGGCGCCCTCGGTTGAATGCAAGAGTCCCCCCTTGACTTAAATCTGGGCTGGAAATATTTGATTGGGAAAGAGTTTTGTTTCGAGCTGGATGTGGTTGATTGAAGATTTGTCTGGAAACAATTGGCTACTCTCGCCTATGTATGATTTTACCTTGTCGTTTTGGAATTTCTGAATATATAAAGGCCCCTAGCAGCTCAAGCAGTGGGTACTAATGTGTATGTAAAAATCCAGAAACATACAGTGCTATGTATTTCCTTTCTGTACGATTCATCAGGGCAGATTGAAACAGTTAATGCCACCCTAAAAGAGAGCGATTTACTCTGGTCTCACAAGTAGATTGGGGCAAATAAACTGCAACAAAGCATAATATTCAGGATGTACATATAACTCCACTCAAGGATAATGTTCTGCACATAACTCGTAGAGTTAGTTCCAATCAATCCTCCTCCTGTGAACACACAGAGCTAATAGGTCTACTGTGGCCTTTAAATTTCCCCCCACATTTTGATGCATACACTCACAAGGAAGCACAAATTATTAGTCAGAGTAGCTTCTTTTGTGCTCCTGTTATTTGTACCCAGAACTATCTGGAATACAAGTCAAGAGGAATAAAATTTAGAGGTCAAAGAATATCGTGTTTGCTGTAGAAATTTGAGAGAGAAGATGGAAAGTTAAAAGAAAAAAAAAGGCAACATAAAACTTTTCTCTATCTACTTCTGGGATTCTGTTGCTAGCATATCATGTTAAATTAGATACCAGGCATTTGAAAGTGAAAAGCTGATTTTACAGCTCATTGAAGTTCTAAGGGATGCACTGCATTTAATCAAGATAGTTCTTTACATACGATTTAAAAATATTTATAATGCTTCACAGGCTATCAACAGGTGAGCTTAACCAAATAACTGGAAAAATGTGTGCCTCCCGATAATAATGGACCAGCCAAAAGTTTACAGACTGTTTTCACACACACACACAATGAAATTCTTTGGTTTAAAAAAGTGGTAAGATTGGGGTGGGGAGGGATTATATGTAAGGAAGAGCAGTATTTTTAAAACACAGCAAGTGTTCAATTAAAGCTGATTTTAAATGCGCCATCAAATGGATTTAATCATAGGGAAGAGATTACCAGCAATGAGTGGAGGCTGTGCAATCGAGAAGATAAAATGTGGGAGTGGGAGTCGGATGACTTCTTGAGCTCTGTTGCAGGTGACCCCCCTTTGAGTCATGTGCATGCCTTGTACCCAAGTTCACCTGTCTGATCATCTAGAACAACAACTTTACACCTCTTAGCTTTGGCATTGAAGAATTTTGAGAATATCCCTTAAGTGAAAACATGAACAGAGGAGTTTGTAGTGATTCTTTCTACAATGTAAGAAAAAAAGTAAGTGGCTGTGAAGGTCCCTGGGTAGCACAAATGGTTTGTGCTTGTCCAGTAAGCAAAAGGTTGGTGGTTCGAACCCTCCCAGCGGCACCAAAGAAGAAACAGGCCTGGTGATCTGGGTCCCTAAAAGTTACAGCCAAGAAAACCCTCTGGAGCAGTTCTTAGAAGGCATGGGTTCTCCTAAGTCACAAATCAACAACAAAAGTAAGAGCTATGGTTTTAGAAAGGTTTTCGAGAAGTTCTACTTAATGGCAAGGAAATCATAGTGACATCTACACATCAAGATCCACAATCCCTTATCTGAATCCTTTTGTACTAGATGTGTTTCAGAATTCATAAATGTTAGGGATTTAGAATTGTAATTCAGTGCATATGTCATATATTATATAATAGTGCCATTGGAGTCTGGGCAGCACTCCATAATCAAACACATTCACATTTCTGTAGCTAAATGTGTAAATGTTTAGACTAAGTGGGATAAATAAAAATTATCAGTAATCTCATATTAGGTCATGCCATGTTTTGCTGCCAAGTGAGTTATGAAATAACTTCCAGTTTTTAGAATTTTTTTTTTAAATTTCAGAAATGGGGCTAAGGGGTTGTGGACCTGTATTAGATTTTTCAAAGCAGCATCACATACAAGTGTCACGAACCTCTGTCAAAGATGCACTAAGGTTGGTAAAGCAGATGATAGCATCCCCATCTGACAATGTGCAACTTAGGGCTTAAAAGGCTAAATGATTTGACCCAAAGTCTTACAGCTAGTTATTGGCAAAGTGGGTAGCAAGGGTTGGCTTACAGAGGTGGTCAAATAGCGGGAAGTACAATAAAATGTCACTCCAAAATTGTCCTCAAGATCCTCAAGGGAGAGGTAATGACCGCCTTGTCTGGTCCATTGCTGCTTCCATTAATAACTACCCTAATGGTGATCAAATTACCAGCCATATAATAAATTCCACATGCTGACTTACACGTGCAGAGAAATTTTTAAAATACCTCTCAAAAAAGGCACTGTTTCTCTTATCTTTTTTAAACTGATAAAATGTTTCTCTTTTCTTTTTTATAACTTCTAAGTAGAATACCTGGTAACCACTAATAAAATTTTGGTCTCTATACACTTACCTATTCTAGATATTTCATGTAATTGGGACCATACAATATTTGTCCTTTTGTGACTAACTTATTTCACTCAGCATAATGTTTTCAAGGTTCATCCATGTTTGTAGCATGTATCAGGACTTCACTCTCTTTATGGCTGAGTAATATTCCATTCTATATATGTACCATATTTTGTTTATCCGTTAATCTGTTGACGGGTATTTAGGCTGCTTCCACCTTCTGGCTATTGTAAATAATGCTTCAATGAACATTGGCATATAGGTATCTGTTTGTGTCCCTGCTTTTAATTCTTTTGAGTATATACCTAAGAGTGGAATTGCTGGATCATGTTTATCTTTACAGTATCTTTTTGTTGTTCTTGCCCTTTTTTTAAATTATTGTCTTATTGTGGTAAAAATATATATAACAAAACATTTGCCCATTCAACATTCTTTTCTTTTTTTTTATTGTGCTCTAGGTGAAACTTTACAGAGCAAAGTAGTTTCTTATTCAACAATTTATACACAGTTTGTTTGGTGACATTGGCTGCAATCCCCACGATGTGTCGACACTCTCCCCTTCCACACCCGTTCAACATTTTTTACATGTACAATTCAGTGACATCATCACGTTCCTCATGTTGTGCCACCATCGTCACCATTAAACTGCAGTATCTTTAGACCAAAAGAAAACTGTTAGAGTTAATCTCTTTACGTCTCCCCAGACGGACAATCCTGCTTCTCCCTCAGTGGGGGATTTTCTTTAGTCAGACCCAAGATAGAGTCATGTAAGATTGGATTATGTCACTTGGGTTCTCTAAGGTCAGATGTCATAACCCCACACTTTCTAAAGGGCTTGCTGTGTACTAGCTGATCTGCCACTTCAGAAACGAGCTCCTACAACCCATTGCTTACGAAGCAGCATGTGCTCAGAGCCCGAACCACTATTGCAGGATTACGTTCATAAAGAAGACCAGTCAGGTCTTTTGTGGTATAGCAGTTGGGGGAGCTTGGAAATTTTCCTTGTGTGATGCCAATTGGGTTTCCCTAATGCAGACACTAGGCTTCTTCCCCCGTGAAGCCCCCTCGTAACTATAATGGGAAGCTTCAGGTCCTCCCCTTTCTTGTGAGCAGTGGCGCTTGCAGTTGGACTGCTCTTTGTAGAAACAGACTGTACGCCTTGTCTGCCTTGTCATGCCAATAAAGTTACTGAAATGAGGCTGACAGGTTAGAAATGTGTCAGGAACAATGAGGCGAATGGTGTCCCTCCCTTCTGTTTCTCTTAAAGGTTTGATTTTTCGGTGCCAAATGGAGAATTTCCACTCTCCTGCCCCTTAGTTTGGCAGGACAAAGAAAAGGTTAAAGAGATTACAACCTTTAAGGGAAGACGTTTTTTGTCCAGAAAGAAGATTCCAAAGTAGAATCAGTCTTACCCTCTATCAGTTGCTCTTTGCTTCACATGCCTTGAACCAGTGTGGTATGAGTAGTCAACACACACACGCTCACACACACCAGTTACCATCATCAAGTCAACATATAGTCTGGGGCAAAAGGCTGAATCCGTGGGGTAATAAATGCTTCTAGTACCCCAGGACCATTGTAACTACCTGAGGGCCTCCTAAATCCCTCACAGCCTCTTTTCTACCATCAAATCCTCTGTGCTCTGTGGAATCCCATGTATCCTCCAGGCCCTGCTGTAAAATCCCCCTCTTCCATGAAGTCGTCACTGATCTCAATCCATCTCTTTATCCTCTGCCTGAAAATTCATTTCTCCACTGGACTTTTCTCCAGTCCCAATATGACCTTAATATATCTTATCACATTGCACTGCAATTATTCGTTTGCACTGTTCTCATTTTCCAATGGACTGGGAACTCTTTGGCAGTTCAAATCCACCAGCCGCTCCTTGGAAACCCTATGGAGCAGTTCTACTCTGTGCTACAGGGTCACTGTGAGTCAGAATCAACTCAACCGCAAAGGGTTTGGTTTTTGGTTTGGGAACTCCTTATCTTATGCATCTTTCTATTCCCAGCACCTAGCTCGTACCTGGCACATGCAAGGTGCTCAAAAAATATTTTTTGAATGAATGAATGAAGGAGTGCTAGGGGCAACAATTGTAGGTAAAGTCCAGGTATTATAATTGTGGTAGACACTGTTCTCAGGGAAGATGCCCTCTCCCCTAGCCTCAGAAAAAGAGTCATGATTGGTCTAAGGCTGCAATCTTCCAGTTACTCTTTGCCAGTGATGGAACTAGGACTGAGCATGTATCTATTTCTTGCCCATGAAACATAGGGGAAGCCTCCAGAAAACTCTGAGGAAAGACTGTGTTTTCCTTATTAAAATAACAAAGCATCTGATGTTCCCCCTTTCTACTCCTTGTCTTAAGCATCTTCCTACTCCCAGTGCCTAGTTAATATCTGATACATAGGTGCTAAGGAAGTACTAGAGGCAGCAACTGAAGATAAAGGCAAGCCCAGGTACCACCTTGAATGTGGATATGATGACTGGAGCTAGAGGAGCCATCTTGCCATCATGAAGGAAAGGCTGAGCATCCCAGATATATACTAGGCTGCTGAACCAACATCAAGCGTTCATCCATCTCCAGACTTCTTGCTATGTGAGAAAAACAAACCCTTATTAATTTAAAGCAACCCTGGTTATGCAGTGGTTAAACCACTCGGCTGCCCACCAAAAGGTCAGCAGTTTGAACCCACAAGCTACTCCAAGGGAGAAAGATGTGGCAGTCTGCTTCCTTAAAGATTTACAGCCTTGGAAACTCTATGGGGCAGTTCTACTGTGTCCTATAGTGTTGCTATGAGTTGGAATCAACTCGACAGCAACGGTTTTGGTTTTTTTCCTATTGATTTAAATTTCTGTGAGTCAGGGTTTTTTTTGTTGCTGTTATTACTTGCAGCCAAAAGCATCCTAACCAATAAGGCAGGGTCATATTCTTTTCATTATTGCCTCCTTGCCACCTACTGTGTCAGTCACACCTCTTCTATGGATACATTTTCACAGCCCCTCGGGTGGGGGTTGGGGGGGGAGAGAAGATTTTCCAAGCCTATATATTTCTGCATCAAATCTTTTGGTGTGATCTAGTCATTCACAATGTATCTGGGGAATGAAAATTAAAATTTTAATGCAATGAGGTTTTGGTAAAGTGTTCCAAGAACACAGAAAAAAATGACTGCTACTAATACTAAACTATCTTAAATATATTGTTGTACTCTATATTTTCAACAACCGGCAAAGACCCACCCCCTGATCTCCTGCCACCTCCTGTTTCCTTTGACAGTGGAGGCTGAGCTCTCTTGCTCTCACTGGGCCTCTGTCACTGGCAAATATTGCTAACACAACCAGTGGGGAAATGACCAGTCGGTAAAATAAAGTCTTTACTGTTCTCTTTCCTCATGGGTGAGCCTTATAAAATCAAGACAATCAATTAGTTCTTCTTCAAAGTGATTATAGAAGAGCAGATCAAAGTGTTTATGTGAACAGCTAACTTACTCTAGGGGAAATCTATTCACTGATTTTCGTACAATCTTTCTCTCTCTTTCTTCCCCCCAGCAGCTCTTCTTCCTTAATCCTACCACAAAACAGGGTTGTAGATGGGACTCTTAAACACTGTGACAGAGAAGGCCAATAACCTGATTAATGAGTTACCCATTTGACTTTCATTTTTGTCCATTGTGGTCTACGGAGAGAACTACGTCTCGCTCTGCTTTTCTGGTAGGTATCTTGTTTTCCCACATCTTTAAATAAAGTATTTGTGGATGAATGTGTGTAAGTATTGGGGGACTACATTCATCAGAATAAATTGGGCTGTACAGCTCAGCTTTTTTATTAGCATAGAGAGGTTCTCTGGTATTACTCCTTCATTCATATTTCTTGAGGATAGGTAATTCTACATGCCTTCAAGGGGCTAAAGTAAGGCATCTGTGATTAGAAATAGCACTTTGAATACTACATGTCTTCTTGATATAGAATGTACAACAGCTATGTGAAAAACATTTTCCTTTAATCCAGGCAGAAAGATAGTTGATGGTCACTATCCTAGATTCATCATCTAAAGATGATGGATGATTGATGAAATCCTGAAGCAGACATTATATTATTAGCATTTATAATATGACAATGGCTATACTTCTGTATTTTGCATGAATTAATCATTAACTGCTAAGGGAGACCCAGGTTCAATTCCTGGCCAATGCACCTCATGCACAGCCACTACCCATCTGTCACTTGTGGCTTGTGTGTTGCTATGATACTGAACAGGTTTCATTGGAGCTTCCAGACTAAGATGGACTAAGAAGTAAGGCCTGGTGATCTAGTTCCAAAAATCAGCCAATGAAAACCTGTGGATAACAATGGTCCGATCTACAACCGATCGTGTTGATGGCACAGGACTGGGCAGTGTTGCATTCCATTGTACATGAGGTTGACGTGAGTTGGAGGCCAACTCAATGGCAGCTAACAACAAACTAATAAATTACGGTGAGTAATTTTTACCAGAAACCATACATTACACCATTGTTGCCTCACCAAAAAAATTCAAGTCTTCTCCTCAAGTCTGGTAAGTAGTGGCAGAGCTGTCCCTCAAAAAACCTCCTGGAAAAAAAAAATTTCTTTAATACAGTGAACCATCAAGAAAGGTTTTGAAGTGATAGATACGTAAGGTGGGGGGAATCCTCAAACTGATGTGCACATCCCTAACATTTCAGGGTGAAGAAAGAAAGGAAGGAAAAAGAGAACAAGGTAGAAAGCCAGAGCTCATGCACACTTGGGTCTTCCATGCCATATGGACTCACTGGACAAAAATCATCTGGAGTAGAGCAGACTGTTCCAGCCTGTTAAAGCTACCAGATCACAGGATTTCTGGAGTTTCTCTCTATCTCTTTGGGCAAACTAGAAATTTAATTCTAAGCATAGTCTTGGTAATTATTTTTATCTTTGGGATGTAAACTGTGTGTCCTTAACAAAGAAATGCAAAACAGTCTCATCTTTTTCCACCCAGTCTCAACCAGGGCTCTAGAAGAGTCGCTGTTTGTGCGTGAGACGGACACGGAGGTGGGTGCCAAGAACAGTCCTGTCTGAAATCCAGGCCTCTGGAATCTAATCCACTGCAACCTTCTCCAACCCTCAGAAATACAGCCTGGTCTCAACTTCCACTAGGGGATTACAAGAAGGGTCTGTGTCCACACTCAGCATGGACCAGGACAACAGAGAGGGAGCTGGCCGTGAGCAGGGGTCCAGGACCAGACAACTGGAGCAGGCACCAAACAACCAGAAGAGATTTGTGGAAAGGACAAGACTGATTAAACAAAATAGAGTCTCAGATAACTGTGATATGAGCCCCAGACTGATGAATCTGAAACATACAAGACTTTACTCATATTTTTGTGGCAAAAAAGGAAATGGAAATGGTTTTAATGAAAGTATCATTTTGATAAAAATGTCTATTATTATTCTTCATAGTCAAAGATGACAATGAAATGGTAGTGAGTATTTCTGAGTGTGCTGAGGGAATTCCAAAGGAGGGATTAAGGGCAAGGGGAAAATATGGATGTGTGAAGGACAGTTCTTTAGCCCCACATATACTTGGAGAAGTGGGTGGCACGAATGGTTAAGTGTTCAACTACTAATCGAAAGGTTGGCAATTTATATCCACCCAGAAGCACCTTGGAAGAAAGGCCTGGCAATCTACTTCTGAAAAATCAGCCATTGAAAACCCTATGGAATGCAGTTCTATTCTGACACACATGGGGTTGCCAGGAGTCGGAATCAACTCGATGGCAACTGGTTTGGTTTTTGGTTTATACTTGGAGATAACGGCCTTTGTTATTTCCGTGCTGTTTTTCAGAACCACTTTAAAGTGAATAGTGTGCTACCCGTTTTGTGATCCATCATCGTCTCAGCTTTGGTTGGCTGTCTTCTGAGCCTCCTCACTAACAGGGTATTAAATAAACAAGCATTTTAAAAATCCAAAACAAAAGACATTCTCCTGTAGTTCCAGATATTTATTGACTCTTCTTTACTAAAGAAGGCTTCTAGAACGTAAGACCCAGAAGGTCCTCACCTGCAGCAGAAAAGCATTCTCCTGTCCTAACACAAACCTTCTATGGATTCTCCACTTTTAAAATTAACATTATAATTTAACTGTCCCATTGTAAAGAGTAGTAGTGAAATAGCTGACCAAATTGAACTCGATATTCTGACTTATTAAAGAAAAAAAAAGGAGTAACTCTGTAAATACAATTTAAAATTAGTTGGAGCCAAGGCAATGCTGAGCCGCTTTGAACGCGGTGTTAGCACTGAGGACACCGAGAACATTGCCTCACAGCTCACCACTCACTGCGGAGTTCTGTGGACCAATTTGCTTAAATTCAGAGACTAAAATACCTTTTTTAAATGTCAAACTGTATAGGATACAAAGAAAAAGAGCAAGGTAGATGCAATTAGCAAAAACAGAAAATTGTGGAAAATGAAATTTTGCCATTTGTATTTGGACCTCAAAAAAAAATAGGGCTGTAAGTCTACTGAGCTTAAAGACTTTGCATCCAAGTCTTGCTGTTGGGCTCGAGCAGCTTCTGATTGTATTTGCTGCCTCAGTCTTATCAGCGAGGTCCCTAAGTGAATAGCCATGGTGTTCCATATTTCAGAGCTATACATAGGGCATTACATGTGAAGACCACGAACTGTGCAGTTTTTAACCTAGAATGAGTTATTTACATCTTAACTAGTAATAAGTAGCATTTCAAAATAATATTTAAGGAGACATATGCACATATTCGAAATAGCATTTAAAGAGACATAATGATCAGCTACACCGATTCTGTGACATGCCTGTGAGGCCCTCTATGGGTTTTCCTGCTTTTCCTGACAAATAAAAAAATTCTTGTGCCCTTTTACCTCAACTGTTTCAGGGTGGCCCTTAAACCACAGAACAGGTCATTCTGAGCAGTGACGTCACTAGGGTTGGCGTCACCCAGTGCAGTAACTCATGGTGTCACCGCCCCCCCGCCACGGACCTCCTCCTGTACCAGACCATACAAAATACTGTAGCTAAAACACCAGAAAATTTGACAAAATCAGTGACTATAAAAACACCAGCAGCAACGAAAACAACAGTATGTGCTTATAGCGCCTGCAGACAAAACCATGAAGCAACATTGTAATTGGATAATAATGACAGCTCTGACCAGAGCGCCTTAGAAGATTCAAAAAGTAAATTAGCCTAGAGTTTTAGCCTTGTAGGTATGTTGATCCATGTAAGCTGGGCTTACGAAAAATATTTTTGTTGTTTAATTAACTACAGGGATATTTTTATAAAAAATAATAAATTTCTGCTGAAACTGCATAAAGATTTTATAGGCAGTCATTTTGGTGTCACCCCCTCTGACAGGGTCACCTGGTGTGGTCCACACCCCCCGCACCTGCCGAGTGACACCATTGACTGAGGAATAATCAGCGTAAAGAACCAGAAGGTTTCATCCACAGAAGCCTATCAATGGCATCTATTGATCGAATAATAGCTAGGAGTAAAATTATAAAGATGTCCTAAATAGAAGGCTATGGGGAAGAGCATTTGGCATATGTCCAAAGATTTTAAAATATACACTCCATTCAAGGATCTTATCATAAGAAAGGAGCGATGGATTATGCAAAGATCTAACAAGGAGGTTAATCACAGCAGTGTTGATAATTATGAACTTTGGAACAGCCAGAAGTTTTAGCAAAAGGGGATTGAGAAAATAAATTATGGTATACTCAGACTATAAAATAATCCGTCAGTTATTAAAAATAATGTTCACAATAAACTCTTAAGGGAAAAAACAGGCTATAAAACAGAGCACACGGTATAATGCTACTTTCATTTATACATACATATGTAGATTGAAAAGTGGAATTATATGCACCAACGTGTTAAAGTGGTTAAGTCTGGAAGGCTGAAATAATGGATATTTTGATTTCTCTTTGTTTTTTAGAACTTTTCAATAGTGAGCAGTATTAGTTTTGCAATAGTAGGGGACAACATTTTAACAATAAAAAAAAGACCAAAAAAAGGAACCCATGATGCTTTTTGTGGTTGTTTGTAATCCACACCCCCCCAAATTTTTCTTTTCCGCTATCTAGATGATTTATCTAGGATAATAATTTTTAAAATGTAGCTATGCTGATATATTTGGTTTACCAGTGTCTGAGGGTGCTGTTGGCATTTGGAAGGAGGGGTCAGTACGCCGGACAGGCCACCCAAGCAAGAATTGTCCCACCAGTTGATGTTCCTTGATGGCTGTTTCTCCACAAGGAGTGGGAATGTGTTAACAATGGTATTATGCGTAGATTCCTTTTTCTTTGGCAAAATTTTAATTAATATTATTACATATAAAATTTATTTGGAAATAAATTAATGATTTACCATACAAGTGTAGGCAAGTGTGCTTTTTTTTTTTTTTCCGAATGGCATTCATGTACAGTTTTTGATCAAATTTTTTTAATACCCCTGAGGTCAGACAGCTGTTTCCCAGAGAAGATGTTTATATGATGTATTCAAAGACATATAATGGCCAGGGACAGATGTGGGCTGGAACTCTTCTTACCTTGGTGCCTTTAACCCAGAGACTAGCCTCTGTCTGACATATGAGTTCCGTCTCCCTGAGGAGGTTATTTGGTGGTCATGCCCTACACCATAGGGAGGCCTGGAACCAGGGCCTCAGAACAGCCGGACACTCTTGTCTCTGCCTCTCTCTGTACATTGGCTTCCTTTTCTCCCGCTGCAACTTAGTTATCGCCACAGAACGGAGATATAGCTGCTACAGCAATGGGTTCACATCTCTCAGCTTTTCCTCAAGGGAAGAAAGATTTAGTGTTTGAACTCCATCCTCTTCGGGCTCAGCTGTAGGTGGTGACCTTGACTCTGGCCTTGAGGATATGGGCGTTCTAGACGTTCATCCCTGGCAGAAGTTCAATATTCCTTCTCTGTCTTCAGTTTTGTTCTTTGCCCTACTTCAGGGCTGATCTAGCTTGCTAAGGCCTCTGGAGTTTCAGATTGGTGTGGCTTGAGTCACCCATTTGGGGACATGTCACTATGACCAGGGCAGTGTGCTACCATGATTAGCCAAGCTTGGCCAGCGCTATGAACAGACAAGTGGGGTCATGTAAAAGTCTGAATCCCCCCATTGAATCCACAGGAAGTAGAGAGAACAGTTCCCTCAAAGGAAGGGGCTCCTATTCCTAGGAGACAGGAAAACTACCAGGAACAGAAAGAAATAAGTATCCACCATGTCAGGACTTCCCCAAGCCATGTCTAGTTTCCGAGTGCAGACAGAGTATTTTGCTCCAAGGTTCACATTACCACAGCAGCAAAGCTGAAACAACAAAGCAAGCTGTGTTGGCTTGCTTCTCACTGGATTCAAAGTGGTGCGGGTCCCCTAGGACTGCTTGTGGGCCTTAGCAAGCTAGATCAGCACTGAAGTAGGGCAAAGAATAAAACTGAAGACAGAGAAAGAATGTTGAACTTCTGCCGGCAATAAACACTGAGAATGCCCGTATCCTCAAGGCCAGAATCAAGGTCACTGTCTACACCTGAGCCCGCTGAGGATGGAGTAGAATGTCTTATGGGGCTGTGTGTAAAGAGAAGGGGGTGAGTGAGAAAGGACTATGTCAGAAGTATCAGAGACGATGGGGATTGAAGTGGGCAGCACAGTGCAAGTGGTGAATATTAACTCCCTAGCCTCTATTTTAGGAACTTTGGTGGTGCAGTGGTTAAAGCACTCGGCTGTTAACCGAAAGGTCAGCAGTTGGAACCCACCAGCCACCCTGAGGGAGAAAAGACCTGACAATCTGCTCCAGTAAAGATTACAGCCTAGGAAACCCTATGGTAGAATTGTCCCGTTCTACTCTGTCATATAGGGTCACTACGTGTTGGAATTGACTCCATAACACAAAAAAAAACAACAGGCCCAATTTTACCCAAGCATAAGGGAGGCTTTTCCTGTGTCCTTTTTTTGTACTACGAGTTCCGGTGGCAGTGTACCCAGATGCTAACCCAAAGGTTGGAGGATGGAGTTCACCCAGAGGTGCCTCGGAATAAAGGCCTGGCAAACTACTTCAGAAAAATTTGCCGTTGAAAACCGTGGAACACAGCTCTACTCTGATACACATGGGATTGCCATGAGTCAGAAACAACTCAACACGGTTGGATGTTTTGTTCTGTTTTGTTTTTAACTATTCCTCACAATTCCTCATTCACCCTGCCCCACTTTTGGTTTTTTCTTTATCACTTATATCTATTCATCCCCCTATATATTTTACTTGTTTACCTTCTTTACTGTCTGCACCCCCCACTAGATTGTAACCTCCACAGAGGCAGGGCTTTTTGCCTGTTTTATTCACTTCTCAATCCCCTAAAACAGTGCCTGGCATATAATAGGCACTGAATAATGCTTGTGAAATTAATTTGTTGAATGACTGGATTCCCAAGAAAGAGACAGACTCTCAGAAGGGATATCACCATCTGTCAGGGAGAAATTTTTTTTTCCCAGTCCTTACGTTTTCTTCCATGTTCCGGAAGCTAACTAGCATAACACTCCTGGCCCCTTCTCTCCAATTCATGCCTCCTCTGGGAAGGTGGAGTGATGTACTAATTGGCGTGTTTGGGACCAAGAATGGGGTGTGATCACCTCAGGCTCAAGCTGCCCACAGAAAGATGCCCTCTGCTCTACTCAGCTGCTCCCTCCCTTGTGTCCTTCGGGGCAGGCTGTGGTCCAGCACTGCCGAGCTGGAGGCAGGGGCACACCCAGCTAATTTCTGCAGATATACATCCTATTTCCCGGTATCAGCTTTCTCAGCAGTGAAGGCCATATTGTGACCCCAAACTTGCCTAGTTCTTTTGTCTTATCTCTCTATTGGTTCAAAACTATTTCTTGGGCCCTATCAAATTCAAACATCACCTAATTACGGAGTCCCTGGGTAGCGCAAATGGTTAAGCACTTGACTACTAACTGAAAGGATGTTGGTTCAAACCCATCCTGAGGTGCCTCAGAAGACAGGCCTGGAGATCTGCTTCCAAAAGGTCATGGCCTTGAAATCCCTGTGGAGCAGTTCTACTCTGCACACATGGGGTCACCCTGAGCTGGAATTGACTGGATGGCAACTAACAACAATAATGGCATAATTAGTAAAAATGGGCCTGTTCCAAAGTATCATGTGGCCCCACCCATATAATGCCTTGCCACATCGCAGATTCCCTGGGAAACAGACCTGAAGACTGAGATTTGCACTCAAGAGATATTTGTAGGAATGCTGTCAGGAACAAACACCAGTGAGAAAGCGAGGGAAGCAAGTTTGAGCAGAGGGACAAGCTGATGTAGCTGCAGCCAATTATACAGAGAGCTCTGGCACTGGCATGGCCCCGCAGAGCTGTCCTGAATGGGGGCTGGGGCCAGGCCTTGTACCCTGCACCCCATTCTCCCACCAACCAGTCATTGGATACTGGCAGCCTCCTGGGAAGGGGCGTGACATTGGCCAAGGGCAAGTCCCAGGAAAGGACTCAGCTGTGAGCCATTGTAGTCACACTCCGCCTCCTGATGTGGGGTCTGGTGGGCACCTCAGAAACCACTCCACACACCACCCCTCTTGTTATATAATGCTGGATATAACAACAATAAAAATTCCTCTTTTTCCTTGTGAGTGGGAGAAGTAGATTAGCTTAAATGGGGAGGAGGGGTGAGGAGGGGAAAGTTGGCTAAAGGAATGTTTTGAAGAGGTTAGGCCTGTAAAAGGGGAAAAATAGTGACAGAAAAGACCCCCCCACCTCCACCCCCAAATGAGGACACAAGCACTCAGATTCACATGGGTCAAGGAGAATGCTCCCTCCCTCCATACTAGCTCAGTGAGCTCCATTCCCTTGAGCTGAGTTTCTAGATTCTCATCCTCATCTCTGAAGAGGGGTGGAAACAGAAGAATTAGCTGGCTTGTGGGTTCTCCTCGCCCCAGAGAAGATCCAGCTGTCTTCACACATTGCATCAACTGCTATAGCATAGTTTCTCCATTGGATGTGATAAGATTAATACTTTCCTTTGTTTCTTTTTAAGTTTTTGATTCTCCCCTTTTCATACCATCTAAGATTTTATTTTCCTATACGAACACCAGACCTAATGTGTTCCAAGGCTGCCTAATTGAATGCCCAGAGAGTAAACAGCCTTATATCTCCATATATTTGAAAGAGCAGCACATCGGAAACACAAGACTGGGTTCCTGTCCCCACTCCACCCACTCCCCACTCCTTGCTATTGCTGGGTGCCATCAAGTCGATTCCAACTCATAGCAACCCCATGTGACAGAATAGAAGTAACCCATATGGTTTTCTTGGCTGTAATCTTTGCTAAAGTAGATCACCAGGTCTTCCTCCCATGGAGCTGCTGGATGGGTTCGAACCACCAACCTTTCCGTTAGCAGCCAGCAGCCAAGCACTTAGCCATCTGCCCTGCCAGGGCTTCTTCCACCACTCCTTACTGCCTATATAATCTCCAGCAAGTCTATTAACTCCATGGAGCCTCAGTTACCTGGCCCGCCCAATGAGCTTAACACACTCCCTGCCTCTAAGCAGAGAGCTGGACCAGATCAGCCACTTTTATTGATTTAAGTAATAAATTATTTCCCAATGATGAGGTTGCATGGGCCTCTTTTCTTTCAGTTCCACAAAGTACTGACTGGCAATCCCCATTAGACCAGAAGGAGTTTCTTTGTTTTTCTTGCAGACTTCCAAAAGAAAGAGATAATTTCAGTCCACCAGCCACTAGTGAAAGAAATTAGACCCTGGGGGCAAGTCCCTTGGAGACAACTATATACTAGCTGACCTGCCTGTCATTCTTTGGCACAAAAATGCTTACCAAACTTACAGTTTGGTTACTTTTCTGGTGTATGCATTCCTGAGCTGCTATCTTTCCTCTATGACCTGGATGCTGTGCATGAGTTTGTATATGAGAGAGAGAATCATCTCAGCTTTTGGTTGGCTCTCTAGTCTTTCTTGGCCTATGTGTGGCTCTGTGAATCTCCCAGCCAAGGCCTCCTATCATCTTTCTACTTTTCTGGTATAAATTGTCAAAATCAAAGATAAAGAGTACACAATAAGAAATCTAAAAATTGAAAATACTTAATACATAAATCATTAAAGGCAATACTGACTATATATCAATTTGATGTTTGCTTGCAATTTAACTCTTTGGAGAACATAGATTTGAAGATCATATGTATAAACATAGAGCTAATTTTATTGTGACTGTATATTTTCTTGCGATGGTAAAAACTTTTGATGTATGGTAACCAAGTTTACAACATATTAAGTGAAAAAGAAATTTGGCTGATTCAGAGGCTTTTCTTAGAAACTTATATCCCCTCAAAAAAAAAAAAAATTTAACTAGACAAGAGTAACCAAAATGAACTGTGGAGAGAAAAAATATCAAATTCTTTATGTTTTCTAAGCCCTTTGCTTTGTACTTTACATATGTTATCTTATTTAGTCCCCACTATTCGGTTAGGTAAGTATTATTATCTTCATGCTAAAGCTTATACCGTTGTTGTAGTGTGCCAGCGAGTTGATTCCAACTCATAGCAACTCAGACTAGACCTGTTCCATAGGATGTCCTAGGCTGTAATCTTTATGGAAGCAGATTGCCAGATCTTTTCTCCTGCAGAGTGGCTGGTGGGTTCCAACCACCGTCCTTTTGGATGGCAGCCGAGAACTTAACCATTGCACCACGAGGGCTCCTTTAAAGCCTATATTAGGGATGAAATAATTTGTTTCCAGTCCTTCTATTAAGAGATGGAAAAATGGAGTTCAGATCACTACCTGTTGACTTTAAGGGTCATGCTAGCACCTAAATCCTGCCATTGTAATATGAGAGATAGCGTCATAGATTTTTAATAAATGACCATACAGTTATTTTAGTGAAAGCAGAGATTATGATCTTAACCTCAAGGAAGTTGTGACCTCAAGTAACCAAGTATATATCATAAAGTTAAATAACACTCTTCGATAGTGTTTCCCAGCATATGTGATACAACAACAGTCCTCATTAATGCTCCATGTTTTTCAAAAACTGGTTGCAGTGGGCTCCCCCAAAATTCACGTCCACCTGAAACCTCAGAATGTGATTGTTAACACAGTTACTAGCACACTGTTGAATAACAACCAGATTCTGTACAGGTGGAACAGGAGAAGTGCTGATTCGTTGTCTCATGGACAATGAAAAAGCAACCTTCATATAAGACAGTAGTTCTAGGTCTCTGCAGCAGAGACCACATGATCCAGAAGAGTCACCCAGAACCTATACTCACTCATGTCTTCACTTTTAAGGACAGGGCCAGGGGAGTTCCTGTTTTGTTATCTTTCCTGCTTCTTCTGTTTATTATTATGACACCTGGAAGGTGTATGGATGAGGAGGGAAGGAGTTGAGTAAAGCAGATAATAAAAAGATGAGTTAGTTCCAAATCACCGTTTCCAAAGGGGAGAAAAAAGAGAGAATGGTTCTCTGTTCCAGGTAATGTGCTATCATAGGTTGAATTGTCTCCTCAAAAAATATCTATCAACTTGGCTAGGCCATGATTCCCAGTATTGTGTGGTTGTCCACCATTTTGTGATCTGATGTGATTTTCCTGTGTGTTATAAATCCTACCTCTATGATGTTAATGAGGCAGAATTAGAGGCAGTTATGTTAATGAGGCAGTACTCAATCTACAAGATTAGGTTATGTCTTAAGTCAATCTCTTTTGAGATATAAAAGAGAGAAGCTAGCAGAGAGACGTGGGGACCTCATACCACCAAGAAAGCAGCACTAGGAGCAGAGTGAGTCCTTTGACCCAGGGTTCCTATGCAGAGATGCCCCTAGACCAAAGAAAATTGATGACAAGGACCTTCCTCCAGAGCCAACAGAGAAAGAAAGGCTTCCCTTAGAGCTGGTGGCCTGAATTTGGACTTCTAACCTGCTAGACTATGAGAGAATAAATTTCGCTTTATTAAAGCCATCCTTTTGCGGTATTTCTGTTATAGCAGCACTAGATAACTGAGACATGTGTGTATACACAGACTAAAGGAAAGAGAGGTGGCCACTCAGCTCCTGCCTATACCTGCTGGGGCATGGTATAGACAAGCATTTTAAAGGGAAACATCTGATCCCCTCCTGTGTGTAAGTGCTGTAACCACTTGGCAGGGATGGTTGAAGACTGTCTACACTTCTTTATATAAGACAGACAATAGGTTTTACTCCCAGTTCCTTTCCCACAACCCACCTGGCTCTACATAACCTTATCTCAGTCATGCATACTAGCATGGACTCAAAGTTCAAAAGAAATTAGAGCAGAAAGAAAATTCAAGTTGTAGAAAATACAAAGTTTAATGAACATTCACAGTCTTGCCCAGGGAGGATCTGATAATTGGGGCTATTTCATTAGTCTGAGTGTAAGCTTTATATTGGAGAGGCAAGAGCCATTTTCTGGGAAAGTTGAAGGATTTTTATGTTTATAAATAGATTATCAGAGAGCACACTTGTACCAGCAGCACACCTAGGAATTCAGATCCAGTGACACAGCAGCATGTTTGTGGTTAGCCCTGCCTGGCTGTTGCAATACTCCATTAACGTTGTCCTGTTTTACACGTAAATTTTGTTCATGAAAAGATAAAAGGTCAATCAAGACTGTTGCCCTGAGATACCCTTTGTTATGGATTGAATTATGTCCCCAAAAAATGTGTGCCAACTTGGCTAGGCCATTATTTCCAGTATTGTGTGGTTGTCTGCCATTTTGTGATCTGAAATAAGTATCCTATGTGTTATAAATCCTAACCTCTATGATATTAAAGAAGCAGTTATGTTAATGAGGCAGGACTCAATCTACAGGATTGGGTTAAATATTGAATCAATTTCTTTTAAGATATAAAAGAGAGAATCGAACAGAGAGGAGTGGGACCTCATTAGCACCAAGAAAGAAGAGCCAGGAGCAGAGTTCTTCCTTTGGACCCGGTGTCTCTGCACTGAGAAGCTCCTAGACGAGGGGAAGATTGATGACAAGGACTTTGTCCCAAAGTCCACAAAGAAAGAAACCCTTCCCCTGGAGCTGGCACCCTAAATTCAACTTCTAGCCTCCTAAATTGTGACAAAACATATTTCTGTCTGTTCAAGCCATCCACTTGTGGTATTTCTGTTATGCAGCACTAGATAACTAAGATACCCTTTAAACTTGGAACTGAAACCACTCTCGGAGGTCACTTTGCAGTTAAATAACAGATTGGCTCATAAAATAAACAATATCATCTGTGAGTTTTGAGCTCTTTTTAAAAATCATCTATATGAAACCAAATGGTCAACATTTATCCTAAAGCAAAGATGACAAGGTGGCGGGGGCGGGGGGGGGGGGGAAGGGGGAAGTAGCAAGAAAGCTAGATTAATGGAAACAGAACAACTAATGGAAATAATGAGAATGTTGACATCTTGTGAAAAATGTAACCAATGTCACTGAACAGTTTGTATGGAAATTTTTAAATGGGAACCTAATTTGCTGTGTAAACTTTTACCAAAAACACAATAAAATATTATAAATAAATAAAGTTCCATGTAAGCAAAAGAAGGTTTATTCTCAAGAGCAATAAAGAGAAATCATTAACCAAGTAATGTATCCTATTAAAACAAAACAAGTAGGTACATTAACTAAAGAAAAAGTTTGAGTACCACAAGTAGTTCAACTGACAATAACTCTTGAAACCCACATGGCAATTTCAATTTAAAATGGACATTCTGAGGTTTCTCCTCCACTGATTTAATTTAAAATTTAAAAACACAGTAAAAGTTTCCACGGAAAGTGAGAGATGGGATCAGAAATTATATCAGTTAATTTTATCTACTTAAAAAATCAGTAGATAATATTAAGCCATGACATTTAAAGTTTAAAATTTGACATTTCTTTATTGTTCTTCTGTAATCTGATGCTTAGTCAGTTTATGATATGCACAAAACCCATTGCCGTCAAGTCAAATCTGACTCACAGAGACCCTAGAGGACAGAGTAGAACTGTCCCGTAGGGTTTCCAAGGAGTGGCTGGTAGATTCTAACTGCTGACCTTTTGGTTAGCAGCCGAGCTCTTAACCACTGCACTACCAGGGCTCCTGTGATATGTAGAGAATGCATTATAATGCCAAACCAGTACACTCAAGTTTTAAATTAAAGAATCTAATTTAGTCCCTCATATTCTCCACTAGGATGTTTAAATGTTCACTGAATCTCCAAAGAAAATAATGAATGTGTTTGATAGAAATTTGTATATCTAGATCTTAAAGATACTTCAAGTAAATAAAATATTATATTTTTTGTTTGGCAGATAAAAACTAGTTAAGTGATGCTGCCAAAGCTGTTCAATAAAGTTTGGGTAAAAACGGATAAATGCAACGAAAGTAGTCCTGACTTTCATATCCCTGCTCAACTCAATATACTTTCCTTCAGTAGTGGAGTTTGAAGATTAAATTCAAAATGACTAATTTGACTCTATAATTCCATACCTCACAACATAGTTTAAGAAAGTAATTCTAAAAAATAGAAAAAAGCTTCATGCCCAAAGATGTTGACCTCAGCATTAAACTAAACCAATATTGTTGGATATCTAAATATCCAACAATAGCAGAATGGGAATGTGACCTTGAGTATATCAACTCCATGGAGTTACATGTGGCCCTTTTTGTATATCAGAGTCACATTACTCGGATGCACTATGGCCCAGTAAAGGTTGTGGTTTCTGGATCTAGGTCTTCAAAAACCAAAAAAAAACAACCCATTGCCACTGAATCTATTCTGACTCATGGTAGCCCCACATGTTACAGAGTAGAACTGCTCTGTAGGGTTTTCTTGGCTATAATCTTTATGGAAGCAGTTCACCATGCCTTTCTTCCACAGCACCCCTGGGTGGGTTCCAACTGACAACCTTTAGGTTAGTCTAGTTCAAACCATTTGTGCCTCCATGTTTTGAAGGATGTCTTTAAAAAATCAAAGACAGAGGATATCTTTTTTTTTTTTTTTGAGATTGTGAGATCAATATCTATATGATATTATGACATCTATAGTCACTTCTCCCATAAACTTAAAAAATCAGTAGTAACAAGTTAAAAAAAAATTATACTACTCATTAGTTTTGAAAGTACAATCAAATAAAACAAAACAAAAAACTAAACCATTGCTATCGAGTCAATTCGGACTCATGGTGACCCCACGTGTTACAGAGTAGAACTGCTCCATGGTGTTTTCTAAACTGTAATCTTTATAGAAGCAGATTGCAAGGCCTTTCTTCCGTGGCACCACTGGGTGGTTCAAACCACCAACCTTTAGGTTTTCAGTTGAGCACAAATTGTTTACACCACCCAGGGACTCCATGATCAAATAAGTATACATATTTAAGAGAATGCCTGAACATTTTGCCAAAATGTCAGCGTATTATAGACTTGACTGTGTGATTGGCTAGAGTAACAGGACTATGAAAGAAATAGACAGTAAATTCCCTGTTCTCAAGTTGTTGATGCTGTCATTACACTAACAGCCTAGGGGGAAAAAAAACTTCAAAAATGTAAGTTAAATGTACTTTAAAATACAGTATAAATGAAGTACGCAAACACTAAGAGACTTTGACATCAAGGGGATATTCAAAGTCAAGTTGTGCCCATCAGGCCGGCACACGGGGTTTGGAGAACTGGTCAGAACCCTCCCCCCAGCTTGCCAGTGTCTCTGTAAAGTTTTAAGGGGATGAACAAAGTGTAGTCGCTGAACCAGTCAGTGGCATATTTGCTTACTTCATAATCTGCTTCCTACATAAGCTGTTACTGAATGGAAAACAAATGCAAGCCCATCAAGTCTGTGAGCAGATGGTGCTTCTGTACGATGAAGAAAAACGAGGGCGAGAGGGACCGCAAGTTTTTAAAAAGATTCCTCTTCATCCTTCTCCCCTCATCTGCCTGGTCTCCTCCTCAGCCTCCTCCCGTTGGCCCCATCTTTCTCCGCTGCTCCTCCCACCTTTGTTAGCATGAAAGATGTTATCGGTTAGAGAGATTGAAGATGATGCTTAATCCGAAATCCCCTTTGTGCGTTTTAGCAGTGCTCTTGTCTCCCAAAGTGAAATAAAGAGGCGAAGGCAGCTGTAAAATGGCAGTGAGGCCGCACACAAAGAGCACGGGGCATATGGTGACCTTCCTTTCTCTGAGACAGTTGAGCCTCAGTTGTGCTAGAGGGCTGTTCCTAAATATCATGTGGATGCTATTGTTTGTCTGAGGCCCGGGAAAATGTGACCATCTTGCTGAGCTGGAGGGAAGAAGAATCTAAAAAGGATTTATGGAAATGCCTGCAAAATTTGCCAAAATGTCAGTGTTCTGTCAGCTGAATTACATCGGAGGCTGCTCCAACTCAGTGTATGGATTTGAAAATGTATGTGGACTTTCTTATTGTCCTTGGGCCCTTTTTGCCGTGTTTTGCATCAGGGTTCTATGGTGTTAGGGTAAAAACGGTGTGTTGTTATTACAGTGGAAGTGACACACTCAGGTGACAATGACCACACAACCGGATTTTCCAAGGTAGTGCTAGTTTCAAGTATTTTGTTTCTGGGTGTGTACTAGTACATGGAAACCCTAGTGGCATAGTGGTTAAAAGCTCAGCTGGGAACTAAAAGGTCAGCAGTTCAAATCCCCTGGGTGCTCCTTGGAAACCCTATGGGGCAGCTCTACTCTGTCCTGCAGAGTTGCTATGAGTCGGAAGCAACTCAATGGCAGCAGATTTTATTAGTACACATCTACTGGTCAGGTCATATGCCCAGGTTTTTTATTCAGAGAATAAATCACTAATGATCCTTTGTTTATTATGAAACAAATACATAGTAGGCTGGAATGAATATTTATGGAAAGACAAGGAAAGGAAGAAATGAAGGAATGAAGAAAGACATGAATGAATCAATGGAAGGAAGGTAAAGGGGAAGGAAAAAAGACAAAAGGAGAGAGAACCAACAAACTGTACTGAGAGGTGTCAGGAGACTTAGACTTTAGTTCTAACTTTACCATTAACATAGTCATATGACCTTTGGCTAAGAAAAGAAACACTCTGGATGTTTCTTCATCCAGAAAATTCTAAACCAGCCCCCCCTCCAAAAAAGAAAAACCTTGTTGCCTTCAAGTTGATTCCGACTCATGGCAACCCCATGTGTTACAGAGTAGAATTCTGCTCCACGGGGTTTTCAAAGCTGTGATGTTTTGGAAGCAGATCGCCAGACCTTTCTTCCAAGGCTCCTCTGGGTGGGCTCTAACCTCCAACCTTTTGATTAGTATTCGAGCATTTAACTATTTGTGCCACCCAAGGACTCCAGAAAGTGTCTAGACAAACCTAATTTATCTCTCAGATCCATCCAGCTCCAGACATCTATATTCTAATAAAAGAGTGCTTCGTGCAGCATTTTAAAGCTCTTTTTCTTGGTTCCTGGACTGATGACTTAGTTGTGTCTAACTATATTTTTCAACCCTCTAAACCAAAAATGGGCAATAGCACTTAAGTTTGCCTGCCATATGATAGGCAGCAAGCCCAAGGTGGGAAGTCATCGAAAGGATAAACTGTAATGGGGGAAAACACACGCAGAAATAGAATCCTTTAAAAACCCATTGCTGTGGAATCAGTTCTGACTCATAGTGACCCTACAGGACAGGGTAGAACTGCCTCATAGGTTTCCAAGGCTGTAATCTTTATGAAAGCAGACTGCCACATCTTTCTGCCACAGAACAGCTGGTGGGTTGAATCACCAATCTTTCAGTTAGTAGCCAAGCGCTTAACCGCTGTGCCACCAGGGTTTCTTTCGAATCCTTAAGGCCAAATGAATTCCTTTAAGGTGATAAAGAGTATTAGCTTTAGAGTAGAGAGGATAGTAAAGTGCATAGTCAAAAATAAAAGAAAATTCGTATTTCAAATCAATGGTATAAGAATAATATACTAAGTGAGTAGAAAGATGTAAAGTGAAATATGAGAAATTTTGGGTTTGCAAGGGGGCTGTTTTACAATGAAGACAAGACATCTGAATTTCCACCAAAGAAAGAATGCTTTCTAGTTAGCTGCATACACTCAAAATGTGGTCCAAGTTATAGGAAAAGAAATGGGAAGTATTTTTGAAAATAAATTTTATTCTAATATTTAATTTCTCTGGAAAAAGTGCTGTAATCTGAAAAGGGTTCATGGAAATTAGGGGCCCTCAAAGCTGGGCTGAGGGTGAGAAATCCTAGGCAAAGGCCCCTATGCAATGCACTCCACTATGCAAGAGCCAGTAGCTTCTCCCTCAGCACAAGCTAGGTCCCCCAGAGGCTGAAGAAGAGTTCCCAGAGGACTAGGGAAGAGGAGGAAAGGAAGCTGGGGGCATGAGCTCTGCGTCTGCGTAGTTAGGAGATGCGAGGGTGCATCCCCAGGGAGAGCCCCACCGTACCAGTGTACATGCAGCAAACGGTCAATAGCAAGCGTGTCATGTGTGCTAGTGGCTACGTAAGCAACATAATTAACTTTAGAATTAACTCATTTTGTTTTTATCCAACACTTTTTACTGATCAGTTGGTAAACAAATAAGTTTTATATATAAACCATTGCCATCAATTCCAACTCATAGTGACCCTGTAGGACAGAGTAGAACTGCCCATAGGGTTTCTGAGGCTGTAATCTTTATGGAAGCTGACTGCCACATCTTTCTCCACCAAAGCAGCTGGTGGGTTGGAACCACCAACGTTTCAATTAGAAGCTGAGCACTTAACCCACTGCACCATCAGCGATGTTTTTAAGAATCAATAAAAAAGAAAGAGAATCAAAAAGAGAGAGAAGAAGCAGGAGAAGGAGGATGAGGAGGGAAGAACAGAGGGAGAGACGGAGGGAGGGAAAACAATGTGCTACAACTCTTACGTACCCCTATATAAAAATTTTGTATTTTTCTAAGTCCAGGCACAGAGCATGGTCTCTTGCTAAGATCCTAGTTTATGGTCCTGTCCACGAGAGAGAACTGCTAGTCACCAGGACATAATTCTGCACAATTCTTCAGAATCTGTGAGAGTCCTCAAGCAACATTCAAGGTTAAAAACAAAACAACCAAGTTTTTGTTTGACAGTGAACCAAGGAAATGAAACGGTCACTGTCCCACTCTCCACTCCCCACCCTTACCCCCAACCCCCAGGAGCCTCCTCGCCTAGAAAAACTCAAAAAAAGAGAAAACAAAAGTTTTAATACAGGCTACCTACATTACTCCTTGCATAATTATACCAGCTCTGCCATTGATCTAGGTATCCATTCCATCTATAGTAATAAGAACAAGAACAGTAATGGTTATCGCTTACTGGGCACTTACACACGTGTTCTACACACTTTACATATGTTACTTTATTTAATCCCACAGCAACTTTGTTAAGAAGCTACTGAATATTAGTCCTATTTTGCAGATGAGGAAATTGAGACAAGTGAGATTAGGTGACTTGCCCAGGTCACATGACCAGGACTAACCACAGGCATCGGGCTCTAGGGTCTGTCTTCTCGATCCTTGTACCACCTGATGTTCCAGTCTCTTCGTTGGAATCAGAACTACTTGTTTTAGTTTCTCTTCTTATCTTCTTCCTGTTAAGCCACATATAATGCTTCTGCTTTTACTTCTTCAGTGAAGTCTGGAATCAGAATCAGGTAAAAAAAAAAAAAAAGAGTAGTTCTAAGAAATTCAAGTCCGACAAAGCTTTGGAAACATATTTGTTCGTTTTAAAGGATTTTCAGCAAAAATGCTAGTGTTTTTAATCTCTACTCCCATATGTTTAAAATAAAAGGCTTTTAGTGGAGTAAGTCAATTGAACTAACATGCAAAAAAATTTTTTTGATAATGAAAAAGAAAAAGACTTCTGAATGTGACCCGGAGCCATTGTCTTCAAGGAGAATCATAAATAGGACCGCAGATAAAGAAGTTTTAAGAACCCCAAAAAGTTTTTTGAATTTAACTTGAATATTTTTTTACATCTATCTCTAATCAACAGGGATAGCTATTACTAGCATTTTGGAGAATTTCCTCTAGTAAACATCATATTGCTTACATAATTTAATTCTTAGACTGTATGAGAGGCTTAGTTTGGGGTTTTTTGTTTTTTGTTTTTTTGTTTTTTGAGGATTTTTGTGCCTTATAAGAAATAGCCCTGGTAGCCTTGAGGAAAAGTGGTGAGATTAATACGTCAAAGCAAAAACTTCCTTAAAGAAGTTAATTCTGATTCCAGTATAAGTCCATATTTAACGTCTTAGGCTTGGGCCGGGAGGAGGTTAACATTTCTCATCTACAGAATGGGCCTCTACTGCACCAGAACAACTTGTAGGTCAAATAGCTAGATTCTAGTTATTAAAATAAACAAAAATCCAACTAAATAAGAGTTTTGAGATCATGGAAACGAACAAAAGAAACTAACCATCGAAAATGTCTACATTTTAAACTTCTTTTTATTTTATTGTGCTTTAGGTGAAAATTTACAGCACAGATTAGTTTCTCATTCAAAAATGTATATACAGATTATTTTGTGACAGTGGTTGCATGTTTTAAACTTCTAACCAAAATTTTGATCCTATGGAGATACAGCTTCATTCGATCATTTCCTTTCTTGAGTTCCTTTAATGAGCTTGTTTGATATAACCGCTACCAGAATATAGCTCAATGAACTTGCTTAAAACATCTTAAGACGTTTGTTAAATTGAAGTGAAAAGAAAGAGGCCGGTACGGTCTAAAATCCCCCTGTGAAACTCCTTAGTGCATGAAGGGTTCATAGAGAGGATTCCATAAATAACTCTATTCAAGGGCACTCCATTTTTATTGTGTGTCCCCTCTATAGATTGCATATCATTCATTGATTACGACTTACATCATTGAGGTAAATGTACGTGACTTGTTATAATCAGTTTGCATCTTTGTGGGCAGCATATATAATCAAGTGGTTCTTTTTATGTTTTAGTTAAACCAAACCCGCTGCCATCTAGTCAATTCCAACTCACAGCGACCCTACAGGACAGAGGAGAACTGCCCCATAGGGTTTCCAAGGAGCGGCTGGTGGATTCGAACTGCCAACCTTTTGGTTAGCAGCCAAACACTTAACCACTTTACCCTTTTAATCATTTTAAAGTGTACACTTTGGTGGCATTTCGTACATTAATGTGGTACAACCATAACTCTATCTGCTTCCAAAACATTTTCATCATCCCAAAAGCATACCCCATACCCATTAAGCAGTCACTCCTCATTCCCCCTTCCCCCTAGCCCTGGCAATCACCAATGCACTTTCTGTTCCTATGGGTTTACCTATTCTGGATATTTCATAGAAATGGAATCATACAATACGTGACCTTTTATGTCCGGCTTCTTTCACTTGATGGTGTTGTTGTTGGTTGCTGGAGAGTCAGCATAGCATGTGTGAATACTTCATTCCTTTTCATGCTGAAGAATATCCCATTGTATGCGTATACCACATCTTTGTAATCCCTTTATCAGTTGCTGGACTTTTGACTATTGTGAATAGTGCTGCTGTGAACATTCATGTACAAGTTTTTGTTTGAAGACCTATTTCTCTTCTTTTAGGTATATATACTCAGAAGTGGAATCACTGGGTCATATGGTAATTACATGTTTAACTTTTTGAGGAGCTGCCAGAATGTTTTCCACGTTGGCTGTACCATTTTAAATTCCCACCAGCAATGTACAGGGAAACCCAGTGATTCTTAAACCTGTTAGAATCACTGGGTGAGATTTTTCTGTTTGTTTATTTGTTTTGTTGTTTTTTTGTTTGTTTTTAAAATACTTATGCCCAGACCCTACCCCAGATCAATTTCTTCAGAATCTCTGGGTGTGGAAGAGGGGCAATAGTGTATTTTAACCCCCGATGATACCACTGTGCAGTCAGGTTTGTGAAGCACTGGTACAGAAAGCCAGCCCAGACTTTGAGTCAGCAGTGCTGGGTTCAGATAGTGGCCCTTCCCTTTATTCATTGTGCAAATTTGAGTCTCATTACCTTGTCTAGAAAAGAGGGACGGTGTCTTTGTTATCTAGTGCTGCTATAACAGAAATACCACAAATGGATGGTTTTAACAAAGAGAAGTTTATTTCCTTACAGTAAAGTAGGCTAAAAGTCCAAATTCAGGGTGTCAGCTCCAGGGGAAGGCTTTCTCTCTCTGTCATGTCAGCCTTCTCATTAATGTTCCCCTGGACTAGGAGCTTCTCCGTGCAGGGACCCTGGGTCCAAAGGACACACTCTGCTCCTGGCACTGCTTTCTTGGTGGTATGAGGTCCCCCGTCTCTCTGCTCTCTTCTCTTATATCTCAAGAGATTGCCTCAGGACACAATCTAATCTTGTAGACTGAGTCCTGCCTTACTAACACAACTGCCACCCATCCTCCCTCATTAACATCATAGAGGCAGGATTTACAACATATAGGAAAATCACACAATACCAGGAATCATGGCCCAGCCAAACCGATACACACATTTTTGTGGGGGCATAATTCAATCCATGACGGATGGTAATACCTACTTCATAAGGTCATTGTGAGTATCAGATGAGAAAATATGTGGAAAATCCTTAGTAAATAGTAGATACTCATTAAATGCCTGTTTCCTTCCCTTTATATCCTTAATTTTTTTTGTACCCTGAAACAGCTCTAATTTTGCTAAATTATTTCAACTGAGCTCAGCTATCCAATGTCTTTTCATTCTGTTCCAAGGAACTGACCTCTTGAGAGCTGTGAAATCCCTAGCTAAGCAGCTTGTCTTGTGGCATTGTGCAAGAATAAGCAAAGCATGAGCACCATGTTAGGGAGCAAAGGGTTCAAATTCAACAATACTGTCACATACTAGGGGAGTACTGGTGGCATGGTGGTTAAAGCACTCAGCTGCTAACCAAAAAAGCTCAGTGATTTGAACCCACCAGCCGCTCCGCCAGAGAAAGATGTGACAGTCTGCTTCAGTAAAGATTTACAACGTTGGAAACCCTATGAGGCAGTTCTACTCTGTCCTATAGGGTCGCTACGAGTCAGAATCCATCAAAGGCAGCAGATTTGATTGGAATGTTGGTCACATACTGGACCAGGGCAGAATAGAAGGTCTTGAGTCTGATCAGACATAATGTATCAATTCTTCCCCCTTTTAGGAGCCCACTCTTTGAAGCAGCCCAGAGTGGGCCTGAAAATGCTCCTGTTCAATAATTCACTAAGTAATAAGGGTTTCAATTTCTGTTTTCCGTAATTCTGTGCAGTGACAGCATACAACGGGAATCTGATCCAAGGAATGTTCTTTAAAATAAGATATGTAATATGGTCTTAGGTCCACAACATATGTCATCTTAATGACCTTGAAAAACCCCTTGAGCTTTGTCAGGAGAAACAGAGGACAAGGAAGGGAACGTTTTGCAGGTGGGTATTGTTTGATAAGTCAGAGGTTGTGGTTACATCTTGTGGGGTGATTAGTGGGCCTTGCAACAGCAACAGATATACTTTCTTGGTAGCCTGACCTAATGATGTGTGAAGAGGTAAAGAGTGAGGGGACCTGAGGCATGAATGTGCCCTTTTCCTTAAAACAAAACAAAACAAAAGTTGCCATGAAGTACATTCCGACTCATGGATACTCAATGTGTGTTAGAGTAGAAATGTGCTCCCTAGAGTTTTCAGTGGCTGAATTTTTGGAACTAGATAGCCAGGCCTTTCTTCCAAGGTACCTCTGGGTGGACTCAAACGTCCAACTTTTAAGTCGGCAGCCGAGCACATTAACTGTTTGCACCCCCCAGGGACTCTCTGTTCTCCTTAGCAGTGCTCTTTTTCTATCTTCAAGTCTTAAACAATAAGACTTCCTGGCCCACTCAGCATTCTGGAAGGTACTAGGAATTTTGTTGACATTTATGTTCACTTTGGAGTGCTTGGCTGCTAACAGGAAGCTTGGAGGTTCAAGTCCACCCAGAACTGCCTCCAAAGAAAGGCCTGATAACCTACTTCTGAAAAATCAATCTTTGAAAACCCTATGGAGCACAATTCTACTCTGACACACATGGGGTCACCATGCATCAGAATCCACCTCATGGCAATTGGTTATGTTCACTTCAGAAGAGAGAAAGAGCTATTTAAGTTTTTATTATCATATTTCAATGGCATAAATTAAATTCTCTTGTCCTCAGTGTTCATTGTTTTGCCATGAAACAATTTATACAGTCTGGAGTTCACGGTTGGATTTCCACGCGTCAGAAAAGCTCAAAATATATCCTTGGGTCAAAGACAAGAAACTTCAGCGCAAACAGCCATGGCAACTGCATCAAAAGAAGGCCACTGGATTATACTTCAATAAGTCCACATTTCTTGTTACATCTGTGGTGCATTGCAGGACTGAAATCTGTAGCTTTTCAACGTAATATGTGTCTAGATCAAACAGTATTAAATAATCGTTAAAATCTGCTTTGTCCTTCTTGAAGAGCTGCTCATAGCTTCACATTGTGCTAAGTGTATTAATGGAACATTGGATATTATACAAAATGTGAATTGCAACTTTCTTACGTGGTAGACAGTTTACTAAAGTATTATCCAGAACACATGCTATCTGATTTACTAACTTATTATCCATTAAAAAAAATCCTTGGGTAAATAAATGTGTAACTAAAAGAATTGTTACTCTGTATAATCAGATGAATAGATACAAACAGGGAAGATTGCTGTCATTATGTTGTATATTGTGCTAAACAGATGCACATGATTTTTTTCAAATGGTGTGCTGTATCAAACTGCTTCCTTCCGTCTGGGCTTTGCTTTTATCAATAAGATGTTTCACATTTCAAATCAATCGTTGTTCCCTGAGAAGGCCATTCTTCTGCCCTTTTTTCTCCTTCTCCCACCTCCTGCCTCCCCCTGTCCCAAATCTTTCAGCCAACAGGCTTGGCACAGAAGAGAAAAGACTAGAAACACCGAGTGAAGGATGTGTTGCTAAGCACAGGGTCTGCCCTTACCCTAAGGAATAGAGCTTGCCACAGAGCATGTTAGAAACACAACTCAAATCACAGTTGGTGGAAACTGGGTCCTGGGAAATTTGCCAGTGGCCCCAGATAACTGTTCTGAAGAGTAATGGGCTATACTGCATTATCGTCATCTGTGTTTTGGATTCTTCAGTAGATACCCGTCATGGAGCTGCACAGATCCACCACTCCTCACTCACCATTGGCACAGACTTTCTGGGTAATCAATAGGATTTCTAAGAGCAGGCTATAGTCATGGGCAGAGACAATAACTGGCCCTCTCCTCTCATTCCATCCCATCTATCTAACCCATCTGTGCAAGAAACCTTCTTTGGCACCTGCAGTCAGGCAGCATGCAAGAACACGGAGGCGAAAGGTCTCCAAGTAGCTTAGGGTGCAGTAGCAGAGACTTGCCCATCAGACACCAACTGCAGAACAACAAATGGTGGGTCAGAGTCATTTGGAGCACAGAAGAGAGGAACACCTAGCCCAGACTGAGCTAGAATCAAGGAAGAGGGTGACTATTGGACTGAAAGAGGAGGGGATGCCAAAGGTGAATCCAGGGTTTGGGTTTGGCAAAATGGGTCAAAAGTGGTGGCATTTATCAAGATAAACAATCAAGGAGGATACGTTATCTTCCATGTCCTCAGTCTCCCCTAAGGAAAACTTTCCTACCAAATACTCTGCCATGGATTGAATTGTGTCCCCCAAAAATATGTGTCGGCTTGGTTAGGCCGTGATTCCTGGTATTGTGTGGTTTTCCTCCATTTTGTGATTGATGCAATTTTCCTATGTGTTGTAAATCCTAATCTCTGCCTGTGGTTAATGAGGCAAGATTAGATTATGTTGAAGAGGATTAGGGTGGGGTGTAACCCCTTACTCAGGTCACATCCCTGATCCAATGTAAAGGGAGTTTCCTGGAGGTGTGGCCTGTATCACCTTTTGTCTTACAAGAGGTAAAAGGAAAGAGAAGCAAGCAGAGAATTGGGGACTTCATACCACCAACCACCAAGAAAGCAGTGTCGGGAGCAAAGCACGTTCTTTGGACCTGAGCTTCCTGCAGAGAGAAGCTCCTAGACCAAGGGATGATTAATGACAAGGGCCCTCTCCCAGAACAGAGAGAAAAAGCCTTCCCTGAAGCTGGCACCCTGAATTTGGACTTTTAGCCTACTAGACTGTGACAGAATAAACTTTCATTTGTTGAAGCCATCCATTTGTAGTATTTCTGTTATAGCAGCCCTAGATAACCAAGACATACTCTTTAAAAAACAAAATAGAAAGAATGGCTTTATTGAGATATAACTCACTTATCATACCGTCTTTATACCATTCAGAGAGTACAATTCAATGACTCTGGTTCCCAGAGTTGTGTAATCATCACCCCAGTCAATTTTAGAACATTTCCATCATCCCCCAAAAAATCGCACCCCCCCAGCTGTCGTCCCCAATCCCCCCATACACACACATAGCCCAACGCAACAACTAATCTGCTTTCTATCTCTATTGATTTGCCTATTCTGAACTTTCCATATAAATGGAAACATACACTATGTGGGCCTTTTTGACTGGCTTCTTTCGCTTATAATGTTTTCAAGGTTCACTCATGCTGTAGCATGTATTAATACTTCATTTCTTTTTATGACTAAATAACATCCCATTATGTGGATATGGTGAAAGCATACAACCCTGATGCATAGCATTCCTGATTTTAAACCATGCAGTATCCCCTTGTACTGTTTGCACTACTGCCTCTTGGTCTATGTAGAGGTTCTCATGAGCACAATTAAGTGTTCTGGAATTCCCTCAACTTTGCCTGCTGAAAGAGAAGGGAACTTGAAGCACTTACTGATGAAGATCAAAGATTAGAGACTTTAGTATGGATTACACCTGGACATAAAGAAAACAAAACATCATGATAAACAGAGAAAATATTGAAGTTGTCAAAGATGTCATTTTACTTGGATCCACAATTCATGAACATGGAAGCAGCAGTCAAGAAATCAAACAAAATATTGCATCCCGCAAATCTGCCGCAAAAGACCTCTTTAAAAATCTTAAAAAGCGAAGATGTCTCTTTGAGGACTGAGCTGCGCCTAACCCAAGCCATGGTATTTTCAATCGCCTCATATGCATGTGAAAGCTGGACAATGAATAAGGAAGACCAAAGAATTGATGCCTTTGAATTATGATGTTGGCGAAGAATATTGAATATACCTTGGACTGCCAGAAGAATGGGAGCCCTGGTGGCACAGTGGTTAAGTGCTTGGCTGCTAACCAAAATGTTGGCAGTTTGAATCCACCAGCTGCTCCTTGGAAACCCTATAGAGTAGTTATACTTTGTCCTATAGGGTCCCTATAAGTCGGAATCGACTTGATGGCAACGGGTTTGGGTTTGGTTTTTTTGCCAGAAGAACAAACAGATCTGTCTTGGAGTACAGCCAGAATGGTCCTTAGAAGCAAGGATGGTGAGACTTTGTCTCACATACTTTGGACACGTTATCAGGAGGGACCAGTCCCTCGAGAAAGACGTCTTGCTTGGTAAAGTAGAGGGTCAGCAAAAGAGAGGAAGACCCTCAACAAGATAGATTGACACAGTGGCTGCAACAATGGGCTCAAACATAGCAATGATTGTGAGGATGGCACGGGACTGGGCAGTGTTTTGTTCTGTGGTACATAGGGTCACTGTGAGTCGGAACCGACTCAACGGCACCTGAAAACAATAACATGTGGATATACCACACTGTATTTATCCATTCAACAGTTGATGGGTGTTTGGGTTGTTAAGACACTCTTGCAGAGAAGCAGCCCAGGGATGCTACCCTTGGCCACAGTTGACTGGATCTCATCAGCAGACACTTGACCCACGGGAGCTAATGCATAGGCTGGTCAACAATCAGTGAGGTGTCCTGGAAAGAAAATATGTGCTGGGCAATCAGATTCTCTCAAATTTGAGCTACAGAATATACTGACAGAATGAGGCAATAGTCAGTGAGAGCTAAAGCTGGCAGAATGCACTGAGACGCCACATGTAGAGTTGGACTGTGAGGGGGCAAGGCAAGTTGAAGTTACGAAGAAGCAGAAACTATGAGAAAGATGAAGAAGAGGAAGCTACAAGTTAGCAGGAGCTATGAGCTAAAGAAAAGATACACAGCATACAGGGTGGACTAACCAGTCAATAGCAAGTAGAAAGTGGGGTATAACCTGGAGGATAGCTGAGTAAGTTTAGCAAACTGAAGGTATACCAACTTCTGCTGTTAACAGTCAAAAAGCTGCTCTGGATTCTAGCAGCTTTCCTACCCCAGTTAATGGGAGTCCCAGATATGTTATGTTTCCACTTTTTCTGATCCACTATGAATTCTCTTCTCCTGAGCCCTGGTTTGTGTGTTTGTGTGTGTGTGTGTGTGTGTTTCAGCATTTTGTTTGCTTATTTTTAATATATCTATATCTATAGATATATTATACAGGTAGATAGATTGTTGATAGATAGGATAGATAGAGAGGCAGGCAGGCAGGCAGACAGACAGACAGGCAGGCATGCAGAAAGACAGACAGTGAGAGACAGAGAGAGATAGGTAGAGAGACAGACAGACAGATAGATAGATAGAAGGAAATATATTTTAAGGATTTCACTCACGTGATTGTGGGGGCTGTCCAAAATCCATAGGGCAAGTGGTAGGCTAGAAACTCTGGCAGTCTTGAGGCAAAATCCTTGTTCTCCAGGAAACCTCAGTTTTTGCTCCTCATGCCTTCAACTGATTGGATAAGGCCCATCCACATTATCAAGGGTAGTCTACTTTACATACAGTTAACTGATTATAAATATTAATCACATCTACAAAATTCCTTCACAGCAAAACTTAGACTAGTGTTTCACCAAACAAGTGGGCACCATAGCCTAGCCAAGTTAACACATAAAATTAACCATCACAAACTTCTCAACGACCAGCGAGGGATATGTGACTAATCACAGGCTTAAAACAGACAAAACATGGTTTTCAACCCGAAAAGCACCAGTTAGTGATTGTGAAACCCTGATCTAAGCTCCAGTTTCCTCTTTGTAGAACGTGATCTTCATACGTGCCTCACAGGGCTGTTGTGAGTATTCAGTGAGATCATATACACAGAATTCCTTACACACAGTAAGCAGTAAATATATGGGAGACGTTATTGTCATTATCACTGTTATCAGCTTGCTTGTGGGGGACAGACCTGGATTCAGTCTCAGGTTTTCAGACTGAATACTTTTTCCACTGCACGACAGTCTAGCAGGTGAAGGGATATGTACACCAGTAACCACAACACAAGGCAAAGCACAAGCGGAGGCAGGCAGGGGGGCGACGGGGAGTCAGAAGAACCTGGTTCCAACCTGCCACTTCTTCCTCACTCTTCGTGCAAGTCATCTGACAGCTCTGCCTCTCCACTGCTCCCCACCTTCACATGGTTTTATGGCTCAACTGACACGGTGTGAGAAAGCATTTTGTGGGCTGTACACACACTGTGCAAAGGGGTGAGGGGACTGGAAAAGATCAGTCAAGTTAGGCTTTGTGAAGGAGCTTTTGGATATTCACAGTTAACTTTTATATCAAGTACACATCTGGTCCCTGGGTGGTACAAACAGTCAGCGGCTTCAGCTGTTAACAGAAAGATTGGCAGTTTGAGTCCACCCACAGGCACCTTGGAAGAAAGGCCTGGAGATCTACTTCTGAAAAATCAGCCATTGAAAACCCTATGGAGCACAGTTCTACTCTGGCATACATGGAGTCACCATGAATTGGAGTCTACTTGACAGCAACGGCTTACACATCTGGGAGAGGTCTCACTGTAAACACTTATCCACCCCCACCTTCCTTAGGCAATAATCTCATAGCATGGAACACAGGCGAGGTGGGGGTAAAGGTTCCAGAAGGTTGTGGGAGGACGTAAGAGAGCAGAGACAAAAGTCCACAGCCACACGCTCATCTCCCCGGGGGCCTCCCTGAAGGAGGCCAGACACCACAGCTCACAAATTCTCTCCTGGGCCACCTGGGGTGTTGGGGCCATCTGTGGCTACATTTAACTGACTGAGGCCCTCATAATTAGCCACAAACTAGTAAAACAGAAAAGCCAGGGAAAAGACCACATCAGTGGAAGCTGCCTTTGGAGATGAATTCAGACCACCCAGAAATGCACTTAATCTGTTGACTTCAGCAGATCTTAATGTACAACATTATCAATAACAAATAGTAAACCCTCTAACTCTGAAACAAACTGCAACCAACTGAAACGAAGAGAGTAGACGTTACAGAGCATCACAGGGCACATCTGCACGACACTGTTGGCTCAAAAACACTTTTTATTACTCCCTGTTCAGAGACCTGTTGCCCAAAAGATTCCCCAGACTTTATTGCTGTATGCTCTGATTGGTGGATTGTATTTACGGAGACACAAAAGATGAGGAAAATATTGTTAGGATGTAGCCCCTGCTCTCATGAAGGTTACATCCTAGTTAAGGGTTTATATCACTGAGCTCTGAATTGGGTGGCCCCAATTGTAAGAATTCAGAATTTGGCAGATATCAGTGAAGGCTGGGAATATCAGGGGAGGCTCCCTAGAGGAGCCCGAACTTGAGTCAACGCTTGGGGGCCACACAAGAGAAGGAAAGAGAGAACTTTTCACTTGATGGGAATAAGCCACTGGCACATAGTAGGTGGTCAATCAATATCTGTTAGATAATTGCTGTTGAACAAGGGCAGGCAGACGGCACAAGCAAGGGGAATGACCAGTAGTGTCCTACTGCAAATCCACGTTTCCCTCTCTTCCTTCTGATACACCTGCTCAACATCCTCAAGAACGGGCATTCAAGGTAATCCCATATCCTGCTGCCATTTCCACTCCTAAGTGAAGAAGAGGCAGGAATTTGGGAAAGAACAGAAATGCCCTTTCAGCACAGAGTGCTGATGGACGTTTTACAACTTGTGCCAACCATCTTGTTGATGTCCGTCCTTAACTGCCACCACCACGCCGTCTGATTCATGCTGCTCTTCAGAGGATCCTATCGTAAGTCCTTGCATTCTGTGGGATCCCTGTGACAGGTATAGACAAATGTCCTCAACTACTGAAATTCATTCATTACAAGGATTAAAACAAAACAAGAAAACCCTTACCATCAGTCTCACGCAAGAAAAAGCGACGAAAACAACCCATGTAGCCATGCCACAGATTAAGCAAAAAGGACAGGTAAAGACATACGTGTAGCCACAGGACTGCTATGGTTTTTGATTTATGAACCATATACAAAAAGAGAGAAATATTTCTTCCTCTTGTGTGATACGATTTTCTCCGTTTTTTGATTCTTTAAAACAGCCGATAAAAGTTGCCAACCCATAAATGTGTGATCAGTTTCTTCCGGTGAGAACCACAGCTTTAAGCAACTCTGAATCTGTTCAAACATTGCCGTTTCTCTTCCAGCTGGGAGCCAGGTAGATGCTTAAAGCTGGAGGAACCATCATTTTAGAGAAGAAGAAACTGAGGCCCTGAGCAGCTAGGTGACGTGTCACAAATCATAGCAACAGTTAGCTTCAGAGCCAATCTACAGAAATGTACAGATTTCTTCACTCCTGAAACTTTGGTTTTTCATCCGTACTCAGTATTTCTCAAAGTGTCTTCCACAGAACACAAGTACTTGGAGTATAGGTGCTCTGTAGAGAGAAAAAAACATTTTATGGTCAAATAAGTCTTGGAAATGTGGGAACAAACAAAAGTTAAATGTGTTTTGTTTTGTTTTAGTAACTATAAAACTTCTTGGGTCTTTAACCAGATTTCTTTCCAAGAAAGCTGTGGGGTAGAATTGGGGTGCGGCTGGAATATGCACAGATAGTGTATACAGCCATCTCAGAGTTATTTGCCCATAGAAGCTTCACACCCTCTAAAATACCTAGGAGCCGCTAGGGACAGCACCTTTCCACACAGCACAGCTTGGGAAATGCTGCCCAAGCCACACTGCTTCTCTGATATTCCACGGGTTGGGATGGTTTTAAACCATTTGCCTGAGTGTTGTGGGCTTCCTGCTCTTTGCAGCACAGGGTAGCGCCTGAGCCAAGTATAGACGACACGAAGTCTCTCAGCATTGAAACATTTCCAGCTCAGGGATTCTATTTCATCTTCCCAGAAACCCAGAGTGTGGTCAGCAAAGAACCAGTCAGGACCCAGAGCTGATTGACCGTGTCGGGAACGGGGTCCAGCCCAGCCACAGGCAGCTTTATAACCTGGGGTGTAGTTTACCCACTAGCTCTATTTTCCCACATTTCGCATCAGAGTGCAGTGTCTGATAGAGAAACAGAGTTGTGCCCAGGAGCAGAAAAGAAAAAAGAAGGGGAAGAAGGGGCTTTAATTCCCATCACTGACTTTCTCTTTGCTGCCTTTGGAAGACTTAGGTCACCAGCTCCTAAAATGTCTCTTGTATTCTACCAGGTAGTCAGTTCTGTTTCTATAAAGGTGTTAACTGCTTTCCTTGTCCAGGACCGAGATCTCTATTTTCTGGTTCAGCGACATCACCTATGGGTCTTGTCACCGACCTCTGTGACCAGAGAATGCTGAACTGTTTGGAAAGGTCTAGACCTGGTAAATAGCTTCCTCAGTGATCAGTAGCAGGTTTCCAGAGTTAGAGCTCCCCCTGCTGGATTCGGAAGCACTTGGTAACGCTGCCCAGATTTATCTGATTCCTGTGAGAATAGACGAAGCCCTGGGTGAGCTTTCAGCCAGCCAGTTTATTCTACAATGGCTTTCCCCCAAGGACTTGAGCTGACATCAGTGTTCAGCCATTTGCCATCCTTACTTCCCCTTGCTATTTCCTTTTTACCAAAGAATATTTCAGTTTTCCCAGCCCAGATCTAACTGGACTCTCCTGTGTTGGGAGTTCAAATTTGGAGGATTTTCCAAATTAAAACCAGGAGGTCTTTGTAGGGCAAGTTTCTCGCTAGTAAACTTAAACGTTTCTCCAGTATTGACCCTTTGCACTTCTATCTAGATGGGAGAGAGAAGAAGAAAAGCCCTGCTTTAAGCTACTATGGGGAAAAGACAGGTCTAAAAAAAATGTTTTCCTTAATTGGGATCCAGTGGGTAGAAGGTGGAAAAATACCCCAAGAAAGTTCCCCTTTGGAGTTAGGCCGACAGTGAAGACATTGGAAATCTGGTTTCACTCTGCTCTGATTGCTAAGCCTTTCCCTGTTATAAGATCCTGTGGTTTCTGCCGAGTTTCCAGCTTCATCTTCAGAGACCAGGCTCTCCAGGATCTCTGGGTGCTGAGTAATTTCATGTCCCTCCAGTTGAGAAATTCTCTCTTGGTAAAGCCTTAATAGACGTGATGCTATTTGAAACTGAGAACCCTGAATATTTTTTATTTTCCAAAGGGTAAAATGAAGGGAAAGAAGAAAAAGAGAATGGAGACGATCTGCAACAGATCTCTGACTTTATCATGAGGGGCAGGGGCAAGGCTTTCTGCTGGTGTTTTCAATCAGATGACGACTCTTTATGACCCATCGGCACAACACTTGAAGGCTCTTTATGACCTTAGAATTGGAGGGCTCCTGTGCTGTGTTTCCTTCCTCTAAAGGTGGAATGTGTACTCACGTTTGGGCTCATTGAAAATAAGAAGGGAAAAGACATCAAATGCAAAAGCCTAAATAAAGGCATACCCCCTTCAACCCAGTGAATAATTATTCAGATTTACAAAAATGAATAATAAGGGAGCAAATCTTCATTTTACAGAAGGATGCACCATGAGATTCCTTTACATTCCAAGTTCCACTGATGCATAAAACATATGATTAGATTTACAAAAAGTTGATTTACACAGTTTTTTTTTGGGAAAACATCTTTGCAGAAAGATTAGGGGTGATTAGATGCAAGAGGAGCTCTTCAGGGAAGGGAAAACAAATGAATTCAGCTAACAGGAGATGGTAGAGTTAATAACCAAAAGCTCTTCATGCCATTTGGGAGAGTTGATTTCAATTTTGTGGAGTTCTTGGTGATTTCTTTAAAAAAAAAAACCCCAAACCCATTGCCGTCGAGTCAATTTCGACTCATACTCAACTCAAGTGACAGGGATGGGAACAGACTCATCTAATGTCTAATGGACTGCCTCCCACTGGGTGGTGGTCAACTCTTTCTGAACTCTTACGAGTTCTAGAAAAGAGCCAGCCAGTCTGAATGTGGCAGCTGGGAAATGGTGAAGTCTGCCCCCTGTGGGGCAAAGGAAACCTGCACATTGTCCCTGCAAGACTAACATAGTCCCTTCTCCTTCTGACACTTGTCCCTCAGTCACAGGGAGGCAAAACAGTGTCAGAAAAAAGAGAGAGAGAGAAACCTAGTGGAGTCAAGCGTTTGTCTGAGGCTACAAGAAGAAATCTATTATTCTAAATTATTAAACTTGTTCCTCGGAGGTCTAAAAAGACTCAGAGCCTGCAGAATAGAGCTGGTTTTTCTTGCTGCAATTTCCGTTATCACCTCAAACCTGTCTTCACATGAAGCCCTGTGTATAAAGGACACACAAATATGGCCACAGAGACAACGTGCAGGGTGATCTCTCCCGACTGGCCAGAATCCATTTCACTTTTAAATTCAGACTCAGGATAATTAGTCATTCTAACCTTAAAAAAAAAGAAGACTCAGTTCACACATTCTCTTTTCTAGTAAAGAAATACTACCCTGCCCATTCTGAAATGTCCAGGAATTTCTGTCATATTGTGGTCAAATCTCTGGTTTGTTTTCAGTTTTCTGATCTGTGAGAGAAGGAGCCGAGAGAACTCATATCCAGGTTCCTTTCTCACCATTTTCTCTCCCTACAGCAGCACTTCAGAATGGCTTTAGGATGGTTGGGGAAGAGGAGTCACTCTCTCTGTCCCTCATAGACTCAAAGCCTCAATAATGTTAAGAACCAGTGCGGACGTCCACTTTCTGCAATGGTGCCAATATTTATTTATGATTTTGTGCCTGTTGTGGTGATGCAGAACATTCCCAGCTCATGAATATTTGATACTGAATTAAACAATTTGTCATTCTATTACATAAAAAACACAATTTAGTTCAGAGCGAACCATTTGAAAGAGAACTCATTATGATACCACGATTTTTATTTTATTTTATTGTAGTGTTTTGATTATTAAACAGACAATGCATGTCTTTCTCACTCTCTTTTTAAAATTTTTTTTTTTTTTTTTTGCCTAAAAGATAAAACCCTGCCTTTTACTTTGCAAACTGCATTACTTGTTTTCACTTAAATAAGAGAAAGCATTTTTTCTGAAATATTTAATTGTTTAATTTGGAACAAATGGAATAATAATGTTTTGCCATAAAACAGTACTTCAAAAATTAAGAGAGGGAACATGTCCGATGCTTTAAAAAAAAAAAAAAGACCATGTTTATATTTAATAGCAATTCAGTTAAAAGATGGCAAGAAAATTGTCAGCAGCCCAGTTAGCATGTTTGTCAATGAAGAATCTGTAATCATGTTCTGTGCAAGTTGCTATAATGATATGGATTCATCTAGTCAGGCACAGGCACGTTATAAGTGTTGGGTCATTATCAACGGGACCGCTACAACAGAATCATTGGCTTGTACATCTGATCAGAGCACCCACTGAGAGCAATGGTGAAAATAACTAAGGTTGGGTTTACAGAGCTGGATAGGCAATGGGGTCTTACCTTCCCCATCTGTTTTGTGGTTGCTTCTAATTTCGATTTCCAGAGCTGACCCAAGTGCAGGGATTAAAGATGGCCCCAGGAGGGCCTGACCTGTGCACCTTGTACCCTAAGGCAGAGATTGAATTCTTGACAGTGGCATTGGGCAGCCTGCTCGGAGCCTAAACGCCCATTGCTGGTGGCAGTTAGCAAATACTCATACACGCACAGAGGGAAGGTTCATAATACCAGAGATGGAAAATTGTTCACAAAAGTGGCAAAAGCGTGTGTGCTCCTCTGTATGGTCATCGATTTCACTTTATGTAGCTATTTTCTTGTTTGATTTTTCTTTTCCCCTTAATTTGACCAAAGTAAAGCAGGAAATGGCTTTACAGATTAAAAAAAAAAAAAAATGTAGCCAATAAGGCAAATCAAACTCCATAAACCACACTTTGAAATCATAAAAGATTTTTTCCTTTATTTTGAATAATGTTCAAGGTTTAGCCATGTGGGAAATTTTGTTTAAGTTAGAGAGCCATGTCAATGTCAGTTGTAACTATCCCAAAATATTTCCATTTTTTCAGTTTCCTCCCTAGAAGAATATTTTTTGTTTCTTAACAAGAGTCAGATTGCTTTATAAAGGTGCACGGTAATGTTCCTCATGCCCAATATTTACTGGTTCACACTCTAATACTGAACATGGCTTTTTTTATTTTCATCCAAATGCTTCATTTGGTATATAATTTAGATAAAATTGTATTCAGATATAACTAGGAAAAATAGCCTCCTGCATTCTAGTTTTCTGTATAGAATACCAAAAATACTCAGAGTTCCTCTCTTGTCTTTTACACATGATGATTCTACTACATGATACTCTGTAAAAACCACCAAAAGCATGTGCTCTATATCTCACATTACCCCTTACAATAGCAGACAACTCTCTGCTAAGCTTTCAAGAATATGGAAGAAAAGCAATACTAATCAAATTATGCATTTTCTTCAACAATTTAAGTTATGATTATTTTTCCATGATTAACTTTGTGCAGTAATCTCCTGTGTGCATCTGAGTAGATCAAACATGTGTTCAGATCATCACAATTTGTGTCTTAATATTAACCCATTTAATAATGCCCCTTATTGACAAACAGGCAACTAATTCTAAAATAGATAGTATTTTTTAAAGATTTATAGCAAAAAAAAAAAAAAAAAAAGCTGTCATCACCAAGTTGGTTGCTTGGTTGCTTAGTCGGTTTTGACAATCTGAGGACCCAGTGTCCTCATTTGTAAAATAAGGAGGTTGGGTTACATGATCTCTAGACTTCTTTCCGCAATAAAATTTTGTGTTTCAATTTAAGGATTGGTTTATACAACAAAAGGAGCCCTGGTGGTGCAGCGGTTAAGTGCTCAGCTGCTAACCAAAAGGTCAGCAGTTCGAACCCACCAACTGCTCTGTGGGAAAAAAATATTGCAGTCTGTTTCTGTAAAGATTAGTTTGGGAACTCTGTGGGGCAGTTCTACTATGTCCTATAGGGGCGCGGTAAGTGGGAATCAACTTGATGTGGCAAAGTGCTCTTTTTTTTTGGTTTATACAACACAGCTTGCCTTTTAGGGGGTAAAATGATTTAAGCTAACTCCTCTGTGTGGTCTCATCAGCCACCTGGTGTTACTGTCAGATCACGTGGTGGACGTCACTGACCTTGGAAAATTTCGGCAGGACTTTCTGTCCTCTGGGTTTTGCAGTTGTTATTGCTGTTGTTTATTTATTTGTTTTGGTTGTTGCTGTTTTTTGCTCAAGTAATCTGATTTCTTTCCTTGTCCTTCTTTTGTTGTTGTTATGAATATTAAACCCGTTGCTGACAAGTCGATTTCAACTCATAGCACCCCCATAGGACAGAGTAGAACTGCCCCTTATTGATGTTAGTTGCCATCTAATAGCTTCTGACTCACGGCTACCCCACGTATGTCAGAGTAGAACTGTTCCGTAGGGTTTTCAAGGCTGTAACCTTTTGGAAGCATATCACCAGCCCTGTCTTCCAGGGTGCCTCTGGGTGGGGTTAGACTCTTTCAGCTAGTAGTCCAGCACTTAATCTTTTGCACCACCTAGTGACTCCTTGTTCTTCTTATTGTTTGTTTTCTTTCTCTCTGCATCTCTCTCCCTCCTGTTTTCTCCCCTCGCACATACACACACGATCTCTCTCTTTTCCTTCAAATATCCCTGATTTGTCATCCTGTAATTTTGCTTGCTTGCTTGCTTGCCTCCCATCTTCTCTCCAGTCCTTAATCCATTACAAAAATTTCCTTCTCTAATTTTCAACCACTTGTTTCTAAATCACTTTAGATGTAGGGCTTCTTGTAAATTTCCTGATTTGCCTCAAGACTTCTTAGGGTTAGATGGTTCCATAATCTATAATGGAATCAGGAGGTTGCTTAGGGTAGAAAAGGTAGGGTTGGGTTTTTTTAAAAGAATGTGATTGTCCATGGTCACGAAGAGGGGGAAAATCTAGAGAAGACAGGAAGATATCATGGAGATGTGGGTTCTCTGGGGACTCAGATGGGTCCAAGAGAGCTTCAAAATGTAAATACTGGCCCCAGGTAGAGGGAGCCCAGCATCTCTCATGGAAGTCACCTAAATCTGGATGGACCCAGAACACTATCTTGCTTCCTCTATGGACTGGCTGAAGTCTTCACAATGTGTTTGAAGGCACCAAATTAGTGACTGGCATAACCTGATCTTGCCATTTACATTGACCAACAAAGACACACCAATGGAGCTCATCTTTTTGTTCATTGTAGCCCTCCCATCACCAACGGAAGTGAGTGAAAGGATTACCAGACAGACCTAACCAGCCTTCCTTAAGGAAACAGCTTTAGATGAAATGCAAGCCACAAGAGATTAGAAATTAACCACACCAGGGGAGGCGGGGTCAAGATGGCAGAGTAGTCAGACAGCTTCCTATGTCCCTCTTACAACAAAGACCTGAAAAAACAAGTGATTTGATTGTATATGAATATCTACGAGCCCTGAACAAGGCAAAGTTGAGGAATCCGACTGAGTGGAGGCAGGAGAGAGAGACAGTTCAGAAGCAGCAAGGAGTTCACTGACCTGACCCAGGGGGAGCCACAGCCCTTCAGCCCAGATAGGCTCGGGTTGTGCAGAGAAACGGGCATACAGCTCCGCTCGCTCGCTCACTCAGGAGGCAATTTAAACATCAAGAGTGATCCGGAAGCAGAGATTCTCCTTGGACACTCCAAACCAGTGAAAAGCAGCACCCAAGTGGCTAAAGATAAGTACATGCGTGTGTGTCCTTTCATGGGGATTTAACAAAAAAACTCATTTGGGAAACATCTCTCTCTCATTTACCTCCTCCCTCCCCCTCTGCACCAGGTCCGGCAGGCTTCAACAATTGCTGAGTCCCCCAGGGCCGGAAGTAGATCCCATAAGGCACCCTGACCCATTCTCCTGGCCTTGGAGAGGGAACAAACTAACAAACAGGGAAAAAATAAGCTACTGGCTCCCCTAAGCCAGGAACTCAGGATTGGCACTGCTCCTTTGCCTAGGCACAGGCTTAAGGGGTCTGCAGACTTTGAGTGTCTTGCACCCCTGTATAGAGTTGTGTGGACCCATCTCAACAGCGTAAGCCCTCACTACCACAGTACAACAGGGTAAACACCTGAAGTCTAACTTCAACTGTTTCAGCTGTGAAGTGGCAGATTGTGACACTTGACATCGCTCTGCCTTTTAAATAGGAGCCTTACCTGTGCACATTAGGGGCTTGAGGACCAGTGGCTCCACCCACACCACCTAGCCACCTGCTATAGGGGTCCAAGAATAAGTGGTGCCCCCCAGTCCTTACAGCCAACAGAGTAGGGTGCTCATAGTCTGGCTGCAAAACTCACCTACTTACTCTCTCTAGGGAACAGGGACACACTTTCCTTTCAGACACTCAGGGGCAGCCATCAGCCCCCTGCCTTGCTCAGGGCATGACCCCCTACTGCAGCTAGATACCTGTGCCCACACCGATCACCCACGCCTCTCTAAGACTGTAGGTGAGAACCTGCACCACACACTTGGTGACTGACTGCCTGGACACCTGAGCTGAATCCATACAGGAAAATTTAACAGGCTCCTGGGTACACATACTTAGTTACAGACCTAACTACCTAGTGACAAGATGTTAGGCCTTCAAAGGCGCCAATAATCAAACTAGTGCACCTGAGCAGCCTATTTAGGCATATCAAAACAAAACAAAACAAGAAGCTAGGACACAGTAAGCAAACATAAAATAAATAAATATAATACCTTACTGATGGTTTGGAGACAACAGTCAATATCAAATCACATAAAGACACAGTCCATGATGGCTTCAGCAAGCTCCCAAAATAAAGAATCAATAAATTTTCTGGAGGAAGAGAATTTCTTGGAATTACCAGAGGCAGAATATAAGATTAATACACAGAACTCTTCAAGAAATTAGAAAGGAAATTCTACAAAATACAGAGAAATCCAAAGAACACACAGACAAAGCAGTAGCAGAACTTAAACAATTTATTCAAGAGCATAATGGCAAATTTAATAGACTGCAAGAATCTACAGAGAGACAGCAATCAGAACTCCAGAAGATTAACAATAAAATTTCAGAATTAGACAACTCAATAGAAAGTCATAGGAGCAGAATTGAAGCAGCAGAAGTCAGAATTAGTGACATTGAAGATAAAGCACTTGACACCAATTTATTTGAGGAAAAATCAAATAAAAAAATTAAAAAGAATGAAGAAACTCCAAGAGTTACGTGGGGCTCTATCAAGAGAAATAACCTATGAGTGATTGGAGTACCAGAAAAGGGGAGCATAACAGAAAATACAAAGAGAATTGCTGAAGATTTGTTGTCAGAAAACTTCCCTGAGATCATGAAAGATGAGAAGATATCTATCCAAGAGGCTCATCGAACCCCAATAAGGTAGATCCCAAAAGAAAGTCACCAAGACATATTATAATCAAACTTGCCAAAACCAAAGATAAAGAGAGAATTTTAAGAGCAGCTAGGGATAATTGAAAAGTCCTTTACAAAGGAGAGTCAATTAGAATAAGCTCGGACTACTCAGCAGAAACCATGCAGGCAAGAAGGCAATGGGATGACATATATAAAGCCTTCAAGGAAAAAAATTGCCAGCCAAGAATTACATACCCAGGAAAACTGTCTCAAATATGCTGGCGAAATTAGGGCATTCCCAGATAAACAGAAGTTTAGGGAATTTGCAAAAACCAAACCAAAATTACAAGAAATACTAAAGGGAGTCCTCCAGTTAGAGAATCAATAACATCAGATAACAACAGAAGACTAGAACACAGGACAGAGCAACCAGATATTGACTCAGATAGGAAAGTCACAATAATACATCAAAGCTAAAACATTGAAAATAGGGAAACAGAGATATCAATATGTAAAAAATGATAATATTAAAACAAAAAAGAGAGACTTAAAAAACAAAGACACAGATTTTTCATATGGAGGGGAAGTCAAGGCAATATAAAGAAATAAAAGACTGGTATAAACTTAGAAAAATAGGGGTAAATGTTAAGGGTAACCACAAAGGAAACTAACAATCTTACAAGTCAAACTAAGAAACTAGAAAAATATAAAGACTCTGCAAACACAAAATCAATAACAATGAAAAAGATGAAAAGAAAATACATAAAGAAAAACGACTCAGCACAGAAAATTAAGTGGAACAAAGAAACTGTGAAAAACATACACAAAAAAGACATCAAAATGACAGCACTAAACTCATACCTATCAATAATTACACTGAATGTAAATGAACTAAATGCACCAATAAAGAGACACAGCGTGGCAGATTGGATAAAAAAGCACGATCTGTCTATATGCTGCTTACAAGAGACACACCTTAGACTCAAAGACACAAACAGGCTAAAACTCAAAGGATGGAAAAAAATATATCAAGCAAACAACACTCAAAAAAGAGCAGGAATGGCAATATTAATCTCTGACAAAATAGGTTTTAAAGTAAAATCCACCACAAAGGATAATGAAGGACACTATATAATGATTAAAGGGTCAATACACCAGGAGGACATAACTTTAATAAGTATTTACTCACCCAATGACAGGGCTCCAAAATACATAAACTCTAATAGCACTGAAAAGAGAGATGGAGAGCTTCACAACAGTAGTAGGAGACTTCAACACACCACTTTCGATGAAGGACAGAACATCCAGAAAGAAGCTCAACAAAGACAGGAAGAGCTAAATGCTAAAATCAACCAACTTGATCTCATAGACATATACTGAACACTCCACCCAACAGCAGCCAAGTATACCTTCTTTTCCAATGCACATGGAACGTTCTTCAGAATAGACCATGTATTAGGCCATAAAGCAAGCCTTAACAAAATCCAAAGCATCAAAATATTTCAAAGCATCTTTTCTGACCATAAAGTCATAAAAGTAGAAATCAACAACAGAAAAAGCAAGGGAAAAAAATCAAACACATGAAAACTGAACAACACCTTGCTCAAAAACTACTGGGTTCTAGAAGAAATTAAAGATAGAAAAAAGAAATTCATAGAATCAAACAAAAATGAAAATACATCCTACCAGAACCTTCGGGACACAGCAAAAGCAATACTCAGAGGTCAGCTTATAGCAATAAATGCACACATCCAAAAACAAGAAAGGGCCATAATCAAGAAATTGACCCTACAACTGGAACAAGTAGAAAGAGAGCCACAAAAGAAGCCCTCAGGTGCCAGAAGAAAGGAAATAATAAGAATTAGAGCAGAATTAAATGAAATAGAAACTAGAAAAACAACTGAAAGAAGTAACGAGACCAAAAGCTGGTTCTTTGAAAACATCAACAAAACTGATAAACCATTGGCCAAACTGACAAAAGAAAAACAGGAGAGGAAGCACATAACCCATATAAGAAATGAGATGGGTGATATCACAACAGACTCAACTGAAATTAAAAGAATCATAACAGAATACTACGAAAAATTCTACTCTAACAAATCTGAAAACCTAGAGGAAGTGGACAAATTTCTAGAAACTCACTACCTACCTAAACTAACACAAACAGTGGTAGAACAACTTAACAAACCCATAACAAAAGAAGAGATTGAAAAGGTAATTTAAAAACTCCCAATTAAAAAAAGCCCTAGCCCAGATGGCTTCACTGGAGAGTTCTACCAAACGTTCAGAGAAGAGTTAACACCAGTTCTACTAAAGGTATTTCAGAGCATAGAAAAGGATGGAATACACCCAAACTCATTCTATGAAACCAGCATAACCCTGATACCAAAACCAGGTAGAGACACCACAAAAACAGAAAATTACAGACCAATATCCCTCATGAACATTGACACAAAAATCCTCAACAAAATTCTAGCCAATATAATTTAGCAACATATCAAAAAATAATTCACCATGATCAAGTGGGATTTATACCAGGTATGCAGGGATGCTTCAACATTAGAAAAACAATCAATGTAATCTATCACATAAATGAAACAAAAGACAAGAACCACATGATCTTATCAATCGATGCAGAAAAGGCATTTGACAAAGTCCAACACCCATTCATGATAAAAACTCTCAAAATAAGAATAGAAGGGAAATTCCTCAATATAATTAAGAACATTTATACAAAGCCAACAGCCAACATCATCCTAAATGGAAAGACTTTGAAAGCATTCCCCTTGAGAACGGGAACCAGACAAGGATGCCCTCTATTACCACTCTTATTCAATGTTGTGCTGGAGGTCCTAGACAGAGCAATTAGGCTAGAAAAAGAACTAAAGGGCATCCAAATTGATAGGGAAGACGTCAAAGTATCTCTATTTGCAGATAATATGATCTTATACATAGAAAACCCCAAAGAATCCACAAGAAAACTACTGGAACTAATAGAAGATTTCAGCAAAGTTTCAGGATACAAGATAAACATACAAAAATCAGTTGGATTCCTTTACACCAACAAAGAGAACCTCAAAGAGGAAATTACCAAATCAATACAATTTACAATAGCCCCCAAGAAGATAAAATACTTAGGAATAAATCTAACCAGAGATGTAAAAGATCTATACAATGAAAACTACAAGACACTATTGCAAGAAACCAAAAGAGACCTGATAAGTGGAAAAACATACCTTGCTCTTGGATAGGTAGACTCAACATAGTGAAAATGTCAATTCTACCCAAAGCAATCAACAGATACAATGCAATCCCGATCCAAATTCCACTGGCATTTTTTAATGAGATGGAGAAACAAGTCACCAACTTCATATGGAAAGGGAAGAGGCCCTGAATAAATAAAGCATTACTGAAGAAGAAGAACAAAGTGGCAAGCCTTACACTATCTGATATTAGAAACTATTATACCGCCACGGTAGTCAAAACAGCCTGGTATTGGTACAACAACAGATACATAGACCAATGTAACAGAATTGCAAGAAGCCATCTGAGATGCATCAATTGGTCCCAACCACCTGGAGTAAAGGAAAATGAAGAACACAAACACACAAGGAAAGTAGTAGCCCAAAAGACAGAAAGGGCCACATCAACCAGATACTTCATCAGCCTGAGACCAGAAGAACTAGAGGGTGCGCGGCTACCACCAATGACTACCCTGACAGGGAACACAACAGAGTCCCTGATGGGGCTGGACAAAGGTGGGGTGCAGAACTCAAATTCTAGTAAGAAGACCAGGCTTAATGGTCTGACTGAGATTGGAGGAACCCCGGAAAGCATGGCCCCTGGATTCTCTATCAGCCCAGAAATAAAACAATTTCCAAGGCCAACTCTTCAGACAGGGATTGGACTGGACTGTGGGACATAAAGTGATTCTCGTGAGGAGTGTGCCTCTTAGCTCAAGTAGACACAAGAGTCTAAATGGGCAGCTTCTCTCCAGAGGTGAGATGGGAAGACAGAGAGGGTTAGGAGCTGGTTGAATGGACACAGGGAATCAGGGGTGGAAAGGAGTGTGCTGTCACAGTACGGGGAGAGCAATTAGGGTCACGTAACAATGTATGTATAAATTTTTGTATGGGAGACTAACTTGAAATGTAAACTTCATTTAAACTACAACAATAAAAAAAGAAAGAAAGATATTAACCACAGAAAGATTCAAGCTGCTTTGAGTCTCAGGAGAAAATATGGCATTTAAAAATATGGTGAAGTATGTCATCATAGAGTAGGAAGAAACACGTACTTAGAATTTATGGAAAATCAGAAAGCCTTCTCATTGTTCTTATTGGTTTTTAATATTGACCACGATTTACATGAATACCAAATTGTGGACGGAATGTGATATCCCCACCTAAGTGGTGCTTACATGACTGACAGTGCACAAACTCATAGGACTCTTTCTTCTCCACTCTTGCCAGTACCTGGCTTTTCAACTGCCCATAGAAGAGCTTATCTTGATTCACTGAGAAGCCCCATTATGAACTCCAAAAGCCAAAGGTGGGAGGTGGTGGTGGAGATCCTTGGACTGACTTGGGCTTATAGAGACCCAGACTGTATTAGGATCTTTGAGACCCACAGCTAAACAGAAACTGTCTTCAGAGCCCTCAGCAACTCTGGTCCGGCCAAGTGCAGCATTTGTCAAGCGTCCACTCTGGGCCTGGACCTTGCAACTACCCAGGAGAGACAGCTTAGCCCAAGGCCAGGACCTTGCGACTACCCAGGAGAGACAGCTTAGCCCAAGGCTGGGCTCTCAGGACCAGCCCTTGAGATCTAGAACCACCTCAGCTCAGGCCAATGGAGCCTTCCAGCCTGCTAGACTGGATCTAGCTTGCCATGGGCAGGAGATCTCCAGTAGTACTTTGGGGGGCTGGGAATTCTGTGAAAATACAGGGTCAGTAAGGAAAAAAGTAGGTGTTCCCTGAAGATGCTGTGTGGACTTTAGCTATATATCAAAGCACTTTCTAAGTCCAAGCTGTTCATAACACATCAACTTCCACATATTAGCTTGGGGAACAAGCCCACCTGAAAACACTTGATATTGGTGCCATCTCTGCAATTACTGAGAGGTAACAGTGGTTGTAGGTGGGGGTAAAGCTTCTCTAGCGGATAGTTTTCTTTTTTGATACCCTCAAGTTCATCCTGTTTGTTTCAGAATCATAATAAACATTCCTCTGTGAATCCTGATTACAAATCCCAGTTCCTGGGGCTCTGCTCGACCCAGGCCCCATTCTGGATTTCATGAAGGGGGCAGATTTACCTGATTCTTTTTAGCTCCATGCTACAGGGTATCTTTTTGTGCAAGCTATCAGTGGTCATATTAAATTAACTAGAAAAAAAAGGATAAAAGGGTAGGAAAAGCACAGAAGATTTAAAATTTTACTTGACCCTTTTAGCAACCCTGGATGGAGAACATATACCATCTCCTAAGATACTGGCAGACACTTTTGTTGTTCAGACCAGCTCACCTTTTTAAGATAAACAAGTCCCACCAGTTGTGGGAGCTGAGGTTTTCTTTCCACTTGACGATTTAGCTACCTTATGTGTTTTTATGGCAACCTCCCTCCCACCCCCATCCCATCATTTATCACGTCATCTTATCACAGTCTCTTTCTGAGACGCAAATAGCACGCTAATGTTTCCTTTTGTTAGGGTGAGTTGTCAATCTCCTCAGAAAGGGAACAACTACAGACAGCTCTTTCTTTTGATAATCTTCCTGACACTTGCGTGAGCCTAGCTTATCCATTAACAGAGGGCCTGGCTCAGTGGAGGGGCGCGTGGCCACAGTCAATCAGGATGGATGTCACTTTGTGTCCATCAAGAAAATATGTAATGTGTACCATGTATTTTGTTCTACCAAACAGCCTTCCTTTCTTCCTAAATCTTGTCTGTTTTTCATGGGCTGACAGTACAAACACAACACGCAGAACTCTGCCCTTTTAACATGCAAGTCTGAAAGCTGTCCTCTTTGTACATTTTTCAGTTTACTGATATACTCTGTTATTTTCGATGATAGAGAGGGAGCAGGAACACGAAGCCTCAAACTGCCGTAAGCTTGAATCAAGACCACCTTGTTAGAATTATATAGGAATCTTGGGCTGGTGTGAAATTGCTGCTAAGCTACATCATCAACCGTTAACCTCGCAGCCACTGGAAATGCTCCCAAAGACAAAAGTCATCAGTCCCCAAACGCAGAACAATCCAGGACCCTAGGACCCTAGAAGAGAAAACTCAGAATACAGAACCAGGAAAAAATAGAATGCAGTCATTTCTCCAAAGGAGTCTGTGTACATCAGCCTAGTTCAGACAAATTTCTCTTGGAAATGTATTTATTTATTTTTTTCTGTCTGAGAGGGGAAGAAAAGCATGTGGAGAAAGGAATTTGGGGAGGCTAGGATGGAAAAAGGGAAGAACAGGTTTTACATTACATTTGTATAAAGATTACAGCCTTGGAAACCTTATGGGGCAGTTTTACTCTGTCCTATAGTGTGACTATGAGTTGGAATCAACTCCATGGCACAACAAACACACACACACACACACATACACACACACTGGGTAGCAAGGAGTCTGGGTAGCTCAAGTGGTTTACAATTGGCTGCTAACCTAAAGACTGGTGGTTCGAACCCACCCAGTGGTTCCATGGGAGAAAGGTCTGGTGATCTGCTTCCGTAAAGATTACAGCCAAGAAAACTCTATGGAGCAGTTCTGTTCTGTAACACATGGAGTCACTGTAAGTCATAATCAACTTGACAGCAGTGGGTTACCAGTCAGGCAGGCAGGCCAAGCGCTGGCTGTGACTTTCCCCATTCCTGCTTCCCTGGGAGTAGATATTGGTAAAAACAGCCACCAGCCACCACTTGTGACTGACCTGAGCCTAGCTAAGATCTGTGGCTAGAATCACAGCCAGTCCTGTGAGAGATTTAGATTCAATATTTAGACTTTTAAACAGAAAAATCTGTAGAAAACCTAAATGTGCTTTGATTAGGAAATGGTTAATAAATTTCATGGAATCCTCTACTACCATTCAAGAATGAGGTAGGTCTTAGCGATCTGCCATTAGTGTCATGTGAGGGAAAAAGGGCTCTTTATATTCGATATAAATAATGTGATTCTATCTTTTCTTCCTAAAACTTGATACAAACACAACTGTTAGCAAAGATCAACCCTGAGGTAATGAAACAGTGAGAGACCAAATTTTATTTTTTACTTTTCAGATGTTTGCTTGAGTTTTTTGAAACAAACATTTATTTACTTGGCTATTGCCTGGTTTTATTTTTAAGCCTAGAAGATTTAGGCTTTTACACACTCATCATCTGGTCAGGAAGGGTTTTAAGAGAGAAATTTAATGGGCTATGATTGCCTCCGAGAAGAGGATATATTTTTTTCTTTCCTTCTTTCTTTTTTTTTTTTTTTTTCCCTGGGTGTGTGTTAAGATGTAAAACAAAAACATGTTTAAAAAGCTCCCAGGAAGATTTTGCTCTCCTTGGCTAAGGAAATTAAGATTTTGGTGTGCTCTGCCAATGCAAGTGAACTGAATACATTTAAATGGAAGAGAAACTAGCTCTTCTAGGCCTCCCACAAAGATCTAGGGATTCCATGACAAAGAAATAATAATCCCTGGGGCTTCCAGACTAAAAGAATTCTGTAGAGTTGATGTAAACAAACATCCTAATACAAACCGCTTTTACTTTAAACATATATCTCTGAAAATTATTTGTTACTTGTCTTTTTTGAAGAAAATAAAAGATGTCATTAAAAAATAAATTAAATAACTGACCAGGAAAATGAACCCCTGATTTGAAATCTCAACAAGCATGCCAACCCACACCACTGGAGTTTGTAAGAGAGTCTTCTCCTGATAAAAACATGGAGTATTACACAAAAAGCCAACAGACTGTGGCTAAGAGACAAGCGCAGTGATATTCATGGATTAGGGCAGAAAGAAAATCACTGTGTGTAGTCACGGAGGTGTTTTCCAGTCAAGTGGAAGGGGTGACATTACAACGTCATTCAATCAGAGGACTAAGGACTGGAGCCACATACTTTTCTTTTTTTGCCCCTGTTAATTGAAAAAACTGAATGGTCTGTAAAGAAATCCTCCAACCAGAAATGAAATCCAGTGAGAATTTTCAAATGACTTTTATAAGTACATGACATGGTGTGTGGACCGAAATATACTTTACGTCTCTTGCTCGAAGATTGGGCTGGATTGGGACTACTAGAATAACAATATGGTTGCACAATTTGAAGAACAGAATCAACGTCACTGAACTGTACAAGTAGAAGTCGCTGACTTGGTGTATGTTCTTGCTGTGTATATTCTCAACAACAACAAAAATAAAATAAATCATTTTTTTAAATATCCTTTTTTAATTCATCTAAATCCAAATTAACTGTTCCTGATATAAATAGTCAACTCAAAAATAAGTATCTTCCCACTTTAAAAAAGAAAAAAACAATAAAACAGATGCACTCACGTGCCACCATACACACACACACACACACACACACACATGCTGTGTTCTAGCATGTACTAGAAGATACTAAAAGATGATCCATGCTAGGAAAACAAAAATGTGGAACAAAGAAATGGACAATATAAAAATGTAGAAGCATTTAAGGATACTTACAATTAATAACAGTAAAATAGGATTGCAAAGCCTTTGGAATAAGTTTATTCAGAGATGTCGCCTAATGACAATTTTTAAATGTAATCACCAGGGAACCATGTTAAATGTCCATCAGTAGGAAAGTAGTTTACAAATTATGCTGCATGAAACAATGGATTGTGTTAATCTGTCTCACTGAGGGGATCCCTCACCGTCACTGGCCCTCCACGAAACCAGACACGATGTCTTTTTTTATTGAGCACCTGCATTGTGCACCTCCTACCAGCCAACCAATCTTCTAAGCCCTTTCCACATAATAACGCTTAACCTTCATCTCGCTCCTCTGAAGTTGTACTAAATTTATGGATGAAGCAATTTAATGAGTCACAGAGAGCTCCCACAGCTCTAGTGGTGGAGCCAGGAGTTATCCTAAGAGCCTGTTCTTTCAACCATCACGATATTAGGGTTCTGTGTGGCTCACTAAAAGAAGAAAGAGCCATTTGCTGACCCTGCCTCCTCAGAATAGCATTCCAAGAGCAAACCTGCCCTTCTTTTTTTCCTAAATGAAGCAACAGCACCTACATCCATTTTTTTTTTTAATACCTCACAACACAGTGAAGTGGGTGCCTCTCGAGGGAGAGCATTATCTCCATTTTTCAAAGGTGTAGTTGTACTGCCACAAGCACAGGCACGCTGTGTGACAGACCCAGGGCTTCCCTGGGGTTCCCTGGCCCCAGTGCCTGGTCCCAGGCCTCAAGGCTGCTCTGTTGTTGTTGTTAGCTGCTGCCAAGTCAGCCCCCAGCTCATGGCAACACTGAATACAATGGAATGAAACACTGCCTGGTCCCAGACTCATGATCAGTTGTGGGTAGGATTGTTGTGATCCACAGAGTTCTCACTGGCTAATTTTTCAGTAGATCACCAGGCTTTTCTTCCTAGTCTGTCTTAGTCTGGAAGCTCTGCTGATACCTGCTCAGCATCATAGCAACTGCCAAGCCTGCACTGCCAGATGGGTGGTGGCTGCGCTTGAGGTACATGGACCGGGATTTGAATCTGTGTCTCCCATGTGGAAGGTGAGAATTCTACCACTGAACCACAAAGGCCCCATAAGGCTGTTCTAGTCACCTGTTGTTGTTATTGTTGTTGTTAGCTGCCGTTGAGTCGGTTGCGACCCTATGGACAACAGAATGAAACACTGCCTGGTCCTGCGTCATACTCACAATTGCTATTATGCTTGAGCTCATTGTTGCAGCCACTGTGTCAATCCATCTCATTGAGGGTCTTTTTTTTTTTTTTTTTTCACTGACCCTGTACTTTACCAAGCATGATGTCCTTCTCCAAGGACTGAACCCTCCTGACAACATGTCCAAAGTATGTAAGATACATCCTTGCTTCTAAGGAGCATTCTGGTTGTACTTCTTCCAAGACAGATTTATTCATTCTTTTGGCAGTCTACGGTCTATTCAATATTCTTCGCCAACATCACAATTCAAAGGCCTCAATTCTTCTTCGGTCTTCCTTATTCATTGTCCAGCTTTTGCATGCATATGATGCAATTGAAAATACCATGGTTTGGGTCAGGCGCACCTTAGTCTTCAAAGTGGTATCTTTGCTTTTCAACACTTTTTTTTTTTTTAATATTTTTTATTGTACTTTAGATGAAGGTTTGCAGAACAAATAGTTTCTCATTAAACAGTCAGTACACAGATTGTTTTATGACATTGGTTAACAACCCCACGACATGTCAACACTCTCCCTTCTCGACCTTGGAGGACCCCTTTTTTGGTGAAAATATACATAGCCAAATTTACACCATTTCAAAAGTTTCTACATGTACAATTCAGTGACATCAATTATATTCTTCCAGTTGTGCTGCCATTCTCACTATCCTTTTCCAAATTATTCCATCACCATTGTCTTCAACTCACTGCCCCCTAGGCTTCCTATCAAACATTTTCAGTTGCTGTTGTCAATTTGATCTCACATAGACAATTCTTTTTTTTTTTTTTTGTACCTTAGATGAAGGTTTGCAGAACAAATAGTTTCTCATTAAACAGTTAGTACACATATCGCCCTATGACAATGGTTAACAACCCCACGACATGTCAACACTATCCCTTTGCTTTTCAACACTTTAAAGAGGCCTTTTGCAGCAGATTTGCCCAGTGCAATACGTTGTGTGATTTCTTAACTGCTGCTTCCATGGGTGTTGATTGTGGATCCTAGTAAAACGAAATCCTTGACAACTTCAATCTTTTCTATGTTTATCATGATGTTGCCTATTGATCCAGTTGGAGGATTTTTGTTGTCTTTCTGTTGAGGTGTAATCCATACTGAAGGCTGTGGTCTTTGATCTTCATCAGTAAGTGCTTCAAGTCCTCTTCACTTTCAGCAAGGAAGGTTGTGTCATCTGCATATCACAGGTTGTTAACGAGTCTTCCTCCAATCCTGATGCCATGTTCTTCTTCATATAGTACAGCTTCTCCAATTATTTGCTCAACATACAGATTGAATAGGTATGGTGAAAGGATACAACCCCGACCTACACCTTTCCTGACTTTAAACTGTGCAGAATCCCCTTGTTCTGTTTGAACAACTGCCTCTTGATCTATATACAGTTTCCTCATAAGCACGGTAAGTGTTCTGGAATTCCCATTCTTCGCAATGTTATCCATAATTTGTTATGATCCACACAGTTGAATACCTTTGCATAGTCAATAAAACACAAGTAAACATCTTTCTGGTATTCTCTGCTTTTGGCCAGGATCCATCTGACATCAGCAATGATATCCTTCGTTCCATGTCCTCTTCTGAATCCAGCCTGAATTTCTGGTAGTTCCCTGTCGATATACTGCTGCAGCTGCTTTTGAATGATCTTCAGCAAAATTTTACTTTCATGTGATATTAATGATATTATTATTCAATAATTTCCAAATTCAGTTGGATCACCTTTCTTGGGAATAGGCATAAATATGGATCTCTTCTGGTCAGTTGCCCAGGTAGCTGTCTTCCAAATTTCTTGGCATAGACAAGTGAGCACTTCCAGCACTGCATCCATTTGTTGAAACATCTCAGTTGATATTCTGTCAATTCCTGGAGACTTGTTTTTTGCCAGTGCCTTCAGAGCAGCTTGGACTTCTTTCAGTACTGTCAGTTCCTGATCATATGCTACCTCTTGAAATGGTTGAACATTAACCAGTTCTTTTTGGTATAATAACTGTGTATTCCTTCCATCTTCTTTTGATGTTTCCTGCATTGTTTAATATTTTCCCCATAGAATCCTTCACTATTGCAACTCGAGGCTTAAATTTTTTCTTCAGTTCTTTCAGCTTGAGAAATGCCAAGCATGTTCTTCCGTTTTGGTTTTCTAGCTCCAGCTTTTTGCACATGTCATTATAATACTTTACTTTGTCTTTTCAAGCCGCCCATTGAAATCTTCTGTTCAGTTCTTTTACTTCATCATTTCCTCATTTTGCTTTAGCTACTCGACGTTCAAGAGCAAGCTTCAGAGTCTCTTCTGACATCCATTTTGGTCTTTTCTTTCTTTCCTGTGTTTTTAATCACCTCTTGCTTTCTTCATGTATGATGTCCTTGATGTCTTTCCACAACTCGTCTGGTCTTCGGTCATTGGTGTTCAACGCGTCAAATCTATTCTTGAGATCTAAACTCAGGTAGGATATACTCAAGGTCATACTTTGGCTCTCGTGAACTTGTTCTAGTTTTCTTCAGTTTCAGCTTGAACTTGCATATGAGCAACTGACAGCCTGTTCCACAGTCGGCCCCTGGCATTGCTCTGATTGATGATATTGAGCTTCTCCATTGTCCTTTTCCATAGATGTAGTCGATTTGATTCCTGTGAATTCCATCTGGCAAGGTCCACGTATATAGTCACCATTTATGTTGGTGAAAAAGGTATTTGCAATGAAGAAGCCATTGGTCTTGCAAAATTCAATCGTTTGATCTCCCACATCGTTTCTATCACCAAGGCCATATTTTCCAACTACCGATCCTTCGTTTCCAACTTTTGCATTCCAATCACCAGTAATTATCAGTGCATCCTGATGGCATGTTTGATCAATTTCAGACTGCAGAAGCTGGTAAAAATCTTCAATTTCTTTATCTGTAGGCTTAGTGTTTGGTGCGTAAATTTGAATAATAGTCGTATTAACTGGTCTTCTTTGTAGGCGTATGGATATTATCGCTGACAGCATTGTCCTTCAGGAGAGACCTTGAAATGTTCTTTTTGACCATGAATGCAACTCCATTCCTCTTCAAGTTGTCGTTCCCAGCATTGTACACCGTATGACTGACCCATTCACAATGGCCAATACCAGTCCATTTCAGCTCTCTAATGCCTAGGATATCGATGTTTATGTGTTCCATTTAATTTTTGACAATTTCCAATTTTCCTAGATTCATACTTTGTACATTCTAGGTTCTGATTATTAATGGATGTTTGCAGCTGTTTCTTTTCATTTTGAGTTGTGCTACATCAGCAAATGAAGGTCCCAAAAGCTTGACTCCTTCCACGTCATTAAGGTCCACTGTACTTCGAAGAGGCAGCGCTTCCCCAGTCATATTTTGAATGCCTTCCAACCTGAGGGGCTCATCTTCTGGCATATATCAGACAATATTCCACTGCTATTCATAAAGTTTTCACTGGCTAATTCTTTCAGAAGTACACTGCCAGGTCCTTCTTCCTAGTCTGTCTTAGTCTGGAAGCTCAGCTGAAACCTGTCCGCCACCAGTGACCCTGCTGGTACCTGAATACCGGTGGCATAACTTCCAGCATCACAGCAACATGCAAACTAGTCATCTAGTTGCCAGTAAGTCTTTGATGAATGAGTTTAGAGCATCTGTGACTTCTAGGTTGCTGACTTCTCTAGATAACTGATGGTTTTATCCCTCCCCCTACACAGCAAAAACTTCTTAAATAATACTTTGTTTTAACATTTTTATAAAGTACATTATTGCTTTTTCTGCATTCTTTATCTTAGGTTTTTTTTTTTTTTTTGCTTCCTCAACTACCACATTTTGTTTTAGCAGTTTTGATGGAATGTTTTCTAAAATACATTACTTGCCACCCCTCCCCACTTTTCTTCAGAGTTTTTTTTTAAGCTTTCTATTACAGAGAATTTTGAAGATACACAAAAATAGTTCAGAGATGAATGAATCCATAGTACCCATCACCCAGTCCCTATCACCGTCACTGGACCAGTCCTGCCCCTCCACCCCCTGCCCAGTGACACCCTCCCCGCCCATCTAATTCTGCAGCAAACCCTAGACATTATCTCGTTTCACTTCTAGATATTTTTTTGTTTGTCTAAAAGATAAAATTCCGTTTAAACATAACTGCCCTACTATTTATTACACCTAAAACTTAATAATAAATTCTTAATGTCATCATATATACAATCGTGTTCAGAATTTCAATTGTATCAGAAATTCATACATTTTTAACAGGTTTTTAAAAAATCATGATTAAAATAAGGACTTCACACTGCAATTGTGATTTGCCTTTTAAGTGTCCTAATATAAAGTTGTACCCTCCATCTGGTTTTTTTTTCTTACAATTTATTTATTAAAGAGCCCTGCTTTCTCTTTTCCAGAAAACGATATTTATTCCTTACTTTATAAACAAAGGGCAGAGAAAGTTATTTAACTTTTTTGTGATGCCTTGGGATGCCATTTGCTGGATGCACAGGTGTGCTATATTATAATTGTCCCCTTACCATCTCCCTAGCTGCTAATGGACATAATAGCTACCAATAGACTTAAGTAAAATGTGTGCTTTAGGGGGAGATGATTGCCCTCTGAAGAAACTCTGTCAAGAAGTCTGTCAAGCTATCTTAGTGGGGTAGAGGAGGAAGGGCTATTCTCTGGAGCCAGTAAATCTAAAATAACCTGAACAGGGCAATAGATGATGTCCATTGCCTACAGGGAGCTTTCCACTTTTATTACTCCCCTTTACCTTTTATTAACCCCTCTTATTGCCCCTTCTCCTACCAGTTCTCCAAACTTGCTATTTGGCATGTAGACATGGATATCCTGTTAATATTTAATCCTGGGAGACAGAAATTAGGTGTTCTCTTCTCAGACATGGACTTGGGTGTGCTCGGATGCCATCTAACCCGGTGGACAGCAGCATTACTTCAGGAAACCTAGACTGATGATGATGTGTGCTGTTCTACTCATTCCTGTCCTGTTTATTCTGTAAGTAATAAACGCCTGTTGATACACCAAAAAAGTAATAATAATAATAAAACAACGGGGCACAGCCTTCAAAAATGATGTTGATTAAAACCGAACAATAGTTTAGCTTAACTAGTAAAAAAAAGGCCTGCCTTGAGCATTATGCTCTTTTAGGAACTATCTATATGGGATCAAATTGACAGCAGTAACTCGAAAGATTAGATAGCAACCTTAGCGTAGGCAGTGAATTTATGTTAATAGGGGAAAGAACAACTCAGAAAAGGAGGGTGAGAATGGTTACATAAGTCAAGGAACATAATCAATGTCACTAAATTATATTCTGTACAAACAGTTGAACTGGTATATATTTTTCTGTGGATAGTCTTAACAACAACAAAAATATAAATAAAATTTAGGGAAAAAATGATGCTGAATTTTGTATTTATTGACATAAAAAGATATCCAGGATATTCTGTAAAGTAAGAAGACCAGATCGCAATGTTGTCTAAGAGTTCAAGTCATTTTTGTAAAAATGTGTGACATATAAAACAAAGAATAAAAGGCGTAACACATACAGAACAAACTATTAAATATACATAGAACAAAGTATAAGAGGATAACCATGAAATCAGAAAGTAGTTACCTCTTAGAGAGGAACCTCTCTGGGAGGGGAGCAGAAGGGGGAGATTGACTGGAAGGGGCCACAGCAGTGTTTGCTAGGGGACAGGGAAAGTCTTGATCTAGGGTGGTGACATGGGTGCATATAATTTTAAAAGATTTAAAAATGGCAGAGATGCACACTTAAGATTTGTGCACTTTTCCATATACATGTTGCACCTCAATTAAAAAAAATATATATATATATATATGAACCAAGATGTTAATAATGCTATCTTTGGAAGATGGTGTTGAGTGATTTCTATTTTCCCTATTCTGTCTTTTTCTACTATTCGAATGCTTTACAACAATCATGTATTTCTTTTATAATCTGAAAAAAGTAATAATGCTATTACTTAGGGAAAAAAAATAAACTCATCAGTACCGGGACTGTAGTGGTTTTCCCGGAATCAAGATAGAATTTTCCTCTGCCAGACTCATTTCTTGATCTGTGGTAGATACATAATATCCATATCAGGTTTTCTATACATTCTAAAAAATTTCCCCAAACCCCAACTAAATCAACAGTTTTCACGTCGTGGTTAAAAGGTATAACATGAAGGCCTAATCCTCCTGCCTCATTAGGAAAATATCCAACCAAAAGAAGTCATAGACCAGAGCAGTGTCCAGCCTGGGAGGGAAGTGAATGGGAGAAGAGATGAAGGAAGCCCTGTCTCGGACTCCTGCAGCTCTGCCCTAGAAGTTGAAGGGCTCCCTTGAGGTGCATTGCTGTGTACGTGCCAGGTTATGTTTATTTCATGTTCTGAATGGTTCCTTTTTAACCTACCAAGTATTTATAGCCCATAGAAACTCAGAGATGAAAGTCTTTCCAATGTGCAATAGCCACAAATGACAAGATCTTGTTAGGGTGGCTGAAGCCAGGAGGGCTGTCAAGTCCATGTGTGTGTCTGTCCGTCTGAAGCCCGGTTCATTACGAGTGAGCTTTTCTGGCCTGGTCCTCGGAGGAGAATGGGTGACCCTAGGAAACCATTGCGACCACTGTGTTGTGAGCTGAAGGAGAGCCATTGAACGCAAACAAAAAGAAGGCTTCAAGGACACACTGCAACACAATCAGAACCATGCCACGGGCTCTGATAGCTAGGAGGTGACAGCAGGAGTGACACAATTAGGGACAGGAGTGGTTCAATTTAGGGGGAAAAAACCAACAGAAGTATGCTGTTGGTGGGACAAAGAGGCTGAGTTCTAAAGTACCCCCAATAAGCAGCTTCCACAAAAAGCAGCCCATGTGCATGTGGCAGGCTCTGCAGATGGCTATTTAAGCCACACTCGGAACTGGCGCTCTAAAAAGAGCTCAGGGCAGCAGGCTTGAAGGCAAGGGAGAGTGAAGCTGCTGGTGAGAACGTGCGTGTGCCCTCGCGTACCAGACAGTCCAGGCCAACAAAGCTGCACCTGGCAGGACTGGTGAGTCTCCAGCCTGTTTCTGCTCTCTTCCTGCTTCTTCCCCCATTCTCCCCTCCCAGCACTCCCTGGTTTACGCATTTTTGAAGTGACAAGCCAGTTTAGAATTCCCACATCTCATTTGCTCAGTCATTTTGGTCATAAAGCTCAGTCAACCTATCCGTCTGTGAATGTTTTTTCTTGAGACAAAAATTCTCAGAAAATAAGAGCTTATAATCTTCTGGAAGTACAGGTTAGAAAGAGCTGCTAGAAGGAAGACTAATAATCTACACTGTACCCCAAAGGACAGTGACAAATATTGAAAATAACAAGGGGAAGATACAGAGGAAGAAGACAAGTGGAGTAAAATATGTGTTTAAACCAAATTATTTTCCTGGAATACCATGCCCAGTTAATCCTTTGTAAATATGTTCAAAGCCCACCCAAGCAAAATGAACTCAGTCAGCCTTTGAAGTGGTGCTGAGGTAGGCAGGACGAGGAAACTCTTAGGCACCAGCTCTTATCATGCTGCTCTTGAGTTTGAAAAAATGGAGTTCATGGGTGGCAAAGAGCCAACCCTAAATACTCTAAACTCTTGATGTATTTGGCTTCTGGGAGGGCTCTGGGTACACGTATCTGACTTTTCTTACAGTTCTTGTAGGAAAATTTTCTTCTCCAAATATGAGCCTAGTTTGCAATAAAGAAAATAGATCTTGTAAACCCTATCAGTTTTAGGAAACAGACTTTCTGTAATAGTAAGCCAAAGAGCAGTCTACCTTGAAAAAAAGTAGACTTCAAATTCCCACTTTGTGATTAGGATGTTGTATTGGATTTGGGGCTTCTGAGTGTGGTTGTTCAGCTTGTATACTGCACAACCCTAGGGGGCACCACGCATATAAACTATGATGTACAATCTAATCTAGGCTGGAGGTGTTGATTGATGTTAACAAAGTACGTGAGTGTTTGCTTTGGGATACTGTTATTATGAATCCATACAAACAGCTGTTCTGCCTGTTCTCTTCTGCATCCTAACTCAGGTAAAATGGCAGTGTCTTCCCATGCCTGTGCCTTTGTCTATCCTATCTCCCAGAAGCCTATCTGCCAAGGAACAAGTATGTGGGTGTCTTCACAGTGCCTCATAGCAATACAACCACTAGCCTTCCCTGGGTAATAGTAATGATTGTTTCCATGTATCAAAGTTCTAGTCCGTGCCGAGGGCTTTATTATGGATATTATTTAGTCTCTTACAATACAGAGAGGTAAGCTGGCCCAATTTCAAACACAAGTCTGTTTGACCCTAGAAACCACGTTCCTAATACAGTAATTGTGAAACCACTGGTTCCCACTGGTCACTCTGACCTTCCTTCAGTTCCCAGAGGCAGTAAGCATTCTCCTGCCTCAAGAATGCTGCTTTCTAGGCTTCGAATGCTCTACCACCACCTTTCCTATCCTAACTCCTCTTCATCCTTAGAGCTCTCGGCCTCATTATCACTTTCCAAAGTAAGTTAATCAATCAGTTGCCATGGAGTCAATTTCAACTTATGGTGACACCATGGATGCCAGAGTAGAACTGTGCTCCATAGGGTTTTCAGTGGCTAATTTTTTGGAAGTAAATCACTAGGCCTTCCTTTTGAGGTGCGTTTGGGAAGCACCTTCTGGTTGGCAGCCAAGCAGGTTAAACATTTGCACTGCCCAGGAACTCCAGCAAAGTATGTTAGGCCACCTCTTTTCTCTGATTTCCACATGGACACTCATTGTTCCACGCGTGTACTTGTTTAATGTCTGCACTACTACACCGCAAGCCTTACAAAGGTAGGAGCTGTGCCATTTCGTGTACCGTTGGGTAGCTAGTGGCAGCCATGGTGCCTGGCAGGTAGGAGGGCTTATTAACATCTATTGAGTGAATGAATTTAGGGGGGAAAAAACCAACAGAAGTATGCTGTGGGACAACCTTCCTAGGAAGGCCTAAGCAAGGCAGAGACTGAAGTAGCACTTTACAGCTTCAATGGCTACCTCTTCAAATTACTTCACGTTTTAGCCACAGGTGATTCTAATTGTGAAGAAAACTTCCGACTGGCATTTACTCCATCCTTCAAAAACCATTTCTGCACCTATCAGGGTGCAAAGGAGCCCTGGTGGTAGTGGGTTAAGTGCTTAGCTGCTAACCAAAATGTTGGCAGTTCAAACCCACCAGCCACTACTCCACACCAGCAGATGTGACAGTCTGCTTCTGTAAAGATTACAGCCTTGGAAACCCTATGGGGCAATTCTACTCTGTCACGTGGGGTTGCTATGAGTTGCAATCGACTCGAGGGCACCTAACAACAACAACATCGGGGTGCAAATGCTTCAGCCAGCATCCCTGAGGAGCCCCAACCTTCCTTCTGCTCTGGTCTCCCCAACACACCTTCAGCTGCCTGCCTCCACACCACCTTCACCAAAGAGGGCTTCCGTGACCTTCCCTGGGTGATGAAATTCCCTGCTTGATAGGCCACAAGGTAGCCATCTTTCCTAGATTCTCCTGGGTAAAATACAAGGCTGCTAGCAATTTTTAATGTTAATGTGACTCAGTCCCACCACTAAGTACAATATTACTCATTAGTTTCGTGTACAATGATCATATTATAGTGATATAATACACTGTGACAATCTTGATACTTTAGTCTGACAAGCGAACAAACCTGACAATCTCATTTTAAGGCATCTGCAATTTAAAGAAAAAAAATGTACACTCTAATGTCATTGTGCCCTCCCTGTGAGAGGAGGGGCTGAACTCACTTGGAGTACGACATTCTGAGATGCTGTCAGAATTCTTAAAGTTAAACAAAAATCCTCTTGGTGTTACAAGTAAGAAGACAATAGCCACCGCCACCTGAATAGAAAGCTGTCACTCCAGACGACAGCCTGCCTGCCATTCAGAGAGGTGGCTTTTGAGGGGAATGCTAGGCTGGGGCTTCGGTGGGTGTTTCTGCTGGTTGCCAGATTCCAGCTGCCAGTGGGGGGCCCTAACCTGGCGTGGCTGGACGCTCAGGCGGGCCAGGGCCCTGGGTCTGGGAACGAAGGCTACCTTTGATGAAGTGATGACGTACCCGTTAGCACCCACCGTGGCTTTTCCATTTTCTATGTTCATCCAGAAAACTGTTCAACAAAGCTATGTCGAACCACACCTTGCTGAGGTTTAATGTTTCCATTTAACTCTGTTAATTTTTTTTTAAACCATGCCTGCCCCCAGATCGGTATTTGTCTGGCTTTTTCACATACACAAACAACATTAATTACTTGCATCCTTTTTAAAAAATACTTAGCTTCATGTTATAAATAGAAGAGCAAAAATTCTAGCCAGTTCTGATCCTTCAGAAACAGAAGAAACCCCAAGGAGCTGTAAAAACGATCGTCTGGGCTTGCATTACAGCACCCGCAACACTCAGCAGCTGGTTTAAAAGAGCTGAGCGAGAGGCGAGCAGGACCTGCTCCTTAGCGGTCAGAGTCGAGGCCTCAGACTTGCAGGGCGGTGTGTGTCTGGAATCATTTCGCAGGCTTAATAAGAATCTGTGTCCGTCCCAGGCGTCGGATTAGCGCTCCTCCATGACCCCAGCACGCTGGCAACACCACGTGGCCAGGTTGATGCTCATCTTTGGGGCCAGGAATGCTCTAATGTTGATCCTGCTTCGATGGCTGCAAGAATGTCCCTGGCTGTGTGTCCTCTATCTTATGCCTGGTTTGCTTTTGTGGCTTGGGGACATTGGTCCTTTCCCGCCTGGGTGAGAGCCATGTGGGGCCTCACCGGGCTCCCTCCTTGCAGCCTCATCTGGATACCAGGCTTTTGCAACCCCCAGTCCTTCTTCACAGGTAGGAAGCACATCACAACTCATTAGTAATTTACTGCTACAGTAATTTTTATAATTACTGCCAGGAGGCCTCATTAAATTTGATCTAATGAATAAATATTGTATTTTTCAACGTGATTACCAGAACAGCTTAAGCTGAGTGCCATAAACAATTATTTTCCTCCCTACTCAGGATGTGGGTGACTACTGATTTTTATTTCATAAAGAATTTACTGTAGTAATACCCATATAAATGACTTCAGGAATAGGCAACATCCTATGCATCAATTCCTAGGCAACATATAGCTCCAGAAACAGCCAAAGGGGAAGGCTGGGAGTTAGCAGGAAAGAAAAACATGTCTGTAATAGAGCTCTGCTGAGTGCTTGTGGCTGAAGACGGGGCTCATCAGGGACAGCTGGTGTGGCTCTGATTTCCAGTTATGAGTGGAGATCAGGCTCCTAACTCCTGACACCTTGAGTAGTGAGCTGCCAGGCTGAACAATAAAGTTGGCAGTTGATTACCACATTTGATAAAATAGAGTCTGAAAATTCTGATCAGTGAGTAACTTCCCAAATGAAACGTGCATAGCAGGTTATAAGAGAGGAGACTCACACCAAGCCCTAGTTATTCATCTATGTTTCTTCACTTCCACTAAATACACTGTGTCTCCCTCCTTTTCCATTTTTGGTTTTTAATTTCGTGCAATGGAATTCCACGTTTTAAACTAGCGGGGTGAGGATTTCTCCTGCATGTTGTTTTGTATTTCACTTTATACCCCATCCTCTTCATCCATAAGCTACCGTGAAGTGTGTTGGGATTCTCTGTGATTTCTATTTCTCTTCCTCTAGCCCAAGCAGCAATTTGCTGCCACAGGTGACCTTCGCTTCTTCTGGCTCACCGCTTGTCTTAGTTTCTTAGTAGGTATCTTTAACGAACGAAAATTTATTTTCTACAATTAGGAGGCTGGAAAGCTAGAACTCAGGGCACTGTCTCTAAGGGGAAGGCTTTCTCCTGTGTTGGTTCTGGGGGAAGGTCTGTGTCTGTTTTCAGCTTCTGTTCCTCAGTTCCTTGGTGGTCTCCAGGTAGCATCACTCTTCCCCAGTTTGTCTTTGCTTGCTTCTGTGCCTAAACTGCTCCTTTTATTTCTCAAAAGTGATTGGTTTAAGACACACCCTACACCGGGGTAGCCTCATTAACATAACAAAGAAGTCTAATCCCAAATGGGATTATATTCACATGTATCAAGGTTAGGATTTACAATATGTATTTTAGGGGGACACAATTCAATTCACAACATTGCTCATCAGACCTCTCTTCCACCCGAGAGCGGCAGTCCTCAACCCTGGGTGCACGTTAGAACCACCTGAGGAACTTTTAAAACCAACTGATAACCAAGCCTTAGCCCCAGAGATTCTGATGTAATTGGTCAGGGTTAGGGCCTGACTATAAGGTTTTGTTTTGTTTTGTTAATTTACCAGATAATTCTAATACAGAGTCAGTGCCTGAAAACCCCGGTGGCATGCCTGGAAACCCTGGTGGTGTAGTGGCTGAGTGCGCTCCTTGGAAACCCTATGAGGCAGTTCTACTCTGTCCTATATAGGGTCACTATGAGTCGATTCTACGGCAGCAGGTTTGGTTTTATTTTCTTTTAGGCAGCGTCTAAGACCACTCCCCTAGAAGGTAAGAAGATAAAGGCAGCAAGATAAGTAGGGTAGGAGCTGGAGCTCCAGCCCCAGAGACACCTAGAATTCCCTGTGAGTAATTGTCACAGATTGTGGAAGTAGAGGCTAGTGGCAAAAAGCGTAGACCCTGGTGGTGTAGTGGTTAAGTGCTATGACTGCTAACCAAAAGGTCAGTAGTAGTTTGACTCTACCAGGTGCTCCTTGGAAACTCCACAGGACAGTTCTACTCTGTCCTATGACTTGACAGCAATGGGTTTGGTTTTTGGTTTTCTGGAGGCAAACAGAGTTGGGTTCAAACCCCAGGCTTGTCCCTAACTAGAGGTATGTGCCTTGTTGTATATCAAATTATCTAAAAACTTAGTGGCACAAAACAACCATTTGTTACACTCATGGATTCTGTTGTTTAGAAATTTGGACAGGGCATAGTAGGGGCAATTTTCTCTGTTCTCAGTGTCTGAGACCTCAGCTGAAAAGACTCAAAGATGAGGGTGATTCAACAGCTGGGGGTTAGAATCATCTGAAGGCTTGTTTTTGTCTATGTATGGTGACTGATGCTTGCTGTTGACAGGGAATTTACTTAAGGTTATTTGCCAGAATACCTACATGTTGTCTCTTCATGTAGCCTGGGCTTCCTCACAACATGGCGGTTGAGTTCCAAGGGCAAGAATCCAAAGACAGAAAGAAGCTGTTCTGCTCTTTTAAACCCAGCCTTGCCAGTCATGTAGTGTCACTTCCACAGTGTTCTATTTATTAAGGCAATCACAAAGTCCTGGTAAGTTTCAAGGGGAGAGAAATAGGCTCCATGGCAAGGGAGAATGACAGCGTTCTGGAGAAACACCAGAAATATTGTTGTGGCCATTTTTTTGGAAAACGCAATCTGCCACACTTGGGCGTGTTCCTTAACTTCTTTGGACCTCTGTTTCCTCATCCAAAATGGAATAATGTAAACTCACTCATTCTGTTGTTGTAAAGATTTAAAACTGTAAGTTTAGAGCGGAGTACCTTGCATGTGGTAAGTGGTTAGGAAATTGTAGCTGTTTTTAATATCTAGGGCCAATGTGCTTATTCCGGCCTGGCCTTAGAGTAGTACCTTCCACCTGCTCCCACCTGCCCAGATTCATAACATCCCCTCTTCATATCGTACCCTCCCCATGCTCACCCTTTCCACACTGACCCAGTGCTCTCGATTCCAAATCCATATCTTATCATCTCCTCAGGACTCCTTTTACCTCAATGCTTTCACATCAGTCATCCCAGAGTTGGGAACCTGGCACACATCATTTACCACTAACTAACTCAGTAGTTTAATGTCTCAGCCCTCTCAGGCACATCTGCTTGTATAAAAAAGAAACTTAATAATGGTCAAGGCAAAAAATAGATTTGAAAAATGAAAGTCTCAAAATAGAATCTCTAATGTGATCTCATTTTTGTTTAAAAAAAAAAAAACTGTATATATACCCAGACACAGAAAGCAGAAAATGCTAAAATGTTAAATATGTTCACCTCAGGGTGGTGAGATTGGAATTACCTTTATTTATTTTTTATGTATTTATTTTGCTTTTAAGCATTTTCCACATTTTCTACAATAAACATGTATTGTTGTAATTAGGTAGACTCAAACATACCAATGATCATGAAGATGGAGCAGGGCAACATTTTGTTTTGTTATGCATAAGGTCCCTGTGAGTCAGAGCTGACTCAACAGCAACTAACAACATCGCAATTAGAAAAACAAAAAAACAATTAAGTGTTTTTTCTCCCCCCAGGACAATTTTGAATGCAAAAGAAAAAATGGTAGAATTGACACCATGGTGGAGGTGGAACTTTAAGGCCACTGGTTCTTCTTTTCAAAACTAAAACCAAACTCCTTGCTGTTGAGTGATTCCAACTCATAGCAACCCCTTCTTTTCACATGATCTGATCATACCACTTGCCTGGTTTTTAAAAATATTTGAAAGGTTCCCAGATTTTCAAAATAGTCATGCTAGACTCTCCCTTCTCAAGCATGAGATGTCGTACGGGTACATTTGAGCCCACAACATTAATAGGGCATATTCCTGGAGAATCAAAGCTTTGAGCAGGTTGTGGAAGGGGGATTAGTATATAAATTTGTCTCCCTTTCCAGATTAAGGACCGTATAGAGGGCAGGAAATTACTCTGCCCAACAGGACAGTGAAGAAGCCAGTGTGACATAGGATAATGATAAGAATTTGAGCTAAAAATGGGAAACTAATTGAAGGCCTGTATCTGAATCAGTCAACCAGCCCTTCTACCCTGACCCTGTGGGTGATCTTAGTTATGAATTACAGTTTTATTCAAAAAGTATACTTTTATAACCATCAAAATATAATAGACAAAAATAAAATAAATAGGAAAAAATTTAAAAATATAATGAACATAAGGTTATTTCCCATATCCTTTTTTTCCTTCAACATTTCAGTCAGTATCTTCAAATGAATTGTTGTCTATGGTTAATTTAAGAGTGAGGACTTCTTATTAATAAGGCAGTGTTGAATCATATCAAGATAGGTGAGACTAAGGAGTGTAGTAATATTCTTCAGCATTTGGAAAGACTGAGGGTCAGAGAGTGACTGAAGTACTCCAAAAACTGGCAAAAGTTCTCAAGAATGCACTGGTGGGAAAAGGTTCCCTTAGCAATAGCAGTAATAACAACATAAAAAATGAGTTGTATTTCCATATGCTAGCAATGGACAATCTGAAAATGAAATTAAGAAAACAACTGCGTTTACATGACATCGAAAAGAATAAAAAACTTAGATATAAATTTAACCTAGAGGTGCAAGACTTACACATTGAAAACTACAAAACATTGTCAAAAGAAATTTTTTAAAAACCTAAATAAATGGAAAGACATTCCATGTTCATGAATTAGAAGACTTAATATTGTTAAGATGGCAATACTCTCCAAATCAAGGTACATATTCAATGCAAACCCTGTCAAAATTCCAACTTTCTTTTTTGCAGAAATGGACAAGCTGATCCTAAATTTCATAAGGGATCTCAAATTGCCAAAACACTCTTGAAAAAGAAAAACAAAGTTGCAAGACTCACACTTCCCGATATAAAAACTACAGTAACCAAACAGTGTGGTACTGGCATAAGGATAGACATATAAATCAATGGAATAAAACAGAGAGTCCAGAAATAAACCCATACTTCTATGGTCAATTGATTTTTGACAAGGGTGCTAAGACCATTGAATGAGGAAAAAACAGTCTTTACAAAAACAGTCCTAAGATAACTGGATATTTGGAGTCTCTGAGTGACGTAAACAATTAAGTGCTTGATTATTAGCTGAAAGGTTGGTGGTTTGAACCCACCCAGCGGTTCCTCAGAATACAGCCCTGGCAATCTGTTTCCAAAGGTCGCAGCCTTGGAAACTTTATGGAGCAGTTCTACTCTGCCCACATTTGGTCACCATGAGTTGGAATCAAACCCACAGCAACTAACAACAGCAACAACAAGTGGATATTCACATGCAAAAGAATGAGTTGGATCCATACCTCACACAATATAAAAAAGTTAACTCAAAATGGATCAAAGACCTAAATAGAAGAGTTAAAACTAAAATTCTCAGAAGAAAACATGGAGTAAATCTTCATGACCATGGATTTGGCAATGGATTCTTAGATATGACACCAAAAGCACAAGCGTCAAAAGAAAAAGTAGGTAAATTGGACTTTATGAAAACTAAAAACTTTTGTGCATTAAAAGACACTATCAAGAATGAATGGATAAACAAAATGTGTTACATACATATTACTCAGCCAGTAGGAGACATCCCCCATGTGTCTGTCAGTTTGTGGTACTGTGGAGGCTTGTGAGTTGCTATGATGCTGGAAGCTATGCCACCGGTATTCAAATACCAGCAGGGTCTCCCATGGAGGACAGGATTCAGCTGAGCTTCCAGACTAAGACAGACTAGGAAGAAGGACCTGGCAGTCTACTTCTGAAAAGAATTAGCCAGTGAAAACCATATGAATAGCAGCAGAACATTGTCTGATATGGTGCCAAAAGATGAGACCCCCCCAAGTTGGAAGGCACTCAAAAGACAACTAGGGAAGAGCTGCCTCCTCAAAGTAGAGTCAACCTTAATGACATGGATGGAATCAAGCCTTCTGGACCTTCATTTGCTGATGTGCCATGACTCAAAATGTGAAGAAACAGCTGCAAACATCCATTAATAATCGGAATGTGGAATGTACGAATAAGCTGGACTATATGAAGAAGAATGCGGCATCAGGATTGGAGGAAGACTCAAGAATAACCTGCGATATGCAGATGACACAACCTTGCTCCCTGAAAGTGAAGAGGACTTGAAGCACTTACTGACAAAGATCAAAGACCACAGCCTTCAGTATGAATTACAACTCAACATAAAGAAAACAAACATCTTCACAACTGGACCAATAAGCAACATCATGATAAACAGAAAAGACTGAAGTTGTCAAGGATTTAATTTACTTGGATGCACAATCAACACTCATGGAAGCAGCAATGAGGAAATCAGAAGACACATTTCATTGGGCAAATATGCTGTAAAAGACCTCTTTAAAGTATTAAAAAAGCAAAGATGTCACCTTGAAGAGTAACATGCGCCTGACCCAAACCATGGTATTTTCAATCACGTTATATGCATGCAAAAGCTGGACGATGAATAAGGAAGACCAGAGAAGAATTGATGCCTTTGAATTGTGGTGTTGGCGAAGAATACTGAATATACCATGGACTGCCAAAAGAATGAACAAATCTGTCTGGGAAGAAGTACAAGCAGAACACTCCTTAGAAGCAAGGATGGCGAAATTACATCTTACATACTTTGGACATGTTATCAGGAGGGATCAGTCACTGGAGAAGGGCTTCATGCTTGGTCAAATAGAGGAAGACCCTCAGCGAGATGGATTGACACAGTGGCTGCAACAATAGGCTCAAGCATAACAACAATTGTGAGGATGGCACAGGACCAGGCAGTGTTTTGTTCTGTTGTACATAGGGTCACTATGAGTCGGAACCGACTCAGTGGCACCTAACTACAACAACAGTAGGAGAAATGAAGTCTTGATAACATGCTACAATATGGATAAGCCTGAAGACATTATGCTGAGTGAAATAAGTCAATCACAAAAGGACAAATATTATATGACCTCACTTATATAAAAAGACAAGAAAAGGCAAATGTATAGAGATCAAAGTTTATTAATGGTTACCAGAGGCAGGAGGGAGGGGGAAAGAGTTATTGTTTATGGAGTACTGAGTTTTGGTTTATGGTAATGGAAAAATCGCACTAAGGGTGGGGTTGCACAGCTGATTATTGTAAGTGCTGTAAAAAGTTGAATTGGCAAAAGTTGTGTGTTAGACATTGTCTTTGTTATCTAGTGCTGCTATAACAGCTTTAACAAACAGAAATTTATTTTCTCACAGTTTAGGAGGCTAGAAGACCAAATTCAGTTTGCCGGCTCTAGGTGGAAGCCTTTCTCTCTCTGTCTGCTCTGGAGGAAGGTCCTTGTTTCTTCAGAGCTTCTGTTCCTGGGTGATCATCATGTGGCTTGGCATCTCTCTTCCCCCATCTCTGCTAGCTGGCTTGCTTGTTTAATCTCTTTATATCTCTAAAGAGAATGACTCAAAACATACCCTACATTACTCATTAACATAACAAAGACAACACATTCCCAAATGGGATTATAACCACAGGCATAGAGGTTAGGATTTACAATACATATTTTTGGGGGACACAAAAATCCATAACATATATTTACAACAATGACCAAAAAAATAAAAGAATAGCTGCTATAAAGACAATGTTCTACATTCTACCTTGGTGAGTAGTGTCTGGGGTCTTAAAAGCCTGTGAGCGGCCATCTAAGATACTCCACTGGTCTCATCCCTTCGGGAGCAAGGGAGAATGAAGAGAACAGGATACAAGGAAAAGATCAGTCCAAAGGACAACTGTCCACAGCTACCAAGGCCTCCACCGGACTGAGTCCAGTACAGCTAGATGGTGCCTGGCTACCACCACTGACTGCTCTGACCAGGATCACAACAGAGGGTTCTGGACAGAGCTGGAGAAGGATGTAGAACATAATTCTAACTCACAAAAAAAAGACCAGGTTTACTGGCCTAAAGGAGACTGGAGAAACCCCAAGAGTACGGCCCCCAGACACCCTTTTAGCTCAGTGGTGAAGTTATCTCCGAGGTTCACCGTTCAGCCAGGGAGTGGACAGCCCCATAAAACCAAATGAGACTAATGAGGTACAGTAGTCCAGTGACAAGGGCCAGAAGGCAGAAGGCGACAAGGAAGCTGGTGATAGGGAACCCAAGGTTAAGTAAGGATATTGTTGATGTGTTGTGAGATTGTTAACCATTGTCATAGGGCAACATTTGTAGTAACTGTTAAATGAGAAACTATTTTGTTCTGTAAGCCTTCATCTTAAGTGAGAATAACAGCACAATTGGAAGAGTGTAGTCAATGTCACTGAACTATGCATGTAGAAATTTTTGAAATGGTGTATCTTTGGCTATGTGTATTTTCACCAAAAAAAAAAAGGTTGAGAAGTTAGAGGGTTGACATGTTGTAGGGTTGTTAACCAATGTCATAAAACAATATGTGTACTACTGTTTCATGAGAAGCTATTTTTTCTGTAAGCCTTCACCTGAAGTACAATAAAATAAAATAAAAAAATGTCAAAAAATAAAAGAATAGCTGCTGAGTCTGCTTATGTACAACCGAACACGTCATAGGATTTGGTTCCTTGGTTTGGAGGTTTAGGGTCACGATTTCATGGGACATCCCAGCTAACTGGCCTAATAACATGTTTAGTGCTTGTTCTACCTCCTGGTTCATTGCATAGTTCCTGGGGTCCTAAAAGCTTGCAAGCTGCCATTCAAGGCACAAGAAATTGGTCTCTATTAGCCTGGAGCAACAGCGGAAGAAGGAGAGTCAGAAACAGGAGGAGGAAATGGAATATGTGGTTAATCGCCTCCATGAACAACTGCCCCCTTTGCCATGAGGCCAGAAGAACTGGATGGTGTGTGACTACCATTACTGAACATTTTGATCAAGGATGTTATAGAAGAATCCTGATCAAAAGGGGGGAAATATAGAACCGAATTTAAAATTCTCACGGAATCCGTACTTTCTGGAACCACAGAGTCTAGATGAACCCTGAAACTATTGCCCTGAGATAATCTTTAAACCGTAAACCAAAAATATCTCCTGAAGTCTTCTTAAAACTAAGCAATATTCACTGCCATTGAGTCAGTTCTGACTCTTAGCGACCCTGAAGGACAGAGTAGAACTACCCCATAGAGTTTCCAAGGAGCGGCTGGTGGATTCAAAATCCTGACCTTTTGGTTAGCAGCCGAGCTCTTAACCACTGCACCACCAGGGCTCCAAACTAAACAATAGTTCGCTTAACTAGTAAAACATGTCTGCCTTGAGCATTATGCTCTTTTAAGAACTATCTATGTGGGATTAAATTGACAACAGCAAATTGAAAGGTTAGATAGGACACTTAGGGGGCAGTGAGTTTCTGTTAATGGAGGAGGAACAATTCAAAAAAGGAGGGTGAGAATAGTTGCACACCTCGAAGAACGTAATCAATGTCACTGAATTGTATGTGTAGAAAACTGTCGAACTGCTGTATGTTTTATTGTGTATCTTCTCAACAACAACAAATAAATAAAATTTTAAAAAGGTTATCAAGAAAGTAAAAAGACAACCTATAGGAAGGAAGGAAATATCTGCAAATCATATATCTGATATAAGCAGCTAACAACAACAATAACAACAATAAGCACATAAAAGATGTTCAACATCATTAGTCATTAGAAAAATGCAAAGCAAATCTACCATACCACTTCACATGCATAAGGATGACTATAATTTACAAAAAAGTGGATGGGGAATAATAGTGTTGGCGAGAACGTAGAGAAACTGGAACTCTCATACTTTGCTGGTAGGGATGTAAAATGGTACAGCCACTATGGAAAATAGTTTGGCAGTTCCTCAAAAAATTAAACAGAATGACCAGATGATCCAGCAAGTCCACTGCTGGATACATGCCCAAAAAACTGAGAAAGAGATATACAAACAACAACTTGTGCACCAATGTTCACAGCAGCACTATTCACAATAGTCAAAAGATGAAAACAATCAAAATGTCCATCAACTGATGAACAGATAAACAAAATGTGGTATCTCTATATAATGGAATATTATTCAGCCATAAAAGGAATGACGTACTGATACATGGTACAGCACGGATGAACCTTGAAAACACTGCTATGTGAAAAAATACTGGACACTAAAGAGCACATATTATATGATTCCATTTCATGAACTGTCCACAATAAGCAAATCAATAGAGACAGAAAGCCGACTAATGGTTGCCAGGGGCTGGGGGAGGCAGCAATGGGGAGTGACTGCTTAATGAGTATTGGCCTTCTTTTTGGAGTCATATGAAATGTTCTGGAATATGGAAGTGGTGATGGTTGCACAACATCATGAATGTACTGGAAGCCACTGAATTGTATACTTTAAAATGGACTGAATTGTGTCCCCCCAAAATGTGTCAGCTTGGTTAGGCCATGATTCCCAGTATTGTGTGGCTGTCCTCCATTTTGGGATTGATGTAATTTTCCTATGTGTTATAAATCCTAACCTCTGCCTGTGGTTGATGAGGCAAGATTAGATTATGTTAAAGAGGATTAGGGTGGGATGTAACACCCTTAGCCAGGTCACATCCCTGATCCAATGTAAAGGGTGTTTCCTTGGGGTTTGTGGCCTACACCACCTTCTATCTCTCAAGAGATAAAAGGGAAACAAGCAGAGAGTGGGTTAAAATGGTAAACTTTACGTTATGTGAATTTTACTTCAATTAAAAAAAAAGAGTTAACAAAAAAAAAAATCAAAAGCTAAACAATAGGCACAGACTCAGAAAGCTTGATATTGGATTGTTTCCACAACCCAGTTGTCTGGTAAGGCAAACTAAGCTGCAGTAGAATCTTTGCCTTACCAGGGGAAGCTCTCCAATTCTTAAGAGTCCCCCAGCTCAACTTGCTGAAATCAGTTTACAGAGTTCTTGGTGTCTGCCCTAATCATCATGCAGACAGATAAAAAAATTTAGTTAATATCCTTTCCTCCCCCCAACAGTGAAAAATAAGATAAATAGACTCTGTCTCCATAATTTTACTTAGTCATTTACTTCAGTAGCATCTGTTTATCATGATTTACGAGATTTTGGGTGGCAATGAGAGCTGCAGAAGACATTTGCATAAAGGAATTTTACTTACATATTTTTTCTCCTTAAACACTAGGATACTCAAAACGGTCATGGAAATTCAGGCAAGTTCAGTATTGCCAATGGTAATAATTACTCCCCTAAAAGCCATAGTGGATGGTCACCAAGAGAGAAAAAACATTTAGGTATTCAATTTACAAGACAAATGTGAAGGTCATTAAAGGATGGAAAATCAAATAAATAAGAGAAAACTTGAAATACTGGTTCCTGCTGCTGGGGTTTGCCTACTAAGTGTGTGACAGCAGGGAATTTGACTTCCTTAACATAGTACGCTCAGGGTGTAATGGCTAATGAGCTGAGCTGCTAACGTAAAGCTTGGAGGTTGGAGTCCATCCAGAGGTACCTTGGAAGAAAGGCCTGGCAATCTACTTCTGAAAAATCAGTCATTGAAAACCTTAAGGAGCACAGTTCTACTCTTTACACACGTGGTGTTGCCGTAAGTCGGAGTCGTCTCGACAGCAACTAGGATGGAGCAGTGTAAACTCACAGAATCGTATGTCCTTAGATGTTTGAGAAGGAAAGAAAACCACTCTTTACAAAATCTTTTTCTGTGAAACTTTAAAACCTAATGCGTACATACTTTAGAATTTTTTTGTATTAAAATTTAGTTGTTTCTCTCTCCCGTATATGTAAAGTGAAAAAGGCAAGACAGAGGGAAGAAGGTAGTAAGTAGTATGCTATCATTTATTTGAAAAGGCTGCAGGAGGTTCCACATACATATTCATATTTGCTTATACTTTTAAAAATCAAAATATAAATCATAACATTTTAAAAAATGATCACCCATGGAAGAGAGAAGTGTCAAGATGAAGGGGGTAGAAACAGAATCTAGACTTCTCTAAAAACACCTTATTTTATATATTTGACTTTTGGATATATGTAACTGTTTTACATCATTATAAAACAAAATGAAACCCTAATTAAAAAAAAAATCAATCTTTAAAATTAAAAGCAAAATAAAACAAATCAACTTAACAATGTATCAAGTTGGCAGCTTAACCACAGAGAGGACTTGTTTCAAATGATTTTAAAACATAGTAATTTGACTGTATCTAGGGATTTACACAAAGGAGCAAAACTAAATAATCTTAAAGTTTTCAGTAATCATTTAATATTGTTAGTAATATTAGTATTGTTATTCTCAAACCATTATATGTGTATATTTACATGTAAATATTAATAAAACACACTAATACACAGATATGAGAGAAACATGCTTTTGAAAGCAAAGCAATTTGGAGAAATGACCAATTCCAGCTTCGAGGCAGAAAATGGTATAAGATAAATGAGCCTAGAACCTCTATCTTGTCTTACCAGAAAGCAAAGGAAGCTATCGAAGACCACAGGGGCCACGTCTAAATGATGTAGGAGCCTGTGTGAAGAGGCTCCCACTGGCCAAAAGTTGGCCAACAGTAAGAATAATAACTGCAATGGAGTGAAATACATCAAATATTTGAAACATCTGAGTTCATAATGATACTTAGTAGGCACCACTGGAGGATGCTAAGGAACACGGGGTCATTGAGTCGGAATCCACCAGACAGCACCCAACAACAAAGAAGAAATACGTAATTCTAAAAACTGGTAAACCACACATTTATGAAGTAGCATCGCAACGATGAGAAAATAAATTGAGAAGAAAAATGACCAGCGTCACAGGGCTAAAGTGGCAGAGCTAGACTGGTGTATTTCAGGGAGACGCCTTTATCCATTTAAAAACAAAAAACTAAGCTGAGTTTGCCTTAATATGAGCCAAAAGAGCAGAGGGTGAAGGTTGTTTATCAGGCTCAGTGGTGGACTTTTATTATAGAGGTTCTGTTGAGTACAGAAGATCCTAAAACCCATGGGCTCATAAAAATAAATCACATTGCTCCATTTAAAAAAACCATGTGTATGAGGCCAAAAGGTCAATGATTAAAGCAAAGAGTACTGGATACAGAAGAACCAAAACACAATTAAAGAGAATGATGACATATTGTGGAAAAAGTAACTAACGTTACTGAACAATTTGTGTATAAATTGTCAGATGGGAACCTAATTTGCTGGGTAAACTTTCACCGAAAACTCAGAATTTATTTCTTAGAAAAAATGGCATTTAAAATGCTTGGTAATGACAAGGAAACCCTGGTGGCGCAGTGATAACGTGTTTACGGCTGCTAACCAAAAGGTCAGCAGTTCAAATCCACTTGGAAACTCTATGGGACAGTTCTACTCTGTCCTATAGGGTCGCTAAGTCGGAATTGACTCAACTGCAACAGGTTTGGTTTTTTTGGCCTGGTAATGACAAAATGTTAATTACTTTTCTTCCCCTTCATTCCTACTGAGAACATTATTTTAGATTTTTATCTTAGTTCTTCCACCAGACTGTAAACTTTTTATGGGTCTAAGACCTCAGAATAAACTCTTACAATAAATTTTCTTATATGAAAATCAGGTTAGTTCTACTTCAAAATATTAAAACATAGTTAACACCAAAAATTTCCAAACAAGCCTCAATTTAAATGAACTCTAAAAATTTAAGCTTCTCAATTAGATACCTAAGGCTTGGATTACAACTTACTTTCTTAAAATTCCAATAATTCATGTGGAAATTTTTAAATTTCTTTTTGGCTCTACACATAGAAAACCCATTGTACAAATTCATCAAGTTTGATCTTCTTGCCCAGAGCCCTGGTGGTGCACTGGTTAAGAGCTATGGCTGCTAACCAAAAGGTTAGCAGTTCAAATCCACCAAGCCACTCTTTGGAAATCCTGTAAGAACAGTTCTACCCAGATGTACAGGGTCACTATGAGTTGGAATCAACTTGATGTCAATGGGCTTTTTTAGGTCTTCCTGCAAACGTGTTTGGTAAACACAGCTTCTCAGGTAAGTCTAGAGCAAGAGTCAGCAAACTTACCCTGTAAAAGGCCACATTATAAATATTTCAGGCTATGTGGGCCATATGGTCTGTCACATACACTAACAACTCTTTAAAACTGTAGAAAAAGAAACCCAACATACTTAGTTCACGTGCCACATAAATACAGGTTTGCAGTGGAATCTGGCCTGGTTAGTTTGCCTAACCCTGGTCTAAAAAACTGGATTTGAAAGCTTTTAGACTGTGACTTTTGTTTCTTCCGATTCTCAGTCCTAAGACAGGCCTCAAGGCACAGCAAGCACGTAATATTCGAATGTGTAATAAAAGCAAACCAGGTATTGCAAAATCGCTTTTAGTTCTTGGGTTGGCAAATGGTAAAGGAAAACAGCACTGTAAAACTTCATGGGCATGGATTGTTCTCTCTCAGTCAAAGCAGCTGTATCAGCTGATTTTCTGATCATATCACCAAGTCAGGCCCTGTTCAAGAGCTGGCCCGTGGCCTTTAGAAACTTAAGCCAAAGGGAGACTCTAAAAAGGCAGAGAGGGCAGCGATGGTTCAGTGGCAGAATTCTAGCCTTCCATGCGGAGTCCTGGGTTCCATTCCCGGCCAATGCATCTGAAGCACAGCCACCACTTGTCTGTCAGTACAGGCTTGTGTGTTGCTATGAATCTGAACAGGTTTCAGCAGAGCTTCCAGACTAAGAGACAGACTAGGAAGAAAGGCCTGTTGATCTACTTTTGAAAATCAGCCAACGAAAATCCTATGGATCCCACTGGGTATAGGGTCCCATGAGTTGAGGGCCATTTCAACGGCAGCCAACGACAACAGAAAGGCAAAAACGGTGTTTTATTTAAATAGGAGAGAATAATTATGATAAGGTGTAGTAAGATGGAGCATCCAAAAAAAAAAAAAAGCAGACAAACTAAAATAAAACATTTTATTATTAAAATAAAAAACTTTGTGTAAAAGCATTACAGATCAAAAGCTCTATTTACATTTATTGATTCAAGGTCCAGTTATGCATCAAACACTGAACAGGTGCACCATTAAAGTAAAGGGGACACACAAGCACTCAGATCCCACCTCTACCAAACGATTTGATTAATGCAAAAAAAAAAAAAAAAAAACTGCTCACAAACTAAACTGGCAGAGTTGTCAAGTTAACAAACCGTTGAAAGTCATCAATCTCCAAAAAGGCACTTCTCATTGCTATAAATGCACTTAAAACCTGAGTATAAACACGATGCCCAGCTTATAATTTCTTCAAGAAAGCAAAAATGGCAAAGCACTGTAGACTAGTATTAGTCTGAAGTTTCCACATAAAATGGTCCAAGACCTACACTGAAATACCTTACGTAGGAACTGCAATGAAGTTGGCAAACTAAAATTATACTAAGAATTTCAAATGAGCTTACTCCTGAAGTTTCACCACTAATTTCCAAGAATGTGTTTCCTATGATGATTTTAAGTATATCACTGCCCACAAACCTTTGGATCATGAACACAAAATCACATATGTTGTTTTCATGTAAACAGAGGGCTGTTCTATGGAATTCCATAGATTTAGTTAGTTAACACTACTACTTTATTCTAAGTGCTTGGTTTTATGGGTGGATTGCAGGGTTGTTTCAACACCAATTAAATCTTTACGGAAGCAGACAGACACATCTCTCTCCCGCAGAGCAGCTGGTAGGTTCAAACCGCCAACCTTTTAGTTAACAGCCGAGCGCTTAACCACTGTGCCACCAGGGCGCCTAAATCAAACATACTTTCAAACAGTTGTCATTTCAAAAGAGTTCAGAAAATAAGTGGTGGGAGAGGACCACTGGAAAAGAAAGGGATGGGGCCAAGGGTCGGGGGCAGAGAAGAAACTGCAGAAGAGCAAAGTATAAGCAGCAAAATACATCTGTGACAGCTCCAAAACACATGCATATCTAACGAGATTAACTTGATTTGAGCTTCCTGTAAAACAGAATGACCATCAAAATTCCTAACTGAGGTTTCAATCAACTGACAAAACTGAAAAGTTTAACAAGGAGACTGAGAAGTACAAGGCCAAGTAGTGAATCTTTCAGATATTACGCTTGCATTTCAAACTCCTGTTTCAGACTGAGAAAGAGAAAAAGGAGCATGTTAGGATATAGTCTTCCACCTAACAATTCTCTTTTGAAAGCCTAATTCACTTTTCAAAAAATGTTTTTATTGAGTTACAAATCTCAAATTTGTACATATATGTATAGCTAGGTAACCACAACCCAGATCGAGATATAAAACATTTCCCAACACACCAAAAGGCTCCCACCATGCTCCCTCCCAGACAATGCCCTCCCCCATCCCTGTCCTAGAGACAACCACTATTCTGACCTCTATTGTCCTTTTATTGAGACACATAAATAAATATAAGATTGTACGTAGAAGAGAGAAAAAAGCAGTCACCATTACCTTTTCAAGTAAGCGTGCACATTCCCAAAGCCGTGGTATTTGGCCAAATACACCAGGACCCCAGTTGCACACCGTCCGTCACGCTGCCTACAGAAGCTGCAGTTACAGATTCCACGACAAGGCGGACAGTGCCAGTTCTGAAGGAGAATTGTAGAAAGGCACAATTAAGCTGCTGATACTACTTGGGAACTGCTGATACTACTTACATACAACCAAACACTTCTTAGGATCAGTTTTCTTGGTTCGAAGGTTTAGGGTCATGGTTTTGTGGGACAGTCCAGTCAATTGGCCTAATACTGTTTTTTAGAGTTTCTGTTCTACCTCCTAGTTCTTGTGTAGTGCCTGGGGTCTTAAAAGCTTGCGGGCAGCCATCCAAGATACAATTGGTCTCTATTTGCCTGGAACAGCAGAGGAAGAAGGTGAATCAAGAATTGGAAGACAAAACGGAATGTGCAGCTAACTGCCTCCATGAGCAACTGCCTCTTTTGCCATGAGACCAGAACTGGATGATGGTCCCTGGCTGCCGTTACAAAACATTTTGATCAAGGATTCAATACATGAATACTGATCAAAAAAAGGAAAATGTGGAACAGAATTTCAAACTTTCATGGAATCCACACTAACTGGACACACTGCGTCTGAAGGAACCCCAATATCTATCACCCTGAGATAAATTTTTAAACTTTGAATGGAAGCATTCCCTAAAGTCATCCTTAAACCAAACAACAGCTCAGCTCAATTAGTAAAGATTGTTTGCCTTGAGCATTGCACTCTTCTGAAGAATTATATATATGAGATCCAATTGACAATAGTAACTCTAAAGCACAGATGAGAAGTTTAGGGGGCAGCGAGTCTAAATTAACAGTGGTGAATAATTGGGGAAGAGACGGTGAGAATGATGACACAATGTGAAAAACGTGACCAATGTCACCGAACTGTATTTGTAGAAACTGTTGAATGGATGTTTGGCCGTGTATATTTTCACCAAAAAAAAAAAAAAGGCCCAATTAAATTAAAATTTCCTTTCCCCCACTTACTTATCAACTCCTTATTAAACTCTAAGGTGGGTATCATCGATGGCGTTTAGGCCTTCGGTGGATTTAAAACCGTAACATTCCCTAATGTTTCCTAAGGAAATCCAGCAGAGAAGTTACACAGCGACAACAGTCCCAAGTACTCAGGACTGGGTGCTCAGCCCATCCAACACAAATGCCATGAATTACTCTGCCTCCCTTGAAATGAATACCACATTAACAGTGAGGGTTCTAATTCTTTACCACTCTCCAGAACCCTGAGAAGCTTAGACAAGGCCCACTGGCTGACAAACTGTTCCCTCCTTAGGACCAAGGTCCTATCCTGAAATATTTTCTCTCCTACTATACATAAGGCAAGAAGGCCACAGACAAACTTAAAACCACAGCAGGTTTCTGAATTCGATCCTAAATAGAAATACAAAGAGAATGAGATGAGACTTTTTGTGTAACCAGGTGTGAAGCAATACAAAGTACTTCGTATCACCAATATGTAACCCAAGCTTAAGTCAGCCTTGAGATCAAACCTTCTTATAGAAAAGACAGGGAATAGAGGAACAAGGTAAATGACACTGTGAGGAACATACAGATAAGCACAGATGATGTGACATGCTACAAGACAACTGACCTGGTCTCTTCAATAAGTCAAAAGCATGGGGGAAGAAAGGGAGTGAAGGTGTTAACTATTCTAGACTAAAACAAAGAATCGAATGCAACGTGGGGACCTTGTTTGGGTCCTGGCCTGAACAAACCAACTGTATAGAGTGGCCATCTAAGATACGTCTACTGGTCCCACCCTGTCTGGAGCAAGGGAGAATGAAGAAAACCAAAGACACAAGGGAAAGACTAGTCCAAAGGACTAATGGACCACAACTACCACAGCCTCCACCAGACCGAGTCCAGCACAACTAGATAGTGCCCAGCTACCAGGACCGACTGCTGACAGCGACCACAATAGAGAGTCCCAGACAGAGCTGGAGAAAAATGTAGAAAATTCAAATTCACACACACACACAAAAAGACCACACATACTGATCTGACGACAAAGATTGGTGAAACCCAAGCGTATGGGCCCCGCACACCCTTTTAACTCCGTACTGAAGTCACTCCTGAGGTTCACCCTTCAGCCAAAGATTAGATAGGTCCATAAAACAAACAATAATACACATAGCTCAACCATGTATATGAGACTAAACGGGCACACCAACCCAAGGGCAAAGACTAGAAGGCAGGAGGGGACAGGAAAGCTGGACGAACGGAAATGGGGAGCCCAAGGTCGAGAAGGAGAGAGTGTTGACATGTTGCGGGGTTGGCAACCAATGTCACAAAACAATATGTGTATTAACTGTTTAATGAGAAACTAATTTGCTCTGTAAACCTTCATCTTAAAGAACAATTAAAAAAAAAAAAAAAAAACCCAACTGTATAGAAGATGTTTTGGGACAGCTGGGAAAAATCTGAACAGAGTAGTTATTACATAGTTTCGATTATCACAAAAATGGTTTTGTAACTGCACAAGAACTTGTTCTTTTTTAAAGAAATAAATACTGAAATATTTAAGGTGAGTATCATTATGTGTGTTATTTAATGTAAAACAGCACAAAAAAATTATAAGGCACGTATGGCCAAGTGTAAATAATTTTAAACTCATCTATGGATACTTGGGGATTTATTCTACTTCTATACTTTTAAGTACATTTGAAAATTTTTACAAATGGAACATTAATGATTATTAACTGCTTTCTGCAAAGGCTTAATTGAATCCCAATAGTCTCTCCTTATATGTGCTTTACTTCTCCATAAATGATCATCTGTCACCACTCCCTATGTATCTTTAAGGGATGATTCAAATGGACTAATCTGAGAATGATCTGAAGCACAAGGCAAGGACTTCTGACCTCCAGTGCGCCGTGGTGCACATGGGCAAGTCAAACACAGTAAGAGAGAAGCCACACACTTAACTGAGAATAAAGTCTGTCTTGCTCCGAATCTACTTTGCCTAAATGAAGAGTTAAGACCAGACCAGCATTCTCAGCATCTCCTCGGAGGGGAAAAAAATATATGTATCAAAAAACTTGTAAAGCACAGTTAAGCACCACAGGACCACCATTTCTAACCTCCTCAAATTTTGGGGGGGGCTAGGGGAGCCACTCTATAAATAAGAGTTTACATTAAGAGAAACAAACAAGCGAATTAGGATAGACTGAGAACAAGATCCACGTTTGAGTCTACAAAATTTAGCAGTACACCTTGTCCACAACAGGCCTTCAAACGTCACAGGTTTGGATTGTAGAATGATCTATGACAAAAATCTTTAAGCATCAAAGAAAGTGGCCATTATGGACCTACTTCATTACAGGCAGCTATCCATCTTTCCTCAAGTAGAGCACATAACACTATCTTAATGTAAAAAGAACTACAGCAAGTCTGTATTTCATTGAAAAAACAAATTTAGAAGAACCATCTACTTTATAGATACGAAGCATCAAAATTAAGAGATGTTTACTATGTATTTCAGAAGTCAATATAAAGGGGGAAATTATTAGAGCCACCTAAAAAACTGAAGTGGTCAGGCGAAAATGTAACTATTGTATCATCAGTAAAATATCTCGTTTCTAAATCAGAATAGTGCCAGTGGATTTAAAAAGAAGGTGAATTCCAGGTGTGTGTGGTGCCTTTGCCAGTGCCTTCTTTCTGGCCTGACCAGCTCGTGGCTGACCAGCCCATAGGACCACCCCCTCCAAGGCACCTACGGGATCCAGTAGGGCATCCTTGACCTCTTCACCATAACGATTTCGAAGGCAGGGACCACAGAACTGGCCTCGAACACCCCAACACTCCGGGTTTCTGCAATTTGTTTTGGTATCGATAGTTTTCTGGCGACATTGATGACAGGTAGATCCCTAGAAATAACAAGCAAATGAGAAAAAAAAAACACAGCATATTTAAAGAAAGTCCTTTGCAACAGAGTCTGAGATTTTGCCTTTGAATCTTACTTCACGTCTACATACACAGGTATATGTGCCTGGGCATAAAAAGTATCTCAAACATGGTGACACTATGGAATTCATAGACTCAAAAGTTAGTATTATCAAAATCGTGTCAATAAGAAATTCTGTCAATACAAAAAATAACCTGCTCAAATTCATCCTTATCTTTAGCATACCACTATATCCCTAGCACCTAGCTACGCAGACACACATAACAGATAAACAACGAGTATATGTTGAATGAACCGATTTCTAAATTAACAGAAAAGATTAACATCACTGTAGTCTTACTAAGCAAATAATTCAAGTGAAGGAGGACTAAACCCCAGGGATACTGTAAAACTCTCTTTCCTTGTATGAAGAAAAAAGCGCAGGTGCGTATCTCGTATGTTAAGACCTTTAGACCATCAGCAAAACTCTAGGGAACATAAAAGCTATCCTCCCTCTCTCACAGATGTTTACGTTTTCAGATAGCACTTAGAGGCGCTTACCAATGAACGGTTATAGATCTTCTCTCGGGAGTTGCTGCAGATGTTCTCCAGTTCTTCCTCTGTAATTTCTTCCACTGGGCGGATTACATGTGGAAGTGTCATGGGCCCTGGGCGACGATTTCTGGGCATGTCATCTTCCTGCATAACAAGAAGCATGTCCTTACTGGCGATCCCTAACTTTGAACCTATACACCTAATATGTAATTTCTTCATGGAGCATTCAACCTGGAAATCTTTCAGAGCTTATGGAAAGGGGGCAAATCATAATTTTATTATAAGGATCATTGGAGAACATCAAGGAAACAGTTCTTACAATTAAGAAAAGCTGAAGAAAACTTTGACCCCCTCACCTGATAACAAAATCATCAAATATGTTTAGGTGATAAACAATTGTGAACAGTTCAAGAAACATGTTTCATAGGGATCACTTGGTGTTGAGGCTCTGTATGTTTATCTGTGTTGTGCATCTGATACTGGCCAACAGAAGATGAAAAACAGAACAAGTACAAATGTGGACAACTCACGTTCATGTAGTCGTCCATGACCTTCCTCTTTCTCACCAACAAGTACTTATCATCCTCCTCCTCCTCCTCCTCCTCCTCCTCCTCCTCTTCCTCCGTGGGCAGAGCACCAGGGAACCCCAGAATCCGTGACCTCGACCTGGTAAGAGGACGAGCTTTCCGTTCAGGGTTTCTCCTGGAAGCAACACCTGGGAATGTGCGTCTTCGGGGTGTCTTTGATTGCTGAACAAAACACATATCATGGAACCCATTTAATCCAGAGTGAAGAGAAGTGGCACTTTTGAAAATCCATACCTTCTACTTTAAGGATGTTTTCTTTTAAGTAAAAGAAAGCTGCATTTCCCATTTTCTTTGCCCTTTCCATAATGCAAGAAACATAAATCCGAAATCTCTACAGCCACTGTAAACTTGTTTTAGTAATCCCAAATCTAGTTTCCCTCAAATTGAGAGAAGAACTGTTTATTCTTCTACTAAAGGTATAAAAACTGATCTCTTTTTCCAAAACGCTTTTTTGTGACATCTGTTGGGCCCTGAAACATACTCACTGTTTTCTCTATTGCAAAATAGAGAAATACGTGTACGGTTTTCCTCCCTTCCTCAGCGGGGGATACAGAAAGTAAGTCATTTGTACTGCACCAGATACATCAAATGCTCGACTTACGCCACCTTAGTTCCTCAGAATACAACCACATATGATATTAGGCAATGACTTGGTAAAATTCTTTTTTCCTTCTTTTTCCTCGTTCTCAGATTTAAAAAAAGAAAAAAAAAATCTATTGCTCGTGTACCATGTAAGAGGAATGTGATTGGATATAGAAAAAAAAAATTTCTTTCCCAATCCTCATTCCCTTCCCTTGAAGGGCTTAGTCTAGCTGGGAAGGAGAAAAATAATGCATCAAAAAGGGTTTAAGTGCCACAGGAACATAGAAGAGAGAAATCACAAATGCCAAAGATACAAGGAAGAGCTCCTCAAAATCCATTAGGTTTCCTCTTTTTTCTCTTCATCTGTCTATAAGACGACACAAAATAAAGAAACTGGATTTAAAATATCCGCCTTAGGTTTGCTCAAAATACAGCTAAACAAAGGAAGCTTTGTACTTACTGAACTGGGGACTGGTAGGGAACGTCTTCCAGGGAATGAACCAGGGAAGCTTTCTAATTCTGACATTAGTTTTGCAAGCTAAAAAGGGGGGAAATAAAACAGAGATTATTTGTTTAGAGTAACTGCTGAAATTGAGTGATTAACTTCTGGAAATTACCGTAGCAGATTTCATGGCTTTATGTTTAATAATAAGTTGACATAGTCAAATAGTTTCTGACTTCACCTATGCACTTACCAAAACTTTAACAGACTAAAAATAGAAAAATTAGTTTAAGGAAACAAATGCATTTTATAGCACGTATTATAAAGACTTCAAAGCTACACTGAAAGTAATTCTTAGGACATAGATATAAGTAACAAGTCCCTTAGAGAAAAGCGGCGAAGAGTTAGTTCTAACACAGTCAAAGTCAGATACCTACCATTGCTTTGTTTTGCTTTATATTTAAAGCCCTCTTCTCAAGAAAATTCATGCCTTTTTCATCTTCTGAATCAGAACTGGCATCAGTCACAGAATTCTCTGAGGACTGGGGAGGAATAGCCTTTTTCTTGGCTGCTGTCCTAGTATTTCGCGTGGGAAACGTCATTGCTACTCTCAGGGGTCCAGAACGTCTGCACTGACTGCGGGTCCTGCAGCCTTCCTGGTCTGCCTGCGATCTCTAGTTAAGCACACAATTTAGCAGTTAATGACTTGTTGATTGGCACACAGAACGCACCAGTACAGCTACAAAACCCCTTTTCAACAAAAGACATTGGCATCAAATAAATTCCAACTCAACATTGATGGCTCTGGATAACAAAATCAGGAATTACGTATCAATACAACCATCTGAGTAGGTTATAAGCCAAGTATTGTCATTAGCTACCTTCACACCCCCTAGGCCTGTGGTTCTGAACCACTTTTTAAAATGTGAAAAATCTCTGCTCTCCTTTAAATTTCTTAAAACAGACCTTTATGTATTTTAAAAAACTTCTACGGGAACAAATATGTGCTCTTCCTATAAACATGGTTTTAACCTATATTAAAATGTCTCAATTCTCTAATCCACTTTTTGTAAGCTTAAAATTAAAAAAAAAAAAAAAAAAAAATCAGATTCTAAAAGTAATATAGATTTCCATCATTAAAAAATGTATTCAAATTAGCCACCAGAAAAATGTAAACCAAAACCACAATGCGATACTACTTCATACCCACTTAACCCAAAAACCAAACCCACTGCCATCGAGTCAACTCTCTGACTCACAGCGACCCTGGGAAGACGGAGCAGAACTGCCCCAGAGGATTTCCAAGGCTGTAATCTTTACAGGAGCAGAGCCATATCTTTCTCCTGTGGAGCAGGTGGTGGGTTTGAACTGTTGACCTTTCAGTTAGCAGCAAATAACAAGTGTGGGTGAGGATGCGGAAAACTGAAACCCTCATACACTGCTGGTAGGAATGTAAAATGGTGCAGCCACTTTGGAAAATGGTCTGGCAGATCCTTAAACACAGTTACTGTGTAACCCAGCAATTCCACTCCTAGGTATATACCAAAGAGAAATAAAAAATATGTCCACAGAAAAACTTGTACATGAATGTTCATAGCAGCATTCACAGTAGCCCAAAAGTAGAAAACCAAAATGTCCATCGTGGAATGGATTAAAAACACGTGGTATATCCACACACTGGGATATTATTCAGTGGTAACAAGGAATGAAGTACTGATACACGCTACAACATGGACGAACCTTGAAAACATTATGCTAAGTGAGAGAAGCCAGACACAAAAGGTCACACATATTGCATGAGTCCTTTTATATGAAATATCCAGATTAGGCAAATCTATCACAAAGTAAGCTGGTCATTGCCAGGGGCTGGTGTTGTTGGGAAAGAATAAGGAATAACTATTAATGAGTACGGGTTTCTTTCTGGGGTGATGAAAATATTCTAAAATTGATTGTGGTGATGGTTGAGGGAAAAAAATATCACCTAGAAAGTCCTAGAAATGGAAGACCCATTTTTAACATTCAAAAATTTCTTAAATTCCCACAACAGCTTTTAGTCCATGAGTTGAGAGACTATAAAATGACAAAAAATATTACTATGAGTTAATACTTTTAGTCAGCTGGCATTTTTTAATCACAACAGCACTTACAAAGAACTGAAACACTGCCCAGAAATTCTTCAGGCTACAGATAATGTTTGGGTCACATCCAGATTTGCAGACCAGCTCCTGCAATATCTCCAATAAGCACTGATTTAGACCTACTGTCACTCACTAGGAAACCTGGTGGTGTAGTGGTTAAGAGGTATGGCTGCTAACCAAAAGGTCAGCAGTTCGAATCCACCAGGCACTCCTTGGAAACCCTATGGGGCAGTTCTACTCTGTCCTATAGGGTCGCTATGAGTCGGTATCGACTCAACGGCCATCAGGTTTTGGTCACTCACTAGAGGAAGCATTACTTCACCATAGACAGTTAGTGGTAAAACACCCCTCGGCCAGACGCTATCACTTATATCAATGTTACTCGAGTGTGGTCCATAGGCTGTGGACCTGTGTCAGACCACACTGAGCTGACGAGCACGCACCCAACTGTTAGTCAATGCACTGCTTCCTTTGTCGAGAAAGTCTTGCTTAACAAGAAAACGTCACCTGAACTAAACAGTGTGCTCAGGGAGGTGGGACTATGGAGGAGGAGCAGCAGCAGCAGCAGCCTGAGCAAGACAACAGAACTTGTTAAAGGTAATGTAGCAACAGCAGAGGAAAAGTCAACCAAGGAGCAGAAGTGGACGCAAGAAAGGCCCTAATTATCATCGTCCACACTCAGGTTCCTGCACAGGAATTATTACAGGTTTTCAAGATGCAAGGAGAGATCGACTAAGGGAACTAACATTTATCAAGGGCCTGCTCCGTGCCAGGCACTGGGCTAGGCACTTGAAGTTAAACGGGAATGTCGCTAATCTTTAGGACACATGTGCTTCCTCTCATGAGGCTGGATTCCTGTGGTAATGGAAATTGAAAGTTGGTCAATTCTATCTAACCAGCTTCCAAGATTTCCAGACTCCACGAAATGTTCAAGATTTACAAAAAGGACTATATTAATGAAAACTGCTTTAAGACATAAATACTCTTAATATTTAAAAAAGTCAACAAAATCTTCTGGCATGACTAAAACGAAAAGCGAAGGAAAAAAAATTTTTAAGCAAATAACATGTCATGCCTCTACATACACCTTACTTCTTGATATTGGTGAAATTCTCAAACTCACCATTCCATCTTGTGTCTCACTCTCTGAGAAACCACAAAATGATTCATCGTCAGAGTCGGCATGAAAAATACTGGCCAGTTCTTTATTGACATTTGGCCTTGGTTTGGGTTTCTGTAAAAATCCACAATGGTCTAATACATCTTGCACCTCACTTTCTGAAAAGCCGCAGAAAGATTCATTATCAGAGTCCTCATAAAAAACATTTGCCAGTTCTTCACTGATATCTGACCTGAATTTAGGTTTCTGTAAAATAAATAAATAAATGTGGTTGTGCATTTTTTTTCCTTTTTCAAGAACCAATTTTCCATAAACCGTGCAGAGAGCAAATCACATTTACAAGTGCACTACAAGAGAATAGCTTTTGTCACAAAGAATAATGGTTCAGGGGTTTACAAATGATTTCTGAGTTGTTATGGCAAATCATCAGGCATGTTGGGTTAGGCGACATTTCAAAAGGATAGAATAAGTAGCTATTCTACCTCCAACAATTACTACCTAGAACCACAGCAAAAAGTGAAATGAAATTACAGTGCATACTGTATTTTCACAACGGCTGTATAGAAATGTAGGCAAAAAGCAAGCAGTTTTAATCATGCACAAAGCACTTGGGGCATTCTGAGCACTGCAGACTCGATTCTGTTTATTCTCAGGCAGCACTTACCGTGTTTGCAAAATTATCAGAAGCAAAACTGTCACAACTGTCATCAGAGGATGATGAGGTTTCCATGGAAAGCAACTTCACATAGCTGAATTTCTTGAAGTTCTTTACTCTGAGATTCTTTTGCTGGAAATGGAAATGGCAATACTATTAAGTGGGATGTTTCCTGTAGTATCTAACTAAAGACACTATTTTTGAGTTTAGCAGATTCTAACAACACAGGGTATATATGTCCATTTTTGTATACCCTACATAGGAAAAGGAGGATTTGCAATTGCTAAAAAAAAAAATATTTCAACACCAGGCCAGATCCTAAGAAGGGATCCCTTTGGAATAAAATTTTAATGACATTTATCAATTTATTCAAACGTTAGTGGAACTTCACTCTCTACCCACCTTCAGAGCCTCCAAGCTCTTAGCATTATACTGAGTTCCCAAGGGGTTTAATGCTAGCTCCTAAAATCCATTCTCTTTTCTTTAAAAAAAAAAAAATTAAACGGTACTAAAAAAAATTTCAAAAGTACTAAACGGTAGAGTGATTTTTCTCCTTCAGCCACAATCAAGCTAATGAGTTCTTTTTATGTAAGCTTTGGGCTATGTACTGTGATGCTAATTTCCCAAACTACAAAAATGGGCAGGGCTTCTACTTCAAGATGGCAGACTTCCAAACAGGCACCATTCCAATCAGGAGGGGCACAGTGATTTCAGCACAAGTCCTTACAACCCAATGAACAAATGGTGCAAGGGGCCAAGTTAAAGGTCAAACAGCACTCCAAACCCAGGTGGAATGCCCAATTCCACTTCAGCGCTCTATTAGCCTGGCCTGACATTCAGCTTTCTCTGTAGTTCCCTTGCAATTCAAGATTTCAGCTTTTAGAAGTCCCTTCATAAATGCAAATCACTTGTAGATATGAAATACTTCATCCATTCATTAACACTAAACAACCCACACTGTTCATTGGGAAATGCCATTGACAATCTCATGTAAAAAGAGCAGTTTCTGCCATTTTCATATAAGATTTAAGCGTTGCATTATTGCTATGTTTTTACTTTCTTAAATATGGCCATGGGATAGAACTGACTGCCTACATACATGGAAAGGGCAAGCTCTACTATAAACTGTCTATTCTGACCCATGACTACCCCATGTGTAACGGAATACAACCGTGTTCCACAGGGTTTTCAATGGATGATTTTTCTGCAAATAGATGGCCAGGCCTTTCCTCCCAGGTGCCTTTGAGTGGATTCAGTCAACCTTTAGCTTAGTAGGTGAGCACTTAACCATATGCACCACCCAGAGACTCCTTCTACAGATCCCACAAGTAATGCTAAGACGTGCGGAGCCAGGTGAACAGAACATTTCTAACTTATATACACCAGTGGAGCCCTGGTGGCACAGAGGTTAAGAGCTCGGCTGCTAGCCAAAAAGTCAGCAGTTCTGATCCACCAGCCGCTACTTGGGTAACCCTATGGGGGCAGTTCTATTCTGTCCTATAAGGTCACTACGAATCGGAATCAACTCAATGGCAGTGGGTTTTGTATATACATCTAACATTTTGCATTGCAGTCCCTTGCAAATAAACTATTTTCATGATGATGGTATCCCAACCTCCCCATGCCCTTGAGTACAGTCTCCACTCATAATTTTAGGAAGTTTTTGTCTTTTGTCCTTTTACAAGGACAAAATGTGATCATAAATGGAGCTACCAAGTACAAAGTCTGTATGCAAACACAATGTTAGGAATTGAAAGGGTTCTCAGAAACCCCCATTTTTCAGACGAGGAAATTCAAGCTCTGAGGGAGGTGAAACAGATTGCCCAAGATCTCAGGGCTGTAAGGAGAGCCCATCAGAATATCCAAGCAGTAATGCTCTTTACATTACTGCAGGAATTACCATTATTTACTCATCAATCTACAAGCAGTCAAGAAGCCCAGGACAGCTTCAAGGGAAGGCATTCTATTGGAAGCTGCTGGGCTTTAACAAGTCAGCACACGGCAACAGTTACCAGGCAAAAGTTATCTCTGGAGGAAAAAGACATGGGAGGGAAATGAACTTTTTTGGCAGGCAAGTAACAACGAACACCACTTAGTAGGTGCTTTTTGTGCCAGGCACTGTGTTAAGTATACTTTTACATTACATTTAATTCCTTGTAACAAAGGTACTAGCATTATCATTATCCCCGCTTAACAAATGAGGACACTGAAGCTCAGACAGATGAAATGGATTACTCAAGTCACACGGTGGCAGAAATTTAAAGCCATGTATGTAAGATATAGAACTTGTTTCATCTTGAATACCAGTGCCCGTTTTCAGAAGGCCGTGACGGGCTCTGAAACACGCCCCCAGCACCTTCCCCCCCCTCCGAACCCTAGTTACCCCTCACATGGGTCCCTAACCCGAGATTTACTTTAAGCAGGTTTAAACATATTTTAAGTATGCTTTTCTTCCTTTCCACCCAACCCCCACTTTTCTAATCTCCCGCGGGGCCGACCCTACGTTCCGGTTTCCGTTAGAGCAAAAACTAACTTTCCATTCAGGGCATCCGTCTTGCCACAACGAATAACAGGGGGGTAGGAAGGCGGGAAGAGATGGGAGACAAGCAAATAAATGGTCGGCAAATGGTTTAAACCACCAGGCTATTCAATTACATTTAATCACTGCCTGGGACTTGATACGCCTCCTCCCACGTGCACAACCAAAGTTCTAAACAGACCGGTTTGCAAGACCTTTAAATTCCAGTCGCCTGACGGCTGGCGCGGAGGGGGCGAAAGCTGGTGGGGAGCTCCCCCGAGGACCACTGACTGTGCGCGGGGGAAAATGCGGCGAGCCACGCACCGGCCCCGAGCTGTGTGCAGGAAAGGCATGGGCTGGAGACTGCGGAGCGAATTCCCAGGGAGCAGGGAGGGCGATGCTCCCCTCCCCGTGTCCCACCGGCCGGGCTCGGGCCAGCGGACACAATGAGTGCCCAGCCGGCCTCTGGTCCCTGTCCTGCCTCCGGAGCATGTGTCCCTCGAGCGCACGTGGCCCGGGGATCCCCAATGCTGCAAATCCTGCAAACGGTTCAAGATCCCCAAACCGCCCGCACGCCGGATGTGCACAGCCGTCGGGAACGTCCCCTGGCCTTGAGAAGCCCCAGGTGCAAAAAACCTGGGGCTTGCCTGAATGGGCGACGCCCCGGACGACCACCGGTTGATTAGCAGCACTCAGTCTGCGGAGTTGGAAAGATCTGCCCGCGCCCGCCCCTCGAGTTCGCACGCCCAGTTCTCACCGGCATGTGGCGAGTGTCCATGCTAGCAGTGGACGCCCAAACCGGCGGTGCGCCCAGAACCAGGAGCCACGAGTAACCGCGCGCGCCGCCGACCCACGAAGCTGGAGGAGCCGGAGCCGCGCGGCAGGGGGCGGGGCGCGCCGACTCGGGCCGGGTGGGGCGGGGCTCGGGCCCTGCTTTCCCGCGTTGGGGGCGCAGGTCCTGCAAGCTCTGACCTACGGACCGGACCCGGCCTAGACCCACTGGACCCCGAGAAAAAATGTCCCTCCCCATATTTTCTCGGTTCATGTAATACCCTTGGAGGATTCTAAAGTCTGCTTTGAAAAAGTGGTGCTTTTTTTACTGCGGGCACAACCCTCTTTACGTTGCTGCTAGGTCCTGAGCCAACGGCGCGAAAGTGGTTCGTGTTGCCCCAGGGTTAGCAGGCAGATTTGCATGAATACTGGGCCTGGGAGAGTAAAACGGGGAAATCGGGGGTAATGGAGACCAGCAGAAAGTGACGCCGGTCAAGCGTTACGGCATTTAGCACTTTCATTGCTGCATGCGGTTTACTTTTTTTTTTTTAATCAAAGAATCTGGCACAAAATTCCGCCCTTTATTAGCAGATTTTCTGTCCCTGGGTTGTAGCACCGCTTATCTGGTAACGCACCGTTATCAGAAGCAATAAAATAAGTTAAATCTTAATCTCTTTCCAGAAAGCAAGAAAAGCCGAGTTGTTGTTTACGTAAGACTTGTGGTTTTTAAATTAGAAAAAGCCGCTAAGGTTTAGTGAAGATTTACCTATCGGATAAATTAAACTAACGTTTTTAGGGGTTATCTTGTTGTGGTGGAAGCTAAAAAGTGTATTAATGTGATTTGGCAATCTTCTCTCCCGTCAGAATTTAGGATTAACTGAATCAGAATGAACGTGAGGTATTTTTTTATTGCTCTTTTAATCAAACCTTGCTTTACGACGAAATAATGAAATAAAGTGTGAAGTTTGTTTTGTTTTCTTTTAACTAAAGAGAAAAATAAGTTGCTTTAAAAACGAAACTGGATTGCTTGAAAAGACCCTAATTATAATCCTACAGTTTAAACAAATGCTTGAAATCAACGTTTGCACTTCCCCCCATTACTTCAAAACTTTCTCTCGGGAATAAGTTCTTCGCCGTGAGAGAGCGTGCTTCAGTACACACTGCGTTTTTTTCTGGATGTATTAACTACCAAAACAAAACTTGTGGGCAAGTAAACGCACGAAAACAATGTGTTTGAAACATTGGAAGGGACGTGGACAGAGTCTTCTAGTCTTTCTAAAACACACTGCCCAGTGGTCACTTCCACTGTGCAAGGGATACAGAACTCACCTTCTGGAAGGTGGGCACCAGGAGAAGCCGTTAGTCTGGATATGCCCAGCGCCTGAGGAAATTCCTGGCTCATGGGGGGAAGAGGAGCATCAATCAATACTTGCTGAATGAATGAGCAAATAAATGATTGTTGAATGAACTAAAATTGTCTTTATTGCTATGTCCTTGGGAGTACAATTTTGTGCCAGTAAGTGACAGGAGAATTTGGAATTGTAAAACTTACAGACTAGGGGAAGAATAAGTCACTTTACTGACAAAAGGTTTTGATGGGGAAATTCTTAGTCCTCCCGCCATACTAGAATACTATTTGGTTTACATATTTTTAAAGAATAAGATCTCTGGTCCATCAGTTTTTTCATTAATCAAAAAAGTGCAAAATAAAACAAGAAGCTACAGTTTCACTCAGACTGAAAAAAATTTTAAATGCTGATAAGATCATGTGCTGATAAGAATGTGAAGAAACTCCTATAATAATGTTAGTAGTGTATATTTTTAAATTTGAAGAACTATTCAGAAATATTTAGTCAAGCCCAGCAAAACCACTTCCAGAGATGTATACCCTACAGCAAAGCTTTTCACCATGCAAAATCAATTTAGTGTGTTGTAACTAGCATCTTTTCTACTTTCTTTTTTTATGAAATTGAATTTTAAAAAAATTTGAGACTACTAATGTATTTTTTTTTAAACTTTTGTTTCCCTTCTGTGTATTTGTACTATATAAAATGTATTTCATACTGTCTTAGTCATCTAGTGCTGCTATAACAAAAATACCACAAATGGATGGTTTTAACAAAGAGAAGTTTATTCTCTCACAGTCCAGTAGGCTACAAGTCCGAATTCAGGGCATCAGCTCCAGGAGAAGGCTCTCTCTCTCTGCCGGCTCTGGAGGAAGGTCCTTGTGATGCATCAGTCTTCCCTCGGTCTGGGAGCATCTCAGCGGAGGAACCTCAGGTCCAAAGGACGCACTCTGGTCCTGGCACTGCTTTCCTGGTGGTATGAGGTTCCCATGTGTCTCTGTTCACTTCTGTCTTTTATATCTCAAAAGAGATTGACTTAAGACACTACCCAATCTTGTATATCTCATCAGTGTAACTGCCGCTAATCCATCTTATTAGAGCATAGTGATTGAATTTATAACACAAAAGGAAATCACATCAGATTACAAAATGGTACACAAATATACAATACTGGGAATCATGACCAAGCCAAGTTGACAGATATTTTGGGGGGACACAATTCAATCCATGACACTGCACCCTTTGGCCCGCAAAAATCACGTCCTTGCAACATGCAAAACATATTCATCTCATCATATCACAGCAAAAGTCTTAATTCCAAGCCCAAAATCCAAAACTTCCTCTTCACCTGTGAAATGTAGAATACCAGTTATCTGCTTGCAAAGGTACAATGGCAGAACAGGCACAAGCTAGACACTTCCATTACAAATGTAAGAAATTGCACGGAAAGAAGCCATAACACGCACCAAGCAAGTCAGCAGAACACATCACGTTAGCCCGCAAGGCTTGAAAATAATCGTGTGTTCTCGGAGACCGTTCACACAATAGCCCTGCCTCCAGACTCTAGGTATTGGCCACAATCTCCGGATTCCAAGTACAGCCCCCTCAGCCCTGGTTTCAGCTCCCCTTTCCAGGCCCACTGGAACAGCAACTCTGCTCCCTCGGCTTTAGGAGCACCATTCTCCTAGTCCGTGGGAGTGACAACTCCACTCTTAGAAACACCAGAGGCCATGGCTCCACACTTTGAAACCCCTGAGGTGCTGGCCGTACCTTTTGAGACTGACGCAGCTCGGCTTCTTGTGTTCCTTGTCTCTTCAGCTTCTGCTTCCTTTCTCTCAGCCCTCAGGCTACATACCTGCATCTTTCCTGCTGGAGCAAGTGTTCCAAAGCTCTGCAACTCCACCGATTAAGTGCCTGGAGGCACCCGACTCCACCAGGAAGCCTCCTGCACACAGGCACTCAGCTTTCTTGCTCCCAGGGTCAGAGTCGGCAAGCCTAGCTCCACCGATAAGTGCCCCAAGGCACCCTACTCAGCCAGGAAGCCTCCTGCTCGCAGACACTCAGCTTTCCTGCTCCGTGGGTCGGCTCCAGCACCGTGTGACACTGGTCTCCTGGTTCTGCTGCTGTTAGTTCTCTGCCACTTCTGCTTCTCTGCCACTGCTGCCTCTCTGCTGCTCCCAGCCCTCTATCCATTCACAGTTTCAAAACCGCTTCCACATTTTAGGTACCTGTTAGAGCAGCACCCCACTCTCAGTACCAAATTCTGTCTTAATCATCTAGTGCTGCTGTAATAGAAATACAAGCGGATGGTTTTAACAACGAGAGATTTATTCTCTCACAGTCCAGTAGGCTACAAGTCCAAATTCAAGGCCTCAGCTCCAGGAGAAGGCTTTCTCTGTCTGTCGGCTCTGGAGGAAGGTCCTTGTGATGCGTCAGTCTTCTCTTGATCTGGGAGCACCTCTGGGGATGAACTTCAGGTCCAAAGGACGCATTCTGCTCCTGGGGCTGCTTTCTTGGTGGTATGAGGTTCCCATGTGTCTCTGCTTGCTTCTCTCTTTCATATCTCAAAAGAGATTGGCTTAAGACACTATCTAATCTTATAAACCTCACCAGCGTAACCGCAGCTAATCCATCTTATTAGATCATAGTGATTGAATTTACAACACAAAATCACATTGGATTACAAAATGGTACACAATTATACAATACAGGGAATCATGACCCAGACAAGTTGACAGATATTTTAGGGGGGCACAATTCAGTGCATGACACATACTGTGCCTCACTATCAACAAAGTTTGCAAGGTAGTGTCCTGGGGAATCATGCATAATCAATCCTGCACTGATGCGCTCTCATTTTCTCAACAATTGCTAAATTGCTACTAGGGCAAGCACTATTCTGAGTATGGCCTACACAAAGTCCATGGAGTTTATATTCTAGTGGAAAAGCAGAAGTAAACAAACAAGATAATTTAAGGTGTGATAATGTCTAAAAAGAAAACTACAAGCGGGATACCAAACCCACTGCTGTCGAGTCGATTCTGACTCACGGTAACTCTATAGGGACAGGGTAGAAACTGCTCCATAGTGTTCCCAAGGCTGTCAATCCTTAAGGAAGCAGCCCTGCTATCAGGGCTCCTAAAAGCGGGATAAGGGGATAGGAAATGAAAGAGGTACTAATTTAGATCAGCGAAACAGGAAAGTCTTCTCTGGGGAGGTGACATCTGAAGAAAGTAAGGGAGGAAGTCCCTGGAAGATGAGGAAAGTGCTGGTTCTAGGCCGAATGAGCAGCTGGTTCAAAGGTTCTGAGGCAGTGAAGGGCAACAAGCCCAGGGTGACTAACTGCAGAGAGCTAGGGAGAGAGGGGTAGAGGGGCCAGGTCACATGGGCCTCCCTGGCCATAGGAAAAGCTTTGGATCTTATTCTGGGTGTGATGGGAAGCCACCAAAGGGTTTTGAGCAAAGGAAAGAGGCAATCTGACTCCAGGGGTTGTATTTACGGTAAACTAAAGGGGAACAAGAGTGGAAGCTGGAGACATTAGGATCTCCTACAGTAGTCTAGGAGCAGATAATAATTGCTTGGATTGAGGTAGTTGTGGGGTGAGAAGAAGCAGTCAGATTTAAGATACATTATCCTGAAAGGAGTACCTGGTGGCACAAATGGTTAAGCACTCAATTACTAGCTGAAAGGTGGGTTATTTGAACTCGCCCAGAGGCTCCTTGGAAGACAGACCTGGCCATCTGCTTCCAAAAGGTCACAGCCTTGCAAACCCTGTGGAGAAGTTTTACTCCGCACACGTGGGGCTGCCATGAATCAGAATCGACTGGATGGCAACTAACAACAATATTGAAGGCAGAGCAAATTGGACCTGAGGAGTGAATGGTTCATTATAGCATTGTGTATTATAGTAAAAACTTGGAAATAGCCTTCCCTTCAGAAGGGAAATAGATAAAAGAACGGTGGTATATCGGCACGAATGGTTTGCAATCGATTGCTAACCTAAAGGTTGGTGGTTCAACCCACCCAACAGCTCCGAGGAGGTAAGGCCTGGTAAAGATTACGGCCAAGTAAACCCTATGAAGCAGTTTTACTCTTTAACACATGTGGTTGCCGTGAGTTGGCATGAACTCCACCGCAACAGGTTTAATGGTCATACAATGGAGTTCTCCACAGTAGTTCAATGACTGGCATAGCTTACTTGCATCAGTGCAGTCAAATCTTAACAATGTTGAACGAAAAACAAATTGCAAAAGTATCTGTAAGGTACAGATTTTAAAAACAGAAACAGAAAAATTGGGAAAGCAAAATTGTACTCACAGCCGCTGCCGTTCCTAACGCCAGCCCCGCCTCTAGCTGTCCAAGCTCCAGCGGAAGGAGGAGCGGGGTAAGTGAGCACTCTGTACCACGACTCTACAAGGTAGACTGCCCGCAAATCAACTGGCTGCAAAAGCCGCTCACAAGAGTGCGTCCTCTGCCGGAGGGGTAAAGAAACCTCATCGTTACAGGCCTGGTACTGTGGCACGCCAAGAAATCAGACGTTATCGGAAGTCCACTAAACTTCTGATTCTCAAACTTCCGTTCCAACGTCTGGTGCGAGAAATTGCTCAGGACTTCACAACAGATCTGCGTTTCCAGAGAGCAGCTACTGGTGCTTTGCAGAAGGCAAGTGAGGCCTGTCTGGTTGGCCTTTTTGAAGACACCGACCTGTGTGCTATCTGTGCCAAACGTGTGACAATTACGCCAGAAGACATCCAGCTAGCACGCTGCATACGTGGAGAACGTGCTTAAGAATCCACTATGATGGGAAACATTTCATTTTTTAAAAAAATCTCTTCTTCCTGCTATTGGTAGTTCTGAATGTTAGATTTTTTTCCCCCCCCCATGGGGTCAAAAGGTACCTAAGTATATGATTGCAAATGGAAAAATAGGGGACAGAAGTCGGGTACTGGCAGTTTTTCCATTTTCAGTTGTGTGTGAATGTTTAATATAAATGCGGGGACATAAAGCATTAATGCAGGTCAGAATGCTTCAGTGAACAAGTTTCAGAGTTCAACTTTATCACAATTATAAACAAACTTGTTAAATTTTTCTGGACAATGCCAGCATTTGGATTTTCTTAAAACAAGTAAATTTCTTATTGACAGTAACTAAATGGTGTTGGTAGCATTTTTATCATACAGAAAATCCATCCATTCACTCTACTTTTCTGAGTTGTCCTACATGCAAGGACATGTTTTTAATGTTGTCTGTCTTCTGGGCTGTTCCTATAGGTTTGCTATTAAAATACATTAAACTATATTTTAAAAAATTGGGAAAGTATGAAAACATAGATGCATACTTATCTGGCAAGGAATACACCACAATCATGAAGGTGGTTTTCCCCCGGTGAAGTTTATCCATTGCCTCCGGATGTGCCCTGCCATTTCCCCAAATGTGGGAAACTCAACTGCATAATTTGTGGTAGGGGGAGACTGCATTAAAAAACAAAACAAAACAACAAAAACACCATAGACGAGAAGGATAAGATAGAGGTAACTCTGAGGAGGGAAAGATGGAGGAAAGACGGAAGGGTGGGACCTTCATTTTCATCATGAATGCTTTCTTTAAAAATGAAACTGGTATGAAACAAACATAGCCAATTGTTAAATGTGTTAAATACAAGTGGGTACATGGGTGACTTTTATATCTCTTACATTACTTTCTGTCCTTTTTTTTTCCTGGTATCTGAAACATTTCACAAATTTTTTAAGCTTTGAAAAAATTTTCCTGCAAATCAAGATATACATATTTGTGATGTTAAATATGCATTTCTTTTAGAGGTTCCTATAAATGGGCATGCAAAGTTGTCTTGCAATTTTAGGTACCTCATAAACACTTTAAGTCACTGTATTAATCATATACTGGTAAATATTTTCATTTTGAATGAAAGACACAAAATGAATAAGCATGGACAATTAATATACAGAGAAAGATGAGAGCCCAGACCACAGCAATGGGTAAAAAAGTTTCATAAATGTGAACCTAATATGTACAGGCAGTATCTGGTATGACAGTTGTAAAGGAAACAGTAAATATTTATTACCAACTAAAATAATTGTAAGTAGAATTTCAAATCTGTAAAACTTTCTAGAATACCTATCTCCTGTTAAAGAGCTTTGAAATCCTGGGGCTATTATGAACATTATGGATCATCCTGTGTTGTCCTGTATCTTTTATTCATCCTGCACAAAGCATTCCATTTTCTATTATTAAGCTTGAAACTGGATCCTAAGGTCCTGAGCACTCAGCACTTGTGTAATGAGGTGAGCTAAAATCTATCTGAACTGGGGACACTTGGTTTCAGGACAAAGAACGCAACAATTAATAAGATGTATCATTTTTAGACGAGATTTCAAAACAATGCTAATGTCCCAGTAGATCGCTGCCCTGCCTTCCACACACCTTTCTCTCAGAGGAGTGTAACGTGAACCCCAGCAACTCTGTAAACTAGAGACCTTGAATAGACCTAAAGCGCCAGGAGACAAAGGGCTGGAAAGAGTTTTCACCATGTTTGTGGATGCACAGGTTACGGTCTGTCACGTCACAAATCTCTTTGATAAATAATCCCCCAATTATAGATTTACCTCCCTGGTGCCTTCTTTCAGGGTGCACAAAGGCAAGAAACCTAAAGGGCCTAAAGTTAAGCTTCCACTGCCAGAAACCACTCCGTGGGAGGGCCCAGCCCCTTACCACCTGGCTCAGTTTCACCCACAAATCGGAGCTCTCCAAACCATATTGGCATGCTTGCTTTTGATTGTATGTCAACATTGTTGTGAGTAGGTCAGTTTGCTGAAATCTGATACCTGATTAGAGAAAAGAACATGGATATTATAAACATGTATATAAATCTGGCCACTTTTAACAAATGGAACATATTTGTTTTTCATGAATGAGCATTGTCCATTGTGAAATACTGAACTGCTGGTGTTAAAGCATCATTGAAAACTTTGGAGAGATAAAGCCAAGCTTCAATTACTGAATTCCAACACTACGGAAGCTGAATTCTAACATAACTCTACCCACTTCTTACCATCCACAACTCTGCTCTACTTGTTTTCCCTCCCATAACATTAAAAAAATCTGCACTTGGCTAGGTTTCTGTTTGTTTTAATTAAGGATTTGTTGTTGTTGTTCATTTGTTTTAAATATGATTATCTCCCCCTCTGGAAACAACTGATGTGTACCAAAAAAGAAAAAAAAAGTGTGAAAATCTCTGTTAACTGCATAGGCAATTAATTCTAAATTATCCTACTTGTGGATCATCCCAGCTATTGATTTCCTCTTCAGACTTGTTCCCTTTAAGCAGCTCTTTGGAAAGAGAACTGTTGCAGAGAGAGGAAGTTTTACTGTTGTTAGCTGCTATTGAGTCAGCCCTGAACTCATGGGGGCCCCATGTACAACGGTACTAAACACTGCCAGGTCCCACAACATCCCCATGATCACACTGGACCCTTGTGATCCATAGGGTTTTCCTTGACTGATTTTCAAAAGTAGATCACCAGGCCTTTCTTCCTAGTGTGTCTTAGTCTGGAAGCTCTGCTGAAACCTGTTCAGCATTATAGCAACTCTCAAGCCTCCACTGACAGATGGGTGGGGCTGTACATGAGGTGCATTAGCCAGATTCTTTAGGTCCCCTGCATGGAAGGTGAGAATTCTCTCACTGAACCACCAATGCCTCAGAGAAAGTTTAACTATTGGCTAAAATGGGACTTGGGGGTTGTGTGTAGATTGCTTAATTTCTGATGTGAACAAAATGCAAGATACTAATGGAAGCCCCAGAGAAGAGCCTAATCTGCAAACCTGTAAAATTCAGAATCAGCCTGCCAGAGATGCTGATCCCCTGGTGGTGGGAGTGAGGAGGTAGAGCTACACTCTCACTTCATGTTTAACCTTCTCCCAACTTTCCAGAGAAGAGAAGACATTATTGCTGCAAATGTGATAAAATCATGTATAGTCCGTAACAGCATTATAATTCACAGCTACTTTTTTCTATGAGAGTGTGAAGATTGCAATTTAAATAAATAAATACAAATAACATTTCACTATCATGGAGCCCTGGTGGTGCAGTAGTTAAGAACGCAGCAGTTTGAATCCACCAGCCGCCCCTTGGAAACCCTATGGGGGCAGTTCTATTCTGTCCTATAGGGTCACTATGAGTCAGAATCTACTCAGTGGCAATGGGTGGGGTTTATCATGGTACATAATCTCTGCACCCACAAACGTACACTCACTTCATGGACAATCAGATAAAAAATGTGAACAAAATGTTCAGAACTGTTAATCTGGCCCAGGTGACCTAAGATCCAGCTTTGGGACAAAGGGCATCTCCACCCCTTGGCGACCTCCTCCTAGTGGCAAGGGAAATGGCCCTGAGGTAGGATTCTCAGGTTAAGTTTTGCCTTTGAACACGTAGTGATATTTGGCCCAAAGGGATGTTTTGAAGTAGGATACAGAGTGATTCTACTCAAATGTTATCATGTCTTAACAGTTTTACGCAACCGTACTAGTCCTATGTGGTGCCAGTGGAAATTGGACTTCTACTTCCACCTGGCAATAATGAGGTGCCTTTTCCCTTACCTGCTGGGATGGTATCAGAGGAGCCAAGTGGAGAGCCTAGATTTTCACTTGCCAAGCAGTAATGAGTTAGCCCAATCAAGATGTCAATGGAGACCACATGTGGAGCAGGAACTCCCACCCACATACAGCATTAATGAGGAGGCCCTTTCCTCTCAGGAGTCAGTGGAGGCTGAGTGAGGTCCTGGACTTCTACCTCCACCTTGCAGCATCCCTCCTACCCTACCCAAGTTAACTAAAACAGAAGTTTTAAATAAGATCCAAAGTCTCAGAACATAATACAAAAATGTCCAGGTTTCAATAAAAAAATCACTTGTCTTAACAAAATCCAGAAATATCTCAAACTGAATGGAAAAAAAGACAATCAATACATTCCAACATCAAAAATGGCAGGGATATTAGAATTATCTGACAAAAATTGTAAAGCAACCATAATAAAAAGACTTCAGTGAGCAATCATGAACATATTTGAGACATAAAAAAATAGCCTCAGCAAGGAAATAGAAAGTCCTATCAAAGACATAGAAGATGTCAAGAAGAACCAAGGAGAAATTTTAGAGCATACAATACAAAAATAAAAAGCTTAGTGGATGGACTCGACAGCAGATTGGAGTGGACAGAGGAAAATATCTGAACTGGAAGATAGAATAGTAGACATTAACCAGTCTGAACAACATAGAAAAAATAGACTGAAAAGGAAAAGAACAGAGCCTTAGGGACTTGAGGAGTGGGGTTATAAAAAGGAATCTAACATTTATATTATTGGAGTCCTTGAAGGAGAAAAAAAAAGAGGACAGGACTGAAAAAGTACTCGAAGAAATAATGGCTGAAAACGTCCCAAATTTGGCAAGAGTTATAAACCTCTAGATTCAAGAAGCTGAGTAAACCTCAAACAGGATAATCCCAAAGAAATTTATGTCAGAACATATCATTACTGAACTTTTGACAAATATAGACAAAGAAAAAATCTTCAAATCAGCCACAGAAAAAAATTATAATTTATAAATGGGGGGAAATCATTAGCATGACAGCAGATTTCTGACTGTGGAGGTCAGAAGGAGATGGCAAAATATTTTTTAGGGGTTGAAAGAACTGTTAACCCAGAACCCTACACCCAGCAAAAATATCCTTTAGGAGTGAAGGGGAAATCAATACATTATCAGATGAAGCAAAACTAGAAGAATTTGTACCAGGAGACTTACCATAAAAAATGGCTAAAGAAGTTCTTGAAACAGAAAAGAAATGATAAAAGAAGGAAGCTTGGAACATGAGGAAGGGAGTAAGAACACATTAAGCAAAAATATGAGTAAATACAATAGGTTTTCCCTCTCTTCTTGAGTTTTATAAATTATGTTTGATGATGGAAGCAAAAAAATGTCCCACTGCTTGATGTGATTGTAAATGTATGTAGAGGAAATGTTTAAGACAACTATAAATGGAGGAGGGTAAAGGGGTGTAAGGAAAGATAAGGTTTCTATACTTCACTTGAACTGGTAAAAAGTGCCAATACCGGTAGACCGTGAGAAGTTGTGTATGCATAATGTGATACATAAGTAAACATTAAAAAAGCTATACAAAGGGATATACTCAAAAACACTAAAGATAAACCAAAAGAAAATTCTAAAAAATGTTCATGTAACCTACAAAAAGGCAGGAAAAATAAACAGAGAAACAAACAAACAAAAAAAGGCAGACTTAAGCCCTAACATATCAATAATTACATCAAATATAAATGGTCAAAATATACTTACTAATAGACAGAGATTGGCAGAGTGGATTAACAAACATGACCAAACTATAAGTTGTCTACAAGAAACTCACTTCAAATATAATTAAATAGGCAGGTTGAAAGTAGAAGGATGAAAAAAGATATGCTATTCAAACATTAATAAAAAAAAAAAGGTAGGAGTGGCTAGATTAATATCAGATATAGTAGACTTCGGAGTAAGAAAATTAACAGAGACATTATATAATGATAAACAGGTCCATCCATCAAGAAGACATAATAATCCTAAATGTGAATTCACCCCACAATTGAGCTGTAAAATATATGAAGCAAAACATAATAAAACTGAAAAAAGAGATAAACAAATCTACAATTATAGTTGGAAACTTCAACACCCCTTTCTCAACAATTGATAGAACTAGACGAAAAAAAAAAATCAGCAAGGCTCTAGAAGAACTCAACAACATCATCAGCCAATAGGGTCTGTTCAACATTTATAGAATACCCCATCCAACAGCAGCATGATACACATTCTTTTCAAGTGCCCAGAGAATATATACAAAGTTAGACCATATAGTGGGCCATAAAACAAACCTCAAAAAATGTAAAAGAACATAAATCCAACTAGAAATCAATTACAGAAAGCTACCAAGAAAATCTCTAAACACTTGCAAACTAAACAACCGACTTCTAAACAATCCATATATTAAAGAGAAAGACTCAAGGAAATCAGAAAATGCATGGAACTTAATTGAAATGAAAATACAACATATCAAAATTTATGAGTCATAGGTAAAGCAGTGCTGGGGGGACGAATTGGTAGGAACTGATTTCTGATATAGGCACAAAAGCAATTCAATGGAGGAAAGATAGCCTTTTCAACAAATGGTACTAGAGCAATTGGACATTGATAGAAAAAAATTGGGCTGCTTATGTACAACCAAATACCTTATGGGATGTGGTTCCTTGGTTTGGAGGTTTAAAATGGTTTCATGGGACATCCCAGTTAATAGGCCTAATATGTTTAGTGCTTTATTTCTACCTCCTAGTTCATTGCTTAGTGCCTGGGGTCTTAAAAGCTTAAAAGCGGCCATCCAAGGTACAAAAATTGGTCTCTATTCACCTGGAGCAACAGAAGAAGAAGGAAAGTCAGAAATAGGAAGAGGAAATAGAATGTGTGGCTAATTGTCTCCATGAACAACTGCCCTCTTTGTCATGAGACCAGAAGAAATGGATGGTACCCAGCTACCAGTACTGAATATTTTGATCAAAGGTTCTACAGAAGAATCCTGATCAAAAGGGTAAAAATGCAAAACAGAATCTCAAATTCTTATGGAATCCACACTTTCTGGAGCCATGGAGGCTAGATGAGCCCCTGAAACTATTGCCCTGAGATAATCTTTAAATCTTAAAGCAAAAAATCTCCTGAAGTCTTCTTAAAACCAAACAATTGTTTAGCTTAATTACCAAAGAATGTCTGCCTTGAGCATTTTGCTCTTTTAAGAACTCTCTATATGAGATTGAATTGACAACAGCAACTCGAAAGATTGGATAAGAAACTTAGCAGGCATTGAGTTTATGTTAGGAGGAGGAACGACTCAGAAAAGGAGGGTTAGAATGGTTGCACAACTCAAAGAATGTAATCAATGTCACCAAATTGTACATGTAGAAATTGTTGAAATGATGTATGTTCTGCTGTGTATATTCTCAACAACAACAACAAAATTAAAGTATAAAAAACAGACAAAAATGGATCTTATTTAAGTCTCATATCTTAGACAGAAATGAATTTAAAATGGATTATGAGCTTAAATGTAAAATATAACACTATAAAACTTGAAAAAAAAACACAAGGCAAAATATTCAGGATCTACGGTTAGCAGAGAGTTTTTAGATGACATCAAAACCACTATCCATAAAAGGAAAAAACTTGATAAACTGTCTTAGTCATCTAGTGGTGCTATAACAGAACTACGACAAGTTGGTGGCTTCAACAAACAGACGTTTATTCTCTCACAGTCTAGTAGGCTAGAAGTCCAAACTCAGGACACCAGTTCTAGGGGAAGCCATTCTCTCTCTGTCGACTCTGGAAGAAGGTCCTTGTCATCAGTTTTCCTGTTGTCTAGGAGCTTCTCTGCACAGGAACCTTGGGTCTAAAGGACACTCTCTGCTCCCAGCTTTGCTTTCTTGGTGGTATGGGGTCCCCATGTCTCTCCGCTCGCTTCTTTTATATCTCAAAAGAAATTGGCTTAAGACACAGCCTAATCTTGTAGATTGAGTCCTGCCTCATTAACACCACTGCCACAAATCTCATCTCATCAACATCATAGAGATAGGATTTAAAACACATAGGAAAATCACATCAGATGACAAAATGATGGACAATCACACAATACTGGGAATCATGGCCCAGCCAAGTTAACAAATATTTTGGGGGGACAGGGTTCAATCCATGACACTGGACTTTTTGAAAATTAAAATGTTTGCCCTATGAGAGACTCTGTTAAGAGGATGAAAAAACAAGCTACATTTTGCGGGAAAATATTTTCAAAACACATACGTTAGAAAAGACTAATATCTAGAATATATAAAGAACTCTCCAAACTCAACAGTAAAAGGGCAAACAATCCAATGAGAATTTGAACAAAGCACATGAGAAGACATTTCACTGAAATAAATAACACAGACGGCAAATAAGCCCATGAAAAGATGGTAAACATCATTAGTATTAGGGAAACGTAAATTAAAACCACAATGAGCTATCACTACACACTTGTCAGAATGGTTAAAATAAAAAATAGTGACACCACCAAATGCTGGCGAGAATGCAGAGAAACTGGATAAGTGGATCACAATCAATGCAGACTGACCCCGTGATATCCAGGTGTTAAAGTTAGCAAGCAGAGATTTTTAAAAAATTGCTATAACTGTATTGAAAGACGCAAAGAAAAATATCTTGTAATTAACAGAGAAGAAATATCAGTTAAGAACTAAAAGTTTGAAAAAAGAACCAAGTGGAAATTCTACAACTGAAAAAGAAAATAACATAAATAAAACATTTATCGGATGGGCTTGATGTAACAGAAGATTGAAGATAACCAAAGATTGAGTGAATGTGATGACAGATCATTACTAATTACCCAATCTGAAGAACAGAGAGAAAAAAGATTGAGGAAAAGAAAAGAAAAAGGGCTTAGTGACCTTGGGACAGTATAAAAAGTTCTAACATATGAGTAATTGAAACCCTAAAAAGGAAGGGGAGAATGCGGTAGAAAAAAACATTTGAAGGAATAATAGCTGAAATTTTCCCATATTTATAGATTCAAGAAGCTCAGCGAACCCCAAGCAGAATAAATACAAAGAAAACCATATCTATGATATCACAGTAAATCTTTTAAAAACCAAAGATGAAGGGAAAAATCTTTGGAAGCAATTTAAAAAAAAATCAGTACATTTTATGCAAAGAAATACAACACAAATGACCATTGACTGCTCACCAAAAGTATTTGTTAAGTATACCAAAGCCCTTTATTTTAGTGTATTTCAATTTCAGCATACCACCAGACAAAAAAGCAAGTTGGACAAATGTTCATGATGCCAGTCCCTTAACAGAATTATGGGATTTTTTTCTTCAGTTCTAGCCTTTAAAACAGCTCAAAGAACGAGTTACTCTGCAGTAGAATGGCTAAAACCCAGTGCTTAAGAAAATAAAACTTACATAAATAAGTATTAGCACCAGGTTGTCATATCAACTCTTGAGAAACCCGTGTAGAAAGGAAAGGTAGCAGAGATTTTAGAAAAAAAGATAGCTGATTAAATTGGATTAGTATCCTGACAGCCCCTTCTTCTAATCTCTAGTCAATGCCATCTCCCTCGGGGTTTATTTTCTTTATATTCTTTGTACAACAGAAGTGTTACTTTTCAGATGATATTGACCTGGTCCTGGACTAAAGTCAGATGGCTTAAAAGAAAATTTTATAACTGTCTTCAGGATCAAGATCAACGTAGAAAAAAAGAAAGGTAACAATAGATATTTCTGAAATTGAAGAAGGTTTCATCAGAGACATTCAAACAAATGAATTTATAGAGGTATTTTAAAGCTATCTCCACAATGGTTGGAAATAGAAAGCAAAAATCAAATAGAAAATATAAATCAAAAATGGAATTGAACATGTTATACTGATTCTTACAAAATTTAACAATCTATAAGGATGAAAACATTTCAGGAGACCAAAGATAGAACCTCTTAGAATGGCTGTATTCCCAACAATCTTTTACATTAAAGCTGTAAAACCTGATTCTGACAATGGCACTCGATTGAAGGTCTTAAGCTTTTGGATTTTCAAATCTATATTTCCTGTCCAGACTTCTCTTCCTAACTCTAGACTGCCACTCATCACTGTCTCATGGTCAGTGGAAGTATGTTAGTACCCAGTGTTTTCCTAACTTCGGAAGTTCCAGCACAGTTATCCCGTTTTGTCATAAATGTATAACCCTTGTGCTATCATTTTCTATTAGTTTTCTTTAAACTGCTTCACATTTTTTCCTTGTATAAAATTTAAAATCATAGCCACAATTGGGTAAGTAGTGTAATTAATTGTGTGTGTGTGTGCACGCACGTGTGTACATGTGTGTATACAGTAAAAAACATACTTATTAAGTTCTAATTAGGTGCTGCTGTCTTTCAAAGTCTGGGCCTGTTCTCTTTTTGTTAAAACAAAATGTTAGATGTTAAATAATTTTAACATCATATTAAGGCTTTTTTCCTTGATGTAGTTAGAAAGATTTTAAGTTAAAAGAGAACTGAGATTTGCAGAACAAAAATGAACACTCTTCTGAGGATTATGACAAAAAAATCAGAGCCTCTACAAAATACCCACAATGTCCAGTGCAAGTATAAAATTACTAGATTACTAGACATATAGAGAAACAGGAAATCTTGACTCCTTCCCCCGCCCCCCCCCCCCAAAAAAAAAAGCACATAAGAAACATACTCTGAGATAACTTAGATTTTGGAATTAGCACACAAGGTATTGGCAATGGTAGACTAGGTAGTACTAGAATAAATACCCCACAGATAACAATACTAAACTCTGGATAAAATGTGACAGAACATTTATTTGAAGACACTTGTCATGGATTGAATTGTGTCCCCCCAAAAATGTGTGTAGCAACATGGCTAGGTCATGATTCCCAGTACTGTATGATTGTGTTATCTGACATGATTTCCTTATGTGTTGTAAACTCTATCACTATGATGAGACTATATGTGATCTCCTTATGTGTTGTAAATTCTATCACTGTGATGAGGTTATACTGATGAGGTTGACAAGATTAGATAGTGTTTTAGCAATCTCTTTTGAGACATAAAAGAGAGAAGCGAGCAGAGACACATAGGAGCATCATACCACCAAGAAAGCAGTGCCGGGAGCAGAGTGCGTCCTTTGGACCTGAGGTTCTGATGCAGAGAAGCTCCCAGACCAAGGGAAGACTGATGCATCACAAGGACCTTCCTCCAGAGCCCACAGAGAGAGCCTTCTCCTGGAGCTGATGCCTTGAATTTGGACTTATAGCCTACTAGACTGTGAGAGAATAAACTTCTCTTTGTTAAAAGCCATCCGCTTGTGATATTTCTGTTAGAGCAGCACTAGATGGCAAAGACAACACTGGAGATGGACAAAAAGCAGGCAGAAAGTGAAGGTGATCTGAAGCCTTAAAAGAAAGGAATCACACTCACTGGATGAGATCCACATTTATAAAAATTTTCCCATGTCCATGTAGCATAGAACAGCTCAGACTCAAGCTGAAATTTGCAGTCTTACTGGCTTGAGGTGAGGTGTCAGAGGATGGAATTCCAAAGCTACAAGGATGGCAGGAAATGCAAGGGGAAATCCCAGAAAGGAGAAAGCCACAGATGGGGAGCCCCCAAATCTGCATATAAAATGCCATCAAATACTTGATTGACTTTTGAACTGTGCATAGGCAGAGATGATTCCAAGGAGTCCAGTGAATAGCTACAGTGGGAAGCCTGAAAAAGCTGAGCAGATATTTCAGCTGCCGTCCACTGCAGGAGATGAGTTTGAAGTTTGACTGCTGCCAAATTAAAAAGGTTTAGTAAATACCTTGGTTTTTAAACATACTCACCCAGACAAAGCATAAAATCAAGTCTTCACAAGTTTGAGGTGATCAGCCAGTAATTTAATTGTTGCAGAACAAAAATCAACACACTTCTGAGGATTTTAACAAAAATTGGAGCCTCTAGAAAGGATCCACAATGTCCAGCACAAAAGTACTTAGATTATTAGAAATATGGAAAAGCAGGAAAATTTGACCCATAGTGGAAAAAAAGAAAAAAAAGAAGCAGCAGCAGCAGCACACAATAAACATACTCTGAAATAGCTTGTATTTTGGAATTAGCACACAAGGACTCTATAGAAGGTATTATATGTAGTTTCATGGACTGAAGAGATAGTCATAATGAATGAACAGATGGTTAATCTCAACAAAGAAATGAAAACTGTAAGAAAAAAAGTTGGGAATTCTAGAACTAAATGTACACTTGCTGAAATGAACAATTTACAGGATGAAATTAGAAACAGATAGAAGACAGCCAAAGACCGGTTTGGTGAACTCGAAGATAGACCAATATAAAGGATCCAATTTGAAGAAAAGAGATAAAAAGATTTTAAAAAGTAAACAAATCCTCAGTGATACAGGAAACAACATCAAGCAAACGAACATACATTTAATTGAAGTTCCAGGAGAAAAAATAAGAGAGAAAGAATGAAGCAGAAAAATAAGTTGAACAAATAAATAAATGGCTAAAATTTTCACTCATTTGGTAAGAAATATTAAAGATATAAGAAGCTCAGCAAACCCCAACCAGGATAAATACAAAGAAAACTATACTTAATCATACTCTAGTCAAACTACTGAAATCAAGGAGAAAGGGTAATTCTTGAAAGCAGACAGAGGAAAAGAAAGACACATTACATACATGGGAGCAAAGTTAAGAATTATGACTGACTTTGTATCTGAAGCAGTGGAGGCCAGAAGACAATAGAACAAAATCTTTAAAGTACTGAGGGAGAAAACTCTGCCAAGAATTCATTGTCCAATGAGAGTACCTTCAAAAATGAGGCTGAGGTTAAGACATGTTAAGATACTAATAAGCTGATGCGGTTGCAGCAGTATGTCGACAGGGAACTGCTAGAAGTTCAAGTTGGCTTCAGAAGAGGATGTGGAACGCAGAATATCATTGCTGATATCAGACAGATCTTGGCTGAAAGCAGAGAATACCAGAAAGATGTTTACCTGTGTTTTATCGACTATGCGAAGGCATTCGACTGTATGGATCATAACAAATTATAGATAACGTTGCAAAGAATGGGAATTCCAGAACACTTAATTGTGCTCATGAGGAACCTGTACATAGACCAAGAGACAATCATTCAAACAGAACAAGGGGATACTGTGTGGTTTCAAATCAGGAAAGTGTGTGTCAAGATTGTATCTTTTCACTGTACTTATTCAATCTGTATGCTGAGCAAATAATCCAAGAAGCTGGACTATATGAAGAAGAAAGCATCATCAAGATTGGAGGAAGACTCATTAACAACATGTGATATGAAGATGACACCATGTTACTTGCTGAAAGTGAAGAGGACTTGAAGCACTTACTGATGAAGATCAAAGACTAAAGTCTTCAGTGTGGATTGCACCTCACAACTGGACCAATAAGCAACATAATGATAAATGGAGAAAATATTGAAGTTGTCAAGGGTTTCATTTTACCTGAATTCCATACTCAATGAACATGGAAGCAGCAGTCAAGAAACCAAATGATGCATTTCATTGGGCAAATCTGCTGCAAAAGACCTCTTTAAAGTGTTAATAAGCAAAGACATAACTTTGAGGACTAAAATGCCCCTGACCCAATCCATGGTATTTTCAATCACCTCTTATGCATGCAAAAGCTAGACAATGAATAAGGAAGACCGAAGAATTGATGAATTTGAATTATGGTTTTGGTGAAGGATACTGAGTATGCCATGGACTTCCAGAAGAACAAACACGTCTGTCTTGGAAGAAGTACAGCCAGAGTGTTCCTCAGAAGCGAGGATGATGAGATTTTGTTTCACGTACTTTGGACATGTTATCAGGAGGGACCATTTTCTGCTTGGTAAAGTAGATGGTCAGCGAGAAAGAGGAGGACACTCAAAGAGATGGATTAATGCCGTGGCTGCAACAATGGGCTCAAGCATAACAACGATTTTAAGGATGGCAAAAGGTGAGGCAGTGTTTCGTTCTGTTGTATATAGGGTTGCTATGAATCAGAATCAACTTGATGGCACCTAACAACAAGAAGTAAACTGATAGACTTCATACCAGAGAAACGAAATAGAATTCTATTTTATGTAGTACCTAAAAAAAAAAAAAAATTTTCTAAAAAAAATTTTTTCAAGCTGAAGGGAAATGCAATCATATGAAATTTGGATCTACTGACAGAAGGAAGAACACAAGAAATGGTAAATATGTGGAAAAATATAAGACTACTTTTTCTTCTCTTAATTTCTTTAAAGAACAATTGACTGCCTAAAGCAAAAATTATGATGTTGTATTATGGGATTTATAACATCAGAAGTAGAATATATGACAACAATAGCACAAATGGCAAGGGTAATAAATGGAATTGTATTTTTACAAGGTTCTTAATTTTACATAAAGTGGTACAACATTAACTCAGTGTAACCTGTTGCCGTCAAGTTGGTTCTGACTCATGGCAACCCCATGTGTGTCAGAGTACAACTGTGTTCCATAGGGTTTTCAGTGGCTGATTTCTCAAAAGCAGATTTCCAGGCCTTTCTTCCAAGGTGCCTCTGGGTGGACTTGAACCTCCAACCTTTAGGTTAATAGTCAAGCGCAAACCATTTGCACCACCAAGGGAGCCACTCAGTCCCTGGTTAACTCCTCAGAAAGTAGGCCAGAAATAGCAGCCAAAGATGAACAATAGATACTTTTTGTCTTAAGTGTTATTTGCATTTTGAGGATTTCTTTGCTAGGAAGTACCTGTGTCAAAGAGCTTTTGCCTCACAAAGGAATGTCTCCTGAGAGGGCATTTTCTAACATACTTTTTGAACTTAACTAATTTTAGAATGTCTAGACTATTCTGAGCCCCCATCACAAGTACTTTTTCTCCTAGACTATCCTCATCCTAGTCATTGAGCTCCTTGAGGGCAGGGACTTAGTATTCCCAGTGCCTAGCACAACAAGGGCAACAGTTTTATTTTTGAGTACAAACTCTAATTTGTAGCAGCTGCCTGGGGCACTGTGACTGATCATGATCCTGGAGGGATGGAGGAGCACAACATCCTCCCAGATCTAGCAGGATAGGAATAAATGAATGAATGAATGCATGATCACAACAGTGCATCAGCGTTTTCCTGGTGAGTTTTCATCCAGGCTGAGAAGTGTCTAGGTTTCTTACATAACAAAAACAACATCATAGATCTATTTAACGGGAAAAAAATTTTTTTTTGTACTTTACATGAAGGTTTACAGAGTAAACTAGTTTCTCATTAAACAACTAATACACATATTGTTTTGTGACATTGGTTGCCAGTCTCATGACATATCAACACTCTCCCCTTCTCAACCTTGGGTTCCCCAATACCAGCCTTCCTGTCTCCTCCTGCCTTCTTATTCTTGCCCCTGAGCTGGTGTGCCCATTTAGTGTCATTTTGTTTTATGGACCTGTCTAATCAAGAGTGACTTCGTTACTGAGCTATTATGATGTCCGGGGGCCATACTCTCGGGGTTTCTCCAGTCTCTGTCAGATCAGTAATTCTGGTCTTTTTTTTGTGTGTGTGAGTTAGAATTTTGTTCTACATTTTTCTCCAGCTCTGTTCTGGACCCTCTATTGTGACCCCTGTCAGAACAGTTGTTGGTGGTAGCCAGGCACCATCTAGTTATGCTGGACTTAGTCTGGCGGAGGCTGTGGTAGTTGTGGTCCATTAGTCCTTTGGACTAATCTTTAACTTGTGTCTTTGGTTTTCTTCATTCTGTTACCTAACGTAATGGGTTTGCAGCCTGTGCTCTTGTTAAGAATAACTAAGAGTCATGCGGATTTGAGGCAAGGCATCGTTTATTACTTGCAGCAAGGAGACAGGGAGACAGCTCTCAAAGCACTGTCTCTCCGAACAAAGGGCTGCAGGAAGTTTTATACTATGCGGGAAAGGAGAAGTCATATATCTTCATTAAACATCTGGGAAATGGCATGCATATTCAAAAAGGAGTGTGGGGTGGCATGTAGGCTGAGCACGCAACTGGTTGCTCAAGATGGTGGCCCATGTTCCCTCAAGATGGCTCCTGCTGTACTCTTGACATCTGTGTGTCCAAGAAAATGGCGGCATATACTGAAAACATGGTGACCGGCTTCACCTTCAAGTCACCTACTGTTTCATGGCGCATGTGTGAAGTCTAGTTTTAGTCGGATTGCCTGAGAAACAGCTGTAAGCAGGAAGATTAGAAGGAAACATGGTGGCATGACTCATTATCTTGGTCACAAGATGCTGTTTGTAGTTGCTCAGAAATTTTCTACTGACACAGCTTGTTGCCTGAGGCCTATCTAGTTCCTAGCTGGTCTCAATTCTTGCTCCATGCATGGTGAGACCAGTGGAGTATCATAGATGGCCGCTCACAAGCTTTTAAGACCCCAGACGCTACTCATCAAAGTAGAATATAAAATATTTTCTTTATGAAGTATGTTGTGCCAATTGAGTTAGATGTTCCCAAGACCATGATCCCCACAGCCCTCAGCCCAGTAATTTTGTCCCTCAGAGAGTTTGGATGTGTCTATGCTGCTTCTATGACCTTGCCTTGGACAAGTTGTGCTTGGCTTCCCCACTATTGTGTACTGTCTTATCCTTCACCAAAGTTACCACTTATCTATTGACTATTTAGTGTTTTTCCCTCCCACCCCTCCCCTCCCTCATAACCATCAAAGATAGTTTTTTTGTGTGTAAACCTTTTCATGAGTTTTTATAGTAGTATCTCGTACAATATTTGTCCTTTTGTGATCGACTTGTTTCACTCAGCAAAGTGCCCCCCAGATTCATCCATGTTGTGAGATGCTTTGCAGATTAATCATTGTTCTTTATCGTTGTGTAGTATTCCATTGTGTGTATATACCATAGTTTATTTATCCATTCATCTGTTGATGGTCACCTAGGTTGTTTCCATCTTTTTGCTATTGTGAATAATGCTGCAGTAAAAATGGGTGTGCATATGTCTATTCATGTGATGGCTCTTATTTCTCAAGGATATATTCCTAGGAGGAGTATTGCTGGATCATGTGGTATTTCTAGTTCTAGCTTTTTTAGGAAGCACCATATCATTTTCCAAAATGGTTGTACCATTTTGCAACCACAGGCTTTTCTATGGGAACTCTTGTTATCCTCCAGAATCCTCCTTCCCAGGGTACGTCTGGACTTATAAGAATGACCCTTATCGCAGGTTTCAGCACCTTTAACTCCTGTCAGGACTGGCCCCTCATCATGACCACCTGGCTGATTCCAGGGTTGCCCAATCTCTACCTTCTGTGGTAAAGCATGATACCCATCAGATTCCTATAACTTGCCTACTGTAAACAAGAAAACTGTATGAATTGTCTCAGCTCTCTGGGGCTAATTTCAGTTCACTAATCTAAGTTCATGCAAAAGCCTTTTGAAGCTCCCCCATCACTTCTGCCGTCAATGTCACTATCCCCTCCAAAGCCTCTCATTTTCCAACTTCCTTGTTACCAGAGGATTTGTCATTATCCTTGGGCAATTTAGTGCCCATGCAAATGACCCCTCTAACACCTTATCTTCAGGCTTCCTTTATCTTTTTCATTCTAATGATTCCCAAATTCCTTTCAAGTCTCAAAGCAGCTCCATTTGCCTAGAGATCAGCTCCAATAGCATGACTCAACAGCAATCTCTTATCCCACAGGCTTTCTCACTCCCTCACTTTCACAGTTCCTGCTTTATATCTAATCACAACATTTTTTTTTTTTGACCTGTCTTTTCTTGTCCCTTGACATGTCTATCAGCATCCTTAGAGCTTTCATCTCTAACCTAGACCTCATGGTTGTTGTTAGGGGCTGTCAGGTCGGTTCTGACTCATAGCAACCCTGTGTACAACAGAACCAAACACTGCCTGGTCCTGAGCCATCCTCATAATCATTGTTATACTTGAGCCCACTGTTGCAGCCACTGTGTCAATCCATTTCCTTGAGGGCCTTCTTCTTTTTCGCTGATCCTCTACCTTACCAAGCATGATGTCCTTCTCCAGGGACTGGTCCCTTCTAATAACATGTCCAAAGTACGTGAGACGAAGTTTTGCCATCCTTGCTTCTAAGGAACGTTCTGGCTGTACTTCTCTCAAGATAGGTTTGTTTGTTCTTCTGGCAGTCCGTGGTACCTTCAATACTCTTCATCGACCCCATAATTCAAATGCATTCTTTCTTCTTCTCTCTTCCTCATGGTACATCATTTCAGTTGCTCTCTTACCACTAGCCTCAACTCCCTCACCCTCTTGGCTTGTTGTCAACTCCACCCTTTAAACCTCCTCTGGTTGTTGTTCTTGTTGTTGTTAGGTGCTGTGGATTTGATTCCAACCTATAGCGACCCTATAGGACAGAGCAGAACTGCCCCATAGAGTTTCCAAGGAGCAGCTGGTGGATTCGAACTGTCGACCTTTTGGTTAGCAGCCGAGCTCTTAACCTGTTGAGCACTACTGGAAAAATCATATGACAATGAAGACTAATACCACTCTAAATTTATAATGTCTCATTTAAGCTGGATTTTCAGAGCTGCTCAGCAATGCTTTGTAGGGTTCCACATCAGTTCCTTCATTAAATCTCACAAAGGCTTTCCTGAACCATTTGCCCCGTTCATCACACTATTTACCCCATTCCTTGGGGAAAGATGTGGTTCAGTGGTAGAATTCTTGCCTTCCATGAGGGAGACCTAGCTTCAACTGCCAGCCAGTGTACCTTATGTACAGTCATCATCCATCTGTCAGTGGAGTCTTGTGTGTTGCTATGATGCTGAACAGTTTTCAGTGAAGCTTCCAGACTAAGATAAACTAGGAAGAAAGGTTTGGCAATCTACTTCCAACCACTGAAAACTCTATCAATCAAAACAGTTGGATCCCCAACTGATCATGGGAATGATACAGGACTGGGCAACATTTCGTTCCATTGTGCATGGGGTCGCCATGAGTCCAGGGCCATCTTGACTGCAGCTACCAGCAAAAAACTTCCCCTCTGTCTGAAGATCTCACCTTCTACTTCACTGAGAAATAAAGATACAATTTCCTATCTATGTTCCACCTACAAACACCTCTGCAGTTTCATCTATTCTTAACTTCCCTCCTTATCTTCTCTTGTTTAAGACTGTTTTTATGTCTATGATCAGACCAGTAACCTCCACGTGTGGTTACTCAGCAAAGGCCTTGAAGCGTGTTAGAAATGCAAATTATCAGGCCCCACCCCAAACCGGCTGATACATTCACTTTGGGGAGGGGCTCAGCAACCCTTGTTTCAGCAAGCCATCTAGGAAATTGTATGACAGCTAAAGTTTGAGAACTGCTGGTGTAGGCCCCACCCTTCCTCCTCTAGGACTTGCTCATTTTTGCATGTGTCTTCATTCTTTCTATTTTCACATAATATTTCCCCTTCTGGGAATCTGTCCTAAGAAATAATCTAAAATGACTACACGGCTTTATATACAACAGTGTTCATTACAGTATTATTCATAATTAAAATGAGAAACAAGTGAAATGTCTATGATGGGAAACTTATTAAGAAAGTGCAGTGGAATATAAGCTGCAATTAAAATGATGTTTATATAAAGTTTTTAATCACAAGGGGAAATGATTGTGCTATGGTATTAAATAAAAATTTAAATATTGAATTTAAATATTAATAATATTAAATAAAAATAAAAATATGAAATTATTTGTAAAGGCTGGTTTAACCCTTTCAAGACCCAATTATTTTCTGCTTTGAATTTTTTTTTTGATACCATGTGTTTTCATTAATGGAAGAATGCTGAATCACAGAGTGTGTTTAAATTTTTGGTTGGTAATATGGATTTTGAGAAATATTATCTGGTACTATGTGGTTACCACAGAACTTTTAAGGTTCTTGAACTCCATAATTAGAGGGAAGCCATCTGTACCTCTGGACCTTGGTTGCTGATGATTTTTGTGGTGACTTCCATTCAGTTAAATGGGGAACTTCTGGTTTTCCAAATATGACACACACACACAAAAAACCAAACCCACCAGGCCTCCCTAACTATCACAAAGGAAACCATAAATATGCTTACAAGGCTTATTAGGGGTACAAAAGCCAAAAGAGAAAATTTTTACCCAATCACACCTCCTGGTTGCACTACCTTACTTGCAAGCCTCATATCCCAGCTATTTTGCTTCAACTAAGAAGTCCCCAATGAAGGGCAGCGATTACTTTTAGTGGTAAAAGTATACTCCCAAAGAACCTGAGAGCTGGAAAAAGTGGGTGGTTTGCCATATGTGAGGCCCTGGCAGCACAGTGGTTAAGAGCTTGGCTGCTAACCAAAAGGTCGGCAGTTTGAATCCAGCAGCTGCTCCTGGGAAACCTTATGGGGCAGTTCTATTTTTTCCTGTAGGGTCACATGAGTCGGAATCGACTCGACAGCAATGGGTATGAGTTTGGTTTTTATATCATATGTACTACAGGTCATGAAAGGGTTCAAATGTTGGTTTTAATACCAACAGTTAATATCCTTCCCAAACCCCCCTAAAACCACAGTAACAGGGGTTTCCTTTGTTATTTGTTTATTTTTAAGGTGGAAAATCACAAGATCAAAGAGGGTAAGAAAGGAGACAATAGGAATAACGTTTTAGAAGGTGGAAGATAAACAATGGAGTGGCAACCAATTGGAAAAAACTGATTCCTTAGCCAGCAATGAAGAATGCCAAGAATCAGCCCCATTAATGGGTCATGAAATCAGTTTAGTGGGTTGTGACCAGTCCATAAAACAGAAGGGAAAAAAAAAATCAGAATGCATCACATATAGCAAAGGGAAGTATTGCTAAGTATTGTTTGTGAAACTTTTATTTAAGATACATAGACACACAGGATTATTATGTAAAACCTATTTTTAAAATGGGCTTGGTCAAAAAATTTTGCAAGCCACCGCTCTATGGTAAGATCACAGTTGACAAACCACACTTTGTGTTTGAAGCTTCCTATCAGCTTTTCTCACTCTAAAAGATGACAACTGAGGAAAGCACGCGATATGAAAGACAAAGACAAAAAACAATTTAAAAAATATAGAGAAAAAGCAACTTGGAGAAAAGAGACTGCAGGGGAAAATAAATGTTAAAAAAAGAGACTATATTAATATCCTCAGAGGGATGAAAAGCTATTAAATGAAAACACAGTACTATAAAGATGGAATACACAGAGAATTTTAGAAGAAAAGCATTTCAAAATAAAATTGCAAAAATAAAAAACTCAGTAGAAAGGTTGGGAGAAAGATTTGAGGAAATCTTATTCACTTTTGTATCTCTTTCTAGCACCATGCTTTGCACAAATCAAACCATAATTAAGTGTTTGCTATTTGGCTGACTCACTGAGCTAATGAGTGGAACACAGACAAGTTAAATAATTTGCCCAATGTCCCATAGATAATTTGCAGAGCTGGGATTATAAACCAGGTTATCTGGTTAATTAATCTCTCTACCACACTAAAATACTGTAGATAAATATATCAACATATTTAAATATATTTTGTTTAATCAAGCAATTTTTTTGTTTGCCTTTTGATATGTGGGAGTGGGGAAAGAGGGCTAAGCTGAGTGTGGCAAGTTCATGCACAACGAGATCAGACTGCTGAGATCCATGTTGCTGTTGTTGTTAGGTGCTGTCGAGTTGGTTCCAACTTATAGGGATCCCATGCACCACAGAACGAAACACTGCCCGGTCCTGCCCCGTGCTCACAATCGGTTGTTATGCTTGAGCCCATTGTTGCAGCCACTTTGTCAATCCCTCTCATTGAGGGTCTTCCTTTTTTTCGCTGACCCTGTATTCTACCAAGCATGATGTCCTTCTACAGGGACTGATCCCTCCTGACAACATGTCCAAAGTATGTAAGACGTAGTCTCGCCATCCTTCCTTCCAAGGAGCATTCTGGTTGTACTTCTTCCAAGACAGTTGTGATCCATGCAATATGAAAGACAGTTGTGATCCATAGTTTTCACTAACTTTTCAGAAGTAGATAGCCAGGCCTTTCTTCGTAGTCTGTCTTAGTGTTGAAGGTCCACTGAAACCTGTTCAGCATCATAGCAACACACAAGCCTCCAGTGACAGATGGTGGTGGCAATGCATGAGGTGCATTGGCTGGGAATCGAACCCAGGTCTCCCTTATGGAAGGTGAGAATTCTACCACTGAACCACCACTGCCCTCATTAACAGTGGGTTACATATTCTGTACAAATCAAGCATTAGAATGTAAACATCAGAGCATAAGTAATGTGGGAATTTTGAGAAAGGAAAATCAAATTGTATTAGCCTGGGTACTCAGGGAAGATCAGAAAGTCACTTGGGTAGTATTGCCTACACTGGTCATCTTCTAATAAAGGAGAGGCAGAAGGCCATTTGGCTGCCCCTGCAGTCTTCTGCTAAACTGCTCTGGTACTTTCCAGTTGAGTCTAACTTTGGGCCCATTCCATTTTTCCACATGGAATGTTTGCACATGGTTAAATATATCTCCACAGACAGTTAATAACTTAGAAAAAAAAAACACTGCTCTTTAGTTAATTCTGACTCATGGCGAACCTGTGTGTTACAGAGTAGAACTGCTCTGGGGTTTCCTTGGCTGTAATCTTTACAGAAGCAGATCACCAGGCCTCTCTTCCAAGGTACCACTGGGTAGGTTCAAACGGCCAATGTTTAGGTTAGTAAACAAACGCAAACCATTTGTGCCACCCAGGGGCTTGTTATTAACTTTAAACATAAAATTCCTCTACATAACCTCTTACCTGTCACAAGCAACGATGTGATTCTTGGAGCTCTGGAAGTTTATTAGAATAAAAAATCAGACAAAAATGCTTCCATGTCATGTGCAGCCCATCACAAAATATTTCTGCTGCTCTCCATCTTTGGAGGAGCTTGGTTATTTTCTTCTAATTTATGAAATGTCAGGAGGTCTTTCTGGCTAGGTTTTTTCCTCTCATTTCCCAAATAAAGCAACTTGTCTTTCCTGGTTCCGAATAATAGTACTAATTAGGTCATAGGACATTTCACTATGGAAGTAAAAATTCAAATGAGTATCTTTGAAGCACATTCTCAGTATACCTGGGGGTTGGGTTTGCAGAAAACATGGGCTTAAAATGTAAAGGTTTGATCCTCAGCAGTGTCGCTTGAACCTGGGAACAGAATTCTTGCGGAGTGCTGCCTCACGCAGAGATCCTTGTTTTGAGTGATTGCACACAGGAGGAAGGGGAGGAACAAAGAATGTATGAGAAATTTTGTGCCATTAAATCAGCTCAGCAAGTTTCTAGATAATGGTCAGGGAATAGTTTGATGTGTCCCCTTGTGGGGTATACCTCTGTTGGTATTCCTCAAGTACTTCCATCTGTGTGGAGACATCTGCTGGGGGAGGCCAGAATAAAGGAGAGGAAACCAGGGATTAAAAAAATAATAAGGGACTCTGCAATCAAACACATCAAAGATGATTGAACTTGACTGGTGGTAGAACCAAGTAGTTATTACTGTAGTTTATTGGAAACCCCCAAACCAAGTTTCTCCTTGGGTGGCAAAACCAATGTTCTGCCACTCAACTTCCAGTAACGCCGGTCATGCAGAAATTATTTGAGAATGCCTCTGAATGTCATGTTCCCTTCACCATGACAATTGTAATGTGCATTTAATGATTTTCTGACAATGGTTATCATCTGAAATACAACCATTTATTCTGATGGACTGATGGAGTTGCAAATGTTAGTGGAGTATATTTCACTTTTATAATATTGATCACACATAATAATAGCTACTTACTATATGCTGGGCTCTCACTATTCTAAGCACTTTACCTTATGAGACAGATAGGTACTATTATTATCTTATGCAGTTGAGGAAACGGAAACACAGTGGGGTTAAGTAACTTGCCACACAGCTTGGAAGTGGTGAGTTGGAATTGGAGCTGAGAGACCTCTGTCTTTAGCACTGAAGCTTTTCGAGATACAGACTTAGAAAATAATTGTAAAAAAGACAATTCAGAGGTCTTGAGGAATCTCAAAATGATTACTGCCCAAGAAGTATTTTATCATCTTAATTATTTAGAGATGGAGAAGGCCTTCAAGAATACACACCCACACGTGCGCGCACACACACACCAGTGGCTGTCGAGTTGGTTCTGACTCACAGCAATCTCCTGTGTGTCAAAATATAACTGTGCTGCCCAGGGTTTTCGATGACTGATTTTTTTTCAGAAGTAGATCACCAGGCCTTTCTTCCCAGATGCCTCTGAGTGGACTTGAACTTTTAACCTCTTGGTTAACAGGTGAGCATGTTAACTCTTTGCACCACCCAGGAACTTCTGTAAGAATATAGGTGGTTAATGAATTAGAAGAGTAAGTAGGACAAAAGCTAAATTATTCAGGCATTAGGAGTGACATTTATGACTTGGTAGTTATTTAATTAGCTGCTAAGTCACTATAAGCCACTGAACTAAATACAGACTTTAGTAAAAATAAAATAAAATTCAGAGTGTTGTCTTAAAAGATGCACACATCTTCATTATCTCAACACCAAAAGAAGTACAGGCTGGTTCCCTTTACACTTGCAAAGCTGATGGGAAGGAGACAGTATGGAGTCTGCCTTTTGGATATGTTAGTACTTCTAAGGTTGTGGAAATGGCAAGGACCAGTTGCTGTTTTACCTACAGAGTAGAATTATAAGAATGGCTGCTACGTGCTGAGTGGTGTTTCTTGCCCGTTACTTAGTTAAAAGTTTTGCACAAGTTATTCCTAATGCTCATAACTCACCTGTGAAGTCAGGATCCTCATCCCCATTTTACAGAACTGGAAGGTGTGTTGAGCATGACACAGCTCTGGCGTGGCTTGAAGAGTGTCCCTCCAAGATTCTTTGCTTGCTGGAGCTTCAGGATGTGACCTTATGTGGAAATAGGGCCTTTGTAGACGTAATTAAGATGAGGTCATACTGGAGTAGGAAAAAACCCACTGCCGTCAAGTTGATTGTGACTCATAGCAACCCTAGAGTAGGCCTACCCCATAGGGTTTTCAAGGCTGTAAATCTTTACGGAAGCCGACTGCCATATCTTTCTCCCTTGGAGTGGCTGGTGTGTTTGAACCACCGACCTTTCGGTTAGCAGCCAAGAGCTTAACCACTGTGCCACCAAGGCTCCTTCATAGTGGAGTAGGGTGGGCTCTAATCCAATATGACTGATATCCTTATTAAAAAAAAATAACCAAATCCACTCATAGCCACCCTGTAGGACACAGTAGAATTGCCCTATAGAGTTTCCAAGGAGCGCCTAGTGGATTCGAACTGCCGACCCTTACGTTAGCAGTTGTAGCACTTAATCACTATGCCACCAGGGTTTCTGATATCCTTGTAAGAAGACAAAAAGAGACACACACACAGGTAGAATAGCATGTGACCACTGAGGCAGAGATTGGAGTGATGCATCCAAGCCAAGGAACACCAGAAGCTATGAGAAAGGCATGGAACAGATTTTCCCTCAAAGCCTTCAGAGAGAGCATGACCCTGGTGGCACCTTGATTTTGGACTTCAAGCCTTCCTAACCGTGAGAAAACAAGTTTCTGTTGTTTAAAACTACCCAGTTTATGGTAATTTGTTATGTCAGTCCCAGGAAACTTATACAAACTCTCAAGTAATGAGAATTTACCACAGAGGACTGTCCCAAACCCAGGGACCAAACTGCTGGCTCACATTTACGGAAGAAGAACTTGGAGATCTTTTCCAGTAGCAGTGGGGATAGGTTTGTGCTAAGTAAGGCTTCTTGGGAACCCCTTGTGTTATGGATTGAATTATGTCTCCTCAAAGGATAGGGTGAAGTCCTAACCCCTGGTGCCTGTGAGTTGGCCTTGTTTGGAAAGTGTCTCTGAAGATGTTATCAGTTAAATTAAGATTAGGTCATATGGGAGTAGGCTGGGTCCTCATCCCATCTGAGAGGTGTCCTTGTAAAAGAGAAGAGACACAGACAGAGAGACAGAAGAAGGACTCCATCTGACTCTGCAGCTGCAAGAAACTAGAACAGAGGCATGAACAGATTGTCCTTCAAAGCCTCAGAAGGAATCAACATGGTAACACCCTGATCCTGGGCTCCCAGCCTCCAGAACTGTGAGACAACAAATTTCTGTTCTTCTAAGCCACTTAGTTTGTGGTATTTTGTTACAACAGCTCTGGGAAATGAATACACCTGGCTGGGATTAGGGGTGCAGACTGAGCAAACAGGGAACATCGTGGATGACTTCCAGTTCCTTCAGAGTCTTAAAATAAACCAAACCAGACCCATTGCCGACGAGTCACTGCGGACTCATAGCAACCCTATAGCAACTTAGTGAGAGAGAAAAAGAATCCGCTGAGTTGAAGAAGTAGCAAACGCTCTCTCCAGTAAATTTATATAAAGATATTGGGTTATAATATTAATATAAGTACATTTTTAACTAAAAAGAGAAATAAGTAATTCATGCTCATTTTCGAGGTATTAGAAAAATAAGCAAGAAAAGAAGAAAATACAAATCAACTGTCATCCCACCCCCCAGAATTGAGAACAGTTAATATTTTATTGTGTATCCTTCTAAGACCTTTCTCCCCTCCCCACACATACATATACAAATACTTTTTCACTTGACTATTTCATGCAATAATATCAGATTGGAATCTTGGGAATGGATCCATTCAAACTTTACAGAATTTTACTCAATTTACCAATTCACCATGGTGTTTAGTGTTTAGGGAATTACAATAGTCTAAACCTGGAGGCAACAGATATGTTTATTTTGGGGGAGGCTACCAGACTCTAAGATTTTAAGGAATTTGAAGATTGAAGCATTACTAACCCAGTCCATATTCTTAAAGCAATTTAAAAATAAGAACAAACAGAAGGACTGGTCAGAATGATTTAAGCACCGAAGAATAATGAAAAAGACCACAATTAGCGCGTAAGTGCTTACCTAGATAATAGCTAGATTAGAGCCTTAATATTTCCTATCTTAGACCTGTTTTATTTTTAATCTTAAAAGGTCATGACAGCAATATCAATAGCAGTGAAAATAGCTGTTTTATGCAGTCCATCTCAGGAGCCAGGAATGAACTAAACTACACGCTTAAAACATACCTTTTTATCTTTTGGAGTCCCTGGGTGGCTCAAGGAGCCCCGGTGGTGCCGTTGTTAAAAGTGTTTGGGTGCTAACTGAAAGGTCAGTGGTTCAAACCCACCAGCCACTCTGCAGGGGAAAGACATGGCAGTCTGCTTCAGTAAAGATTTATAGCCGTGGAAACCCTATGGGCAGTTCTACTCTGTCACTATGAGTTGGAATCGTCTCGATGGCAGTGGGTTTGGTTTTGGTTTTGGGTGGTGCTAAACGAAAGGTAGCATTTACCCAGAAGTGGTTTGGAAGAAAGGCCTGGCTATCTACTTCTGAAAATTTATCTATTGAAAACCCTACGGAACCCAGTTTTACTCTGACACCCATGGGATTGCCATGAGTCTGAATCAACTCGATGGTTTTTCCTTTTTATCTTACTCTTATTTTGGAGCAAACTTTGTTGCTGGGTGGAAAACCCAGGTTCTCATCACAGGCAGTAAACAAGAGGCAGAGGGGGGAGATTAGAAATGTACCTTTATTTCATTGTGTGAGGATGACTGCTCGGTGAGGACAAGAGGGAAGGTTACTTTTATAGGGTTTACAAGCAGGAAGTTAATACAAGTTACATCAGCAACATTCGTAATCATACCACGCAGGTGCAATGGGGTTTACATATAATTTCATGCGTCGCATGCTCAGAAAACGGCGGTTAAACTCTACCCAGAGGGAGGGAAGTTACTCTGTTTGCCGTACTTAATGAGCTAAAGGTTATCTGGAATGTCAGCATAGCACCTAAACTGGCTTCCTCCAATTTCCTCTAGTTTTGGACAGCAGTTAAGGAAAGGGGAACCAGGATGTTAACGTAAAGCTATGTGTCAAGCAAGCTGCTTGAGGCAGTGGAATTTTCCACAGCCTGGGGACCTCTGTCTTAACTTTAGTGAAATAAGGGCTAAGGGTTTTTCCTTTCTAAGTAAGAAGAAAAATTCTCCAAGTAAGAAGAATGACCTTTTAAAGAAATTAAAAACCTTTTATTTCGTTTGGTTTTAGTCTTTTCATTTCAGCTCAATATGCTTCAGAAAAACTGGTTACCAGTAAATTAATCAGTACTTTCAGTGGGGGTTCCAAGCCAGCTGAGCTAAGACTAGCTCCTCCTTACCTTCAATCCAGCTCCTACTCTGGCAAATTTACAAATTCACCTGCTTTTAAAGCAGTCAGACTCTGAGGGGCCGAGAAAGTGCTGGGATGTATTCTCCCTGCCTTGCCTGTGAACAGGAACGTTTCAGTTTCCAAATGTTGCAATCGGCAAACTCAGGAATGAATTTTTTAAAAGAGAGGGAGGGTGTTAATAACGATTGCTTTACTTTTTATGTTTTTCGTGTTCTTTGCTAGTCTTCTTAATTACTTGTTTTTAAACCAGGATTAATGATAAAACCCGTTGCTGTCAAGTTGATTCCAACTCATAGTGGCTCTATAGGACGGAGTAGAACTACCCCATAGGGTTTCCAAGGAGTGGCTGGTGGATTTGAACTGCTGACACTTTGGTTAGCAGCCAAGGTCTTAACCAGTGCGCCAGCAGGGTTCCAGGACTGATGTTAAGCACTCTTTTCAACCTTGATATAACATCAACTCTGAGGGCCTGCAGAACAAATATAACTTTTTGATCTGCCTAGACACAGTGGCTGCAACAATGGGCTCAAGTATAACAACGATTGTGAGGATGGCGCAGGACCAGGCAGTGTTTCCTTCTGTTGTACACAGGGTTGCTATGAGTCAGAACCAACTCGACAGCACCTAACAACAACAACAGACTTTATTTAGTAAAATAAGTTGTTAACAAAACTCACGATATCCGTTCCACGTTAACAGGATGATTGGTAGTGGGGGTAGGGGAAATGGCTACCTTCTGAGAAATTGTCTTTTAAGATAATATGTGTATAATTAAAGAGGAAATTTTTTGTTGCAATAAAATACAAGTTAATGGAGTTCATGCCAACTCCCCACTGAGGGGAAGCCAAGCGCCTTCTCTTTGTAACACCAGGTCCTATTGCAGTGTCTTATTAAGCTCCTACATGTTGAATAGAATGAATGTTCATTCTTATTTTTCAGTAGCTATGATTGGAATCAGAGCCCTGGTGGCATAGTGGTTAAGAGTTCGTCTGCTAGCCAAAAGGTTAGCAGTTTGAATCCACCAGCTGTTCTTTGGAAACCCTAGGAGCAGCTCTACTCTGTCCTTTAGGGTTGCTATGAGTGGGAGTTGACTCAATGGCAACGGGTTTGGTTTATGATTGGAATCAGTCTTGCAATGACAGTGTTGTGAATGGGACCACAATGATCTGAATAAAATTCTAAACTTAAGTTCTTCTGCAGTCCAATTTGGACAGCACTCTAGATTTTTCTAATGCCACAGGGGAAACCTTTTCACCTCTGTAGAACAGAGATAACAGTGTGTTGCCGGTTCTGAGGCCCAGCATTTATGGCTTGGCCATAGAGCACAGCATAAAGGAAGAGCGTTGTTACAACTATTATTTTTTCCTGTTTGAGAAGCCTGTCTGTGTAAAAATGATGGATTGAGGGCAAAAGAGGATGGGCGTTTTCTTTCAGGCAACCTGGCTAAAGAAAATGTTGATCACAGCAGAACACTACAAAACATAAAGGTTTCCACTTTCATGTAAACTGTTTTTTATTGAGAACCAAATTACCACAATCATATTCCAAACAATGAAAGACTCTCAAGATAATGACTGGACAAGTATCATTAATTCACGACACCAGTAATAGACACAATAGCCTGATTCAGGTTGAAATGCACGCCCTTCAGGAACACTTGGCAGGCATTCATCCTGAAAAGCTGCCCGGCTAAAGAAACTTCTTTTACAAGACAAAGGCATGGGAAAAACAAAATGGCAAACGAAAGAAAACTGAAGACAATTCACGGTTTGTGGCGCCCAATTAAACATTAAACAATTAAACAAAGATAATGTTTATAAAGCACTTGGCTTGTAGTAAGCTACAGTTAAAAGGTAGTTATAATTGTTGCTACTACCGAGACTGGGAGAGAGGGAAAAAAGCAGAAGGATGAAGTAAGTAAATGACTATAGTACGTGATCCAGGTAGGAAAAAAAAAAAATCAGTTGCTGTTGAGTTAATTCCGACCCACAGCAACCCTAGCTACCGTAGAGGACAGAGTAGAACTGCCCCTTAGGGTTTCCAAGGAGCGGCTGGAGGATTCAAGCTGCCAACGTTTCGGCTAGCAGCCGAACACTTAACCACTGTGCCACCAGGGCTCTGATCCAGGTAGATGAGGATCGAAAAGTCTCCCGGGGTAGAGTTTAGGAAAGAATGTTGTTGTTGTTAGCTGCCTCAAGTCAGCCACAACTCATGGTGACCCTGTGCACAATGGAATGCTGCCCGGTCCCAGGCCATCCCTGAGATTGGTTGGTGATCCGGTCATTGTGATCCATAAAGCTTTCCCCCCACCCCATGGGTTTTTATTATCTGATTTTTGGAAGTAGAATAGAAGGCCTTTATTCCTAGTCTGTATTAGCCTGGAAGTTCTGCTGAAACCTGCTCGGTGTCAGCAACACGCAAGCCTGCACCGACAGATGGTGCCTTAACTGGAATCAAACCCAGGGGGCCCGCGTGGAAGGTGAGAATTCTATCACCGCACCACCATTGACTTCCTAGGAAAGAACACAGGTCTAAAAAGCCCTAAAAAGCCATTCCGGGCTCTGTTACCACCTAACTGTGACCTAGGGTATTTGAATTCAATAGCGGTTCCTGAGGATCTAAGTTTCGGGTACTCAGGTGAATATGTCAGTCTCTGTTTTAAGGAATTCACAGGTTTCCTTACATTTCAAGCCTTATATCTACTATCTGAAAATTCCTGGGGTTGATCTGAATCAGGGTTCATCAAACTTGAGTGATTTATGGTATCCTTTTAAAGGAAAACAATAATTATGTTCTTCCAGTATTGACTAAATTTTTTGGTTATGATTTAGGAAATAATATTGGAGTTATTATTCCCTCTCCTTGAGCATAGAGAATGTGACCCAGCTGGAGCTGGACTCACAGGGGCTCACAAGGACTCACAAGGACACATCAACAGGGCCCTGAGGTATAAAGACAATAGCTAACATAATCTTGGAAAATATCTTTCAGAGAACCTTTCACATAAAGCCAGTCAAACAGAACACAAAAGACCTTCCACTCTTGTCTTTTTCTATTAGCATTTAGTGAATAGAAATTTGTTGGACCAATGAAGACCCTCCTGACTCCCATTACTGAAACCTGTACCAATGATTGTCATGAAAGACAATTCAAAATGTAGGATCACAGTTTCTAGCCAATCTGAAAAGGCTAAGCTTTCAATGGTTTTGCCCATTTGTAATGTTAATGTATACTGATGGCTCTGTAACTGGTCTTTGGACTCAGGCAGACATGGCTGTGGCAGCATGCTCGTCCGTTTTCCCACTTTTGTCTGTTCTGTGATATTTCCTTGGACTTGGGCAGACACGGCTGTGGCAGCATGCTTGTCTGTTTTCCCACTTCTGTCCATTTGAATATATGTCTAATAAAACTTTATTTCTGCTTTACTAAACTTTATGATGTTTTTCCCCTACAACAGTTAATGACATAGTCGGCAGGAATCTGAAGGTACAAACCCAGTAGACCTTGAGGAGACCTGGACTGTGGAGCAGAAGCTAGCAAAAAGAGGTCCTAGCTTCTGGACCCACGTGTTCCCACTCCATGTCTCTTTGACACCGACAGGGTGAGTGCTCTCGGAAAACGAGCCATTGCTTTTTCTTTGTTGTTTTGTTTCTTGTGTTTTCTTAAGCTTTGTTTGGCTTATTTGTCTAAAAAACCGGTTGTTTGATTTAGGAGAATCTTTCTTAGATTTTTGCTTGATCGTTTGGTTAAGAGTGACATTTGGTGACTCTTTAAGTGAACTGCAGTTTAGGTCCTGATTCAGGCGTTTGAAACATTTAAGAGGTAACTCTATTTTCAAAGAGCTTTGAGTCACTATAAGCTGCAAAATTCAGGCCTTCTTGTGCCTCAGAGAAAACCTGTAAAATACTGCTCTCTTTTGCCAACTTTGCAGGGAGAAGTGGCAGCTCTTGCCTGTTTTGACACATTTGCAGGGGGAGGTGGCAGCTCCTGACCTGTGTTATGAAATTTAAGGGAGAAGTCATATTTCCATACCTTTTTTATGATACAGTTTCTCTATAAAGAATCATAATGTTAAAATTAAAATCATCAGTAGCTACTTTAAGGTACTTTCCAGTTGGAAGAACTAGTCTATTTAAGGTCTAAAATAAGAGACGAGATCTCTAGCCAGCAGAATGAATTAAGTTCAAAAAGAAGGAAACCAAAAGCTTGAACCTTATCTCTTAACATCTTTGATAAATGAGCCTGGAATTTCCCCCCTACTACTGAGACATTGGTTTGAGGTTCATGTTTCAAAACACTGTAAACTAAGTATATAGAAGTAATTTGGAATTTCAGTGACCACTTTTGGAAAATGAGCTTTCATTTGTGTTGTCCTTTCTTTCCTTTAGGGAAACTTTGCTTGAGGATCAGGTTTTGTCTAACGGTCTAATATTCCTCCATCTGAGGCTCTGACAATAAGTTTTATCTAGAACCTGTTTTTTCCATTGAATTGAGTCGATCTTGCCAAAAATTTTTATATACACTTTCAGAAACTAGGATCCCCATGTCCTTGTTTTGTGTGGTATTGTTTGGTGAGTTTATGTGGTCTTTCTGACTCCTTTTGTCCTGAAAGAGCTTGCTTCTGGTCTAGAGCATCGTGTCTAAGTTTGTCTTGTATTAAATTGCCGGTTATGGCTAAGAATTGGTGTTTTTTTGTAAGGCCCGTCATGGAACCTCAGTTCTTGATTCTTCCAGAAAAAACTGCATCTTGTGTCTTGTCTTATGATTTAGATTTTTAAAAGCTACTTGGAGAAACGTTGATATAAATTGGTCTATTTGAAAACTACACTAAGAGCTTTATGTTTTATACTGTCAACTTAAAAGTGAAAAATTTCCAAGTAACTTAAGCTAGATATTATATGAAATGTGTTTTATTTAAGGAAAAAGGATAGTTTTGTCTTAAAGGAAAAGTAGCAGTTCCAGAAGAGTAAAAAAGAAATTAGTTATCTTTTGTCCTTCAAAATTCATAGGTCAACTTAAACATATGTAAACGAATTGGAGTGATGCCCCAGTCTTGCTAGCCAAGAACTGTTGAATTCATTTACAAAATTGCTAAAGAGCTTTGGTATTTACTGGGTAGATAGCTTTTCAAAATGCCTCCATCAATTTAAACATACGTAAATGTCTTCCATGAGTCAAGACAGTGAGGGCCTGGCACCATCAGGCCTCTTCAGCCCCCAGCCCCCAGTCTCCAAGGTTTTGCAGCTCCAGGGAAGCTTTTGAAAGACCGTTTTCAGCTAGGTGGAGACTCTTTTAAGACAAAAGATAAGAACAAATGCTGCTTTGCTATAGTTATCAGAAATTGAGTGGATCCTGATCATAGAACTGCAAACAAGTTTTCTCTATTATAGGGAGACTCTAAGAAGTCAAACAATAGAAATCACAATGAGACACACCTGAAGTGGCCTGGAAAAATGTTTCCAGCAGTAGCCAGACACTAAAAGTTGTATCCATATCAATGAATTGGTCAATTGAGCAGATAATTTGTGTTTTCCAAAGCCAGTTGATAAAATCTTTAAGGGCTAAAATGAGATCCGGGAAAATATAAATATAAAATATAAAAGCTGACTGAAATCTTAGGATATTTAAATAGAGTTTTCTTTCAACAACTGTTGCTGGATTATATTGGAATTTCTATTTCTAGCTTTCTAAGGAAGCGCCATATTGTTTTCAAAATGGTTGTATCGTTTTGCAAAATGGTTTGCATTCCCACCAGCAATGCCTAAAACTTTCAATCTCTCCACAGCCTCTCCAGCATATGTTATTTTCATTTTTTTTGATTTGTGTCAGGAATGCCAGGGTGAGATGGTATCTCATTGTGGTTTTGGTTTGCATTTCTCTAATGGCCAGTGATCGCGAGCATTTTCTCATGTGTCTGTTAGCCTCTTCAATGTCTTCTTGGGTGAAGTGTCTGTTCATTTCCTTTGCCCATTTTTAAATTGGATTATTTGTCTTTTTGTTGTAGAGGTGTTGGATTTTCCTGTAGATTTTAAAAAATTAGACCTTTGTCTGACTTGTAATGTCCAAAAAATTTTTCCCAAACTGCAGGTTCTCTTTTTACTCTCTTGTTGAAGTGTTTTGATGAGCATAAGTGTTTAATTTTTAAAAGATCCCAGCTATCTAGCTTATCTTTGGAGTTTATATATTGTTAGTTATGGTTTGTGTCCTGTTAATGCTGTGTATTTGGGTCTCTAGTGTTGATCCTATTTTTTCTTCTATGAACTTTATAGTTTTTAGTTTTATATTTATGTCTTTAATCCATTTTGAATTAATTTTTGTGTATGGTGTGAGGTATGGGTCCTGTTTCCTTTCTTTTGCAGATGCATATCCAATTTTGCCAGCACCACTTGTTAAAAAGACTGTCTTGTCCCCATTTGATGGACTTTGGGCCCTTGTCGAAGTTCAGATGACTGTAGTTGGGGGAATTTACATCTGGGTTCCAATTCTGTTCCACTGGTCAATGTGTCTGTCGTTGTACCAGTACCAGGCTGTTTTTACTACGATAGCTGTATAGTAAGTTCTGAGGCCAGGTAGAGAGAGTCCTCTTACTTTATTCTTCTTCAATAATGCTTTACTTATCTGGGGCCTCTTTCCTTTCAATATAAAGTTAATGATTAGTTTTTCCATCTTGTTATAGAATGCTGTTGGTATTTGGACCGGGATTGCATTGTATTTATAAATTACTTTGGGTAGAATTGACATTTTCACAATGTTGAGTCTACCTATCCATGAGCATGGTATGTTTTTCCATTTATGTAGGTCTCTTTTGGTTTCTTGCAGTAGTGTTTTGTAGTTTTCTTTGTATAGGTCTTTTATATCCCTGGTTAGATTTATTCCTAAGTACTTTTTTTCTTAGGGGCTATTTTAAATGATACTGTTTTTCTGATTTCCTTTTTGTTGTTCTATTTGTTGGTGTATAGGAATTCAACTGATTTTTGTATGTTTATCTTGTATCCTGCTACTCTGCTAAATCTTTCTATTAGTTACAGTAGTTTTCTTGTGGATGCTTTTGAGTTTGCTATGTATAGTATCATAAAACCAAGAAAACCAAACCTGTTGCTGTTGAGTCGATTCCGACTCGTAACGACCCAATAGGACAGAGTAGAACTGCCCCATAGAGTTTCCAAGGCACACTTGGTGGATTCAAACTGCTGACCTTTTGGTTAGCAGCCACAGCTCTTAACCACTACACCACTAGTGTTTCCATATAGTATCATATCATCTGCAAATAGGGACAGTTTAACTTCTTCATTACCATTTGGATGCCCTTTATTTCTTTTCTTTTTCTTGCCTTATCGCTCTAGCTAGGACTTCCAGCACAATGTTAAATAGATGACATCCTTGTCATCCTGCTCTCAAGGGGAATGTTTTCAGCTTCGCTCCATTAAGAATGATGTTGGCTGTTTGTTTTGTATCGATCCCTTTATTATGTTGAGGCATTTCCCTTCTATACCTATTTTATCGAGAGTTTTTATCAGGAATGGGTGTTGGACTTTGTCAATGCCTCTTTTGTGTCAATTGAGGTGATCACGTGATTTTTTTCTATTTTATTTATGTTGTGGAGTATGTAGATTCATTTTCTAATGTTGAACCATTCTTGCATATCTGGTATGAATCCTATTTGGTTGCGGTCTATTATTTTTTTGATATGATGCTGAATTCTATTGGCTAGAATTTTGTTGAGAATTTTTGCGCCTATATTCATGAGAGATATTGGTCTGTAATTTTCTTTTTTTGTGGCATCTTTGCCTGGTTTTGGTATCAGGGTTATGCTGGCCTCATAGAATGAATTTGGAAGTGTTGCTTCCTTTTCTATGCTCTGAAATAGCTTGAGTAGTACTGGTACAAGCTCTTCTCTGAGTGTTTTGTAGAATTCTGCAGTGAAGCCATCTGGGCCAGGGCTTTTTTTTATTGGGAGTATTTTTTATTACCTTTTCAATCTCTTCTCTTGTTATAGGATTGTTCAGATTTTCAACATCACTTTGTTGTAGTTTGGGTAGGTAGTGTGTTTCTAGAAATGTATCCATTTCCTCTAGGTTTTCAAATTTGTTGGAGTATAGCTTTTCATAATATTCTGTTATGATCCTTTTTATTTCAGTTGGGTCTATTGTAATACCACCCATTTCATTTCTTATTTGGGTTATTTGCAACCTCTCCTGTTTTTCTTTTGTCAGTCTGGCCAGTGGTTTGTCGATTTTGCTGAGTCTTTCAAAGACCCAACTTCTGGTTTTGTTGATTCTTTCTATTGTTTTTCTATTCTATATTTCATTTATTTCTGCTTTGATCTCTATTATTTCCTTTCTTCTGTGGCTGTGGGCTTTTTTTGCTGTTCTCTTTCTATTTGTTTGAGTTGTGTGGTTAATGTTTTGATTTTGTCCCTTCTTTTTTGATATGTGCATCTATTGCTATAAATTGTCCTCTGAGGACTGCCTTTGCTGTGTCCCAAAGGTTTTCATGTGATGTGTTTTCATTCTCATTTGATTCTAGGAATTTTTTGATTCCATCTCTGATTTCTTCTATTACCCAATGGTTTGTAAGCACGGTGTTATTCAGTTTCCATGTAATTGATTTTTTTTCCTTGCTCTTTCTGTTGTTAATTTCTACCTTGATGGCATTGTGGTCAGAGAAGACACTTTGTATTATCTCAGTGTTTTGGATCTTGTTGATAATTGCTCTGTGGCCTAAGATGTGTTCTATTCTGGAGAATGTTCCATGTGCATTGGAAAAGAATGTGTACTTTGCAGCTGTTGGATGGAGTGTTCTGTATATGTCTATGAGGTCAAGTTGGCTGATTGTGCCCTTTAGGTCTTCTGTATCTTTGCTGAGTTTCTTTTAAGATGTTCTGTCCTTTACTGAGAGTGGTGTGTTGAAGTCTCCTACTATTATTGCGGAACTGTCAATTTCTCTTTTCAGTGCTGTTAGAGTTTGTTTTATGTATTTTGGAGCCCTGTCATTGGGTGCATAGATGTTTATTATGGTTATGTCTTCATGATGGATTGTCCCCTTAATCATTATCTAGTGTCCTTCTTTGTCTTTTATGGTGAATTTTGTTTTAAAGTCTATTTTATCTGAGATTAGTATTGCCACTCCTGCTCTTTTTTGGTAGTTGTTAGCTTGCTATATTTTTTTCCAACCTTTGATTTTTAATAAATTCACGCCTTTGTTTCTAAGATGTGTCTCTTGTAGACAGCATATTGATGGATCCTGTTTTTTATCCATTCTGTCACTCTCCATCTCTTTATGGGTGCATTGAGGCCATTTACATTCAGTGTAATTATTGATAGATGTGAGTTTATTGCTGTCATTTTGTAGTGCTTTTTTTTGTGGTGCTGACATTTTCCTTGTTCCGCTTACTCTCCTGTGATGAATTCCTTTTGTTTGTGGAGTTTTTTTCATTTCTTTTGTTTTTGTAGGTTTTGTTTTTACTGAGACTTTATGTTTTTCCTCTTTTTTTTTATGTTTGTTAACTTTCTCTGTGGTTACCATGAAATTTACCCTTATCTTTCTAAGTTTGAAGCAGTCTATTATTACTTGGTATTGCCTTGCCTTCCTCTCCATTGGAAGGATATATTATTCTTGGCTGGCAATTTTTTCTTTCACGGTTTTATATATGTCATCCCATTGCCTTCTTGCCTGCATGGTTTATGCTGAATAATCTGAGCTTAGTCTTATTGTTTCTCCTTTGTATGTGACTTCTTGTTTTTCACGAGCTGCTCTCAGGATTCTTTGTTTGTCTTTGGTTTTGGTGAGTATGATTATGACATGCTTTGGTGATTTTCTTTTAGGGTCTATCCTATATGGGGTTTGTTGAGCTTCTTGGATGGCCAGCTTTTCCTTTTTCATGATATTGGGGAAGTTTTCCGTCAGCAGTTCTTCAATGATCCTCTGTGTTTTCTGTTTTTCTCTCCCCGTGATCTGGAACTCTGATCACTTGAAAATTTTTGCTTTTGATTGTATCCCACATAATTCTCAGGGTCTCTTCATTTTTCTTCATTCTTTTTTCTCAGTTTTCCTCAAACAGAATTGTATCCAAGTGTTTGTCTTCAAATCTGCTGATCCTGTCTACTACCATTTCAAATCTGTTCCTCAGCCCTTCTATGACACTGTCCATTTCTGAAATCTTGTTTATCTTTTGGATTTTTAATTGATGTTTTTGTATAATTTCTAGTTGTGAATTTATTTTGGTATTTTGTTCCTGCATTATGTTCCTGAATTCTTCCTTTTTTTTTTTTTGTCTGTATTTTCCATGAATTTGTCTATTTTTTCCCCACTCTTGTCTGCTTTTTGCTTCAACTCTTGGATAATTCTGAGTATTATAGATTTGAATTCCCTAACAGTTAGTTCTAGTGCCTTTTCTTCTACTGGAAAGTCATCTGGTGTTTTATTTTGGATGCCTACTGGAACCATCCTGTCCTGTTTTTGTAAATGTTTTGAATTGTCTGCTGTCTTCAGGGAATTCATTAGTTATTTTTCTCATTTATTGATTATAGATTTGTTTGTTTCATCCTTTTTTTTTTTTTAATTTGGCTATGTCTGAGCAGGCTGGCTGTGTGTTCTTTGTTGTTTGCTCGTGTTTGGGCATGATACTTTTCTCCCCCTTCTCCAATTGACAGGGTCAGTCGCTCAGATATGGTACAGCAGGGCAGGTCTAGCTGAAGAGGAATTGCTGGGATGGGTTTTTTGTGGCACTTACTACGGACACCAGGGCGGGCTGGTAATCAGTGCAGGGCAGGTTCTGGTAGGCCGTGCCTGTGCTGCTTGGTCATGTGATGTTAAGCACGTGGTGCAGGTAGGCAGGATGGAGGGGGGAGATTGTGATGTGTGGAGCTAAGATGGGTATGGGAGAGAGGAGAGAGGAACAGGAGCCAAAAACATAAACATAAAAGAATGCTAGGGGAGCTTGCCTTTGGAGTGGAGAGATGAGAGACTATGAAATGGAGAAAAACAAAAGGGGGAAGAAGAATAAAAAAAGAAAAGAAAAGAATGAATAAATAAAAATTAGAAAGGAAAAGCTTCCAGGGATCCCACCGTGCTGCTACGAAGTCTGGGGAATTTGTTCCCAGGTGTTGAAGTACAGCCTGGCTAGAAGGCGTAGAGGTGTCACTCAGCACCAGGTATTCAGGGCACAGGAAGGAGAAGGAAAGTATAGAGAGACGAGAAACTGAGTAATGAAGACAAAAAGAGGGAAAAGAAAACAAAACAAATAACAAAAAAGAACAAGAAACACCCCCCCCCAAAAAAGAAAAGAAAAGCCACGAGAAAAGAAATGCTCTCAGGGATCCCTCTGCGCCTTTGCACAAACTGAGGGGGTAGATCCCAAGCCGTGCAGCACTGCCTGGCCAGAACGGGCTCCCAACTCAAGAAAAGAAAAATAAACCAAACAATTCAAAACAAACAAACAAACAAAAGTCCTAGGATCCCACCAGCATGGCAGCACAGACCGGGAAGCAGTTCCACACTCAAGTGGAGCTCCACAGCCCCTCAGGAAGAAGCAAAGACAGCGCACGGAGCCAGGTATTTGAGCGAAAGGACGGGGACGTGATGAGAAGTAAGGAAGAAATCAAAAGAAGTGGAAAAAAGCAACTCTAGCAGCCAACAGATGGCATTCAGGGAGTTGGCCAGTGCAGGTGGGTGGAATCCAAGCAGCTGGTGCTTCCTGGCCAAGAGACTGTGGCCACCGGAAGCAGAGGAGGCCGAGTGGGGGTGAAGAAGTGTGGGGGGTGGGAAAGTGTATATGGCTGTTTACCGGTTGTTCTGTCTCCTGCTGGAAGCTCCGTAAAGCTGCTTTCTCGTACCCCCTGTTCGCTGATCTCTGATAGGAGTCCAAGATAGTGGATCCGTGCTGCGTTAGCTGATAGGGGACCTCTGCATGTATGTCTCCTCGCTCTCTGTTCTGGCAGTTTCTTATTCCATTTGGGGCTTGGCTGAGTTCTTCATCTCTTCATTTGATGTTTAGGGTTTCAGGATTGCTGTTTTCACTGTTTGGCTTAGTTTTTTGGATTTTACTGTGCAGGGACAGCGTGGTGCTTCTGCCTAGAGCGCCACGTTGCCGGAAGTCCTTTCATTTAACTCTTAATTGAACTATGCTCAGGTTCAAAATATATATTTTGGGAAAATGTAAGACAAGCAGAAGAGTCAAAAACTCAGAAAAGAAGTCACCAAATTCTAACAATTGGGGAGTACAGAGGTTTTAATGGTGTCTCTGGCAACCAGCGTCCAAGACAGTCTCCCCGTGATCCTCATCTCCTTGTATTCATACCCTTGTGCTGTCTACTCCCACCGTGATCAGTGCTGATCCATGTAACCAGTAGAGTATTGCAGAAATGACTGGGCATGACTTCTGAGGCTAGGTCATAAGAGACATTGTGGCTTTCCTCTCTCTTGGATCACTCTCTCTGTGGAAAGACAGCTAGTATGTCAAGAGGATACTTAAGCAGGTGGAAAGAGTCACATGGAGAGGAACTGAGGCTTTCTGCGAACAACCAGCACCTTGTGAGAGAACCACCTTGGAAGCAGATCCTCCAGCCCCACTCAAGCCTTCAGATGAGTGTAGCTCCAGCTAACATCTTGATGGCCATTTTATTAGGAACCCAAGTGGAACCACCCAGCTAAGCCTCTCCTGAATTCCTGACCCACAGAAACTGTGTGAGATAATAAGCACTTATTATTATTTTAAGCCACTTAGTTTTAGGGTGATTTGTTATGTAGCAATACATAGCTATGACAATGTCTATAAGAAAAATATAGTTGCTCTTGCAGAGTATTTATATAAAATGTGCTTGTTATTTCACCTTCTTTCACTCATTAGAGAATATATTGAAAACCTATTCTGTGCCAGGCATATTTCAGGTGGTAGAAATTCAGGAATAAAGTTTCCCATCTTCAAGAAGCTCATAATCTGGGAAGCTGGTGGGGGGAGTCAGTGGGGGAGGGATGGCAAACCATAAATGCCTATAAACAGATGCCACTTTAATATCACTGCTTTAGAATCCCATTTTCTGTTACTGCTGGTATTCTGAGTACATAAACTTTGGCTCTGACTTCAATGGTTGAAGAGAATGTTCATCAGTTACTGCCGAATGATTGTTTTTGGTTTTAATAAGAGTGATCAATACCATCAGCTCCCCCTTTAAATGCTAATGAATGCTTTGACACAGCAGATGCAGCCATACAGTATAGTGTAGATTAAAATTAGGCACAAAATTAAATTGCTTACACATAGTGAAGGAGCCAGTTTGGACATCTTGATAATCAGCCACAACCAGCTGACAAGTCTTGAATTGTTCCTACACCAACACAAAGCCTCCCCCCAGAACAGGAATCATCTGGCAATGACAGTGTGACTGGCGCCTTTGGGTAAGAAAACGGAAAACTGCCAGGTCAGACTTTCAGCAAAACTTTTTAGAAGCAGTCACAGCAGGACCATAGAGGGCACTAGAACCAGGAACAATCTATTCATTAAAAAAACTGGACAGGCATGCAGCGCGATATAGTAGATTGCCACAAATGCCCAAAGGATAGCGTCTATGTGTGAATTTCTTTAAGATACCTAGTGTTTCTGTGCTTTCTAAATTCCTGTGACAAGTGTTTATTCAGAGCCTGCATTAAGAGTGTGCTTTGCTAGGTGTAGAAATTCAAAATGGAAAATGAACATCATTTACTATGATGCAAGGGGCAGTTTCTTAGGAGACACAGGCTGGCTTTCCTTTCCCTTGGAGGCCTTGGAGGCCCAGAATCTGTCCTCAGCGATAAGCCCTGAAACTTAGTCAGTGCCTCAGTTGTGCTCAGGGACCAGTTCACACTGGCAAAGTTCACAAGAGACTGATGTATACAATAAGAATTATAATTCTTTTAACACTAGAAATACAACTCTCAAGTGGATTGGAGACTCCTCGTAAGCCATTTAATGAACATAGAATTAGAACAAGGAGACTTTAGATGATTTGATGGTTTGTCAGCCTGATTAATAAATTAATCTATTCATCCATCCATTCAGCAAATATATTGAGTGTCTACTATGTGTTGGAGATACACTGGTGATCAGGGAAAGTCCCTGCCTTTACACTGCTAATGGTCTAGTGAGGCATACAGACAAACAATGAGACAATTTAGACAGAGGGAGACAAATATGATTGAGTCCAAAAGGTTCTAGGTGAACACAAAAGAAAGGGCCCAGCCCAGGATTGAGGATCAGGGAAGTTTTCCTATAAGTAGTGATGTCTTAGTAGAGAGCTGAAGGATGATGCCTTAGTCGTCTAGTGCTGCTGTAACAGAAATACCACAAGTGGATGGCTTTAAAAAACAAAAGTTTACTCTCTCACAGTCTAGTCGGCTAGAAGTCCAAATTTAGGGCATCAGCTCCAGGAGAAGGCTTTCTGTGTCAGTTCTGGAGGAAGGTTCTTATCATCAATCTTCCCCTGGACTAGGAGCTTCTCCACACAGGAACCCCAGGTCCAAAGGACACACTCTGCTCCCGGCACTGCTTTCTTGGTGGCATGAGGTCCCCCTGTCTCTGCTGGCTTCTCTCTTTTATACCTCAAAAGAGATTGGCTCAAGACACAATCCAATCTTGTAGATTAAGTCCTGCCTCATTAACATAACTGCCTCCTATCTGACTTCATTAGCATCACAGAGGTAGAATTTACAACACATAGGAAAATCACATCAGATGACAAAATGGTGGACAATCATACAGTACTGGGAATCATGGCCTAGCCAAGTTGATACATATATTTTTAGGGGACACAATTCAATCCATGACAGATGACTTAGCCAGACAATGCAGGGGAGGTGGGATGGGTAGAGTGCCAATGTTTAAAGGCAAGCGCCAACACAGCAGCTAATTCAGTGTGGCTAAAGTGCAGTTTTTTGATTGCTTTACTGTATGTAGTGTGAGACAAGCAGAGGCCAGATCATAGGACCATTTCCACAACTGGTTTATATTTTCAGACTGAGAGGATCCTCACGTCAGTTTGGGTGGGGCTCTGCTGGACAACACTGTCCTGCTTACAGGGCTGCCCCATGTGACTGATGAGGTTGTGGCCTGCATGAAGGCCTTGCTTGATTAGCATGGCTGACCATTTATTTCCTCTGTGATCTTATTCTAGGCTTCCAGGCTGACCAGCTCTGGCTGTCCTCAATCCCATCCCCTAACCGTCCCACAGCCCCTAAAACTCATGTTCTCTTTGGGTTGCTTCCTACTTCCAGTCTGATTTACATGCATGGGAGCTATTGCAGCTTTTGTGGCTATTCTATAGATTGATTCTCTGAGGTTTATCTTATTTCCCTTATTGTCAAATTCTTGGACAGCACTGTGCTATTCTCACAGAGCACTTTCAGGGGAGTGGGATCATAAGGGTTCAGCAACGGTGCAAGACAGTGTATGATACAGGGCCCTTGTCTTAGTCTAGGTTCTCTAGAGAAGCAAAACCAGAGAAATGTATATACACACACACACATATATATAATTTTTTTTAACGTATATATACAGAGAGAGAGAAAGAGATTTATTTACACATTTGTAGAGGCTGGCAAGTTCCAAGTCCACAGGTCAGGTGTCAGGCTGGAGGCTTCCCCTGACTCACGTAGCTGCAGGGGTTGACAAACCCAAGATTGGAAGGTAAGACAGCAGGCCGCTGGCTCACAGGCTGCAGAGGCTGATGAATCTCGAGATTGGCAGGCAATACGGCAGGTAGCTGGCTCAAGTCTCAAGAACCAGAGGTCAGATGATGACAAGCCAGACGTAGGATCCAGAGCAAGCAAACAAGCTTTGCCAGGACGTCCATATATATTGGATGAAGGCCACACCCTGGAAGAAGTTCCCTTACAACTGACTGGCTAATCGTATCAGATCATATCATGGAGGATGACTACATTATTACATAATTGCCAAAATGCATCATTATATAACTGCCAAATTACATTATTACATAGCTGCCAAACAACTGAGAATCATGGCCCAGCCAAGCTGACACACAACGTTAACCATCACAGCTCTCAAGAGGAGTAGAGAAAGGAGAATGTGGCTGGAGCTGTGGAGAAGGGCCTTTGGGAAGGCAGGACTTTGTTGTTGTCGTGTGCTGTCAAGTCGATTCTGACTCAGCAACCCAGTAGAACTGCCCCATAGGGTTTCCTAGGCTGAAATCTTTTACAAGAGCAGATTGCCTGGTCTTTTCTCCCAAAGAACCAATGGATAGGCACAAACCACTGACCTTTCAGTTAGCAGCTGACAGCTTAACCACTGCACCACCAGGGAAATTGGCAGGACTTTAGCTGGGCCTTAAGGGCAGTCACAGCAGGACCGTAGAAAACCAGAAACAGTTTGATTAGTTAAAAAATGAATTCTTTCCTTACCACCCAAATGAGATCCATCTAGGTGGTAGGGAAGGAATTTCTTTGGTACAACTGAGTAAATGGAACATTTGTTATGGAGATTGAATCTTGATTTGATGTTGAATGAACTGGAAGCTCATAAGTCTTCTTCATTCTTTAACTCTCTTGATTCAGTCATGCATTTTTATATGGCCAGCTGACATTAGCCAAAGGGAAAGGGCAAGAGATTAAGAAGTCACAGGTGCCTGCTTCACTAAAGCCTGGACAATTTTTTTTTTTTTAGAGTACTTTTTTTTTTTTTTTATTGTACTTCAGGTGAAGGCTTACAGAACAAATAGTTTCTGATGAAACAGTAGTACACATATTGTTTTATGACATTGGTTAACAACCCCACAACATGTCAACCCTCTCCCTTCTCGACTTTTTTTTTTGCTGAAAATACACATAGCCAAAGATACACCATTTCAAAAATTTCTACATGCACAGTTCAGTGACATTGACTACGTTCTTCCAATTGTGCTGCTATTCTCACTTTAGATGAAGGCTTACAGAACAAAATAGTTTCTCATTTAACAGTTAGTACACATGTTGCCTTATGACAATGGTTAACAACCTCACAACACATCAACACTATCCTTACTCAACCTTGGGTTCCCTATCACCAGCTTTCCTGTCCCCTTCTGCCTTCTGACCCTTGTCCCTGGACTGCTGTACCTCATTAGTCCCATTTGGTTTTATGGCTGAACGGTGAACCTCAGAGATGACTTCACCACTGAGCTAAAAGGGTGTCTGGGGGCCGTACTCTCGGGGTTTCTCCAGTCTCCTTTAGGCCAGTAAATCTGGTCTTTTTTTGGGAGTTAGAATTTTGTTCTACATCCTTCTCCAGCTCTGTCCAGAACCCTCTGTTGTGATCCTGGTCAGAGCAGTCATTGGTGGTAGCCGGGTACCATCTAGCTGTACTGGACTCAGTCTGGTGGAGGCCTTGGTAGCTGTGGTCCATTAGTCCTTCGGACTAATCTTTTCCTTGTATCCTGTTCTCTTCATTCTCCCTTGCTCCCAAAGGGATGAGACCAGATGGCTGCTCACAGGCTTTTAAGACCCCAGACGGTACTCACCAAGGTAGAATGTAGAACAGTGTCTTTATAAACTGTGTTATGCCAGGTAAGAAGCCTGGACAATTTTGACCATTGATCTGTCAACTTTTTCCACCTCAGAAGTCTCATAAACCAGTTCCAGGAAAAGCAAAGAGACAGTAAGGAACTGGGTCCAGGTCTCATGCTATAACCACCCCAGGGCACCCTGGCTTAACTGCAGCTTTTCAAATCCAGTGATGCCAAGGGATTTTATAAGCCTCCTAAATACAGTCTCTTTAATTTAACATTTCAATGACATTGCATCCTGAACAAGTTGGCACAATCAAATCACAGCATTTTGTAATTGAGCAGTTTTTGAGAGCCAGGATTTCAGAAGCATATGGTGATTTGAATGTACCAACTTGCTGGGGGTGGCACCATCATTAAAATGATAAATTATAGAGAAGGTAGTTACAAGGCATATAAAATATATGGTACCTCTAGATTGGAAAAGCAGCAGTTAAGTCAGATTGTTTTGACCTTAGGATATTTTCATTCTCCATTTATGGAGAAAGGTCCCTGGGTGGTGCAAAATGTTAAGTGCTGGACTAGTAACCGAAAGGCTGGCAGTTCAAACTCACCCAGAGGTGCCTCAGAAGTAAGACCTGGTGATCTGCTTCCAAAAGATCACAGTCTTGAAAACCCTATGGAGCACAGTTCAACTCTGCACAGATGGGGTTGCCATGAGTCAGAATCAACTTGATGGCAATTAACAACAACATTTGTGGGTAACATATTTTGATCAGAATTATATAAATATTGAGGAATGAATTTTCGTCAAGAGAGAGTTTCATGGAGTAAACGTCTTTATGTCAATGTATTTCCTGATTTTCTATCCAGCATAATGAAATTTTTTCCCATTTTTCTGTTAAATTTTTTATTGTGCTAATTTTCTCCCCATGGGTTCAGTTCTTTTTCATTTAAATTTTGTGAAGAAGATTTGATATATCCATTTTTTTTACACCATTTTGCCAATTATAGCTTCTGTCACTGTGAGTTTTCTTTTATGGCCATTATTTCTTAATCCAGCCTTCCCAGGTCAGATTTGTTGTTCTAGATTTTACGGTGAATGGTTTTAAACATTGCAGTTTAATTTTTATTATTTTTATGAGCCATATTCATTATGAATTAGTTGAAACAATTGATAGTTTATATTTATTTCTAATGTAGTCTTTGAAAATAATCTCCAGTTCTCCTTTAAACGTTTGGGATTGTTGGATTATTCAGGCTAGGTCTGTTGTATTGGTAATCCAGTGATTTTGTACGTAGAGCAAAACATCCTGCTTTGTAGGGGCTGTGCCTAGAATAATGATTGTCTCTATAGCAGCAAGGAGCCCTGATGGGACAGTGGTTAAGTACTTAGCTGCTAACCAAAAGGTCCACGATTCTAACCTACCAGCCACTCTGTAGGAGAAAGATGTGGCAGTCTGCTTCTGTAAAGATTTCAGCCTTGGAAACCCAATGGGGCAGTTCTACTCTGTCCTACAGGGTCACTATGAGTTGGAATTGACTTAACAGCAATGGGTTTGGTTCTTTGTTTTCTATAGTAGCAGCCAAGCTCTATTTAGCAGTTCGAGATTAGATCAGAAGCCTACTTATTGTTAGCTGCCATCAAGTCAGCCCCCAACTTCTGGCAACACCATGCACAATGGAACAGAGCAAAATGCTGCCCAATCCTGTGCTACCAACATGATCAGTTGCAGATCAGACCATTGTGATCCATAGGGATTTCATTGGCTGGTTTTGGAAGTAGATCTCCAGGCCTTTCTTCCTAGGCTGCCTTTGTCTAGAAGCTCCACTGAAACCTATTTAGCATCACAGCACCACCCAAGCCTCCACCAACAGATGAGTGGTGGCTGTGCATGAGACGCATTGGCCAGAATCTAACTTGGATCTCCAGCATGGAAAGTGAGAATTCTACCTCTGAACCACCACTGTCTCAGAGGCCTTAGAGATCACCAAATTCCCACATTTAGAGATGCACCATCCAAAAAATACTCTCTTGATTTGCTCCTACTATGATTTTTTTTTTCTCCTAAAATGTCCTTTTTTTGTATTAATCTCAGCTCTTTGCAACTAATACAGTTCCCTCACTGTTGGCAACTGATTTATTTTGATGGGGGAAAAAAAACCTAGTTAATCCTTGCCCTGTTCTTGACTTATAGTTCAACCTGGCAAGCAACCTTTGGTGAGTAAGCATCATTAGAAGGAAAAAAAAAAAAAAAGTCAGAAAGAACATCCAACTCTCATTCTTTCTTTACAATCAAGAAGCAGACTCCAGATGTCCTTATTTTGATTTTGACTGAGAGCATCCATGCTGTCAAGTATTTTTCCATGAGATAATTACAAAGTAGTCAGTTTTATGGGCTGTTGGTATAACCTCCTTGTGGTCACCTACTACACTCACTAGGGCTGGGACCATTAAGTCATTTTACTACCAGCTTGGCTTCTCTAACCCATGGCCCAAGAAAGCAAGATGGGGAAAATAGCATAAAACAAGCAATCATTTGCATAACAACTTTTACACTAGAGTCTTCAATAATTCCTCAGAATGCACATTTGGTTTACTAATTAAAGCCAGACTTTATATTCATTTCAGAGGGACTCAGTCAGACTCTGTTCAGCTTCTTATCCAACAATTCTAATCAAAGAAAATATTTTATTTTACTTGGAAGCAATATGCTACTAAGATAGCATATTTTGCATTAGCCTACTTTTCTTTAAATTTAAGCACAAACAAAGGACAAGAGCAAAAATAATTGAAAACAGACTGTAGCTGATACAGGCTTCATGAAAAAGGATCATAGAGGAGCTTAAAATCTTAGGAAAAGTTGGTTACCCAGGATAGAAGAGTACACCACTGTCTGATTTCATAGCTCCCCATTGCTTTCACTTGTAAACACAGATGGCAAAAAATAAGAATTGGATAAAATTAAGTTGTGAAATTGATGTTTAGGTCATGACAGCTTCCTTCGTAAATCAAGGTCATTTCCTGTAACTTTGACTTTAATGCTACCCAAATTGTTTTACGCTGTATCATCCAGCATGTAATATAGTTTTCCTCTTGAGGTCCCAAGCACTGTATTAGAGCAGGGCAGCTACTCTGAGAACACACGCATGTACTGTGATGATTGGTTTCTATTAAAAGAGAACTCAGCCCCACAGAATTACCAGTGCGTCATTTGGATTGCTGCAGAGCTTGAGAATCTGATGCAGGGCAAAGGACACTTGATATTCAGGGCTAGTGAATGCTGAACAGTATCTCAGAATATGCTGGAGGTAACGTTTGTTTATTTGATATACAGTTAAACTTGCTGCCACCTGCCTTATTGATTTATAAAACATCAAGCATTTCACAAGTTGGATTCCACAAGCCCTTGTACTATCCGGCAGGCAGTTTCCTCCCACCCCCACCATTTTACCTCTTTACCCCCAGCTGCTTACAGCTTTCTTGCTGCAAGGCTGGTATTTACTGTCTTGTTCTAACAAGGACGTTGGTAATTTTAAATTTCTCTGGCTTTTAGCTTGTGACGTTATTATCCTGCTCTGTGTCTGTTTTCTTTTAGATTTTAGATTTCTGACATTCCAAGAGGCCTTTATGGACAGTTGTTTTTCTCTTTTGCTCCTCCTTTGGTAAAATGTAGAAAATAATATTCAAAAGCAGTCCCTGGGAGCTTAGGGAAAGAAATGACCACAAGTCTCCTAGGCAGTTTAGATCTTTGGTTTCTGATGATTTTAATGAATGAAAGATGCATCATAATCAACATTAAGTTCAATAACATTTATTACTGCCAAAAAGTGACACGCCATATCAGTTCAGCTTTGACTGTAATAAGGTCACAAACATCACGCTAAAATAAATACTGACCAGCAGTGCCGAGACTAGGGTGTGGCGAGTGAGGCACTCAGCTTGGGTACTACATTAAAGGAGGCACTAAAAAATCGGTAATCCGGACAAATACTATTTTATTGCAATATTAAAAAAAGAGAAGTAATGCAAAAAAAAAAATCCATGATGAGTGAAATATCAACATTTTAAATAAAGACAGGGACAGTGTTATGGATTGAACTGTGTACCCCTCCCCCGCAAAATATGTGGTGGAATCCTAATCCCTATACCTGTGGATATAATGTGATCATCTTTCATAATTCGATCTAATGTTGCTAATGAGAACATATCACTATAGAGTATGCCCTAAACCTAATTACTTCTGAGTAATAAAAAGAGCAGATAAACACAGAGACAAGCAAACACAGACCAGGGGGAAGATAGATGCCGTGTGAAGATCGCCAAAGAATCGAGGCATGTGGGAGCTACAAAAGCTGAAACAAGGCTCTTTTCCCAGAGCCAGTACCCTAAATTCGGACTTCTGGCCTCCTGAACTGTGAGGAAAAAGAAATTCTGTTCTTTGAAGCCACCCACTTGTGGTATTTGTGTTACAGCAGCACACTTGCTAAGACAAACGGACCACACCATGACCAAGCCACGCTGGAGTGAAGCAAAAGGAAAGATCAATAATACTGATCCTGTTTTTATTTAGAATTTTGATTTTTGTTGTTGTTGTTGTTCATCATGGATTTTTGCATTAGTTTTCATTTGGAAAAATTTAAATAAAAGATATCATACTAAAATATTATTTATATTAAATTTTGTATCTGAGATGAGTGCCTCGCTTGCCTCACCCTAGTCCTGTCTCTGTGCACTGGAACATCAGTGGTTAGCATAAAGAGATGGCACACGCTCCTCTCTGGAAATGTTAATTTTCAGACGGAAAAACATGTATAGCTATGTTCAAGTCTAGTTACCATCACTGGGCACTTCCTAAGTGAGAACAAAGCTAGGTGACCAACATCCATCATTTTGGCCCTCGTTTGACTAAAATGTCAAATTAGAAGGTAGTTCCCAAGTGGAATGGTTTTTTTTGTTAATTCTATCAGAAGGCAACCTATTATTAAAACCTATGACGTTAAAAAAAAAAAAAAAGAAGAAGAAGAAGAAAAAAAAAAACCTGCTTAGAGAGTTCAACTAGTTCCTTTCATCAAAAGGAGCCCTGGTGGCGCAGTGGTTAAGAGTCTGGCTGCTAACCGAAAGGTTGACAGTTCAAATCCACCAGCTACTCCTTGGAAACCCTATGGGGCAGTTCTAGTCTGTCCTATAGGGTCACTATGAGTTGGCATAAACTCAGTGCAACGGGTTTGTTTTGTTTTTTATTCATCAAAATGTTCTCCGTCCGCCACAGCTTCCTCTGGCTCGTTCTTTGTTAGTCTTGGCAGGAGAGGGTCTGTGAGGTTTCTTCCGCTGTTCCACTTTAATCCATCCGTCATTAACTTTACTCTCCTCTTCACTGGCTCTTGTCTCAGTGTGCAAAGGCATCCCCGGTATCGTCCTGGGTTGGTGATTTGGCCTCCGTCTTAAGGCAGGTGACTGGCGAGTATGAAGTGCTGACTGAGAAATCCCATAGTATCTTTCCCTGGAAGGCGTGGAATGCTGGCTTTTCCCACCGTATCTCCCTCTCGGAGAAGAATTGAGTGAAACACTTCCACGACTGTATCTGTCCCTGCTTCTACCCGAGTACTGACCTTTCTCTGAAGAGCTGTCAGTATTAAGACTGGAAATGCCACTGTCCTTGGAGTTGAGATGTAGCGAAGAGAAGTTTTTGGTGAGTCCATACTGAGTGGGAGAGGAGCTTCTGGATTGGTTGATAGGTGTGATCTGCTGATACTTACTGGACGGCGGCGTGCGCCGCACAGCAGCAGCGTAGGAATCCTGGTTTTCTAAGTACGGGAAGAATTGAGACCCCTGGATAGGCTTGCTCTGGGAACGCTGTAAGGAAGTGTTGGATGCAATCTGGCGCATCCTCAGAGTGTCTAACCACTGGCAATCAGCATCTGCAGAAGGAATGAAAACAAGCATCTTTAACGCCACAGTGAAGTTGCATGCCTAATTCAAAAGCTTGTCTCAGGATCCTCCAAAGCTGTTAGGGATACTCTAAGCTTTACCATTCCTAGAAGTTCTAGGCTAGATATAAGGACGTTTCCTTTATTATTATTTTTTATCTTCACAGCTTTATTTTTGACTTCTGTTTGACCTCGAACTAGATGAATACTGTTTTTGAGTGTGTGTGTGAACAAAAATCTGTTCAACCGTTTTCAGACGTACAGGCCATTGACAATGGTTATATTCTTCCCATTGTGTCACCATTTTCACTATATCTGCCCCTACTGTTTCACCACCTTTAACCTAGACCCTCTGGCCCTTAAGGGTCCCCTCTGTGCTGTAGAGTTACTGTTGTCATTTCAATCTCCTGTAGGTAATAAGGACACTTCCTTTATTACTACAAATACCTGTTTTTTAAATAAGGTAATTTACACGTACTGAGTTTATGCTATGTGCTTGTGTGTTCCATGGGCTTTATTTACATTATCTCATTTAACTCTTCCAATAATCTTATCAGGTAAATACTAATTGTCTTATGGTCTAGTAACTTGTCCAAGGTCACTTGTCCAATAAGCCCAGGTCCTTCTGCGTCTAAATCCCATCTTCTTTCCATTTAGCCATGTTGTCACTTCTAGAAATGGCTGTTTACATGTGTTTGTGTGGCAGGGACATGTTTAGTAAACAAAATGCACCTTCCAAAAGCTTTTGCCAAACAGCAGTTTTAAACCTTCAAGGACCCTAAATTGCAGATAAAGGAAATTGGATTCTTAGTGGTTGAGGTAGCTAGAGATTGTTCGCAGGAAAAGACAGTTCATATCTCCAGAGAAGAGATTCCTGAGGTTCATGAATGAGAAATGTTTTTATCATGAAAATGAAGCTTCATGGCAAAAAAGGAAGACATTAAGGCAAAAGAAAATGGCTAATCAACAAGGATCACTTAGTAAGCTGTATCCCAGTAAACAAACAAGTTCTTCCCTGGTGGTGTGGTTGTTAAGAGTTCGGCTGCTAACCAAAAGGTCGGCAGTTTGAATCCACCAGGTGCTCCTTGGAAACCCCAAGGAGCAGTTCTACTCTGTCCTATAGGGTCACTGTGAGTCAGAATCAACTCAATGGCAATGGTTTTTTTTGGGGTTTGGTCACGCCTCGGACCTTTCTGCTGTCCTCCTCAGTGTCTTGGCTGTGTTACCAAATGTCTTGAGTCCCCTGGTGGTCCTCCCTGCCACAGCTTCCTCAGCCATTCTGGCTCTGGTTGTGCAGATGGAGCTTCTAGAGAGGAACAGAGCGTGCCATTTCTCTCTGTCAGTGAGTGGCCTCTCTCACGGTCTCTGTACAGTCAACACATCCTTGAGGCGAGTGACTTGCCCAGACACTCCTCACAGGCTGCATTCAACCACAATGCCTTCTTTCCTTCACCTTGACATCTCTGAAATGCTACAAACTTGAGCTACCTCCTTGAAAGGCTCCTTTCCAGTTACCTGATGTTATGGAATGAATTGTGTCCCCCAAATATGTGTTGACATCTTAACAGCTATACCTATAAATATGATCCTATTTGGAAATAGGGGTTTTCTTTTGTTAAGTTCATGAGGTCATACCAGAGTAGGGTGAGTCCTAAACCTAATCTTTTGTGAGTTATAAAAATGACCAGAATAGGCAGAGAGAGGCACACGGGGAAGACAGATGCCAAGGAATGCCAAGGAACCCCTGGGCAACAAGCAAGAACCTCCCCCTAGAGCTGTGCCCTTAATTTGGACATCTTAGCCTCCTGAACTGTGAGAAAATAAGTTCCTGTTCTTTAAAGTCACCCACTTGTGGTATTTCTGTTACGGTGGCACTAGGTAACTAAGACACCTGATAACCATTTTTGCTAATTTTCTGTGTTCCCTAATCAGTCAGCATTTGCTCAGTCAGTATACTTGGAGATAATCTTGGTGCAAAGAGGTTTAGCATAGTAGATGAAGATGCTTAATGTTTAGTCTCTCCAAATGGGTTATTTTGCAAGTTTCCCTTTGGTCTAATTTTGCCACTCATAACTGGGCAGTAATTTACCTTGAATGCGAGCTAGTTTATGAAATGTTCAGGGCATTTCTCAGCAACTTGAGGATCCAGCTATTTGATTGGCAGTTCTAAGTGAGTGAGTAGATGCATGTAGCATTCTTCAAAGCTGACCTGCTTGCTCTTCGCTCCTCCCTCCATAAAATTATATATACTTCATACAATTTAGAAGCTTAGAAAGTGTTCAGTTATGAGAATGAGTAATGGAAAAATGCAGGTAATAAATACCACATATAGTGACTATTCCAGCATCTTAGTTTTAAATCATGCTGACAAAATGGCTGTCACATGTTACTTTTGATATCACTGCCATGGTACTTTATTCTCCTCCTTAGTTTCCTTCTCTACAAAACATGACAGAATTGAAAAAAAGAAAATACAGCTTAGGACTCTCTCAAATTCCCCTCCCAATCTGAGCTCCCATCCAGACTACCAGCCTTAACTTTTTCTGTCCTGTTTTAGAGACACGGTTTCTCTGCTTCTCTCCAAGGCCAACTCCTGTTTCTGGGCACTGGATCCCATCTGTCTTTCTCCCTGGTATTTTGCTGCCTTACACATTTTCTTGCTTTCTCCTCACTTGTCATGTAATTTTTGACTAGGGAGCGGAAGTGAAGAGGCCAGGCAGGAGTGATTACCTAGGAGAGGAAGGACAGTTATATGGAGCTAGGGGTGGGGGATACTTCACTGGTTGAAGGCAGTGCCTCTCCATACTCACCTCCGCCCTTTGTGACTTTTGTCAGGTTCAGATACTATCACCAATGTACTGCAACACATAAATGAGTGGGAACTAGAATAATAACTTTTCATTTAGTGGAGGGTTGAGATGGGAAGAAAATACAATCCTCAGAATTGTCATAAAAATTGGAGAGAAGGGAAAAAGAGAAATGAATCTCAAGACTTTTTACAATATATCGTAGGCAGACTCTCTAGATTCCAGGTATGACTCTCCAGGGCTTTGAAAAGCAGTACTGACCTCCCTTTTGCTTGCTCTGATTTTACCTAGCTTCCCTACCTTCCTTCCTCCTTGTCTCTTCTTCCATGAATAATATGAGGACCTACTACTCAGAGCCTTTGTGTGCTGGGGTTTTCTTGCCACCTCAACATTTATGCCTTCCACCTCTTTTTAAAACCAACAGAGCCTCAGTTTTGTTCAGGTGTCCGGCCCCTTCCATGTAGTCATGTGCATCAGGGAAAGCTGGTCCCATTCTAGCACTAGGGGTAGGCTTTGATTTGTCTAAGCCAGACACAGTGATGCCATGTTTAGGAATGAACAAGTTGTTCATTTCTGGCCAAAGCAACATGAGGGAAAGTCTGCTGGGGGTTTATAGGAAAGTTTTCCTCACTCCTAAATATGAGAATAGGGATGGAACTGACTCCTTAATTCCTTAGGGCATTGCCATATCTTTATGTGAGGACTGTAAACATGAGAAAAGTTAGTCTCAGGGTGAAGCCAAAATGTTGAGGATGGCAGAGTGGAAAGAAGGAAAGGTTCATTCCTGAGCCTTCACATGGCGAGCAGGCTCATCTTTTGCATCTGAAGCCTGCCCTACTTCTGGACTTCTTGTTATGGAAGGCAATAAATTTCATTATTATCAAATCCAGTGGTTTTCAAACTTTAGAGTATCTCTGCATCACTTGGAGGACTTATTAAAATGCAGATTGCTGGTGCCCACCCTCAGAGTTTCTGATTCAGGAGGTCTGGGTTGGTCGCCCAAATGTGCATTTCTAACAAGTTCCCTGGTGATCCTGATGCCGCCAGACTAGGAAACACACTTTGAGAGCCACTGGAATAAGCCATTTGGAGTTGGGTTTTCTGTTATTTGCAACTGAAAGATCTTTCTTAACTGATTCACGTGGTGTTCTAGCTTCACATCATATAAACCAAAAACCAAACCTGTTGCCGTCGAGTTGATTTCGACTCATAATGACCGAGCGACCCTATAGGACAGAGCAGAACTGCCCCATAGGGTTTCCCAGGAGCAGCTAGTAGATTTGAACTGCTGACTTTTTAAGTGGCTCTTAACCACTGTGCCACCAGAGCTCTGATAACATCATATGGGAAAAAGGAATACAAGGAGGAAGAAAGGGAGGCAAATTAGCTAAAACTGGAGTAAGCAAAAGGGAAATCAGTACCTATTTTCACTCTGCAATCTCTCCAGTTAATAGTCAGAAGGAAAAGGTTTATCCAGAGCAATTCCAGTGGGAGACAGAAGAGTACTGACCATTCCTTTCTACACTGGCAGAGAAAGAGACTAATTTGCTATCTCCTAAAAGACTTATGTTTAAGAGAAGTAGAAGACACCTACTAGCTGTCTGCCCACTGTCCTGTTAGGAAGGTCTCTACTGTGTCCCCATCCACATGTTTGCAGCAAGAGTTACCATGTGTACACTGTCCTCACCACCCACCCTATCCCTCAGGTACTACCATCACTACGACTTTACCCTGTTGATTCAGTTAATTGATCCAGAGGAGAATGTCTTAAAAAAAAAAAAAAGGACACAAGGGAATATGGAATTGGAACTGACAAAGTATCTATTTGGTGACTCTCAAGTAGTAGGATTTGACCTATGTAAAACTTGGAAGCTGATGGCGGCCATTTTGTGTTATGTGAGTTGGGAAACAGAGAAAAACAACTTTTAGTGAAAGAGAAAAGTATACCATAAACAAAGAGAGAAGACTCCTATAGATTTCACAGGGGTGTTGTAGGGAGTAGTTGGGATCATGGCTATGAAAGCCCTACAGAAGTAAAATGTATCCTACAGATCATTAGTTATTATAGTCCTAAATCCTTGAAGGCCATGATAGTAGGCATGCAAGACAGGATTATTGAATTAGCAAATAAAAGAATTTAGAAAGAGTGTCTTCTGAGAGAGAAGCTAATGAGAACCAACACCGATAGTATGGGTTAGTCATTTGTAGAAGTAGCATACCCTAAAAGATATTTGAAATTGTGTTTGTGGTTGAGAAGCCTAAGGAAGAACTAAAGTCCAGTCGTGGTGGTCAGAATGTCTTCTCATGATTGATTATGAAAGAAAAGAACCAAATCAACTCTGTTGACAAAGGAGAGGAGGCCCAGCATGCTGTCGTCAGTGGATTTTGAGTACTGCCCAGGATTCTGGGCACCCTGGCTGGTGAACATTTAAAAATATTTGATCTGCTTGGCAACATAGTGCTTACAGTGGAGGATGAATGAACTAGTCTCTCCAAACTCAATGACACCAACATCAGGGTCAGCTAGTCAAAGCCCCTTGCTTTGTTCCCATACCTACTAAAGAAGCTTCTGGTATGGCTTCCCAGGTAGATTTTCCTATTGGGAAAAAGTGCACTGATCAGAAAATAAGTATTTTTTCTTATTGTTTGACAGATATATTTTTTGTGGTAAGGAGTGAACTGTATGGTGGTTTATGCAGCCATCTGCCAAGTATTTATTAGCTTGTGTCACTCTCATAGAGCCGAACTCTGGCTTGTACTAGCGTTCCTGGATCTACAAAGCAGGGGTCAGAACCCCTTCCCTGAATCCACCAAATAATAACCCATCTGGCAGCAAGTCACATGGCCTTCCTCTTTGTTTTCTCTTAATTGTTTCTTTACATCATCTCTAATTACTGTCACCACTATCCATTGGATGCATTTCATGTTTTCTCCGTCTCCATCCTCCCTTACACTTATTCTTCCACTTTCTTCTTCCCTCTTTCCCTTCATTTCCTTCCTTCCTTTCATTCCTATGCCTGGATGTACCAGTTGAGTCCAGGACTCAAGAAGCTGGCCCAGTAATAGCAGTGGCTTCATAGGAATGTTTACTGAACATAGAAGAAGATTTATATCTTTATCTATAGTCACACTTTTGGAAACTAGATATACATGTATATAAATGCACATACCTTTTTTTTAAAAATCAATACAATGTAATCATTATTTTTCATTATTTATTGTAGTTCTCAAAATATTGAAATTTATAATATGCTCATATTTATACATCCATAAATATTACTACGCATATAATCTGTGCATAGAACCAATATTCTAAAAATATCAGATGGAAGTATTAGAAATCTATGTTCAGATACTGGCACTTTGCTTTGAGAATTCCATATTTAAGTTGTTGGAATCTATTACATATGTAATATTTGAATAGTAACTTACTTGAGTTGGATCTGCTTCCTGGGTTGCCCTCTGAGCTGGAGAATAACGTCTGAATGGCAAGTTGGACTGCTATCACTTTATCCTGAAGTTTTGCTCTACTCCACTGAATCAGATGGACGTGTTTGGTGCTTTTTGGAGTTCTAACATCACTCTGGTAAAAAAGAAACCCACGACCAAACATACACACGTTTACAAAGTAGGAAGGAAAGAAAGTCAGGTTGTTATGTGACTTCATTTTCACTCCTTAGAAACTATCATAATGCATTAGGCAATATTCTATACAGTTAGTCTAAATATGTTAATTTAATTAAAAGGAAAATTTTAACCACTCTATTGGATTATAGCATTCTCAGTAGCTAAAAATGTGGTTATCTTCTCCCAGAATTTATTACATTTGGTAAATCTCAACTTACCTCTTTGTTTAATAAGAAATGAAAAACAAATAATCTCTTCTGCTTATAGGACTTGAAAACGGATAATTGGTTGAATAAATAAAAATCTGACCACCATTTTGCCCAAGACTGCATTTGATCATCAGGATAACTGGGTGATGTGGGTAGCTAGTGGGACTACTGACCCTCATAGAGGGTGATGGGTAACAGGTACAGAGGTGAGAAGGGATCCAAGAGTTAAGAAATAGGGGTCAGAAAACACCAGACCAAGTCGTATCACTTTCTTCTCCTGAAATTCCCACGCAGCACTAATATAAATTAGCATGCTTCCCCGGTGTCACAAATCAATGTAGACTAAAGAGCCTCTCTAGGATGCAGTAAGTTTGTGAAAATATGAAGTTGAAAATATGAATATTATGGAGTCTAAAAAGAAGGAAGAAGGCGAAAGGGAAGGGGAAGAAAAGAATTTGGTGTGGTATGTCTCCAGAACTGTCTAGGGCAGGCAGATGTGAGATCTTAATATTGTAACTGTCCAGTTGTGAAAAGAGGGCTTTTCCTGGGCTGTGGGTACCTGTCAACAGGCTCCAGGATAGTCTAGATTTCAAGTTCCTCAAGACCAACCCACCTCTTTTGTTTGGGTTTTGTACATTTTGATTAAAAAAAAAAAACCAAAGCAAACTCGTTGCTGTTGAGTCGATACCGACTCACAGCTGCCCTATAGGATAGATATACTCATAGCTAGCTTTTGGTTAGCAACTGTAGCTCTTAACCACTACACCATCAGGGTTTCCAACCCTTAGATAGTTCATGTTATTTCTCATCCCAGGTAAGGTGTGTATCCTGGCTTGTGAGGATCAATAACTGCTGGAATACTTACTAGTTTTTGACATTGGGTCACTCTAGACAAGTGGACTGGCCAGGGGTTGGATTTTTAATGCTGCAAAGTCAAACCATAGCCACTACGGAAACCATCACAATGTGGCAGCTCAAGAAGCCCAATTCGAGGCTGGCTTCCTTTAGCTTACTGCAGCCACTGCTGGCAGGCTAACAGTCAGAAGACCTGGGTGTGGTACCTCAGGGATTCATTTTCTCTTTCCCTCTCTGTGAAATGAAGATAATGATATCTATCTCTTAGTGTTTACATGAGGTGAATGAAGTAAAACAGGTGTAAGCACTTCTTACAGCGTCCGGTTCTTGGTAAATCCTTAAAAAATGTCTTTGAATTAGTAACTGAATGAATGAAACGTGTGTCCTTGATTATAGATGCATATCAATATATTAATGTGTGCCAAGACTCCATACTCTAATTGCACCCCCTTCCTTCATCACAAGATTTTCTCTAACTTTAAAAGCATATGTCCCACCAGCCATGAAGATCTTGTTGATTTTTTTAAAAATCCTAATTAGATTACTTGTCTTTACTGCTTAAGATGCTCCATTGGCTTCCCATTGCGCTTATAGTAAATCCAAATTCCTTCCTGTGGCCCACAAGGCCCTCTGATCTGGCCCTGCCCACTTCTAGCCTTGTCATTCCACTCTGCCTCAGGGACTTGCACTGGCTGTTCCTTTACTGTTCCCTCAGACAGTCAGGCCTTCCATGACCACCCAGTCTTATGCCTGAGTCATACTGCTTTCCAGTTACCATCTATCACTCTCTGACATTGTTTGTTTATTTCTTATTTCTTATCGATCTCTCCCTACTGGAATATAAGCATCAAGAGAGTATAGACCTTGTTCATCCTAATCACAGCTTTACCGTCTGTACCTAGAACAGTATCTGGCAGTAGGTATTTGCTAAATGAATGAATTTAAATTTTATAGCATATTAAAAAAAGTATGTTCCATACAGAAAATATTGTAACATGGAATCTGCCTTTAATAATACCCCAGGCCGTAGTGGGGTTGTGCTTTGTCCTGCTGGAGAATCGCTGATCTACTCTCACCTCTAAACTCTAAGCACCAAGAAGGCAAAGTTCTCTTCTGGTCACTGTTTGGTGACCCCAGTACCTAACAACATTTTGTGGCTTGTGGAAGGTGCTCAATCAGTAACTGATGAATGAATCTCTATCTAGGTAATTTTATCCTGTTCTCTTTCCTTCAGGGAGCCCTGGTTGCACAGTGGTTAAAGCGCTCAGCTGCTAACCAAAAGTCGGCAGTTTGAACTCACCAGCTGCTTCGTGGGAGAAAGATGTGGCAGTCTGCTTCTGTAAAGATTTACAGTCTTGGAAACCCTATGGGGCAGTTCTACTCTGTTCTATAGGGTCACTATGAGCAGAATTGACTCGACAGCAGTTGGTTTGGTTGGTTTGGGTCTTTTTCCTTCCCAGAACTTTCTTAGAATAGTTATATTTATCTTCTCATATTCATGTTGGTTAAATGACTTCACTCCCCATAGGTTCTAAACTCTCTGAGGAAGCAAATAAATACCTATAGAGAAACTGACAATGAAGCCACCAGCCACCTTTGCCCAGAACTTACCTCGTATGTTACAGTGCACTCCACGGTCTGATTGTCTGCTATTCCTACAATCCACTTCTCCATTACAAATGGGGGCTGAAAACAAAAGTGAGTTTGGTATAGTGCCATAGTACAATCTGCTGTGCTACAGTGTATTTTTCTTTGAGGTCAACTCCCCATACAAATAGGGTAATAGAGGTAAATAGGGAAATAATGCTGGTTCACATCTGATTACTCTCAAATTGCTAGTGTTTTGAAGCATCAGCAGAAACCTTTCTCACAATTAAGAGAAAGACTTAACGATACAAGAAGACCTAGAAGTGCCTTCCTTGAGTGCATGCCGAGGCTAGTTTAGTGGCTTCGATAATCACTCTGCTTTCATTATCCGGTGAGGCTGTGAATGCAGCTGAAGAAGATGTGGAGACATTTTCCTGGGATTAATGAAGATGCTATTACTTTGAATCCTATTTTTAATTTTGATGAAAATGGTCTCTATTAAAAGTGAATCTCCACTCTCCTCTCCTCCTGACCCCCCATTCCGACTTCAAGACTACAAAGGAATGACTGGCTGTGAGGCTGGGCACAAAGCAAATGCAGTAGAGATTTAATGGGGTTACTGATTTATTTTTTAAATTAGGACTGTTATTGTTTCTGCTGGTGTTCTAGTTAAAAAATTCTATAGATTCTGAGTGGTCTGCCTCAATCCTATTTCTCCCATAAGCCCTGTTAATTTTGGTGAAGGATTTTGCAGTGGATGTGGTTTCTCAGGAATGCATATATGGCGTTACAGCAGAAAAACCTGTATTGAGTCTTATAACCTCACCCTATTGTTTTTGCCATGAACAATTACTTTCTTTGAACAGGCAATGACTTGGGCCTAGCAGCAATGAACAACTGCTGCAACCAGAGACGTCACCAGGTTGGGAGGAAAGAGAAAATATCTTTTCAGTATTCAGGGCATCAAAACAATATGTCCTAAGGAAATAAGGGAAAGTTAAAACTAAATCATAATCTTTACCAGTAAATAATACCATTGTAATAACCCCCAGTTACGCAGGGGAATCCAGCAAAGAGTATCAAATCAATTTAACTTGATGAATCTACTTTTAAAAGGATCTGGGTGTTTAGCAATCTTATGCCTGTGAGAGAACACATTTACAAGTTTAAGGCTGTGGCTTTGAAGAATCTTGTCACTTTCCTATTTGTGTTTGTGCCCTGGTTCTTCTTTATTACAAAACCCATTTCCCTCATGGTAACCAAATACACAGTTAATAGTGTACTAGAGTTACTGGCTTATGTGAGGTTTAGGCTGACTGTCCTACAGACACTAGGGTTATTTACCTGAGGTTGTTGACCTTTGACAAATTCTCATATGTATTTATTTCAGTGTGATTGGAACAAAATCGAAATTTTTCCATTTTGAGCAACAAGCTATAAGCCTTTCTTTAGTATTTTGACACACTTCTATCACTGACTCCAAGTTAGTAACATGCTCCTTTCTGCTCACTCCAGGAATCCTTATGTGAGAACTCAAGGAAGCCATCAAGACTTCAACGTGTGCTTTATAAATAACCTCATCTCAGTCCTTCAAGAAATTGGACACAACCAAGAGAGCCTTCCTTCTGCCTTGTAATTTTTTCAAAGTTTAAACTGACCCAAAGTTGGAGGTAAATATTTTTATCATTAGCATTTCCTTCCTCTAAGAAATTACAGAAAAAGCATGAAGAGACGTAGAAGAAGATTTAAAAAAAAATTAAATGATACTTTTTTGCAATGCTTTGTAGTTCACATAGCATACATGGAATTTTAACAAAAAACTATTGTGATCTCAATCTGCTAAATAAAATGTGCCATTCAACAGCCAGCCTGAGGCTGAGCTGATGTGAGCATCGAAAAGCACAAAAGCACACTGCTGGGGTATTTTAATGTCTTTGTTTGATATCTGTGAATTCAAAAAAGCTTTCAAGCCGTAAATATAACCCTACCTTTGTCATCTTTAGAATCTCTGCATCAGGTAGGTTAGTGTTGAATATCACATCTTTTATGTAGGTTATTGCAATTTCATCCCCATCCATCTCCATATACATTTTCCACTTACAATCCTGGAATTAAAAGCAAAATTATAGAATCTGAGAAAGTGAAACAATTTTTTTTAAGTCTCAATGTTTTATAACACATAAAGTATTCTAAATGAAGTATTATTGGAGTGTTTTCTTTTCCTTACTCAATAAAAGGGCATGAAATTAGATCCCTTTGTATATCTAAATAACCTCCAGTTAGTGCAGCCTTGAAACATAATTTATCCGTTTAAGTGTTCTATTATAGGAGTTGCAAACTCAAAATCCTCAAGGGGCCAGACAGATAATAAAAACAAGTAAAGCTAGCCAGTTTCATTATAGAGCCTTAAGTCATAATCTTTCAAAACAGACACATTTAATTTACATACTAAACATTGTAGGAATACTTTTCATAGCCACAAAGAAATGTGATTTTCCCACTTTTTTTGAAATATAAGGCCCTCTTGATCTAGCTTTCGTTTTCCCAGTATTGATAATGACATAGGCATAAGGAACAGTTCACTTTCCTCTTAACAGGAAGGACAACAACACTACCCATGTGATGATGAATGAAAATTGACAACCAGCCTGACTACTAGCGGGTAGTCGAGTCGGGTAGGGACTCTGGGGAACTAAAGAGCAGTTGCCTTAAAGGATCAGACACTGCTCAGCTTCTCTTGATTGTTCCTGTGTGAGAATATGAACCCAGTTTTGCTAGGTCCTCTCATTTTTTCATGAAAAGCTAGAAATCTGGATTCTTATGTGATAACTCTTGATTTTTAAATGATGGTATATTAATCAAGTTTTCAAATAAAATTCCATGTAATGAAAAAGTGCTCTACATCATTAGTCATTAGGGGAATGTAAGTTAAAACGACAGTTAGATACCACTGCACACTCACGATAATGGCTAAGACTGATAATATCAAATGTTGGCCAGGATGTGGTGCGACTGAACTCTCATGCATTCTTGGTGGGAGTGTAAAATGGTACAGTCACTTTGGAAAAAGTTTTCACAGTTTCTTAGAAAACTAAACATACATCTATCCTACGAGCTAGACATTTCACTCCTAGGTATTTACACAAGAGAAAGGAAAAAAGACATATAAAAATATTCTTAGATGTTTTATCATAATAGCGAAAAACTGGAAACAGCTTAAGTGTCCACCATCAAAAGAATGAATAAACTGTGGTGTATCCATAGAATGGTATACTTCTTAGCAATACAGAGGAACAAAGTACTGATAATGCAACAACAGGAATAAATCTCAAAAACGTTATACAGAGTGAAAGAACTATATGCACAAAGAAAGACCATACCATGGAGCCGACTCTAGAACAGACAAAACTAATCTGCAGTGGGGAAACCAATCAGAAGAGTAGCTGCTTCTGCAGACAGGGATTGACTGAGAAGGGGCATGAGGGAACTTTCTAGGTGTAGTAATGCTCTATCAATAGGGATTTGCGTTACAGAGGTGTTTGCTTTTGTCAAAACTTAGCCAATGTACACTTAAGCAACTGCTTTAAAGGAGCAGCTACTACTCAGCCTGATTGCTCCTATGAGCCTAATTTTGCTAGGCCCTTTAATTTTTTTTTCATAAAAAGTATGCATGTCTTATTAAACTCTAATTAATAATATGCATACGGAAGTATTTAGGAGGAAGTGTGCTGATGTCTACTTTTATGCTTTGAAAAACCTTAAAAAAACAAGGATTGATGGATGGCTAAAGGGACGGATAGATAGATGGATATGTGATTATTAAGCATGTATAATAAAATGTTAATGGTTGAATCTGGGGGTGGGTATACGGGTGTTCACTGTAAAATTCTTTCAACTTTGCTATAGGACAGATTTAATAAGAAAACTGTTGGGGGATAAACACTGTGTATGCAATTAAAAAGAAAAGTAAACCCATGTCTTTGCACAAAATTTGATACCTAGGTCATATAAATTTAAATTCTCTCTTTTATTATTTCAAGAATGAAGGATTCTGAGAGATTAGGGACTGTGTACTGAGCACCTTGCATGCTGAAACTAGAACATGCTCTCATAGAAGTGGGCCTGGAATGTTTCCTAGAACAAGCTCAGACAAAACTTTTATGGAAGAGCATCAACAGAGAGGCTGTTGAGACCTTGTTGGCTTCAACAGGAAGTGGGGGAGCCTGGTCTTTTAGGAAAGCCTCTAGATGAGCTGCAGAACGAAGCAGGGCCCATTTCTGAGGGGAGTGACCGTCTTTGCTCAGCCACATTCACAAGATGGAGAGCCAATTAGTGAAGGAAAAGTTCTACTGAATAAGGCAAAAACCCAGCTCTCGGCTGACATAAGTCAAATTAGTTGCTCAGAATTGACAAATCTCTCAGTCTTTCTTTACATCAGAACCACTGTTACCCTGAGATAACTGGGCAAGATAATGACTGTTTGGTGTCATGGTTGCTCCTCTCTGAAATAGCGATCGCCTCTTCAAGGCAGTGGCTGAAATAAAAAGCCTTAGAAAAGACAAATTTACTTAGTTCTGTTTCTTTTGCCTGTCAAGTTTTGGAATTAAGTTAGTCAAAAGCATAGACTAGAGCTGTGTGAACGCTCAGACTCTCTCTGCTTCGGCTGCCCGTCTCACAAACTGAGTACTTAAATCTCCAGGACCTGTTGCCCCAAATCAGACCCTCCTCCGCCTGCTCTCAGGAGGCAACATCCACTAGTACAGTGCTTACTGTGCTTTGGGCATGTTGTTGGGTATTTAAGTCAGGTTTTTTAATTCGATCTACCTAATAACCCTACAGGTTAGGTACTATTTTCTCTTTAAACAAACGAGAAAAATGAAGCTCAAGAACTTGCCCAAGGTTTCATGACCAATAAGTGGTGAAGGAGGCATTATAACAGCACAAGGCTGACTAATTCCAAGGTGGCATAGATACTTGTTGGGTGCCAACGAGTCAATTTTTAGCTCACAGTGACCCCATGTGACAGAATAGAACAACCCCATAGGGTTTCTAGGCTGTAATCTTTATGGAAGCAGATCACCAGATCTTTCTCCCATGGAGCCATTGGGTGGGTTTGAACTACCAGCCCATCACTTAGCAGCTGAGTGCTTAACTGTTGCTCCACCAGGGCTCCTTAGATATTCTAATAGGGAATGGCATTAGGAGGGGTGACAGAATGGCCTTACTAAACAGTTTTGCAGAGCTCCACAAATGTGACCAGATAATGACAGCAGGCAGGAGGGAGCAGGACCAGCGCAGATGTCACTAATACAACCAAAAAAGCAAGTGGCACCATCCCTCCCCTGCAGTGCCTGCTTCTCTGCTCCCCAAAGTCCAAGTTGGAGAAACATGGATCCAAAGAGGATTTCAGACTTCATTTTTTAAGTTCTATTTTTCTCTTAGCTGAAAGAAAGCCTTTTACCTGAACCATAAAAGAAAATAGCTGCAGAAGCGATAAAACTATAATCAAGGAAGTTATAAGACAAGGGGGACATAATCTATTTCATTAGAAAAGTAGAGACTGCTTGTTACATAGCTGGGTGAGAAAGAGAATACGCAGTGTTCACTTAAATTATTAAGTTATTTTGTCAAATGCCCTGATATAACTCCTAGGTATTTTCAGAGCATCTACGATTTCATTGTTGCCTAGTTAAGAAAATTAATCCACAAATCACGTAGTGGAATTTTTTAAATTCTACTCCATGTCAGATTAACCTAAGGTATCCTTTTTGCTACCTAGTGAGTCATAAGTTGTCAATAAGAATTGTCCACAACTATCAGGATTTAAACAAAAGTTATTAAATTTCATAGGATATAACTGTCGACGTTAAGGTGCTACGTAAGGCGTTCTTAATCAACCAATAAAATAATGTCACAAAAAAAAAAAAAAAAAAGGCACATATCTCTGAGCTGAATACGGAGTTTTACAAGCACAATTGCTACCTTTGCAGTAACCTGGCAGTGATCTTGGATTTAAAAACCATTCACGTTCACCAGCGTGAACTATTGATTTTGGCTTGATGTGAGTGACAGAAATATGACTACCGATGTTTGAGTCGGAAATATTCCAGAACCACTTTGGACGTCTGTGAAAAACTCTCAATCTTGGCAGGCATAAATAAAAAGGAGACAGCTTTGTATTCTGAGAGATCTGATGGAGGCCCAAAGGACTCCTTTTCCAAAAGCATTTCCTCTCTGGTGGTCTGAAATGTCAGTGTTATTCACTCATTTGGTTTAAGGCATTGATGGTTCCTATTAAAATGGAAACGATATGGAGAAAGGGTTATATATCAGGATGTAATAGCTCACAGGTCACAGGTTTAAAGTCCCACTACCTGGGCTTGATTCCTAGTTTTGCCACCTTTAAAAAAATTTTTTTCCCCCACCTTTAGCCAAGTTATGTAAACTTTCTGAACTTCAGTGTTCTTTATCCACAGTGGCTTGTTGTGCGGTGCGAGAATTAAATAAGATAAGAAATGAGATAATGTAAGTCAAGTACCCAGCATTGGAGGAGCCCTGGTGGCGCAACAGTTAAATGCTCAGCTGCTAACTGAAAGGTCAGCGGTTAAAACTCACCAGCTGCTCTGCAGGAGAAAGATGTGTCAGTCTGCTTCTGTAAAGATTACAGCCTTGGAAACCCTATGGGGCAGTTCTACCCTGTTCTATAGTGTCACTATGAGTCAGAATCGACAGCAGTGGGTTTGTTTTTTCTTCACACAACTCATGCTAGAGACAAATTAGGAGCTCAAAAAGGAATAATTACTAATGTTACTGATATTGGTCACTAACACAGCTCCAATTGTTCGTAAGCTAGCTGGCCTGTCATCTAGCAAAGAGCCAGAGGAATGAGAGAGAGGGTAAGTGAGCTTTGATGGACAGGAAGGCACAAGGAGAGGTCTAGAATAGGGTCCTGCCAGAGGCAGGCTGGGTCAGAGCACCCTACTGGGGCAGGAGTCTGGGATTCAGAGGGCACTGAATAGCTTTGGTACCCCGTTATAATTGTTGAAAAAAAGAAGGTACGGCCAAGTGGCAACATAAAACTGAAAGGCTTTATGAACTAGATGGAAGGAGTAAATTTGTATCTTCTTACACAGATGGATTATGTAACATCAGTTCTGCCCTTCCCTGCTTCAACAGATCTTGATACAGTCTTTGCTAATAAGAACCATCAGATGTCTGAGGTTACACATGGCTTAATGTGACTGACAACCAGAAAGCTTTATGTTGGATGAGGAAACTGAGGCATAGAGAAATTAGGTAAGCATAGAGGAATTAGGTAATTTGACTAAGATCACACACATAGTAAGTGGTGGAGTTCAGATTTGAACCAAGGTAGTCTATGGGTGCTATGAAGAGCAGATCTCCACTCATTTTTTTCCCCTGAATCCTGAATTTACCCTTTGTTCTGGATTGAATTGTGTCTCCTCAAAATATGTGTTGGAATCCTAACCCCTATACATATGGATGTAATCTCATCTAATGTAATGCAATCACTTTCCATAATGCAATCTAATGTAATTCAGTCAGTTTCAGTCATGCCAGTGTAGGGTGGCTCCAAAACTGGATCACTTCTGAGTTATATAAGGAGCAGCATAGACACAGAGACATGTGTACACAAACGTGAGAAGACTGACACCATCTTCGTCGGAGGTAGATGCATCTACAAGCCCAGGAAATCCCAGGATTGCTAGGAGCTGAAACAGACAAAGAAGGACCTCCCTGTGGGGCTGCACCCTGAATTCAGACTTCTAGCCCCCTGAACTGTGAGGAAATAAATTTCTGTTCCTTAAAGCCATCTACTTGTGGTATTTACACTACAGCAGCACTAGGAAACCAGGACACCTTTGTTATAAGCTAGCAAAAGTAACTATTACAGTACAGGGGAAATCTCATCTTCCAAAAGTGAATATTAAAGGCAAAAATTGCAAGTAGTCCAATTATACTGGTGAATTCCTTTGTAAGACTCCATGGCAGAGATTGAAATACTGAGTCTCTTAAGTCCCACAGAGCCAACTCTCCTCCATTGTTGAAAAAGATCATTGTTAAAAGTGCAAACGGTGCCATTCTCCTGTCCAAAAGGTGCCTTTTCTTGATTTATCTGGTTAGTATTTGGGGTCACAACACTTTTCTCCATCCTTCACACTTAGGCTGGTGGCTTCGTGGCTTGTCATGACCCTCATTTTCCAAACCAGGAATAACCGAGTCCTGCCTAGCTGCAGAAGCAAAATCATGGGGCCAGGTCCTTACCATCATGGCTTTTAATTTCATAACTAGATTCCTATCCAAGAGAACCTCCTCCTGCTCAAATTTATATCTTGATGCACATTTATAGGGAGTGCTAATTAGTACAGGCGCAGAACTGGGCACTGGAAAGTTCTTTTGCTAGGGCTTCAAATAGTTACAAGAACCTTTCCACTAGCTAGATTATCTGCCTATCAATGCAAATCTACAAGAAACCTATCAGGTTTTCTGGGAACTGGGAGGGGGATTTTTACATTTGAAGCTGATGAAAAACATGGCAATTCTGTTGGCTGTCCAAGATATGTACCGTTTATCTGGGCAGCTGCTGAAATACCTGGATAATTTTAGGAACAAGTGTGTGGTTAATGGAGGATGAGAAAACATTCCGTTTGAACGTGAAACATTTTTCCGAATTAAGATCACTGGCCAAGTAAAACAGAAACTCTTCCACTGTGAGCATAAAATCCTAAACAATACTCAATTAATGCTCAAATAAGTATCTCTTTGTGAGAAATCACTATTGCACTTTTTGTAAGTTGTTTAAAATTCTTTGGAGTTCTAAGCTAGCATAAGTGACACCAAAAATAGACATTCTCCTCTCCCTCTCAAATGAAAGGAAGGAAGGAAGGAAAAGGAAAAGGAAGGAAACCTCAAGATAGAGGTAAATTTTTCAAAGAAAAAGGGATTAAAGATAGCACAAGCAATAAACTTCAAATACTGTTTTGTTTAAGTTCTGGGCAATTCAAAGACAACAATTTCTCCTTCTAACAAAATTTTACTGCCAATATGAACAGTACAGATAAGTCTTAGAAAAAATAAGACCAAGATTATTCAGCATATTCCAGAAGGAAACAGACCCCAAGATTAGGTTTTCAGGCTTCTATATATCACCTTTCCCTGAAGCTTAAAAACAAAAAACCAAACCCATTGCCGTCGAGTCAATTCCAACTCATAGTGACCCTATAGGACAAGGCAGAACTGTCCCATTGGGTTTCCAAGGATTGGCTGGTGGATTCGAACTGCTGACCTTTTGGTTAGCAGCTGTAGCTCTTACCCACTGTGCCACCAGGGCTCTTCCCTGAAGCTTAGAGATATTTAAAATTTTTTAAATCCTTTTTTAAATTGAGGCCCAATTTGCATATAATAAAATGCACAGATCTTATGTGCATCAGCAAGTCTTGATAAATGTATATACCTGTGTAACCACCAAAACAAGCGAGGTATTTCCATTACCTCAGAAAGTTCCTTCCTGCCCTTTCCCAGTCAACACCCCCTCCACAACAAGAGGCATCCCCTGTTCTGATTTCTATCACCATAGATTGATTTTGCCTGTTCTAAAACTTAAGCAAAATTGGAGCCTTACAATGTACTCTTACTTGTCCGGTGCTTTTGCTCAGCATGTTTTTGAGATTTATCCACATTATTTATTCCTCACAGACTTACCCTGTTATAGATAGTTCTGCCCCTATTTTACAGATGAGGGGACTGAGGTTCAGAAAACGTGGGGACTTATGCAGCAAGGTCACTCAGCTACGCTAGGATAGGAATTCAAGTCCTGGGTGTGCTAAATCTAATTGTAGAGATATTGGTTTTTAAAATCTCCACCACCACTCCACCCCTCCTCCAATCAACAGAGAACAAATAAAATGACCAGACAATGTTCAGGGTTCTAGTGAAGAGGCCCCTCAATCTTGAAAAAGGCCTGTATTGAGGAAACATTCTAAATTATAACACCCAGAGGTTGGAATAAACTTTTTAATATTGAAGAAGGAGGGAAAAGAAGAAATAACCTCATAGCAGGCCACTGACTGTTGTGAAATGTAAGAAGTAATGTAAGATGAAATAAAAATATGATAAAAATGTTGGTCCTGCTGGTATGAAAAGTAGTAAGATGTTGACGATTTAGGCCACCGAAGGCTCCCTCACAGGCTTTGTTATCATCTAGCTCAGCTGCTGAAACCTGCTGTTTTAAAGGCAGGAGAGTCGAACATCCCACGATAGCACCTGGGTTATTTATCATTATGTATAACCCCACTACACTGTATTTTATTATGCTGCCTTTAAAAGAAAGATAATACAAGTATGGTTAATTTGCTTCTCTTCTTTATCTATACAATGTCATGACCCAGCACGGCTTTGTCCCGTGAGATTCGTTTTTCAACCCCAAAGAAATCCACAAGAAACTCTCCCTAAAAATTCCATTAATAACCTCTTTCAGTGCATATAGGTTGCAGGGTCTGGAACTAAGAATGTTTTTATCTCTTCAGCAAAACAATGTCTCATAATGATGTACAGGACTATTGCTGTACTGATGAAGAATCATACATAATTCAGCACCTTTCACTTGGCACCACTGTGATATCCTCATTAGTCGAGGCTCACAGTGTCTGTCAGATGGTGTCCATGCGAACGCAGGCATTATATTGTCTTTGAGATGTGCAGCTGCTTCCATGACACTGCCAGTATATAAAAACATGACGCCAGTTTGTTTTATTTAGTGCTAAACCTTCCAGTTTGTAAAAACAAGGCTGACACAGAGCCTGACATGAGGCAGTGAAAATAATTAGCTCTCATTTTCTCAGCCTCCTATTTCCTTCTCCCTGCTGTGTTCTCTTTCCACTAAACCACCACATGTCAGTCGAAATGGGAGGCAATTAGTGGGCTCATTTCAGTCCCCACAACTGTGCTGAAAAGAAAGTATTTATGATGGCACAATGAACAGCTGAAAGATTAAATAACATTTGCCTTTTGAAAAGAAAATGACTTCTAGCTAAATGGGCAATTTTTGATTATTCTCAAACAAGCTTAGAGTAGTTGGTTTTTAAAATACAAGAAAGGAAAATGAGTCATTTTTAGGTGAAAGAATCAAATAAAACTTGACACAGTAATGCAAATAACTGATGTTTTATCGCAAAATATGTAAATGCGTTATACCCTTAACAATGGCTTGTGTCTAAGGTCAGGGCAGATTGGTGCCAACTAGACACCAGTGGAGATAAGGTTGTTGTACTGCCTTTTTTGGGGGTTGTTATGTGAGTTATGTATCAAAAGGGGACTTTAGGGATGATGTTAAAATAAAGTGAAACAAATCAAGTGAGACATACTTTCATATGATACATTACATACTTGACTACCGAAAATGGTTCAGATGTTAGGCGACATGTTTGGAAAGGGGTTTTTCTTTTTTTCATTTCCCTCTCTCTATTTGAAATCGGAAGACACCAGGGATTATCCTGGACAAAAAGAATAGCAAGTCTTGCTATTGATTTTTGAAAAGTTACGAATCTATTCTATCTCAGACTGGGTTTCTGAACTAATATAGAAGGTGGTCTGGTTTATCTAATTAGTGTTTTAAAATTTTTTTAATATTGGAAAATTTATTGCAAATAAACTTTAACCCATGACCCTCAATATAGAAAAACATCTGCTCTACCTGATAATTTCTTCTCCTACCTTCCATGACCCTAGAGGTGACTCTAAGAAATACAGATTTTAAAAATAAACTGTTCGCATTCATCGGGATTGTTTATCAGTTGAGCAATTCTCAGCCCAAATCCTAATGTCCAGGATTGATATGGTTATCATATATCCTTGACTTTCCAACATAATGCGTTGAATTTCATTTCAAATGATCTGTCCCTTTTACAGTCATCAGACTTTAAGACCTAATTTGTAGTTCAGAAACTACAAGTCATTGTGAGCACCAGCGTCCTGTCCCTGCAGATCCCCAGAGGCTTCTGAACACCTGCTTCTTCTAAAAGCAAAGATCTCCTCTATTAATATGAACAACTGTGACTATAATCATGAAGTCACCAACCTACGATTGTTCCAAAATTTTTCTAAGACAGTCACAAGTTTAAATTTGTTCTTCTGTCTCCATAAATACATTTTTACTTTTTACAAACTCGAATCCCAATTTTTGGCTCATATATTATGGTTAGGAGCCCTGGTGATGCAGTGGTTAAAGCGATTGACTGCTAACCTAAAGGCTAGTGGTTGAAACCACAAGCGGCTCTGTGGGAGAAATATGTGGCAGTCTGCTTCCATAGAGATTTACAGACTTGGAAACCCTATGGGGTCGCTATGACTTGGAATCAACTTGAAGGCAGGGTTTGGGTATTTTGGTGAGTGTATCTGTATGAGACAATGGCCGCCCAAGGAAACCTAAGCCAACAGTGGATTCATTAGGAGACCTGAGTTCCCTTTGAGCTAATCGCACATATTATTACAGCTGGTCAACAACAGAAGTGTATTTATAATTTATCCAAGCCTATGTTTTATCATGTATACTTCAGCCCTATTCTCTATTTTAAAACGAATTCATAATCTTGATTAAGAAGATCAAGAATGATCCAATAGTGTGCTGGAGTCAGCTGTCATGAACCAACCCCACACATCTCTTCCCAACTCCAAGTTCAGCAAGGTAGGGTTGGTAATGTGAAATTGGCAATGGAGGGAGTATTTACACCAGGGAAATCTGCAAACGCTACAAATCAGGGCAGTTTTCTGCAGTTGTTCCACACTTCCTGGCATGCCACTGTCTATTCATGGCTGTCAGTCCATCAACAAGTGTGTACTGAGCACTTCTTCCATTCTGCTCTAGTTCTTCGGGAGGCTGCCCAACCCCTTTGACAAAGTACTCTGCCATACTCTGTAATTAGAAATCGCCAGCAAGTTACGTAGTTGTAAAATTCTGAACTGCATTTGCTTCTTTGTTGTCAAGTAAAATTGTATTTCTTCCAGAATCCTACCCCTGCAAGCTTATATACTTAGGCACACAAACACATGTATATGTAAATACCCCCCCCCACCCCCCAAAAAATAGTTGCTCATGGGAAATAAACATGGCTACACTGAATTTTTAATGAACACTATATGGCGATGTAAAGAAGTGCTCCTTTTAGCTGTTCTGAAATTTACAAAAGGTGTTGGGTTTTTACTTTCTTACAAGTTCCTTTGTGCCCTGTTATTTTATTCGTGTTTACCTATCCATTTATAAAAATTACAATAGGGGAAAAAAAAGCCCTATTTGACAGTTTTTGATATTTATAGTGCTCTGAGAAATGGCCTAGAGAGTCAATTAAGTTTATTAAATGCAACATTTTAAAAGCAATCTAATCAAGACCTAAAAGCACAGTACAAGTGACAAGCATTTGTAAAAAGTAGGCTTTTTAACCTATAGATGAAATACTTGGAAAAGCAGAACTATTGATTGGATTTCTTCTGGTAGTGAGTGGGAGAAGGGGAACAGGTGCTAAGAATGACAAGGGCGGAAGGAGGGAGAGGGAGAAAGGTGGGAGGGAAAAGGCCCCCAGTGATAACTTCCCAGGCGTCCTGGGCGGAGCAAATGGTTAAGTGCTTGGTTACTAGCTGAAAGGCTGGCAGTTCGATTTGGAAGAAAGGCCTGGCAATCTACTTTCTGGAGCACAGTTCTACTTTGAAACACCTGGGGTTACCATGAGTCAATTCAGAATGGACTTGCTGGCAAACTGATCTGCGTTTTAGGTAAAGTTTCACTTTGATGGGAGCAGTTAGTTCTGCTTCCACCTCTTCAAAATAGTCCCTTCGTTTTCTCTTCCTGGTTCCTTTGCCACTTCAAAACACCTCTCAAGAGGAAACTGGAAGTGAGGGTCATTTGGAAGGGGGATGGCTCTCGTCTGGAAGCCTGACCCCCATTCAGGGGTCCATGTAGCCAGGGTGCTGGGAAAGATAAGGTACGGTTTCCATTACTTCTCCCCTAACCTCAATCTCTTATCTAAGGCAGGTAATCATTTCAGACACATGAGACACCAGCTTCATCCAGATTTCCTTTGCCTCACTGGGGAGAGGAGGACCTAAGGCCTGATGGACAAAGCCTGTGACTGCTCGGCACTCACAAAGGCAAATGTCTCCCCAGATAGTTCCTTCATAACTCTGCTTTTGAATTTTTATGACAAAGTCTCAAAAAGATCTTGGTGAGAAAACTGCTGGGTGATTTGATAGTTTATCCCTTGGCAATTTGAGAATCAATATTCCTGACTGGTGAGCTTATAAAAGTTATAATAATAAATTCCATGCAGCTGAATATTTCATAAAAATGGGTTGTTGCCACCCTGGGGGAGTATATGAAGTTGCCTGAGATGCTTGAAGTCACCTTCCTTTTGTGCCAAGTCAAGGGCCTTAGATTCTAAAACACAAGGCACTTTCCCCATGAAACAAATATAGTGACACCGTAGTATTAACTGATCAAGAAAATGCTTTTTTATTACCAATGTACTTATTTTGGAAGATGAGGATACTTTCTTAAAAGAGGCAGTATGACACAGTGGGTAAGCCCTTGGACTTGGAAGTGGCAGAGATTAGATTTGCCCTTTACTAGCTGAAGACTTTGGGCAAGGACTTCCCCTCTTCTGCTTCTCAGTTTCCTCATGGGAGTAATATGGGGATAACACTTCCTATCATGTTAGGTTGAAACAATTACATGAGAAAAATGTTATGCAAAGTACTTACCACAGTGTCTGCCAGAGATAGAAAATAATAATAATTACTGTAATCATTCCAAGCCCAAAACACTCAAGCGGAGAAAAAGACGCAATTTCTGCCAAGTTGATTGTCGTAACTTCAAGGCTGCCTCAACATACAATGTTCTATTGTTCTATAATGTTCATACTATACGTTCATTGTAGAAATGTTTTTGTTGTTGCTAGGTGTGCTCGAATTGGTCCTGACTCATGGTAACCTTAGGTATAACATGAAACGTTGCCCAGTCCTGCACCACCCTCAAGATCGTCGGTATGTATAAGCCCATTGTTGCATTCACTGAGGGTTTCCTTTGTTTTTGCTGACTCTGTACTAAATATGATGTACTTTTCTAGCGACTGGTCTTTCCTGATGATGTGTCCAAAGTAAGCAAAACAAAGTCTCACCATCCTCATTTCTAAGGAGCATTCTGGCTGCACATAGGTCAAGTAAATGGGTCAAATGAACTCAGTTATTAATTATTTCAATTGTCATTGAAACCTTTGGTCCAATCATGATATTTTCTCTGCCAGGTTGTTTAAAAAAGGAAAGGATAAAGGACACTTAGTTTGTGGGAGAACTCTTGTATTTATGTAGTGCTGGAATCTGGTCAGGTCCTGGTTATCCAGAGGGCTGGGGCAGTAAAACTGAGATTTGTGTGCTCTTTCTTCTTACGGGAACGGGTCATGGCAGCAAAGCTTGACTATGTAGTAGACACAGACACTCAAACATGAACAGCTTTCTTAGGTTCTTGGAATCAACCCAGTGTAAGGGATTTCACTTTTGTGCCATAGTCCATCAGGTTATAAAATTAAGCTAAAAAAAATAATTTAATCTGAATTCTTAGAACAAAAGGTTGACAGGTCTTACAAAAAAAGTTTTTTTTCCCCTCTACATATATCTGTGTTTTTGTGTACAACATCAAATTTCATTGTTTGGTCTTAACAGGCCAACGGAGGAATGTTTTTTTCCCAAGTTCCTGAAATGACATACCAATTTTAGGGGGTAATTAGCTGGTGGTCCTTGACAAATGCATAGGAAAAACATGGCTCCTATTTTCTTGATAAACTCACTGTTCTACATTATTCCCAATGGCTACCATTAGAACACATCTTTCATTTTACTTGTAAAAGAAAAAGTGAAATGGTCAAGCAAATGTCTCTGATATACAAACTCTTAGGTTTGGAGAGGACTTCCAAAGCTCCACTGTTCTCTTGTAAGGCTTATTCTAGTCATGGAGATGGGGGTGGATATAAAGGCAACCCCTTTTCCTTGAAAGTTGGTTTATAACAACTCAGTTAATTGGGATTTGAGTAAATCTCTTTTTAGGGGGTGGGATGGAAGGTTCTTTAAAGGCCGAGGTAACAAGGTTTTCATGTGGGGAATTGGAAATTCAATTCAAAGTACATTTCTGAGAAGATATTCCATAATGTGAGGGCATGGGCTATATAACTGGGTAGTTTTGAACTAGGCAGCAATTTATCCTAATACTGTTTTATGAACGTTTACAGATATCTTGGATCTGGCAAGAGAACTAGCACACTTTAATACAAAGGCATTGATCAAAGACATAATTTCTGGCCTCACTTCTGTCCTGGACTAATTCTAGGCTGGTCACACAGTTTCTCTTGCTATCTGTTTTCTAATCAGCAGTAATAATACTGTACCTTATGTATCTCACAGAAATGCCAAGGGGCTACATGAGATGACATATATGAAATATCTGGAGCTCTTTGGAAAGAAGTACTCTCTAAGTATAAGCTTTAAGTACTATATTCAGGAAACTATTCGCAAATGCCCATCAACCTCTGCAAGCCCCAGTTCAAAGTTGATCCCTTCCAAAAAAAAAGCTTTTCTTAATTAACCATTCCAGTCACTGCTTCATATTTTTAGCACTTTGACAATACAGCCACTTTGCATCTTTTAATCGACTTTATGACATCATCTATCCAGGTGCCCACACTAGAAGGCAGCCCCATCCTGGCTCCTCCCTCTCACTCACCCGAAACTCCAGCTGGTGGCACAGTTTGATCAGTTTCATTTCTGTGTCCCTGGACCCATCCTCCCTCCCATGGTGCTGCCATCTCCTTAGCTCCTCGCCACTTTCTACCTGGTTGTCTCCACTGCCTTATTAGTCTATCTCATTCTGGCCTGGACTCTTTCCGATTTTTCCTTTCAGAGGTCTTTTAACAACATGAATCTGATTCTGTCTTCTCTCTGCTTAAAAACCTTCAAACTCCTTAGCTTAAGATACAACACAGCTCATTATCTGGTCTCCAGTTACCTCTCTGGCCTTAATTCCCATCATGCTACTACATCTGCTCCATGTTAACTCTTCCCAGAAGGATTGGTGCTTAAGCTGATTTGTGAGGTCCCATAGAAAAGTTCCCTGTATTTTTCTGGCTTTTTAACGCTGAGCTTTTGCACATACTGTTCCTTTTACCTTCAATATCCTGTCCCTACCTAATAATTCCTCGTGGTTTTCAAAATTTAGTGCAAGCATCTCTTCTACCAAGAAGATTTCAGGACCCTCCCCTCACCTTTTTCCCCATCTGTTTCAGATGCTCATCCAGTTGGCTTCCCTACAATCTGTGCATGGTATACCATTCACTAATCTTATCTATTTCTCCCAGTAAGCTGTGGGTTCCTTGTAGGCAGGGATTGCATCCTTTGATTTTGTATTCTGAGCATCTAGCATAGAGCCAGGCACACAGTATGTCCTTCCTCAAAATTCTGCTGAACAAATGAATGGAATTATTACTCTGGATGAGTGACCAAGAAACAGCAGAATATAAACAGTTATGAAGACTCAAGACCTTATTGATAATCTATGACTCAAGAAGTCTACACAATGATGGTCATTAATGGACCCTTGTACTTGGCATCAAATATCATCTATAGTTTCTGATTTTTACTAAAGGATATATTTTTCAAGTTGCTACCTTAATAAGTCCTTTCTTCATTAATTAAAAATTATTTCCTTGGTTGAGAACTCTCTTGACAAGTCTCTTCTAAGGAAAATTTTCCCTTGTCTTTCACCACCTTAAAAAAAAAAAAAAAAAAAAAACCAAACCCATTGCCATCAAGCCGATTCTGACTCATAGCGACCCTATAGGACAGAATAGAACTGCCCCATTGGGTTTCCAAGGAGTGCCTGGTGGATTCGAACTGCCAACCTTTTGGTTAGCAGCCGTAGCTCTAACTACTACACCACCACCTAAAAATGTTTAAACAAAGAGTACTCATTTGTTTACCACTGGATAAACTTGGGGGTGCCCACAACTACAGACTCTCAGGGTTAGAAGGGCCCTTGGTTGCTGATGGAGAGAGAGGCACTTATTTTGCTGCCCTCAATTTGACAGCTGCTTCTTACAACCAGAATGAATAGACAGTGATCTATCCACAGAGGGAAAAGAAAAGAATTCACATACAAGAAACCTGGATTCAGAGCAGCTTCTTAGCAGGTTTCACTCAACCAAATTCTGGGGCGGAAACAAAGAAGATAAGGATTTCCATTCAGCAGAAGCATCAACGTATCCGTAGTGGTGCAGACAAGACACTCCCTGTCAGGTGTCTAGGAAGAGCGACTTTGGAAGCCCCAGGTGAAACTCAATTCTGGAATGGCCTGGGATAAGCATGGTCTTATTAGTGAAGGGCCAGCTGGAGAGCTGAGGCCACCCCAGCCCTGCCAGAGCAACTGGCTACAGGTCGTGAGGACACGTAAGTGTTGCTGACAAGCGTCCTTGGTTCCACAAAGGTACTAACAGGACTAGCAGTAGTTAAGAGCTGAGCTTCTGGAGTCAGAGAGACCTGCGTTCAAATCCTTCTTCTGCTGCTTGCTAACTGTGTAACCTCAGACAAGTTGTTTAACCTCTTAGACCCCCAGTTTCCTCATTTGTAAAATGGGGGAAAAAAGCATCTACGTCTCATTACTACATGCCTGGTACACAATAAGTGGTCACTGAACAGAAGTTAGCATTATTATTAGCTATTTATGATAATTCCAAGTAACAACCCATTCTAATTCATATACCCAAAACCCATTGACAGACATCAAGTTGATTCCAACTCATAGTGACACTACAGGACAGAGTAGAACTGCCCTCATAGGGTTTCCAAGGCTGTAAATCTTTAGGAAAGCAGACTGCCACATCTTTCTCCCGAGGAGCAGCTGGTAGGTTTGAACCATCAACCTTTTTGTTAGCAGCCTAGTGCTTTAACCACTGTGCCACCAGGGCCCCAATTCATATATAACTTAGGCCAAATAATTTTTCTAGACTCTAAAAATGACATAAAGTGAAAGCTGATTGAATGAGTGCTAATTAAATGCCCTGCCATTCTATTTAGAGCTGATGATGTAGGTTTCCATATTGCCTACAGTTCCATTCTGGGTATTATAAAACTGATTCTCCATAAGAAATAGGATTCAGGAAGCTGGGATGCCAAGCAGTTAATGAACAGTCACTCTGCTATCCAACCCTCATCTCCATTCCACCCCACCCACACTTCGTTGTGAGTTTCCTCGTGGGTTTGGGTGGCCTCACACAAGACTCTTCAGCTGACCGAGAGAGTGAAATTTCTAGATTGGATTACAGAGACAGCTGGCAGCCTTTCATAAAGCCTACAAATTTCCTCAGAATATAGTTAGCAGCTGGTAGGGGGGTATAGAAAATTATGGAGTTACAGGAGAGAAAAACAGTAAATTAGAAATTTATCCAAAGGATTTAAAATTTGATTTACCTGGGGACCAGTTCCGGGTTTCAAGTGAAAACCAAAAACAAGTTCAAGGTTCACTATTTTTTCCTCATTTTCTTCAGGTTCACCTACTGTGTCCTAAAGTAGAAAACCAAGCACCATTTATTCTAGATGGTGTTTTTATTTTTACTTCTCAGGTAAAACAGACGATTCTCTTAGCACTAGTCTTTCCAGCCTAATCTATTAAATTTTGGTTATTTTAGAATAAGCTAAGAATCACAATTACATAGAGCAAGATAAATGACATATTAAGACTTTGAGAACTTTGCCAAATGATTTATCTCATGCACAAGAAATTGAATGTCACGGTCCTACATTTTTCACAGCGCATCTTTCATTAGGTAATTTTACCCTAGAAATGCACTTAGCACCTGGAGATGTGTTTGAGACTTCACCTTGAAAGAGTTTCACTGAAGATATTTACAAACTATTCCCAAAGAGGAATTAGGCAGTTCCTAGGGCATATGTGGATGGAGGATCAAGCAGAGGAACATAATGAATCTTTGAAGGCTTAGAGATGGACAACTGTAGCTGTTAATGAATGAGAAGAGTTCTGTGTATTAATTGCATGGATCTATTGATTTTATAGCAAAGTATGTCATATACCTTTAGACTATATTCAAAAATAATATGTTAAACATAATAATGTTTTATTCAAACAATACCCCTCACCTCCTCATGCAAGTGATACTCCAGAGTCCTGGTGTGTGAGTTCCTTCAGTGACTTATATGTTGGACAAACATCTCCTGGAGCCAGGTGGGGGGCCAGAGGGCCTCACCTGTAATGCTAACACTTCTATCCTTGAGCCAGTAAGGTGAGATGTGTCGTTCTTATCATGAATGTGTTGTTAATATTTCAACTTGTGGGGGACAAGGGTGTTCAACTTACCCACATCCTAAGCTTCACTCAAAGGGCCTTTTGTTGGACAGAGGTGATTACATTTCACTTCAAACAGTAGTTTCCGACACTGGCAAATTGAGGTGTGGATGTGGCAGGTGCATAGGTGAATAAAAGTAGCACACTTTCAGTAAGAAACAAAGCCTTGCTTACCTTAATTAGTGGTGGAAAGTGAAACAAGTTTAGGTAATCGTGGGTTAATTTCTCAATGGCCGACTGTAAAAAATAACATCACATGAATTCGTTAATGATCCGATAATATCAAGAGCGGATTAAAATTACTGTGCACTTATAAAGGCCTTCTTTATGTAGTTTATAAAATAACTTGGGGATGTTAATATCAAACATCTATAGAGAATAAACCTGATTGTTCAGACTAGTGTGGGTAGTTTATAATTATTTAATGGAACAGGAAGATATTTTAATGATGTTAAACCTCAGACTAAGCAATAAGTAAAACTGTTCTTCAAACACCAGCAGAGTATGTCAAGGACAAGTTAATGTTCTGGTGTATAGAAGGTAGGTGTCACCCGGAGTAACTGTGGGAAAAACAACAAAGAACATGAACATAACTCCAGAGACTTAGGCTAAAATCTTACTAAAGGGTTTATTGCATTGTTAAGGGCTTGTCTATGGGTATGTGTCCAACACCCCCTCTCCCAAAGAAGCACAAAGATATCGTAAAGGAAAGGAGGACAAATTAAATTATGTTTTTTTTAATACTTATCAGGTACAATTAAGTTTTTTTTTGGGAACCAAACATATCATGTAGGGAGTAAAAAGTACCAATGTGAGAAAAATTAGATGCATTTTTTTTTTATCGTGCTCTAAATGAAAGTTTACAGTTCATTAGATTCTCATAGAAAAATCTATACACACACTGCTATGTGACCCTAGTTGCACTCCCCATACTGTGACAGCACACACCTCCTTTCCACCTTGGATTTCCCGTGTTCATTCAACCAGCTCCTGTCACTTTCTGCCTTCTCATCTCACCTCTGGACAGGAGCTGCCCATTTAGACTCAGGTATCTACTTGAGCTAAGAAGCACACTCATCACGAGTATCATTTTATGTCGCATAGTCCAGTCTAATCTTTGTCTAAAGAGTTGGCCTTGGGAATGGTTTTAGTTTTGGGTTAACAGAGTCTGGGGGCTATGTCTTCTGAGGTCCCTCCAGTCTCAGACCATTAAGTCTGGTCTTTTTACTAGAATTTGAGTTCTGTGCCCCACCTTTCTCCTGTTCCGTCAGGGACTCTCTGTTGTGTTTCCTGTCAGGGTGGTCATTGGTGGTAGCCAGGCACCATCTAGTTCTTCTGGTCTCAGGCTAATGGAGTCTCTGGTTTCTGTGGCCCTTTTGTCCCTTGGGCTAATATTTTCCTTGTGTCTTTGGTGGTCTTCATTCTCCTTTGCTCCAGGTGGGTTAGGACCAATTGATACATCTTAGATGGCTGTTGGCTAGCTTTTAAGACTCCAGATGCCACTTACCAAAGTGGGATGCAGAACCTTTTATTAATAAACTTTGTTATGACAATTGACCTAGATGTCCTCTGAAAACAGGGTCCCCAGACCCCCGCCCCTGCTACTCTGTCCCTTTAAGTGTTTGGTTGTATTCAGGAAACTCCTTAGCTTTTGGTTTCGTCTAGTTGTGCTGACTTCCCCTGTAGTGTGTGTTGTCCTTCCCTTCACCTAAGATAATTCCTGTTTACTATCTAGTGAATACCCCTCTCCCTCCCCACCCTCATAACCATCAAAGAATGTTTTCTTCTGTGTTTAAACCTTTTCTTGAGTTCTTATAATAGTGGTCTCATACAATATTTGTCCTTTTGTGGCCGACTAATTTCACTCAGCATAATGCCTTACAGATTCATCCATGTTATGAGATGTTTCACGGATTCATCGTTGTTCTTTATCGTTGCATAGTATTCCACAATTTGTATACCATAGTATACCATAATTTGTTTATCCATTCATCCATTGATGGGCACCTAGGTTGTTTCCATCTTTTTGCTATCGTGAACAGTGCTGCAGTCACCATGGGTATGCATATATCTATTCGTGTGACGGCTCTTATTTCTCTAGGATATATTCCAAGGAGAGGGATTGCTCGATCATATGGTACTTCTATTTCTAGCTTTTTAAGAAGGCGCCAAATCGATTTCCAAAGTGGTTGTACCATTTTACGTTCCCACCAACAGTGTATAAATGTTCTAATCTCTCCACAACCTCTCCAACATTTATTATTTTGTGTTTTTTTGATTAATGCCAGCTTTGTTGGGGTGAGATGGTATCTCATGGTAGTTTTGATTTGTATTTCTCTAATGGCTCATAATCATGAGCATTTCTCATGTATCTGTTAGCCACCTGAATGTCTTCTTTGGTGAAATACCTGTTCATATTCTTTGCCCATTTTTCAGTTGGGTTATTTGTCTTTCTGTTGTTGAGGTTTTGCAGATTTTAGAGATTATAGACCCTAATCGGATTTGTCACAGCCAAAATTTTTTTTCCAGTCTGTAGGTTGTATTTTTACTCTTTTGGTGATGTCTTTTGATGAGCATAAGTGTTTGATTTTCAGGAGCTCCCACTTATCTAGTTTCTCTTCTGGCATTTGTGTATTGTTACTTAGGGTTTATATTCTGTTTATGCCATGTATTAGGGCTCCTAGTGTTGTCCCTATTTTTTCTCCCACGATTTTTATCATTTTAGATTTTATATTTAAGTCTTTGATCCATTTTGACTTAGTTTTGTGCATGGTGTGAGGTAAAGGTCTTGTTTCTTTTTTTAAATTTTTTCCCATAAAAAAATTTATACATACATTGTTATGTGACTCTAATTGCTCTCCCCATACTGTGACAGCACACTCCTCCTTTCCACTCCTGATTCCCCATGTCCATTCAACTAGCTCCTGACCCTCTCTGCCTTCCCATCTCACTTCTGGACAGAAGCTGCCCGTTTAATCTCTTGTATCTACTTGAGCTAAGAGGCACACTCCTCACGATTATCACTTTATGTCCCACAGTCCAGTCCAATCCCTGTCTGAAGAGCTGGCCTCGGAAATTGTTTTAGTTCTGGGCTGATAGAGAATCTGGGGGCCATGCTTTCCGGGATACCTTCAGTCTCATTCAGACCATTAAGTCTGGTCTTTCTACTAGAATTTGAGTTCTGCACCCCACCTTTCTCCTGCTCCATCTGGGACCCTCTGTTTTGTTCCCTGTCAGGGCGGTCATTGGTGGTACCTGGGCAATATCTAGTTCATTCAACCAGCTCCTAACCCCCCGCCTTCTCATCTCACCTCTGGACAGAAGCTGCACATTTAATCTCATGCATCCACTTGAGCTAAGAGGCACACTCCTCATGAGTACCACTTTATGTCCCATAGTCCAGTCTAATCTTTGAACAGTTGGCCTTGGGAACGGTTTTAGTTCTGAGTTGACAGAGAGTCCAGGGGCCATGCTTTCCAGGGTTCCTCCAGTCTGGGTCAGAACATTAGGTCTGGTCTTTTTACTAGAACTTGAGTTCTGCAACCCACCTTTCTCCCGCTCCATCACAGACTCTCTGTTGTGTTCCCTGTCAGGGTGGTCATTGGTGGTAGCCAGGCACCATCTAGTTTTTTTGGTCTCAGGATGTTGCAGTCTCTGGTTTCTGTGGCCCTTTCTGTCTCTTGGGCTAATACTTTCCTTGTGTCTTTGATGTTCTTCATTCTCCTTTACTCCAGGTGGTTGGGCCCAATTGATGCATCTTAGATGGCCGCTTGCAACCTTCATGACCCCAGACTCCACTCACCAAAGTAGGATGCAGAACGTTTTCTTAATAAGCTTTGTTATGCCAATTGACCTAGATGTTCCCTGAAAGCATGGTCCCCAGACCCCTACCCCTGCTACTCTGTCCCTCAAAGTGTTTGATCGCATTCAGGAAACTTCTTAGCTTTCGTTTAGTCCAGTTGTGCTGACTTCCCCTGTAGTGAGTGCTGTCCTTCCCCTCACCTAAGATAATTCTTATCTACTATCTAGTTAGTAAATAACCCTCTCCCTCCCTCCCCACCCTGCTAACCATCAAAGAATGTTTTCCTCTGGGTTTAAACCCTTTCTTGAGTTCTTATAATAGTGGTCTTATACAATATTAGTCCTTCTATGACTGACTAAATTCACTCAGCATAACGACCTCCAGCTTCCTCCATGTTATGTTTCACGGCTTCATCGTTGTTCTTTATCATTGCGTAGTATTCCATTGTGTGGATATACCATAATTTGTTTATCCATTTGTCCCTTGATGGGCACCTAGATTGTTTCCATCTTTTTGCTATTGTGAACAGTGCTGCAATGAACAGGTGTGCATATATCGATTTGTGTGTTGGCTCTTATTTCTCTAGGCTATATTCCAAGGAGCGGGATAGCTGGATCGTATGGTACATCTATTTCTAGCTTTTTAAGGAAGCGACAAATCAATTTCCAAAGTGGTTATAACATTTTACATTCCCACCAACAGTATATAAGTGTTCCAGTCTCTCCACAACCTCTCCAGCATTTATTATTTTGTGTTTTTTGGATTAATACTAGCCTTGTTGGGGTGAGATGATATCTCATTGTAGTTTTGATCTGCATTTCTCTAATGGCTAATGATTGTGAGCATTTCTTCATGTGTCTGTTAGCTGCCTGAATATCTTCTTTGGTGAAGTGCCTGTTCATATCCTTTGCCTATTTTTAATTGAGTTATTTTTCTTTTTGTTGTTGAGGTTTTGCAGTATCTTGTAGATTTTAGAGATTAGATGCTGATCGGATTTGTCATAGCCAAAAATTTTTTCCCAGTCTGTAGGCTGTCTTTTGATTCTTTTGGTGAAGTCTTTTGATGAGCATAAGTGTTTGATTTTTAGGAGCTCCCATCTATCTCGTCTGTCTTCTGGTGCTTGTGCACTGTTACTTATAGTTCGTATTCTGTTTATGTCATGTACTAGGGCTCCTAGCATTGTCCCTATTTTTTGGTTCCATGATCTTTATCGTTTTCGATTTTATATTTAAGTGTTTGATCCATTTTGAGTTAGTTTTTGTGCATGGTGTGAGGTATGGGTCTTGTTTCAGTTTTTTGCAGATGGATATCCAGTTATGCTAGCACCATTTGTTAAAGAGACTGTCTTTTCCCCATTTAACGGACTTTGGGCCTTTGTCAAATATCAGCTGCTCATAGGTGGATGAATTTATGTCTCGATTCTCAATTCTGTTCCATTGGTCTATGTATCTGTTGTTGTACCAGTACCAGGCTGTTTTGACTATCGTCGTGGTATACTAGGTTCTAAAATCAGGTAGTGTGAGGCCTCTCACTTTGTTCTTCTTCTTCAGTAACGCTTTATTTATCTGGGGCCTTTTCCCTTTCCATATGAAGTCGGTAATTCATTTTTCCATCTCTTTAAAAAATGCCATTGGAATTTGGATCAGGATTTCATTTATTTGTAGATTGCTTTGGGTAGAATTGACATTTTCACAATGATGAGTCTTCCTATCCATGAGCAAGCTTTTCCAGTTATGTAGGTCTCTTTTGGTTTCTTGCAGTAGTTTTGTAGTTTTCTTTGTATAGGTCTTTTACATCTCTGGTTAGATTTATTCCTAAGTATTTTATCTTCTTGGGGACTACTGTAAATGGTATTGATTTGGTGATTTCCTCTTCGAGGTTCTCTTTGTTGGTGTAAAGGAATCCAACTGATTTTTGTATGTTTAGCTTATATCCTGATACTTTGCTAAAATCTTCTATTAGTTCCAGTAGTTTTCTTGTGGATTCTTTGGGGTTTTCTGTGTATAAAATCATATTATCTGCAAATACTTTTACTTCTTCCTTATGAATTTGGATGCCCTTTTTTTCTTTTTCTAGCCTAATTGCTCTGGCTAGGACCTCCCGTACCATGTTGAATAAGAGTGGTGATAGAGGGCATCCTTGTCTGGTTCCCTTTCTCAAGGGGAATGTTTTCAGACTCCATTTAGGATGATGTTGACTGCTAGCTTTGTATAAATGCCTTTACTTATGCTGAGGAATTTCCCTTCTATTCCTATTTTACTGAGAGTATTTATCAGGAATGGGTGTTGGACTTTGTCAAATGCCTTCTCTGCATGCATTGATAAGATTATGTGGTTCCTGTCTTCTGTTTAATTTATGTGATGGATTACATTGACTGTCTTTCTAATGTTGAACCATTCTGCATACATGGTATGAATCCCACTTGGTTATGGTGAATTATTTTTTTTATATGCTGTTGAATTCTACAGGCTAGAATTTTGTTGAGGATGTTTGCATCTATGTGCATGAGGGATACTGGTCTGTAATTTTCTTTTTTTGTGGTGTCTTTACCTAGCTTTGGTGTCAGGCTTATGCTGCTTCATGGAATGAGTTTGGGAGTATTCCACCTTTTTCTATACTCTGAAATATCTTTAGTAGTAGTGTTGTTAACTCTTGTCTGAAGGTTTGGTAGAATTCTCCAGTGAAACTGTCTGGGCCAGGGTTTTTTTTGTTGGCAGTTTTATAATTACCTTTTCGATCTCTTCTTTTGTTATAGGTTTATTTTTCTGTTCTACCTCTGTTTGCATTACTTTAGGTAGGTAGTGTGTTTCTAGAAATTTGTCCATTTCCTCTAGGTTTTCAAATTTGTTAAGAATAGAATTTTCCATAGTATTTTGTTATGATAGTTTCAGCTTCAGTTGGGTGTGTTGTGATATTGCCTTTCTCATTTCTTACTTGGGTTATTTGCTCCTTCTCCTGTTTTTCTTTTGTCAGTCTGGCCAATGGTTTTATCGATTTTGGTGATCTTTTCAAAGAATCAGCTTTTGGTCTCGTTAACTCTTTCAATTGTTTTTCTATTCTCTATTTCATTTAATTCTGCTCTAATTCTTATTATTTCCTTTCTTCTGGCACCTGAGGGCTTCTTTTGCTGCTCTGTATTTGTTCAAGTTGTAGGGTTAATGTTTTGATTTTGGCCCTTTCTTCTTTTAGTATGTGTGTGTTTATTGCTATAAATTGACGTCTAAGCACTGCTTTTGCTGTGTCCCAAAGGTTCTGGTAAGATGCATTTTCATTCTTATTTGATTCTATGAATTTCTTTATTCTATCCTTAATTTCTTCTATGATCCAGTAGTTTTTGAGCAAGGTATTGTTCAGTTTCCACGTTTGATTTTTTTTCCTTGCTTTTTCTATTATTGATTTCTACTTTTATGGCTTTATGGTCAGAAAAGATGCTTTGCAATATTTCAATGCTTTGGATTTTGTTATGGCTTGCTTTATGGCCTAATATGTGGTCTATTCTGGAGAATGTTCCATGTGTGTTGGAAAAAAAAAGTATACGTGGCTGCTGTTGGGTGAAGAGTTAGGTTTATGTCTATGAGATCAAGTTGGTTGACTGTGGCATTTAGATCTTCTGTGTCTTTATTGAGCTTCTTTCTAGATGTTCTGTCCTTCACTGAAAGTGGTGTGTTGAAGTTTCCTACTATTATTGTGGAGCTGTCTCTCTTTTGAATGCCGTTAGAGTTTGTTTTATGTATTTTGGAGCCCTGTTGTTGGGTGCGTAAATATTTATTATGGTCATGTCCTCCTGGTGTATTGAGCCTTTAATCATTATATACAGTGTCCTTCCTTATTCTTTGTTGTGGCTTTTACTTTAAAGTCTGTTTTGTCAGAGATTAATATTGCCACTCCTGCTCTTTTTTGATTGTTGTTTGCTTGATATATTTTTTTACATCCTTTCAGTTTTTCTTTGTTTGCGTCTTTAATTGTAAGGTGTGTCTCTTGTAGGCAGCATATAGACGGATCATGTTTTTTTTTTATCTATTCTGCCACTCTCTATCTCTTTATTGGTGCATTTTGTCCTGTCTCTTTATTGGTGGATTTAGTCCATTTACATTCAGCATAATTACCGGTAGGTATGAGTTTAGTGCTGTCATTTTGATGTCTTTTTTTTGGGTTGTTGAGAGTTTCTTTGTTCCATTTAATTTTCTGTGCTGAGTCATTTTTCTTTTCATCTTTTTCATTGTTGTTGATTTTGTATTTGCTGAGTCTTTATGTTTTTCTTGTTTTTTATTCTGATGTGTAGGACTGTTAGTCTCCTTTGTGGGTACCTTAATATTTACCCCTGTTTTTCTAAGTTTAAGCCAATCTTTTATTTCTTTATATTGCCTTGTCTTCCTCTCCGTATGAAAGATCTATGACAATATTTTTTAGTCCTTCTTTTTTGTTTTAATGTTGCCATCTTTTACATATTGTCATCTGTTTCCTTATTTTCAGTGTTTTAGCTTTGATTTGTTTTTGTGTCTTCCCTATCTGGGTTGATATTGGTTGCTCTGTCCTGTGTTCTAGTCTGGGGTTGTAATGTGATGTTATTGATTTTCCAACCGGAGGACTCTCTTTAGTAATTTCTTGTAATTTTGGTTTGGTTTTTGCAAATTCCCTAAAGTTCTGTTTATCTGGAAATGTCCTAATTTCACTATCATACTTGAGAGATAGTTTTGCTGGATATATAATTCTTGGTTGGCAATTTTTTTCCTTCAAGGCTTTTATATATGTCATCAAACTGCCTTCTTGCCTGCATGGTTTCTGCTGAGTAGTTTCAGCTTATTCTTACTGACTCTCCTTTGTAGATGACTTTTCAATTATCCGTAGCTGCTCTTAAAATTCTCTCTTTATCTTTGGTTTTGGCAAGTTTGATTATAGTATGTCTTGGTGACTTTCTTTTGGGATCTACATTGTGTGGTTTGATGAGCATCTTGGATAGATATCATCTCCTCTTTCACAATATTAGGGAAGTTTTCTGCTAACAAATCTTCAACAATTCTCTCTGTATTTTCTGTTATCCCCCCGTTCTGGTACTCCAATACTCATAGGTTATTCCTCTTGATATGATAGAGTCCTACAAAATTCTTAGGGTTTCTTCATTTTTTTAAAAATTCTTTTATCTGTTTTTTCCTCAAATAAGTTGGTGTCAAGTGCTTTATCTTCAATCTCACCAATTCTGACTTCCATTGCCTCAATTCTGCTTCTATGACTTTCTATTGAGTTGTCTAATTCTGAAATTTTATGTTAATCTTCTAGATTTCTGTTTGCTGTCTATGGATTCTTGCAGTCCGTTAAAGTTGTGATTATGTTCTTCTACAATCTTCTTAGGTTCCTCAATTGCTTTGTCTTTGTGTTCCTTGGCTTGTTCTGTGTTTTGAATGATTTCCTTCCTGATCTCTTGAAGAGTTCTGCATATTAATCTTTTGTATTCTGCCTCCAGTAATTCCAAGAAGTTCTCTTCCTCTGGAAAATTTCTTGATTCTTTGAGAGCTTGCTGAAGCCATCACGGTCTACCTCTTTATGTGATTTGATATTGACTGTTGTCTGTGAGCCATCAGAAAGTTATTATATTTATTTATTTTATGTTTGCTTACTGTGTCCTAGCTTCTTGTTTTGTTTTGTTTTGGTATCCCAAATGGGCTGCTCTTGTCTGCTGGTCTGATTACTGGCACCTTTGAAGCTCCAACGTCCTGTCACCAGGCGGTTGGATCTGTTACTAGGTATGTGAGCCCAGGAGTCCATTTACTTTTCTTGTATGGATTCAGTTCAGGTGTCCAGGTAATCAGTCACCAAGTGTGTGGTGCAGACTCTCACCTACAGTCCTAGATCGGCAGGGGTGATTGCAGTAGGCACAGGTATCTGGCTGCAGTAGGGGGTCATGTGCTGAGCAAGTCATGGTGCTGAAGACTGCCCCTGAGTGTCTGGGAGGAAAACATGTCCCTGTTCCCTAGAGTGCGTTGTGGGTGGGTTTTGCAGCCGGACTATGGGCACCCAATGCTGTTGGCTGTAAGGACTGGGAGGCACCACTTATTCTTGGACTCCTGTTGTGGGTAGCTAGGTGGCTAGGTGGAGCAACTAGTCCTCAGGCCCCTGATGTGGATAGGTGAGGACCCTGCTTAACAGGCAGAGTGGTGTCAAATATCACGAAACTGCCAGTCCACCATATAGCTGACAGTTGAAGTTAGGCTTCAAGTAAATATCCTGTTATACTGTGCTAATGAGGGCTGTTGAAATGGGCACACACAAGTCTATGCAGGGGTGAAAGGCATTCAAAGTCCATGGATCCTTTATACCTGCGCCTAGTTAAAGGATCTGCGCCTACCCTAAGTTCCCAGCTTAGGGGAGCTGGAAAGTTATTTATTCCTGTTTGTTAATTTGTTCCCTCTCCAAGGCCAGGAGAATGGCTCAGGGTGCATGACGGGTCCTTACTTCTAGCCCAGGGGATGAGGCAATGGCTGAAGCTGGCCTGGGACCTGGTGCAGAGTGGGGAGGGGGCAGGTAAATGGGAGAGAGGTTTTTCCGAAAAGGGGTGTTTTTTGATCTGTATGATAGGTTAGACACATAAGCGCTGCTTTTTACTGGTTCTGGAGGCCTGAGTAGACTCTCCACTGCTCAGTCTCTCCGGATGTGGAAAACCCGTCCCGAGCACCACTGCTTGCCTCACTGTGTGTGCCAGCTGCAGAATACCAGTTCCTGCCCGGTCAGGTCTGGCAACTCTTTGCAGCTTCTGAACCATCTCTCTCTCCCCCTGCTGCTTGGTCCAATTCCTCAACTTTGCCTTTGATGTTCAGGGTTCCTAGATTGTCAGATATAACCGATTCACTTGTTTTGTCGGGTCTTTGTTGTAACAGGGACCACAGGAAGCATCTGACTACTCCACCATCTTGGCTCCGCCTCTCAGATGCATTTTTTTTTAAAGCAAAATGAAAGCTGTTGACACTTGCCAATGTAACGAACACATATTGGATGTTCAATCCTATTCCTTATACCTGGTTCCTTCACATGAGGGCTTCCAGGCATGGGGAAGAACAAGGTACAGACAGGCTTAAAAGGACAACTGAGTAGCAAAAAGATGGGTGGAAACACTGCTCTGATTTCCAGTTTTATGATCTACCACTTAACGGCTGAGAGATTCTTTGAGGTAGTGATTATGCAGTCCTTCTTGAAAGAGCAGAGAATGAAGGACACATTCTCACAGGCTGGTTGTGTGTGTGTGGGTGTGTGGGTGTGTGTGTGTGAAACAGTTCTGAAGAGCACCAGGAGGGCTCCTCTAGTCTGAAGGTCCTCATCCACTGTCCCCAAAGGCCCAGCTTGAAGTGTTATTTATCCTAAATGCCCCAAGGGTATATGCAGGGCCTTTCCAGAGCAAGCTTCCATGATGCTCATTTGCAGAAATACTCATGCTGCAGCCAAGTTTATTAGAGTCATCTCCTGTTGGCTGAACTTGCACTGGTAGCCACTCTAACATGGCCCTAGCTTTGACAGTGAGGTGGAGGGTCTGCATTCCTGAGCTTTGAGACATACCCCTCAGAGAACTGATGATCTTTATGTGTACATGCAGACCCACCCTGGAGCTTGAGGGTGGTTTTGGGTCTCACAGACCTGGCCACACCCCTCTTTTGGAGCTCAGGGCGGACACTCTAGGTCAGGAGAGGCAGCACTTCACACCCCTTCCACCCCCCCAACTGGCTGCTTCAACAGGGGCTTTTGCTCCATGCATGTGCTTCTTGGCTTCTCTGCTGCATTAGACCCTTCTGAACACTGTCTTTATCTTTTTCAGCTTTTGGCTTCTGCAACACCATTCTCTCCTTATTTGCCTACTTCCTTGACAGGTACTCTCTTGTTCTTCTTTCTCCTGCCTAGATTGCCTTGACGGCCCCTTGCCACATACTCCCTTCCTGAAGGCACACGGCCACTCTGTTCTTCGTCAGGGGTGTAAATGTAGCTGTGCTTTCCTTCTTGAACATGCAAGCAGCTCTCTTAACCAGTGGCACCCTCCCCTTCTCTCCAATCTCATTTCCACCACACCAACTGGGCCTTATTACTCTCTGTCCTGGTTGAATAATGTCCTCCCAAAATTCATGTTTGTCTGGAGGCTTTAATATGATCTTATTTGGAAATAGGGTCTTTGCGGATCTAACCAAGTTAAGATGAGGTCGTATTGGATTAGGGTGGGCCCTAAATCCAGTGACTGGTGTCCTTATAAGGAGAAAAAGATTTGAAAACTGAGATACACACGGGGAAGAAGGCCATGTGATGGTGGAGGCAGAGAATGGAGTGATGCATTTCAAGCCAGGGAACACCAAGGATTGAGGCAACCACCAGAAACCAAGAAGATGCAAGGAAGATTCTCCCCTAGTCTTCAGAGGGAGCGTGACCCTGCTGATATCTTGCCTTCAGACTTCTAGTCTCTAGAACTGTGGGAGAATAAATTTCTCTTGTTTTAAGCCATCAAGTTTGTGATGCTTTGTTATGGCAGCTCTAGGAAGCTAATATGCTAACTAATACACTCTCTATATTATAATCGGAGCCCTGGTGATCTCAGCTGCTAACCAAAAGGTTGGCAGTTTGAATCCACCAGCCGCTCCTTGGAAACCCTATGGGGCAGTTCTACTCTGTCCTATAGGGTTGCTATGAGTTGGAATCAACTCGATGGCAAGGTTTTTTTTTTTTTTGTGGTGGTTGTTAATATTATAATCTCCTAACTGGTCAATTAAAACCCAACCTCACATTTCCAATCCACCTTATAACTTCCAGAAGCAAAGTATTAAACATGATACTACTTGACACGTCCAATACTACCCACAGCTGTTAAAACTCCAGATCCCAGCCTGATGTTGTAGCTGTGTGTGATGTGGCCCCACTTCCCTTCTCCTTTATGTATCTATCTTGATTTCCACTCCACACCTTCGCTTCCATCAGGCAGCCCTGCTTACTGTTCCTCCATCAAAGCCAATCTCTTCTGCCCTCTAGGTTCTCTTCTGCTTCTTAACTCCTTATTCTCTCTGCCTAGATTAATCTTCCCTTTCCTTCTCCTGTTTACATTCCAAATTTGGTCATTCCTCCAAGACCCAGCTCAAGGGCTACCCACTTCATGAAGCATTCCCTCTCCATTCCTCCCCTCACCCTCTGCGGCTCCTCTGAGCTGCCAAGACGCTCCATATTATGAGAAGTTGTATGGACATGTTTGATCTCTTCTCTGGGGTGTAAATTCTTTAAGGGCAGGATTCTTCTTTGTAACTTCACAGGCCCAGTCTTGCAATTGGTAGGCATTCAGTGGAATGTTTTGCAATTGGTAGGCATTCAGTGGAATGTGCTGAACAATGAACAGTTTGGGCACTGCTTGCCCTAACGATACCAACCACCATAGAGGGGGCACTTTGATTATTCCAGGATTTCCTTTCATTGGCCAATTCTGTTGCTGTTGTTAGTTGCCGTGGAGTTTGCTCTGACTTATGGTGACCTTATGTATAACAGAACAAAATGTTGCCCAGTCTTGCATCATCCTCATGATCATTGGTATGTTTGAGCTGATTATCACAGCTATTGTGTCAATTCATCTCATTGAAAGTGGCCAAGTCGGGGGATATTTAAATCACCTGTGGCTTTTGGTGAGGCAAGCATCCCAGCTCGCCACCTCCTATCCTCCTAACTAGTCTTTAAGGGATGTTGGTTTTTTTTCAAAGACAGCAGAAAGGAAAGGAAGGGGAAGAGCCTTTTATCTTTGCCAAACAAGACAAGATTTGTAAAATTTTTCTTTTGGAACCCCAAATTTCTCTGTACTATAGAAATCATTTTTCATACCGTAACCCATCTAAGCAAGCATAGCTTTCCAGGGTGGAATCGCTCACACCCAGAGATGGAGATTAAATTATTTGACATTTTTTGAGATGCACATCGATGCATGAGTTTTCCTGCCCATTTTATAGGAGGGAAAAGACAGGGAGTTCCTGATTTCTGTCTTGGAGATGATCTCTGTGGGTTAATGCAAAGCCATCACCCAAAGGGTGCTGAGGAGCTGTAAGGGTGTTTCTATGTGGATCCGGGGCCCACAGAAGAGAAGTGAGTGTGTTCTCTTTGGGGTTTAGTGGGGATTTCTCTAGAAAGCCCTGTTTTGGTGGTGCAGTGGTTAACCAAAAGGTTGGCAGTTCGAATCGACCAGCTGCTCCTTGGAAACCGTATGGGGCAGCTCTACTCTGTCTGATAGGGTCGCTATGAGTCGGATTTGACTCCATGGCAATGGGTTTGGTTTTCTGGTTTTAACTGAGGTAAAGGGAAAATTAGTTGGCATGTGGTTGAGGTTTTGTGAAGATGTGGATTAGGATAGGAAGCTGCTTTTTCTACATTTCTTCCTTTGTTCTGTGTGTCTTGTTTCTAACCTGTGCACATGCCTCCATCGACCCAAACTGAGGGTGAGGAAAGGTTTGGGGAGCAAGCTTAATTTTTATCCTAAGATCTCACTTGAAAAAGAACTCTGATTAATAACAATGTCCCACAGATGCCAGCAATTCTTATTTGGTTTGAGTTACTACAAAACAAAACATCCAAACAAGCAAAAAACAGATCTGGTTGCTAAACTGCAAAAAATAACAACAACAACAAAAAAAATCAGAGGTGTAGCCTTGAAGGGATCCAAGGCTGAAGTTTTGGGGGAAATGTTAGAATTTCCTGAGTAAATGCGGGATTAACATACATGTATGGTGGTATCTGTTCCAATTCAAAATTACAAAGATTGCAAATTTAGCGAAATTCCCATGATTTTAGGTTACTGAGGTAGGTTTCACTCAGGCCAATGGGCAACTTTCAGGGTCCTTAGCAATTTCTAATGAATACCTGGCTGTTCTAGCATTAAATGGAGATGCTTCCTGCTATTCCTGGGTGGCCTGTCTTTCTCCCTCACCAAGGCCTTTTCACCGGCAGTCCACTCACCCTGGAACACCCCTCCCCTCCTCACCTGGCTAACACCTACTTGTCCTTCAGCTCTCAACTCCTTCATAACTTCTTCACAGAAGCCTTTCCTCATCCTAATCCCACCTCTTCTTGGTGGCGTTTCTCACAGGTGTCATGCTACCACTATTTCATGATTACTATCTGGCTTCCCCACTAACCTAAACCTTCATGAGGGCGCAGGGGTGATATTCAGGTATATCCAGGTGACTCCTGCTGTGCTAGGTATTAATCCTTTGGTTGTTGGCTTATGAGGAAGGAGGAGGAGTCCCATGGGGACAGCAGCTGATTATCAACCATACCATATGGAAGTATTTCAGCACTTGAACAACCAGCACAGCCCTGCTTCTATTCCCAGCATCTAAACATGATCTGCTACACAGTAGGTGTTCAATACAGATGTGCAGATTGGGTATCCTCCCTTCTGAGGTACCTTTAAATGAATGATATGTCCCTTGGAGACAATCCCCATGTCTTTCAAGTCTTCTTCCTCCAAAAACAGCAGCCGCTTCCCTGTAATGTTGTTTTCCTTAAACAAGCTTGGGTATACAATCATCTCCTCTGAAGAATCACCTGAAGGAAGTTATGAGAAGGCAGAATAAAATTAGATGAAGCCATGTCCAAAACAAAAGCTAACTCCATGAATTCAGAAGTTAAGTTATTCCACTTGCCTTTTCTGACGACCTGCTGAAGCCAAAAGTACTGTGAAAGAGAGGACATACAGAGTTTTGAAGACTTACACACGGTCAGAGGCCAGGATTAACAGTAAAACACTAAGTTTTCAATAGATTAAAGAGTTATAACTTCTGGCTCAACCTCAAAGGTAAAATGGAAGATTTTTCTGTTTGTAGTTTTAAAACTTCAAGCTTTCAAACTGGAGATATCCCTTCCTTTGGGGGTCTTGGACACTTGAGGGACTGTTAGTGCTTTCCTCCTTATTTAGGAGAGATACAAAAATCCCTTCAAAAGGTTCTTATAGTTATTTTTCCTTTTATGTGATGGTGGTCACCTGGTTTGTTGAGGGGCACTCGTTTACCCAGGAATTGTATGAGTAACAGGGACCACACTGTAGTAGACAGAGGAATGGATAGAATAAGTCCTCCGTTCTAGGGCCTGGTCATGAGGTAGCCATGTGGCCCTCCCCAAAAACCAAACAAGTTGCCTTCCAGTCAATTCTAACTCACGGTGACCCCATGTGTAACAGAATAGAACTATGCTCCATAGGATTTTCAAGGCTGTGAACTTTCAGAAGCACATCGCCAGGCCTTTCTTCCAAGGCACCTCTGGACTGCCAACCTTTGAACTGCCAACCTTTGAGTTAGTAGTGTGGCCATGTGGCCTAGGATAAGCAGACTCTGCAGCTTCCTGTGTAGAATGAAGTGGTTGGAATCATGCTCTGAAGCCTTCCCAGCCCTGGTGCCCAAACAAGGACTTCCTCACTTATCCCCAGTGACCCCTTGCCTTGAATCTTATTTTGCGTATGTTTACTGGTATTCTCTCACATTATACGGTAAAGGAGATAGAAGGGAGACTAGACCCAGCCCCTCAGCTTCTCTGGGGAGCTTTTGATCCTGGAATTTTATTTAAATGGACTGGAAACCACTTAACCTCAGGGCAAAGACTAAAAATAGCTATTGGAGCTTAGTGCTTTAAAAAAAAAAATCTTTGAAAATGAGATGGGCCAGCTTTGCAGGGGGATAAAGGGATTATATCCAGGCCTGTGAATAAAGGAGACCCTACATCCTCTTTCCTCATTAAGCAGGGCTGGCAGGAAATTTAGAACCACTGGGGCTCAGTGAACAACAGGGAAAAAGTAGAGGCAACTGGTGCCAAGTTTCCTTACCCTTTAGAAGCCAAAGAGGTTAGCTAACGTTGAAAGTAGTTTTACTACATGAGAATACAAAGGGCAGGGAGGGAAATGCCCAGAAACTGAGCTGAGTTAGGTAAAGAGCTTCCAAAGAGTTTCTAGCAGTGAGCTTGTATCTTGTGGCACCTGGGTTTGTTCCTTAGCGTGGAGGCCATACTTGCGCAGTCTGGCATTACATCTTTTTTTTTTCTTGCTTATTTAATACCTTGCATTGGTAAAATGTACATGCACAGATGTAAGGCCCTGAGGTCTTTGGTCAGGAATTCTCATACCTATTTTGACACTAAAGAAACAGATATGGACATGCAAAAGGTAAAGTAGAAACGTAGGGTACAGGGCTTCCTTTGGACTTAAATAGTCTACCTGTATCCTCTTAAAAATGTGGGGCTTTTCTGGGAGGTGCAAATGGTTAACATACTCAACAGCTAACTGAAAGGTTGGCTGGTCAAAAAGAAGAAGACCTGGTGATCTACTTCTGAAAAACAGCCATTGAAAATCCTGTGGAGCACAGTTCTACTCTGACACACATGGGGCTGCCATGAGTCGAAGTCAACTCAACGGCAACTGGTTTTCTCTGATTACAGCTGCAGACAATGTCTGGGAGCACTTGTGTTCACTCCCGGGGAAGGCCAGAGTAAAGGTGAACAATCTAACCTGTCACTTTCTGAATAGGCCTAAGGTGGGAAGGAAATCCAGCTCAGCCGCATCCCAGCCTAGCACTACCTTTACCAGATCTTTCTCCAGTGTTCAATTCCACCCCTGGCATTCTAGGAAAATTTAAGATAGCCTGATTGTTTTTTAAGTATGTTCTCTTAGTATTCTGGGTCATCCTCTTAATTTTGTCATTGACATTCATTATTGTATCCAGAATACCTGTCAGAGGAAATAGGGAGGTGGGACCCTCTTGTAAGATTTGAAGAGGTACTTGCTTTGCTCTTGAGATTTTATTTTAAATTGTTATTGCATTAAAAATAGAAAAATTTGTAATTTTTCCAAGTCTCCTAGTTAGACTTTCCTAAGGCCCAAACCCCTCTGGCTGCAGTCTTAAGCTTGTGGACGAATTTACAAAACACCTGCCCAGGTCAAATGTGGCATTAATAGAAGCAGCTTACCACGTCGTCTTCCGTCCATGCAGCAATCTCAAAGGAAGGCAGCAGCTGCGTGGGAAATATGAATGAAACGAAAGAAAAGTAGTATTATGATTGTCTTTTTGGTTCATCCCTTTGCCTCACTCTTTTAGCTCTCAGCTGCTGCTCTGGCTTGGTTCCTCCTGCAGGTTAGGTTGAATCAAGAACAATTTTCCTGATCTTAAGAGGAACTCCTCAGTGCAGAGAAGGGTTGAGACCATAGAAGTCAGTAACAATTCATTGTATGCTGTCAACAGCTTCAGCAGGAACTGTGCACATCTTGGCATTTTCTTCTGTTAGTACATGGTACAGAGTAGGCACTCAATGAATAATTATTGCATAAGCCGTCAGCTTGAGAGCTAGTCAATTGATACGGCAAGCTATGACCAATCTGAACCTTTCCCCAACTTTCCCCAGGGGACTGGATCTGACAAAGGACCACATTGGGTTCTCAAACATGGCTTATGCAAACCACTTAGAGGAAATGGATTCCAACATCTCAAAGTGATGGGAGAGAAGATGCTTCACTAATTTTAAGGCAGACTTTCCACTGTGATTACCAAGAAAACTAAACCTGGTGCCATCAAATTGATTCTGACTCATATCGACCGTATAGGACAGAGTAGAACTGCCCCATAGGGTTTCCAAGGAGCGGCTGGTGGATTTGAACTGCCAACCTTTTGGTTAGCAGCTGAGCTCTTAACCACTTAGCCACCAGGGCTCCGTGACTCTACTGTGATTAGGAGTTATAAAATCCAGAAGGTGGCCTTCTTGCTTTCCTTGGACAATATTCTGTTCCTATAGTTGAGTGGCAGTATGAAGTATTTTTAGAGACACACAGAAATCTCTATGATGGTTTGCATTCTTCATCTCCCACTGTATTAGGCCTTTCTAAAGAGCTAGTAACAACTATTTTTTACTGAACCCCTACTATATACATGTGATATAAACTTACACAGATTCATTTCCTCATCAATTTGCAACCTTAACTCTGCAGGTATGTATTATTACCCTCATTTTATCCACGACGAAGTGGATGGAAAGGGAGACTTTATAACTTGCCTAGTCAACACCTAGAAAGTAGGAGAGTTGGAGTTAAAATCCAGGTTGGCCTGACTTCAAAGTCCATCCTTTTCCCAATATTGTATGTTGTCTCCAGCTGGGCTTCGGACTTGGGGAAGGAGGCAGAAAATTTTTATGAGTTTTTGGAAATTATTTTCATTGTATTTCTTTATCCATTCCTCTCCTTCTTAAAGTTAGACATAGTCCACCGTTCTCAGAATGCAATCAATCAGAAAGAGGAACTAAATGTCCATAACAAATCTACTCTTAGGAATTTATTACCACAAAAAAACGACGTGTTTTAAGACCTCAAACCTGCTATCCAAACAAAATTTACCTTTGTCTTCATTGTATGAGTGTACTAAATTTTAATGCAAATCATAGTTTTAGTTATCCTAACCAGTCTGAGAAATTGATCCACATGTGATCTACATTGATTATTTGGAGACTCATATGAAGAAAGTCTCAAGGAAAAAGATCCCAAAAATCACCAAGAGTGATTTTTATATCCCACTTGTGGGTTTTATATCCCACATCAGGGCCCTGGCAGCCAAGCCATATCTGACATTTGTCAGATACCAGAGGCTTCCTTGGAATTCTCAGCCGACTGAGGATTGGATGATTATTAGTGAAAATTCCAAAGCAACCACCCGGAAACTAGATGACTTACTATGCTTACCCTCACAGGGGTAATTTCCAAGTGTTTGGCTAAATATTTAACTTGCATTATATTTTAAAACCAAATGTTAGGACCCACGGAAGAAGAAGGCCATGTGAAATTGGAGCTGTCCTAAGGAACCCAGGTTGCAGAGCTGCTGTGAATAAAACAGACTTAAATACCTCCCCAGTTGAGAGCACAAGGGTGAATGAAGATATCTGCAGGGGATGTCAGCCTGCCTCATTTTCAGAGCCAAAGAGCTACTCACTTCAATATATGGCCCATAGCCATGGACTAAATAATAATGCTTATGTAATTTGAAAAAATCTGTGTCTTATGAGCTGAATTAGAGTTTGGTATAGCCACTATCTTATTTAATAATACTTTATTGTGTTTTTGGTGAAAGTTATAGCCATTATCTTAAACTTGCCAAAACGCTTGCAATGCTCATGAGATAACATTGGAAAGTGTTACTTAACCTCTGCTACAAATAATGCTTTTTGTGGGTGAATCAAAAAAAGTTGATTTTCATTATTTTTACTACTGATGTAAAAATCAGAGGGTGGGTGAGTTCATCCTTCTAATTGCAGGTATTTATTATTTTAAAAAAATTTTTATTTTGTTGTTGAGAATATACACAGCAAAACATACACCAGTTCAACTTTCTGTATGTACAATTTAGTGACATTGATTACATTCTTCAAGTTGTACAAGCATTCTCACCTCCTTCTCTTGAACTGTTTCTCCCTCATTAACATAAACTCACTCCCCACTAAGGTTCCCATCTAATCTTTCGAGTTGCTGTTGTCAATTTGATCCCGTACAGATAGTTTTTTAAAACAGCATAATGCTCAAGGCAGACATTCTTTACTAGTTAAGCTAAACTGTTGTTTGGTTTTAAGAAGACTTCAGGGGATATTTTTGGTTTAAGGTTTAAAGATCTCAGGGAAATAGTTTCAGGGATCATCCACCCTCCATGGCTCCAGGAAGTCTGAAGTCAACGAGAATTTGAAATTCTTTTCTGCATTCCCCACCTTTTGATCAGGATTTTCCTGAAGGTATTTATTTTGTACTCACATGCTCAAAACCCTGCACGGCCCCTGCCTTCAGGAAGCTTTTAATTTAATTGGGGTAAAACATATGAATTATACATGGAGAGTCCAAGGCCTTCTTCGTCTTGGTTTTCTCAGTGCCTAGCAGAGTGCCTGGCATACAACACCTGGTGTATATTTTTACTGAATGAATTGAAGGATACATTTACCAAAATGCTGAAATCTATGGTATAGAGTTTAAGGTCTGTGGGTATACTAGAGAAAAGAGTGACATATTCAGCGAGGGTTTCATAACATAAGAGAAGGGGAATGGAAGTCACAGTGGCTTGAGCTGAGCACTGCAAGGCAGGGAGAAGTGCAGTGATTCCAGGTGAAGAGAAGCAACAAGGCAAGAAGCTGGCACTGTTGCGGGGGGAGGGGAAGGATGGGCATGGCTTGCTCACCTAACTGGAGCACCTAACTGGAGCACTGGATGCAGTGCTGTGCATGTTGGAGGAAAAATGGGAACTGAGGCAGAGTCTGGAGGGCCAAGAAAAATAATTTTAAAAAAATCCATAGGTTAAAATAAATATGTGTACAGTTTCAGTGTTATAGAAAAGTTGTAAGGGCATAAAGTGTACACTTAGAGCTCTACTATTATATATATACACAAATATCTATACATATATATATGAGGTGTACACTTACAGCTCTGCTATTCTATATGTATACACACACACACACACACACACACACACACACACACACACAAGGCTACCCTCCTGTGCTCTGTCTTCCCCAAGGGTTGCCTCTTCCCTCTCCTGAAACACTTGATGCATGTAGGAACTGCCAAATACACTCACCTGCTTTAGTAACGAGGTAAGGCAAATGGCTTGAGGAATAGAATCTAAAGCTGAACTTGATCAAAGAAAACGCATGACAAATTTTATTTCTTCCCAGGGCAGCTGGGTACAGCTGCAGAGACACGTCATTCCCTTCTCCTATCATAGAAACAAATGTGAAACAAGGAACTTTTTTGATTAGCTCAAGAAACAACAGACTGAGTTGCAGAAATATTTCCTCGCATCAAGGCTGGCTTTTATAGGGAGTGGGGGGATGTGTAGTGTTTTGAGTTTTATACAATTCCCAAATGTTGTGCTAAACAAAATTGAGAAATAAGTATTTCTTGAATAGAATAACGGTTGTTAGTGAAATGACTAATCAAGATCAACATCTTTGGTTCTAATGTCAAAAGGAGAGGAGAGGAGAGAAGAGGGGTTCCCTTGCGCTCCGCGGATGGCTCATCAATATGATACCAAGGGAAAGGCTCGGGAGTCAGTTTGCTACTTGCTCCAGCAGGATTCTCTGCACGTTGCTCGCAAAGATGAGTGAGAGGAAGGCTGGAGTCCAGCACTGCTTCCAGACGGTTTGAATTTGGCAAGACGGGGGGATAAAAGCTAACGATCTCCAGGCACACAGTGGCTTACTCTTTCCTTTGTTTTCTGTACCTTGTTAACATATCACTGTATCTGCTGTTAGGGTAAATTCTAAACCTTTTTGTATTTCTTTGGGGATAGAAAAAAAAAAAAATCCTGGGATTGCCCCATCACTTTACAAATTCATTATTTACACTCCAACTGACTTCAGGAGAGAAAAGCTAACACTCATGTGCATGCGTGTGACAATGATCCCTTCAAAGAATGTTGGGAATCCAATCTAACAAAGATCTTATATACACAGCAACACATAACAAAGGGATTTACTGTCAAAACGTTTATTGCAAAATGGAGTCTTAGAACAATGGAAAGCAAAGAAAAGATCACATCAAAATGAAATGTATGACACCAACTTGGATTTCTGAATACATTGCGGACTTTGTGCTGGAATATCAAATTCCAACTATGTAGTCAATAACTCAGTAGTGTTACCACACAAGAGTAAAGTGTAATCTTCCATACAAACATTATACAAGATACTTGGCATAGGACTTGCTGAGAATAACATTGCAAAAGAATAACTGAGAAAAGGATTTTGTTAAAAATAATAAGGTGACAATGCCATCTATTCAAAGCTCACACTCAAAGAATGTAAGTATTTTCTATTTAGGATGAAATTTTTAATAGAGTGCAAAAGCAATATGTGCAGTGTATCATATCTGACATTAAAAGATATACTATTCTGCACACGATATAAAATAATATAGGTGCTTGAAACTCTAGTTTTGAAGTAAGCAGTCACATGCTAGAAAGCTCCTCAGAGGCGATGGAGTGCAAACCAAGTTGCAAACTGAGGAAACACGTCTAGTTCTCCAGATTTCCCTGGTAGACTCTCATTTGTCATCACAGAAATGCTGCATGTAGGCTATGCTACAATCAAAAGAATAGGAGTCTTCTCTCTGACAATGCTAAAAATCTAAACAAACAAATAACACTAGTCTTATTAAAAAGCAGCAAAAGGTGCCTGATTATAGGAAAATTACGTTCTATTATATATGTGGTATGGTGAGACTGCTGGTTTCAAAAGGCTGCACAAATCTAGTGTATCAAAAATCAAAAAATGTATCAATATTTAACTCAGAATAAATTTTAAAATTACCTTTCATAAAACTCTTACCACTCTCATGAGAACTCTGAAAAATAAAGTTATGTACATAGTAATGCTATGAGAAGTTATTCTAAGATCTCTCCTAAGCACCCCAAAATCCCTTGATTTTAATGAGGATCAAAATCCACAGCATGCTGAAAATCACTGGCTAAAAAATGGCTCTCAGCATTTCCAGAGCATCAGAAACAACTGTGCTACGTGCTTGCAACTTCTTCCTGTTAGTTATTTATGTAAAATATGAAAAATGTGATTTTGCTAAAAAAAAAAAATAAATAAAAACACTGTTAGGAAAAGGGTCCTTTTAAATTAACCTGGCTACTCTGCAGAACTGTAGCTCCCTTAATCAAGTTTTTCTTTTCTAATTTATTGTGGAATCAAGTGACAGGAGAGCGACCAAATGTGAATTTACCTGCTTCATAAAATTTCCACCAGCATTTTTAAAAGGATGATGTAAGATAAATGCCCCAAACATACAAAATTCAGATTATGTGGTAGTTATGATTCTGAAAATGCATCTTTTCACTTGGGTAATTCTGTTTAGGGGAGGGGGAAGAGGTTAGACGTGAAACTGTAATACTGCCAGGCTTAGCATGTTTCTCCATGGGGAAGGGACATTGCTACTGGCATTCTGGATGAATTCTTTATGGTGTGGGTGGTATGGGCCTGTTCCTGTCATGCAGGACATTACCACTGCTGACACTGGGTACTAAATGCCTCCTGTCACTGTGACAAACAAAAATATGCCCTCACCTCAGCAATCCCAAACACTGTTAGGTGACAACACTACCCTGGTTGAGAGCCACTAGTGAAGTGTCATCAAATATTATATGATCAACTTTATGAGAAAAAAAGATGAAAGAGTGGTTCCATTTTCAGTTGTGTGTCTCTGAGAATTACTAGCACAATTTAGGGTTTCCATGCTCTTTCTGAATCTTTAAATTTCTCACTGTTTTTTTAACTCTTCTTTTTATAAATGTACACTTTATTAAGTCAAGTGACTGAAAATATATCCAACACCAATAATTTGCCATTTCAAAAACTGATCTGAACAGCAGATCAGAAGCTGCACAATCAACATCATCATTAGAAACTGCAGATGACTAATAAATATTTCTTTTTAAAATTAATATGATTAATGGAATCTAATGTCTTCTAAAGGGGCCGTGGTGGCACAATGGTTAAGCGCTCAACCGCTAACTGAAAGGTTGGCAGTTTGAACCCACAGCGGCTCCACGGGAGAAAAAACCTGGTGATATCTTCTCCTGTGAAGATTACAAAAAAACCAAAAAACAAATCTGTTGTCATCAAGTCAAGTCCAACTCATAGCGACCCTACAGGGAAGAGCAGAACTGCCCCGTAAGCTTTCCAAGGAGTGGCTGGTGGATTTGAACTGACCTTTTCTTAGCAGCTGAGCTCTTAAACACTGTGCCACCAGCGCTCCTCCCCCATAAAGAACACAGCCTAGAAAACCCTGTAAGGCAGTTCTACTCGGTCACATAGGGTCACTATGAGTTGGAAATGACTCAATAGCACACAACGACATCTTCTAAATGCTCTCTACAGCATAAGAACATCCTAAAATGCTGATTATATGATTCCGATTTCAGGGATGTTTTAACATCATCAAACCACTAGAAGGACACTGATTTGAAACAGAAAGTAAAATAGGCCAATGCCATATGGTAATGATCTATAGTCAATTCTAGGTGGACAATAATTTCAAGCTTATCACTGAGGTCTTCAGTTCTGCTGTATCCTGAGTCCTTGCAGTTTCTTCATGGTCGAGTATTGAACTATGGTCATCTCTGGAATATTGGTGAGGAAAATGGCAGCAGTGGAGGGATTAAGGAAATATTACTGAATTAACAGTAACCTTAGGACTGGGTATAGAGTCCTATTACTTTTCACTTTTAGTTCTATTTGGTTGCTTTTATTAATGCATCGAAACTTTACACATAGCCAAAGAGATTTATATGTAAACTTAGAAAAATGGCAGCTTTACGTTCTAAATTTGTTACTAATTATTCTTCAATGTGAGACAAGGTTTACATTCTTACATAAAGTGCACAGATCTCAAAATTAGCTCAGAGAGAGTCTCTCACCTTCTTCAGCTTTGTGCAACTGTCCCCTTACCAGTGTGTCCTTTCCTGATGACACTTTAAACTTCTCCCATGTGCCTTATCCTCCTTCCCTGCTTGATTTTCCAGCATGCACTTATCAAATGTTAATATACTATGTGATGTATTTGTTTCGTTTATTGTGGAACTCCATTGCTAGCCTGTAAGCACCATGATTTTTGTCTGTTGTTTCCCAGCGCCTAGAACAGTACCTGGCATGTAGAAGGGGCTCAATAACATTATCTGCTGAATGAATCACTTTAATTTGCCTGGGAAGATGTGCAAGAGGCTTTTAAACTATCACGTTGCTCTGCCACAGTGCCCCAGAGCATGCTGGGAAGTCAAGAGTTCCAAACCATCCCTTCTGCTCCACTCCATGGTTTTCTGCTTGCATAGCCCTGCTTGAGTCGGCGAGTACTCAACTCAGCACGGGCAGGCGGCCTGTTTATGTGGGCGCCTGTCTGTCACCAGTACTCTATGTAGTGTGCATGTATCTATATCTATGCATGTGCAGACAAAGATGTTGTAGCTGAATGGGTATCTGGGGTACCTATCTGCAGAAATACAAAAACCCATTTTCTAGGGGAAAGGTTTACCTAGTCTTTCTGTGTTTAGTCTGTAAACTAAGGTGGCACAACCTGCAAATACCTCAGACCAAGCAAACCTGGCCAGGGCTCATAGTCATGAAAGAAAAACAGAATAAATCTGTTTGTATATGTATATTCTATGATTGTTCTCTTTACCTTCCTGGAAGCTATCTTCTTCTAATTTCATCTCATACTACTGAACAAATATGACTTGAAACTGATAGTTTAGTTTTCACTTATTTTTCAGTGTCTTTTCACTGGCACAGTTAGTAACAGCTAACATGAACTGACCACTTACTAGGAGCCTGGCACTGTGTTAAGTGCCTTACATGTTTTATCTCATTTAATTTTCACAACAGCCTCTTGAAGCAGGTGCTATTACCATTCCCATTTTAAAAGTGAGCAGACGGACACACAGAGGTTAAATAATTTGCAGTCGTGAGACTGCACAGCAAATAGAGCCAGGGTTTTATATCATGATCTGATCTCTCTCTGTCACTACACTATATATACACTGTTCCACGTCTCACACTCAGAACATTTTTATTAGTTATTTTTCTCCAAATAAAGCTGGCACAGGATATACTGATCATTTGGTGGTATTTTTCGGCTCTCTAAGGGGTTTAGAAGCATGTCACACTTCAAATTCCAAGATGCTTTTTATGGCCAAGTATACTTTGAAAGGATATTAGATGATATCTATGATGATATCCTTTCTTAAAATTTGCATAAAAAGAACCACCAAAGTACTTTTGGTTTAATAGTCTAATGAATGACATTGCTTTCTTACTTAGACTGGAAAAAGAAATCCTGTCTTTAACTATCCTTTCTCCTTTCTTTAGGTAGTTACAAATGTTTTGTCGTTTTCTGTAAATAGTGTTTTATAGTTGAAACATGCTTTGACAGTATGTGGTAACGTTCTGAGGATATCTCTGGTTTGCCAGGTTTTTAGAGCAGCACCTCCACCTGCTTCTCTAACACCAGCATCACTGAGTCAGGCTTTAAAGAAAAAGCCAGCTCTGGACAGCTGGATCTGATAAAGAAAGGAACCTTCCACCTGCACTTGTGCCTAAGTAAGGATAACTCATCTTTCCTGTTCCTTTTATATTATTTAATTTCCTCTTTAAAGAAGCTATATATATATATATATATATATATATATATTTAAAACCCTGATCATATGCCCCTCTTGAAAAAACAAACACACACATACATACACACCTCACTGAAAGTGCGGAGTGGGCCTGGAAATACCCCTCTAATCCCACTCCTTTCTCTTTGTACAAAGTATAAGCTATGCCTTAGATGACAGTGTGTTGCTAACAAGCTTCCAGGGCTAGCATTGGTATGAACACAAGCAACATCTGCTGCTGGTTTCAAATTAGAGTATTCCTCCTTCAAATGTTCCATTGAGATCGCTTCTCAGGTTTTACTTTGAGTAGCTGTGCTATTTAGTATTGAAAATCCTCAGCCTTAGGTATTTCTAAAGAAACATTTTGTTATAACCTTCTTTCATCTCAATTTTTTTGTTGTTAGATTTTGTAGTTACTATAAATCATTTCTGACACAGTGTATTGCTATAAGAAAAAAATGTAATATGTTACAGGAAAATTATCAAAGAAGAATTAAGGGTTAAGAGTATTTGTTCAAAATGTGAGTTTTCTTAATTAAATGAATAAAGGAAATAAAATAAAGTGAAATGCAAACTATAAAGTATTCATTTTTAAAAAAGACCGAAAAATGAACGCTATTAATTAAGAAAGACTATGTTGTATATAGAACCACAAATTTCTATAATCAGGCACCACCTTTGACTGATTAATTAAATATACCTTTTGACTTAAATTTTCCCCCACTTTTCTGTACGCAAAAATAAATCCAAGGTAAAATTCATAAAGAGAGTACTGTCATATAAATGCGATTGGCCTAAAAATGCAGTGCTTGGTTTTCTACCTCCTTATTGGTTTTTGTACAGACCAAGATAACAAGTTTCTTTTGTTTTTCCAAACATTTCTAATTTTATTACTTTGCTTTCTGCTTTCATTCACTATTATTATCCATGTCATTATCCTCCTCATCACCGTCATCATCATCACTTTCTGACAAGTCAAAGTCACTGAACCCCAGGGCCATGTTGACTTTCTTCCCCCTTCTCTTAGATGTGGTTTTGGAAGAATTCTGCTTGGATTTCATGTTTATCTGCATCCCAGAATGCAACACAGCTCCTGCTTTGTTCATTGAGAAGATATCCCCAAAGCCCATCAGCATCATGGCCTGCAGACTTTGGTTCATGCCATGTCCCTCCCCGTTACTTGCTGCTGTGATCTGACATGACATCTCTGCACTGTTTGACTCCTCTGTTTTAGATTCAAAGTAAGACTCCTCAGACATTCTTGCAGCAAGAGGCAAGACAAGCTATCAAAAGGGAAGAAAGGACAGAAGTAAAAAGAGATATTAGGACCAATTTAAATAAAGGAAATAGACACCACAAAATTAGTTGGTGCTACACAGAAGGTAAATGATTAGTGAAACAAACGAATGCAGGGGAATCATGTGAGAGTTTATTGAAAGGCAGATTGGTCTCCATAATTTATGAATGACAGAATATATCACAACCAAAGGTTTGCAAAGTGCCACAACAGGCCAAATTTCAAATGGAAAGCACGTTTCAAGTTTTAAGCCCTCATTTTGCTTAAAACAAAAGATTACAGGATTTCTCTCAATTTTTCCCAATATCACTTTCACAGAGAAGCCTTTATTTAATCATTATATTTTAAAAAGATATTTAGTAGAGAGTAAATCTCATGTTAAAAAAAAAAAAAATCAAGAAACCATGAACCAAAGAAGAAAAGCTTGGAAACCAAAACCAAACCCACTGCTGTTGAATCGATTCTGACTCATAGTGACTCTATAGGACAGAGTAGAACTGCCCCATAGGGTTTCCAAGGAGTGCTGGTGGATTCCAACTGCCGACCTTTTGGTTAGCAGTCGTGGCTCTTAACCACTTCGCCACCAGGGCTCCGAAAAGCTTAGAGGAAGTGCAAAAAACAGCTCAGTAGTCAATACGGTTCTAGAGATATTTGGGTCACTAACTACGTTTTTAGCTAGATTAGTATTCTGACTATAAACTAAAAATGAGCCTAGATTTCACTTGCTTCCATTTACTACTTACTTCAGCCAGATCAGATATAATACTATTTATTCCACTTATGAAATAATTCACTTGTGGACAAATTCTACCATTTATGAAATAATTTATTTGTGAACAAATTCTAGATATATTCTGTCTCCAATATTTAAATCAAAAACAAGAAGGGAAACACATGCGGAAAGTGGTAGGAAAGGAAATAAGTATTAATCTAGATCGTCACCTTTCGATCTATTCTCTACTTAAACATGTCCATCTTTTAAAACAACTTTTTCTCTAGGAATTCTCCTTCTCACAGCAGTTACAATTTTTTTCTACGTTATGTAATTACTTTTAACAGTTAACCTACTCCCATAAATGCTGGCCATTAGGGGTAAAACTGCTAGGATCTAAAAAATATTACTGCTCTTCTTTTGAGAAATAAGCAAACTAAGGGTTATATTTTTGATGTTCTTTTAAAATATGAGTAAATTTATAATTAACAATGTAAAAGTAATATCACTCTGGTATAATCTTTATACTTTGGGTGTAAAGATACTATTTAGGACCAATTTTCTAATCTTCAAATTAAAGTTGGAGCTGGGTTTTTTAAGAAAAATAGCTCATTCTATAGGAAAAGACTTCTGGAGTTGTTAGTTTAACAAGGAAACTTCATGTAATTCAGTTAAAAAGTACCAGTTATATGGAAAAAAAACTGCTTTAGATCCTTTAACTTTGGAAACAGGGTATTATTTCCCTTGAAGTCAAACTTCCCAGATTTTCCAAGTTGTCTTCAATTGTTAGATACTCTTGGAAACTCTTTGCTGCTTATTTATTTTATTATTTTATAGGTCCTTCCTCACGTTAGACTCTAAAGATTTCAACAAATGTCTCTCAAAAAAACATTTATTCTTGTAACAGTGTAAATAAAAATTTATACCAAGCTACAATCATTATTAAAAAATAAACATTGTCCATATTTATGCATGGAGAAATCATCTTCCCAAAATATCTTTAACTAATGCTTCAGTTTCACCAAAGAAAATCAGTGTCATTGAAATTAAATTCCCTCTAATTTACCATTTCCTAACAATTGTTCACACTGTCCAATAAGGAGCCCCGGGTCAATTCAATAATACAACTTTTTTATGAAGTAACATAAATGTTAAAATTTTATAATTAAGATGAGATTACACAGAGAAAACCTAAACCTCTAGCCACTTCCTTTTTAAAAGGTTTATCTTTCTCTCAGAAACCTCATTTAAAGTCTGCCAGAAACTGATGTGAAGATAAAAGAAAACAGCTACTTATAAAATACCTGAGCATAAACTTACTTTCCTTCAGAAATACCAGCAGAAGAGACATTAAAAGCAAGTTCTATAAAGAAAGAAAACTTAGCACTCATAAGTGAAAAAAAGGAAGAAAATCTCATTGAGATCGTGCTTCATGCTGTCCATTGTTAGATGGTAGCCCTCAGAGCAGTTTCTTTACAGAAAGTTTTCTGGAGTTAAAAGCAAGCATACCACCTACTGAGCACTCATGGTGTTTTATTATTTATTACACAACTACATTACTAACAGCAATAATATGCAAGGCAGCCCATAATTTCTTAGCAAAACTGCTGCCAATAAACCAAAGAAAATTTCTAAAGCATAGCCTAATAGGTAGTTAAAAGTTTTTTCTTACCATACTACATTTAGAAAGAGTCAAGCCATGCAGTGCTTTAGAGCTTAAGATTTCAATACACTTAAACAAACAAAATCTCTGAGACTTCAGAAGATGTGATATAGGGGCAAGGCCATGTTCTTGCTCCTGCCCCCGATCAGCTCTGGGAGAAACTGCTCTTTTACCCCTAAGGTAATGCTTTCTGAGCCTGCTTGTTGACCTGTAGACCAATTCAGCCAGAACAGGAAACTTCCCTGAACTTCTTTCTTGAGTGCCTAGTTAAGTTCATGCAACTTATAAAATGTGGTACCTTTTTAATGTCTCATGATAGTATAATTCAGTTCTTATTTGGGGACTGCCTGGATAACTAGTCATTTTTGAAAAGTTAAATCTGATAATAAACATTAAGCTTCACTGTATTTTCCTTTTTTGGATATCAGGTTGGTTCTCCACACAAGTTGAAAAAGGAGGCAGAGAGATTTTATTTTTTATATATTGAAAAATACATTATAAATGAGCATTGGTTGATTAACGGAGATTAAGACTTTCAAAGACAGGAAAGCTTTTTGGAAGATCATACAATGAAGGACATTTAAGTATTTTTTTTTTTTGGTATAATAGCCATAGCACCTATCAAAAATGAATTAAAAAATATGTAACAAAGTTTACTTCTAATCTTATTATTATTTGTGACTTTAAAGTGGGCAAATATTGCCCATTAAACAACCCTGGGAAAAATAATTACAAATGTATACTTAATTCCCTCAAAATGCTAAATCATTTTAAATAGGGAAGAATGCTGAAATTTGATTAAAACCCAAAAAACCAAATCCACTGCCATGGAGTCAATTCCAATCCATAGCAACCCTATAGGACAGAGCAGAACTGCCCCACAGAGTTTCCAAGGAGCAGCTAGTGGATTCAAACTGCCAACCTTTTGGTTGGCAGCCTGAACTCTTAACCACTGCACCACTGGGGCTCCATTTGATTAGGCTTAAATATAATCAAGTCAGTATGTATGCTCAAGGTTAGTGTACAAATAGTGAAATCCTTAAAAAGATTTTTTATACTCCTTTAAATATAAGATTTAGAGTAAAACCCAGATACTTCTAGTTGTAGTAAATACTGAAAGTTTGTCCAGAGAGAAGTCTTTTCCAATCTCTTTCTGCCCATGATTATAACACTAAATTGGGTAAGGAATATTAATGCTTGTCATTGATACATTGTGAGGTTAGTTCTATTTTAGAAGGAAAACTTGGCTAAGTCCTGACATATCAAAGACTTTCTTAGACAGCTAGTTGCCATGGCACTACATTCATTAATACTGAGGGACTATAAAGAGTTAATCGGCATTAGGCACATGTTCTAGGGATCTCACAGATGGTATGAAAATACATCGGTTTTGTTTTTGTAATTCTAATATACAAACACACTGACAGAGTAACAGTTCTTAAGGAAAAAGCCAGAAATAGAACACACTTTTCTTCTGGATTTCTGGCATTTTCTTAATTGAAATCAGACATGAACACTACTGGAGTATAAATGTGGGCTCTTTACTACACAGGCGTAAGGCAGGGAATGAGGAGGTGAGAGTGGGAAGGAGGGAGGGAGAAGCGATGCCATGCTGCCATGCTCAGCCACGTCTTCTAAGTGCACTGAGAGAGATGGAGGGAACGGAGAAGTTCACCTAGTAGCTAATACTTACCGGGGTGCTGGACTGCTCTGTCAGTTTTTGCTCCCACATTGTTAAACGTCTTTCTCGTTCTTTAAGCTCCTGCTCTTTAAAGCTGAGATCACGCTCTAGTTTCTTCAGCCTCTCAAGAGTAGCCTCAATTTCGCACCTGCACAGGGATAACTGGTTTAAGTCTCAACTTTGCTCAAGAGAACTTTAACCAGAGAAGAAAAAAATCTTTTATATCCTTAAAAACCAACAGGTAGTTTCTAATTTAGAATAATATATTCAAAATACTTCAACAAAGCACTGAAGGGCCACTGGGGTGTGACAAATCTACAGAGCTGGTGTCCTGGTTTAGCTACTTAATAAACATTTAACATTCATCTAGTTCTTTACAGTTTACAAAGCACTATTATATGTTACTTTATTCCCATAACAGTCCTAAGAAACAGGTACTAATCTCATATTATAAATGAGAAAATGATACTCAGGTTAGATAATTAATATCACACTGTTAGTAAGTGGTTGAGATGGGACTTCAGCTCATTTACTCGCTGAGTTATGTGAGCAATCAGTAGATGAAACTGATTCAGTTTTCTTAGTTGTAAGAGGTGGTGGTTAACCATCAAAGACCGCCCTGACAGGGAACACAACAGAGAGTAGTCCCTGATGGAGCAGGAGAAAGGTGGGGTGCAGAACCAAATTCTAGTAAAAAGACCAGACTTAATGGTCTGACCGAGACTGGAGGAACCCCGGAAAGCACGGCCCCCGGACTCTCTGTCAGCCCAGAACTAAAACAATTTCCGAGGCCAACTCTTCAGACAAAGATTGGACTGGACTGTGGGACATAAAATGATACTCGTAAAGAGTGTGCCTCTTACCTCAAGTAGATACATGAGACTAAATGGGCAGCTCCTGTCCGGAGGTGAGACAAGAAGGCAGACAGGGTTAGGAGCTGGTTGAATGGACATGGGAAATCGGGGGTGGAAAGGAGGAGTGTGCTGTCACAGTATAGGGAGAGCAATTAGGGTCGCATAACAATGTGTGTATACATTTTTGTGTAAGAGACTAACTTGAAATGTAACCTTTCACTTAAACTACAATAATAAACAACAACAAAAAAGAAGTGGTGGTTATACTATGAGGGCTTCTCAACTTGCCTGATACTAAAAATTACCTGGGGAGCTTGTTTAAAAAACAACAACAAAAACCAGATTCCTAGACCCTTAGGTAGAGTTCATGATTTAGTAGGGCTGGGTGGAGCCTAGGAATTTCCATTATTTTTACAGTCAGGCTAGTATGGGAAACCCTGGGCCATGCGAACTCTAAGGTTCTTTTGAGCTCTAATAATCTTTAAAGAAAGTTTCTTCCTTAGCCTCTAAAGGCCAACCAACCTCACCACTTGGGATAATATGCATAGTTACAGAAGCTTGTCCCTTACAGAAATTGAAACTGGCAAAATGGTTCAGCACAAACTTTTTTTCTCCTTCAGGGCTGTCACAAAGTTTAAGTTGAAATTTATGCTTTGAGAACTGGAAGTTCTTTCCCTTGAGATTTTGGAGAACCTGTGAGTAGAGCAACAATAATGAGAAAGAGACAGAGAGTAAGAGAGCACGTGAGGGCGGGAAGGGAGGAGAGGGGAGGCCTGGAGAAGGCACACAGAGAGAAGGATGCAGAAGAAGAAGAAAGAAAATGGCAACAGCTGACTATTGTAGGTTAGCTGCTCCTGGTACCAAGGAGACACACCAGCACTGTAGACTTACAATCCTAGTTGAGGCTTTGACTACGGAAGGTAGGAGCCCCCAGATCTAAGTTAACGAGTGTATGTAACCAAACACTGCCTTTTAATTTCTAGGGAAAGTTGAATAAGTGCCCAGCTTAGTCCAATGTCTTTGCAGATGGGAACTAAAGGAATGAAACAAAAAGGTTCTGAGTATTAACTGGCAAAATCCAATCTGGGGAATTGGAGGTATTGAGGTGTGCGTGGCTTTGGGCCCAACAATTTACTCCCCTGGTTGTCTGAAAAGTGCCTCAAAACAAGTGAGGCAGCAATTAAGTATAAAAAGTATCTGCTATTGTTGTTGTTACGTACCTCAAGTTGGTTCCGACTCATAGTAACCCCAGTAAATGGAATGAAACATTGCCCAGTCCTGTGCCACCCTCATAATGGTTATGCTTATGCTTGAGCCCACTGCTGCAGCCACTGTGTAAATCTATCTTGTTGAGATTCTTCCTCTTTTTCACTGACCCTCTACCAGGCAGGATGTCTTTCTCCAGGGACTGGTCCTTCCTGATAACATGTCCAAAGTACATGAGATGAAGTCTTGCCATCCTCACTTCCAAGGAGCACTTCTGATGTACTTCTTCCAAGACAGATCTGTTCGTTCTTCTGGCAGTCCACAGTATATTCAATATTCTTCACCAACACCATAACTCAAAGGCATCAATTCTTCTTTGGTCTTCCTTATTCACTGTCCAGCTTTCACATGCATATGAGGCAACTGAAAATACCATGGCTTGGGTCAGGGGCACCTTAATCCTCAAAGTGACATCTTTGCTTTTTAACATTTTAAAGAGGTCTTTTGTAGCAGATTTGCCCATTGCAATGCATTATTTGATTTCTTGACTGCTGCTTCCATGGGCACTGATTGTGGATCCAAGTAAAATGAAATGCTTGACAACTTCAATCTTTTCTCCATTTATCATGACGTTGCTTATTGGTTCAGTTGTGACGACTTTTGTTTTCTTTATGCCGAGATGTAATCCATACTGAAGGCTGCGGTCTTTATGTTCATCAGTAAGTGCTTCAAGTCCTCTTCACTTTCAGCAAGCAAGGTTGTGTCATCTGCATATCACAGGTTGTTAATGAATCTTCTTCCAATCCTAATGCCTAGTTCTTCTTCATATAGTCCAGCTTCTCGGATTATTGGCTTAGCATACAGACTGAATAAGTATAGTGAAAGGATACAGCCCTGATGCACACTTTTCCTGACTTTAAACCATGCAGTATATCCTTGTTCTGTTCAAACAATTGCCTCTTGGTCTATGTACAGGTTCCACACGAGCACAATGAAGTGTTCTGGAATTCCCGTTCTTCACAATGTTATCCATAATTTGTTATTATCCACACAGTCGAGTGCCTTTGCATAGTCAATAAAACACAAGTAAACTTCTTTCTGGTATTCTCTGCTTTCATCCAGGATCCATCTCACATCAGCAATAATATCCCTTCTTTCATGTTCTCTTCTGACTCCAGCTTGAATTTCTGGCAGTTCCCTGTCGATGTACTGCTGCAACTGCTTTTGAATGATTTTCAGCATAATTTTACTTAAGTGTGATATTAATGATATTGTGCGATAATTTTTGCATTCTACTGGGTCACCTTTCTTTGGAATGAACACAAATATGGATCTCTTCCAGTCAGTTGGCCAGGCAACTGTCCTCCAAACTTCTTGACATAGATGAGCGAGCACTTTTAGTGCTGAATCCGTTCGTTGAAATATCTCAACTGGTATTCCGCCAACTCCTGGAGTCTTGCTTTTCGCCAATGCCTTCAGTGCAGCTTAGACTTCTTCCTTCAGTACCACTGGTTCCTGATCATATGCTACTTCCTGAAATGGCTGAAGGTCGACCAATTCTTTTTGGTACAGTGACTCTGTGTTTCCTTCCATCTTCTTTTGATGCTTCCTGCTTCATTCAATATTTTCCTGGTAGAATCCTTCGATATTGCCACTGGAGGCTTAAATTTTTTTTTTTTTTTTTCAGTTCTTTCAGCTTGAGAAATGCTGAGCGTGTTCTTCTCTTTTGGTTTTCTAACTCCAAGTCTTTGCACATTATAATACCTTACTTTGTCTTCTCAAGCTGCCCTCTGAAATTTTCTGTTCAGCTCCTTTACTTCCTCAATTCTTCCATTCGCTTTAGCTACTCCACATTCAAGAGCAAGTTTCAGAGTCTCTTCTGACATCCATTTTGGTCTCTTATTTCTTTCCTGTGTTTTTAATGACCTCTTGCTTTCTTCGTGTATGATATCCTTGATGTCATTCCACAACTCGTCTGGTCTTTGGTCATCAGTGTTCACTGTGTCAAATTTATTCTTGAGATGGTCTCTAAGTTCAGGTGGGATATATTCATGGTCATACTCTGGCTCTCGTGGACTTGTTCTGATTTTCTTCAACTTCAGCTTGAACTTGCATACGAGCAATTGATGGTCTGTTCTGCAGTCAGCCCTGGCCTTGTTCTGACTGATGATACTGAACTTTTCCATTGTCTCTTTCCACAAATGTAGTCGATTTCAGTCCTCTGTATTCTATCTGGTGAGATCCACGTGTATAGCTGCTGTTTATGTTGTTGAAAAAAGGTATTTGCAATGAAGAAGTTGTTCATCTTGCAAAATTCTATCATGTGATATCCTGCATTGTTTCTATCACCAAGGCCATATTTTCCAATTACCAATGCTTCTTTGTTTCCAACTTTCGCATTCCAATCATCAATAATTATCAAGGCACCTTGACTGCATGTATGATCAATTTCAAACTTCAGAAGTTGGTAAAAATCTTCAATGTCTTCATCTTTGGCCTTAGTGGTTGGTGTGTAGATATGAATAATAGTCATATTAACTGGTCTTCCATGTAGGTTTATGGATATTATCCTATCACTGACAGTATTGTACTTCAGGACAGATCTTAAAATGTTCTTTTTAACGATGAACGTGATGCCATTCCTCTTCAATTTGTCATTCCCGCTATATCAGACCATATGATTGGCCAATACCAGTCCATTTCAGCTCATAATGCCTAGGATTTCGATCTTCAAGTGTTCCATTTCATTTTTGATGATTTCCATTTTTTTGGAGATTTGTACTTCGTACATTCCACCTTCCGATTATTAACGGATGTTTGCAGGTGTTTCTTCTCATTTTGAGTTGTGCCATATCAGCAAATGAAGGTCCCAAAAGCTTGACTCCATCCATGTCACTAAGGTTGACTCTACTTTGAGGAGGCAGCTCTTTCCCACTCATATTTTGAGTATCTTCCAACCTGAGGAGCTCATCTTCTGGCACTATATCAGACAATGTTCTGCTGCTATTCATAAAGTTTTCACTAGCTAAGTTTTTCAGAAGTAGACCGCTAGGTCCTTCTTCCTAGTCTTAGCCTGGAAGCTCAGCTGAAACCTGTCCACCCTGGGTGACCCTGCTGGTATTTGAAATACTGGTGGCACAGCTGCTAGCATCACAGCAACATGTAAGCCACCACAGTAAGACAAACTGACTGCTATGCCACCTCAAATACCAATATTCTGTTCCCTTTATTGGTGTTATTCGGGAATTATACAACGATATAAGTAAAGTCTCACTACAATTCTAAAAGAAAGGCGCTAGATAAGAAACCTTTCAGAATTATGGCTGTATCATATTTCTGACAAAAAATATCATGCCCATTCACAAATAAGTTTGTTTTTATTTTTAAAAGGAACAATGAGGGGAAAAAACCAGTGTGGAAAACTCTAGGTTAAACTTTTGCTGACGGAAAAAAAAAAAAAAAAAAGAAGCATGAGCCATCTCCACTGAAAGACAGTCAGAGGGAGACAAAAGGAGGCAGCAGAGCTGGGCACACTCAGTGGCGAGATGGCGGCAGCCTGGACTGCTTGTCTGTAAAGTGCTTCTGCCAAGTCCCCAACTCTTCTGCCAGCAGGACTGATCTCACTGATGTTCTTTTTGATCCGGGTAAATGGCCAACAAATTCTATTTCACTTGTAATTTAAGCCAAGGATGCATCTCAAGTTCCAGCTCTAGGAGCCCACTGTGATTTTGAGCCCTTCTGGGAAATAGATCAACATTAAGTAAGCTGAAAGCTGTGGCACAGAGAAAAACAAACATGGGAAGAGTAAATATTCTTCCTCAGTCCATCCCCTCAGGCCTAACTTCCTAGCTCCCTCCCTTCAACGCCCCAGGATCTGACAGCAGTGCTGGAGGTTATACCTTAAGAGCCGTAACCAAAACCCGGTGAACAGCATCAAGACAGCCGCTGCCCTTGCTGTTCACTTTATTTTGGTTGTGTATTGTTTTGCATCAGATGCATTTGTTGATGCATTTATATAGCTTCCTGTTATAGAAATATAGATTTTAAAGTATTTGGGTGATGAAAATAATGGTTTTTTTCTTAAGCTAAATCCAGCCAAGTTCGAATTCAACTAGTATCAATTTTCCATATGCCAAAAACAGGCAATGAACTGTAATTATCTTTTTCTATTAGGAACAAACTTACTGTGAAATAAAAGGTCTATTTGTAAAAAAAAAAAAAAAAATACATAATCACATGATAAATATATGTGTATTAAATTTCATATTACATATTAAATTACATGATTTGTGCTAACATCCAAATTGCAAGGGTCAGAGTTTTTTTGATCTCTGTTTGTTGTTTTTAAGAATGCATGTCATGGTGAGGATACTTTGATCACCAAGGAAGAACACAATCAACAAAATGTTTTGCCAAGAGACACAGACCCGAACTTTCCATCACTACACCACACAGCTCACTTAGTGCAGATTACCACATAGGTAATGAAAACTGAAAGCATGGATGAAACACGGATAAAAGCAAGATGGTACATTTTCTGTTTATAACGCTCATTGCCATTAATGCTAACACGTCAATAAGAGAAACAGGCTGAGGGTCTGAATGACAAGGTAATGTCTGACATACTAGATTTCTTTCCTATCGTTTAAGAGGTCAAAGGAAAAAAATCTAGTTTATGTGATTTTTTAGTAAACTAGTTTTTAAAAGAATTCTCAGAATCATCTTTCATTAATTTTCTAAAACTAGATGTTCTGCCTTGTAAAGGAAACTCTACCAGAAAACAATCATTTGCCAGAAATACCAGATCAGGACTGGAATCAGACTTCATCGTGATTCTAGTTTACTAAAATACACTTTGGATCTTAGTCACATGGTTTCAGACACCAGACAAAAGCTGGAGAAAGAAAAGAGTCATTTGAATGTGCTGTCCTTTGTAACTTGAATAGATACAAACACATATTTGAAATATCCAGATAACCTGACAAAACACTTACTGCTTTTCGGCACTTGGCAAATTAATAGAAAGAATCTTTTTTGCCTTAATCAAATCATACAATGATCATGCCTTGTAATATTTCTCTTAGATAAAAAGGGATCTAGTCAAGTGAATACTGCTAATGAGTAGATGGCATGACACTGGCCACTAGGCGACTGTTTGCCCTTTACTAAAATGTATCAATGCATTCTATTTTTTTTTCCCATTTTCTACTACCCATCTTAATCCCTTCTTTTCTTCTTGAAACATTTTTTTTCTTCTTCTTGAAACATTTAAAAATTATCCAACTAATCCAGGTTTAAAGTAGAAAAAATACAAAATAAAGACATACAAATATAAAACACTGACCTTTTGATACTTTTCTCTAGGTACACATATGTATACATGGAGGTATATATTTCTTTGAAGAAAATGGAATTGTTCTAGACATACTGGATTGTAGCCTGTATTTTTAAGTTGTTTATCATCAATAGCAATTCTTCTAATAAACACAGATGTGTACCATCATTAACAGCTCTGTATTATTCCATACATAAGAATATCAGAATTTTTAAAAACCATTCCTTTTACTGCACTTTTTGTCATTTCCAGTTTTATAATTTTAATCACTACTGTAATGAACAAGCATCCATACATTCTTAAAAACATTCCCATTTATTTTCTTAGGAATAAAATGCTAGGGGTAGAACTTCTGGAACAGAGAATATGAACATTTTTAGGGCATCTGATCTATACTGCTAAATAGCCTTCAGAAAGGTAGTATGTTCCCACCAGCAATGTATGAGAAAGCCTGTAACAATGGATATTTGCGTAACGTAAAATAAAGCAATTATGTTCCCATGTATTTATTTGATTGCTAAATGAGGTTGAATATTTTTTCATATGTTTACTGGCCATTTGATTTCTTCTTTTGTGAAATGCCTTTTCATGTCCTTTAATAGGATTTTTTAAATTAAAATGTTATTTAAAAAAAAAATATTGTATTTTCAGTGAAAATTTACACAGCAATAAAATGTTAAAGACAGTAATCCTTTGTCTATCACAGTGGTTTTCAAGTGTGGTCTGGGGACCCATGAGACCTTTTCAAAGGATCTGCGAGGGTAAATTTGTTTTCAAAAGAACACTAAGACATTATTTGCTTTTTCTACTCTCATCTTACAAGTGTACGGTGGAGTTTTCCAGAGGCTTCTCGACATGTGATACTGCAACAGGCTGAATGCAGAAGCAGGATTTATTATTGTTTTGTAAGGGAATCAATTAATAAATATATAAACATTTTCTTAGCTTTAATTTCTAATACGGCAAACACTGATAGATATAACCCATTAAAACAAGTGCTCTTTGGGGTCCTCAATAAATTTTAAGACTGTAATGGACTCCTGAGACCAAAAAGTTTGAGATCTGCTGAGCCATCATATTGGGGGTGGGGGGTGGGGTGGGAGTTGCAACAGTATGTCATTTGTCTTGGAAATGTATTTTTGATGGGTAGTCCTTTTGACCATACAGAAGCTTTAAATTTTCATATAGCAAACTTTCCAACTTATCCCCTGTGCTCTTCTGGTTTTGTTGATGTACTTCAAAAGACTCCTTATCTCAAGGGTATTAACAGTAGTATTAAAATCCTACCAATCCTTTGGATAACAGATCAAATAGCATTTCTTCAGGGAATTATTTTATTATATCCTCAGACTACAGGTTTCATGGTTATATGCTCTAAGGCATCCAGTACTTCTCCGTCATAATATTTACCAAAATAGTAATTAAATAATTACTTGTATATTTATATACAAGTATATTTATATACAATTTGGACCTCTAGCTTACTAGACTGTGAGAGAATAAACTTCTGTTTGTTGATGCTATCCATTTGTCGTATTTCTGTTATAGCAGCACTAGATAACAAAGACAGCTGGTTTGAGGATGAGGGAGTGACAGGCAGGGAGGTGGGAGGTGAAATCTAAGGGGTGCTCAGGCATGAATCAGGTCAGGCCTGTTGGTACAACATAAGGACTCTGGTCTTCATTCTGAGTGAGATGGGAGCCACTGGGGGATTTTGAGCTGAGAACAGACCAGTTAAACCAGTTGCTGTTGCGTCAACTCTGACTCATGGTGACCCCATATGTGTCAGAGTAGACTTGTACTCCATAGGGTTTTCAATCACTGATTTTTTGGAAGTAGATCACCAGGCCTTTCTTCTGAGGCACTTCTGGGTAGCTCAGGTAGTTTATATCAGACACTCCTGCTGGAGAGCTCTGTGTGTGTTGGGTCTGTTCTGCTCATCACTACAGCCCAACACCCAGTATGGTGCCTTTCACCAGCAGAGGTTCAGAGAATATCTGAATGAATGAATGTAAGGAGTACATTTATCATAGCAAACTAATTAACTTACATATTTATATTCTCTTGTATAATATCATAATATCTTTTTATAGGATTACCACCAGGTATTTTCTTCTTCCCCAAATATTTAGTGAGAACTTCTGTGTTCAAGGTACATTCTAGAAGCTGTGGGTACAGACATGAACAAGGTAGACTGTCTGTTCACCGAGACAGAGATTAAACAACCCACTACAGAATTACTTACTAATTCCAATAGCTGTACAGGCCACGGGGAGATGCTCTCAGAGCACACGGTGTGGGACCTGATCTGGCCTGGGTCAGGAAACACTGTTCTCTGAATGACGATACAATCTAAGGTGGGGTGTGGGCAGATGTCAGGGGTAGTGTGCAGCTGAAACAGGATGAGTTTTAAACACAGGAAACTGAATCTGCAAAGACCTTGAATGTGGAAAAAACATGCATCTGTTGAAGGAGTGAAAGAAAGCCAGAAATTAAGGAGCAGAGTGATGCTTCTGAGGGGGGCTGGTGACGTCCGAGTACAAAGGGTCTCAGGAGTTTTGTTAAGTATTTTCGTCTTTGCCTTAAGAGTAAGGGGAACTCATACATGGTCTTCAAAGAGGAATAATTTGATCTGACCTGCTCTGATCCCTTCCTGTATAAAACAAGTATTTCTTACATGTTTTGTTTTAAATCTTTCAGCCCAGAAAAAAGTCCCTCATTGCTAGATTCAAACTTGTAGTCTCACTTTTGTATCCCTAAATAAAAATTCTTTTAACTCACTGGTCCTAGATAGATATATCAAAAGAATGAGAGTAAATAAGGTTATTGTAAAACACCAAACAGAAAGTCCAAAGAAATATCTAATAATAGAAGTAAACAACTCTAATTTTCAAAGTACATGCAGTACTCATTGGGAATCAGCAGATGGCGCAAGGTGTCACGTTACTGCCATGGCCATCAGGAACAGAGATGAAGTTACTTAAAATCTCTGCTGAGTCAGGGGAGGAATAATGTCAGCTTCCAAACACGTTGTTTATATTTATGCACCATGTGACCTGGCTCAATCACTCTACCCTGGGCTTGCTTTTTCCATGCACACAATTCCTTTATTATTAAGTTTGTTTTACACTTGAGAAAGTTTAACAGGATTTATAACATTAGATGTTTTCTTTTAAAAAGTATTTGTATACTCTCCCTACCTCCTCCATCCGCAGATACAGTACTCTGTAAATTTCAAGGCAGATGGTATTTTTCTGTCCCGCTGGACAGAAGCCAAAGCTTCTTAACACAGCGTATATTCAGAGAAATGTCTGGTAGCCATCTTTTGTTTCAGAAGATGCAACTGCAATGTTCTCTCAAATACTCAGACGTATGATAAGGCAACAAACATACAGGAACACTATTTTTTTGCTTACATATGAAATGGAAGACTTATTTGATGCCCAAAACAACAACAAATCAAATTTCTAAGCTTTTCTTAGAAATCCGGAGTGCCATCAAGCTGTGTGGTTCTCTCCGTACTGAAGCGACTCACGGTCCTTTAGAGCCGAAGGCTATAACTCCAGTCAGTACCATGGCTACCTACCTCCACTCTGCCTTGTTGTGCAGGAATGAGTTACACTGGTCAGGGAGGCTAGCATCATTTGACATGGACTCCAGAATTGAAATGATCTGTTTAAACGATGGCCGTTTCTGAGGAAGAGAAAATAAGTAATCACTTGTTGGGACTTGAGAAAGTGGATCCTTAAGAGAAAATGTAGATATCAAAATGCATAGTAATAAGCTTAACTCACTATAATAAAATAAAACATGATACAATGCTCTGATTTAGTTACTTTATAACTATCAATTAGATAACTCAGGTTTAGGGAACCGTATTCTTTACTTTCAATCAATTCCTAAGAACAGACTTAGATGTTTTTCTATCTCGTGACCCAAGGTTGGGATAATGAAGGCTATTCTCTCTAGGTAATTCTCTACCCAATTCTCTTTTGGGTACAACTAAAGACTCCTAAAAAGAAAACGTAACACCTTTAATAAAAATATATCTTTGTGATAAAGCAAGTACAGTTGGCCCTCGGTATCCCCAGGTTCTGCATCTGTGGATTCAACCAACCATGGACTGAAAATATTCAGGAAAAAAAAAGGTCCAAAAACCATAACTTGAATTTGCTGCTTGCCGAGCACTTCGCTGAATCCACACGAGTGAAGCGATGTGAAGTATACCCTGCTGTAGCCTCCCACCATTTCACGGATCCTCAGTCTCTCTCTAGCACTCCATGTTGGAGAACTGTTCACATCGACTCTTGTCATTATTCCCTAAACAATACAGTACTGTATAACAACAATTTACATAGCATTTACATTATATTAGGTATTATAAGTAACCTAGAGATGACTTAAAGTATACAGGAGGATGTGCATAGGTTATACGCAAATACTACGCCATTTTATATAAGGGACTTGAGCATCTGAGGATTTTGGTATCCAATCCCCTGCAGATACCTAGGGACAACTGTATACTAAAAAGCTAATGATAGTGTCTGGGTGGTGGGTATACCAGTGTTCACTATAAAATTCTTTAAATTTTCTGTATGTTTGAAAATTTTTATAATAAAATGTTGGGGGTGGGGGATCCATCCATCAGAACAAACAGAATTTCCCAAACCAGTCACTCAGAAAAAAAATCCCCCAATTTCAAAGTCATCATAAGTTCATTGTTTTTAGTGTTTATTCTACATTATAACTAGCTTTAGTGCTGAGAAACTGTAAGGTACTGTTCACTAGAAATTGAAAAAGCAGTGGTTAAATGTATTTCTCTAACTAGCAGTCTAACTACACTAGTCTATCTCTTGAGATTCCAGCCAAGGTTGAGACAAAAGGTTAAAACAAAAATGGAGAAAGATAATAAAAAGATGATGCACATTCTCTCTCCATCACACCTCATAATTATACCATTTCTGAACAAATTACAGTTGCAGCAATTAAACATGCATTTTAATTTGGGAGCACAAAAACAAGAAGGAACAATGCTGAGGTGGCATGCTCGCTCTTAGGCATTGAGTGCTTCCTACCTTGTTAAGAAAGGCAATTTTTCCATTTCTCAGCAATATAAAGCTGGGGTATTTATTCTGAGTTCTGCCATTTTTCTACTCGTCTAAGGGCATGCGTGTGTGTGTATGTGTTTTAACAAGAGGGCATAAGTTGCTAAATGTCATTAATGCATATTATGTCTTCTAATAGCAAAGAGAAAAATACCTTTAAAAACTTGAAGAATATTGTTTGTCTTCTTTTGACTTTGTTCCTATTTTAATTTTTCCCACCATATGTCAGGTTGCAAAAGGAAAAATCTTCTAATTGTTTGCACAGGAACTAATTATATCATCAATAATGGCTTTTCATTTTTAATGGAAAAGCAGCAGAAGAAACTAATGAACTTTTAAGGAATAGTATTTTCCCCTATGTTTAATCATTCCTGAAATAAGATGAAAGTTTTTTAACTGGATGCAAGCATCCCCAGAAAAATCTAAACTTTATCATTAGAATATGCTCTTAGATGGCAATTATCAAAGTGAACATTTAAAAAGAAACAACAATGTAGAATTTTGTGGTAATACTTAGTATGAGTATTCTGGTTACAGAATACAACATTTGTTCTAGGATCTCATGTAAATTCCTTTGAAAGGGTTTAGGTTCCTTTCAGTAGCATTACATAAGCTTTGTTTATTAAAAAAATTCGAAACTAGGACCATTTATTAAGTATATATTATCTATTTGTTATCTTCATTTTATAGATCAGGGAAATTAGTTTCAGAAATTCTGCACTGCTCAGATGCACACAAGAAGCAAGTTATATAACCACACTAAAATAAATTTCCTGAGAGGTACATCTTAGTTCTTTCAATTGATGTACAGAATAATTCATGCAGAAATTGGTGCATTTGACCCAGTGGTCATGTTCTTCAATTATAGCACACAGCTTTAACATCTTTTATTATGCAAGGGTAAGATATTATTTTTTATCAAATTCATGGTTTTAGCTATTATTTTTTCCTTATTTAGAAATGTCATTTTAGAACATGAATCAATATGCGTGCTTCCTTCTTTCTTCAACAGAATATTTTGACCACTTCCTGCAAATCACTGGAATGACCTCATGTTTACCTATTACTAGCACTCTCTTGTATACTTTTCTGCCTCTTCATTGCAAAAGAATACTTTTCTATAGATGGGCTGAATATTTTCATCAATGTATTAATACTCTAGAGTCTAAGGACTAAAAAAAAGAGAAATAAAATGTTTTAACCAACTATTGCTCTACAAGGATGGAGCCCTGGTGGTGCAGCGGTTAAGAGCTCAGCTGCTAACCAAAAGGTCGGCAGTTCAAATCCACCAGCTGCTCCTTGGAAACCCTATGGGGAAGTTCTATTCTGTCCTATAGGTCACTACAAGTCGGAATTGACTTGACGGCAACAGGCTTTGGTTTGGTATTGCTGTGCATATATGCACAGGTCTGGCACCAACTTCTGGATGAATTGTTACATACGTCTAGCGAGAGAACTAAGATGTCTCTCTTAGGAAATTTATCTTGGTGTGGTACTTCAGTCAGCAACATCAGAGCACCTACTTTACTAAACTTAGTAAGGTGCTATTGGGAAACACATATAAAAACTAGCTCTGTTTCCTCATAGAACTTGGAATCTATTTAGGAACAAAAGATATTTTAAAAAAATTAATGGTTTAAGGCAAGGCAGTAGCCCAGACTGTAAGAGCTATGATGGTTTAGGAAAAGGAGTACTAAGTATGGGCTGGGGTAAACAGAGTAACCAAGAAAGGCATAATTCTGAAGGGTTCAGGAGGGAAAAGAAAAAAAGGGAAGAGAGCATGTTTAGGGTAGGAAGGTATGTATAAAGTATGTCTAGAGGAGATCAGCATGTGAGAGAGAGAGAGAGCTGGAAATGTGGACTGTGGCCGAATATATAATTAAAGCTTACAGAGGGCATGTATTAGTTTTATTAGAATAAAATGTCATGGATTTAGGAAATAAAAACCAACCTTGAAATTTTTTTCAAGTTCATGTGGCTAGAACATAAGATTTCTTTGGTTCTAAAGAAGGGTCGCTATGAGTTGGAATCAACTTGATAGCAAAGGGTCAATGGGTCAGTTCTACATGTTCAAGACATAATACCCGAACCTCATGGTATCAACACCGGGCCTAATGTCTTTGTTGTGTGAGGTGCTTATACTATCATTAATTAATGAAGCTTAAATGTATATTCTTAGAATTTTAATTAATATAGTACAGAGTTTCCAATGAAAAAATTCAAAACCTGCTCTGCATACCGAAATATAATTACAATTATACAGGTCTAATTACATAAATCTAATTCAAAGCAAATCATTTTAGGTGAAATTTTTATTTAAACGTCAGATATAAAAAATCACCAAAATTACTGGTATATGCCACAATGGACATATAACTGGTAGAGCAGGGAAAGGGTAGTGCCATACCATTTTAACAGTATAAAAGTTGTAAAGGCAAGCTTGCAAATAGTCGCTTATAGTTTCTACTAGATTAGTCACAAAGTGCAGGCATTTCTTTTTATACCTGAAAATCCCTACATTCTGCAAAATTATACACTGAAAATATTAGGGTCTGAATGAGGCAGACAGAGAAGACCATTTAAAACCTACGCAACTTTGTCAAAGAGCATTATTAAAACAGTAACAACCCTAAATAAAAAAAATCAACACAGTTAAAAAACAGTTTAAATTCTTTAATAAAAAAGAATACTAAGTAAAACGGGGAAGACAGTTTGATGATCAGGAGTCAAAGCAAAGGTCGAGGCTGCTGGTTATAAGGGCAAAGGCAAAATGCACAAAATTGGGGAGAACCAGCAATAAACTCTTCCAAGACAAAGCACAGTCCAGGCCAAGCCAAAAAGGAGCATGTAGGGTGAACAGGCTTCACAGTATTATGTTCCTTGCTGCATTTGGCTGCATTATTATACTTTACATTCAGCTTGTCTTACTTGGTAGTGCAATGTGATTGGGAAAAACTATGTATCAATCAACATGAATTCTCTGTTATATTAACATAGTTTCCATATACACAAATTTTTTGAGTTATTCACACTACAGAAACGTTACAGAAGAAGAGACTACATGTTATAACCATTCATGCTTCTTGGGGTCAGGTTGGAACTGGGTTTAAATTAAGGAAGAAATTCCATTGTTAACTCATTCTTTCATGATCTCTATTTAAAAGGTTAGTTTTATTCCCTGTGTACTTCTATTTCTATGAAAAATTGGATAGATTTGCACTATAAAATTTTAGTCCATTTCTTGAGTGTAATTGCTTTCTTAATCGAATGTTGAATCTGTGAGTCTTTTTTACTTTTTGACTTTTATTATGGAAAGATTCAAACATACACAAAAATAAGAGAGGACAACATAACGAACCTCCATGTACTTATCACTCAGCTTCAAAAATGATCATGGCGATCCTGTTTAATCTATACCCTCATCCACTTCCCTCCACTTTATTTTGAAGCAAATCCAAGACTACCCTATCATTTCATCTGTAAATATTTCCATATGTATGTGAGTCTTTTAAAATGATCTTTGCAGGGAAAGGAAACGGTCCATTCATGCTCAAATGTGATAACCACATGAAAGCCTAAGCTTTGGAGTTTCTCCAACTCTATTCTGACAGCTTAAAAAAACATTACTGGAACTGAACAGGGAGTATATATCAGGATTCTCCAGAAGTGCTACATATGCCTAGTCTGTGGTTTGAAAGGCAATATAGTGTAGTGGTTAAGAGCAGGGACTCATGCCAGACTGCTTGGCTTCACGTCCACCCCATCACTTAGTAGCTGTGTAGCCTTGAGTTCATGACTTAACCTCTGTGTGCCTTGGTTTCTTCTTCTGCAAAATGGGGACAACAACAGTACCTATTTCATAGGGATATTCTGAGGAATAAATGAGTTAATATACATAAAGTGTTTGAACAGTGCCTGGCATAAAATAAGCAGTTATTTTTATAATACGAAGGTGCAATAGTTATTTTTATAACATAAAGGTACAACAGTTATTATTAAAGATTTTAAAAAATGGACAAAATTATTTTTACTGAGTCAAGAATGCCAAAGAGTGCTGTGAGAAAGGCCGCTACTGAGTTTCTGGAGAGCGAGGTAGGCAGATGCCAACAGAAGCCCTGACAGTCAACTAGGGGCTCACAGAAACAGCAATACAGCTGGGCTTTGTAACAGACTTTATTAACCCACATTATGAAAACTAAAAGCCAAACAAAGAAAACTTCAGAATCCTGAAAAATATATACATATATACCTTGGCATCAGCTTCCCAACACTGATGTAACAGTTCAGCAAAACTTCTGGGGCAACTGCTTGGAATGGTTAATCTCTACAACAGAGAGAGGGAAAATAAAAACCACAAGGATTTAGTCATTAAGGCAAGCAAATATTAACGGGGGGGGGTGTGTGTGTGTGTGTCACAAACGAGTTAATTTAAGAGTATAAACAGGACATGAAATTTAAAGCTTCCAATGACTGACCTATGACATGAGAGAATTTCTGTTCATATTTGTAATATCTAATCTCTAAATATGCTTACGGAGCCCTGGTGGCACCGTGGTTAAGAGCTCGGCTGCTAACCAAAAAGCTGGCAGTTCGAATTCACCAGTCACTCCTTGGAAACACTGTGGGGCAGCTCTACTCTGTCCTATAGGGTCGCTATGAGTTGGAATCGACTCAACGGCAATGGGCTTTTTGTTTTTTTTTTTTAAACATGCTTCTACTGTACCTTTCCTCCAAAGAGGAATCACAGTGCATGGAAAAGTATCATCCAGTGCACCACGTATAAGAAAACTTAGAACCAAATGCAAAAGAAACTATAGTGGAAAAGGGCAAGTTGGAACTTAAATACTAAGTCTAAAACCAGAAATCTATCACTGTACTTTCACAGGCAACTATGAATTATGCAAGCAGGCCAGGCAACTGGGAAACCAGTCTAGCTTTGGCAGCAGGTGTACAACTCTGAAGACACCTTCAGCACAGAAGATCATAGAGATAATTTTAAAGAACTGTGAATTTTCTCATTGGTTAAGTAAGATATTCTGAATGTATGTCTTAGTTATCTAGTGCTGCTATAACAGAAATACCACAAGTGGATGGCTTTAACCAACAGAAATTTATTTTCTCACAGTTTAGGAGGCTAGAAGCTCGAATTCAGGATGCCGGCTCTCTTGTTGTTGGGTGCTGTTGAGCCGATTCTGACTCATAGCGATCCCATGTGACAGAGAACTGTCCCACAGGGTTTTCTTGCTGTAATCTTTACATAAGCAGACAGCCAGGTCATCCTCCCTTGGAGCCACTGGATGAGTTCGAACCACCAACCTCTCGACTAGCAGCCAAGCGCTTAACCATTTGTACCACCAGGGCTCTTTTGGTGCCAGCTCTAGGGGAAATCTTTCCCTCTCTGTCAGCTCTGGAGGAAGGCCCTTGTCTCTTCTGAGCTTCTGCTCCTGGGCAATCTTCATGTGGCCAGTCATCTCTCTTTCCCATCTCTGCTTTCTTCCTTGCTTGTTTAATCTCTTTTATATCTCAGAAGAGACTGACTTCAAACATACCCTATACTAATCCTGGCTCATTAACATTATAAAGACAACCCGTTCCCAAATAGGATTATAACCACAGGCATAGAGGTTAGGATTTATAACACACATATCTTTGGGGGACACAATTCAATCCAGAACAATGTATGACTCATTATGGCTTAGTTTTGGTCAAACATGCACTGTTAAGGATCTGATACAACACGGATTATAATGTGACCATCAGCCCTGTTCTGAAAAGTTCTCATAGAACAAGTAGTGCCCCAAGGGGCAGTTTAGAAATCTGTGCAGGCATTTGTTCTTTATAAAGACTGGAGGGTTGCAACCGGCATTTATAAGGGGGGGCAGGTCAGGAACGCTAGACATCCTTCAGTGCACCAGAAAGTCCGATCAAAACTCTCTTGCAAATGCCCTAAGTGGCATTCATGTAAGTAAAACAAGCAAAGAAAGAGGTTTATAGTTTTCTGAACTGAGAAGCTAACTCTGATTTAAAGTTAAACACAAAGCATATTTTGAACAGGGTTAATATGCACTGAAATTTCCAAGAATGCAACCAACAAATAAAATAAATCAAAAGCAACCTTTTTGTTGCTTCATTCAAAACTTTACCAAGATTTTTGGGAAATGTAATCTACAGTAGTGCTGTTCACGGCTTTGGAGTCTTAATACAACTCAGCTTTATCAGACTGCATTTGTAGCTGATGCGTTCTATTTACCCACAGGCGTAAGCATCTAGAAGGGCCTCATTATCTCTGCTAGTGTAGTCATGCCTGGGCATTTATATATTACAACATTTATTTTTCCTTTATAATACAGTGAGAGCATTATATTGACTTAAAAAACAATATGTGTAGGTAGGTTGCGTTACTTCTGAATTTCACCTTGGGGGTGTAGTGGGAATGTTAACACACTTGTTTTAAAAAGAGCAATGAGTGTGACAGGGTTGAAGATTTATCCCACAGTGTTGTTTGCCAAAGGATTTTTGCAAATGAAAATCTTAAAACTGAACTTAACTGGATTTGGGGGAGGCTAGGTGTCATGGATTGAATTATGTCCCCCCGAAAATGTGTGTATCAATTTGGCTGGGCTATGATTCCTGGTATTGTGTGATTTTCCTATATGTTGTAAATCTTGCCTCTATGATGTTAATGAGGGAGGATGGGTGGCAGTTGTGTTAGTAAGGCAGGATTCAATCTACAAGATTGGATTGTGTCCTGAGGCAATCTCTTGAGACAAACAAGAGAGAAGTGAGCAGAGAGACAGGGGAGCCTCATACCACCAACAAAGCAGTGCCAGGAGCAGAGTGCATCCTTTGGAACTGGGGTCCCTGTGTGGAGAAGCTCCTAGTCCGGGGGAACACTGAAGAGAAGAAGGCTGACAGAGAGAGAAAGCCTTCCTCTGGAGCTTATGCTCTGAATTGGGACTTTCAGCCTACTTTACTGTGAGGAAATAAACTTCTCTTCCTTAAAGCCATCCACTTGTGGTGTTTCTGTTATAGCAGCACTAGATGACTAAGACACTAGGTGTAAAACTAGAAAAAATAGTTGCCTTGGGGGCAAACTGACAATTTATATTTGGAATTACAGATAATCTTAAAATAAAAACAAAACAAAGTAAAAAAACAAAACAAAATAACCCTCTCCCAAGCTGGAGGCTATGCTGAGCACTTTTAAATTTCTACTCCTGTGATTTCATATAATAAAGCAAGACATATTAAGCTGTATTATTATTTTATGAAATGTGAACTGCAAACCTTTTGATGAAGCTCAAAAGGAAAATCAGTTGTTTATTTTTTCTTTCAAAATATAAGATGGTTGGCGGGTGGGAACTAATAATAACAAACTGTAATTGCACTTATGCAACTGAATATACTCCTGGTGTAACCAAAACAAGGCGTTTACATAAAGGTTAGCACTTTTCAACTACTTTGTCTCAACATTCTTCCAAGAACTGAAATGTGAACTGAGTGAATATGGATGTTGATCATTTCTATCATCTATTTAGATGACAAACTTCTGAGATAACACATTTGAGACACTATTCAAGGAAATACAATTATTTTAAATAATCTGACACTGTCAAATATCACCTAAATCTAGACTTGGACACTTTATGTAAGGGATTATTTTGGTGCATTAAAAAGTACTTCAAAATAGAATCCAAAACATGTAAGTCCTGATTGCATAACAGTGAGCATTCCTAATGCATGAAAACATTCTCAAATAGCCAGATCTTTTAGCACCAGGTCTGCAATACTACTTAAAACTTAAATATTTTTAAATAAAAGTTTCAAATTTAAAATTAAAGTATTTTCCAAACACTAAATTAGGTATGACTTTTGTTTTTTAAAGATCTATATGGTATTCCCTTTTGTACCATTTTCTATATAAGATGTAAAAATTATTTTTTAGGTCAAGTTTTTTATCTTTTTCGAAAGTATCATCAAGAGTAGGAGATTAAGTTTTTTTTAAATTTTATTGTGTTTTAGGCAAAAGTTTACAGTGTAAATTAGCTTCTCATTCAAAAATTTAGACACAGATTGCTTTGTGACACTGGTAACAATCCCCACAATGTGACAACATGTGCCCCCTTTTCCTTTACACCCCAAGTTACCCATGCCCATCAATCCAGGGAAAAGATTAAGTTTTATGAGGTCATCTATGTTAATTAAGAAAGTACTTCTGCTACTTAGAAAAAAATAACAAACTTTATATAAATAAAAATCCAGGCATTTTTAAAAATAGAAATTTTACTGCCAGAACATTCTGAATAACCACTGATAGTTTTATTGAAATGACAAGGCAAGTATCCATATCTGTAACATTTTTAAGTTTATTAGCATTGTCTTCTTAATTTCATGCCTTCTAAACCCTTAAAAAAAAAAAACCCCGCTGCTGTCGATTTTGACTCATAGCAACCCTATAGGACAGAGCAGAACTGCCCCATAGGGTTGCCAAGGAGTGACTGGTGAATTCAAACTGCTGACCTTTTGGTTAGCAGCTGTAGTTTGTCATAGCTCTTAACCACTGTGCCACCAGGGCTCCTCGAAACCCTTAAGGATTCACTTTTTATTCTGGAAAATTTGTTATTGTTGTTCGGTACCAACGCATCGGTTCCAACTCATAGTGACCCTACATACAACAGAACCAAACACTGCCTGGTCCTGTGCCATCCTCATAATCATTATGCTTCAGCCTATGATTGCAGCCACTATGTCAATCCATCTCATCGAGGATCTTCCTCTTTTTCACTGACCCTCCACTTTACCAAGCACGATGTCCTTCTTCAGGGACTGGTCCCTCCTGATAGCATGTCCAAAGTACATATGACAAAGTCTCGTAATCCTCTTTTCTAAAGAGCATTCTGGCTGTACTTCTTCCAAGACAGATTTGCTTGTTCTTTTGGCAGTCCATGGTATATTCAATATTCTTCACCAATACCATAATCCAAAGGCACCAACTCTTCTTTGGTCTTCCTTATTCATTGTTCAGCTTTTGCATGCATATGAGGTGACTGAAACTACCATGGCTTGGGTCAGGTGCACCATAGTCCTCAAAGTGATATCTTTGCTTTTTAACACTTTAAAGAGAGGTCTTTTGCAGCAGATTTGCCCAGTGCAATACATCTTCTGATTTCTTGAATGCTGCTTCCATGGGTGTTGACTGTGGATTCAAGTACAATGAAGTGCTTGACAACTTCAATATTTTCTCCATTTATCATGATGTTGCTTATTGGTCCAGTTGGGAGCACTTTTGTTTTCTTTATATTTAGGTATAATCCACATTGAAGGCTGTAGTCTTTGATCTTCGTCAGTAAGTGTTTCAAGTTCTCTTCACTTTCTGCAAGCAGGGTTGTGTCATCTGCATACTGCATAGAGTTCATGAGTCTTCCTCCAGTCATGATATTGAGTCGTCCTCATATAGTCCAGCTTCTCGGATTATCTGCTCAGCACACACATTGAATGAATATGGTGAAAGGATACAACACCGACACACACCTTTCCTAATTTTAAACCATACATTATACTTTTGTTCTTTTTGAATGACTACATCTTGGTCTATGTACAGGCTCCTCCTGAGCACAATTAAGTGTTCTGCAATTCCCATTCTTTGCAATGGTATCCACAATTTGTTATGATCCACATAGTAGAATGCCTTTGCAGAGTCAATAAAACACAGGTAAACATCTTTCTGGTATTATCTGCTTTCAGCCAAGATCCATATGACATCAGCAGTGATATCCCTAATTTTACATCATCTTTTCCAATGTACTGCTACAACCGTTTTTGAATTACCTTCAGAAAAATTTTACTTGCATATGATATTAATGATATCATTTAATAATTTCCACATTCTCTTGGATCACCTTTCTTTGGAATGGGCACAAAGATGGCTCTCTTCCAGTCGGTTGGCCAAGTAGCTGTCTTCCAAAATCTTGGCATAGACAAGTGAGCACCTCCAGCACTGCATTTGTTTGCTGAAACATCTCAACTCGTATTCCATTAATTCCTGAAGCCTTGTTTGTCACTATTGCCTTCTGCGCAGCTTGGATTTCTTCCTTCAATACCATTGGTTCTTGATCATATGCTACGTCCTGAAATGGTTGAATGCTGACCAATTCTTTTTGGTACAGTGACTGCGTGTATTCCTTTCATCTTCTTTTGATGCTTCCTGTGTTGTTCAATATTTTGTCCACTGAATCCTTCAATACTGCAACTCAAGGTTGAATCTTTTCTTCAGTTGTTTCAGCTTGAGAAATGCCATGTGTGTTCTTCCCTTTTGATTTTATAACTCCAGGTCTTTGAACATTTCATTATAATACTTTGTCTTCTCGAGTCACCCTTTGAAAACTTCCGTTTAGCTCTTTTACTTCATCATTTCTTCCATTTGCTTTAGCTGCTCTACATCCAAAAGCCAGTTTCAGAGTCTCTTCTGACATACATTTTGGTCTTTTCTTTCTTTCCTGTCTTTTTAATGACCTTTTGCTTTCTTCATGTATGATGTCCTTGACATCATCCCACAAGTCATCTAGTCTTCTGTCATTAACGTTCAATGCATCAAATATATTCTTGAGACAGTCTCTAAATCAGGTGTGATATACTTGAGGTTGTATTTTGGCTCTCGTGGACTTGTTTTAATTTTCTTCAGCTTCAACTTGAACTTGTGCATAAGCAATTGATGGTCTGTTCCACAATCAGCCCCCGGCCTTGTTCTGACTGATGATATTGAGCTTTTCCATCGTCTCTTTCCACAGATGTAGTCGATTTGATTCCTGTGTACTCCCATCTGTCGAGGTTCACATGTAGTCTCCATTTATGTTGCTGAAGAAAGGTATTTGCAATGAATAAATTGTTGGTCTTGCAAAATTCTATCATGTGATCTCCTGCATCGTTTCTGTCACCTAGGTCATATTTTCCAATTACCAATCGTTCTTTGTTTCCAACTTTCACATTCCAGATCACCAGTAATTATCAATGCATCTTGACTGCATGATTGATCCATTTCGGACTGCAGAAGTTGGTAAAAATTTTCAATTTCTTCATCTTTGGCCTTAGTAGCTGGTGCATAGGTTTGAATAATCATTGCATTAACTGGTCTTCATTGTAATATGGATATTATAATATGGATATTATCCTATCACTGACAGTGCTGTACTTCAAATAGATCTTGAAATGTTCTTTTTGACAATGAATGCAATGTCATTCCTCTTCAATTTATCATTAACAGCATAGTAGACCATATGATTGTTAGATTAAAAATGGCCAATACCAGTCCAATGCCTAGGATATCGATCTTCAAGCATTCCATTTCATTTTTGACGACTTCCAATTTTCCTAGATTCATACTTCCACATTCTGATTATTAATGATGTTTGCAGTTGTTTCTTCTCATTTTGAGTTGTGTCTCATCGGCACATGAAGGTCCCAAAAGCTTGATTCCATCCATGTCATTAAGGTCAACTCTACTTTGAGGAGGCAGCTCTTCCCCAGTTGTATTTTGAGTGCCTTCCAGTCTGAGGGGCTTATCTTCCAGCACTGTCAGACAATGTTCCGCTGCTATTCATAAGGTTTTCACAGGCCAGTTTTTTCAGAAGCAGACCACCAGGACCTTCTTCTAGTCTGTCTTAGTCTGGAAGCGCAGCTAAAACCTGTCCACCATGGGTGACAATGCTGGTATTTGAAATATCAACGGTAGAGATTCCAGCATCATAGTAACACGCAAGCCACCACAGTACGACAAACTGACAGATGAGTGGTGATTGTAAAGTTTAATAATGCTTTATGATTCTAATTTAATAGGATTTAATGTAGAAAAAATAATTACCTAAAGATCTTATTTCATTATTGAGAGTTTAGAAGCAAAGATTTTCAGGTATAATCTTCAGAATGCACTGATTTTCCTTATAGTTGCAAAAAGCAATCCAAAGTGGTGAAACTGAATGAGGTCTACAGTCTAGTTAAGACCAATGTACCAGTGTCGATTCCTTGGTTTTGACACTGTATTATAGCTACATAATACGTAACCACTGGGGGAAGCTGGGGGAAGAGTACACGGGAATCTTTGTACTATATTTTCAACTTCCTGCTCAGTGGTTAAGAGCCATGGCTGCTAATCAAAAGGTCAGCAGTTCAAATCCACCAGTTGCTCCTTGGAAACCCTATGGGGGTAGTTATACTCTATCCTATAGTGTCACGAGTTGAAATTGACTTGACAGCAATGGGTTTGTTTTTTTTTAATAGGTAAGTCTATAATTAGTTCAACATAAAAAGTTAAAAAAAAAAAAAAAAGCAATCCTAATACTTGGATATGGGTACATTATAGGGTGACTAGATCACATTTAAAATGCCTTCCTAAAAACTTAAACAGGCCATTCTTTATGTAAATGAGTGGTTAAGAGCTCAGCTGCTAACCAAAAGGTCAGCAGTTCAAATCTACCATCAGCTCCTTGGAAACCCTATGGGGCAGTTCTACTCTGTCCTATGGGGTCGCTCTGAGTTGGAATCGACTTGACGGCAATGGGTTTGGGTTAAAAAAATACAACTTCTTCTTTTCAACCCAATAGCTAATATCCATTAACTGAGGATATTCCAAAGTAAAAATAAAATAATCAAAGGTTGAAGGAATTTTGTAAATTAGATTTATTTAGGTTAAAGTCTCAACTCTATTATGAAATGAAGTTATCATGACAATACTGGGAATACCTTAATGTTACATAAGAAGAATTTGTTTCGGAAATGAGTGTCTCCATTTATGAGGTGAAATGGAGATGTCTTTTTGAATGACGACAATGAAAACCACACTTAAACTTAATTTCTACATTTTTGACAAATAAATAGTACGTAGAATAAGAACAAACATCCTTGTAGTACCTGATTTTTCTTAAATTCACTATAAAACTGAGAAAACTTATTTTACCATGTGGGTTTCTTTGAATTTACTATTCTACTTAATAAATATGGCATAGGAGGTCGTTGGGTACTCTTCATCAGTTATTAGCTGATCATCAGATCGTATCATGTATTAAACAATACGCTGGGGGAAAAGAGGAAGGTCATTTCTTCACTGTACAATGTTCAGGAGGTTTTAAAGGTTATATATGAGTGATTCCCAACCTTCAATTCAATTATCCAAAGGCAGCTTCTAAAATCATTTTTCTTTTCAGCTTTAAAAATCCTTGACAGATACTCCAAAGTTTTGAAAATGTTTTAGATTCACACTTATGCTGCCATCATTTAGAAAAAATATTATTTTAAAACACTAATTATTCTATATTATACATATGTAGACAGTCCAGTTAGCTTTAAAAAAAACAAAACTTTCTTCTAGTTTATCTGGAAACAATTTAGAGGGAAAAGATTACATTGGGTGGTTTGCTCCAAAGTCAATAGAAGGTCAACAATTTTCTTCACTTTCATTTGTAAACCCAGAACCAAATGTCTAATCATCTCACTAGCAAAAGAAACAGAACAGAAACAACTGGGCTCTCAGATCATGAAAATATCAGTTATCCTGTGAAAGGTGTGTGGTTCGATTTAACAGCACACCAGGAATTACTATCACATTTAATTAACACTGAACCACTCCTGTGAAACAATGAGTAAGATGCATTCTTGAATGTAATTCTGTTTCATTTTTTTTAAATTGGCAGGTTTCTCCCATCCTGCTCAGTGATCACAAACATCTCATCCATTCCCAATAACCAGGAGGGCAAATTAATAAGGTAACTCTGGATTATGTGATCTAAAACATGGAAACTTGGCTTCTCCTAGTCAACAGCAGTTTTTTCATTAATCTAGTTTGTTCCTGTACTCACATGGTAATCAGATCAATCCAATTCTTTTAAAGCACTGAAAAGTGAATATTTTTATATATTCATTGTTTTGGCAAATTATTTTATCTTAAGGTTGCACTCCCACCCTTTGTGGAGGGCACAGATATGATCTGGAATTGAAGAAGTTTTATGAAATAAAGTTGTTTTGCATTGCAAAGACAACCACATGCTTCCATTTCATGATCTAAGTTCTCATAATACCTTGATAGTGGATGCTTCATCCTTATGCTGAGAATTTCCATGGCTGTGCGTTTCAGTCACAATTTTAAACCTTTCAAAATGTAGTTGCTCTCTTTGATATGAATGTACCATGTTCTCTGATGTAGGCTCATAGGTCCAACTAACTGAAAGCCTCAATTTGTGGGAAGAAGAAAAGCGAGGCTGGGGACACAGCACAAACGGTGTTTACGCCACTGAAGTTCTTTTGAAATGGAAAGGCTCTGCATGAAGAAGCGAACAGTTATGCCACTGCCTCGCCAATTCCAGTGAGAAGCTCATCTTCAATGTAGTGTTCAACGTAGGTGGCAAAACTGTAATTTTTCCCTTTTTTGAAACTATTTTTTCTTCTTTTATTTTTGAAATTCTCATCTAAGCGACAGTTTCTTGTACTATAGTGACTCCTGCTGGGAGAGGTAAGTTGAAGTAGCTGAAGGTCTCTTACAGATATATCAACTCCCGGCCAGTAAAAAAGATGTCCTAAACGCAGGAGATGGAGTTAAACTGTTCCCCTACCTTGGACGCAATGGCTTCTTTCATCACTAAGAACAAACCCCTAGGTTTTACAATTGAGACTGAGAAACTAGTACAGTACTTGTACAATTTTTGATCTACAGCATCACGACGTGAAGCTGCAACAATTAGATGTAAAGGGTCCATTCATGAGGAATAACATCACTTTGACCCTTTGTGTTAGCTCCTACTGCTAATCTTTCCATAAGCGTGAACTTACTTTCAATTTGAAGAAGATGAAAAAGTCTTTTGCAAAACCCCAATACTGTTTTCTGATCTATGTACCTGAATGTAGAAACGTAGTCTTACCTCGTTTTTTTCTACTACAAGCCAAGCTACTTGTAATCCTTCCAAACCTTTAAAGGGGACCTCCCTTGTTAGCATCTCCCAGAGAACCTGGAACAAAAAGAAAATGGAATTTTTATTCTTCTACTTTATATTTGATATATTACTGAATTTTATCTAACATTTAACTGCTTCCAATTACCAAACACGACCAACCTCATCTGTAGAAACTTGGGCAAGACATACATATTCATGCACAGGACTCCTTCCATATATTATATTATAGACTTTTAATGCACTTTCTTATAAAGAAAAAAAGAGGTTTAGAGATTAGCAGATCTAGAGCCAGACTTAAACTAATGAGCCTGAGTGATTTAGAATTCTCATGTATTCCCCAAAATTAAATTTTATATTTTTTTAGTTGAAATGCTTTCTACTCTCAATCTCTGGTAAATTTCTCTACAAGACAGTAACTGGGAACTCAGAAATATTTTTAAAGCTTCACTAATAGCCTCATCAAAAAAATCGAGCCCAAGATCCAAATCACTGGTTAAGCCACTTAACCCACAATGGTATAGACTTGCAAAATTGTAACATTTAGATTTCATGTTTTGGAGAAATCTCTCTCAAACTGAGTTAGTCTAGGGGATATTAATATGTTCATTTTCATCTACTTATAACATAGTTTATTATACTATATTCCAAAATGTATTAAACACTTTATGTATGTAAAAGCTGATTGTATGTGTAACTGTATGTGTTCAACCCTTTGCAATATCTGAAATTATCATGATTAATAAGTATGAACTGGAATGCCAAAATAAAGCAATGATACAAGGAATGCTGAGAACTGCCACCTATTCTGGTTTCTCTTTACACACTGAGAAAGAGATTTGTATGCTCAGTCACTCTGTCTGTTTATACAAATGGCCGTCAAAAACTTGAGTCTACCAATACTTTGTAAAGGGCAAAAACGATTGTAATTTTATCAATAATAATTGTAATAATAACCACCACCACCATTTATTGAATGCTTATTATGTTCCAGGCATCTGTTAAACCCTTTGCCTATGTTATCATGATTAATATCAACCCCACCAGGTAGATGCTATCCTCCTTTTATAGGTGAGGAAACTAATTCTTAAGGAAGTTAAATAACTTGCCGAAAGACACTCAGTTATCAAGTGGCAAAGCCAGAAGTGAATTTGCTATCTCACTTGGAAAGTCAAGCTCTTAACTCCATGTAACTCTAGAAGAGTTACTAGATTCACTAATGTATCAAAAAGTAGGTGGTATGACACAGGAAGGTACAGTCTGAGAGAGAATGTAACATGCCATACTTTAGGTATGGGGTCATGGCAAGAAAAGAACTCAGCAGATTTGATTTAGATTTCCCTTGTTCTGAAAACAAACAAAAACCTTTTTCTAAATAAGAGTGTAGTAGATAGAGGGCATACACTCTATCGAGTCAAATCCTAAACCTCTAACTCCATAGCCGCTATTGCCTCAGTCGGTGCTCAGTCTTATTCAAGCCACAACATGTTAAATGAATTCTGCCTAATACTGAAGATAATTAGCAGGAAAATCAGGGAAATTGGCAGATGCTGCTCAAGCTGGGGAGAAAAAAATCACTGAAGCTTCTTTGGGCTTTTAATCAAGTGTGTAAGGTACTTCTTTAGAAGAGCTACTGAATAATTCTATTTGAGTCACAGAAGTGATTAGGAAAAGGTAAGGGGTACCCCAGAAGGGGACAATTTTAGCTAACACTGTAAGTGAGGGAAGGGTAAGAGGCAGAACAGGTATGTGGTCACCCTGGCATACCACACTGCCTGCACAGGGGGAGGAGGATGGGGGCAGCAAGACTGCTGAGCAGGAAATGAAGCCCCTTGATTAGATTAGATACAGTTACCACTCCCCTGGTGCTGGGGTGGAGGAGGAGAAAGGCCATGAAGAGCAAATAAATTAATGATTTGGTATTCCTAAGGAGAATGGGAATAGTGAGTCAGCCTCAAATAGATCAAATGCCCCAGATCCCAAAATGTTCAGATAAGCAGCCTTGTGCCTCCCCCTTTCTTAGTCTAACCTCCATGCGCAACACAGTGCACAAAAAAAAGAAGAAGAAAAGATTGAGTTTCATGAGGAAAAATGCAAAACCAAGAGATGGGGAATAGCACCAAAAAAAAAAAAAAAAAAAAAAAAAAACAACAACTGATGTGATTCTTTATTCCAAAATATTCAGATGGAAAATGTCTAAAATCTAATAAGATCAGGGTTATATTTCTGTTTAAGAGTTCTAACCCTGGAAAAATAAGGCCGTTTCATTTTACTCCCTCTGTGGCTCTAAAGAGCTACTATAGCTGAGGGAGTCACTTGACGGGTACACAGCTGTCAGAGATGGCATCATTATCCGCTGTGCTCTGACCCTGTATGAGGTCCTTAGTTTAAGTCCAGTATCAGCACATCTCACAATTTCCTATTAGTTATCCAGATTCACTAATGGATCGAAAAGTAGGTAGTATGAGACAGGACAACAGTTTTTTCTGTACTAAACAAAGTGACATGTGGCACAAAAAAGTTAAGTAACTTTGTTTAGGAAGTCACTCGGAGGTCTAAAAATATATTAAGCTATGCCTGAAAATATCAGTTATGGGATGCAGGCCAAACATTATTGTGATCTTTCACCTTAAAAATATTTTCCAACCCATTTTATACTGAGAAGTCCTCACATTTAAACTGCACTCACGAGGAAAATTTCTATTTTCAGTTTACAGAATAGAAACTTGGACAAGGCTGTGTAGTTTTCCTGCCTTTTCTTTTACAAACAATGGAAAGTCATTACCTGAGCCCTGGTTGTTCTGGAACACAGCTCACAGACAAGTGAGGCAGCAATGCTCTCTCTTAAGCCACTCTGTTTTCAAAGCTGGTTTTGGCTGAGAAGCTTCTAAGAAGGTCTTTCTGCATTGTCATTAGGATAGCTTTGTTTTTAAAGGGTGGCTAGGCCTTGTATTCTTAGAAGGCTTATTCTTTCAAGATTTTTGCTTTTCTTAAGTCTTATCTTTATTGTGGCTGACATACTAAACACTCCTGGTTTGGGGCCTTCAAAAGAAGTCATCAGCAGGGGGTAGAAAAATCTCCTATCTTATGAAATGGAGAGAGAAACAATTGCCTGCCTAGCAAAGTTTACCAGCTTAGAAGCAAGGATCACAAGATCTACTTCTGGCATTTGCAGTGCATTTATTTTAAGGCTGTACTTCTTGCAGCCTTAAGGCTAGTTATTCTTGCCATGTGTTAAGAAGCAACGCAAGTTTATCAAGCTGGGAAGCGAGTAGTTTTGAGACTAATGGGGGCTCAACTCTTACAGCAAGTCTGAAAAAATAAAAGAACAAAAAGCAAAAATATATTTAGTTTTGGGGTGTGGGTTTAAAAAAAAAAGACAACTCTTTTTCTTCTTATGGTCTTATTCATTTGTGTATGAGGCTGCTGTGGGGGTGGGGGTCCAACAAGTACAATAGATTCCTAATGAATTATGAACTATGGGGTATCTTATGCAAACAAATGATTCTACTTAAACAAGAGGGTCCTGGCTACTCACCTATTTTTGAAAGGTCAACAAAAATTCTAAATAACTACACTGCTCTCCTAAACAGCTATCATTTTCAAAGTTTATGGACCACAGAGTTTTTAAACTAACATGGCCTCTACCTTAACAACTGTCCTGTCATGCTCTTTTATGTAATATCTACTTTGAGCACATGATTGATTCTTCATTTTTCAAAAATTTTGATTATTTAAACAAAAAGGCTGTAGAAAGCACGCATTGTATTTTTTCCTTTCACCAGTGGTGTTCATTTAGAACAGAATGGGAAGAGGTCAGAATGAAACGAAATCCTGAATTGTAGCTTATAATTAAATTAGCATGCGTACACTTCTCTGAATGGAATTCTGCTGATATACCTGTTTGGGTAAAGGTAGCCAGGATTTTAAGTGAACCTCTCTCTTCAAGATAGTTAAGTAACAGATGCTGCTTTAAAATAAACATATTCACTAGAAAGGCATTTTTGTTTCCACAGGCTAAGGGAAGATTCTAGTATGAACCCAGAATCGATACTCAAAAGCATGTGACTGGCGCAAACAGTTTCTGAAGGGCAACATCTAGTGTGTAAATATAGAATACTGGAAATATTCAGCAGCTGCCTGTAAAGTTTGTTTCAATAAATTAAAATTACTTGATAGAATTATTTGTTAAATTTCTCAAAATAAATAAACAAAACAAAGGTAGAGTCAGCAAACAAGTAGATAAAAAACCTAAGTAGCAGAGAAGTGTTCTGTTGAAAAGTAGTGCACAGTCATTTGAATGAAAAGCTTTTTAATAAAATAAACTGAGCATTTGTAGCTTCTGAAGAGTTGACTTATATTTAAGGATTAAACTGCATGTAAGAAGGGTCTGTGTGCAATGAGTGAACAGGATTTTTAAAAGATATAGGAAAAGACCCTAAACTCTGCAAACAGAGGCTTCTTAACATCTTTTATAGTTTACGTGTGAAAAGGAATTTGTTCTTGGTTACTGGTGAAGATTCTACTCCAACTAAGGGAAAATAAATCTGTTGCTGTCGAGTCGATTCTGACTCATATCGACTCTATAGGACAGAGAACTGCCTGCCCCGTAGGGTTTCCAAGGAGCGACTGGCGGATTCAAACTGCTGACCTTTTGGTTAGCAGCTGTAGCTCTTAACACTGCACCATCAGAGCTCCCCATAAGAAAAAACAGATGGGTGCATTTCACACCAAAATCCTTGGCAACTGTAAGGCTTTGAAAGAAGGCAGTGTAAAGTTTGTTTCCATAAGTAAAAGAATACTGAGACCAAAAGTTCACTCTATACATAACTCATAGTTGTATCTTTGGATCAAAAATTTCTGAGATAATTAAATTCTAAGACTAGGAGAGAATATTAAAAGTAAAAGCACTGTACATGGGCTTGTAGAGTTGAATGTGGAAAGGAGCCTCAAAAGTCTTCTAATTCATAAAAATGTGAAAAATAATTTTAAAATTATAACCATCTAAATGGGTTTATGTATGAGTACATGCAAGCAAAAGAGGTGAGAACTGTAGTGTCCTGTTGAATCAGCATGAGCTGTCAGCTGGAACGCTGACTAAAGGAGCCGTGTTCTTCAGCCATATTGCTTCTCTTGCATTTCCTCTTGTTCTACAACAGGGTCTGCACAGTCAGCCTGCTGCACAATGCAGAATGATCTTTACATTTTGAAAAGGTTGTGAAAAACAAAAAACAAAGAAGAACTGGTGACAGACTGTAAGTGGCCCTCAAAGCCTAACACATTTACTACCTGGCCACAGAAAAAGTTTGTCGACTCTGTTCTGCAAGATAAAATGAGACACTGGTTCCACTGAGCAGGAAAAATAAATTTTAAATTATCCTAAAGTTGGTGTCTAGCATAGTATCTGACACAAGAAATAAACACTTGTTTAGGAATGAAGGGACACATTCAGGGTCCCCCAAGTGGAGAAGCCCCCTACAATGACAGCCCTCCAGTTGACAAGGACTGCCACAAACACCCAGCTCCTGAGCAGGTTTTTAGCACCTCACTCATAAACATGAACAGACAGTCAAAGATCATCAACCTTTTCACAAAGCCCTATACCAGAGAAGACCAAGGCTTAAACAAATGGAAAGAAAAAAAAAAAAAAGAACTAGGAGGAAACATGATCAATTCAATGACTAGAAAACAACATTAAAATGTAGGAATTAATATCATCAGAGATGAGAGAAAATACCGCATTCATAATTCAAGAATAAGATCAGTTGGACAGCCAGGAGAAATATTCAGAGAAAAAGAAAGAGCTTTTAAAATTTTATTTGAAAATTAAATAGGATTGGAGGATAAGGTTGAGAAAAATCTCCAAGAAAGCAGAGGGGAGAGGTGAGTGGAGAGACAGAACAGATGAAAAAAGATAAGAAAGTTAGATGCTTAACTTCTGATTAATAAGAATTCTTGGAAGAGAAAACAATGGAGAGAATATTAAAAAATAAAAACAAAAAAACCACCCAGAATGAATAACATCAAGTCTCCAGATTGAGGAGACCCTCACCACATTGCAGCACAATGGATGAAAGAACACAAGAAACACAGCACTGAAAACTCATTCCTACGGATAAAGAGAAAACGCTAAAGGTTTTGGAAAGAAGAAAGAAAAAACCAAAAGTCACACACTAGGAACTGGGAAATGTTACAGCAATACTGGAAGAATACAGAAGAAAAAAACTTCAAACTGTGGGGGGAAATTATTTTCAACATAGAATTACAGACCCAGTCAAAATGTCAGTCAAATGTGAGGACAGAAAACAGAAATAATCAGATGTTCATAGTTTTAAAAATTTACCCTCAATGTACCTGTACCAGAAAACTACCAAGGAATGTGATCCATAAATAGAGGGAAAGAATTAAGTACCAGACAGTGTAGGACCCGGACAAAGGAGATTCTGTCATTGAAAGAGTGAGGGAACCCCAAAGATCCCCAGATAAAGGGACAGAGATACTCCTGGGTGACAGCTGTGGGGAAGCAGCACTAGGCTGCCACCAGTCCCAACAGGAACAGGTGGTCTGAGAGCTCTGGGATGTCAGCAAGAGTCAAGGGAAGTGAGGGAGTGATGCATTTGCTGGAACTAATGGGTGTTCCCCAGCTCTAGTGGTTTCAGTTTGGGAATGAGCTGGTATACAGAAACAAAATAAGAGTCCAGAAAGAGACCTACACGTATATGGTCAATTGATTTTTGACAATGTGCCAAGGCAATTCAATGTGGCAGGAATCATCTTTTCAACAAATGATCATATGAAAAAAAGAAAAAAAAGAATTCTACCCTACCTTACACTATGTACCACCACCCCAAAATTATCTCAAAATGTAGTATAGAACTAAATGCAAGAAGTTAAATCTATAAATTCTAGAAGAAAATACAGTAGTAACAAAGGGTTTGGCAAAGATTTCATATGACATAAAATGCATGAACTATAAAAAACCAAGCAAGTGAAAAATAAGTTAACTACTACAGGGAAAGCAAAACATTTTACACAATAGAAAGTATGATCCTACTGCATTATAAGGCTCTGCTGTGAACAATATTTACACAGTCATAATAATGGAGACGCTGCATATCAACTTAAAAACTGCGATGAAACAATACTGAAAGAATGAGGAATGGAAGACTAAAATCTTCACCAAAATAGAAAGTGAACAAATAATGTCCAAAACTAAAAAACTAGTAAGTAACAACAGAAGCTTATGATTTAAGGATATGGGTATCAATAACCCCAAAACAGCAGAAAGATTTGAATACAGCTGCCTCTGGAGAGAGGCAACTGGGATGGATGTTGTGGGACAAGGATGCTGTTTTTGTCCTGAGTTTTACAGTATTTGTTTTTTCTACTACCTAACTAAGTGTACTGCTTGGCTACAAATAAAATAAGTTAAAAAATAAAAAAGAAGAAGGAAGGAGCTTCGTAAGAGAAATACTCTCATAAGAAGTCTTATATTACAACAAATTCCATTTTTAGAGTCCCCAGCAAATGGTTTATATGATAGTTGGAATGTAGTAACTTTGACATAGGAGATAAGTTTTAGAATCTAGTCTCTTACGTTTTTTTCCTTATTTGAGAATGATTTGATCGCTGTCTATAATAGTTTATAGCCTCCATTCTTAGAAACATCCACAATTAAGGGAAATTAGGTATTTGGCCAATGCCACTGTTATCTTCTAACTTTTAAAATTCTAGCCTTTAGCCAAAATTATATATATATCATTGTTGAAATAAATTTTTCTACAGCCAACAAATTCGTCTCTATTATATTAATTTGTTGTACATAAGATGTTATGATTTAGAAGAAGTTAGCCAGTTGAAACAAGCCTAAAACTTAAGTAATGAAGCCAGCAGTAAATACCGATAGACTGATTAACTGTAAAGAAAAAGGAATGTGTTTGACAATGTTGATCTCCTCTTGTGCTATCGTGACTACCTTCAGTCAGAAAACACAAAAGTTCAGGGAGAAGAGACACAATGACTGGGACCCAAATTAGTTTCTTTCCCCATTACTATAAAGATTTCCTTTTAAGAAGTAATAACCTAAGTAGAGAGGGCATTGCTTGGGAGATGAGGCATAGAGACAGAGAGTTCCAAACACAATTTTGGAGTTTTCAAAGAATATACAGCATTTTGGGAGATAAACAACTTATCCCTCAAAAATGCAACAAATGAATTCCTTCTTCCACCAAACAACTATCCCCCCATCTTCTTTCTGCTAACTAAGTATAACTTATCTCTCAAGAATGATCTGACTCTTCCACACTCGAGGGGTGGAAATTAGGCTCTACTTTGGAAAGGAGGTATATCCAAGAATTTGTAGACTTATTTTAAAATTACCACACTCTTTAAGAAAGGTGTGGTCATGAGACATAGTTCAGGATAATAAAAGATAAGGAGAAGGCACTGGGTAGGGCTTCTGGGAAAGCTTCTGAAAAGGGTGGGCATGCTTGGCTCGTTTGTCCTTTCCCCTTTCCTACTGTCTGGACTGGCCATCTTGGGGCAATGTGGCACTTCTGAGGATAGAATCAAGCAGTAACAAGAATAAAAAGAAAACAAAAGGAGCTTTAAACACTGTGAGGCCACTATAAAAGCCCTGGCCTCCCCACTTCTAGACTGATGTAAAAAATAAATGGTTATCTGGTTTAAACCGTGCACACACACACACACAGACAAGAATGATCTGCCTCAAAACTCCTCCTCCAGAAGCTTCTGTTACTTAACTGATTCATTCCCCTGGTCTCTATTCCTTGAGCATTTCCAGCCCCACCCCAACATTAGTCTGTTCTTGTAAGTATGTTGCTTTGTTGTTATTCCCATGTACTATTACTACTAGTTGGTGTCAAGTCATTTCTGACTCACGGCGACCTCATGTGTGTCAAACAGAACTGTGCTCCATGGGGTTTTCAATGGCTGATTTTTCCGAAGCATATGCCAGCCTTTCTTTTGAGGTGTCTCTGGTGGACTCTAACCTTCAACCTCTCTGGTAGCACGTTAACCACTTGCACCACCCAGCAACTCCTATTCTTATGTAATGCCTTAGATTCCTGTTTCAAATAGTCACCACTACTTGGTAAGACTTTTACCAACTATGACAAGGCCATGCACTCTCCAGAAACTCACTAATCAGAGTTTTGTAGATAGCTAACACTCTAAAATTTCCTGTTAACTAACTTCTTTGGTAGATCTACTGGTGGTTTCGTACTGTTTGAGCAATTCGTTACAATGAAGTCCTGTTCCAAAAGCCTCATATTTCCACTGAATTACAGAGATATTCTATAGTCAGATTTCTACCCAGAAAAGCACGTTCCTCAGGAGTGCATTAGCTACAACACTATTTCAGGTTCCATCTAATCTGGTTCTTAGAAGTGGCACTGGTTGCTTCTCAACACAGGACAAAATATCTCAAATGCAAAAAAGTGATCAAAGTAAATATTTTAGTAATTTTCACTAAATTAGTATATTTGAGTAATTAGAAAGTGTTCTCCACTTTGTTACTGGTTCCAGGCATTCCACCAGAAACAGCACCAGAACCTTAAATAAACCTGTATTAAATTATAAATGGTTGCAGCTAGCTTCTGAAAGTTGGTTACTTTTTGTTAATTTATTTTAAGCAACAAGAAATGAGAAATGAACTTACCACACCATAGGAATATGTGTCGCAAGTTTCAGACACAGGAAGACTCTGGATAACTTCTGGAGCCATCCATGGGAAAGTTCCAACCAAGGACATGTGTGTTGTATGGTTATGAAACCGAGAGGCGCCAAAATCGCAGATCTGGGGGAAAGCGAAACAGGTATCACTTGCTACTTATTAACTAATACAAGAATTGTCAGTCACAAGAATCTACGTCTAAAATCTCCAAATACATATTTTTTTAAATGAAAAGAAATAGCCCTACCTTTAGTATTCCATCGCCAGCTATCACAACTAAAAAATAAAAAAAAAGATACATTGTGACAATCATCTCATTTGTTTGAAATGTCATCCTGAAAAAAACTGTAAATCTTTATTTCTAAGCTCAGTTTGGCATAATGAAAGGTAAATCAAAGATATACTGCATTGAGGATTTTGCAAAAGGGAGCTGATATTAAAAAACAAAACAGTAACTTAATTCCCTGAGGTACTGATTTAAAAAGGCTTTCAACACATTTGTCTGATCCATATGCGTACTACTGTCCAGTAAAAAAAGGCACAGAGTAGTAGTGGTCATGAGAAGCAAATTTTTACCTGGGTTCTGCTACTAGACTGTCAACATCATACTGAGGATGTTATTAGCATAATTACTTCATGGCAATTGCTTTTTATGGTATATATGGTTTTCCGCCCCACTTGAAGAGTATTTTTCTTGAAGGCAGTGACAAAATTTATTCATTCACTTATTCACACATTTATTCAACAGGCACCTACTATGTGCAAGGTCATGTGCTAAATTGTGAAGAGAAAAGTGAGCAAGACTGGTGTTGCCCTGCTCTCATGGAGCTTACAGTCTTACAGGAGGGACAATTAAACAAGCATCTACAATAAAGTGGGATAAACTCCTTAATGAGAGAAATGGAGTGCTATAGAAACAAAGAGCAGGAATATCTAAGGCAGTTTAGGAAGTCCAGAGGGTTTCCTGGAGGAAATTATGCTTACACTAAGACCTGAAGAACAAATAGATATTAACCAGAAAGAGGACAGCTGGGGAGGAAAGCAGTTTTCTAGGCAGAAGAAAGAGCCTATGCAAAAAGTCAGGAGCAGAGAAAAAGGCATAGTGATTTTGGAAGACAGGAGCCAGGTCAAGAAGAGCCGTTCTGAGATATGGAAAGCCAAAGGATTTTAAGTGGAGTGAAACGATCGAATTTGTACTGTGAAGATTATATTACAGAAGAATAAACTGGAGGCAAAGAGATCACTGTGTTTCCACTAAACACAGGTTGTTTAGTCCAAGAGACAGATGTGGATGCTATGCTAAGGCTGTGACAAAGGACAGGAGGGAAGTGGACCAAATAAAAAAACATTTAGGAGGCAGATCAACCAGGTTTGATAAACAATTGGATATGGGAGGAGAAAGAGGAGGAGTCAAAGATGAAATCAAATAAAGAGGCAGTACACCTTAACAAAGGTTATTTCACTGCAACTTGTCAAACCACCACCAGCTAAAGGATGGTGTAAACTGTTAAGAATCATGGGAAACATGTGGTTTGAGGAGAGTGACCAATCAAGGTCACTGAGTTTCTCATTGCTTAAGCTGGTAGTGAGGTCTATCAAGAGAAGTCCTATCTTGCTGAATTACAAATAGAGTGATAACACTAGATTAAGATATCCTTGAAGTCTCAGTTCACATGATATTCTTCTCTGTTTTTTCAAAGCCTAGCACAATGCCTGGGAGGTGCTTAATAAATACTTCTCAAACAAATACATAAATAATGAGTGAAAAAAAAAAGAGGCAGTACTGCATAAAAGAACCGAGCTAAAATTAAAATCCGTTTTTATCTAATTTCTGGCTTGAGAAACTGGTATTGCCACTCACTGAGAGAGGCAATGCAGGAAAAAAAAAATTCTTTTTTGAGTGGTGAGAAGATGAAAAGATAAGTTTGGGACACAACACATTTTAGGTAATATAAAACATACCTGTGGACGTGTCCCATAAGCAGATATATTTATATATCTACCATTTTGAAGGTGAGGAGATCTGTCTGGGTGTGTTAATATGAAGATGGGGCTAAGGAGTAGGAGGATACACAGCACAAGAGGGTAAGAAACCAAGGGTAGAACTCTGAAGAACTGTTTCTGGTATTTCTTTTGTAAGCTACACAGTGTCTTGAACATGCTAGATGATCAAATACTTATTAGCTGTTACTGATGATTTTGGTAAGTGGGGGAAATAACCTTTGCATGACCTAATTATGTAGAAAGAGCCTAAAGGTAAATGTGATATTATAAGTAATAAGCTGTAAACATTTTCAGATGCATACATATATAGTATTTCATGTAGTATTAATACTATAAATATTATACCCAGTTATTTCTGAAAATACATCTATAGCTTTTTTCATTTAAATTTTTTATCATGCATTAGGTGAGAGTTTACAGTGCAAATTAATTTCCCATTTGATAGTTTGTACATAAAGTGTTCCATGATGTTGGTTTCATTCCCCATAATGTGTCAGCACTTTTCCCGTTTCCCTCCTAGGTTCCCTGTTTCCTTTCATCCTGATTTTCTAACCCTTCCTGCCTTTTCATCTTTGCTTTTGGGCAAATGTTCTCCTTTTGATCTCATATAATTGATTGTTCTAAGAAGCACGTTCCTCTCGGGTATTATTGTTTATTTTATGGGCCTGTCTATGGTTTGGCTGAAAGGTGAATGAGAATGGCTTCAGTTCTAGTTCAGAAGGGAGTCTTAGGGCCATAGCCTCAGGGGTTCCTCCAGTCTCTGTCAGACCAGTAAGTCTGGTCTTTCTTGTGAATTTGATTTTTTGTTCTACAATTTTTCTCCTACTCTGTCCAGGACCCTGTGTTCATCTATAGCTTTTACTCATTTTAAGATTAACAAGAGCTCATTTAAAAATTAACAAACTAAAACCTAGCATTATAAAAAATAAATAACATAGAAAATGAAAGAGTCTTTTTAGTCCCCTCTCCTGGGGAGAGGGGGGCTACTAAAAGTTAGGTCTATATTCTTTTAGTGTTTGTTTTCTTAACAGATAATTACACAAATTGTGATTTTTAAAAATGGGGACATTCTCTATCGTTATACAGTCCTTATAGTGATGCCATGGCAAAACCCATAACTTACTTAAACATTTTTCTCCCGTAGGGTATTTAGGATATACCAATAAAATACATTAAAAGGAAAGAGGTCAAAAACTTTAGACTGAAATTCTGAGTATGAGCTGAAAATTTAAAAGTTGTAAAACTGCTATTTTCTAATAGATTCTAGAGTATTCACTAATGACTTCCTGTTAGCCAACTATATATCCAAAGTGTTTAGTTCCAGGAAGCTTATGTCTAAGAAAAGTCAAAGGATTAGTGATGATCTAGAAGAGGAAAAGGACAATCAGATAGTGTAGATTCGCAGGGTCACACAGACTTCACAGCCCTGGGTAGGAGCAAGTACAGCTGGTCAGTTTCCTGGTCCTCTTGCTCCACCTGCCATCACCACCCATTCTAAGGACTGCACAACTGGCATATACCATTTTGACTGCAGTGATTTGAAGATTATGTGAAGATAAATAGTTCTTCTCCTCTTTACTTATAAGACTCACTAAGAAAGAGTGAAAACAATTAATTGATAGCAAGATTTTTTTAAAAGCAGCAAGCTCCAATGTTTACTTTAGCTAGTTCTGGATAGCTAAACCATCCTACTGCCTTTCTCCATTAACCTTCAAGTGATGTAACGGAATGCTTCTGCATTCTCCTACTCGAAGGTAATGTCTAACCCTGCAAGTTGTTTAAAAATACTCACTCTAAATTATAAAATATATGATCATAAGTAACTTTACAAAGTACAGAAAAACAGAAAGAAGAACAAGAGCCTTTAGTTTCCAAACTCCTAAACATGCAGACCATTTATGGGTACTGCTCCAGGTAATATGGGCATGACTGACTTAAAAAATTTACACCAAATAATTCAGAAGTCTCAAGAACAAAACTCACATCGCTAGTAGAGAGAACCATCTAAAAACAAAAAAACTAAAAATACATGGCTACACACTTTGATCCAGCAATACTTCTTTTAGAAAATTATTCTAGGGAAATAATTAAGGATGTGCTGAAAAATTTGGTTGAAAGGTATTAAGCGCAACATTTTTTATCATAGAAAAACAGGAAACCATCAAATATTCACATTCTGTGGTACATCCATACAGTGAAACACTATACAGCCTCTTCAGATAATGTAGAGAATCCTGACATTTATTGACAGATGAAAGATTTTCATGGTATCAGTGATGGGTCAAAACAGAAAGTTATAAAAGCTATGCAGACTCTGATTTTTATTTCTATATATAGGTACATGTATTTGTAATAAAATAGGAAAAATAAAAATATGTGACTACTTTACCATTTCTTGACTTGAGATCTCTGTGAATGACTTTGACAGGAGCTTCCATATGTAAGTAGTGCATTCCTTTTCATTCAAGGAGGAAGAAAAGTCTATTAGTATTATTTTTTCAACATTGCATCACTACCTTTCTAATTTAAACATCAGTCTTATCTTTCATGTGTGTCATGGACTGAATTATGTCCCCCCAAAAATGTGTGTATCAATTTGGCTAGGCCATGATTCCCAGTATCCTGTGGTTGTCCTTCATTTTGTGATTGTAATTTTATGTTAAAGAGGATTAGGGTGGGATTGTAACACCCTTACTAAGGTCACACCCCTGATCCAATGTAAAGGGAGTTTCCCTCTGGAAACTTTTTACCTTACAAGAGATAAAAGGAAAGGAAAGCAAGCAGAGAGTGGGGGACCTCATACCACCAAGAAAGCAGTGCTGGGAGAAAAGCGTGTCCTTTGGACCCAGGGTCCCTGGGTGGAGAAGCTCCTAGTCTGGGGAAAGATTGATGAGAAGGCCGAGAGAGAGAGAAAGCCTTCCCCTGGAGCTGACGCCCTGAATTTGGACTGTTAAGACTACTTTACTGTAAGGAAATAAATTTTTGTTAAAGCCATCCACTTGTGGGATTTCTGTTACAGCAGCACTAGATGACTAAGGCAATGTGTTTGCAAAGAATTCAGTAGCAGACACTAAATTCATGTGTTCTATTCTTCCATGATTGATAAAACAGAGACAGACTATTTCTACATTGATATGCTAAGTAAAATTTATGTGCTTTAATTTGATTGTGGGAAAAGCTAGCTTCTTACAATACCTAATAAGGACACCTTAATATTCTGGAGTCTGCGATGAAAATAGTTACTCAACTGGAAGAATTAAGTGCTCCATGACTAAGGTATTCCACTACCAACTGCCTTCTAAATAGCCAAATTTCTGACCAAGGTTTTCAGTTTTCATTTGGATATCTGCAGTTACTCAGTGCAGCCTGGTTTATTTGCTCAGTACTCATTCCAGCAAAACTCTGGGAGTGGAGGTGGGGTTTGGTGTTGTTGCTGGTAGGTGTCTTCGAGTCAGTTCCAACTCATAGCGACCCTACAGGACACAGCAGATCTGACTCATAGAGACCCTACAGGACAGAGTAGATCTACCTCATAGGGTTTCTAAGGAGCAGCTGGTGGATTTGAACCGCCAACCTTTTGGGAAGCAGCTGAGCTCTTAACCACTGCGCCAACAGGGAGGTGGGATAGGGATGGGGAATTAGGAGGATTCATTAGTTATGATTGGTAAAAAATTTTATGATCCTCAGATAAAAAATATATCGTACTTACAAAATATTTTATTCTTTTTTATAAGGATAAATCTTTGAGATAATCTACAATTTAAATGCCTTCCAAAATTCTTTCCAACATATCTAGGTACGTATAACCTAAGCAGTTTTCGTACTTTGAATTAAAAAATTATACGTTAAAGACATACTGCATGTTTACTTCCTTAGTAGTATTCAACTCTTTTTCTGTATTTATGTATTGTCTACTCCCTTAGAATAAAGAAAAAGTACATTTTTCTACTGAAATATTTCCTCTCCCTTTATTGCACAAGTTGTTTTTTCTAAATAATGAATAAATATGCCCTCAAAATCAAACTGGTTCCTTTTATTAATGAAGTATCCTCATGAATATAATGTATTAATCATTAAGTTAATTTTTAAAATAATCTATTATTCTTTCACTATTCTGATGTTTATATATTGAAAAATCATGAAAGAACAAAGTCAAAAAAAGTATGAAGATATCACTAAAGAGTTAACAAAAATATCAGTAATTTAAATGATCTTAAACATGATGTAACTAGAATAGAAACCTCTTTTCTAATATGAAGTTCTGCATCTACCAAACTGAAAATTCAATTACTACAAATTGGGTAAACCAAAAACCAAACCTGTTGCCATTGAGTAGATCCCAACTTATAGTGACTCTATAGGACAGAACAGAACTGCCCCACAGGGTTTCCAAGGAGCGGCTGGTGGATTTGAACTGCCAACCTTTTGATTAGCAGCTGAGCTCTTAACCACCATGCCACCAGGGCTCCACAACTTGGGTAGCACTTAATAATCTTTATGACTGAATTTCATAGTTACCTGTCTCTCACTTTAAAATCAAATTCCTGAATAATTTTTCAGGTAGAATCTTTTTAATTCATATTAAAGGTATAGAAAGATAGTTTCTACAATTGTTGACAAGTAAAGATTTCAAAAAGAAAAACTCTGTTAAGCACATAAGCTTTAAATACAGGCAATTTCTTCCTCGTGGCAGATCTTATTATGAGAAAAAGTACCATAATTATTTGCATACAATGTATAGTATATACTTAAAAAGTACTTAGTATATGAAGACATGGTAATAATCACAATCACATAAAATTCCATTTGTTTTTATACTCATCTATAATTCTGCCTTATTTTCATTGCAAACAATAAGATGACTGAAAAATACCTTTCTCAGTTTTAAGAAATTTAGCATTTCCTAAAAAAAAAAATTTGACAGGTGTCATTGAGGAGACTTTGTGGAAGATTTGGTGACCATCTTGAGAGTGGATCCAGGTTTATCTGCTCCTTTTTGATTGGTTCCTTTTATTCACTGTTGATTATCTTATAGCAGTTTCAGGCCCACCCTCCACTCCTCTTCCCACTCAGAAATAAGAGGATCATTTTTTTGCTTTGAGGAAGTATCCTTTTTGAGCAGTAAATGTTATTAAGTAAAGTTTATTTTGAAATGCATGAATCAACTCTTATTTGAAATAAATTATTCATTCTTTGATTTCTCAACATATTGCTTCAGTGTCAACAAGTCTCAAACAGTGGCTTTGATCATGGTCAAAATGAAAGGTACACAGCTGAGTCTGAAACAGAATCAACAGAATTAAGCCTTCCTATTTGACCTGAAAGTTCTACACATAGCTATCAGAGTAGGTTGAAGCCATTCCTAAAGCACTGATTTCTCTTTTTTTTAAGACCACTTTAAAGGAGTTTTAACGTTAAAAATTACTCGTGACTATAAGTAACAAGCCTCTTCTCTCACTCTTTTTACCTGTGGTCAAACATGCTAGAACCAGCCACACAAAAGTAATTTTATCACTTTGTAGTTTAGAACACTGTCTCAAGGTACACTTCCATTTTCTCCTTCTCCATTCTTTCTTTATCTCTGCTTCTAGTTTGCTACTTAGTTCTGCTCCTTCTCTTCCTGTCCTTCAGATACAGTGTGCTCATGCTCTTGAGAAGCCTCTGAACCGATCCAGAGTCAAGAGGCTCGCCCGTCAGACAAGGACTGTTTGGAGACAGGACCAGGAGGGAAGAGGTTTGCAGGCTGGGAACCAGGGAAGCTTAAGTAGAGCACAGCAGGAAGCAGAGTGACTTTTATCAGTTGATTTGTTTGCCATCTATCCCTTCTAAGTGCCACTAAGTAATAACATGGGTATAACTGACTAAGCACCCTAAATGCAGATGTCTGCAAGGTGAAGTGGTATAAGTGAAGGCTGCCTGTATATGCATATACATTTATGTGACTATATTTCCACAATGCTTCACAGTTCTCAATAATAGGACATCACCCTGTGTGTAAACAGTTGGTTCCTGTGTACTACTGACATGAAGACAAGTGACCGTGATGTTACATGAAAATGTCTTGAAGAATATAAAATTTTAAGGCTAGTTTGAGAAACCTGGTGTATGAGTACACGACTAATTAGTGCAACCAAAGCCTTAAGTACACCATTGTAAACGTAGAGTTTATTATCCTTACAAGGTAATGAAGCATCATTCAGCAGCAGCATCTAGTATACAACTTAAAAACATTTTTCCTTCACTTTCCTTATTTGAAGAATTTGTCAGGTGTTGATGAAACAAAGCAGGAAAGGTAATTCTCCAAAGGAACTTTGCTCCCCTTTTTAAGTACTTAAATATCATTATATTTGCTTTGTAAAGAAATGCTTGTAAGAGAACAGAGTAGTAAAATGCAAAGGAGTTAACTGCCCCAGTAAAACTTGGACACACTTGCTTTCCAGGGGTTGCTAGAATACAAATGTAACTATCAATACACATTATTTAGATCAAGTTGTTTCCAAAGCAACTTTGCCAGTTGTAAATAAGACTCAGAAATGTTCAGTTAGGAAATGGAAAAAAAAAGATAAAAATAAATGGAATTTGAATGATTTTTTAAAAACAGTTATGCAGGAATTTATTAGGAAAAAAGAACAGGGTACCTTGTTGGCTAATATTTTAGGGATTTTGTATACTAAAATTATTTAATTTCCAAAGGTGATTTCCAAGTTTATATTAAATAACATCTGAATTACTTTTATATGGCAGGAACAGTGAAAATTTTTTGGCAAGTGATTACTATTTTTAGCATATTACTACGTATCCAAAATGAGCAGAACTAATCCTACAATAAATCACTTTTTCTGGGTAGTGAGTCTAAGCGGAGACTTGCAGAACAACAACAGAATTATGGTCCTTCCATAGTTCTAGTCAATGACAGTGTCACAAAACATGGAAAAAACTGCTGCCCTGGAGCTTGCTGATTTTGTTGGAATTAGATTTTAGAGAAAGAAATAAAGGAAGAAGAGAAAAAGAATGCAGAAGTGGAAACGCAATGACCTAAAATATTATCTGTACAGTAAGCTGCGGAATTCTTAACTACTTTTAGTCTGAAAAAAGAACATCTAAAGACACAGAATAACAAATGTTCCAACACAGTTCCCGTCTCAGTAAGGAAAATGCTCCCCACCAGTTCTATGAGAATACAATGAAGCATCATTACCTTTGGCTACATCAGTTGCCCAGGTCATAATGTGATCCATGTCCATCTCCTCACTTCTATTACTGTTAATGTAATCATAGAGTGATCCCAGAGAAGCATATTCTATTTTAAAAGGAAAGAAGCATACAAATAAAACCAAGTTGTATTTCAGAAATAAGACCTTATATTTTTCATTGGAAAAATGTGTTAAAGAACTTAACAAAAGATATCAAAAGTATATAAAAAATTGTTTCATTCTGTAGTGTCTAGAAGTTAATATCATCCTGGAAAATAATCTGTCAAATACAAGACCATTAACATAGAATGAACAGTAAAACTTTACCTGAGGATGAAATGAAAAATCAATTAAATGGAACCGAGAAACCCAAAGTAGTATTAGAAGAGTGTCCCTGAACAAAAGCATGCAGGCATATACAGATGTTTCTTTAAAAATTCTTATTCTTATTGAATAATGTTAAATATGTAAGCCACAGAGCTTATGTGACAATATATCAAATAAATCCTTGTAGCATCAGGGTTTAGAAGATTCCTCAAAATTTAAGCACAAAAGGCAAATAAAGCCAGAAAATCCTTTTCTTTTTCTTTTTTTTTTTTTTAAAAAAGAGGCTTTATTAAGGTACATATTATATACCATAAAATATGTCTATTATAAGTGTACAGTTCGATGGTTTTTAGTGAATTTACAGAATTAGGCAGCCACCACCACAATCCAATTTTAGAACATTTCTATCACCCCAAACAGTTCCTTCATGCCTGGTTACAATTAATAAATGCTTTCATCCTCAGTCCTATGCTGTTTTCTTTCTCTACAAATTTGCCTTTTCTGGACATTTCATATAAATGGAATCATATAATATGTAGTGTTTTGTATCTGGCTTCTTTCACTTAGGATAATGCTTTTGAGGTTTATCCATGTTGTAGCAAGTTATCAGTAGTATGTTCCTCTTTATTGCTGAATAGTATTCAATTCATAGTATTGTATGAATTTAGCACATTTTGTTTCTCCATTCACCAGTTAAATAGACATTTCGATTGTTTTCAGTTTTTGGCTATGAATAATGCTGCTATGAACATTCATTTGTGTACATTTCTTTGTGTGCAAATATGTTTCCATTTCTCTTGGGTAGATTCCTAAGAGTGGAATTGTTGGGTCATACACTAAATTTATGTTTAACTTTTTAAGAAACTGCCAAACTGCTTTCCAAAGAGGCTGTACCCTTTTATATTCACATCAGCAATGTAGGGGGGTTTCAGTTCTCCACATCCTCACAAATACTTGGTATTGTTTGTCTTTTTTATTATAGCTATTCTCATAGGTATAATTCCAGTGGTAACTCATAGTGATTTTAATTTGCATTTCCCTAAAGACTAATGGGAATCCCTGGGCGGCCCAAAAATTTAAGTGCTCAGCTGTTAACCAAAAGGTTGGTGGTTCGAGTCCACCTGCAGGCACCTTAGGAGAAAGACCTAGTGATCTACTTCTGAAAAATAAGCCACTGAAAAACCTTAATGGTTCTACTCTGACAGAGATGGGGTTGCCATGAGTTGGAATCAATTCAATGGCAACTGGTTTGGTTTTTTTTTTTTTTTAAATGACTAATGATTAATCACTTGTATATATTCTGAAGAAAATGTCTATTTAAATAGTTTGCCCATTTTTAAATTGGGTTGTTTGTTTTATTACTACTGAGTTGTAAGGGTTGTTTCTTTATTCTGGATTCAAGTCCTTTATCAGATATATGATTTGCAAATATTTTCTCCCAATCTGTAGGCTTGTAGTGTTGTCCCTTACTTTCATTCCTAATTTTGTTTCTGCTGTCATTTCATTTTGTTGACTTGGTTTTGATTTTTTTTTTTTTTTTTTTTTTTGTAGTTTGCTAAGGTTGTTTACTGATTTAAGAAGTTTATTTCTGATACTGGCATTTAAAGTTACAAATTTCCCTCTAAATACTGCTTTACCTTATCTCATAATTTTGATATGCTGCCTTTTCATTTTGTTTCAGTTCAAAATATTTTTAAATTTCCATTGCATTGTTTTCTCTGGTTATTTAAAAATGTGCTGTGTAATTTGCAAATATTTGGGAGATTTTCCAGATTTCTTTCTGTTGATGATTTCTTTCTTTTTTTTTTATTGATGTCATTAAATGAAGTTTACATTTCAAGTTAGTCTCCCATACAGAATTTTTTTTTTTTTTAACATACATTGTTATGAGACCCCAACCGCTCACCCCACTCTGCGACAGCACACTCCTCCCCTCCGCCCCTGGTTCCCCATGAACATTCAACCAGCTCCTTACTCTCTCTGCCTTCCCCTCTAACCTCTGGACAGAAGCCGCCCCTTTGGTCTCTTATATCTACTTGTCTAAGAGGCACATTCTTCACGAGTATCACTTTATGTCCCACAGTCCAGTCCAATCCCTGTCTGAAGAGTTGGCCTCAGAAATTATTTAAGTTCTGGGGTGACGGAGAGACCAGGGGCCATGCTTTCCGGGGCACCTCCAGTCTTAGACCACTAAGTCTGGCCTTCTTACTAGTATTTGAGTTCTGTATCCCATCGTTCTACTGCTCCAACAGGGACCCTCTGTTGTGTTCTCTGTCAGGACATTCACTGGTGGTAGCTGGGTACCATCTAGCTCTTCCGGTCTCAGGCTGATGAAGTCTCTGGTTTATGTGGCCCATTCTGTCTCTTGGGCCAATACTTTCCTTGTGTCTTTGGCGTTCTTCGTTCTCCTTTACTCCAAGTGGTTGGGACCAATTGATGCATCTCAGATGGCCGCTTGCAAGCTTTTAAGACCCCAGATACCACTCACCAAAGTAGGATGCAGAACATTTTCTTAATAAGGTTTGCTATGCCAATTGACATAGATGTCCCCTGAAAGCATGGTCCCCAGACCCCGCATCCCTGTTACTGTCTCTCAAAGTATTTGATTGTACCGAGGAAACTTCTTAGCTTTGGTTTAGTCCAGTTGTGCTGGCTTCCCCTGTAGTGTGAGCTGTCCTTCCCTTCACCTAAGATAATTCTTACCTACTATCTAGTTAGTGAATAACCCTCACCCTCCCTCCCCACCCCCGTAACCATCAAAGAATGTTTTCTTCTGTGTTTAAACATTTTCTTGAATTCTTATAATAGTGGTCTTATACAGTATTTGTCCTTTTGTGCCTGACTAAATTCACTCAGCATAATAAGTTCTAGCTTCCACCAAGTTATACGATGTTTCACAGCTTCATCATTCTGTTGCTGATTTCTAATGTAATTTTATTATGGTTGGAGAACATATTTTGTATGATTTCCATTCTTTCAAATATATTGAAATTTGTTTCACTAACTTATGATGTATCCTGGAGACTGTTTCATGCGTGCTTGAAAAGAATATGTATTCTTAAGCCAGTACAACTTGTACCAGGAAAGGTCATGGAAGTTCCACAGACACATCCAAACTCCCTGAGGGACCGAATTGCTGGGCAGAGGGCTGTGGGGACCAAGGTCTCAGGGAACATCTAGCTCAACTGGCATAACACAGTTTATAAAGACAGTGTTCTACATTCTACCTTGGTGAGTAGCATCTGGGGTCTTAAAAGCCTGTGAGCAGCCATCTAAGATACTCCACTGGTCTCACCCCTTCAGGAGCAAGGGAGAATGAAGAGAACAGGATACAAGAAAAGATTAGTCCAAAGGACTAATGGACCACAGCTACCAAGGCCACCACCAGACTGAGTCCAGTACAGCTAGATGGTGGCTGGCTACCACCACTGACTACTCTGACTGGGATCACAACAGAGGCTTCTGGACAGAGCTGGAGAAGGATGTAGAACAAAATTCTAACACACACACAAAAAGATCAGATTTACTGGCCTGAAAGACACTGGAGAAACCCCAAGAGTACGGCCCTCAGATACCCTTTTAGCTCAGTGGTGAAGTCACTCCTGAGGTCCACTGTTCAGCTGGGGATTAGACAGCCCCATAAAACAAAACGGGACTAATGAGGCACAGCAGTCTAGGGACAAGGACTAGAAGGCAGAAGGGGACAGGAAAGCTGGTGATAGGTAACCCAAGGTTGAGTAAGGACAGTGTTGACATGTAGTGTGGTGGTTAACCACTGTCATAGGGCAACATGTGTACTGTTTAATGAGAAATTATTTGGTTCTGTAAACCTTCATCTAAAGTGAGACTAGCAGCATAACTGGAAGAATGTAATCAATGTCACTGAATTGTGCATGTAGAAATTTTTGAAATGGTGTATCTTTGGCTATGTATATTTTCACCAAAAAAAAAAAAAAGGTCAAGAAGGGAGAATGTTGACATGTCGTGGGGTTGTTAACCAATGTCATAAAACAATATGTGTACTGACTGTTTAATGAGCAACTATTTGTTTTGTAAACCTTCACCTGAAGTACAGTAAAAAAAGAAAAAGAATATGTATTCTTTGTGGGAAGTCCCTGGGTGGTACAAATAATTAACATTCTTGGCTGCTAACTAAAAGGTTGGAGTTTCGAGTCTACGCAGAGGCACCTCAGAAAAAGGCCTATCAATCTATTTCCAAAAAAAATCAGTCATGATAAAACCCTATGGAGCACAGTTCTACTCTGACACATATGGGGTTGCCATGAGTCAGAATCAACTTAACAGCAACCGTTTTTTTGTTTAATTTATTCTTTGTTGGGTGAAGTGTTCTGTATATATGACTTAAATGAGAGTGTGGTTTAAGTCTTCTATATTCTTGCTGGCTTTCTGTATAGTTATTCTATCACTTACTGACCGTGGGGTATTTAAATAAATTATTACTGAATTGCCTATTTCAATTTTCAATTCTGTCAGTTTTTGCTTCATGCATTTTTTAGTTCTGTTGTTAGGTATGTGTACACTTGTAACTGCTATATATTCCTGATGTATTGATCCTTTTATCATTATGATGATTAGACCTATTTGTTTGTAGTAATATTTCTTAAAGTTTATTTTGTCTGAAATTAATATAGGTACTCAACCTTATGGTTATTGTTTGCATGGTATGTCTTTTTCCGTCCTTTTGCTTGCAACCTATTTGTGTCTTTGGATCTAACATGTATCTCTTACAGACAGTATATAGTAGATAATATATATCAATCTTACTTTTTTATCCACTCAGATAATCTCTGTCTTTTGATTAGAGTTTTTAGACCATTCATATTTAATGTGATTACTGATTTCATTAAATGTACACTTGGCATTTGTTTTCTACGTGTTTCAAATATTTTTTGGTCCTATGTTCCATCTTTACTGCCTTCTTTTGTGTATTTTTAATGTACCATTTTAATTCCTCTGTTGATTTTGTTTTACTATATTTTTTGAGTGATTTTGTTAGTGGTGGCTCAAGGGATGATAAGATACATCTTTCTTTAGCACAATCTACTTCAGATTATTACTAAGAATGCATTAGAAACTTTGCTCCCATATAGCTCCATTCCCTCTCTCACTCTATGCTATTACTATTGTATATGTTACATCTACATATTTTGTAAAGCCAACAAAAGTTATAATTATTGCTTTTTACAATCATATCTTTCAAACATGTTAACTGAAGAAATGAAAACAAATATATTTATACAGTCTTTTATATTTATCCAGTCTTTTATATTTATCCACATATTTACCATTGCTGGTACCTTTCATTTAAATTACTACTTGGTGTCATAACCCTTCAGCCTGAAGGACTTTGTTTAGTATTTCTTGTACGGCATCTGCTAGCAACAGATTCTGCCACTCTTTATTCAGAAGAAATGTATCTTGCCTTCATTTTTAAAAAAGACTGCTTTACTGAATACAGTTTTTTTTTTTTTTTTTTTTTTTAGTCTTTCTTTCAGCACTTTAAATATGTCATTCTACTGCTTCTGGCCTCCACTGTTGTAAATGTAAAGTCAGCCATTAACCATATTGTTGTCCCCTGTACATGAAGAATTGTTCTTATCTTGTGCTTTTAAGATGTTCAGTTTATCAAAAGTATGACTATGATTGGTCTAGGTGAGGGTTCTTTTGCACTGATCCTACTTGGGGTTCACTGAGCTTCTTGGATATGTAGATTAATGCATTTCACCAAAATTGGGATGATTTTGGACATTATTTCTTTAAATACGTTTTACCTCTTTTCTTTCTTCTCTTTTCTATTATACACTCATTGATACACTTGATGTTCTCCCATAGGTCTCTAAGGTACTTTTTCCCCTCTTTCAATCTTTTTCTCTTTTCTAGACTGGATACTTTCTGTTGCTCTAATTTTAAATTCACTGATTTTTTCTTGTTATCTCAAATCTGCAATAAAGTTACTTTAGTAAATTTTTCATTTCAATTATTGTCTTTTTCAAGTCCAGAATTTCTGTTGGGTTCTTTTGTAATAATTTCTATGTCCTTGTTGAGATTCTCTAATGGATGATTCATTTTTGTCATATTTTCCTTCAATTCTTTAAATATGGTTTCCTTTAGTTCTATGAACAATCTTTACATCTGTTTAATCCAATACCAGAGAACACTCAAAGATTGTTTCCACTGATAGCTTTTCTTCCTAAGTATGGGAAACGTATTCTTCTTTCTTTACATGTCCTATAATTTTTTTTAATTGGATATTTTAGACCATGTATTGTAGCAACTTTAGATTCTGACTTTCCCTAGAAAAGCTGTTTTTTTAATTAATTTATTTTTTGTTGTCATTGTTGAGAATATGTACAGAACATACACCACTTCATCAATTTCTACATGTATAATTCAGTGACACTGATTACATTCTTCAAGTTGTGCAACCATTCTCACCCTCCTTTTCCAAGTTGCTCCTCCCTCATTAACATAAACTCACTGCCCCGAGTTTCCTATCTGATCTTTCGAGTTGCTGTTGTCAGTTCAATCCTATAGAGACAGATCTTAAAAAAGCACAATGCTCAAGGCAGACATTCTTCAAAGAAAACTTCAGGGGATATTTTTGGTTTAAGGTTTAAAGATTATCTCAGGGCAATAGTTTCTGAAAGTCTGGATTCCATGAGAATTTGAATGAAAAGTTGCTCTTAATGTTTACTGTTTGCTTACCAACTTGCTTGGGCTAAATTTATGAAATCTGCCTCTCCTATAGTATGCCAACTGCTAATGTCTCTGGCTCAGTTTTTTTTTTGTTGTTGTTGTTTTTTAATTCTTGTTTTTCTTTCTGAGCCAGGCCTCTTAGGGCTGTATCTATAGAGTTTAATGATCAGTCAATGGTTATACAGAAGTTGTGTTCAAACACCTCAGCTGATGTATCTGTTTGGGAATACATTCAAAATCCAGGCCATTTTCAAGTCTTCCCTGGCTCTTACTTCTCCCTGGGCCTTTTTTGGTCTCCTTTATGCATGTGTGTAGCCTCAGGATCAGCAAGGAATATGTGGATAGCTTGGGTTCTCTCCGGTCTCTGTTCTGCATATGCACAACCTCAATCGAGAATATATTTGCCCCAACCACAACCATTAGTTCAGACTAGTAGAGCTGTTGGCCCTCCTTTCTCACTTGGCCATGAAGATCATCACTTGCACTGACAATGCTGCTAGATATGGGCATCAGCCACTGGTTCAAATCTGGTGAGCACTCTTTGACTATGACAGTAAGCTCCCAATCCTCTGTGCTGACTGAGCTGGGGTAGGGAGGAGAGGGAGAGAACGGTGAGAATAACCCCAGGCAAGAACATTACTGATTTCTACTGTTCTTACCCCAAAGTTCAGCAGTTTTTCAAGCATAAAAACTTCTCAGATTGTTGTCTGCCTTTGGTTGGTTTCCAGAATGTTGAACATTTGTCCAGATTTACAGAGGCTTTTTGGAGAGAGGATTTGCTGACTTCCTAACTCAGCCATAGCTGAAGCTCCTCCCAGAAAACGCCTTTTTAGTATTAAAGGTCAGTTCGGAGAAAGGTTGGGCCTCATTTTAGGAGGCTGAGAATTATCCTATTCCAGCTTAATGATTTATAATAATAATCACTATCATAACAATAATGCCTTTAGTTTGAACAGATAATTTTTTAAAATTTCTTCTACCTGTAAAGACTTAAGGAGCTCTGGTGGCACAGTGGTTAAGCACTTGGCTGCTAACCGAAAGATCAGCGGTTCGAACCCACCAGCTGCTCCATGGCAGAAAGATGTGGTAGTCTGCTTCTGTAAAGATTTACAGCGTTGGAAACTCTATGGGGCAGTTCTACTCTGTCCTACCTACAGGGTCGCTATGAGTTGGAATCGACTCAATGGCAGTGGGTAAAGACTTAAGTTAGGAAATTACTCTAAAACTAAAGTTGACTTATGCAATTAAAGGTCTGTTACTATGAGAAATTTATACCTTAGGAAAAATACTAATACTCTTAGCAAAACATTAATTATCTCAGTGTATAAGACTCACTTTTGGGGGGTAATTTTTATTTTGTTATGTAACAGCTATTAGTCAAATAGTATAAAATTGCAATTATAATCTTAGATGAATAAAGGAATGGCAGAGAAGGCAAATGCTTTAAATTTTACTATTAAATAGCTTGGTCCAATGCCAGCAATAAAGGTGCTAGTAGCAGATACTACCATATACTCTACATGATTAAGCCATCTTCTGTAAATAAAAACATTGCTGGTACATACTATTCATATCTTTTTTGTTACTAAAATAGCATTCAATACAAGATTAGCTAATGATCTTTAAGTGTTACTGTATATGTTCAAATATAAAGTTCATCTCCACCACCAAAACATTTATCTCTCAGAAGAGAGAAAGTCACTTTATATTCAGATACTTCCAAAATTCCTCATATTATAGGTCACTCTCGCAATCACTTTATTTTGAACAACAAAGCTGTTTGGGGAAAAATATATGAGCCAGAAATGGCCTTAGTCAAAGCTAGTTTTTAAAGGCTTATAGAGGTCACCTGTATGAATAAGGAAAAAAACACACACAAAAAATTAAAAACTGAACATAGTAATTATTCCTGGAACTATGGACTCTCAACTGCAAGTGTAGGATGTCATCAAAAACAAGTCTTCAAAGGACCACTTTAAAAAGCAATAATGTTATGGTTATAAATATACCTTATAGGACTACAATATCCAACAATCCTAACATTATGCAACTGGGTACTTGTAGCTTGGGATAAATATCCAGAGACAGCATCATACAGAGATCCAGAAACTACTATATTTCAAACATCTTAAGGCAATAGTGAAGATGATGTACTCTGAAAACTGTGCTAAGAGAACTTAAAAAGTGGCTTTAATGATGATGAAGATATGGATGTGGAAGATGCATGATTAGATGAAACTGGAAAAAAGGCAGTATTGTTGCATTATATTTCATACAAAATGCAATCTCATATATGTGTGTATCTAAACTAACATATTAACTATTTTAAACAGGCATTTAATTCTTTCATCTTTATGGCCTTCTCACTGGAAACTGAGGGCTCACTACACACACACAGTTATATGCTTTTCAAACCACTCCATTTCTCCCTAGAGAAAAGTTTATTGGACTTAAGCATAAAGTATTTGTTTAAATTCTCCATGAAAAGGTCATTGAGAACCATATTAAGCAAACATTTCCTTTTGATTTCAAAAATGATTTTTCCTTTTGAGTTTTACGGCAACAAGAACTGGTTTTTAAAAATATAAACATATAGTCAGTATTGCTGAAACAGGAATATCTCTCTATAATAATATATCACCCAGACTAAGCTTAGTTAGGATTATGACCAACAGAACAAACGAATGTAGGCAGCTATCTCGGATCTGTTATTGTAAGATGTGACAATTATCTCTAACTGGCTATTAAGACCAATATAATATCAAAGCATTCGTGCAAATCAGAAGTATCTATGCTTAAAATAAATCAAGATCAAGTTAAAGGAAATGAGATTAGGCACTTAAAATTAATGTATTTTCCATGGTTGACTTAAATGAGAATCTGGGCCTGCTAATAAATCATACACGGCTAGTATGCTTTTTTCAGAATAGTGGTAAGGGGCAACGTAAAACAGGAATAAATAAATTGATGATATCAGCCCCTGAGCACTGAGATATTATTTTCCTAGGCCTCTGGGCTCCTAAACCACCTTCTCCAAAAACTGTAGGACCCAGCGCCACCCTTTATTTTTAGATTATTTATTTTCAGGGGTTCCTCTACTCTCTGACTTGCCACAAAAGAGCTACATGATCTAGTATCTAACAACTTGTTCATGCTTGTGCCCAGGGTTACCTCACCCCACAACCCCAAATGTCCTCAAGTATTTAGGTTAGTTTTAAAAATGAATCAATGAATGAACAGAAGTAGTACAGAATTAAACATCTTCCAAAGACCAAAGAAAAGATGATACAGTATATCTTTTCTTTTGATTTTGGAGTCTAAGGTTGTAGTCATCCCATTTCTTATAGATCTGTGGGAAAGACATTTATTTCCCTTCCAAGGAAAATAAAATGTCATCTTCCTCTTGCACTCTGCCCCATGTACCCTCATTAACAGGTTTTATAAGCCCGTCATGAAGTTTCAGCAAACACACGCATACAAGTGCACACATACAAACTCTCACCCTAAAGATCTTGTATTCTAGTTCCTTCATGATGAGAAACTGAGCCACAGAGAAATCACAGGTAACTCATCTATGAAGTTTTGGCAAATTCAAAACAAGATCTCACATCTCCCAATTCCTATTCCTTTGCTCATTCCATTACATCACTCTGAGATATCATTCTTTCAAGCCCCCAGCATGAGTGACAACAGCTGCCAGCTGCAACAACCTTTTCTATTAACAAAGAAACTCAAGATGAAATGGATTCAAGCCATTCAAGCTCTCCCCTCCCCTTCAGAACCTCCAACATCTGAGAAAGACTATGGGGTTCTAAAGACGGGCAGCTAGGTAGGCTACGTGTCTGTCTGTTTCTTACCCTCCCCACACTAACGTTCACTTGTATTCATTTCAGAGGAGCCTTGGCGGCACAGTGATTAAGCACTAGGCTTCTAACCGAAAGGTCAGCAGTTCAAATCCACCAGTTGCTCCACGGGAGAAAGATGTGGCAGTCTGCTTCCGTAAAGATTGAAAAAATCAAACCAAACCTGTTGCCGTTAAGTCCAACTCACAGAGGCCCTATAGGACAGAGTGCCCCAGAGGGTTTCCAAGGAGCAGCTGGTGGATTCAAACTGCCCAGCTTTTGGTTAGCAGCCAAGCTCTTAACCACTGTGCCACCAGGGCTCCTAATGAATTATAACCAAAGATTTTGGGTAGGATACATATGAGCAGGGAATGCTAGAGGGGTGCATGAAATAAAGGATGGGCTAGTCTAATACAAATACTAAATAAAATCACACTCACTCATCAACCTCCTTGGATTCTTTCTCCCTCTATTTTGATCCAGGATGAATATGTTGGCTAAGAATGAATGTGTTTCCCATCCTCCTTGGAAGTAAGACTAAATTCTTGAAAAAGGAATGCACACCATGACTCAAGTTCCTTTTTCTGCTCCTGATCCTCTCTCCTCAAGAAACTAAGTAACTTCATAAATAGTCCATTGAGTTAGTTAAACTAAAATCTTCTCAAAAAGCATCAAATACCAAACGCATAAGACAAGAGGCAAAGTTTATAACCTCTTCAGAGCATCACACTTTTATCTGCTAGATAAGAATCACTTCAGTCACAAAAGAGGATCAGAAAACTGGATTTAGATTTATAAAGTAAACATAGCTAGTAAAAAGTAAATACAATGGACTAGGAAAGGAGGAGTAATATAGTTAACTATCAGACCAGACAACTTTAAATCAGAATCTCACCTAAAGGGTTAAGTGTGGTTTACCCCTAACAATATAACCCAACACTCAGGCTCAAGATACAAATTTCCACATACCCCACTTTAGGGATGGATCTAAAACAGCTAACTGAGGACAAATGAACTTTTATAGGTAAAGAGAAGAACAGGAGTCGTGGTGGCGCAACAGTTAAGTAAGTGCTTGGCTGCTAACCGAAAGACTGGCAGTTTGAATCCACTCAGCAGCTTGGCGGGAAAAAAACACGGTGATCTGCTTCTGTACAGATTACAGCCAAGAAAACCCTGTGGGAAATTCTCCTCTGTCACATGGGGTTGCTATGAGTCAAAAAATTGACTTGATGGCACCCAAAAATGAATAAAGAGTAGAGGCATGTTAAACTGCCTGCAACTGGAAGATGGAAATAACAACAATCATGTCCCTTTGAACTTAAGAACCAAGGTGCTCATACAGCCTTTCAGAACCTAGCTTGTATGCAAGAAAAGGAGCTTCTGTACAAAATCAATCTGAGAAATGTATACCACTCTGGGTCTACCACTAGCTGTGCAACCTTGGGAAAATTACTTAAATTTTTAGAGCTTCAGTTTCTTATTTGTAAAGTAGAAATTATTTTACCTATCTCGCAGGGTTATTTTAAGTACTAGACAACGTCTGAGAAAGTAGTACCTAACACAATCCTTTTTATTGGGGGTGTTATGTTGTTATTTTCCACAAAGACATCCCAAGTTTTTATCAATACAGCAGAAGACAGAATTAATCTTCTAAGGTTCTCTTGTTTTGTTTTAACCAAAGAATTGCCATGATAAAGAACCTGATCAAAGTTATTCACTGTAAAATTGAGCATTATAGTTATTATAGACCTAAGGCATGTCACTGGATTATAAAAATATGACCATAGAGTATAAAAAAATACATCTTTCTGTGACACAATTTTCTATATGCTCCTTTTTGGGAAGGATAGTTTCACCAGTTATAAACTGCTGCTCTAAATTATCTGATAATTTCGATCCAGGTCACTGCCAGCTCAGATGACCAAACCTGAAAAACACTGTTCTCAAGTCAAAGACCTTGAAGAAAGAATCTCTAATGGGATTAAAACATCTTGCAAAGAATTACAGCATGAATAGCTCAGGAAATCTTAATTTGTAAAAGGTCACAGAGTTACAAAAAACATCGCTCATTTCAGCTAATTAAATGAAATTTTAGTTAAACGGCACCTTTAAATATTGGTATTGTAGCTGCAAGTGCATTTAAATAGCATTTACGCAGATATAATTAGCACAATTAAACATGGGTAGAAGTGGGAACACCATTCTAATTATATTGATATAATCAGTTTTATTAATGCTTTATGGCAACCAAAGTGACATCTGACAGTAGCACACAATTCATAACTAAACCTAATATTAAGCATTTTAGCATATTAAGGAACCTAAAGCTAGGTAATTGAGGAAAGAAAGAAGTCAAATAAAGAGTTCCTACCTGTGACGATTCCATAGTTGGGAGGTTCAAGAATTACTCCATAAAACTGGATGATGTTTCTGTGACTGAGGACGCTGAGGATTTCTGCCTGTTCCAAAACAAAATGCAAAATTACAAAAAAATTCACATTTATAGTAGTCTAACAAAATAGCACTCTTACACAATTTTCTTGTACAGTCATTTACAGACATACATATGCTCAACAAGAATGTAATACTATAAGCTACCACGGCCTCCACCAGACTGAGTCTAGTACAGCTAGACGGTGCCTGGCTACCACCACTGACTGCTCTAACCGGGATCACAACAGAGGGTTCTGGACAGAGCTGGAGAAGGATGTAGAACAAAATTCTAACTCACAAAAAAAGACCAGATTTACTGGCCTAAAGCAGACTGGAGAAACCTCGAGAGTATGGCCCCCAGACACCCTTTTAGCTCAGTGGTGAAGTCACTCCCGAGGTTCACCGTTCAGCCGGGGACTGGACAGCCCCATAAAACAAAATGGGACTAATGGGGCAGAGGAGTCCAGGGACTAGAAGGTAGGAGGGGACAGGAAAGCTGGTGACAGGGAACCCAAGGTTGAGAACAGACAGTGTTGACATGTCATGGGGTTGTTAACCATTGTCACAGGGCAGTATGTGTACCAACTGCTTAATGAGAAACTATTTGTTCTATAAACCTTCATCTAAAGTACAAAAAAAAGAATTATCCATGTGAGATCAAATTGACAACAGCAACTCAGAAGGTTTGATGGGAAGCCTAGGGGGCAGTGAGTTGAAGACAATGGTGATGGAATAATTTGGAAAAAGATAGTGAGAACAGCAGCACAAGTGGAAGAATGTAATCAATGTCACTGAATTGTACACGTAAAAACTTTTGAAATGGTGTAACTTATGTATATTTTCATCAAAAAAAAAAAAAAAAAAAAAGGTCCTCCAAGGTTGAGAAGGGAGTGTTGACATGTCGTGGGGTTGTTAACCAATGTCATAAAACAATATGTGTACTGACTGTTTAATGAGAAACTATTCTGTAAACCTTCATCTAAAGTACAATAAAACAAAATTAAAAAAAAAAAAGAATGTAAAACTGTTAAAACTCTGTCTTTAGCAGCATCCTGGAAAGTTTAACCTTTTTTATTGAAGCTTTTTGGAAACTTAAAAAGGAAAGGAGGTGGAGAAGAGGCAACAAAGAGGTGCTTACTAGTGTACTGGCACGACTGATGGTAGGGGAGGATAATTGACAAGGGGCAACACTGTATTTATTTACAGACTAGCCTTTTTCCTAATACTCAGACACATTTCTTTTGCAGAATGTTTCTTTTGGGAGGTCGCATCACAACTGACATTCTACTGGTTGGGTAAGCAGTCATTACAAAATTAAGCTAAGAGTTTTTAACTATTAATGGAATTCCCCATGAACAATGGAATGAAATGCTGCCCGGTCCTGCATCCTCATAATCGGTTATGGATTGGAATATTGTGATTCACAGGGTTTTCACTGGCTGCTTTTTGGAAGCAGATCTCCAGGCCTTTCTAGTGCAATGATTTGAATTCAACTCTAAAACTCTCCATGAAATAAAGGGTCCAAATCTGATACAGAAATGGGAGTAACCAAAGGCCAATCCATAAAAATGTCTAATAGTAATGTCCTCGTCAGTGTACAAAAATGTCTATACAGGACTTCCGGCAAAATGGTGCTCTAGGCAGAAGCACCACGCCGTCCCTCCAAAGCAAAGATCTGAAAAACTAAGCCGAATAGAGAAAACAACAATCCTGAAACCCTAAAACATCAAATGAAGTGATAAAGAACTCAGCCAAGCACCAAATGTAGTGAGAAAACTGACAGAGAACGGAGAGCAAGGAGAGATTCATGCAGAGGTCCCCTATCAGCTGACGCAGTACAGATCCACCATCTTGGACTCCTATTGGAGACCAGCAAACGGGGTACGAGAAAGCAGCTTAATGGAGCTTCCAGCGGGAGACAAAACAACCGGTAATTTGCGATATATGCTTTCCCACCCCCACACTTCTTCACCCCCACTCGGCCTCCTCTGCTTCTTGCGGCCACAATCTCTTGTCCGGGAAGCACCAGCTACTTCGATTCCACCCACCCAAACGGGCCGGCTCTCTGAGTGCCATTTGTTGGCTGCTGGTGTTGCTTTTTTCCACTTCTTTCGATTTCTTCCTTACGTCTCACCACCTCCCCCTCCTTTTGCTCAAATACCTGGCCCCGTGTGCCATCTTTGCTTCTTCCTGAGGGTCTGCGGAGCTCCACTGGAGTGTGGAGCTGCTTCCCAGTCTGCGCTGCCATGCTGGTGGGATCCCGGGGCTTTTGTTCTTTTGTTTGTTTTGAATTGTTTGTTTGTTTTCTTTTCCTTTTCTTGAGTTGGGAGCCCATCCTGGCCATGGGGTGCTGCCCCCTCAACTTGCACAGATGTGCATAAGGATTCCTGAGGACATTTCTTTCTTTGTTGGTTTTTTTTTTTTTTTGCCTGCTTTTTTGCAGGCTTTTCTTGTATTTCTTTTTAAATTTGTTTTGTTTTCTTTTTCCTCTTTTTCCCTTTTTGTCTTTCTTCATTACTCGGTTTCTCGTCTCTTTATATCTTCCTTCTCTTTCTGTTCCCTAAATACCTGGCGTTGTATACCTCTACGCCTTCTAACCAGGCTGTACTGCCACACCTGAGAACAACTCCTCAGACATCATAGCTGCACTGGTGGGATTCCTGGGAACTTTGCTGTTCTTTTCCCTTTCCGCTTTTTATGTATTCATTCTTTTCTTTTCTTCCTCTTCCCCTTTTTGTTTTTCTCCATTTCATAGTCTCTCATCTCCCCACTCCAACGGCAAGCTCCCCTAGCATTCTTTTTTGTTTGTATGTTTTTGGCTCCTGTTCCTCTCTCCTCTTTCCCATTACCATCTTAGCTCCACACATAACAATCTCCCCACTACATCCCGCCTACTTGCACCGTGTGCTTAACATCACACCACAAAGCAGCACAGGCACAGCCTACTGGAACCTGCCCTGCACTGATTACTGACCTGCCCTGGTGGCTGTAGTAAGTGCCACAAACAACCCGTCCCAGTAACTCCTCTTCAGCTAGACCTGCTCTGCCGTACCATATCTGAGTGACTGACCCTGCCAATTGGAGAAGGAGGCAAAAAGTATTGTGCCCACAGACGAGCAAACAACAAAGAACACACAGCCCATTTGCTCACGCAAAGTCAACTTAAAAAAAAAAAAAAAAGGGAAGAAATAATCAAATCTACAATCAATAAATGAGAAAAATAACTACTGAATGCCCCGAAGACAGCAGACAATATCAAAACATTTACAAAAACAGAACACGGTGGTTCCAGTAGGTGTCCAAAATAAAATACCAGATGACTTTCCAGTGGAAGAAAAGGCACTAGAACTACCTGATAGGGAATTCAAATCTCTAATACTCAGAATTCTCCAAGAGCTGAAGCGAAAAGCAGACAAAAATCAGGAAACCATAGATAAATTCATGGAAAATACAGACAAAAAATTGGAAGAATTCAGGAAAATAATGCAGAAACAAAATGCCAAAATAAATTCACAACTAGAAATTATACAAAAACAACAATTAGAAATCCAAAAGATAAACAACAAGACTTCAGAAATGGACGGTGTCATAGAAGGACTGAGAAGCAGATTTGAAACGGTGGAAGACACAATCAGTGGAATTGAAGACAAACACTTGGATACAACTCTGTTTGAGGAAAACTCAGAAAAAAGAACAAAGAAAAATGAAGAAACCCTGAGAGTTATGTGGGATACAATCAAAAGCAAAAATTTTCGAGTGACTGGAGTTCTAGAATAGGGAGAAAACAGAAAACACAGAGAGAATAATTGAAGAACTGCTGACAGAAAAATTCCCCAATATCATGAAAGATGAAAAGCTGGCCATCCAAGAAGCTCAACGAACCCCATATAGGATAGACCCCAAAAGAAAACCACCAAGGCATATCATAATCACACTCACCAAAACCAAAGACAAACAAAGAATCCTGAGAGCAGCTAGTGAAAAACAAGAAGTCACATACAGAGGAGAAACAATAAGACTAAGCTCAGATTATTCTGCAGAAACCATGCAGGCAAGAAGGCAATGGGATGACATATATAAAATCTTCAAAGAAAAAAACTGCCAGCCAAGAATAATATATCCTGCAAAACTCTTGTTTAAATATGATGGTGAAATTACGTCATTTCCAGATAAACAGAAATTAAAGGAATATGTAAAAGCCAAACCAAACTTACAAGAATTATTAAGGGGAGTTCTTAGATCTCAGAACAAACTACTTCAGCTCACAGGCAGAATCTAGGACGCAGGATCGTACCAGCCAGATACCGGTCTAGGAAATGACCTCTTGAGGACTATCCAAAACCAAAAGAAATAGAACAGGGAATCAGAGCACTTAGTCAGTAAATGACAACAACATCAAAACAATAAAAGAGGGAATAAAAGGCATAGATATAGAAACTTCTAATGGAGGGGAAGGCAAGGCGATACCAAGTAATGGTAGACTGCTTCAAACTTAGAAAGATAAGGGTAAAATTCATGGTAACCAGAAAGAAAGTTAACAAACATACTCATAAAAATAAAGAGGAAAAACATAAACTCTCAGCAAAAACAAAAGAAATGAAAAAAAAAAAAAATCCACAAACAAAAGTAACTCAGCACAAGAGAGTAAGAAGAACAAAGAAAATGTCAGTACCACAAAAAAAGCACTACAAAATGACAGCAATAAACGCACATCTATCAATAATTACACTGAATGTAAATGGACTCAATCCACCCATAAAGAGACGGAGAGTGACAGAATGGATAAGAAAACAGGATTCATCAATATACTACCTACAAGAGACACACCTTAGAAACAAAGATGTGAATTTATTAAAAGTCAAAGGTTGGAAAAAAAATATATCAAGCTAACAACTACCAAAAAAGAGCAGGACTGGCAATACTAATTTCAGATAAAATAGACTTTAAAACAAAATCCACCATAAAAGACAAAGAAGGACACTAGATAATGATTAAGGGGACGATCCATCATGAAGACATAACCATAATAAACATCTACGCACCCAATGACAGGGCTCCAAAAGACATAAAACAAACTCTAACAACACTGAAAAGAGAAACTGACAGTTCCACAATAATAGTAGGAGACTTCAACACACCACTCTCAGTAAAGGATAGAACATCTTAAAAGAAACTCAGCAAAGATACAGAAGACCTAAAGGGCACAATCAACCAACTTGACCTCATAGACATATATAGAACACTCCATCCAGCAGCTGCAAAGTACACATTCTTTTCCAATACACATGGAATATTCTCCAGAATAGACCACATCTTAGGCCACAGAGCAATTATCAAAAAGATCCAAAACGTTGAGATAATTCAAAGTATCTTCTCTGACCACAATGCCATCAAGGTAGAAATTAACAACAGAAAGAGCAAGGAATAAAAATCAATTACATGGAAACTGAACAATACCCTGCTTACACATCACTGGGTAATAGAAAAAATCAGAGATGGAATCAAAAAATTTCTAGAATCAAATAAGAATGAAAACACATCATACCAAAACCTTTGGGACACAGCAAAGGCAGTCCTTAGGACAATTTACAGCAATAGATGCACACATCAAAAAAGAAGAAAGGGACAAAATCAAACATTAACTAAGGAACTCGAACAAATAGAGAACAGCAAAAATAGCGCACAGCCACCGGAAGAAAGGAAATAGTAAAGATCAGAGCAGAAATAAATGAAATAGAGAACAGAAAAACAATAGAAAGAAACCAAAAGTTGGTTCTTTGAAAGAATCAACAAAATCAACAAATGACTGGCCAGGCTGAGAAAAGAGAAACAGGAGAGGATGCAAATAACCCAAATAAGAAATGAAATGGGCGACATTACAACAGACCCAACTGAAATAAAAAGGATTATAACAGAATATTATGAAAAACTATACTCCAACAAATTTGAAAACCTAGAGGAAATGGATAAATTTCTAGAAACACACTACCTACCGAAACTACACAAAGTGATGCTGAAAATCTGAACAGACCCATAACAAGAGAAGAGATTGAGAAGGTAATAAAAAAACTCCCAACCAAAAGAAGCCCTGGCCCAGACGGCTTCACTGGAGAATTCGACAAAACATTTACAGAAGAGCTTGTACCAGTACTACTCAAGCTATTTCAGAGCATAGAAGAGGAAGCAACACTTCCAAATTTATTCTATGAAGCCAGCATAACGCTGATACCAAAACCAGTCAAAGATGCCACAAAAAAAGAAAATTACAGACCAATATCGCTCATGAATATAGATGAGAAAATTCTTAACAAAATACTAGCCTATAGAATCCAGCATCATAATACACCATAATAATACACCACAACCAAGTAGGATTCATACCAGGTATGCCAAGGATGGTTCAACATTAGAAAATCAATCAACGTAATCCACCCCATAAATAAAAGGAAAGAAAAGAATCACATGATCATCTCAATTGATGCAGAAAAGGCATTTGACAAAGTCCAACACCCATTCCTGATAAAAACTCTCAATAAAATAGGTACAGAATGGAAATTTCTCAACATAATAAAGGGCATCTATGCAAAACCAATGGCCAACATCATTCTTAATGGAAAGAGGCTGAAAACATACCCCTTGAAAACAGGAACAAGACAAGGATGCCCTTTATCACCACTCCTATTTAACATTGTGCTGGAAGTTCTAGCTAGACCAATAAGGCAAGAAAAAGAAATAAAGGGCATCCAAATTGGTAATGAAGAAGTTAAACTGTCCCTGTTTGCAGATGATATGATACTATACATAGAAAACCCTAAAGATTCTACAAGAAATCTACTGGAACTAATAGAAAGATTCAGCAGAGTAACAGGATACAAGATAAACATGTTGGATTCCTATACACCAATAAGGAGAACAATGAAAAGGAAATCAGGAAAACAATACCATTTATAATATCCCCTAAAAAGATAAAATACTTAGGAATAAATCTAACCAGGGATGGGAAAGACCTATACAAAGAAAACTACAAAACACTACTGCAAGAAGCCCAAAGGGATCTACATAAATGGAAAAACATACCATGCTCATGGGTAGGTAGACTCAACATTGTGAAAATGACAATTCTACCCAAAGCAATTTACAAATACAACGCAATCCCCATCAAAATACCAACAACATTCTTCAAAGAGATGTAAAAACTAATCATTAACTTTATATGGAAAGGGAAGAAGCCCTGAATAAGTAAAGCACTACTGAAGAAGAAGAATAAAGTTGGAGGACTCACCCTACCTGACTTCAGAACCTACTATATAGCTACAGTAGTCATAACAGCCTGGTACTGGTACAACGACAGATACATTGACCAATGGAACAGAATTGAGAACCCAGATGTAAATCCATCCACCTACAGTCACCTGATCTTCAACAAGGGCCCAAAGTATATCAAATGGGGAAAAGACAGTCTTTTTAACAAATGGTGCTGGCAAAACTGGATATCCATCCACAAAAAAATGAAACAGGACCCATACCTCACACCATATACAAAAACTACTTCAAAATGGATCAAAGACCTGAATATAAAGCCTCAAACTATAAAATTCATAGAAGAAAAAATAGGACCAACACTTCAGACCTTAATACATGGCATTAACAGGATACAAACCATAAACATCAACACAAAAAACCCAACAGATAAACTAGATAATTGGGATCTTCTAAAAATCAAACATCTATGCTCTTCAAAAGACTTCACCAAAAGAGTCAAAAGAGAACCTACAGACTGGGAAAAAATTTTTGGACAGTACAAGTCAGACAAAGGTCTAATCTCCATAATCTACAAGAAAATCCAACACCTCTACAACAAAAAGACAAACAATCCTATCAAAAAATGGGCAAAGGAAATGAACAGACACTTCACCAAGGAAGACATTCAAATGGCCAACAGACACATGAGGAAATGCTCGCGATCACTAGCCATTAGAGAAATGCAAATTAAAACCACAATGAGATACCATCTCACCCCGGCATTACTGGCACGAATCAAAAACACTGGAAATAACAAATGTTGGAGGGGCTGCGGGGAGACGGGAACTCTTATACACTGCTGGTGGGAATGCAAAATGATACAGCCATTTTGGAAAATGATACGGCGTTTCCTCAGAAAGCTAGAAATAGACGTACCATTCGATCCAGCAATCCCACTCCTAGGAATATATCCTAGAGAAATAAGAGTCATCACTCGAATAGACATATGCACACCTATGTTCATGGCAGCATTATTCACAATAGCAAAACGATGGAAACAACCTCGATGTCCATCAACAGACGAATGGATACACAAACTATGGTACATACACACAATGGAGTACTATGCAACGAGAAAGAACAATGAATCGGTGAACCATCTCACAACATGGATGAAACTGGAGGACATCATGCTGAGTGAAATAAGTCAATCACAAAAGGACAAATATTGTATGAGACCTCTATTGTAAAAACCCATGAAAAAATTCACATGCAAAATGTAACAATCCTTGTTGGTTACCAGGGATGGGAGGGGGGGGGGAAATACTAAATAGGTAATAGGTAAGTGGTAACTTGGGTGAGAGATGAGATAGTACATAGTACAGGGGAAACTAACACAACCTGCACAAGGAAAGGTCATGGAGGCCCTATAGACACATCCAAACCCCCCGAGGGACTGAGTTATTGGACGGAGGGCTCTGGGGACCATGATCTCGGGGAACATCTAGCTCAATTGGCATGACACTACTTATAAAGATAATGCTCTACATTCTACCTTGGTGAGTAGTGTCTGGGGTCTTAAAAGCCTATGAGCGGCCATCTAAGATACTCCACTGATCTCATCCCTTCGGGAACAAGGGAGAACGAAGAGAACAGGATACAAGGAAAAGATTAGTCCGAAGGACTAATGGTCCACAGCTACCAAGGCCTCCACGGGACTGAGCCCAGTACAGCTGGATGGTGCCCGGCTACCACCAATGACTCCTCTGACCAGGATCACAACAGAGGGTTCTGGGCAGAGCTGGAGTAGGATGTAGAGCATAATTTTAACTCCCAAAAAAAAAAAAAAAAGAAGACCAGATATACTGGCCTAAAGAATACTAGAGAAACCTCGAGAGTGTGGCCCCCAGACACCCTTTCAGCTCAGAGGTGAAGTTACCTTCGAGGTTCGATGTTAAGCCTGGGAATGGACACCCCAGTAAAACTAAATGGGACTAACGATGTACAGGAGTCCGGTGACAAGGGCCAGAAGGCAGAGGGAGAGTAGGAAACTGATGATAAGGAACACAAATTGAATAAGGACACTGTCGATGTATTGTGAGATTGTTGACCACTGCTATAGGGCAACATTTGTAGTAACTATTAAATGGGAGGCTGTTTTGTCCTGTAAGCCTTCATCTTGGGCGAGAATGGCAGCACAATTGGAAGAGCATAGTCAATATCACTTAAATGTGTAAGTAAAAAGTTTTGAAATGGTGTTTAAATAAAATAAAAATAAATAAATAAATAAATAAACAAATGAGACTAAAGAGGTACAATAGTCCACTGACAAGGTCCAGAAGACAGAAGGGGACAAGGAAGCCCCCTGGTGATAGGGAACACAAGGTGGAGTAAGGATATTCTTGATGTGCTGTGAGATTGTTAACCATTGTCATAGGGCAACATGTGTAGTAACTGTTAAATGAAAAACTATTTTGTTCTGTAAGCCTTCATCTTAAGTGAGAATAACAGCACAGTTGGAAGAGCGTAGTCAATGTCACTGAACTGTGAATGTAGAAATTTTTGAAACGGTGTATCTTTGGCCATCTGTAATTTTCATCAAAAAAAAAAGGTTGAGAATTTAGAGGCTTAATACGTTGTGGGGTTGTTAACCAATGTCAAAAAACAACATGTGTACTACTATTTCATGAGAAACTATTTGCTCTGTAAGCTTTCACCTGAAGTAGAATAAAATATATATATATTAAAAAATAAATAAATAAATAAATAAATAAATAAAAAGGGAAAGTAAAAAAAAAATGGATCAAAGACCTAAATATAAAGCCTAAAACTATAAAGTTCACAGAAGAAAAAATAGGACCAACACTACAGGGCTTAATACACGGCATTAACAGGATACAAACCATAACCATCAATGCACAAACCCCGAAAGATAAGCTAGATAAAACTGGGATCTTCTAAAAATCAAACACCTATGCTCTTCAAGACTTCAAAAGAGTAAAAAGAGAACCTACAGACTGGGAAAAATTTTTGGACAGTACAGATCAGACAAAGGTCTAATCTCCATAACCTACAAAAAAATCCAATACCTCTACAACAAAAAGACAAATAATCCTATTAAAAAATGGGCAAAAGAAATGAACAGACACTTCACCAAAGAAGACATTCAAATGGCCGATAGACACATGAGGAAATACTCGCGATCACTAGCCATTAGAGAAATGCAAATTAAAACCACCATGAGATACCATCTCACCCTGGCATTACTGGCATGAATCAAAAACACTGGAAATAACAAATGTTGGAGGGGTTGTGGGGAGATCAGAACTCTTATGCACTGCTAGTGGGAAAGCAAAATGATACAATCATTTTGGAAAATGATATGGCACTTCCTCAGAAAGCTAGAAATAGACATACCATTCGATCCAGCAATCCCACTCCTAGGAATATATCCTAGAGAAATAAGAGTCGTCACTCGAATAGACATATGCACACCTATGTTCATGGCAGCATTGTTCACAGTAGCAAAACGATGGAAACAACCCAGATGCCCATCAACAGATGAATGGATAAACAAACTATGGTACATACACACAATGAAGTACTATGCAATGAGAAAGAACAATGACGAATCTGTGAAGCATCTCATAACATGGATGAAACTGGAGGACATTATGCTGAGTGAAACAAGTCAATCACGAAAGGACAAATATTGTATAAGACCTCTATTGTAAAAACCCATGAAAAAGTTCACACACAAAATGTTACAATCTTTGTTGGTTACCAGGGATGGGAGGGGTGGGAGGGAAACACTAAATAGGCAATAGATAAGTGGTATTTTGGGTGAAGGGTGAGACAGTACACAATACAGGGGAAACTAGTACAACCTGTACAAGGGAACGTCATGGAAGCTCCATAGACACATCCAAACTCCCTGAATTGCTGGGTGGGGGGCTGTGGGGACCATGGTCTCGGGGAACATTTAGCTCAATTCGCATAACACAGTTTATAAAGACAATGTTCTATATTCTATGTTGGTGAGTAGCATCTGGGGTCTTAAAAGCCTGTGAAAAGCCATCTAAGATACTCCACTGGTCTCATCCCTTCAGGAGCAAGGGAGAATGAAGAGAATAGGATACAAGGAAAAGATTAGTTCGAAGGACTAATGGACCACAGCTACCAAGGCCTCCAGCAGACTGAGTCCAGTACAGCTAGATGGTGCCCAGCTACCACCGTTGACTGTTCTGACCAGGATCACAACAGAAGGTTCTGGACAGAGCTGGAGAAGGATGTAGAACAAAATTCTAACTCACAAAAAAAAGACCAGATTTACTGGCCTAAAGGAGACTGGAGAAACCCCAAGAGTATGGCCCCCAGACACCCTTTTAGCTCAGTGGTGAAGTCATTTCCGAGGTTCGCCTTTCAACCGGGGGGTGGACAGCCCCATAAAACCAAATGGGACTAATGAGGCACAGCAGTCCAGGGACAAAGGCCAGAAGGCAGAAGGAGGCGGGAAAGCTGGTGATAGGGAACCCAAGGTTGAGGAAGGATAGTGTTGATGTGTGGTGAGGTTGTTAACCATTGTCATAGGGCAACATGTGTACTAACTGTTAAATGAGAAGCTATTTTGTTCTGTAAGCCTTCATCTAAAGTGAGAATAGTAGCACAATTGGAAGAGTGTAGTTGATGTCACTGAACTGTGCATATAGAAATTTCTGAAATGGTGTATCTTTGGCTATGTATATTTTCACCAAAAAAAAAAGGTCGAGAAGGGAGAGGGTTGACATGTTGTGGGGTTGTTAACCAATGTCATAAAACAGTATGTGTACTACTGTTTCATCAGAAACTGTTTGTTCTGTAAGCCTTCACCTGAAGTACAATTAAAAAAAATGTCTATACAGATTATTGTGACTGCAGCAAGATATGTGACTGCTCCTATTTATTTCTAGCTGGGGCTCCTCTGCCCCTTCCTCCCTTCCTCCCTCCTTCCTTCTCAGAAAAATAGCTCTGGGGAGGAGTTGGGTATTTTGATGTTAGTTTTATTGTATCTGGAATTTCTCTGTGTTTATATAAGGAGGAGAAGCCCTGGTGGTGCAGTGGTTAAGCACTTGTTTCTTAACAAAAAGAGCAGCAATTCGGATCCACCAGCTGCTCCAAGGGAACAAGATGTGGTAGTCTGCTTCCGTAAAGATTATAACCTTGAAAACCCTATGGGGGCAGTTCTACTCTGTCTTATGAGGTCGCTATGAGTCAGAACTGACTCAACAGCAACGGGTTCGCATAGTATCTTAGGCTGGGTTCTCTAGAGAAGCAAAACCAGTTAAGTGTATAAACATATATATAGAGAGAGATTATATCAAGGAAACAGCTCACGTGATTGTAGAGGCTAGAACGTCCCAAGTCCATGGATCAGGGCAGAGGCCTCTCCCAAGTCACACAGCTGCAGAAGCTGGCAAGCCCAAGATCGGAAGGTCAGAGAGCAGGGCTCCCACTCACAGACTGTACAGATGGACAAATCCCAGGTTCGGCAGATTAAGCTGACAGCTCAAGCCCCAAGAATGGGAGATGAGATGACAGGAAGCAGCTGCAGGATCCAGAGAGAGCAAAAAGCCAGAACATCTGCTTATATACAGACGTGGGCCATAGCACCAAGGAGACTCCCTTTCATCTGATTGGCTACTCACAGTATATTCAATCATGGGAGTGATTACGCTAAAACACAGAGAATCATGGCCCAGCCAAGTTGACACACAATCTTAACCATCACACATACCAAAAAGAATAAGCTGACATTCAACCATTTCAGGAGGTAGCATATGATCAAGAACCAATGATGCTGAAGGAAGAAGTCCAAGCTGCACTGAAGACTGCTGAGAAACAAGGCTCTAGGAATTGACGGAATACCGATTGAGATGTTTCAACAAATGGATGCAATGCTGAAGTGCTCACTTGTCTATGCCAAGAAATTTGGAAGAAAGCTAACCAGCCAAACGACTGGAAGAGAACCATGTATGTGCCCATTCCAAAGAAAGGCAATCCAACAGAATCTGGAAATTATTGAACGATGTCATTAACATCACACGTAAGTAAATTATGCTGAAGATAATTCAAAAATGGTTGCAGCAGTACATTGACAGGGAACTGCAAGAAATTCAACCTAGATTCACAAGGCGACATGGAACAAGGGATAACAACGCTGATGTCAGATGGATCTTGGCTGAAAGCAGGGAATACCAGAAAGATATTTACCTGTGTTTTACTGACTATGAAAAGGCATTCAACAGCATGGATCATAACACATTATGGATAACATTGTTAAGAATGGGAATTCCTGAACACTTAACTGTGCTCATGTGGAACCTATACATAGACCAAGAAGCAGTTGTTTGAACAGAACAAGGGGATGCTGCATGATTTCAAATCAGGAAAGATGTGTGTCAGGGTCTTTTCACCACACTTACTCAATCTGTATGCTGAGCAAATAATCTGAGAAGCTGGACTATATGAAGAACTTGGCATCAGGATTACTGCTGGAAGACTCATTAAGAACCTGCAATATGCAGATGATACAACCTTGCTTGCTGAAAGTGAAGAGGACGCAAAGCACATACTGATGAAGATCAAAGACCACAGCCTTCAATATGGGTTACATCTTAACATAAAAAAAACAAAAATCTTCACAACTGAACCAACACACAACATCATGATGAACGGAGAAAAGACTGAAGTTGTCAGGCATTTCATGTTAACTTGGATCCATAATCAATGCCCATGGAAGCAGCAGTCAAGAAATCAAACGATGCATTACATTGGGCAAATCTGCTGTGAAAGACCTCTTTAAAGTGTTAAAAAAGCAAAGATGTCACCTCGAGGACTAAGATGCGCCTCACCCAAGCCATGGTATTTTCAATCACCTCATATGCATGTGAAAGCTGGACAATGAATAAGGAAAACCAAAGAACTGACACCTTTGAATTACAGTGTTGGTGAAGGATACTGAATACACCATGGATTACCAGAAGAACAAACAAATCTGTCTTGGAAGAGATACAGCCGGGATGCTCCTTAGAAGGGAGGATGGCAAGACTTCGTCTCATGTACTTTGGACATGTTATCAGGAGGGACCAGTCCCTGGAGAAAAACATCATGCTTGGTGTGATGGTTAAGGTCGTGTGTCAACTTGGCTGGGCCATGATTTCAGTGGTTTGGCAGTTGTATGATGTTGCGATCACTTCCTTGATGAGATTTGACACAATATGATCACCTCCAAGATGGAATCTGCTGTAAGTAGCCAATCAGTTGAAAGAGAGTTTCCCTGTGCGTGTGACCTGCATCAAACATAAGTGGACATTCTGGCAGGGTTTGTGGGTTTTTGTTCACTCTGGATCCTGCAGCTGGCTCCTGTTCATCTGACCTCCAGTTCTCGGGACTTCAGCTAGCAGCTTACCTGGGGTCTTGCCTGCTGATCTTGGGATTCATTGATCTTTGCAACCTGTGAGCAAGAGCCTTGCTCTCTGATCTGCCGATCTTAGGTTCACCAGCCCTTGTAGCTGTATGAATCAGGAGAAGCCTCTACCCTGACCCATGGATTTGGGACATTCCAGCCTCTACAACTGCATGAGCCAATCTCTCTATATAATTATACACTTTACTGGTTTTGCTTCTCTAGAGAACCAAGCCCAAGACACCTGGTAAAGTGGAGGGTTAATGAAAAGGAAGAAGATCCTCAACGAGAATGGACTGGCACAGTGGCTGCAACAATGGGCTCAAACATAGCAACGATTGTGAGGATGGCATGGGACCGGGCAGTGTTTCCTTCTGTTGTACACAGGGTTGCCATCAGCTGGAACTGACTTGATGGCAGCTAACAACAACATAGGGAGGGGTGCCATTAGCTCAGTTTGCCATGTTTCCAGGAGTTGACCAACACACAGATTCCAAATGGTTGAGTCAGTCAGAGACTTTAAGAGGTATTAAACATCAGGGTCTTAATTTCCTTCCTTTAAAGTACTTCAAAAATTTTTTAAAATAAGATTTTTAATTAATTACATGTCTATCTTCAGAGCAAACTCCTTTCCCTCTATTCAAAACTTTTCCAGCCTAATTCCAAATTTAAGTTTTTTCCTTTAATTTTGGTGAGCCAGACTTCTTAAAGAAATCCTTAAAGAGTCTGCCAGAAATCCTTAAAGAGTTTGTGTCTTTAAAGCTTGTTTTATATTTTTTATATTCTATAGATGTAGTCTATATGTATTTATGTGATAAATATATTAAAAATAAATTGAATTCGCTTCCTTCTGTGAAAGAAAGTAAAGATACTGGCAGCAGCCTAGATTATTACAGAATAAAAGCAATAGTTTAATGAAGAACCACATCATTAGACTAGCGGGCTCCATTCATACCTTATATTCGGAACAGGCTTCTCTCCCTGGCTGTCAACAGTTATTTCTCTCTATTTAACAGCATGATTATGTCTCACAACACCCATCCTTCTTCCTGTGATGTGGTACTGACAAGAAGATACTAAAAAACCCGTTGCCCACAAGTCGATTCTGACTCATAGTGACCTTACAGGACAAGTAGAACTGCCCCACAGGGTTTCCAAGGCTGTCATCTCTACAGAAGCAGATTGCCACATCTTTCTCCCATGGTAGGTCTGAACTTCTGACCTTTTGGTTAGCAGACAAGCACTTTAACCACTGTGCCACCAGGTGTTAAAAACACCCAAGGTACACTTCTGCTGCCCACAATGTCAACTGCTCCTCCTTGCCATCTGGTGTGTGCAGTGTTTAAACACACTTCTCCATGGACCCTAACCTTTGAGGTCCTCACCAATTCTAAGATTCCATTAGAGCATGATGGGGACAGAAAGAACAGTGGCTCAGTTGGGCGTTCATCACCACTGGACGGTGCATCCAAAGTCAAAGACTCTCCCAAAGACAGCTCTGTCTCCAAAATAGCCACATGGTCCCGGGTCAGAATACCCCAAAAGTTTAAGAAAATATGAGATGATCCTCAATTGCTTTAAAATAAGAATTATATGTAGAGAAGAGAGATTGAGAAAAAAATAAAACAATACATTAGTTATAGTTACCCATCTCTAAGTACCAGAAAGAAGCATAAGCAATTTTTAATTTCTTGATATTTCCTGAATTATTTACAATATGTCTGTAACTTTTATAATCAGGATAAGCAAATACATGTGTTATCTGTAATATATGAGAGAACATATATTTATGTTCTTTATATCTTCTTTATATTATTTATATCTGTAATATATGAGAGAAGAACACAAACATAAAATTAAAAATATTTATTTATTTGTATAAAATTCTGATTATCCCTAGGAGAGGGTCAAGAAGAAATAAAATTCTTTCCTTACCTTCCCTAGACTACCCTAGGCAGATAAAAACTAGTTTAGTTAACCTCAGAACTGGGGTTTCTCCTGGGATGGCTCTGGAAGAAACTAACGCTCACACAGGCTACTCCTGAAGAAGGCTGTAGGTTCTGAGAGGCCATGGGACCAACAACATGGGAAATGGAAACTGAACTCGCTCTAGATTGATTTCAACCTAGCTGGTATCTGGCTCAGCATTTTATTAAATGATGTTCCTCTCCATTTTCACATCCAGTCCTACGGCCTGCTTCCCTTTAGGGAATGGTCTTTCCTACTTTGCTCATTTTGCAAAATGTCCAGTATAATACTACATGAGGGAGAAAGGTCAGATATCTTACATATAGGAAGCATTCAATAATATTTTCATAATGAACAAATACTATTTGATAATATTTCCTGCGTGTAAATGATTATTAGAGTGTCTCTGTTAGTAAATGTTTACTCTGAACAGTACAGTGAGAAGTAAAATGCCAGAGGATGTGAATTTGCTTCAGTACGTATTCATTCTATTCTTTACATGCATAATATTGGTTAAAAACCGGTACAACCAAACCCACTGGGGCTGAGTCGATTTCAACTCATGGCAACCCCATGTGTTACATAGGAGAGCTGCTCCATAAGGTTTTTTGGGCAGTAATCATTACAGAAGCAGTTTGCCAGGCTTTTCTTCTTGTGGAGGAGCTGGGTGGGTTTGAACTGCCAACCTTTAGGTTAGCACCCAATCACAAACCATTTGTGCCACCTAGGCTCTCCACAGTATGAGTTACTAAGGCTGTATTTCCTAAGAATGACAGACAATCAATTACATAACCACAGTAGAGTCCGCATTTGGAACATACGCACACCAGCTCATTGTTGATTCAAACTTTCAGAGTAAGGATGTGGACGGCTACAGCTTGCCTCTTGTAGTCCTGCAGTCCAAGGCAATCAAATGAGCACAATTTCTTGATAGCGGGTTCCTTTTCTGCTATTCTCCAAGCATGCCCTTGCCTCGCAATGGTATTTTTTTTGGATTTAAGAATGCTTAATCGAAAACATTCTATTTCCAATTACATTTTTCCATATATTTCCAAAAGCACCTTTGCAAGTGAATCAGCTTTTGCCACATCCACATTTTCCATACCCGTTGTTTCACTTTAATGCCGTGGCTGACTCTTCTCTACCGTACACTGAGAGGTGGCCCTGGTTCTCAGTAGCGAGGCTACGTTTCAGGCAGGCACCCCTTCCTAGGCCCATGGCACACCTTTCACCATCACTTCCCCACTGCTTTGCCCAGTATCGTAACGTCCAAACCAACTGAACCAGGCCTCTTATGATCAGGAGGGTTTCTGAAAGACAAAGCCTGTGGTCTTTTCAGCACAGTGTAACTCTTACCTTTATCACCACAGAGACCAAACTATCGGACTTTGCAGCAAGATGTAAGGGAAAGAGGAAATCACTGATTTAAAAAACACTTAAAGCAGTATTTATAAATCTATAAGGTCAAAACTCTTTTAGTAAGACGCAGGTAGAACTTCCTTTCCCTTCCCTTCTAATTGTTTCAGGTTCTGATTATAAAGACAACTGCAGGAGAATTCTAAATCTCCATTATCAAAAGATTTATATGCATCATATCACAAAATCCAGGGTCTAGACCAAGTCAAAGGAGTCTCAGTGCTGCAGTGGTTAAGGGCTCGGCTGCTAACCCAAAGGTTGGTGGTTCGAACCCACCAGCAGCTCTGGGGGAAAAAGATGTGGCAGTCTGCTTTTGTAAAGATTTATAGCCTTGGAAACCCTATGGGGCAGTTCTATTCTGTCCCATGGGTTCGCTATGAGTCGGAATTAACTCAAAGGCAACTGGTTTAGACCAAGTCAAGAACAAGAAAATCGTCTTTAATTTACTGCATTTTTACCCTAAGAGTGTCATGACTAGGGTGATTTGCCTAAAAGAAAAACTTGATTCTTACTTGTATGACAAGATGGAAAACCAGCCTCTCTACTCCTAAAAATGCTATGCTACAAAAATAACTTAAAAAGCAGGCTTGGATGATTTTTAATTCTGTATTTAATCACCAGAGTGTCACATGTAGGTCATGCTCTGAGTCACTTTAGTCTTAATGAGATCCATTCATTAACACAGTCACAGGACAAGCAGCAAACTTCACAATTCTATAGGTTCTCTTTCAAAAGATGCCCTTTAACCATTCAGGGAAATAAAGAAGGCTAAATGAACTGAATTAGGGTTCCATAATATAATATATACTATATTTCTAACGATGTTTGATGTCATGAAGACTTTTCCTTGGGAGGAAAACAGTTAGGAATGCTAAGAAGAAAAAATAAAGCAGTCGCTCCGCTCTCTCTTGAATAATCGAGACAGAGTCATGTGGGATTTTTGTTACAAGCATCACCAGTGCTGGGAAGTCTCTTATTGCTCAATGGTTTTCCTGGTGTGTTGCAGCCGACTCTCCTCGTGGCAATTACTTGAAGAGCCTGGGCTGCCCTCCAGGGATCATGCTGCTCTCTAGTTAAGTACATACCCAACTAAGGGCAGACTAGCCTGGCAGGATAGGAGGGTGGCTAAAACTGAATGAAACAAATAGTGAAGATTTAAGGCCGGGGACTTAAAAAACATCTCCAAATCGTAAAAAGGCTAGGAGATTTCATATTCTTTGTGCTCACAACAGAATGCTGCTGTGAAAAAGTAAAATCTATTGTAAAAAGATTTCATGAAAAAGTAAAATCTATTGTAAACAATCTGTATTACACAGTTTGGGTGACAAAAGCACCCACCAAAAGCTCTCCACCAAACAATTTATGTAACCTAGTCAAAGCAATCGCTTTCTGTGCTAAAATTACACAGAAAATCTCCCCAAAGAAAGCCCTTCAATAGGCTTCACGTGTGAACTAATAAAGGATTATTCTTTTAAAAAACTGAATAGCAATAAAATTTAATCAAATACCGGACTAGGAGAGTAGAAATTTAAATTCTGCTTCTAGACTGGATAGCCCTAAAGCCACCTGGTCACTGAGGGCCTTGTTTTCTTCCTAGAAAATGACCTGATTGGACAAAATTATCTCCCAGATTTCTTCATGCTTTAAATTTCTATCCATTTTTTCATGCTTTAAATTTCTGTCCATTTCTGCTCAATAAATATTTGATAAATTAAACCTAGGTCATTAACAGTGTTGTATTAGCACATGATCTGAAGTATGAGCCTTGGCTTTGCCATTTATGTTAGGTAATGTAAAAATGGTGTGGCAGGCTCATCTGACCTCCTCTAACTTCACAAGGAGGAAGAAGAATCAAGATCAATAGCCCAAGGCTGATTCCTAGGAGGCAGAGGTCAGCCATGCCTCCACCCTCCAACCTTTTTACCAATTCTGACACCAACTATGCCTCCCATGGCACTCTCTACTTCTCTGCTGAGTTCTACACTCATGGCAATGGCCACACAGAACTCACAGGCAATACTCATGATTATGGGGTTTGTTGGTGAAGTAACAGGTCACAATTCAGGTTCAGGAACACTCAGGATACAGTTCTCTGTATCAGGACAGCCTCTTCTCAGCCATACCCACTGGCAAGCCTCTCTCTGGCCCCTCAGCTTCTGCCCTGCTCGGGCAAAAGTTACAAAGCTCATTTAGCTATGCTGATAAGTGCCCCAAGGCACAACACTCCATCAGTAAGCCTTGGCAGGAAGGTGCTCAGCACTAGCTCCCTAGGTCGGCAAACCTAGCTCCACTAAGTGCCAGAGGCACCATACTCAGCCAGCAAGCCTCCTGCCCAAACACACTCAGCTTCTTCACTCCATAGGCCGGGAAGCCCACGGCACTATCTCCTGCCATCTCCTGCCTCTGCTGCCACCATTTCTCTGCTGCCACTTCTTGCCATCTTTGGTCTTAGAGATCTCTCTCTCAGTCTCTTGTCTCCAGGAGCTTCTCAGCACAGGGATTCCAAGTCCAAAAAACACACTCCACTCCTGGTTCTTCTTTCCTGGTGGTGGTTGAGATCCTCCCTTTCTGCCTCTGGGATGGTTCATTTTAAGCCTAGTGGGATGACAAAACTGGCCAATGCCCTCTTTAGGGTTCCATATACCTTATTTGCATGGTCCCACCCCCACAAGGGTGCCAGGCACCTTATTTATATTATTAGCAAGCTATCCAATCTCCTTGGTGGGCCACAAGCACATCATGTGCATAGTCCTACCCAGTCATTTGGTGCAAGTCACAAAGAGTATGGCTAGAAGGGCCATATTAAGTAAAACCACAGATGACTTTGGAGAAGTTACTTAACATCTCTGAGCCTCAGCCTCATTTGTAAAATGGGGAAAATAATCTTACCCCAGTGCCCAGCAAATACCAGGTGCTTATCCAATGTTAACTCAGTTCTCTTACATCTTTTCCCCTTCCCTTTGTACACTTTATCACTTTATCATTCAGAATTGAGTCCAACTTAGGAGCAAATTCAGGTCACTTTCAGCAATGGATTCCACTTATGTATTTTGCGTGTCTTAATTAGCCTCATGTACCTATTATAATTGACTTTGCATGTTTAACTATGTTTTTACCTAAATATAGCACTTTAAAATTTGCAAAGCACTTATAAATTTGACCCTTACAAAAAAAGTTAGATATGGTATCTACTTAAGACTTGAAAAAACTGGGTATTAGATTTGATTTGCTCAAGCTCACTTGTCAGGAAACTAGTAAATGTTGGTAATAAAATTCAAATCCAGGTCTCTTAACTCTGCCCCTCTTTATATAACTTTCCCCTTGCACTTTCTCTTTTAAAAAAAAAAAGTCTAATGAGTTCTTTATCTAAACATTTTTCATTATAAGCTGCCTTTGCTCAAGAAGATTCCGAATAGTATAGACACCTCTGTAATACTAAACCAAAAACAAAACCAAATCCGCTGCCGTCGAGTCAATTTCGACTCATAGTGACCCTACAGGACTGAGTATAACTGCACCATAGGGTTTCCAAGGCTGTAAATCTTTACAGAAGCAGACTGCCACATCTTTCTGCCACGTAGAGGATGGTGGGTTCAAACCGCCAACCTTTTGGTTAGCAGCTGAGCACTTAACCATTGTGCCACCAGGGCTCCTTTCTATAATAATAGCTCGCATTTACTGAGTGCCTACTATGAGCTTAGCCAAGCGCTTCATGTAGATTAAATCCTTAAATCCTCATCAAATCATGAGCTATGGCCTACTATTACTACCCTTTCACAGGGGAGGGAATCTAAGCACAGATAAATTTTTAAAAACTTGCCCAAGGTCACTCAATAAATGGCAAAATCAGGTTTTTAAAACAGGCAGTGTGATCTCAAAGCCCTGCTTATAATCACTACACCATGCCACTTCACTTTACGAACTTAATTTGAATACAGAATGGAATGTCAGTTTATACAACATTCCAAAATTACAACAGGCCTGGAAAACTCCAAAGCTTTCTTTAGTTGGTTACAAAAGAATGAGAAACCACTTTTCATCAACTCCCTTTAGGGCTTCTGCCCTTGTCTCCACTAGAAGATTTCCATTCCTTCCTAACACTCAGCTGCTCAGGATCAAGTCAAGAACCAAGATCTAATTGTCCACATGTGCTAGGCCATCAGGACAGCCAGCAACAACTAAATTTATAGCTAATAAAACCAGTTAACTGCACAGCATGAAGTACCCTCTTCTCCATGCAAAAATTACATGGTTAGGAATTTTGAGCAACTCTGCAATCTGATTAGCTGAATATCCCTAAGTGCTTTATAATATTACTCTACAGTGCAAGAGAGTTTGATTATTTACATCCCGCAAGAGGAATGTTTGCCACATTTATTACAGAAAGCTGCAAAATCATTTAGAAGAATTTAGGCAAATTTAATTTTAAAACAGTCTGAAAAGTCCTTTAGCATCTTGTAGACTCCAATTAGATAGTATCTTGGCTACCTGAATTCTTCAGCTAAATTAATGATTTTACTATATCTGGGTTCTGTCAACATACTCAAACAATGAGTAATGGCAATGGCATGTGTGTGACATTTGCCAGACTTTTTTTTCAGTTGATTGCCCCTTCCCCAAAAAAGTACAAAACCCTAACAAATACACAGTAAAGATAATATCAAAGAGTCTTAATAATGGAAGAGATTTGAAGTCTTACACTCTTTTCCTTCCTTGTCCTCAACTACAACCCTATTTTAAGGCAATTCCACTCTTAAACAGCAAAAGATCATTTCTCAAATGAAGGCTTAATGAGAGTGAATAGTCTTCACTTAGGTCAACCCTCTTATACTTAACACTCATCACCACCAGCCACTACAATCTTTCTTTTCACTAGCCTTCATGATGAAATAGAAGTCTTTATTGTGCCTGGTGGGATAGTGCACAAAGGACATTTGAAGGCTAATTGTTACATCTGCTTCAGTTTTTCTTAAGCCTAAAAATTCTAATTCTTATCTTTTTTCTTGACGTCTTAATTTTCAGTCTTTTGGTTATTTTACCTGTGTTCAGGCAAAGACATCAGTCATTCTGAAGACATGTTCCAATAACTGGTATTAGGTAGAGCTAAGAGACTGAATGTATTCACTTTTCACCCCGATATTGGGGGTATGGTGTAAACTTGGTTGTTGTGGTTCTCCTCAAAACCATCTTTATATTCCTCCTAAGTGAAAGAAAACTTGGTATCTTTAATTCAACTACACAAAGTTATAATTTAAGTAATTTAAGTATAATGGTCTTGATAAAAGGAATATTTGTGATTTTCCTGAACAACTAGTTTGTTTTTATCCCACTGCTACTGAGATTATTTTTAACAATCTATCACATTACATTCTTCAAGCTGATTGCAAGAAAGTTTAGACCCAAATGTGCTACTACATCTAGCATGTATATAGACCCTCATCATGTGCTTTTATCATACTAACTTCATTCCTGCTTCTATTTTATTTTTCCCATTTTCCTATTATTTATTTTATCTCATAATAATGTTTACATATTTATTAACTGCCTTCAATCATTTCGACAAGGCCATTCAATAATAATATTATGTAGCATTTCTCAAATTGGGGTCCTTACAACTTCAGGGTCCAGAGAGAGATTCTCGAAGGTCCATGAAGTCAAAACTCAAAGAAACACTGGTCTAATGAACACTTGGTTACATGTCTGTGCACACAAATAGTATTTTCCTTACTTTCTCTACTCGGTAGCTTTCACTATCATTTACATTTGCAACCTATGGCCATCTCTTAGACCTAACCCCCAACCTCAAGCCTAAAAATACCCCTCTGATCACAATCACCTATCCTTATTCCCATTAAACTAGCAAGCTGGTTTTAATCTTGAGTCTCAGTCAAACATGTTAGTTATGGTAGTGTAATTTAGCACCCTTAGTCCACTCGATTCTGAACTCTTAAGATTAAATTTCTGAACATATAAAGCAGAAGCTACCTTACTTTGGACGTGTTATCTGGAGGGACCAATCCCTGAAGAAGGATGTCATGCTCGGTAAAGCACAGGGTGAATGAAAAAGAGGAAGACCCTCAATGAAACAGACTGACACAGTGGCTGCAACAATGGGTCTAACATACCTACTATTGTGAGGAAGGCACAAGACAGGGCATCATTTTGTTCTGTTATATATAGGGTCCCTATGAGTCAGAACCTACTCGAGGGCACCTAACAACAACAACCTTAGTAGGGACCTACCTAGATAGCTATCAGCTGGGGAGCACGTTCATTATATCATTGGAAGCCTTAGATCTCCTACAGTAGAAAACTACTTTTCAAGACCGCCTATTCTATTGTCTCAAATTACTAGAATTGTGTCGCAACCCCTCACACAGGGCACCACCTGTCGCAGTGGCGACGGTTGTCGGGGCGGCGGAGATAATAACCAATGCCACAACTCTTACAGAGAAGTGGGGCCAGGAGGGTCACTCTGAGGAATCGAACCCCGGCTTCAGTCCCAGGAGTTTATTTTATAGTCAATACAGCAATCAGTAAAGCAAATAACAGAACAATGGGCTTTGGGTGAGTAACAATAAGTTTCGGGCAAGGGAGGAGGAATTCAGGTAAACAAGCCAATCAGTAACAGGACAATAGGTTTGGGAAAACAAGTCGTGCCTGATCTCTTTCTCATCGCTGACAAGTCTCTAACATGTCGTATACAGCATAGAAGCCTGTGGGGGCTGCAGTTGTCAATAGTGCAGCCATGTTTAAATGGCATATATCCCCACAGAATTGCCCTATTAACTTCCTATGTTCCTGACCTAATCTTGCTTGCTTTACCCGTTCAACTCAGATATTTATCCACTTATTTCCAAATATAGCCTCACTCTATATTCTAATTTTTCTCTTTGCTTGAAGATTCAGCTTGGTGTCCTTAATCTGTGACTCTACTTAATACCTTAATATCTCTGAGCAGATAGATAAGAAAATCCCCTTAAAGGTATTTGATAAACAGCATGGCTTTATAACTTTAGAGTTTATGTACTATAACTGGATCCATTCTTCCATGTCTTTTGACTAAAGTAGTATGGTGTAACAGATTCCACTTATTTTTCTTTTCTTTTAGCATATATTATATTTTAAGGCATACATACCAGTTGCCATCAAGTTGATTCTGACTCATAGTGACCCTACAGGACAGAGTAGAACTGCCCCATAAGGTTTCTAAGACTTCAAATCTTTTTTTTTTACTATTTTTATTGTGCTTGGCCAAGTACTTCATGTAGATTAAATCTTACAGCTCAAGTTAATTTCTCATACAAAAATTTATACACATATTATCTTGTGACATTAGTTGCAATCCCCACAATATGACAGCACACTCCCCCTTTCAAACCAGGGTTCCTTGTGTCCATTCAACCAGTTCCTGTCCCTTCCTGCCTTCTCATCCTGCCTCTGGACAGGAGTTGCCCTTTTGGTCTCATGTATCTGACCGAACTAAGAAGCACATTCCTCACGTGTATTATTTTTTGTTTTATGGTCTTGTCTAATCTTTGTCTGAAGAGTGGGCTTTAGGAACGGTTTCAGTTCTGGGTTAACAGAGCATCTGGGGGCCATAGTTTCAAGGGTTCCTCCAGTCTCTGTCAGACCATTAAGTCTGGTCTTTTTATGTGAATTTGAGTTCTGCTCCACACTTTTCTCCCGCTCTGTCAGGGACTCTGTTGTGTTTCCTATCAGGGTGGTCACTGGTGGTAGCCAGGCACCATCTAGTTCTTCTGGTCTCAGGCTGGTGGAGTCTCTGGTTTATGTGGACCTTTTGTCTCTTGGGCTAATATTTTCCTTATGTCTTTGGTTTTCTACATTCTCCTTTGCTCCAAGTGGGATGGGACCAATTGATGCATCTTAGATAGCCGCTTGCAAGCTTTTAAGACCCCAGATGTCACTCACCAAAGGGGGATGCAGAACATTTTCTTAATTAACTTTGTTATGCCAATTGACATAGATGCCCCCCGAAACTATGGTCCCTGGCCCCATCCCCAGCTACTCTGTCCCTCAAAGTGTTTGGATGTGTCCAGGAAACTTCTTAGCCCACTTATTTCTTACAACAATGCTCAGAACCTTGGAGAGATCAGAGACAGGCCTCAGTATATTTTGAGTTCTCTAGATGAAACTCCCCCTATGCAAGAGACTATAATCCCAGAGAAAATAATTCAAGATTTTCTATATAATACTCCTTATCAACTGCATATGACTCTCAAAACACAAGAACCGTTTTACATGTAAACAGATACAAATCTAGCAATGAATGATGCCATATTAGAGCAACACTGCATTAGAGTAACATTTTTGCTAGCCCAAGACATTTATTAGCAAAAGACACAGAAAGACATTGCTGAATTCAGGTGAGATGTAATGGTCTAACAGTGAGCCCAGACATAAAGAAGAAAATAATTTAGAAAACCAGCATGTTCTCCAGGAGATGGACAGAAGACTGCAGGCTATAAGCATGAGTATAGACCCTGTTAAGGGCGTACAGAAAAGCTATACAAATTTCTTCACGGCTAAGAGAAAGATTTAGATACAGATGAATCAGACCACATAAACTGTTTCATTATTAAAATTATTTTACAATCAATTAATATTTATCAGTTTCGGAAGTTGTGAGTTAAGTACACCCTCACTCAGACATAAAAACAGCTAACATGGAGCACTTCATATTATCAACACTGTCTTATCACTTTACATATATTGTCATTTAATGTATGAGGTAAGTACTATTATCATCCTCAGTTTATATCTAAAAAACTAAGGAACAGAGCAGTTAAGTAACTTGCCCATGATTTGACAGCTAAGAAGCAGTGAAGCCAAGATTCAAACCAGGCAGCCTGTCTGCAATGCTTATGATTTTAACCATGATGCAGCACTGCCTCTCTCACATATAAGAATCAATCCTTGAAATCACACAGATGTACATGCATACACAGTCACATTTCTATATATTACACATGAATAAACCAATTCATCCGTGACTATACATATGCCTAGGTCTTTGTACAGAGTAAAGGCTCTAATATACTTATTTGATCTGAATACAGAAAGAATTCTAGAATCAGAATCAAGAGGCCTGAGGGCTCAGCTTTCCTACTGATAAAATGTCAAAACATGGGGGAAAGAGAACAGGCTGAATGACCTAAAGTCTCTTCAACTCCAACAACTGTGTGGCTTTGCAAATTTCTTAACGTCACTTTCTTTGCTCATCTGTAAAGTAAGAAAACCAGTATCTACTTAAAACAGTTGTTGTGAGGGTCAAATTCACACATAAGGTATATGCCAGGCACATGGTCACCATCAATGTTAGCTGCTAGAAATTGTATCTAAAGTGAGCAAAGAAAATTAAAAAACAAAAAACCATACCGAACTGAACGTCACATAAAAGCCAGAACTGTGCATTGCTGAAAAACAGATCCATGGACTGACAGTAAGAGCACAGTGAAACTCATGAAGTAAAGAAGTGGCCAAAACACAGATGTGGGCAGGACACTGACCACAAAACAGAGAATCTAGTAAACACAGCATCAGAAAAGAGTTAAGACATACATCATTCTGTTCAACTACATCAGTATACTCAGGTAATAACACAGCCGGCAGAAGAATCTAAATTCACAGACCAAAATATACTGAGATGACCACAAGTTGTTAAGCTTGGTTCTGCAAACTTCTAAATAAATCTCCTAAAGTCAAGCTGCTATTTTTAAAATGAAGTGCCAAGCTGAAAGAAACTGAACATTTCTTTTCCATTTACAGGTTAAGGAATCTGACTTACCATCATTAGCCTCACAATTACTACATTTGCAAAACAAGTCTGAATTTGATGGGGCCATTCTTACGCTTCTTTTCATTGATTTGTGGGCAGGGTAACTACCCTCCAAGTGGTTGGGCTCCTCTTTTTGTTACAAGAAGACCTTACTGTTTAGTTGCCATCAATTCGATTGCAACTCATGGAGACTTTCATGTGTGCTGAGCACAACTGTTCCATAGTGTTTTCAAGGCTGTGACCTTTTGGAAGTAGATCACCTGGCCTATTTTCTAAGATGCCTCTGGGTGGGTTTGAACTGCCCACCTTTCAGTTAGTAATTGAGCGCTTAACTGTTTGCACCACACAGGGACTCTGTCATTCTTATGTTTCCATTTTCTGACCATCCTACACTATACCCATCCTTTGGGTATAAATTTTAACAGTTGTTTGAGGTTCAGAATTACTTCTGATGATTACTGATTTTATTTGAAGTCAGTTTTATAGAGTTAGGCCTTGACCTGACTTTCATAAAGTGCTCTAACCAGCTGAGTTAGGAAATGCAGCTTAATCTAGGAAGAGTTAGAAAGATCTAATAAGAGATAGAGTGAAGGCAGAGGCATTAATGGAACCTCAGAAGCTACCAAGGTTTCCCTTCATCACCAAACATCATCTGTACCAGGGCTTCAAACTGGTTCATTCAGGTTGGAACACCTGATGAAAATTTGCATATCTAACAAGTTCTCCACTGAGAATTTGCATTTCTAACAAGTTCTCTGCTGAGAATTTGTGTTTCTAACAAGTTCCCAGGTGATGCTAATGATGCTGGTTAGGGATCAGTTCTGAGAACCACTAGTAGAGCAGTGGTTCTCAAAATGTTTTATACATAAGAATCACCTGGGGATCTTGTTGAAGTGCAGATTCTGATTCAGTGTATCTGGGGTGAACATGCAAATTTTCAGCAAGGGTTCATACTAGAATAATTTGGCTCAAAGCCCTGAATTGCATGCCCCAGAGCTTCGCAGCCAAAGAAACCAAGAACTTAGCCAAATTCGCTGAACCATGAAATTCAAGAGCGGACATTCCATCATAGGAATCAACAAAGTAAACAATACCCACATATTTCCTGTTAAACAATCTTCACACAGCTTCCAAGCACCATTCCATTGCCAAGGAGTTGATTCTGATTCATTGCCAACCAAGCACCATTAACAAAAAAAAAAACAACAACAAACAAACTTGTTGCCATCGAGTCAACTCCAACTCATAGTGACCCTATGGGACAGAGAGGAACGGCCCCACAGGGTTTCCAAGGAGCTGCTGGTGGATTTGAGCTGCCAGCCTTTTGATTAGCAGCCGTAAGCTCTTAACCACTGCACGACCAGGGCTCCCCAAGCACCATTAGGAGGTTAAAAAAGATGACCTGGGGTGGAGGGGAGGCAGAGAAATGAAATGATGCCTTTATTCATCACTCAGTGCAGAGCTTGTTAACTTGCCTGGGAAAAAGCCCTACCAGAGTCCACACTATTCAGATCACCCTATCCTAACAATGTTAGGAAACAGTGGAATAAATTCCAGTCACTTTAGAACATTAGCCCTGGTGGTGTAGTGGCTAAGGGCTTAGCTGCTAGCCAAAAGGTCAGCAGTTCACATCCACCAGCCATTCCCTGGAAACGCTATGGGGAAGTTCTACTCTGTCCTATAGGGTCACTATGAGTTGGAATCAACTTGACAGCAACAGGCTTGGTTTTTTGATTTAGAACATTAAGATGAGGAAAAACTCTGGAGATGAACCTGTACTAAAAGTCACTAAATATCCTGCCTCTCTTAGCATGAAGTTTTACCAGCAAGTGGTCAGTTTTTATGACCAGGAGCCAGGGAAATACTAAGAGATGTTTTTTAGCAGAGAGGCTAACATGTCCAATTAAGGGTATGTTTGTTAAACCCATTAAATATTATGTACTGTTAGCACAGATGAAAAACTACAATGTGTGTGAAAGAGAGATGGAAGGGGAGGGCAGATAGTTGAGTGGAGGCATAAAGAACACTGAAATAAATTCTTTAATTATTATAAATAGGAATCCTTGTCACAGTTTTCAGCATTTTCTTCAGGAAAATTGTATTAACAAATAAAATTAAAGAACTTTTTTTAAAAGACTTTTTGTGAGGCCAGTTATGGATAATGCTTCTTGATTAAATGCATATTTCAGAGAGGTTAGGATAAAAAATTCTTCATGAAGTTTGGTGGTATCCTATTTTGAGTCAAAAGTAAAAGAGTGTAAGTTCTGGCAGATGCTTTCGGCTCCGTTCTATTTTGTTTAGGGTAGCAATGACCCCAACCAAACATTTCATCTCCCAACTTCCCTTGCAGCTAAGGGCGGCCATATAACACAGTCCTCGCTACTAAGTTAAATGAAATTATTATCCACACACAATAGAATGAAGTTGGATCCTTTCCTCATACCATGCATAAAAAAAAACTCAAAATGGATCAAAATGGACCATGAACTAGAATTATAAAACTCTTAGAAGAAAATATAATAGTAAATCTTTGTGACCTTGGGTTAAGCAAAGCCTTCTTAGATATGGACTTAGATATGAACAAATTGGACTTCAAAATTAAAAACATCTGTGCTTCAACAGAAAATATCAAGAAAAGAGAACCCACAAATTGAAAGAAAAATTTTGCAAATCATATATCTGGTAAGAGATCTGTATGTAGACTATATTAAAAAACTCTTCTTATTCAATACTAAAAAGACAACTCAATTTAAAAATGGGGAAAGGATCTGAATACACAATTCACCAAAGAAGATATAAAAATGGTCAATAAGTACATGAAATGATGCTCAACATTAGCCAACAGAGAGATGGGTCTAAATCTGAAATGATGTTGCATTTGTCCATATTTCTATCTTTATGCCAACACTGCACTGTCTTGATTACTGAAGGTTTTTAATACGATTTGAAATCTGGTAGTATGAATTGTCCAACTTTGTTGTTCTTCTGTAGATCACTTCTGGTGGGGAAAGTACATCTTAACAATACTGAGTCTTACAATCCATGAACATGGTATATCTCTCTTTATTTATTTAGGTCTTTAACTTCTCTCAGCAATGTTTTGTAGTTTTTGGTATGAAAGTTTTGCATGTCTTTTGTTAAATGTACTTCTAAGTATTTTTTTGTGTTTAATGCTACTATAAATATAATTCTTTTCTAAATTTCACTTTTGAGTTGCTTGCTACTAATTTACAGAAACACAACCAATTTGTTTTCTGTAACTTTACCAAATTCATTTATTAGTTCTAGTAGTTTTGTGTATTTCTTAAGCTTTTCTATGTAATAATCATTTCCTCTACAAATACAGTTTTACTTCTTCCTCTCCAATATTCATGCCTTTTATTTGTCTCATTTTACTACACTGGGTAGGACTTCTAGTCCATCACTAAACAGAAATAGAGCAGACATCCTTGCCTTACTTTTGATCTAAGAGGGAAAAACATGCTGTATTTCACTGTTGAGTATGATGTTAGCTGCAGGTTTTTTGGTAAATGACCGAAATTTACAGAAACATTTTACAGTCTAGCACATGGTATACCTTGGAGAATGTTCCTTGTGCACTTAAAGAGAATGTATGTTCTGTAGTTGTTAAGTGAAAGTTCTCAATTGCTTTGAGGGGGATGTTATAATTTACAAACATAATTGTGAGTTTGCCTATTTGTTTCTTTACTTCTGTTGTTTTTGCTTCATGTATTCTGAAGCTCTGTTATTATATGATATTCATTTATACTTGTTATATCTTCTTAAGGAAGATATAATCATTATAAAATCAGTCTCTTTATCTCTGGTAATATCCTTGGATCTTGAAGTCTATATTTTGTCTGATATTAATATAGCCGTACCACCTTTCTTATGCTTACTATTTGCATACGATATCTTTTCTCATCTTTTTACTTTCAACAGATCTGTGTCTTATATTTAAAATACATTTCTTGTAGACAGCATGTAGTTGGGTCTTGTTTTTTTATCCAGTCTAACAATCTCTGCCTTATAATTGGGGTATTAATGCAATTACTTAAGATTCTGGTTTTTTTTTTTCTCTTCCATTTGTTGTATCTGTGTTTATCTTAGTATTTCATTTTTTATTCACTCCTCCATTGACTTTTCAGCTATTCCTCTTTGTATTTTTTTTTAAATGTTGCTCTAGGGACTGAGTATGTATCCTTAACTTAGTACAGTCTACTTAGGCTTTATTTTGTGTTTTACATAAAACATAAGGAGTCTGATTGCCTCCCCATCTTTTGTACTACTGTTATATATTTTAATATACATTATAAAATCCATAGTACAATGTCCTAATTTCTTTAGTTAATTGTCTTTTAAAGAAATTAACAGGAAAAAAAAGATGGTCTTCTATATTTACCCTCAAGTTAACTATTATTTTAGTATTTCTTATAGTACAGATTTGCAGGTAACTATCTTGGCTTTCATTTATCTAAAATTGTCCCCATTTCACCTTCTTTTTTAAAGACTGTATTAACATGATAAAGAACTCAAAATAGACAAGTTTATTTATTTATTTTTCCCTTTCAGAACTTTAAAGTCATCATTCAGTTGATTCCTGACCTCCACTGTTTTCTGATGAGAAGTTATTGTAATTAGTATTGCTGTTTCCCTTTATGCAACCTGTCATTTTTCTCTGGCTGCTTTTGAGATTTCTGCTTTATCTTTGATTTTTTGCTGTTTGATTATAAACAGACTGGGTATGGTGTTTGTTTGGTTTTAATTTATCCTGCTTGGATTTGCTGAGCTTCTTGGAGGTATAAGCATATTTTTCAGCAAAGTTGGGGAATTTGGGGCCATCATTTTTTCAAATTTTTTTTCTGTCTATCCTGTCTCTTCTTTCCTTCTGTAACTATAAATATACATTATATAGCTTGATATTGTCTCATATGCAATTCAGTGTTTGTTGAATGTTATCCAATCTTTTTTCTCTCTGTTCTTCATATCTCATAAATTCTTACTCTGTCTTCTGATATACTGACTCTTTTGCCTCCCTCATCCAGTAAAGTTTACATTTCAGAGATTGTATTTTTAGTTCTAGAATTTTTAGTTTCTATTTTTTCTATTTTTCTGCTGTCATGAAGAAAGCAAGAAGTCATTAAAAAGATAGGAAAGAAAGAAAAGACCAAAATGGATGTCAGAAGACTCTCAAACTTGCTCCATTAATCGGGGAAAAGACAGTCTCTTTAACAAATGGTGCTGGCATAACTGCATATCCATCTTCAAAAAAATGAAACAAGACCCAAACCTCACACCATGCACAAAAACTAACTCAAAATGGATCAAACACTTAAATATAAAACCAAAAACGATAAAGATCATGGAAGCAAAAAATAGGGACAACGCTAGGAGCCCTAATACACGGCATAAACAGAATACAAAACATTACTAACAATGTACAAACACCAGAAGAGAAACTAGATAACTGACAGCTTCTAAAAATAAACACTTATGCTCATCAAAAGACTTCACCAAAAGAGTAAAAAGACAACATACAGACTGGGAAAAAAATTTTGGCTATGACAAATCAATCAGAGTCTAGTCTCTAAAATCTACAAGATACTATAAAATCTCAACAACAAAAAGACAAATAACCCAATTAAAAAATGGGCAAAGGATACGAACAGGCACTTCACCAAAGAAGACACTCAGACGGCCAGCAGATACATGAGGAAATGCTCACAGTCATTAGCCATTAGAGAAATGCAAATCACAACTACAATGAGATACCATCTCACCCCTACAAGGTTAGCACTAATCCAAAAAAACACAGAATAATCAATGTTGGAGAGGTTGTGGAGAGACTGGAACACTTATATACTGCTGGTGGGAATGTAAAATGGTACAACCACTTTGGAAATCAATTTGGCACTTCCTTAAGAAGCTAGAAACAGAAGTACCATACGATCCAGCAATCCCGCTCCTTGAAATATATCCTAGAGAAATAAGAGTCATCACACAAATAGATATACGCACACTCATGTTCACTGCAGCACTGTTCACAATAGCAAAACGATGGAAACAACCTAGGTGCCCATCAACAGACGAATGGATAAGCAAATTATGTTATATTCACACAACGGAATAGTACGCAATGACAAAGAACAATGATGAATCTGCAAAACATCTCATTAACATGGATGAATCTGGAAGGCATTATGCTGTGTGAAATTAATCAGTCACAAAAAGACAAATATTATATGACACTCACTATTATAAGAACTCAAGAAAAGGTTTAAACATAGAAGAAAACATTCTTTGACGGTTCCGAGGGTAGGGAGGGACGGAGAGGACAATTCACTAACTAGACAGTAGACAAGAATTATCTTAGGTGAAGGGAAGGACAACACACACTACAGGGGAAGTCAGCACAACTGGACTAAACCAAAAGCTAAGAAATTTCCTTAATACAATCAAACACTTCAAGGACAGATTAGGAAGGGTGGGGGTCTGGGGACGGTTTCAGGGGACATCTAGGTCAATTGGCATAACAAAGTATATCAAGCAAATGTTCTGCATCCCCCTTTGGTGAGTGGCGTCTGGGGTCTTAAAAGCTAGCAAGCGGCCATCTAAGATGCATCAACTGGTCCCAACCCACCTGAAGCAAAGGAAAATGAACTCCAGAGACAAGGAAAATACTAGCCCAAGAGAGAAAAAGGGCCACATAAACCAGAGACTCCATCATCCTGAGACCAGAAGAGCTAGATGGTGCCTGGCTACCACCAATGACCTCCCTGACAGGGAACACAACAGAGACTCCCTAACACAGCAGGAGAAAAGTAGGGTGCAGAACTCAAATTCTAGTAAAAAGATCAGACTTAATGGTCTGATTGAGACAGGAGGAACCCCAGAAGACGTGGCCCTCAGACTCTCTGTTAACCCCAAACTAAAACCATTCCCAAAGCCAACTCTTTAGACAAAAATTAGACTGGACTATAAGACATAAAATGATACTCACGAAGACTGTGCTTCTTAGTTCAAGTAGATACATGAGACTAAACGGGCAGCTCCTGTCCGGAGGTGAGAAGAGAAGGCAGAAAGGGACAGGAGCTGGTTGAATGGACACAGGAAATCCAGGGTGGAAAGGAGGAGTGTGGTGTCACATTATAGAGAGCAACTAGGGTCACATAACAATGTGGGTATAAATTTCTGTATGAGAAACTAACTTGAGCTGTAAACTTTCACTTAAAGCACAATTAAAAAAAAGTCAAGTGACGCACTGCATTCGGCAAATCTGCTGCAAAAGACCTCTTTAAAGTGTTGAAAAGCAAAAATGTCACCTTGAAGACTTAAGTGCGCCTGACCCAAGCCATGGTGTTTTCAATCACCTCATATGCATGTGAAAGCTGGACAATGAATAAGGAAGACCAGAGAAGAAGTGACGCCTTTGAATTGTGGTGTTGGTGAAGAATATTGAATATACCGTGGACTGCCAAAAGAACAAACAAATCTGTCTTGGAGGAAGGATGACCAGAATGCTCCTTAGAAGCAAGGATGGCGAGACTACATCACCCATACTTTGGACATGTTATCAGGAGGGATCAGTCCCAGGAGAAGGATATCATACTTGGTAGACGGTCAGCAAAAAAGAGGGAGACTGTCAACAAGATGGACTGACACAGGGGCTGCAACAACTGGCTTAAGCATAACCATGACTGTGAGGATGGCGCAGGACCGGGTAGTGTTTTGTTGTGTTGTACATGGGGTCGCTATGAGTTGGAACCGACTCAACAGTACCTAACAACAACAACAACATTTTTCTGCTGAATTTCCCATTCTGTTCTCAAATTATAACCATGTTTGTTTTCAATCCTTGAACATCTTTATAAAAGCTGTTTTAAGTCCTTGTCTGGTAATTACAACATCTCTGTCACCTTAGGGCATGTGTCTACTGAAATATTTTCCATCTTCTTCATGGGTCTAATAATGTTTTACTGTGTACTAATAGGAATATAATTTAATATGATTAAGTAAGGGTGAAATAAACAAATACATATTACATATATATATATAGAGAGAGAGACTGCATGGGTGAGTGGAGGGAGGGAGCGGAGAGAGAGGGAAGACAGGGAAAAAGAACAGACAGGCAGAGAGAGTCAGAGAGAGAGAATGATCTATTTTTTTAACTTTTTATTTTGAGATAATTGTAGATTCACATGCAGTTACAAGAAATAATACAGAGATTCTATATACCATTCATCTAGTTTCCCATAATGGTAACATCTTTCAAAACTATAGTATAACCATTCCCAAAGCCAACTCTTTATTAAAGATTAGACTGGTCTGTGGGACATAAAATGATACGTGTGAAGAGAGTGCTTCTCAGCTCAAGTAGATACATGAGACTAAAACAGGCAGCTCCTGTCCAGAGGTGAGATGAGAAGGCAAAAAGGGGCAGGAGCTGGCTGAATGGACATGGGAAATCTGAGGTGGAAAGGAGGAGTGTGCTATTACATTATAGGGAGAGCAGCTAGGGCCACATACCAATGTGTGTAAAAATTTTTATATGAGAAACTGACTTGAGCTGTAAACTTTCATTTAAAGCACAAAAAAATAATAATAATACAATATTACAGCCAAGAAATTGACACTGATACAATCTACAAAACTCACGAGTTTTACATGCACTCATTTGTGTGTGTGTGTGTGTGTGTGTGTGTGTGTGTATGTGGTGTTTAGTTCTATACAATTTTATCATATGCATAGATTCAGGTGATCACAACAGTCAAGATACAAAACAGTTCCGTTACAAGGATTCTTTCTTGCTTTCTTTTTAGTATGATCATTTTTATGGGGAGAAAGTAGTATAGCTATAAATGCATTAAAAAAAAAATCATCTGGAAATACATTCACAAACCCATAAGTTTTAGAGTATAAGATTTCAGGGAGGAAAGAATACCACTGCAATGTTTTCTTTTGTTTTACAATGAGCATAGGTCACCTTTTTAACATAAAAAATTAAAATCTGGAAAATAAATATAACTTGGAATTATCTGGAATGTAGGTACAGCAGGGTCACAGTGAACAAATTAGATGCAAAAACTTAAAGAAGCATGATACTAAAGTGTATAAAATAAAATATTTAGAAATCAATTTTCTATTATTAGAGTACTATATTCAGAAGAATCTTGGAAGACAGACCTGGCGATCTACTTCTAAAAAATCAGCCACTGAAAACCCTACGGAGTGCAGTTCTACTCTGACACACATGGGATTGCCAAGAGTTGCAATCAACTTGACAGCAACTGGTAAGGTATATCCAAACTAGTCACTTTTAATACTTGCAAGAGATTCCAAAAATCAAGAAAAAATTAAAAACAATTCACAGAAAAACTAGAAAGCTAAAATAAATGGAGTTATTCAACTTATAAAAAAGATTAGGGGACATTTTAAAAAAACCAAACTTGTTGCTGTCGAGTCAATTCCAACTCATAGCAACTCTATGACAATTAGGTATTTAATAAATGTCTTTTTGTGAGAGCTTGATGAGTATAATTTTAATGTTTTCTTTATAAGTCATATTACAGTATTACACTGGTCCTTTTATGTTCAGCCTGAAGAAGTATTGTTAGAATACACGATAGAGATACAGAATAAACTCAGAGACTAACTTTCTGATAGTCACAGTTTTCTAGTGATGAAATGGACTGTCCCAAGAGGTTAGCAAGTTTCCTGTCATTAGCAATCAGAATTCAAAAAGATGCTAAATGCCCATTTGTGGCAGAAATGTTACAAAGGAGGTTCAGGCATCAAAATATGGTCAATTAAAGTCTTTCCCAAAGCTGAGATTGTATTAAGGGCAAAGGGCACTAGGTCTAGATCCAGGAAACCCAGGGTTAAGCTCTGGTTCCTCCAGTATGATTCTGGGAATCATACTGAGCTTGTTTCATCATTTGTAAAGGAAATAATATAACTAACACTGTACTGTTGATGGTAAAGCACTATCTGAGTAATATTATTTATTATCATTTGAGGATAATGCAAGGGATACCAGATTAAAACTTTATCAGAAGTTATTTAAACTAGCCATTACACATAATAATAGTGATTCTGTTTCTGAATGATTACCAAATTCATTTTCCAGAGAAACTGTGGAATATTAACAAGAAATGCATAATTCTCACCACCAATGACCACTCTGACAGAGAACACAACAGAGAGTCCCTGATGGAGGAGAAAGGTGGGGCGCAGAACTCAAATTCTAGTAAGAAGACCAGACTTAAATGGTCTGAATGAGACTGGAGGAACCCCAGAAAGCATGGCCCCTGGATTCTCTATCAGCCCAGAAATAAAACAATTTCCAAGGCCAACTCTTCAGACAGGGATTGGACTGGACTGTGGGACATAAAGTGATACTTGTGAGGAGTGTGCCTCTTAGCTCAAGTAAAAAATACACGAGACTAAACAGGCAGCTTCTGCCTGGAGGTGAGATGAGAAGGCAGAGAGGGTTAGGAGCTGGTTGAATGGACATGGGGAATCAAGGGCGGAAAGGAGGAGTGTGCTGTCACAGTATGCGGAGAGCAATTAGGGTCACATAACAATGTATGTATAAATTTTTGTATGGGAGACTAACTTGAAATGTAAACTTCATTTAAACTACAAGAAGAAACAAACAAACAAAAAATTTAAAAAAAAACCCATAATTTTCATTACCTGGGATGACTGAAGTATAATTTTCCTCTACAACAAAAAGCTGAATTGTGACTTATGGAGTATTATGTCCCTTGCTGCTAGAAATACAAGATGAAGAACAAAAGCAAATGACCTTTTACTGCTCACGTTAAAGTGTTATCAAGCGACTATCATTCAGGCATATTTAATCTCCTCTCTTATAACAAGCAGAGAGAGTTGAGCGTCATTTTTAAAATAACAGACGTATTAGGGACCTGACAGTGTACAAGAGCTCCAAACTGGCAAACCAAAGACCTGGGCCCTAGAGCCGAGTCTACTGCTACCCAATACAACCTTTCTAAGCTTCAAATTACTGATTTTTAAACTGGGGTTTTGGGGCTGTTGAACTAAAATAGCTATTAAAATTCCAGTTTGAGTATTCTATGTGATTTCTAAGAAAACAGATCTTTTAACCAGTATGTACAAACCTACTCATTAAGCGAAACATTTACCATGGTACCAATCGTTTGTCTTCTTTCAAATTTTCTTTCTCAGATTACACTGCTGTGACTATGTATAATAACCACTACAAACACTTATCAAATCTTGAAGCATTCATAATTAGGATTTTAAAACACACAAAAAAGAAAAAGTGTCATATGGACACTTTCAGATTTTAAATATTCTCCCTGAAGTTACAAGTATTTATTAATCTATGTGTCTTTATAAATAAGAAACTTCCTGGAATAAATGAGGATTATTATAGTAGAGACAAATTGTTAGGCAATTGTTTAAATATATTTTTGTAGGTTGGTTGGCTGAAGAGAACTTTTATTTTCCTTTACTTAAATCTTGCTGCCAAGAGCCAACAGTCCTAGTATTAGGACATCTTACATGGGCCACAATTCATGTCACTACTTTAAATAATGTTGTTGCTGATAGGTGCTGTCAAGTCGATTCCGACTCATAGCAACCCTATGAACCACAGAATGAAATACTGCCCGGTCCTGCGCCATGCTCACAATTGTTATGCTTGAGTCCATTGTTGCAGCCACTATGTAAATCCATCTGGTTGAGGGTCTTCCTCTTTTTTCACTGACCCTGTACTTTACTAAGCATGATGTCCTTCTCCAGGGACTGATCCCTCCTGACAACATGTCCGAAGTATGTAAGACGTAGTCTCGCTATCCTTGCTTCTAAGGAGCATTCTGGTTGTACTTCTTCCAAGACAACTTTAAATAATAGACAAATAAAGTTTCCTTTTGTTTCCAGTTATGGATTCCTATTTCTTTCTTAGAACCCACAAGTTTTTTAACAGAATATTTTATAAAATACAGTAATAGCAACACACCTATCCGTTGAAAGAAAGGAAAAAACAGGAAGAAAACACACTTCATTTTTAAGAATATCTACAGTGATACATGATTACTACATTTCCCTTACACATGAAATTACTGACCCAGAAAAAAAATCTCAAGCTGACATTGTAATTAAAATGGATACTTCTGTCTTCTTCTGACTTAATACTGATGCCTGCCTCACCAAAGAGAGACTTAGGGTATTTATAATACTCTTCTTTACATACCTGTACTACACTATATGCCTCAATAACAAGATGACTATCAAAAGTACAAAAGACTTAATACAGCCACAATCATTATTATTCTCCAGGTCAAGTGCTCTGGCAGATTCCTAATCTTGATTTGGATAGCAAATGGAGAATTTCGCATGTAAATTTAATGGCAATTATTATTATATTTGAAATATAATAAAAAGCTTAATAGAATCTAACACTAACACTCCCACAGGAAATCATGTTTTCCCATGCAAAAGTCACAAACACAGCCTTGGATTGTTTTTGGGCTGGGAGATAAAGCGGGAAGACCAACCTTCTGAGTATTTTCATAGTTACCGCCCCTGAAAAGTAGTGCTGCTTGCAAGAAAAGGGTTGAACAAAGATCTTAATGTTGCAAGTCTGAAAGACATTCACATCAAAACCAGGTATAGTGGTCCTAACCTAAGCAGCTGGCAAACTGCAGGACGGATGTGGGCACTCTTCTGCCTAATAAAATCGGAATCAAACACTTTGCATCTGATTCTCCATGTGAGCTTTTATGCAAACTTCTAAAGTGCAAGGAATCCTGGGGTGGAAGAGCTATTCTGAGAGATTTCACATAGTTCATGTAATTAGGGAAACCACTTCCTTTGATTGTAAGTGTTCAAAACAGCTGAATTTCTCCTATCAAAGGCACTCTGTGATTTGGGTCACCTCTTTTACTTTCTCTTTCATGTTTCTCAGGATGAGAGGTGAAGCTGGAGAGCACATTATTTAGGGGAAAAAAGATCTTGCTTTTTGTTTTAGGGATTGAACTTGCACTACTCAAAAGACTGTCATTTAGAACCTTCCTTTCCCTCTGTCTCTTCTTCTCTATGGAGGCTCTTCAGGAGCTACAGAGAACACAATCCAAAATGCCAATTTAAGGCAGATGAAAAAGTGTCATATTGTGTGAAAAAGGATTCTAATTTTCTTGTTTGGGTTTAAAACAATTAGAAAGAACCCCAACCTGTAGGATCTTGATCTCCACATATGGATTTTTCTTGTTATAACAGTGAATAAGCCATAAAGAGAGAGAGAGGGGGGAAGGAAAAAGGAGCCCCCTCATCACAAAAATCATATGCTACCAGCAGCAAATACTGTAAAGGAAACAACCATTCTCTTATTTTCCTATATTCCTGCAGTATCTTTCTTCCCTAAAAGTAGAACACAGGCTTATTCATGAGGTGGTTCATGCTGCTTTTGCCACAGCTACTGTTGATGCTGTTAAGGTATTTAGTACAACTTATTCTGAGTATCTTGGTCAGTTCAGCACACAATTAGGTTTGTCTGTTAATACATGAACTAAAAGAGGTAAAAATAATTCATTATTTACCAACCACTTTGATCCCCCTATTTTTAATGAAAAAGTCTAACAATAACCTACATGCTGCCATCTCTAAGATTTTAGTTAAATTTATGTTAAAATTCTAAATGATTAATAAAAACTACTGATATTGCTGGTTATATAAAGAAAAAAGTTTTGAATCATGCGAAAATGTAACAAAATTGTTTACAGTGCAAATTATACACTTGCAATCATTTTATTTGATCTTTACAATTCAAGGGAAATATAACTGGGAAGGAATCATCTCCATTTTGCAGGTGAAGAAACCAAGGCCCAGGGAAGTTAACTAACTTGCCCAACATCCCAGATAATAAGAACAAAGTAGGAGCAGATCTAGCCCCTGAGAAACAGGACATGATCTCCTTTGTTCAGGATCCTAAATTTCTTATCACAGTTTGAAAATCACATTGGCTTTTCTGGCAGACATATCACATTTAATTCATAAAAAGCCAAATATAAAATGTCATTCTGTTAAGCCACATCTTCCTCATCCTCTACCTATACTTAGCTTTCCAGAATCCACATACAGGATTTTTCATTTCCATCTATTAGGCTCACTGCTCTAATATGTTAAAATCTTTCCAGGGTCTTGTTTTTATTGTACCTTTTAACATGTCAACTATTCTTCTCTCTGTCAGATTAACTGCTGAATAGATCAAATGCTGAGTAGATCAAATCATTAATGTAAGTGTAGAATAGGACATAGGTAAAATTATTTAATTCTACAAGGATTAAGTGCTTTTTAAGTACAAGTCTAAGTAGTTACAAATCCACCTAACTTACATGGAAACCTTATTTCAATACCAAATAAATTTTGCCTTCTAAATAGTCATCCACCCTCTTTGCTTCTATCACTATTGTAACTGTTAGCATATTTTTTTAGCCAAAACATATTGAGCAGTTACTATACAAAAAGCATTGCATAGAAAACCTCTATTCCCCCAAAGATGCTCTGAGGTAGGTGCTATTATTAGCCTCATTTTACAAAAAAAGGAAACTAAGGCACAGAGATATTAAAAAGCTTGCCTAAGGACCAAGTTAGTCAAGTAACTGAGCTAGAGGTTCCAACACAGGTCCGTCTGACTCCAGAACCCACATTTTAATCCACTGCCTCTAAACCAAAGAGATTTATTTACAAGTTTCTTTCTCCCAGTTCAACTGTAAGATCAACAACCAGCACAGTGCTGACATGTATGAAGTACTTAATAAATGACTTCTGTATCAAGTGGAATTCACAGCATAATAAGGATGAAGAGGGTTCTGCAGCCTAAGTAAAAGAAAGTTTAAAAAGGTTATCATATCAAAGATTCTATAAAAGAATCCTGATCAAAAGGGGAAAAATGCAGAACAGAATTTAAAATTCCCATGAACTCCAGAATTTCTGGAACCTTGGAGGTAAATGAACCCTTGAAACTATTGCCCTGACATAATCTTTAAATCTTAAACCAGAAACATCCCCTGAAGTCTTCTCAAAACCAAATAGTTTAGCTTAACTAGTAACATAGATCTGTCTTGAGCATTATGTTCTTTTAAGAACTATCTATACAGAATCAAAGTGACAAGAGCAACTCGAAAGATTAGATAGGAACCTCAGCGGGAGTGAGTTTATGTTAACGGGGGAAGAACAAGTCAGAAATGGAGAGTGAGAATGGTTGTAAAACTTCAAGAATGTAGTCAATGTCACTGAATTATACATGCAGAAATGGTTGGACTGGTGTATGTCTGCTGTGTATATTCTCAACAACAATAACAAAATTTAAAAAAAAAAAAGGTATCACAGCTGTCTCCAAATACTGGAAAACTATCATATGAAGGTGGTATCAGACTCAATTTATGTGGTTCCAGAGAATAGAACCAATGGGCAGAAGTGAGTCAAATTCTAATGAAAGCTAACCAAGACCACCGAAGAGAACAATGCAAACGAAGAAAGGTATTTAAAGAGTCCAGATGACTAAATGATGTAGAAAAGGATACCATACTGGGATCTCTGGTGAGGGTAGATTAGTGGTTTCCAAATGTTGGTCCACTGACCTGCTGCATCAGGGATGAATGTATGTGCAGCCAAGACTGAGAACAACTGAACTTGTGAGGTCCTTTTCAACTTTAAGATTCTATAATTCTATGAAGGTATGATCTCAACTGTCTTCTCAATTTTATGACTGTATTTAAAATTCTCAAGTACTACAGATGCTCTGGTCTCTGAATGACTCACTCTACATGAAACTCTGGACTCTTCTTTCCTTTCACTACGTCCTTTCTATTACAGTTATTTGTGAGAGAGCTTCTTCCAGGAAGCTACCGTCAATTTGGAAAATCTTTTCATCTCTCTACGTGTTAGTCAATTTGTTTCAGATCTTACTAACTTTTTATTACCATGGGTAAAAGCACTGGCATCAACTGCATTCCTTATGAGTAAAGGACTAAGTTTATGTCACTTTGCTATTACACTGTCTTTTAAAATTTGAGAGTTAAATATAAATACATACTCTTCACCATACTTCCCATTTAAAAACACATAAAAATTTAGGTAAAACATTTAAAAATATTACTCCATAAATTTTATATATTTCCATCACCAGTTTAGGGCCTCTCTGAGTCAGAATCGACTCAACTGCAAAAGTTTTTTGTTTTTTTTTTTTAAATATGTAAAGCACTGCTGAGAGCTGGGATGTAGAAGAGATAAAAATAAAAACAAAAACAAATAACAGCATATATTTCTAATACTGATTTAATGCTTACTATGTGCTAGGCACTGTGCTAAATGCTTCTTGTTCTTTATCTCTTTTAACCCCTTTCACAAGCCTATAAGGTAATAACCAACATTATTTTGCAGATGAATAAAGTGAGGCTTAAAGTGAGTAAGTAACTTGTCCTGGGCACAAAGTTAATAAATGGTACAGGTGAGATAGATTAAAACCCAAGACAACAACTTCAGAGCCTACACTTTTAATCTCTACACTGTGCTGATGAGGGAAGCGAAAAGTCTTAACAAAAAGCAACCTAAGAGGAGTGCTTGATAGAGGTGTAAACTGGAGGGACTGGAGGGGTGGGTGAGCTTTTAAGGTGGGGTATTTTAGAACAATAGGCTTCTGAGAGGCAGGAAGGAGTAGAAATACATTTCAGCCAGAGGCTGGAAAGTACACTCACCATTTGGAGAACGTTTTGTCCTCTCAAAAAGCTGAAACACGGTTTGCAGGAGAGGAAGGTAGGAGAAGCTGGAAAGCTTTGTTGGGGTGAGTTTTTTAAATGGACTAAATGTCATATGAAGGAGTTAGAGTTTATTCTATAGGTAATGGAGATCACCAAAGGCTCTGGTGCAGGGAGATGACATATCCTACCTGTTTTCCTTTCCTTTTTTTTTTTTTTTTAATTTGGTGACCATACGGCAGGTAGATCAGAAAGAGAAAACAGCCAGATGCTGGAAGGAGAGAGAATAATGACTGGAATTAAGGAAAGCAGAGATAAGGGGTACTAACTCAGAAAATATATTTGTTATCAACAAAACTTATGTGGTGGAGAATACAGCTAGACGAACACCGCTTTTCTCAGGAGCCTTGTCCTTCCATTCCTGGGACTTTATTTTGAAATCCATGAGAATTTCACTGTGGGGCAGGGGTTGGGGATGAGGTCAGGAATATCTCTGGGAAATCCAAGAATGAGACACCTAGTCCTGGCTGCAGATTACCCTTAGACACAGGGAATGATGTGAAATCATATCTAACCAGTGAGATGCCATCCCTGCTACTGTTTCTATGGAATCACATTAGTTCCTAAAATGTGCACCTTTCCTCAATTTTTATCTTATAATCACCCCAAAGGCTAGAGGAGGGTCACAATACTCAGTGCATCTGAGTGGACCCTCAAAGAACTTTTTTCCTACCCTCCTCTCCTACTGACATCCTTCTGTGTTTCTATACTTGATTTTCTGAATTTTATTCATCTTTGATTAAAATATTTTCTATTAAGAATAATACATCATATATTTGCTAGCCCAGGTAAAGAACTCTGCCTAGCCCTTTGGCTTACAAAACAACAGGCAGTATACAATAACTGTCATTAATCAGCACTCATTTTGAAACATGTTTTCCTTTTAAGTGACATTTTGTAAACAACTACTTGTATATACAATAGGCTTAGTGGTTCCTAGCTCCGGACAGTTTATTTTCACTACATCTCAAAATGAAATCACTGAATTCCTAAGCAACTCTTCCCATCTCCATCTCCATCACACTGGGTATCCATGGCAACACGTCCTGAAGAACTGGTATACTGTGGCATTTCACCGTTCAATGGAGCACCTAATGTCAATTACTATATATATAACTTCATGTGTATGTATATTGCTTAATCTCCTTTATATTCTATAAGGCATATAGGGTAGTCTCTGAATTCCCTGGAGACAATGGCATTATCCACTCTAGTGGGTAAAAGCCAGAGCAGAAAAACAAAATCAGAGTATGTACAAGGATGACTTCAGGTCTTTGGGCTGCAGCAAACGTTATGCAGTTTCTGTTACCTTCACCAAGTTAGAAGGCGCAGCCAAGGGTTTTACACAGACAAAAACGCTGTACAAATGCCACTAATACACCAAGTAATTATAATCCTTAATAAGTCACATGCACATTGTTTTCAAAGGTGCCAAAAGACAAGTCAAAATCTGCTTTTGGAAGCATTCTATTTGTTTTACTTATAGCCACATCTTTCAGTAGAATTTTGGTAGATTCTAAAAATCTTGTCCAATTCCAAATCCTGGTGCAGTTAGATTTTTTTGATTTACACTGATGTGATGATACCCTAGCAGCAGTAACAACTATCAGCCAGACTCTACCTCTCTCTCACTGCTGATCTCATCTTGTCTACCCGACAGTCTGCCAGGGAAGAGAAATGCAGTCTGCCCCATGCAGAGCACTTTCCCTCACACCCTCATGTTTTGGTAACTCCGTTAACTAGAATGCTTTGGATGGGATCCAACACATTCTCACGTCATATTTAATTCTGCTCTTTAGTGAATATGCGTTTAAATTTTAGAACAGGGAAGATTTTAATCATTCTATTTCTAAACCCTCTCATTTAGATTGATTCCAGAGTTGAAGGTAAAAATGTATCACCCTCTCTTTGACAATACAAACATACTGACATATTCTCACTACTTTTCTGTTTTTGAGGGTAACAAATTTAGTGGTGATCATCTGGAAGCAGTTCCTCATTAGTCAAATATCTTTTTTTTTTTTCCAAAGCAAAGGTCACACATATTTATTAGTGGAATCCATCTCTTAATGAAGAAGCATGAAAAACAAAAGAAATTAGAATTTTCTCAATACATGGTTAACTGTACAGATCACGGCAAAATTTTCAACTTGATATGGTAAAATGCTAGTGGATCCTGATAGAGGGGTAAAAATCTGTGTTCCATCACATGTGCGACTCCTTACAGACCCAGCCTGGTTCTTCTCCAATGTCTCCTCTTGGAGTTGTACCTGATTTTGTTACCAGTTTTCGTTTGAATCCACTGGGGAATGGGGCGATTCTGCTTTTGTTTCTTGGCCAGGAATCTCTTGATCCTGAAAGTCTTATGAGAAGACACGGCGAGGATGGCCGGTGGCCGCACACACCACGATGGCGGAGAAAGGGAGAAAGAGCTCAAATATTTTTTAACAAGCTTCTTTATATATTAAAAAAAAAACTTAATTATGGACTTTTTCCATCTGAGTAAATATGGATCTAGATCATTGTTTTCCATGACAGCTTAGTCTTCATTGAATGGGGATACCAGAATTTAGACTGTCTTCATTTTTTCATGATTATAAAAACATTTCAGTGAACATCTCTGTATTTATCAGATGCACTTGTTTGCTTATAAGCTCAGTATATATTCTCAGGTGTGAAATTTCTGAACCTAAAAGCAAGCACATTTTGATACCTAATGTAAAGCTGCACTTTAGAAGTATGTCAATTTAATTGACCAATGGAACAGAATTGAGAACCCAGATGTAAATCCATCCACCTACAGTCACCTGATCTTCGACAAGGGCCCAAAATACATCAAATGGGGAAAAGACAGTCTTTTTAACAAATGGTGCTGGCAAAACTGGATATCCATTTGTAGAAAAATGAAACAGGACCCATACCTCACACCATATACAAAAACTACTTCAAAATGGATCAAAGACCTGAATATAAAGCCTCAAACTATAAAATTCATAGAAGAAAAAATAGGACCAACACTTCAGGCCTTAATACATGGCATTAACAGGATACAAACCATAAACATCAACACAAAAAACCCAACAGATAAACTAGATAACTGGGATCTTCTAAAAATCAAACATCTATGCTCTTCAAAAGACTTCACCAAAAGAGTCAAAAGAGAACCTACAGACTGGGAAAAAATTTTTGGACAGTACAAGTCAGACAAAGGTTTAATCTCCATAATCTACAAGAAAATCCAACACCTCTACAACAAAAAGACAAACAATCCTATCAAAAAATGGGCAAAGGAAATGAACAGACACTTCACCAAGGAAGACATTCAAATGGCCAACAGACACATGAGGAAATGCTCGGGATCACCAGCCATTAGAGAAATGCAAATTAAAACCACAATGAGATACCATCTCACCCCGGCATTACTGGCACGAATCAAAAACACTGGAAATAACAAATGTTGGAGGGGCTGCGGGGAGATGGGAACTCTTATACACTACTGGTGGGAATGCAAAATGATACAACCATTTTGGAAAATGATATGGCGTTTCCTCAGAAAGCTAAAAATAGACATACCATTCGATCCAGCAATCCCACTCCTTGGAATATATCCTAGAGAAATAAGAGTCATCACTCGAATAGACATATGCACACCTATGTTCATGGCAGCATTGTTCACAATAGCAAAACGATGGAAACAACCTCGATGTCCATCAACAGATGAATGGATACACAAACTATGGTACATACACACAATGGAGTGCTATGCAACGAGAAAGAACAACAATGAATCTGTGAAGCATCTCATAACATGGATGAAACTGGAGGACATTATGCTGAGTGAAATAAGTCAATCACAAAAGGACAAATATTGTATGAGACCTCTATTGTAAAAACCCATGAAAAAATTCACATGCAAAATGTAACAATCCTTGTTGGTTACCAGGGATGGGAGGGGAGGGGGGGAAATACTAAATAGGCAATAGATAAGTGGTACCTTGGGTGAGAGGTGAGATAGTACACAGTACAGGGGAAACTAACACAACCTGCACAAGGAAAGGTCATGGAGGCCCTACAGACACATCCAAACCCCCCGAGGGACTGAGTTGTTGGACGGAGGGCTCTGGGGACCATGGTTTCGGGGAACATCTAGCTCAATTGGCATGACACTACTTATAAAGATAATGCTCTACATTTTACCTTGGTGAGTAATGTCTGGGGTCTTAAAAGCCTACGAGCAGCCATCTAAGATACTCCACTGGTCTCATCCCTTCGGGAGCAAGGGAGAATGAAGAGAACAGGATACAAGGAAAAGATTAGTCCAAAGGACTAATTGTCCACAGCTACCAAGGCCTCCACCGGACTGAGTCCAGTACAGCTAGATGGTGCCCGGCTACCACCACTGACTGCTCTGACCAGGATCACAACAGAGGGTTCTGGACAGAGCTGGAGAAGGATGTAGAGCATAATTTTAACTCCCCCCCCCCCAAAAAAAAGACCAGATTTACTGGCCTAAAGAATACTGGAGAAACCTCAAGAGTGTGGCCCCCAGACACCCTTTCAGCTCAGAGGTGAAGTTACCTTCGAGGTTCGATGTTAAGCCTGGGAATGGACAGCCCAGTAAAACTAAATGGGACTAACGAGGTACAGGAGTCCGGTGACAAAGGCCAGAAGGCAGAGGGGGAGTAGGAAACTGATGATAAGGAACACAAATTGAGTAAGGACACTGTCGATGTGTTGTGAGATTGTTGACCACTGTTACAGGGCAACATTTGTAGTAACTATTAAATGGGAGGCTGTTTTGTCCTGTAAGCCTTCATCTTGGGCGAGAATGGCAGCACAATTGGAAGAGCATAGTCAATATCACTTAAATGTGTAAGTAAAAAGTTTTGAAATGGTGTTTAAAAAAAAAAAAAAAAACCAAATGAGACTAATGAGGTACAGTAGTCCAGTGACAAGGGCCAGAAGACAGAAGGGGACAAGGAAGTCCCCTGGTGATAGGGAACACAAGGTGGAGTAAGGATATTCTTGATGTGTTGTGAGATTGTTAACCATTGTCATAGGGCAACATGTGTAGTAACTGTTAAATGAGAAACTATTTTGTTCTGTAAGCCTTCATCTTAAGTGAGAATAACAGCACAGTTGGAAGAGTGTAGTCAATGTCACTGAACTGTGTATGTAGAAATTTTTGAAACAGTGTATCTTTGGCTATCTGTATTTTCATCAAAAAAAAAAAGGTTGAGAATTTAGAGGCTTAATATGTTGTGGGGTTGTTAACCAATGTCATAAAACAACACGTGTACTACTGTTTCATGAGAAACTATTTGTTCTGTAAGCCTTCACCTGAAGTACAGTAAAATATTTAAAAAAAAAAAAAGAAGTATGTCAATTTATACTTCTACCAACAATTTAAGAGAGTTATCAATTCCCCAGCCTTCACCAATAGGATGTGCATTAGTTTTTATCTGTATTAACAGTAAATAGTCTATTCTTTCGTGAACTATCTTTTCATGTTCTTTTTCCATTTTTATCCTGGTGTCTTTGGCCCTGAGTTTTTGATTTAGTTTTAGTTAACTAGGTTTCAATTATGGTATTTGATTATGTGTAATTTTAGAAAAGGTAATTTCAACTTATACTTTTATTGCTGTAAATATTTATATATATATAAAACAATATTTGCCAATTCAACATTTTTTAGGTGTACAATTTAGTGATATTAATTACATTAATCATGTCGTACAACCATCACTTACAATCACTGCCAAATTTCCCATCATCATAAACAGAAACTCACTGTTTCCTAAACAATAATGCTCCCTTCTCCCTTCCCTCTTGCCCTTGGTAACCACTAATAAACTTTGGACTCTATATATTTGCCTATTCTTGTTATTTCATATAAGTGAGATCACACAGTATTTGTCCTTTTGTGATTGACTTATTTTACTCAGCCTAACATTTTCAAGGTTCATCCACGTTGTAGCATGTATCTGGGCTTCATTTTTCTTTAAGGCTGAGTAGTATTCCATTGTAGGTATGTACCATATTTTATTTATCCATTTATCTGTTGATGGACATTTAGGTTGTTTCAACCTTTTGGCTATTTTGACTAGTGCTGCAATGAACATTGGTATACATTCAACCTAATTTCTGATAGGTAAAAATATAGATAAAACATCCAAAAAGTTTTACTTCTAAATAATCTACACATTAGTTATGAACCTAAGACCCATAGTCACAGATCTGGGCTCTGATCCCAGCTCTACTACCTATTAGGTGGATCATTTTAGGCAAATAACTTAATTCTCTGTGTCTCAGTTTCCTCATATACAAAGCAAGGATAATGACGTTGTATTTCATGGATTCTAAGATGCACGTTTTTTCAGGTACTACTGAAATTGGAGTTGTATTACAATTGATGGTATCTTACAATTTTAATTGGTGGCATTTTTTCTTTCTTAACGGCACATACAATAATGGTGCATTTAATATTGAAGGCATCTTGATTCAATGAGACACGGCAGTACCCACCTCACAGGGTCACGGTGAGAATGAAATGAAATAATGCCTGTATGAGCTCAGGACAGTAAACACTCCAAGGATGTTACTAACTATTTATATAGTGTTATAGATTTCTATAACTTTGTTTTCAATGTTTAAGATTTTAAAAATTGATTTCAAGGATGTTTTTAGTTCATTGAGGCATATTTTATATAAAACAGTAGAAATTTTTTCATTTTAAGATTACCACAGATAAAACAGGTTATTGCTTAATGGCATTTTGCCTGCCCTTCCAGGAAATAATCATTGAACAACATCCTAAAATCACGACCTTAGCAAAATCTCCAAATTATGGAGCTATTAAAAAAAAAACAACAACCAAACCCACTGCCATGGAGCTGATTCAGACTCACAGCAACCCTATAGGACAGAGTAGAACTGCCCCACAGGGTTTCCAACGAGTGCCTGGTGGATCTGAACTACTGACCTTTTGGTTAGCAGCCGAACACTTAACCACTAAGCCACAGGGTTTCCTACGGAGCTACAGGAGAAATAATACAAAGAACAGCAGGGAAACCTTTAATTAAAGTGAATTTAAACATAAAATTTTCCATATGCTGCTCTGTCATAGGATCTTCTGCAGATACATAAACCCAAAACAACATAAAGTTTCTTGGGAGTTGCAATTAGAAAACTATCATTAGAAACACTGGAGAAGGTATCAAGGAAGAGTGTGGGACAAACCTAACGTTAGAGGAAAAAAATAATTCTTCATCTTGTTATTTCAATAATTTTCATAAATGTTTTGCCTCAAAATGAAATCATTATATTTATCTTGTAAGATTCTCAAAGAAATTTATAATTAGATGTAGGATGGCTTCAACTAGGTATGTTTCAATTAACAGAGAGAGGTACAGTTGAAAAACTGTGTGCACGGGAGTCAGAAAGCTTTGGATTCAAATTCTAGATCTATCACTAATCACACAGTAGTGACTTTGGGCTCATGCATTTAGTTCTCTACGTCTGTTCACCTGGGTACCAGTAATAATAGCTAACCCACCAAGTGTTATGCATGCACATAGAGTACTCGGCACAATGCCTGACATATGGGAAGACCTCAATAAAGAACTGCACGTACTCTTATTAATTGGGATGTATGAATTATAAGGCTTCTGACTTCATTTCTTATTTCTTTCTGCCCTAAGTTAGACTAAATTTTACTACCATCATATTCCACACCAGCGTATACATTTCAGGGGTTAGTGCCCTCTTCCCTACCTCTGCTGCCATTTCATTTAGGGATTAGGCAATTTTTAAAAAAGCTTCCCCAGGAAAGAAGAAAGGTATGGTGTGTTTGCTGAAAATGCAATATATTTTAGCTTTTTCTTATCTCATACCAGTTGCTCTAATTATCTTTCTTCGCTGTCAAAACCCTTCAGAAATGAAAACATGCTTGCTTTTTAAGCTGGGATCCTAAATTTGAAATATGTTAGTTCTATAGGTCACCTTTTTTACAGAATCCTCAGAAAATCAAAACTTCTGTTTCTGAACAGATTATTTATACAATTATTTTTCTTCTATCTTTTCTGCATTATAAATAGCAGAGCAAATCTTAAGGGAAGGAGTGAGAGAACAGTAAATCATTACTGAGTTTAAATACTAACAGAATGCTTAAAGGAGGTAGGAAGTGGAATGGGTGAATGGAAATCTAACCACTGAGGATTTTATAATCAGCATCGATCCATCCATCTTTCCTTTCTTTCTTAGACTCATTAAGTAATTAGTGGGAAATGACCACTGGGTGGTCCTCTCCAATGGAAATGTGTTTTCTTATTCCTCATTTTATTCATTTTACAATTAAAAACCCTGATATTTACAGAGTGGTCATAATGCTAGTCTCAACTTCCTGTTGAACACTTGAAGAAAACCACAAAACCAACCCAGATAGCATTGTGGTTGGGTGAGGAAATAAATGCCCATTCCAAAATCACATGGTTAACACAAAACTGAACAATACTTGCAGAGTCCATTCCATTTTCTGAAATCCAGAGAACACAAACCTCTTATTTGTTGCAGTGGCCAAAGTCAGAGTTAAACTTGGGGAAGTTGCCTATCTGAATGTGTATCCTGCTTTTCTAAGAAAGTCTTATTGCCCAGAAGAGTTTGCAAGGGCATTCTGCAATTCAAGCAGTTTTCTTCCCCTTCTCTCTGGACTGACATAAAAACAGGAAATGAATAGTCTCTTTGTAAAGAAGCACGCTTTATTACTTTGGAAGAGCCTCCTCCTTAACCTCTCCTACAACAGCACCACTGGAATACTACAGCATTACCTCCTTGCAGGTCATTCTTTTCCCTGCCTCAACTATACAATATGAAACTAAAATTCCATACCTTAATTCATATAAATCCTACCTAAGTGCCGCAGGCAAAATACATTACAAAAACCACATTTTAAAATACAGGCAGTGCCCAGTTACAAACATCATGTTCAACCCATAATTACAAACCAAACCCTGTAAAGCCTATTATATTAAAAATTTGAGGTACAAACAATGGTTCATAATAATAAATGGGTACTACTTTGCAACAAGCATCAAAACATTATTATTATGTTAAAGATGTTTTAGTATATCTGGAAGTGTTTGTTTAGTGTTTTTTATGCATAGAAAGGAACACTATATACTATATACCAAGACAAACATCTGACTGACTGATGTTAGAGACAAACCGTACTTAACAGTTCTTACTCAGGTATGAGTTCGACCTAAAGACAGACTTAGGAAGTGAATTCATTCGTAATCCAGGGACTGCCTGTACAAACATACGGAGACAATGCCTCATTCTTTAGATTAAACATATCATAGTTCCATAAAGAAATGTAATTATACTGCTTTAAAGCATTTACTTTTAATCACTCCAGCGGTATCATTTTCTGCTCATTTATAATGTATGGAATACCGCCAAACAGGATTGGAGAGTATATATCAATTTAAAAAGTTAAAAGGAAATAAAGAAGAGAAAGTTGCCTGAGAAAACTCCTCTCTGGAATTAAATGCATCTCATGGATCTATTAATGATCTGAAGACTGAAAAATATGACCAAAAATTTATTATACCGAGAAAATGCTTCCTTTTAGAATCACATGTAAGGGAGGATTAAACATACACATCTTCCACAAAATATGTAAACTAATGACTAGGCAGTTGATTTTCAACGTAGGAAGCAAAAATGGCGTATTCATGTTCTCCCAGAATAACCTAGTACTTTATAAATATGTGCCAGTTATGAATTTATTGCCTCTCAGTTCTGAATCCACACTCTATGCCCTCCTTTGTGGTACACGCGGTGGACCATGTAGACATTTCTCCTTTGTCAGCTGGTACAATTTTAGGGTCACTGCAAGGCATAGCAGAAGGGTCTTCTCTTCTGGCTCAGTGCTTTTCCCTCCTTTCATAGCAAGGCAGGAGATCCCATGGCGCTCATCCTCCAGCAAGTTTCTCTGGAAACCCAGAAGTTGCATTCCTGTGAACAGCTCTGGTATTCCACACCCTAATGGGCAGCTTCCTGCCTGCCAGTTCTGGCCCATCAGCACCCAAGCAGGTAGCTTTATGTTTACCAGCTCTGGGCCATGGGCAACCAAAAGGATAGCTTCTAGTAGAACAACTCCAACATGAAGCACTACATGAAACTGCACCATCACTCCAGCAGGTGACTTCTTGTGAACCAGCTCCAGCCCACGGAATCCCAGCAAACTCCTCTACCATCGATTCACAGCCACATACTCTCCAATATGGTCTCAATCACAGACTGGGGCATGGGTTCTCTTCCATATCTGGTCCTTCCTTGGATATTCATCATCAGCTCTAGAGTTAGTTGCTGCTCCCTGTATTTATTTCTGTATTCTTTAGAGTCTCTTTTACCCCTCCTAGCAGTTAACTACCTTTTACTAGTCAAAAATTACTTATACTGACTTTTCTTGACTGAACCCTGACTGATTGAGAATTAGTACCAGGAGTGGTCTCATTTAGTACCAGAAGTGGTCTCAGGTTACCGACCTTCAAAAGTAGGATTTGTGGTTAGTAGTCATGAGCTTGGACTGCAGTGGAATGCCAAGTTCCTTGTCAAGGGGAAATAGGATGCTAGTAATCCATGGCATAAAGTGGCATCACAATTAATCCAGCTATCACCAGTGATTAATTGCAATGAAGCGCCAACTGAAGCAAGGCCTGAGAGTCAAAGTGGCTGCTCTTTGACCATTATGGCAGTAATGATGAATATTAAGAACTGTGGTGTAGGACAGATTCTCTTGAGTAAAATAAAGCATTTACCAAAGAAAATGACAAGTTCACATCCTTTAACTCTCAGACAAGTCAAAGTCTAAGAACTAGATAGCTTCCATAGGAGCCCTAAAAGAATATTAGATTTCTTAGAGCTGCAGTGTTAATAGTGCCAGAAGTCAAAAATAAATTCACTGTGCGGGTTGCTTATTACAACATTAGTTGTCTTACAACCTGACCAAATTTCTCACTTGAAAGTATACTGACTGTGAAAGAATGGGGCCTGAAACCTGGAAAGGAGACATCTAGTTGAATTCAAGACTAAAGTGATAATTTCAAACCCCCGCATCACTCTGGGGTTCCCTTGCAGTAAAAGTAGCTTGCCCTCCTATGTCTCAAGAGACTAGCCTTCACAGTATCGTTCAGAAGGAAATAGCTTACAGGCCAAAAAATTGCTAGATTTTTGTTAATATATATCAACAAAACCCAGGGAACGTGTGTTGAAGTAGATTTCAAGGGTGTTAGGTAAAGAAAGTGGAAATAGACACTAGATCAGGCCTATTTCATGGATACAGATGCATTTACTAGAGAATCCAGATTTAATGTGTTAGGTCATGCAGTTGGAAGTGTCTCTAACAGCCTACTTGGTTGGCTGACTGAAACTTGGACTCCTATGTGGAAGGAGGCTGAGGTGCCAAAACTTCCCTGGTATAATATGCAGGAAAAAATCCAAAGGCTTAGAGAGATGGGAATATTGGAGTGAATTGATCATGTGCAGCCTGCACACACCTCCTTCCCCCAAATATATTTCCTGAGAAAGACCAGAGAGACTCCCTTCACTAAGACATTGAGCAATACATTAATGAGGACAACATCTGCACCTCTGAAAAACTCTATGGTGTTTCTCCTTTGTAAACGAGGCATGACCATAGGAGATGTCACCACTGACATCTGATTTCATTGCGGGAGGGTAGGATACAAGAGTAGTAGAGGCTAAGAAGCAGGAATTAATGTCAAAGACAAGACTGGTGCATTTACTATAAAAGGCAGCAGGGATGTATTGATAGTCAAATGCTCTGGCCCGCAGTAATTTCTGTTGATAGTGTTGCTACAAATGAAACAGATAGAGAATCTACTAGAATACTGCACGAAAACAAAACAAAACAGAAAAAAAATTGCATGATCTATATAACTCTAGGTCTGCTGGCCATTAAGTCCCACAACAGAGTCACAGGATCACATCCAGATCCTAGGCCTAAACCAGTTTACAGGCCCTCTGACTGAAGGGATGGCCAGGTTTCCTTGAGAGAGAACCTGGCAGATCTGCCACAGGTATACACCATAAATCCTCCTCTAAGCCTTCCCAAAGGGTACTGCTACCATTTACCAGATGGACAGTGCACTGGGGAAAAGGAAATACACAGATCTTTCAGGGGTTACTAAATACTTGCTCTGAATCAACAATAATTCCTGAAGACTCAAAAACACAACTGTAGCCCAATAGTCAAGTGAGGGGCTTAGATGCTCAGGTGATATATATGGAATTTTAGCTGAAATTTGAATCACAGTGAACCTAGTTGCTTCAGTGGCACACCCTGTGGTAATTTCTCTAGTTCCTGAGTTGTTGTTGTTAGGTGCTGTCAAGTCAGTTGCGACTCATAGCGACCATATGTACAACTGAACGCTGCCTGGTCTTGCGCCATCTTCACAAACATTGTCATGCCTGAGCTCACTGTTGTAGCCACTGTGTCAATCTATCATGTTAAGGGTCTTCCTCTTTTTTGCTGACTGTCTACTAAGCATGATATCCTTCTCCAGGGACCGGTCCCTCTTGATAACATGTCCAAAGTATGTGAGACCAAGTCTCACCATCCTTGCTTCTAAGGAGCATTCTGGTTGTGCTTCTGCCAAGACAGATTTGTTCATTCTTCTGGCAATCCATAGTATATTCAATATTCTTTACCAGCACCACATTTCAAAGGCATCAATTCTTCTTTGGTCTTCCTTATTCATTGTCCAGCTTTAGCAGGCATATGAGGCGATTGAGAACACCATGGTTTGGGTCAGGTGCACCTTAGGCCTCAAAGTGACATTCTGCTTTTTAACACTTTAAAGAGGTCTGTTACAACAGACTTGCCCAATGCAATATATCATTTGATTTCTTGACTGCTGCTTCCATGGGCACTGATTGTGGATCCAAGTAAAATGAAATCCTTGACAACTTCAATCTTTTCTACATTTATCATGATATTGCTTATTGGTCCAGTTGTGAAGATTTTCGTTTTCTTTATGTTGAGGTGTGATCCACACTGAAGGCTGTAGTCTTTGATCTTCATTAGTAAGTGCTTCAAGTCCTCCTTACTTTCAGCAAGCAAGGTTGTATCATTTGCGTATCATAGGTTGTTAATGAGTCCTCCTCCAATCCTGATGCCATGTTCTTCTACATACAGTCCAGCTTCTTGGATTTTTTTGCTGAACATATGATTAAATAAGTATGGTGAAAGGACATAACCCTGATGCACACCTTTCTTGACTAAACCACGCAGTATCCCCTTGTTTTGTTTGAATGACTGCCTCTCAGCTTACGTACAGGTTCCACATGAGCACATGAAGTGTTCTGGAATTCCCATTCTTTGCAGTGTTCTCCCTAATTTGTCATGATACACACAGTCTGATGCCTTTGCATAGTTAATAAAACACAAGCAGTCAGTTCATTATACCGTGGTGGCTTGAGTGTTGTTGTGATGCTGCAAGCTATGCCACTGGTATTTCAAACACCAGCATGGTCACCCATGGTAGACAGGTTTCAGCTGAGCTTCCAGATTAAGACAGAGTAGGAAGAAGGACCTGGAAGTCTACTTCTGAAAAAATTAGCCACTGAAAACCTTAAGAATAGCAGCAGAACACTGTCTGATATAGTGCCAGAAGGTGAGTCCCTCAGGTTGGAAGGCACTTAAAATACAACTGGGGAAGAGCTGCCTCCTCAGAGTAGTTCCTGAGCATATAATTGGAAAAGCATACTTGAAACTGGCAGAATTCCCACACTGGCTTTCTGTACCATGGAATAAGGACCAGTGAGTTTGAATTGACTCGACAGCAATGGGTTTGGTTTGGTTTGTCATAAAGAACTAAGTTGAAGTCCCTGAAACAACTTCTCCCTGCCAACATAATAAACCAGAAGCAAATCACAATTGCAGAGATCAGTGCCACCATCGAACACTTAAAAGATACACGAACGGGTGGTGGTGATACCATATCCCCATATAGCTTTCCTGTTAGGCCCACAAGTCCGGTGGATCTTGGAAAATGACTATGGATTAATGTAAACTTAATCAGGTAGCTACTCCAATTGGATCTGATGGCCCAGATGTAGTATCTTTACCGGAGCAAATGAACACAGACAGTCCCTGGTACTTGGTCAGCAGCTGTTGACTTGGCTATTGTTTTTTTTTTTTTCCTCCGTACCTATTTGCAAGAACCACCAGAAGCAGTTTGCTTTTATCTGGCAGAGCCAACATTATACCTTCAGTCTTGCTCAGTGCTATTCAAATCTCCTTTCTCTGACATAATATAGTACACAGAAACCTTGATTATCTTGACATTTCTCAAACCTCACAATGACCCACTAATACTGATAACATTATGCTGTCTGGATCTAATAAGAAGGAAGAAGCGGGTACTTTAGAAGTCTTAGTGTGACATATGTGAATCAAAGAGTGAGAGATAAACCCCACAAAAATTCTGGGCCCAACAATTCAGTGAAGTTTATGGTGGAAGGGAGGTCCAATGGTATGAGGCATGCCAAGATATCGCCTCCACGTTTAAAGATGTACCTTGGATTACTTACTTTGAAAAATGAGGCATAATGCTTGGTAGGCCTTTTTGGATTTCAGAAGCAACATATACCATGTTTGAGTGTGCTATTTTGACACATCTACCAAGTCATTCATAAGGCTGGCAGTTTTAAGTGGGGGCCAGAACAAAACAATATTCTGCAGCAGGTCCCAGCTGCTATGTAAACTACTCTTCTATTCAGTACTTATGACCTAGCATATCCAGTAATATTTGAAGTGTCTGTGGCAGACAAGGATGCTGACTGGAGTCTCTGGCAAGCACCAATAGGAGAAATACAAGGCAGAACTCCAGGATTTTGGAGCAAATCTAGCACTTTTCTATAGGTAACTATTTTCCTTTTGTCTAGCTTACTACTGGGCTTTGATAGTGACTGATCACCTAGCCAAGGGACAGGATGAACTGGGTGTGTCTGACCATCCAGCCATAAAATTAGGCATGCTAAGCAGCAATCTATCATCAAATGGAAATGGTATATAAGATTCTGGGCTTGTACAGGTCCAAAAGGGGCAAGCAAATTTCATGAGCAGGTAGCTAAACCTGCCCAACCAAAAGTGGATGCCTGGAGCATTACATCTTCACTCAGGGGTGAGCCCAAAGGACAGCAGTTAAGGAAAATCCTCCAAGTGGGTAAAACTGCGGCAGTACATCTGGTGATCCACTTTGTTTAGAATGAGAGATACACAGAAGTATGAATTTACACTAATTCATGGTTGATTGCTTATAGTTTGGTTGAATGATCAGGGATTTGAAAGGAACAGCATTAGAATATTAGGGACAAAGAACTGTGTGGAAGAGGTATATGGGTGGACCTCTGGGATTGGGCACAGACTGTGCCCCATGTGAATGCTCACCAAATGGCATCCACTGAAGAGGAGGCACTCAATAATCAGATAAACAAAATTATACGCTAAATGGAGGTCATTCAGTCTCTTTCCCTAGTCGCCCCAGTGGACCCATGAACAAAGTGGTCATGGTAGCAGGGATGGGGGCTATGTATGGGTTCAACAACATGGACTTCCCTTATCATCAAGGCTGCTGCTACTGCTGAGTTATCTAATCTGCCAAAAGAGAGAAAGACACTGGACTCTCAATACTCCACCATTCCCCAAAGGGCAGTTGATTACACTGGAAGTGGGGAGAGGGGCAGAGATTCATTCTCACTAGAATAAACATGTATCCTGGATATGAAATTGTTTTTCCTGATTGCAGTGCTTTTGACAGTATCTCAGCTGCCTCATGGAATGCCTTATTCATCATTATGGTATTCCATGCTGCATTGCTTCTAATGAAAGAATTCATTTCATAGCCAAGGAAGTGCTGCAATGGGCTCATTTCATGGAATTAACTAGTCTCACCACAAATCCACCCATTCATCCAAAGCAGATGGCCTAGTAGAAAGGCAGACTATCTTACTGAAGACTCAGTTATGGCATCAGTTGGGAGACAACAACCTAAAAGGCTTCCTGACAGGATGAAGTATATGCTTTGAATCTGAGTCCACTGTCTACCCTATTAAGAGAACACAGGGGTCAGGAATCAAGGGGTATAAGTGGGAGTGGATCATATCACTATTATACCTAATAACCCATTCACAGAGTTTTTGCTCCCCAATAATAAAGGTAAATAAAATACTACAACAACCAGAAAAAGGTAGGACTACCAAGGACTCAGAACCTTCAGGAATGAAAGTTCAGGTTACCCCACTACGTAAAGAACCCCAACAAGCTGAGATTTTGGATGAAGATGAAGGAAATACGGAATGAGCAGTGTAAGAAGGAAGCCAGAGATCATGATCAATTACAGAAATGAGGACTACATTAATTTTGAGTATTTTCCCTTTGCTATGTTTATTTGTATATATTATTTTCTTCTTATCTCTTCTTCTTCCCCTTATTGTTTTATATATAAGTTGTTAGAGGTTAACTTTATGATTTAGTCTTTAGGTAACAAAATATTCAGTGGGACTATGATGGAATATGAGGAGTAATGAATAAAGTCAGTGATGGATGCAATGACTTTTGGAACTCCTTATTTGGAGTAATGAGTGAGAATTTCTTCACCTGCACGAAGGACAGCTGATCTTAGTAGGTGGTAACAAAGTTATTTTATCATTGTATGAAAGTTCAAATGAGTGCAGAAGGTGCATACAGAAGGTGAATAGCTAAAGGAGTAGACTTGGTTAGTTAACAATGTATTGCCTCTCAGCGCTACAATTGTTCTTTGCCCTGCTTTGTGATACTGCAGCTAGCTAGACCTTATAAAGCTTTTCCTTTGCCAGTTGGCACAATGTTGGGCTGTGCCAATAAAGGGCACTGGAGGGATACTGCAAGGCACAATAGAGGAAGAGGCTTCTCTTCTTGTTTCCTGTGTGATGTTTCTTCCTCCAGTGGCTATAGCTGCCAGCAGCATGCAGGAGACCCAGGATTACTCATTCTCAGGCGTGTTTTATCAGCACCCAAGTGGGAAGATGTTGTGTACCAGTGTCAGCCTACCAGCACCCCAGTGGGTGGCTTCCTGCATGTCAGCTCCAGCCCATGGCATCCCTGAGAATTTCATCGGCCTCCCAGCAATGGCTTCTTGTGAACCAATTCCAGTCTATGACACCACAGCAAACCCTTCTACCATTCAGGAGGCTGCAGCTATGCTGTCTCCAATGAGGACTACATTTCAGTCTGGGTGGGGGGCTCCTTTCCATGACTGCTCCTTCCTAAGGTACTCTCCCTAAGCTCTAAAGGTAGTAGCCACTCCCTACATTTGCTGTTTCTGTATTGTTTAGAGCCTCTCTTACCTTTTTTGGTAGTTAACTGCCTTTTACTAGTTCATAAGTTTTATATTAGATTTTCCCTGTTCAAATTACTGATGTACCTTCCATCTCCTGACTGGGTCCTCGCTGATATCATTTACTGTTTTCATACTGAAGCATCTACTATATCACAGTATTATTCATTTGACAGGATATACAGCTGACAAACTGTACACTTCTAAAACTTAATTACAGCTACTTCTAGAACAATTAATTTGATAATATTTTAAGTAAATGACAGGAAGAGGTTGTAATTCCTTAAATGAAAGAAGACAGAGTTTAAAATCAAATTCAACATGCTATGATGATGTAAATATAAAAAATGATAGTGACAGCCTACACAACACTGAGACCAGAAAAACCACATGGTGCCGGGTACCACTACCTACCACTCTGACTGGGATCACAACCGAGGGCCCTGAACAAAGCGGGAGAAAAACAGCAGAACAAAAAATCAAATTCTCAAAAAAGATCAGACTTACTGGTCTCTGACAGAGACTGGAGGAACCCCTGAGACTATGGCCCTAAGACACCCTTCTGAAGTGGACCTGAAGCCATTCCTGGAGACTACCTTTCAGCCAAACAATAGACCAGCCCATAAAATAAACAATAACACCCAAGAGGAACATCTTCTTTAGAACAATCAATTATATGAGAGCAAAAGGGCAACACTGGCCAAAAGCAAAGATGAGAAGGCAGGAAGGGGTAGCAAACCAGGACGAAAGGAAACAGAGAACCTAGGACAGAAATAGGGAGACTGCTGACACGTTGTGGGGAATGAAACCAATGTCATGGAACACTTTATGTAATGGGAAACTGATTTGCTCTGTAAACTTTCACCTAAAGCACAATAAAAAATTTTTTAAAAAAAAGATAGTGAACTATTAATTACCACTAACTTCTAAGTCAAGTCTTGGCCATTAAGGACTCTCACCTTCAAGGAATCCAGTAAATCTCTTTGTCAAATACATCCTCCATTCCATGCTTTACTTTACCATATATAATCATTGTATTCAGAACAAAGTCTTGTAAAAATGTAAGAGGGAAACTGTGTGAGTGTATTTCTGTTGCAGGTCCTGAGTGTTCATGTCCACTGGGATCAGAATTAGACAAATAGCCATTTCAAGTAACCAACCTGTAAAGTATTCATATGTTACACTTTCTGCCTGCCGCTTTTCTAAACTGCTCCCTGACTACCTGTAACACAGATACAAGAATCTGCAGATAATTTCAAAAAATTAACGGGTCCATAAAAGTCTGTGGTTAGTTCTTATTCCCCCCTCTTGACTCATTAATGTTACTAACTTCAGATCTAATTCTTTCTGGGACATCTGTTTAAACAAAGACTTTTATCTGGTTAAGTGCAAACAATACAATAAACTAAAAAAATATTCTTATCTGATTTGAGGAAAATAGAATTATAAAAGAGAAAAGTGATGAAACATAAATAATCTTAGGATCTACTTAGGCAGGATTTCTCCATTTGTAAAATGATGGGAGCAAAAAGCTGGCCCCAGATAGTAATCTTTCAGGTCTGGAATTTTCTGATATAATTGTGTAAAAAACAGAGAACCCCTTAGGGTAGGTAAGTCTTGTGCCATACCAGAGACTCAGATATTGTACTCTTGTCACATCATTCCATTTACCACTCCCCAAGCACCACCTCTTTCCTAACCTCCTACCCTTGATGAATGGCAGACACACCACTCTAGCTGTAACAGAGAAGGCTTTCATATAACTTAGGTGTTTTCCTAATATACATTAGGAAAGAGGAGATTATCTCTGGTATTAAGTGCCAAAAGGGATTAACAAAAATATCTGTAGCCAAAAATGATTTATGCTTGCTTGCCTCATTCAGATGCGTTTCTGGATGAGCACTCCTCTAGAGTATCACAGAATTTGTTCTATTATGTATTGTGTAATCTTAGAAATTATTAACTATTTTCTTTTTATGTAATGAAGGATATTTAGGTAACAATCCAAAAAGTGAAACTGTATTAAGAAATGGTAAAATAGGGATGGCGCCAACATGGCGCTATAGACAGAAGCACCATGCCATCCCTCCACAGCAAAGACCAAAAAAACTAAGTAAAACAGAGACAAATGTCAATCCTGGAACCCTAAGCATCTAATGAAGAGATAAAGAACGCAGCCAAGCATCAAATGGAATAAGAAACTGACAGAGAACACAGAGCAAGGAGAGATACGTGCAGAGGTCCTCTATCAGCTAATGCAGCATGGATTCACCATCTTGAACTCCTGTCGGAGATTGGTGGACAGGGAATACAGGAAAGCAGCTTCACAGAACTCTGAGCAGAAGACAGAGCACCTGGTAACCAGTGATATATGCTTTCCTACCTCCCACTCTTCTTTCCCCTACTCGACCTCTGCCGCTTCCCGCCAGCCACAGTCTCTTGGCCGGGAGACACTGGCTCCAGCCCCATGCCACTTGGATTTGCCCTGCCCACACTGGCCAGCGCCATCAGTGCCATTTGTTTGCTGCTGGTGTTGCTTTTTTCTGATTCTTCTGGTTTCTTCCATACCTCTCACCACCTCCCCTTACTTTGTCAAACACCTGGCTCCATGTGCCAGCTTTGCCTCTTCTTGAAAGGCTGTAAAGCACTGCTTAGATGGGGAACTGGTTCCCCGGTCCATGGTGCTGCGCTGGTGGGATCCCCAGGGCCTTTTCTCCTTTGTTTTGTTTTGTTCTGTTTTGTCTTGTTTTCTTTTCTTTCTTTCTTTCTTTTCTTTTTCTTTTTCTTTTTTTTTTTGCAGTTTGGGAGCCCCTCCTAGCCAAGCTTTACTGCCGAGGTTGGGACCCACTTTCTTGGTCTGCACAGCCACACAGCTGAGATCCCTGGGGGCATTTCTTTTTTTTTCCTTTTTGTCTTTCTTCATTTCTCAGTTTCTCATCTCTCTATACTTACCTTCTTTTCATGTCTCCTAAATACTTGGCGCTGTGTGACACCTCTGCCCCTTCTAGTCAGGCTGTACTTCCCAGCCTGGAAGCCACTTCCCCAATCTTAGCAGTCATACCAGTAGGATCTCTAGGAGCTTTTCTTTCTTGTTTTTTTTTTTTTCTTTCTAATTTTTATTTAGTTTCTTTTTCTCTTTTTCTTTTTTGTTTTTCTCCGTTTCTTGGTCTCTCATCTCTCCACTTCAACAGCAAGCTCCCTGAGCACTTGTGTGTGTGTGTGTGTGTATGTGTTTGTTTGGTTGGTTTTTACTGTTGTTGTTGTTGTTTGTTTTTGGCTCTTGTTTCTCTCTGCTCTCTCCTTTCCCATAACCATTTTAGCTGCACACATCACAAACTCCCCCATTCTTCCTGCCTACCTGCACCATGCGCTGAATATCACATCCCCAAGCAGCACAGGCAAGCCTACAGGAACCTCTCCTGCACTGATTCCCAGCCAGCCCTGTCGGACCTAGTACATGCCACAAACAATTCATTCCAGCCCCTCCCCTTCAGCTGGTTCTGCCCTGCAGCACCATAGTTAAGTGACTGGCCCTGCCCACTGGACAAGGAGGTGAAAAGTATGGTGCCCACAGACGAGCAAACAACAAAGAATGCATAGTCCACCTGCTTAGACATAACCAAATAAAACAAAAAAGCAGGACAAAACAAACAAATCTACAATCAGCTAACGAAGAAAATAACTACTGAATGTCCCAAAGACAGCAGTCAGTATCAAAACAAAACATATAAAAAAACAGGACAAGATGTTTCTAGTAGGCATCCAAAATAAAACACCAGATGACTTTCCAGTAGAAGAAAAGGCACTAGAACTACCTGATAAGGAATTCAAATCTCTACTATTCAGAGCTATCCAAGACTTGAAGCAAAAAAAGCAGACCAAAAAAAAAAAAAAAAAGAAAAGAAACAATATTTTATGTTTATGAGGGAGGGGAGGGGTGAGGATGGAAAAACACTAAATAGACAATAGATAAGTGATAACTTCTGTGAAGGGTAAGACAGTACACAACACTGGGGAAGCCAGCACAACCTGTACAAGGCAAGGTCATGGAAGCTCCACAGACACATCCAAACTCTCTGAGGGACCGAAGTGCTGGGCTGGGGGCTGTGGCAACCATGGTCTCAGGGAATATCTAGCTCAACTGGCATAACATAGTTTATAAAGAAAATATTCTACATTCTACTTTGGTGAGTAGCGTCTGGGGTCTTAAAAGCCTGCAAGCAGCCATCTAAGATACTCCACTGGTCTCACCCCTTTAGGAGCAAGGGAGAATGAAGAAAACCAAAGACACAAGGGAAAGATTAGTCCAAAGAAATAACGGACCACAACTACCATGGCCTCCACTAGACTGAGTCCAGTACAACTAGATGGTGCCCAGCTACCACCACTGACTGCTCTGACAGGAATCACAATAGACTGTCCCAGACAGAGCTGGAGAAAAATGTAGAACAAAATTCTAACTCACAAAAAAAGACCAGACTTACTGGCCTGACAGAGACTGGAGAAATCCTGAGAGTATGGCCCCCCGATACTCTTTTAGCTTAGTAATGAAGTCACTCCCGAGGTTCACCTTCAGCCAAAGATTACACAGGCCCATAAAACAAAACCAGTCTAAATGGGCACAGCAGCCCAGGGACAAGGACTAGAAGGCAGGAGGGGACAAGAAAGCTGACAATAGGGAACCCAAGGTCAAGAAGATAGAGTGTTGACACGTCATGGGGTCATTAACCAATGTCATAAAACAATATGTGTACTAATTGCTTAATAAGAAACTAGTTTGTTCTGTAAACCTTTATCTAAAGTACAATAATAAAAAAAAAAAAGAAAAAGAAATACGACAGGAGTTAAAGCAAAGGAGGCAGAGTTATATATTCTGTTATGTAAAGTTCTTTAAGAAATACCATTAATTAAATAAGTAAAAAAGAAAAAAATGGTAAAATAGGTGAGGTGTATAAGAGTCTTGGTATTATTTTCATTTACAGGTAAATCACGGAGGAGTCAATTCATATTAAATTTTCTCTTTTTATTATTACAACTATCATCATTTTTTAAAAACTCTCTCTTCAATGAAACAAAAAATTAAATATATCAATGCATTTAACATGTTTTATGGTTTTGGAAACACCTCCAAAAGTGATGGAGATGGGAGAAGACTTTGAATGGAATGGAAATGTCTGCTAATATAATATTCTACTATGTATAAAATGTTATGTGTTTTATTTCTTTTGCTATCACTGAAGCAACAGAAGTAAAAAACAGGACGAATATTCATAACCCAAGCATTCCAGAATTTCCAAAGGAAGTTTTTTTGTTTTTAAGAGTAGTTTTTCTCACAGAGATGAGGATAGAAGAGAGCGCTTCATCCAGAAAAAGCAAATGGAAAAGACAGTGAAAAATGGAAAAGATAGTGATCTTTTTATTATCATGGTTCTTGGTTTTGTCATAGTCCTTTACTGCCACTATAAGAATGGAACAAAAGAATCATTGCATTAACACTTTATGCTATAAAAATAACCATCCAAGAGGCACACAGGAGACTATGGCTTTGGTTTCAGCTCTCCTTTTTCCATGTCTGTTATTCAGGAAAATGAATGGAGGTAGGAATGTACACCTATCAAATTAGAAGTCATTCAGGAAATATAGAAACTATATTTGTAGTTCAGAAAGCTGCTTCTTGCTTAAACATACATTTCAGCTTTTTTTTTTTTTTTACTTCCTGTGTTTCTGCATTGGTACTTTAAAATTTTCATGCCAAAAGCCCATCCCAAGAATACATTTTAGTGTATTTTATCAGGAAAAAAATAAATGAGGAAGTTTAAAAATTTACAAGAACATACCCTTACTTCAGAAAAGGAATTATTTTGCATACTTAAGAGATTCAACTTTAAACTCCTCAATCTTTCAGCTATACTTCACAGATAAAAAAGAACAATCTTTTGGTTTCTTTTATTGGTTGCATTGTTAAATACTACTAAAAATTGCAATTTATTGTATGAAACATAATTATAAAAAAAAGAACTGATCTTTAATAAATCTTTTGGAACCAATACCTCTAAGTGAGCTTTGCCCTCATCAAAGACATCCCCCAGTGTCACCATTTAGGGTCAGGGATCCATTTTGCTGCTTTTTCAAGGAAGCTAGGAATCTGGATTTTCATGTAAAATCATCTAATTTTTAAATGTTGACAATAAATTTTTTAAAATTAATATACTATGTGCACCAAACGGAATATACCTGCAGGACCAATACACCCATAGGCTACCAGTTTGCTCCATGTTTTGAACAATGACAACCCTGATGGAATAACACTTAGCTATAGGGTCGCTATGAGTCAGAATCGACTCGATGGCAGTGGGTTTTTTTTTTGTTGTTGTTGTTAAAGTCGTTGGAGGCTGTCTCTCCACTTCCCACAGTTGTCACCACTTCCCGCTGAGTGATGTCTGGCTGACTGTACTCCCTTAGATTACTGTATGTAGAGTTTGCCACCCCCTAGTTAATCTTCCAGACACTGTAATTCCATCAGTTGGATTCCTTGATGTTGTAAACCTTTGTCCTCTGATGGTAGGTTCAATTTACTGACATAGCCAAAAATTATTAAAAATTAAACTTGTGATAAGATACGGTAACATTCATTTGTCCATTAAAAAATACTGAACACTGAGCTAGGTGATACAAAGGATGAAAAATTTGTAAGCTGTCTTTGTCTTCAAGAAGTCGAAGGTCGAAGAGAGAAGAAAAAAGGGATTTAATGGGATTAAGAAGTGAGCACTGAAATGAGTACACGGTAGAAACATCCAGGTTTGGAGGCAAGTGAATAGAGAAGGGCATATTGGAGAGTAATGGCTAGATGTTGTGATAATGATGAAGAAAGGTACAGCAGCTGGGAGACTGGGTAAGATAAATCATGGGCAGAGAAAGGAAGCTCAAGCTAGCCATTTTGAAGGTACAGCAGTTCTAAGCCATGTGATGTTGATGGTTTTAGCAATACTGGCTGAAGGGAAGTAGAGTTGAAAGTCATAGAAGTGTTGGTGACAAAAGCCTACAGTAGAGGTTCAAAGGTCATTAAAGTGGATACTGAATTCACTCAGGATGATGGTCAAAGACAGGATTGAGATATAAGTGAGGTAGGTACTAAAATCAAGGAAAGTAGAAATGTAGGCAAGATGCAGAGACAAGGCTGCAGTCAAAATGGTTTAAGTAGTGGTGCAGAAAGAGTCAGTGATAATGGGCGGTAGCAAATGAGACTAATCTTCTTCAGTGGCTTATGACCTGACTCAAAAAAGACACCACTCATTCTGATTTAGAAGTTACATAAAAAAAAGAATTTTTCTTTTTCAAGTTAAAAAGGTTATTAATTTTATAATTAGGTATTACTTAATACTGGATTGACTTAATATCTTGAAAGGAAGAGGGTCATCAAACATTCTTTTGGGAGAGACAGATATAACTATCACACACACCCCCATCTAGATTTCCCAATATAGTAGGATGAGAGACACTTACTCCAGCAAGTGGGGTCCAAAACTGAAAAAACAATCTAAACCCTAAAGTGTATTTCTGAAAATGTATTACAGAAGTATCTTATGAATGAAGACAATTCAGCTAGATGAGGTGAAAGAACTGTGTAGATCAGCTCAAAAAGAGAAAGGAGGAATTTAGGAAAGGTTTTTGATTGTAGACACAAATAGTAGGCACCTCCATCTGTCTGAGTGCTCTTACCCAGAACTGACAAGGCCACAGGATACTCTTGTCGGTTTTTAAAGCTCCTCTCTCAGTGGAAGAGTTTATCTACTCTCCTCCTATCCCCCCTGCCCCCACCCCTCTCTGCAGGTCCTGCTAAGATAAACATGTGTGAAATGTTTTTCTCTGTTTATACACAGTTCTTAAAAAGGAAAATTTCTTCCTACTTCCTGACAAATGGCTGTGGGTAAACAACCCAGAAACTCTGAGTTTGCTAAAGCAAAAAGAAAGAAAGAAAAAAACACCACCACCATAATAAAGGAAAAGACATTTCAAAAACCACCCAAAGTAGGTTACTTCTTCTTTATGTTTTTACCTACAGAGTAAATGCAGATTTCACCTCTGATACCAGATCTGGAGCAAGTTATAAACAAAGACAAAATTCTAAAGCATTACTGGTTAGTAATGAAGAGTTCTATCTATCTGTAGTCCTAAAGAAGATACATAGAAGATGCCTAGTGCCCAGATAAATGCAAATTGCATTTAACTTAAAATGTCTACAGTGATTCGTCAGCTATCAACTAAGACCTAGAGAAACTCTTAAATAGAATTCATGTTTTCTTTATACGATTCGTATGCAGAGCTTCAAAACAGCAAAGAAAATGGGAAAAACTAAGATGAATTAGGACAGTAAAAACCTGGGCCATCAATGACATCCTAGGAGAGTGGAAGCTGAAACTATCTGAAGTATACAAATGTACTCTGAAGACACTTCACATAATTCATAACTAAACAAAGGGGTGAATTTCCTAATCTGTACAAAACAGACAAATATATAGAGATGTTTTCCCCTTCTCCATTCTGTACAATTCCATTCAATTTGTTTAGCTTTACTGTTTCTATCTGATATAAAAGTAGTACATTCTTATGTTTCCAATTTTTTCACTGACATAAGCAACTCTTGATAAATAGGCATGTGTGCATTTCCAATTATTTCCTTAGAACGAATTCCTAACAATAAGTGATGGGTCAAATGACATTTCATGTTAAGACTTTGTCAGTGTCTCAAACTGCCTTCCTGAGCTATGCTATGTCTTAGACTTCCACAGAGAGTCAGTGCCCATTACCCCACACCCTCACCAGCACTAAGGACTATCGTTCCTTTCCACTTCCACCAATCTTGGATGTGGGAAAATATCTCTATATTGTCCTATAATGCAATCATAAAGGTTCTATATAACAAGGGCTCTCGAATGGGAGAAGATCAATTTACAGGGGGCAGGGAAAGGAAAAAAATGATGAAATATCCCTGTTCATAATGAAAAAATACAGCAAATAAATGACAAAATATCATTGCTGGTGAGAAAATGAAAATATAGGATGAGAAAGCACCAGAGGGAACACGGACTTTAATAGTTTGGGAAACATTATTGAATAGGATGATGTAAGTAGCTAGTTATCTACAGGTCTTAAAATAGAAAGCTACGCTGAAACGTGCTAACAAGCCACAGAAGAGAGTATAAATATTGGGTGTGTTCTGACCATAAGCTGTTGAAATAACAGTAATAACAGTCATACATTGAGAACTGGCAAGGTGCCAGGAACTATGCTAAGTGTATTTATATGGATTACCTCATTTGATCCTATGAACAAACATCCTTATGAAGCAGACCCTATTATTATGTACTTTTTCTACAAGAGGAAATTAAGGCTTGGTTAAGTAACTTCCCCATACACTTAATAAGCAGTGGAGCCAGGATTTGAATCTACACTGTCTGACTCTAAAGCTCAGATTCTTAAGCACTAAGTTATATACAGCTTCCTAAGAATTAAATACCTCCATTTTCAACAAAAGGCAGAAGATCTTGTTTGAAACATGGATTTTATTTTAAAAACATGTAAATGAAAAATCATTCTATAGTTTTCATAAATAATTTGACTGCTACCTTTGCCAGTAGATGGATTCTCCATTAAGGAAATGACAGAGAGAAGTTTTTCCTGCTTTTAGGTTTCCTAGCTTCTCAAGAATAGTAGCCTTGTTCTAAGAGTTACCTACTCAAAGAGTCACTGCCAAATTTCAGATCACACAACCCGAAGTTAAGAGGAGTTTGTGGAAAATTTCCTTCTATTGTTAAACAGATTTTCATAGCCAATGTGCTCCTCCTCAGGTCTCTTATTTCTAACTCCTCAGGCCAGGGGAAACCCCTACCCACCCTTCCTACCCCCACAGCATGGCCCCCAGTATATGCCTTGAGTACTCCAGGGCTGATCTCATTATGCCCATTATCCCTATTCATGTCATCACCATAGAAAACTCAGACCCCAGATTGTCCCTCCCTCATCTCTTACATGCTAATCCCTATATAACTGCCCATATTCCAGGCAGACCCCATCTCTTACCTTTCCCCAACTTCTGAAAACCATCCACTGCGCCCTCAGACTCCATCATCAGCTAAATTCCCTCTATCCTCAATCTCCTCTCTAAACGTTCTCTCACTTTCTCTGCAGAAGTCTGACTCTTGTCTGCAGCCCTCTCAATACAGCCGTTCAGTCTCTCGTGGCACTTGTACCACTGAGCCTGGAGGTGAGGAAGATGTCCTCCTTGCTCGTTATCACTTCCAGACAGTCTCCCAAGCTCCTCCCTAGAAACTGAATCTTGTCGTTAGATTGTACCATTCACTATCCTTCATCGTATACCAATTCCCAGATAGCTCTGCCTCATTTCTTGATGATTTTAGCCTTTGGCTCAATGGTACCTTCCCCAATTACTATTCCTGTCTTACAATGTGGAAATTTTTATATGCATATAAATGAGCCTTCTGACACCTTGTCCTCTCAGATGTCAGAACTACACCCACAACGATTCTTATCCTTCACCCTACCTCAGTCATGCATTCCCTTCGTCATGCCCTAGACTTTGCATTACCAATAACTGCACCCCTCCATAATAAAAAATTCATGCATCCCAATTCCTCTATTTCCAGCTCCCTCTCTCTAGAACCTGAACTCTAATAATCCCTCAACCTATAATTACCTGTTCCATACCCTTAACTGTCCCTCTGTTCCCTGTTATCTTTCCTTCCCTTCACGTTTTTGTTGTTCTTAGTTGCCGTCAAGTCAATCCCGACTCATGGCAACCTCACGTGTGCATAGTAGAATTGCTCCATAGGGTTTTCAAGGCTGTGAACTTTCAGAAGCAGATTGGCAGGCCTGTCTTCTGAGATGTCTCTAGGTAGGTTAGAACCACCAAACTTTTGGCTAGTAGTCAAGCGCTGTGATGGACTGAATAAATCCTAACCTCTATGCCTGTGGTTATAATCCCATTTGGGAATGGGTAGTCTTTGTTATGTTAATGAGGCAGGATTAGTGCAGGGTGTGTCTTGAGTCAATCTCTTTCTAGACGTGAAAAAGATTAAACAAGCAAGCAAGGAAGCAGAGATGGGGGAAGAGATGCCAAGCCACATGAAGATCACCCAGGAGGAGAAGCTCAAACAGACAAAGGACCTTCCTCCAGAGTTGAAAGAGAGAGAATGCCTGCCTCCAGAGTCGGCACTCTGAATTTGGACTTCTAGCCTCCTACACTGTGAGAAAATAAATTTCTGTTTGTTAAAGCCATCCACTTATAGCATCTCTGTTATAGCAGCATTAGGTAACTAAGATAATCACCTAACTGTCTGCACCACCCAAAGACCCTTCCCTCCTTACCTAGCTTAAATTCCATGGCAAATCATATAATCTTTCCCTTGCATCCATCCTCAAATCCTTTGTTCTGCTTTTACTTCGCTAAACTCACTTGGGAAAACCACAACCCTGAATAAATCTAATTCTCTGTCTACTCCATTCTTGCACCTGTTTAGCTGAACATGGCTGAATGTGTGAGAAAACATGCAACCTTAATGATGGTCAGCAACTGTACATTTCCCTAGTCCACTGGTTTTCAGTTTTTTGCATATAGATCCAATTGTTCCAGCACAGTTTGTTGAAAAGATTATCCTTTCTTTATTGAATTGCCTTGGTACCTTTGTCAAAAATATACTGGCCATATTAGCGTGGATCTATTTCTGGAGTCTATTCTGTTCCACTGGTCTACTTATACACAAATAACACATTATCCGAAAGCAGGCAGTAGTATTAGCCCTCCAACATTACTGTTCTTTTTCGAAATTGTTTTGGTTATTCAAGGTCCTTTGCATTTCCATACATATTTACAATTTGCTTATCAATTCCTACCAAAAAAAGAAAAAACTGGCTGGTGTTATGATTGAGATTATACTGAATCTACAAGAACTGACATATTAATATCAAGTCTTCTGATCCATGAACGTATCTCTCCATTTATTTATGTTTTCTTCAATTTCTCTCAGCAGTTTTATAGTTTTCAGCGTAAAAAATTTGCACAATTTTCTTGTTTAACTTCTCCCTTAGTATTTCATATTTTTTGACATGTAGTAAATGTTTTTTTTTTTTTTTTCTTTTTTTTTTTTAATGGCAACTTCCAATTGTCCATTGCTTGCATTAAAAATAAACTCTTGGTCCGGTCTCAACAACTTACCACACCTGTGATCTTCCCCATCTCATTTGATGTGGCAAATACATCCTTCCATCTCCTCAGGACAAAATCTTTCAGATATCCTTGACTCTACTTTTATGGGCCATATCCAATAAGTGAGCAAATCTGGTTAGCTCTACCTTTAAAATAAATCCACATCCACTCATTTTTCACTGCCTCCACTGCAACCTTCCTGGCCCCAGCCACAAACATCTCCCACCTGGATTACTACCATAGATTTCTAACTAGTCTTCTCGCCCCTGCCTCTACCCTATAGTCTTTTCTCAACCAAGTATCCAGAGTGATCATGTTAAAACGTAAGTCAAATCATTTCTACTACTCACTATTCAAAAACCTTCAAAGGCTCACCATTTCCTTGTGACTGAAATCAGCAGCCCTTACAATGGCCTACAAGGCCTTGTATCATTTGACCTTATTACCTCTCTTGACCCATTTCTTACTACTTCCCTCACTCACTCTATTCCAGCCACAATGACCTCCCTGCTATTCCTCCAACATGATCACTCACATCTGGTGTTTGCCTGTCTCCTTTGCCTGGAACATTTTATCCCTGTATATGGATATAGTTATGTCCTTTACCTCCTCAAGTCTTTACTCAAATGCCACGTTCTCAGTGAGGACGACCCTGACCAACCCATTTAAATTCGTGACGCTAGCCCCACCCTGGCACTCCTGATCTCCCTTACTCTGCTCTGTTTTTTCCTTATTTATTTTTAATTACAGTGAACACATACATACCAAAACATTTGCCAATACAACAATTTCTACACTTACAATTCAATGACATTGATTACATTTAATGGATAGCCATCATTATCGCTATCCTTTTCCAAAATATTCTACCACCATTAATATAAACTCAGTGCTTACCACCCCCCCCCCCATAAAAACTCTCCCTTTCCTCCTCCCTCCTACCCCTGGTAACCATAAATAATCTTTGGTTTCTATATATTTGCTTATTTCATATAAGTAAGATCATACAGTATTTGTCCTTTTGCGACTAACTTAAGTTTGCTCAGCATGTTTTCAAGGTTCATCCATGTAGTGGAACGCATCAGAACTTCAGTTCTCTTTATGGCTGCATAATATTCCATTGTATGTATATACCACATTTTATTTATCCATTCATCTGCTGATATATATTTCAGTTGTTTCCACTCTATTTTTTTAAATAAACTTTTTATTTTAGAATAACTTTAGATTTACAGAAAAGTTACAAACAGAGGGCTCCCCTCACCCTTTTCCCCTAATGTTAACATCTCATATCACCAGTGTAGACTGTCGAAACTAAGAGATCTATATTATACATTACCGTTACCTAAACTCCAAACTTCATTTGGATTTCACCACTTTTTTCTACCAGTGTTTTTCTTCTGTTCTAGAATCCAACTCAGGATGCCACACTGCCATGTCTCTTCAATCTCTTCTGGTATATGTATGACAGTGTCTCAGTCTTTCATCGTTTCCCAGATCTTGACAGCCTTGAGAAGTACCGGCCAGGTACTTTGTAGAATGCCCATCAATTTGGGTTTGGTAGCGTGATGGTTAAGTACTCGACTGCTAACCAAGTATTGGTGGTTTGAACCCACCCAGTAGCTCCAGGGGAGAAAGACCTGGCAATCGGCTTCTGTAAAGATTAGAGCCAAGAACCCTATAGAGCAGTTCTACTCTGTCACCTGTGGTCATTATGAGTTGGAATCAACTTGATGGCACCCAACAATAGCAGATTGGGATTACAGGTTTCGGGGAAGAAGACCACAGAGATGAAGTGCTTTTCTTATCACATCATATCAAGAATATATGCTATCAGCAGGACTTATCACTGCTGATGTTAACTTTGATCACTTGGTTAAAGTGGTGTCTGCTGGTATGCGCCACTACAAGTTACTTATTTTCCTTTTTCTATACTCTACTCTTTGGAAGTGAGTCACTAAATTCAGCCAACAATCAAGTTGTGGAGGGGGGAGGGAAAGGAAGGGAAAGATGCTAACTTATATCTTATAATGTTTTAACATACTATTTCACTGATTTTTTTATTCTCCACATTTGAAGGTAAGCTCTAAAAGGACATGAATTTTTTCTCTATTTTAATTCACTGATGCGGCTCCAACATCTAGAAGAGTTCCTGGCATGTTAACAGACACTCAATATTTGCTGAATGATTAAACTGCTGAAAACAATGAGGTTTCCTTATAATCTGTTCAGGTCATAGTCCCCAGCGGTGCCAATTATTCACCTCCCCCTCACCCCCAGGAAAGTATGTGCCCACACACAAAAAAATCAGGTGTATCATTCACTCTCAGGTACTTCTACCAAGTAGAATTACTTTTCTCAGCAGCATCAGCAGTTTTAACAGGGAAAACTATCTTAAAGAAAGAAGTTACAACACCAAAATTTGAGGCATATATGTAAACTGCTTATAATAGCGACCAATAAATAACAGGAGCTCAAAAACTGTGGAATTTCTTCTATTTTTTCACCTCACATTCAGGTAAGAGAGGTGGGCGGGGAGCGGTTCAGAAAGTCTTCCCTGGAACCTCAAAATATACTTTTTCTACCTGCTACACAATCTTAAATTTTTTTTAAAGCAAGGCAGATTATAAATTTTTAACACTCCATACCCCAACTCTGTTTAATATTAGTTTCTTGATTATCTTCCTAAAACCTGTCCTTTGTCTGGTCAGCAGTTGAGGTTAGTGTATCTAGAATCAGAATTCTCCCGCAGACATTCTTTGGTCTGAAAGAGGTGCCCTGGCCTTAGCCACATTGCCCAGGTTTCTTAGAGCATAAAGTTTTGCTTTGTTTTGTTTTCTGCAAGGAAGAATGTAGGTTACCCTTAGGGACTTATAAAATTATCTTGAAATTTTAGGGGAATTCTCCATTTTCACAACTTTAAAGGTTTGATTAGTAACAGATGCTAACTAAACTATATATCATATTGTAAGATACCCATCCAATGATTAAAATAAAAATGAGTATGTATTTAAGGTAGACTATAGGATTACTGTTTCAGTAACAGAAGCAATCCAGTTTCCCATTAAAGGAAGTACAGTTCTGTATGTTTTTAAAACTTTGTGAGTTATAATGACTTTGTACATTAATTGCATAACATAATCTCTCTTCAAAAGCAGAGCAGCCATACAGTCCCCTGCTTCTTTTACACAGCCTGCACAAACATTCATCAGACATATTCATCCTTAACAGTGTGGCTTCTCTAATGTAGCTAATTTTACCCAGCACTATTTTTCTGAAGCACAGTATCAGTAATAGGAGTCATATTTTCAAGTCATTAAAATTTTGGCAGTCTCATTTCACTTAGGACCCCTTAATTTTTCTCAGGTCATGAATCAGTGAATGTCTGATATTAGCAGAGCTAAGAAAAAGCATCTTAGATTCCTTTTTTGGAAACATGTTTAAAAACAAACGAGATAAGAACCAAGGCTAGGAAAATCCTTACTAGCTGCTACAGAACAGAACCTTTCATTCAAAGATAAACTGATTTATTAAGCACTCAAAAAATCTGCCAAATATGGAGGGAAAAAAAGGCTATGAAGTATACCAAGAATTGCAAATTGTATTCTTTTCTGTAGATTCAGAAACTGCAAAGCCTTTCTATAAATCTTAGAAGAGAAAGTTGAGATGTTATCATTATGTTAATTATTTCATTCACTTCTTCATTATACACTTACTGACTGCTTACTGGGCCAGATACTACGCAGAGCCCAGGAAATACAAAGATGTATAAGACACAGACCTTGTCCTCAAGAAGGTGACCCATGGTAGAGGATAGATTTGTTATGTGCATCCCCACAGGCACAGAGGCAACAACCAGAATCAATGGCTGGAAGTTATATTATAAAGAACTTTCTAAGAATTACACTGTTCCAGAAGTGAACAGCCTGCATCTTGCATTAGCAATGTTCAAACAGAAACTGGACATCCTAATCAGGAGTAGGAGTCAAACATCAGTGAAAAAAGTGATGACAGCCTTTCCTCTCGGATAATTTCATATCAGTGACTTCCTGCTTTACTAGAGAGCAAAGAAGAAATAACTTTTTAACAGTCAAGTGAAATAATTTTTTTTTTTAAGACTGAGAGCCAATCGTATCTATTTTGAAACTATTTGAAATACTCATGGGCAGCTCTTCCTCTTCTCCAGTTTCTCAACTTTTAAATTGCTCTCTATATAGTAGGCTTTGAATTTCTCAAAAATTCAATTCAAGCTACACACTATTTTTCTTCTAGTACAAGAGCCTAGTTTTGTATAACACAATTAGTCAGGACACAACATTTTTACTGGCAAACATTAATTGGTTTGATTTCAGCATAATATTTAAGCATGGCTAGAGAATAAATATTTACCAACTGAAATGTTTATTGCTCAGTATATTGAGATCAATATTACTTTAGTGAAAAGCTGAAATAACAGTCTCAGTAACATTTATCATATGGCAAACTAAAAATAATGTTGGCATACAAGTAAATATGTAATCTAACAAAGTCTTTAAGGGATTTAATTTTTTTTTTAATTCAAGTAGCAAAAATACAAAGGACAGGGACTTCTGCTTGCAAATAAAAGATTTTTACGGTGACCCTATATAGTGACGTTTGTCTTAACATAGCTGCATTTAATATACCATAATGAGAACATTTTTTTTCCTTTCTGCATATGTAATTTTTTTATTGATGTAATTAAATGAAGTTTACATTTCAAGTTAGTCTCCCATACAGAATTTTTTTTTTTTTAACATACATTGTTATGAGACCCCAACCGTTCACCCCATTCTGCAACAGCACAGTTCTGGGGTGATGGAGAGACCAGGGGCCGTGCCTTCTGGGGCACCTCCAGTCTTAGTCAGACCATTAAGTCTGGTCTTCTTACTAGTATTTGAGTTCTGCATCCCATTGTTCTACTGCTCCATCAGGGACCCTCTGTTGTGTTCCCTGTCGGGACGTTCATTGGTGGTAGTCGGGTACCATCTAGTTCTTCTGGTCTCAGGCTGATGAAGTCTCTGGTTTATGTGGTCCATTCTGTCTCTTGGGCCAATACTTTCCTTGTGTCTTTGGTGTTCTTCGTATTCCTTTACTCCAAGTGGCTGGAACCAACTGATGCATCTTAGATGGCCGCTTGCAATCTTTTAAGACCCCAGATGCCACTCACCAAAGTAGGATGCAGAACATTTTCTTAATAAGGTTTGTTATGCCAATTGACACAGATGTCCCCTGAAAGCATGGTCCCCAGACCCCGCATCCCTGCTACTCTGTCTCTCGAAGTATTTGATTGTATTGAGGAAACTTCTTAGCTTTGGTTTAGTCCAGTTGTGCTGGCTTCCCCTGTAGTGTGGGCTGTCCTTCCCTTCACCTAAGACCATTCTTATCTATTATCTAGTTAGTGAATAACCCTCACCCTCCCTCCTCACCCCTGTAACCATCAAAGAATGTTTTCTTCTGTGTTTAAACCTTTTCTTGAGTTCTTATAATGGTGGTCTTATACAGTATTTGTCCTTCTGTGCCTGACTAAATTCACTCAGCATAATAAGTTCTAGCTTCCACTAAGTTATACAACGTTTCACAGCTTCATTATTGTTCTTTATCGTTGCATAATATTCCATTGTGTGGATATACCATAGTTTGTTTACCCGTTCGTCCATCGATGGGCACTTAGGTTGCTTCCATCCTCTGGCTATTATGAACAGTGCTGGGATGAACTTGGGTGTGTATATATCGATTCGTGTGACGGCTCGTCTCTCTAGGATATATTCCAAGGAGCAGGATAGCTGGATCGTACGGTACTTCTATTTCTAGCTTTTTAAGCAAGCGCCAAATAAATTTCCAAAGTGGTTGTACCATTTTACATCCCCACCAACAGTGTATAAGTGTTCCAGTCTCTCCAGAACCTCTCCAGCATTTGTTATTTTGTGTTTTATGGATTAATGCTAGCTTTGTTGGGGTGAGATGATATCTCATTGTAGTTCTGATCTGCATTTCTCTGATGGCTAATGATCATGAGCATTTCTTTATGTGTCTGTTAGCTGCCTGAATATCTTCTTTGATGAACTGCCTGTTCATATCCTTTGCCCATTTTTTAATTGGGTTATTTGTCTTTTAGTTGTTGAGGTTTTGGAGTATCTTGTAGATTTTAGATTAAACGCTGATCGGATTTGTCGTAGCCAAAAATTTTTTCCCAATCTGTAGGTTGTCTTTTTGCTCTTTTGGTGAAGTCTTTGGATGAGCATAAGTGTTTGATTTTTAGAAGCCTCCCATTCATCTAGTCTCTCTTCTGGTGCTTGCGCATTGTTACTTATGGTTTGTATTGTGTTTATGCCATGTATTAGGGCTCCTAGCGCTGTCCCTATTTTTTCTTCCATGATCTCTATCATTTTCGATTTTATATTTAAGTCTTTGATCCATTTTGAGTTAGTTTTTGTACATGGTGTGAGATATGGGTCTTGTTTCAGTTTTTTGCATATAGATATCCAATTAAGCCAGCACCATTTGTTAAAGAGACTGTCTTTTCCCCAATTAATGGACTTCGGGCCTTTGTCAAATATTAGCTGCTCATAGGTGGATAAGCTTATATCTGGATTCTCAACTCTGTTCCATTGGTCTATGTATCTGTTATTGTACCAGTACCAGGCTGTCTTGACTACTGTGGCAGTATAATAGGTCCTAAAATCAGGTAGTGTAAGGCCTCCCACTTTGTTCTTCTTCTTGAGTAGTGCTTTATTTATCCGGGGCCTCTTCCCTTTCCATATGAAGTTGGTGATTTGTTTCTCCATCTCATTAAAAAACACTGCTGGAATTTGGATAGGGATTGCACTGTATCTGTAGATTGCTTTGGGTAGAATTGACATTTTCACTATGTTGAGTCTACCTATCCATGAGCAAGGTATATTTTTCCACTTATGCAGGTCTCTTTTAGTTTCTTGCAGTAGTGTCTTGTAGTTTGATGAGAACATTATTTCTAATTCACGTAATTAGTACTAAACTCATCTTGGTCCCACAGGAAAGGGTTCTCCTCACTGACCTCCCCCACAAGGTTTGTGCTACCTTCAGATATCTTAGTAATACATGCTTATTCATTTAATTCATGCATTTGCTCAATACGTATCCAATTTTCAGTATCTCTTTTATCGCAGTTTATTTTAGAATCTCTTAGATTATAAACTCCCAGTAAAGAAACACCTCAGAGAAGAGTCGAGTGATAGTTGGGTATTCAATCTATACTTCTGAATGGTGGCTACATTAATTAACAAATAAAATGATTCATTATTTTAAATTGATCCTCTAATTCAAGGTTATGATTTATATATGTAGCATAAAGTCAAAGCATGGCACAGTGAAATGTTTAAAATTCCTTAAGCAGAAATGGCATGACAGTCTAAAAGGTTCAAAAGCAAGGGCATTTATAAAAATCATATGTCAGGTACCCTGAAGCAAAGGTAATCACCAAGAGTTCTATTTCTATGTAGATGAATGCCAAGTTGCAAGCAGTGACACAGTAAAGGCAAGTGTATTCTACCCTGGACAGCTCAAAACAGAGTAAACAAAGAAAATGTAGGTACATCGATACAAAATATCTTTCCCAGATAAAGGAGAATGAGAGAGAACTCCACTGTGACATGATACCAAGTATCAAGGAACAAATATTTTAATGATTACTGTAAGTAAACCTGGGTATTGTGAGGCAGGTAGGAAAGACCCACAAGAAGAATGTTATTTATATTGGCCAAGTTGATTAACCAAGGCCTTAACTTCTGATCTGTCAGATGGAGATTATAATCTTGAAAAGCAACTGTGAAGAAGAGGGCAGTAATGCAAAATCCGGAACCCAGGGTTCCGCTCACAGTGGTAGTTGTACTTGGCAGTGACGATGACCAGCATGGTGACAGTATCAGCTACAAAGGCAATGGCAGTCCCTGTCCTCAGAGCTCACAACAGGGAAGTCAAATGCCCAGCACATGTGCTTGGCCTTCCCACATTCATGGTGAGCCTTGTCATGGCTCTCCTTCCTGCTGACTGCAAATGTGGCCTCTAACTCCTTCTCAAGGTTCTAGGCAACAGTTAATTACAATTTTCACAAAAGATGACATCTGTTATCCTGACTTTAGAGTATGGTTATGAAGCTACAACTGATAGTTAACAGTTATCGAAGTCTTCCTTTGTGTCAAGTACTCTTGTAGTTTACATGTATTATCTCATTTAATGCTCTCAACAACTCTTACGATGTAGGTACTGTTATTAGCCCCACTTTTCAGATGAGAAAATATGGCATATTTACATGAAAAGTTAAGTGGCAATCATTTACAATAAAACTAAGTTCACAAGGTGGTTTTTAATCATATATCAAATTAGTGGTATGAATGTTAACCCGTTGCCATCAAGTCAGTTCTGACTCATAGCAACCTATAGCCCAGTGCAGAAATGCCCCATAGTGTTTCCAAGGTTGTAATCTTTATGGAAGCAGACTGCCACATCTTTCTCCTGCAGAGAGGCTGGTGGGTTAGAACCGCCGACCTTCCGGTTAGCAGCCGAGTGCTTAACCACGGTGCCAACAGGGCTCCTTCGTATGAGTGTTGTTATAAATTCTGAGGAGAAAGAAAAAATCATGCTGTGGGACCTGAGAATGCTTCATAAAGAAGGAAGAACTTAATGCTGAAGAACTAATGCAGAAAGGACAAATAAAAGTATTACAAATGAAGGAAAGTGTGAACAAAGTTATAGAAATGGGAAAGCAGGACAAAAGAACAATGGCATAAGAATGGAGAATTCAGGTCAGAAAATGAAATACAAAGCTGGTACATTAGGTTAGAACCACAGTGGGAGAGTCTTGAATCTGAAGGTATTTTCCTGAGGGTTCATGAACACTTGCCATTCCTAGGTCAGTCTTTAGTTCATTATGCTCAATAATACGGCCAAGCAGAGGCTCTGCATAAGTGGTCACCTGCAGAAGGTGAATTTAAGGATTGAAAAAGTCTCTAAGAACAAAAATATCTACCCATCACCAGTCTGTCAAGGTTCCTAAAACTGCAAACTTAAGTTAACATACTGATGGTCTGTATTTGGTGTATGATTGGCTAGGTACAACCTCAAGCAGTGGTTCTCAAACTCTAGCAGGCATGGAAGCAACTGGAAGGCTTGTTAAAGCACAGATTGCTAGGCCCCACCCACTAGAGTATCTGACTTAGCAGGTGTCATGGATTGAACTGTGTCCCCCAAAAACGTCTGTCAGCTTGACTGGGTCATGATTCCTGGTATTGTATGATGCTGTAATCTGATGTGATTTCCTTGTGTGTTGTAAACTCTATCACTATGATGAGGTTATACGTGACTTCCTTATATGTTGTAAACTCTATCACTATGATGAGGTTATACTGATGAGGTTTACAAGATAGTGTCTTAATCTAATCTCTTTTGAGATATAAAACAGAGAAGCGAGCAGAGACACATGGGAACCTCATACCACCAAGAAAGCAGTGTCGGGAGCAGAGCGCATCCTTTGGACCTGAGGTTCCTGCACTGAGAAGCTCCCAGACCAAAGGAAGACTGATGCATCACAAGGACCTTCCTCCAGAGCTGACAGAGAGAGAAAGCCTTCTCCTGGAGCTGATGTCCTGAATTTGGACTTGTAGCCTACTGGACTGTAAGAGAATAAACTTCTCTTTGTTAAAGCCATCCACTTGTGGTATTTCTATTAAAGCAGCACTAGATCACTAAGACAGTAAGCATGGGGTGAGGCGCAAGAATCTGTGTTTCTAACAGGTTCCCAGGGGATGCTGCTAATGCTGATGCTGCTCGTCCAGGGGCCACACCTTGAGCATCACTGGTCTAAAGGAATGAACTTCAGAGTGGATGAATTCAGACTAAGGAGAGAAAAACTGTGCATGAGGTTGTCTCAAATAAAACTATTCAGAAGGGACTCCTGCGTGAAGGGGAAGAGACTAGGTATCTGGAGATGCTATAACAAATAAGTTAGGTATATTTTAAGTACCAACTTAAAATCTTAGCTCCAGTATAGTTAAGTCAGCCCTTTCTGTACTTAAAAATACCAAGTGGCCATCCCTGAGCACCATTTTGGACAAAGTATCACAGAAACTGTACCAGAACTTGATGGCAGTTGTCAATATCCTAGGTATTTAATTTCTAGTATTTGGCCCATCAATATTTTTAAATACTGAGATGATAAACAAAGAAAGTAAATGAGGTATTATTCTTTCTTACTCTGTTTGGGGAAAGCAGGTAAATACTAAAAACAGCATTCCTACAATTAAAGCAAATGCAAAGAATTCATTAATAAAAAGTCTTTCAACTACAGAACTGAAAAGAGGAAAAAAGCGCTCTCCCAAAAGCTAAAAAAGTGATAACAGTATTTAACTTGTCTTCTATGAAGCACCAAATGCTGTTATGTTGATAAACTATGTATGTTTTTAGGTTTAGCTTTTTTCTGAGTTCTGTGTCAATTTCAAGATTGTATTTTCTATCTCACACTATTTCCCCTTTGTATGAGAAGTCATAGATAGTTCTTAGTCTTCTGACCAGTTTTTGATATTTCAATCTTCTCTCTTTATAAACATTTACAATGTGGAACAGTTTTGAAACTTGAATTTATTTGGCTTCCAACATTTCTCTGACAGCCAAATTTGGTAGGTTTTTTTTTTTTAAATAAAAGGAGTAGTACCTTGCAAAAGCAAAGGCAAATTTAAAAAAGGCCTCGTATTTCACCTTGAGGATTCTGCTTCCTTTCAATTCCCTTGGGGAAATAAAATGGAATGATGTTTCTTTCATACCTCATATGTAAGTCAGGCTTCCTACTATCAGTTACATACCAACAGATTTCAAGTTAATACAAAGGCTTTCAAGTTTTCATGTCTCCCAGACAGAAAAAATACCACGCACAGACATGTCTGGTTCAACAAATATATCATCAAGCATACTGCAAAAATAAATCAAGTTAATGTTATTAGCCCTTCTTTAAAACTGATGCTGTGAAGCCGATCAAATGTTTGTTGTACGGTGACTACTCTTCTCTGGTCAGTAGCTGTAAACAAGACCTCATCATCAGAATGCCTCTCTTTGGCTGCTTCACTTCTGCTTAAATTTCAGCGTATACAGTTCAGTTTAATCTCAGCTCATTTGGAATTTACCAAGATGATACAATAATAGTTTCTTTTCTTACCTTATGATCCCATCATTTTTTCTACTGAAAAAAGAAAAATTTTTTCTTAACATAAGTAGGGTAGTATAAATAAATCTGCATATAACGTATAACAAGCTAAATTACCACTGAGATCCTGCAGCACTGCCACAGAAAAGCAATGTAAAAGTCTATATTCAGAGGTACATATTGAGACTGGAAAATTAGTGATTTGTAACACAGATTGTCAGAGCTATAATTTTTTTAATTGCATTTTTTCTGATTATAAAAGTACATATATGGGTCACATGGTGTTCACATTTGTCAAAACGTAGTGATCTGTGCATTTTAATTATACGTAAATTTTACCTCAAAATAAAAAAAAAAACTGTAAACACATCCTGAACTCCAGTAATAATATGCACACTGAAGTATTTAGGGGGAAGTGCATTAATGCCTGCCAGTTTGAAATGCACCAAAATGGGCTGATGGTTAAGTAGAGGGATAGATAAGTGGACACGCGATAAAGCAAGCACCTATGTTAATGACAGACCCTAGATGGTGGGGTTATGGATGTTCGCTATACAATTCTTTCACCTTTTCTTAATGCTTGAAAATATTCATAATAAAGTGTTGAAAACAAGAAATATTAGATCATCATAGAAAAATATGGAAAACAAAGGAAAGTATAGTTGGTCCTCCATATATGTGAGTTTTGCATCTGCAGATTTAACCAACCCCAGGTCGAAAATATTTGGGAAAAAAAAAAAGTTCCAAAAAGAAAAACTTGAATTTGCCGTATGGGGAGCGCTACACTGAATCTATACGAATGAAGTGATATGTAGGCATTCCCTGTTGTAGGCTCCTGCCATTTGACAGATCCTTGGTCTCTCTCCTGCACTCACTGTTTGAGCATTGTTCTTCTGCCATCTTGTCATTATTCCCTAAACAATACAGTACTGTATAACAACTATTTACATAGCATTTATATTGTATCAGGTATTATAAGTAATCCAGAGATGATTTAAAGTATACAGAGGATAAGTGCAGGTTATATGCAAATACCATGCCATTTTATATATGGGACTTGAGCATCCAAAGATTCTGGTATCCGCAGGGGTCCTGGAACCAGTCCCCTGTGGATACCGAGGGACAACTGTATAAGAAAAATAAAAATACCATACAGACACCAAGCAGACACCAGGGATCATACTATATACAATATTTTATAACTTGTTTTCACCACTTAGCAATGTATTATAAGCATATTCTTAGCTCTTTAAATATTCTTTCAAAAGGAATGGAATTACATTATACCAATGTAGCGTAATTTAAACAGTAATTTATGTAGGGCACTTGGGTTGTTTCCAATTCTTTACAATTCTAAATTAGAATTTAAATTAGAATTTCCAATTCTAAGGGTGAGCTTTCTATTATATCAATCTTTCTGCACATCTCCAATTATTCCTTTAGGATAAAATCCTAGAAGTAAAATTTCTGGCTCAATAAAAGTAAACATTTTAAGATTTTTGATACATTTGGCCAAACTCTTCTCCAAAAAGGCTTAGCAATTTACATTCCTAAAGCAGCATATCATAGATCCTAGCTATCCAGAGGAATTATTTTAAATTTTAAATTAAATGCTTTCATAAATAAAATGTATATACAACCATTAATTCTGCTAAAAGAACAAAAGCTTTTTTTTTAAAAAGTCTACAACAAGCAATCTTAGTACCCATATCTTGGTTTTTAAATATCAGATACCCCAGTGTCAGGTATCCTGAATCAGGGCTTCTTGAAGAAATGGCTGATTCCAGGAATGGGACAAGAAATAGATAAACTTGTAATATATCTTTTTGTGCCAGAAAGTAAGGAAATGCTCAAAAAATGATGGGGATATATCAAAAGGACACAGGAGCCAGCTTCAAGGGGATCTTACTTGCTACATCAGGGACAATTTAAGTATAAAAATGAATAACAAGAGTAATGACTTATAGCATCTTAAATTTTAAAAAGAACCCATAAGTCTATAATGAAACAAAAAGTGGATGGATGGATGGATGGATGGAGTGAGGGAGAAAGGAAGGAAAACTCATGTATGCTAGAATTCTTTGCTTTCTGCACAGTAAGCTGTCACAATAATATCTGATTCAAACAAGGACCATCAACGGATGCTAAAAAAAACTGGTAAAAGTTTGCTGCAGGAAGATATTTGCATCGTCTCAATGTACCTGCAAACAGTTTAATTATTAGTTACAAATGGAAAATAGGTATTTTTACTGTGGATAAATTGGGCAGACCCCCCCCAACCAAGAGTTCAATATTTATAACACCGATGATGGTACAGACATCATATGACCCTACTACAACATATAGCATTCTATATAGCATTCCTACTAAAATTGCATACCTTAAAAAAGACATGAGGGGGAAAAAATCAACAAACCCCAAATGAGGGACATTCTACAAACAACTGTCCTGAACTCTTCAAAAAATGGCAAAGTCTTAAAAGGCAAGGAAAGGCAGAGAAACTGTTCTAGATTAAAGTAGGCTAAAGAGATACGTCATCCTGGATTGGATCCTGGGTTGTACAAAAACTTTCATTAAAAAAATTACTGGGATGCCTGGCAAAATTTGACTACAGACTGAATAATAGATAATAAATTATTATATCGATGTTAAATTTCTTGAATTTGATAGTTGTACTGTGGTTGTGCTCTTGGGAGAAACATGCTGAAGTATTTAGAAATAAAGAGATGTTAACATCTGCAAGTTACTCTCATGGTTCAGCAAAAAAAAAAAAAATAGTAAAAATATGTATGAATATCTATAATTAAATAATATACAGAAAGAAAGTAAATGTTGCAAAATGTTAATAAGGAGTCTACCAGAAGGATATACTAGAGTTCATGGTACTAGTCCTGTAATTTTTCTCTAAGTTTAAATGTCTTTAAAAAATAAAAGTCTAAAGGAGCTTTGGTATCACAATGGTTATGCATATGGATGCTAACCAAAAGGTTAGTGGTTCAAACCCACTCAGCAGCTCTGAGGGAGAAAGACCTGGTGATCTGCTCCCATAAAGATTACAGCCTAGAAAACCCTATGGAGCAGTCCCACCCTGTCATATGGAGTTACTATCAGTTGAAAATCGAATTAATGGCAATTAACAAAAATAAATAAATAAAGTCTAAGAAGCTACTGAAATTTTAAGTAAATGCCATTTTTTTAAATTAAAAAAGTAATATATACTCACTAAACATAGGAAGGAGCCCTGGTGGAGCAGTGGTTAAGAGCTCGGCTGCTAACCAAAAGGCTGGCAGTTCGAATCCATCAGCCACTCCTTGAAAACCCATGGGACAATTCTACTCTGTCCTATAAGGTTGCTATGAGTTGGAACTGACTCGATGGCAATGGGCAAACATACGAAAGCAATACACACTCACTAAACTAGAGGTCTACAAATAAAACCAAAAGTAAAATATACCAAATAAAGTGAAAGTAAATAGTCTCCCTCCACCCTCTTATATAAACAGTGTTAAAGAGTTTGGTACATATTTTCTCCACCTCTCTCTAAGTTCATAAAAATATATATAAAGTCAGATACCAAGTCATTCTTAAAGAATCACAAGAAGTAAGATACAGATATTTTATTAAATGTCCCATTGCTTCTAAAACTCATTGGTAAAAACAACCAAGTGACACGGGATCGAACCTATAAATTGGAAAAAAAAAAACCAGAATAAATTTTCCTTATCACTTAGAAAACACCTAGCCAGCAAGCCGATACATTATTTCATAAAGTATAAGAATAATTTACACAAGAAATGTATATTTCCTTTCTGATAACGCCTAACCAAATATTTTAACATCTCAAACTCATGTTGATTCAGTAAGTGTAGGGATGCTTCACCACAATTTACCATCTCTCTGTAGGTGCTATAGGGTCGCTATGAGTCGGAATCAACTCGATGGTAACAGGTTTGGTTGTTTTCTTTCCTGTAGGTGCCTAGATAGCACAACTGGTTAAGTGCTTGATTACTACTAAAAGGTTGGTAGTTCAAACCCACCCAGAGGTGCCTTGAAAGAAAGATATGGCAGTAAGCTTCCAAAATGTCACAGCACACGTGGGATTACCACCCCAAAGCTGAAACTGAGTTTCTGTTTTTCCCATTCACAAGTTTATGAGTTATGCTCCTGTAGTTGACTGTAATCAGCTCCACTTCTGAACCATACACACTCAGGTTAAATACCTACACAAAATCAGGGGTTGGCAGTTCTTCTCATTCCTGCTTTCGCTTCAGTGCCTTCCTATGTCATTTTCATGGTTCTTTCAAAGATGCTGTTATTGTTGGGTACTGCTGAGTCGATTTTTGACTTATAGTGACCCCATGTGACAGAGTAGAACTGCCCCATAGGGTTTTCCTGGCTGTAATCTTTACAGAAGCAGATTGCCAGGTCTTTCTCCTGCAGAGCACCTGGGTGGTTCAAACTGCCAATCTTTCAGTTAGCAGCTGAGTGCTTAACCACTGAGCACCAGGGCTCCTTCTCTCAGATGATACAAAAGGTATTATATATAGGTTGGGGGTGGGTGGGATAAATGGGCTGCAATTTATACTTTGCTACCAAAGTCTGTCTCGTGTCTTATAAAGTCTTTCCCACCTCCAACAATCATATAAGAACATGTTCATTGCACTGAAGTTGCATGATCAAATGCTTTAAAATATTAGCATACTTACATGCTACTTTGAATAGAAATTTGATGGAATTAATTTATTTTCTATTCTTACCTGGTAAACTACAGGTCTCAGAGTTAAAAACCAAAGGACAGGGTGTCTGACCTCCTGGATTCCACTTGCCCTTTCAGGGAAAACAATAAATTTCTCAGAGCTCTATTTCCCAATCTATAAAATAAGGATAATAATGCTTGCCTATAAAGGACTTAAAAGTTCAATAGATCAAAGAAGCTAAGTTCAGCTCAGAATAAGAAATGGTTTTTATTATTTGGCTACTATTCAAACTTTTTTTTTTTTGATCAGGAAATGGGAGGGAAAACAAACTTTTCTACATAGTACCCTTCTGTTTTGCGCACACATTTGCTTTAAAAGTTCTCACTTCTTAATGCTTTCCAAAACCTACGGATACTCCGAGGGAGAGGTATCTTAGTCCTTCTGACCTGGCTTCAACCATGAAACACAGCTGGTGATCATGCGGCACTGCTGGGAAGAAACGCCACAAAGTGCTACCATTTGGGTTTTCTTCTCTAATCAATTGTTATGGTTCACTGGCAGCAATTAATAAAAAAAATGAAATCATTCAGAGAAATTAGAGGATATTTATGGAAAAGTTCACTTTAAAAAAATATTGAAAAGAACAATAATCAGCCAAAACAGTACATAAATAGAAATGACCAAAACAAGCTCCAGAAGGTAGCTATTAAAAGTTATCAGTGCCTCTGAGCCCCTGCAGGTCAGCTCTGCAATTAGTTCAATTCTCACAGTACCAAAATGAACGTGGGGACCGTGTGTGTCACATTCCTAAGATGGAGGGTCTCAGGGTTTTAAACTAGTCTAGGACTAGCACAAATCCCAAGCTCTGAAAGCCAAGGCCCTTTTCTGATTTAACGAGTAAGGCAGCTCTCTGTCTAGCACCTTTAATTCTTTAATAAACAAAGCCCATCCTGGTTGGCCTCAAGTAGAGGTAAAATCCAGAAACTGGTATTACTTTTTTCAGTAAAAAAAGTAGTGCTTCTTCTACTGCAAGAAATCCAAAGGGATCTAAATAAATGGAAAACATACCACGCTCATGGTTAGGTAGACTCAACCTTGTGAAAATGACAATTCTACCCACAGCAATTTACAAATACAATGCAATCCCAATCCAAATACCAACAACATTCTTCAAAGAGATGGAAAAACTAATCATTAACTTTATATGGAAAGGGAAGAAGCCCCAAATAAGTAAAGCACTATTGAAGAAGAAGAATAAAGTAGGAGGACTCACACTACCTGACCTCAGAAGCTACTATACAGCTACAGTAGTCAAAACAGCCTGGTACTGGTACAGCAACAGATACATTGACCAGTGGAATAGAATTGAGAACCCAGATGTAAATCCATCCACCTACGGTCAGCAAGGGCCCAAAGTCCATCAAATAGGGGAAAAGACAGTCTTTTTAACAAATGGTGCCAGCAAAACTGGATATCCATCTGCAAAAAAATGAAACAAGACCCATACCTCACACCATATACACAAACTAATTCAAAATGGATCAAAGACTTAAATATAAAGCCAAAAACTATAAACTTCATAGAAGAAAAAATACGACCAACGCTACAGGCCCTAATACATGGCGTTAACAGGATACAAACCATAACCATCAACACACAAACCCCAGAAGATAAGCTAGATAACTGGGATCTTCTAAAAATCAAACACCTATGGTCTTCAAAACACTTCATCAAAAGAGTAAAAAGAGAACCTACAGACTGGGAAAAAATTTTGGACAGTACAAGTCAGACAAAGGTCTAATCTCCATAATCTACAAGAAAATCCAACGCCTCTACAACAAAAAGACAAATAATCCTATTAAAAAATGGGCAAAGGAAATGAACAGAAACTTTACCAAAGAAGACATTCAAATGGCCAACAGACACATGAGGAAATGCTCGCGTTCACTAGCCATTAGAGAATTGCAAATTAACACCACCACGAGATACCATGCCACCCCGGCATTACTGGCACGAATCAAAAACACTGGAAATAACAAATGTTGGAGGGGCTGCAGGGAGATCGGAACTCTTATGCACTTCTGGTGGGAATGCAAAATGATACAACCATTTTGGAAAATGATATGGCACTTCCTTAGAAAGCTAGAAATAGAAATACCATACGATTCAGCAATCCCACTCCTAGGAATATATCCTAGAAGAATAAGAGCTGTCACTCGAATAGACATATGCACACCCGTGTTCATGGCAGCACTGTTCACAATAGCAAAAATATGGAAACAACCTAGATGCCCATCAACAGATGAAAGGATAAACAAACTATGGTACATACACACAGTGGAGTACTATGCAACGATAAAGAACAATGATGAATCTGTGAAGCATCTCATAACATGGATGAAACTGGAAGACATTATGCTGAGTGAAATAAGTCAATCACAAAAGGACAAATATTGTATGAGACCTCTATTGTAAAAACTCATGAAGAAGTTTACGCACAAAAAGTAACAATCTTTGTTGGTTATGAGGGATGGGAAGGGTAGGGGGAAATACTCAATAGACAATAGATAAGTGGTGTCTTTGGTGAAGGGTGAGACAGTACACAACACTGGGGAAGCCAGCACAACTTGTACAATCAAAGGTCATGGAAGCTCCATAGACACATCCAAACTCCCTGAAGGACTCAATTGCTGGGTGGAGGGTTGTGGGGACCATGGTCTTAGGGAACATCTAGCTCAACTGGCATAATACAGTTTATAAAGACAACAGTCTACATTCTACCTTGATGAGTAGCGTCTGGGGTCTTAAAAGCCTGTGAGCAGCCATCTAAGATACTCCATTGGTCCCACCCCTTCGGGAACAAGGGAGAATGAAGAGAACAGGATACAAGGAAAAGATTAGTCCAAAGGATTAATGGACCACAGCTACCAAGGCCTCCACCAGACTGAGTCCAGTACAGCTAGATGGTGCCCGGCTACCACCACTGACTGCTCTGACCAGGATCACAACACAGGCTTCTGGACAGAGCCGGAGAAGGATGGAGAACAAAATTCTAACACACACACACACAAAAAAAGACCAGATTTACTGGCCTGAAAGAGACTGGAGAAACCCTGATAGTATGGCCCCCAGACACCCTTTTAGCTCAGTGTGAAGTCACTTCCAAGGTTCACCGTTCAGCTGGGGATTGGACAGTCCCATAAAACAAAATGGGACTAATGAGGCACAGCAGTCCAGGGACAAGGACTAGAAGGTAGAAGGGGACAGGAAAGCTGGTGATAGGGAACCCAAGGCTGAGTAAGGAAAGTGTTGACATGTGATGGGGTTCTTAATCATTACCACAGGGCAACATGTGTACCAACTATTTAATGAGAAACTATTTTGTTCTGTAAAACTTCAATCTAAAGTGAGAATAGCAGCACAACTGGAAGAACGTAATTGATGTCACTGAATCGTGCACGTAGAAATTTTTGAAATGGTGTATCTTTGGCTATGTATATTTTCACCAAAAAAAAAAAAGGTTGAGAAGGGAGAGTGTTGACATGTCGTGGGGTTGTTAACCAATGTCATAAAACGGTATGTATACTGACTGTTTAATCAGAAACTATTTGTTCTGTAAACCTTCACCTAAAGTACAATAAAAAAAAATAAAAAGTAGTGCTTCTTTTCTTTTTCAAAGACAACTCCAGATGACGACCAATTCAAAAAGAGGAAAGGGGATAAACATTCATGCGTTACTCTCTACTGTCACCTCTTGGCTGACCTAGGGAAAAGAAAAGCCTACAGCCTAGGAAGGTTCTGAAATCTCACCTTGGCCTCTAGGAGAGTTCAGAGAACATTTGGTCTTTCATACCATGGAAAGAAATCCTCTCAGTTCAGATGACCCCTAGTAAAACTCAACCCTAAAGCACACGCTGCAATAATTTCTATTTATGGGGCTCCCGGAATGGAAGTTGGGAAACGGCCTTATGGATCGGCCCCAAAGGTTTCACTAAGTCCCCTGCAGTCCTGTGACCCTCTGATTCTAGGTCAGAAAAGCTTATATAAGTGTTATCAGGACTATTTCTGATGCCAGGAAAAGACCTTACCTCTTTCTCTATTTTCAACAGCTTCTTTACAGCCACCTCTTTGTCCTGTGATATCCATTTGGCTCGATAGACACTCCCAAAACTTCCTCCACCGCAGTTTTCAAAAAACTGCAAGTCATCAAATTTAATTTGCACAAAGGAGGCACCGAGAGACGACATCTCATAATGACAAAGTAGTATACTTCCACAAAATCTGTAGAGAGAAAGAAAAACAAAAGTTGAATTACCAATATCCTATTAGAATGAATCCTTGGAATCCCACTTTCAATAATGTATACAATGAATCCTCTGAAACTTCCAGAAAGAACCTTGCTGACTTAGGAGGAAGAAAAGTAAGACTATAAACAAATCAAAATGAAAACACTCACCCTGGCAGCCCGTGCAAAATTCAACAGCAACTTGTCCAGACTTTGAAACGCAGCTGTCCACAGAAAAATGGCTCAGATTTCCCCCCTGACAAAACCTGTAGCGGCACTTCCTGCACATCCGGAGAAGCTCTGCGTAAAGGCTACTGTGTCACCAGGTCTCCTATCACGAAGCCCTGACAAACGGGAAGCATGCTTTCAACAGCAAGCCTGCATAGTTCTTCTGGCATTTGAGGTATGCCATCTCTCCACGCTGCGTTCACTTCACACAAAATATACATAACCTAAGCAACTGAACATCCTGGCACAAAGATGTGCAAACTGAATACACATTCAGTGTTTAGATTCCAAAAGCAAACTTTCAGCTTCATGATGACAGAAAAGCTAGTCAAGTGTTTTCCAGAAGGGACGCTCTGGGCTGTGTACTGTAGCAGAACTTAATTAAAGAGTAGAAAATTTGCCCTTGATTACAATGTATTAAATCATCCAAAGAACACTGCCAAGGATGTTTTTTTAAAAAATATTATGCTTGTTTCCAGAGGAACAGATTACCCCTCCCAGAGATTATTGCAGTGATGATATTTGCTGTGGTCTAAGCAGTTTTACTATTCTCCAGGTAAATGGTCATTCTTTTAATACTCTGTGCTAAACCATAGATTAGCAGGAAAAACAAACAACAACAAAAAAAATGGACTAAAGTTTTGCACCTACATAAAAATCTAAAAACTAGTGGATCAGAAAGTGTGTACAAATATTCTTGCCAAATTGTAAACCAAAATTTTACCATGAGGGAGCAAAAAGACAAAATCCATACTGTAGAACATTCTACAAAACTGGCCTCAGCTCTTCATAATTGTCAATGTCATGAAAGCAGGGAAACTTCTAGCATAAAAGAAAGTTAAACATGGTGACTAAACGCAATGGATGATCCCTGACTAGATTCTGGATTGAAAAAAAACAAAAAAACAAAAAAACTATAATGGTATTATCGAGATTTTAGGGAAACACTAATTATACATTATATAACATTATTTTATCCATAGTAAAAAATGGTATTTTGGTTATGTAGGAGAATGTCCTTGTTCTTGGGAGATATATATGGAAGTATTAAAGCATGGTTTATCTACAACGTCTACAACTTACTATACTTTAAAATGGTTCAGTGTCCCTTCCAAAAAAAGGGTATTCATGTAGAGAGAGAGAAAGCAAATGTGACAAAATCAACAACTGAATCTAGGTGAAAGGTATACGGGCATTTTACTATTCTTTCCATTCTTCTGTGAGTTTTGACTTTTCAAAATAAAAAAGGGGGCAGGAGCAGTTTCTATACATATAAACTGACAAAATTCCTCCATAAACAACTCTAGGCTTTGGTGGGTGATATACACAGTCTGGAGTCCTATGGGCAGCACAGCGGTTAAGAGCTTGGCTACTAACCAAAAAGTCGGCAGTTCGAATCCACCAGCTGCTTCTTGGAAACCCTATGGGGCAGTTCTACCCTGTCCTACAGGGTCACTATGAGTGGGAATCGACTCAGCGGCAATGGGTTTGGTGTGTTTTTTTTGTTTTTAGTACACAGTCTGCTCAGAGATCTTAATGTGAAGTTGATTAGCAATCCCTTTTTAGGAACATCAGGTCACTGAAGAACGCTGATTTCTTATGTGATGTCGAATTGAACCCTGCTCTACTCTGGGGAGAAGGCAAGAGAGAGGAAGAGTTGTCTGTTTACCCTCCAAAGTTTAGATAATTTAGATGAAGAGTCTAAACAAAAGCATTGTGCCGTCAAGTTGACTCCTTTAGTATTTTCTTCTGGCATTTACCTCCACATTTATAAATAATGTGCTTATATTGCTATTTCTTGATTTTTTCCAATTTAGATCTTATCTATTAACTTCTCCCTATAGAAGATATGGAGCCCTGGTGGTGCAGAAGTTAAGAACTTGGCTGCTAACCAAAAGGTTGGCAGTTTGAATCTAACAGCCGCTTCTTGGAAACCCAATGGGGCAGTTCTACTCTGTCCCATAGAGTTGCTATTAGTCGGAATCAACTCAATGGCAACAGGTATGGAAGACAAGGATTTATTTTTCATAATCCTCACAGCCTCCAACTGTATTGTAACGTTTGGTTAAATCAACATTCAGAGTTTGCAGAAGTCTGGCAAAGTAAACGTTATTCCCAGTAGTGCCATGTAGGATTCAATGACTATATTTCCTTTCTTAGATAACTTTTTGTTTCTTCTAGAGTTATTAATTGCCGTGTTTTGTCTTTTGCTGTTTGCTCAATTTTTTATACATCTATCGCTTACTTGGGGAGCCCTGATGGCACAGTGGTTAAGTGGCCAGCTGCTAACCAAAAGGTCAGCAGTTCGAATCCACCAGCTAGTCCTTGGAAACCCTATGGGGCAGTTCTACTCTGTCCTATAGGGTCATTATGAGTTAGAACCGATTCGACAGCAATGAGTTTTTGGTATTGCTTACTCGGAGCCCTGGTGGTGCAGTGGTTAAGAGCCTCACTGCTAACCAAAAGGTTGGCAATTAGAACCCACCAGTAGCTCCGTGGAAGAAAGATGTGGCAGTCTGTTTCCATAAAGACTACAGCCTTAGAAACCCTATGGGGCAGTTCTACTCTGTTCTACAGGGTTGCTACAAGCCGGAATTGACTTGGTAACGGATTTGGTTTTGGTATCACTTACTCACCTCATCACACTCTCCTAAGAAATGTGTAACTCTCAATTCAGCAAAAATTTCAGGTCATTTTTTTCATTTCTATTTTTTCCTTGGAGACATTCCTGGACCCTTCATTCTGATTCAATCTGGAATGGTTGCTCTCTAGGCCTGACTTGTCCTGGGGCTTCCCTTCGCCATGATCCTAAGAATTTTCTTCTTTTTCCTCTATAGGACCCTGCTTTTTGGATCTGCTGCCTTCCTCTTTCTTGGTTTAGGCTCTTGTTTTGGTAGTGTACATCCCACAGCAGCTACCTAAGAGCGCACAGATGTAATTTGTTGGAGAATCTGTGTGTCCTAAAATGTCTTAATTGATAGCCTGGCTGGATATGCAATTTTAGGTAGGAATCATTTTCCTCATAATTTTGAAAGTATTACTTCATTGCCTTCTAGTTTCTAATGTGGCAATTGAGCAGTCTGCTGCTACTGCAGTTACTAATCCTTTTTATATTATTGTTTGCTCCCTCTGGAAGCTTTAAGGATCCTCTATTCATTTCTGGAAACCTGACGTTTAACAGTGATATGGTTAGGAGTCTTTTTCAGTCATTGGAGGATACTTAGTGTCCTTACAGATTGTAACACATGTCCTTTAATGCCGGGAGTTTTTCTTGTGTTTTTTCTTCATCACTTATAGCTGCTACCTTTACTTCACCTCTTCTCACTCCTCATACACGTGGAGCAACTTGCAGTTGCTAATATATAAGCCGTCTTCTCTCATATCTCCATACCTTTGCACAGGCTAGTGTCTGCACTGAATGCCTTTCTCTGCCCAGCACACTCCTGTCCCCAACTACCTCCTTCGAGCCTCATAAACAGTTAAATGCTCCTCGCTCTGTGCCGTGGCACCTTTCTTTACCCACTCATTTACCCCACTTAATTCCCACCAGACCATAATTTCCTAAAGGCAAAACCCATTTCTATTTAAAACTGGATATCTTCAGCACCTAGCACACAGCTAGGCACATACGTTATGTACCTTTCATATTCAAAAATATTTGTTGAAGGAATGAATTCATAACAAACTAGTTTCTGGCTGTTCTTCCATTGTAAATTTTGCAGCTGGAAAGATATCAACTGGAGTAAGTAAAACCTGAGACCTGTAGTTTTTGTAAGTGGCTCTAGAGGATTCTGAAGCAAAGTCTGGAAAATGCTGCCTAGGCTTCTTAGGAGACTGAGGAAAGTATGTCTCGGGCCTCCAGGATCGGGTCCTTCTGAGTTTGTCATATTTCAAACTTCCTGACTGCCTGTGTTTCCACAATGAGGACTGAAATTCATATTCGACTGATTCATATTCAGCTCTTTTTACATGCAACAGAGCCCCTTAGTGTGCACTGGACACAGGTAACCGAAAAGAGAGGGAGGAAGAAATTCTTTCCAAACCAAACCATGACACTGATTTAAAAATAGCACAGTGTGTGCATTCTGTGCAATCCTATATGGTAATCAATCCTAAAGAAATCAACTGGTTATGATTAATGCCAAGGTTTAGATCAATATGAATCAATCTAATTCCTTCTGGTTCAGACTAAGCCCAAAGAATACGGATGAACTGAGATAGGATCAGTCACATTTGAAAGTGGCCTAAGGGTGCCAGAGGAAGGCTAACCTCTGAGGAGCCGGGTTCTCCAGGATCCTAACATGAAGCAACTAGTCACATTCTTCTTAGAATTACTCTTATTCACTTTGTCATACAACCTGCCATTTGGGAACTGCCTATGTATGAATGCAACTATGCAATTACTTGAATGTGTTACTGAGATCATAAAAAATTATGTCTCATCTGATTACTGAAGAGACTAACAATTCTAGGGTGTAGGAGTATAGGTTTTAACTCCAGTGAGCATGGCAAAGCATCATGGTCTTAGCTGAAAAACATGAGTGAGATTACCATTCCTAAATATATGAATATTAGACTACATACATATTTTCCCTTGAGGATGCTCTTCTTTAATTTAAAATCATTATTCTAAGAGAATCAACTTATGGACAGAAGAATAGGATTTCTGAGTTGCTGGTTAATCATACTCAGAGCATCTTGGGGAAAACTGCTATCTGATCAAATTATGTTCTAACTTTCAGATATGTTCTCCAGTAAATATACCAGAACAGAATAATAAGAGTGATCTATATAAATTTATTTATAGAGTACACCCAATCAAATGATGTTTTTATCCCATCATGGTAAAAGAATTGCTTTTACACAAGAAAGGCAATTTTTCCCCAAGCAAAAATTCTCAGTCCTAACTTTATAGCATCCTAACTTTATGTTTCATAAATCCTCAAAGCTGTTTTAAATGTTAAGGTTTATCACACACTATACGGTAGGTTAGAGCAAGTGTATTAAGAAAAATAAAAGCATAATTTGCTGCCACAACTCTGAAAATGTTATAAATCACTAATTTGGTGGTTGAATCCAATCATTTGAGTATTTGAATAGTAAGACAAATTTTCTTTAAATTAAAAAAAAATTAACTTATAGTAAGGAAAAAAAAAAGGACTTAGTTTCTCTATTCACAGATCTTCTATTTTGTCTCTTGATTTTTCAGATCAGTGTTGACCTCAAATAAGTCATTCTTCTTCCCCCACCCCCTACTTTTGCCCTGAATTAAAAACAAAATAAAAGGGAACCCCCTAAAATTCTAGCATTAAAAAGCAAGGTCTCAGAATTAGAGAGATGTGAGTTCAAACTCTGTCTCCATCTCTCAGTAACACTGAACCCATCACTTTATCTTTGTGACCCTCAGTTTCTTCATCTGAAAATGTATATACCAGCACTGACCTTGCACAGCTGTCATCAGGATAAGAGCTGACATGAAAAGCACCAATCATAGAGTCTGGCACATATTAAACACTAAATAAACAGTAGCTATAGTGAGAGAAGATAATCAAACTCTGTGTAGACTAATTTTGTCACTTTAGAATAAAGGAATCAGTGAAACCAAGAATTCTGGAATATGTGAAGAAATTATCCAACCACTGGGGAAAAAACTTTTGTTTTCCTAACTTCACATAAATCAAAATAAAGTCAGAAGTCTGTAGGACTTAGCTCAATTCTCCTGTTCATTTCTCCCTCCCCTTTGTTTTTTCAGCAGTGGAACTCAGACTTTTGCTCTTCCTACCTTTGTTCAAGGTCCAGTTTTAGATACCAGACAGTCATCATGTTCAGAAACTACCTCTCGGTTTCCATGTTTCATCAAAAAGATTTTCACTAATAAGATTACCATAATCTGAAGACTACAGCATCTCCAAACCCAATAAGTAGAAAAATCTACATCTCTTCCATCCTGTTACCAAATGTCTTAAAATTGATAGCCCAGAAGCTACCAACTTTGCAGTATTATTTGGATTCTTTAATAAACCTAACTTTCAGATAACAGATATTTCAACAGAGCAGCAGCATGGTTCAGGGGAAACACCCTAGCTGGACAAATTTGGTAGCAAATCCCAAACTCTAGCTGTTTGACCTTGGTGATGGTACTCAGCCTCTATAACCTGTTTCCTCACTGGCAATAATACCTACTCTGCATTGTTCTAAAGTGGAAAGTATTGTGAAAGGTGCCTTGCCTAGGGTTCAGCACACAGTATACACTCAATAAATGGGAACTGTTGCTGTCTAATTATTTTCATGGAGTCCCTGGGTAGTACAACAGGTTAATGCTGTCCACTATTAACCAAAAGGTTAGAGGTTCGAGTCCACTTGGAGGTACTTCAGAAGAAAGGGATCTACTCCCAAAAAATCAGCCACTGAAAATGCTATAGAGCACAGTTATACTGTGACACATATGGGGTTGCCATCAGTCAGAATCAGTTCGACAGCAGCTGCTTAACTGGTAAATTATTACAGTAAGTCTTGATATCATATTTAGCCATCTACTCTTCAGTCTTTATAGTCAGTATGCTTTCCTCCCCCCATTTTTAGAATTGTTTTATATCTTCATTAATTTTGCAGATCAACTATTAAAGATAAATGTACTAATAATCCCTAAATTCTTTTCATCTGTGTTTTTGTTTTTCGTCATTTTTGCCTTATCTTATCTGTATTTTTAATTTTTTTCTTTTAAACATTTTTTTCATAAAAAGAATATTTAAATTGTTAAGACAATGCTGGCTGCACTTTTTAGATTCTCGAGTTTCTAGGGCTATTTATTCAATTATAGCACCCACTTTGGTAGCCACTGTCTTCTTTCCAGATTTTACTGCTGCATGACGAATGGGCACCTAGCTAAAGAAACTGAAACCTGCTTCATTAACTACCTGGATATCTTTTTTTTTTTTTTTTAAGTTAAATTTATTTTATAAATTGATTCTGAACTTTACTAGAAAATAAGACTTTGGGCTTTTTTCCTGAAATTTTCTATCTTTTAAGTTTGTATGGACCTGTTATTTCTGAATTCAAATCCTTCCTCTTTTTCTCTCCCTGATTTACACTTTTTCTCTTCACAGAAGTAGACAGTATAAATTTATTTTTGGTGCAGTATAGGAAGGAAAACTAATTTGCTTTGTTTTATCATGATCTGCACACACACACACACACACACACACACGTTTTAGAGAATAGCCCTCAGCTCTCAACTAATTTCGTTGCCAACCTTGCTGCTCTAATATTTATTTACGCTACTATTATTTCAGCCTCCTTAACATAGGTCAGTGAATAAACTAATAAAAATGTGCTTTATCATCACGTGTATTACAGCAGTACCACTTGGATCATGGTTCTGCAATTATTTTTTTTCCTGAGAGTCTTGCCTTCAAAAAATGAGGAAAGTTCTGGTTTGGTGTAATCTGTCCATAACACCAAGGTCTAAGATTCAAAAATTTCTATTCCTGAACAGACTGTTGTTCTATTGTTTATGTTTGTTTGTTTTTAATCACTAAAAATGGTAAGAGCTGACTAGGTGTTATGGACTGAATTGTGTCCCCTCAAAGCATGTGTTGTAAATCCTAACTTCTATGCCTGCAGTTACAATCCCACTTGGGAATGGGCTGTCTTTGCTATGTTAATCAGGCAGGATTAGTGCATGGTGTGTTTTGAGTCAATCTCTTCTGAGATATAAAAGAGATTACACAAGCAAGCAAGCAAACAGAGATAGGGGAAGACTAATGCCAAGCCACATAGAGATCTCCAAGGAACCAGGAAATAGAAGCTGAAGAGACAAGGACCTTCCTCCAGAGCTGACAGAAAGAAAAAGCCTTCCCCTAGAGCTGGCACCCTTAATCCAGACTTCTAGCCTCCTAAACTGTAAGAAAATAAATTCGTTTGTTAAAGCCATCCACTTGTGATATTTCTGATACAGCAGCACTAGATAACTAAGACACTAGGTATGAGAATAGAACTAACCAGTACTGTGTCTCCTATAAATAATTCTTTCCTTCCTCCAAGACTACCACCAGAGAACAGTCAATCTTGTAAAGAACAGGTTGGGCACAATGAATAAGACTTCTTCATGCTGGATAGCTAAGAGAAGCAAATTTTAAGTTTAAAAACAGAACAGCTATTTTCCTTTTTTTTTCCTATTTCTGTGCTTTACATACAAGTAATATAACTCTCCAGTCAGAGTAAAATATAAATGAACTAGTTAATATACCATGGACTGCCAGAAGAATGAAAAAATCTGTCCTGGAAGAAGTCAAGTCAGAATGGTCCTTAGACGCTAAGATGGCGAGACTTTGTCTCACTTACTTTGGTCGTGTTATTAGAAGGAAGCAGTCCCTGGGGAAGGACATTATAGCTGGTAAAGTAGAGGGTCACTGAAAAAGAGGAAGACCCTCAATGTGATGGATTGACACAGTGGCTGCAACAATGGGCTCAAGGATAACGATTGTCAGGATGGAGCAGGACCAGGAACGTTTCGTCCTGTTGTACACAGGGTCACTATGCGTCGGGACCAACATGATGGCACTTAACAACAACAGTTAACTGAAGCAGTCTTATTGTACTTTAATACTTCAAATAATGAAAACAGACTTCTTCCAATGCCAGAAGTGTTGTTACCAGAGGTAAAATATAGGAGGGACAGAAATGTGGTGGGTAGTGGCACTTATGCCACAGAAATGCTGTTGAGGAAATGTGTCTACGCTCACGTAGAAGCCCAAGTAGAAAACGTGAAGTAGGTACAACCTATGTCATGGTTCACTGCAGGGGTTTTTGAGTTTAATAACTGGAGGCATGTTGGGTTATGTTCAATGACTTAGAGGCATGAAGGAAGAGAATCAGGCCAGAGTTTGAATAAAGCAGGAAATGCTGAGATTTCTGTGGGTTGGCTAGAAGAAAAATTCACAGGTATATGGGGAGGGGAATCCCTGGGTGGTGCAAATGGTTAATGCGCTCGACTGCTAAATGAAAGGTTGGAGGTTCGAGTCCACCCAGAGGCATCTCTGAAGAAAGGCCTGGCGATCTGCTTCTGAAAAACCAGCCCTTGGAAATCCTGTGGAGCACAGTTCTACTCTGACACATATGAGGTTGCCATGAGTCAGAATTGACAGCAACTGGTTTACTGGTTATATGGGGACGAACATGGGAAGACACGGTTGCTTGTAAGTAAACAAGGTTTATTTCAGTCAGCCAGTCTCCTACCCACCCCGAGGTCCTGCACTACTCAACTCGTTTCTAGCCCTGCCAAAACTGGCTGGGACGGTGAGTCACATTCCATATTTCCATCTTACAATTCTCCCCCTCTCACTCTCAAAGAGCCATCTTCATCTTGAAAACCACAGTATAACCACTGAAATAAAAAGTCTTTGGATTATGATCTAGATTACCTATTCTTTTCTCAGTAAAATGGAATTGCATTACCTCTGCAGTGGGCAGGGCTGCAGAACTTAATGATGCAATACCATTTACCAGAACCAATCCTACGTTCCTCAAACGTGTGTATTCCCATACCTGGAGTACACAGCAATGTGCAAAAGATGTATGAATAAACACATAGCCTCCAGTATCAATTTTACTTTAAGATTTGGGGGAATAAATATATTTAATGTCTATCTGTACTGGCTTGTTCAATAAAGTAAAATAATACAGGAATTTTTAAGATAAAAAATGAGACTGTAAAGAGAGTTCTTGCTTGCAGTGGGGGTACTGATAGTTATATTTACAAATACCTGAAGGAACACATTCATCCTTCCCCACAATAGAGTACTTTTGGTAGAAAAGTTTAAAAAGCAAATATTTACTCCATGACCTTTAGATCCTGGTAGAACATAGAGGACAGTGATTCTTTCCTTCACCTTTTGGTTTTCCTATATGGAAGACCAGACATGTATCCAGAAAGAATGGTGTTGGGCCCTGAAGACAAGCTGTGCTCAAAATCAGCTCTAAGAATTGTTCTAAGTAGTTTCACCTATTCATACAACCTCCATATTCTTCAAATAGATATTTAAATGCATTTATTTTCAGATCCTCCCCCAAGAATATTACAAAGCTGTATATAAACACTGAGGTACACAGAGCCACTTTAGAAACCCGTATAACTCAAAGCAGGAGAGTTTAAATATGAAAAGCTCTCACCTCCTACATACACACATAAGTATGATCTGGGCATAGAGCAGGCTACCAAGAGCAAGCCCTAGCTGGGTACAGGTGGGACAAGCATCTTTCTCTGTGTATGATGTGAGAAATGTAGAAAAGCAGCCTTCTCTACCACTCAGTTATGGTGGCTGAAGTTCCAGGCATTAGTTCAAACATTTCCATGTGATGTCTCATATGTTTATCTTGTAAAGCAGCCTTTACTGTCCCCAATTCATACGTGAGGAAACTGAGGATCAAGGGTGTGAAAGTTACATAATATACAAGTGGTATAACTGGGATTCAAACTCAGGTCTGACTCCAAAGTTATAATCATTTTTTCTACCATATCACATCTGTCTTTTTCCACTATATCATTCTGCCTCTTTCTCCTAATTTGCCTGTCTCCCCCCTTTAAGTGAACTCTTTCTTATTACGGTAATTACTAGATTGCTTACCATCCACCTAAATTCAATGAGGCTTTAATTTCCTGTTAGCAATTGTGATGCTGGGGTTAGGGTGTGAAATGTATGGCTGCTTCGTTCCCACAGAATCTTCTACCGTATAGGGATTACTTAACTTTTAGGGCATGCTTCTGCTGTGCATAGAAGTGTTCCACACAAAAGCACCCATGGATCAGTCAAACCAGTCTAAGTGCTAGCATTTATAGCTCTCTTCCCTTAACAGGTACAGTTTTCTGGCCACAGCTGGAACTCTGCTTATTTGTGTGCAGTGGGGCAAGGTTAATAGCCACAAGACAAGTAGCCTAAATCTTCCCTGCAGTAAGACCAAAAGGTGCCTTAGCTGTTCCTATTACATTTAGATAGACAAGACACCGTCCTTGTCAATCTGTCCTGGGTGAAATAAAATGGAAAACATGATCCAAGTAGATTTTTATTTCCTACATCTCAGGATACAGATATAAAGGTATCTTATTGCAAGAAATACTGTATCACCACATGCACGGTTTTCTTGTTTGGGGAAAAAAAAATTGATTCTCTCCTTCGTTTCTCTGAATCTATCAATTTCCAGAATCAACTGTCCATTTGCTCCTTCACCTCACACTAATAGCTTCACTTTATGTCTGACCTCTTTTCAAGAAACGTCATTGTAATTTCTGGAGTGTTTTCTCTGATAACTGGATTATTTACTCCACGCCCCCCATAACTTCAGTTTACAATTTTGTACCCCTAACAAAGTCAGTTTTACCTCTCATTCCAGATAGGCACTCAGCCAACGTATTGCCAATAACACTTACTCTTGTGCTAACTTAAAATACACAGTGCAACTTGCCAAGTTTCCGTATTTGGCAAGAAGATCCCTTAGTTCCCAAGATCTTTGACCATCCATTTTTAGACCCAAATTCTTAATATTTGAATATTACTCTCTCTCTTTGTAATATGACTTAAGTGTTCCCTAAAAGAATAAGAAAAAGAGATCAACCATCTATGTGCTTTCCCGGACAAGAAAAAAAATGTCCTTGTCATTGCAATATGGTCACTTATCTAGAAGTATTACTGCTACAACTTTGGATTTAAACAGTATTTTCCAGTTTAAAAAAAAACTCCCAAAATAATCCCAAAAAGCTATATACTAGGAATTAGATTGTGAAGTATTAAAATAAACAGTACACACTGCTCCAAAAGACCATTTTTCTTTATCTTAATTCTGTTTCCAAACAAACTAAATTCATATTCACTTACAATCTCCCAAATCTCTCACTGCTGTAGCAGGAATTTAAACAAAAGCTCTGCAAATGACTAAAACCATAATTTAAATGCCACTATCACGTAAGTTTTTTAAAATTAAAAAACAGCAAGAAATTTCATTGTAGAAATGATCCTACTACAAAGACGACATTAACTGGCCTTGAATCACTTGTCTAATCTTGTCTTAAAATATGTTGCAGGTTTGGATCCACTGATTTCTGGCTGTTCACTTTAATTAATGTCAGGAAAGCCAGAAAGCTCTCCTACAACAGCTCTAGGGTTAACAAAGAAGTCTACTTTAACAATATTAACTCAGATATCCTCGAATTAATTCTTAATTCTGTAAAACGATTCTAATACACCATTATTACGAGTTGCAATACCGTTGGAATCGGCCACTAAATTGTGTTGCTTTCATTATTAAAGAAACTAAAAAAAAATAGTAACTAAGTTCCCCATAACAGTGCTTATGCGAGATTTCAAGGCGCATCAGAAACTCATCTTCGGCAATCTAATAACAGCATCCCATTTTTCAGGCAATTCAATCTCATCTAGACAGTTTTAAAGTTTTTACAAAAGCTGTCACGAGCGAGCGAGGCGTGGCGGCAGCCTCAACATTCGTCTCTGGGCCTGCTGCAGGTCTCAGAGTGCACGAAACCGAGGCCGCCAAAGGGTCAGTCAAGGGGACGCCCTCCGCTCTCCTGGAACTAAACCGGGGGAAGCTCGAGAGAGAGTGCGGGCGGTCGCGAGCCCCAACCTGCTCAAGGATGCCGCAGGAAGGGCGGGGAGCCATCGCCTTCGGTGGGAAATACCGCTCTGGGCCGAGTCCCGTAGACAGAAGTTAGGCGTCTCTCTTCGCATGCACAGACCTCTGATGGGAAATAGTCTGCATCCTGCCCTGATTTGGGAGGCTCGCGTTTCGCCCCCTGCGAAGCCGGCGGTACCGCGCTGCCCGCCCCGGGGTCGAGGGCTCGGCCGGCCGGGCCCCGTGTCCTGCGATGGGAAGCGAGGCCCGGGAGGAGGAGCGGCGCGACCGAGGCGGCGCCCCACGACCGCGCCACACGCCAAGGGCCGAGAAAGCCTAAGACGCTCGGGACTGCGTCCTGCTCTTCCGGCGCCAACTTCTCCGTCGGTCGGGCCCGAACTTCGCCGAGCTGCACTTGGTCGCGCAGCTATTGAGGTCCAGCGCCGAACTCCGCGAAAGGCGGTAATACTCACTCTAGCCGCCACCGCCTGGATGTGTCCCGGCCCGGCAAGGGGTACCCAGTGGGGCGCCCCTAGGCCCGCTAGACTCCAGCCCCTACAGGGCCTCGGTCCCGAGACGATGGGGCAACTCGCAAGCGCGGCCGACCTCCCTCCCTCCCTCCCCTCCGCGGCCTCCAGCCTGGCCCTTACCTGGCTCCCGGATGGGAGGCGAACAGCAGCCGGGGGCGTGGAAGCCCCGCGCGCAGCGAGGGCGGCAGCGAAGGCGGCGGAGGGCTGGGAGGACGGCGGCCCGCGCAGCTCCCACGCTTCCGCCCGAGTCAGGAGTTGAACATTCCGCCTCTCCGCCCGGCGCCAATGAGGAGGACAGTCACAGCAACAGCACCACCTACCTCCGACCGCGGAACCGCGGAGCTTCTCTGCTCTCGCCTGGCACGCCTGGCGGCCGCTCAGACGCACCAGCGAGCAGGCCGTGGGGAAGGCACTTCGGCCTCCGGGGCTTCCATCGCCGATGGCTGCGATCCACTCAGGAACCACTGAGGCCGGCCGCGCGCCTCCCGGGGGTCTCTGAGGGATACATGCCTGCCCTCAAACGGCACCTGCACTATCGTTGGGAGAACGAGGGGGGGGGGGGCGCAGAGTAACCTCTTCGCCTCTTTTTACCTTAACGTCTTTTTGGTTGTAACACTACGTATTCCGTCAAGTCAGTCCTCATCAATAATTACTGTGAAGATAGGCAGTAGGAGTACAAAGAGATAGTAGACTAGTTACTGCCCTACAGGAGTTAAATTGGGAAGGGGATAGACATATAAGGATATTTTTGAGGAGACAGGGCTGAAGGTTGCTTCAGTGGAACCAAAGGTAAGTACCTTCTGGAATCTTGAGGAGGGGTCATGGTCTGCTGCCCTGGTTGCTGGCTTTAACAGAGCCGAATTCAGATGAGGAAACTAGAATCCATTCCAGGTGTGGGCAAAAGGTGGAAATGGGCATTGGGAAGAAAAATGACTGTTGATTGGGGAGGATAGTTCTGTAGAGCAAAGTGTGAAGTGAGGTTAAAGGTATAGGTCACGTTATTCTGGGTTTTGAATTTGAATTTTACTCTGTGGTTACAGGGGAACAGCAGGAAGTTAGAATCAAGAGAGTAAAGTTTTTGTCTTGATGGTGGCTTAATCACTGGTGGCACAGTGATTAAGAGCTCGGCTGCTAACCAAAAGGTTGGCAGTTCAAATCCACCAGACCCTCCTTGGAAACCCTATGGGGCAGTCCTGCTCTGTCCTATGGGGTCGCTATGAGTCGGAGTCGACTCGACAGCAATGGGTTGGGTTAGTCCCACAATGGTTGTAGGGTGGGTTGCTAGTACACAACTGGGAAGCAGGATGAGTGATAGATATTTTCACGTCCTTTTATAGGATTATGAGGGCCTGGGTTAGAGTGTACAAAGTGGGATTAGAAAAGAAGAAACAGAGTTGAGAGACATTTTTCAGGAAGAAGCCACTGAAATTGGTGACCCAATAGATGTGGAAGCCAAGAAGAGCCAGAGATGATGCCAAGATCAAAACTGCATGACTGGAAGAATGATGGTGTCATTGACAGAAATAGTGATGTGTGGAGGGGAAGCTGGCTGGCTTCTTGTTGAGTTTGAGGTCATGGGAGGAAAACAGGTAAAGATGCAGCAGTTGAAATATGAAACTGAAATTCAGAAAAGAGGGCAGGTGGGAAATACAAAATTTGCAAGTCATCATATAGGTTAAAGATTTGAAAGTGAAGGGATTGGTAAATACAGGTTAAAAAATAACTTTCTAGTCTATTATTCAGATTAATTATTGAATTTTCTCTTTGATAAGGACTAGTAATTTCAGCATTAATAGTTTCTATTTTCATAACTAAGAAATTAGGATTCATGAAAACTGTCATACAGAAAAAGAATTCCTGATACAAGTAATCAAATAATTCTTAAAAACCATCTAGCTATCAAAGGGAAAACTAAAGCTCTTTAGAATAGACCCAGATATAAGGAAACTCCAGTCATTTTATCTCACCTTCAAGGACACTTTATTGTGACAGAAAAGACACTAGACTGGAAGTCAAGGAAGGTTTTGGTCTTAGTCCTGCCACTTAACAGCTGGAAGTCTTTGCTGGACAGGCCTCAGTTTCCTTATCTGCAAAATAAGAGGCTTAATTAGATAAAAGCTACAGTTGCCAGCTTTAAAACTATAGATGTATTGCTTTAAGTTTGACCTGAATGCCTTAAGAGTCTTAATGTTTCTTAGCCACATTCCCCTTCCTGCCCGTCCATTTCTCCTTCCTTCTATTTTCCCCACATTATTAGACTAAAAGAACAACCAGCAGGAACAATAAACACTATAGAGTAGTCTCACAAACATGTTTAAAGGATAATCTGGTAGGCATTCTCAGGTCTTACTAATTAGATTGCAAATTCCTTGAGACCATATCTTGTCTTCTATTGTATCTGTCCAGAGCTAAAATAAATCTCATAAAACTTGTGTGATGAACTAATTGCCCCAAGTCTAATTTTCTTACATCAAACTACTTGATTCCTTATGACTGTGCACATTTCTTTGGCCCCCAAATGTATTGTCCAGTGCTTATTCCCATGACTGACTCTGCTCTTTCAAACTGTAAAATCTTTTTGAAAGTATATTGGTTACTTCTAGCCAATTGTTGTTAGATGCCATCGAATCAGTTCCAACTTACATCCATCCTGTATACAGACACTGAACAAAACACTGCTTGGTCCTGTACCATCCTAACAATCATTGCTGTGTTTAAGCCCATTGTTGCAGCCACTGTGTCAATCCATCTTGTTGAGTTACCTTCCTGTTTTTCTCTGACCCTCTACTTTACCAAGCAAGATGTCTTTCCCCAGGGACTGGGCCCTCCTAATAACTTGTCCAAAGTATGTGAGACGAAGTGTCACTCACCATGCTCACTTCTAAGGAGCATTCTGGCGGTACTTCTGAGACAGATTTGTCCTTTCTTCTGGCAGTCCATGGTATATTCAATATTCTTCACCAATACCATAATTCAAATATATCAGTTCTTCTTCAGTCTTCCTTATTCATTGTCCAGCTTTTGCATGCATATAAGGTGATCGAAAATACCATGGATTGGGTCAGGCACACCTTAGGCCTCAAGGTGACATCTTTGCTTTTTAACACTTTAAGAGAGGTCTTTTACAACAGACTTGCCCAGCCTTGTTTGTGGATCCAAGTAAAATAAAATCCTTGACAATCTTTTCTCCATTTATCATGAGGTTGCTTATTGGTTCAGTTGTGAGGATTTTTGTTTTCTTTATGCTGAGGTGTAATCCATACTGAAGGCTGTGGTCTTTCATCTTCATTAGTGCTTCAAGTCCTCCTTACTTTCAGCAAGCAAGGTTGTGTCGTCTGTATATCACAGGTTGTTTGAGCCTTCCTCCAATCCTGATACTGTGTTCTTCATATAGTCCAGCTTCTCTGATTATTTGCTCAGCATACAGATTCAGTAAGTATGGTGAAAGGATGCAATCCTGATTCACACCTTTCTTAACTTTTAAACCACTCAGTATCCCCTTGTTCTGTTCAAATGACTGTCTCTTGGTCTATGTACAGGTTCCTCATAAGCACAATTAAGTGTTCTGGAATTCCCATTCTTCTCAGTGTTACCCATAATTTGTTGTGATCCACACGGGCGAATGCCTTTGCATAGTCAAAAAAACACAGGTAAACATCTTTCTGGTATTCTCTGCTTTCAGCCAAGATCCATGTGACATCAGCAGTGATATCCCCCATTCCACATCCTCTTCTGATATACTCCTGCAACTGCTTTGGAATGATCGTTAGCAAAATTTTACTTGTGTGCGATATTAATGATATTGCTCGATAATTTCCACATTCTGTTGGATCACTTTTCTTTGGAATGGGCACAAATATGGATCTCTGGTTGGTTGGCCAGGTAGCTGTCTTCTAAATTTCTTGAGATAAGACGAGTAAGCGCTTCCAGCTTTGCATTCGTTTGTTGAAACATCTCAGTTGGTATTCTGTCAATTCCTGGAGTCTTGTTTTTCGCCAATGCCTTCAGTGCAGCTTGGACTTCTTCCTTCAATCCCATTGGTTCTTGATCATATGCTACCTCCTGAAATGGTTGAACATCGACCAATTATTTTTGGTACAGTGACTCTGTATTCCTTCCATCTTCTTTTTATGCTTCCTGCATCATTCAATATTTTGTCCATAGAATCCTCCACTATTGCACCTCAAGGCTTGAATTTTTTTCTTCAGTACTTTCAGCTTGAAAAATGTGGAGCGTGACCTTCCCTTTTGGTTTTCTTACTCCAGGTCTTCGCACATTTCATTATAATACTTTACTTTGTCTTCTCAAGCTGCCCTTTGAAATCTTCTATTCTGCTCCTTTACTTCATCATTTCTTCCATTTTACATTCAAGAGCAAGTTTCAGGGTCTCTTCTGACATTCATTTTGGTCTTTTCTTTCTTTCCTGTCTTTTAAACGACCTTTTACTTTCTTCATGTATGATGTCCTTGATGTCATTCTGTAACTCATCTGGTGTTCAGTCATTAGTGTTCAATGCATCAAAGATATTCTTGAGATGATCTCTAAATTCTGGTGGGATATACTCAGAATTTGTCTTTGGCTGTCATAGACTTGTTTAATTTTCTTCAACTTCAGCTTGAACTTGCATATAAGCAGTTGACGGTCTCTTCTGCAGTCGGCCCCTTGCTTTGTTCTGACTCGTGATACAGAGCTTTGCCATCCTCTCTTTCCACAGATGTGGTCAATTTGATTCCTCTGTATTACATCTATTGAGGGCCACGTGTATAGTTGCCACTGATGTTGTTGAGAAAAGATATTTTCAATGAATAGGTCATTGATCTTGTGAAGTTTTGTAACGTCATCTCTAGCATTGTTTCTATCACTCATCCTTCTTTGTTTCCAACTTTCACTTTTTAATCACCAGTAATTATTAGTGCATCTTTTTTTTTTTAAATTGTACTTCAGATGAAGTTTTACAGAAGAAAGTAGTTTCTCATTAAACAGTACACGTATTGTTTTATGACATTGGTTAACAACCCCATGATATGTCAACACTCTCCCTTCTTGACCTTAGATTCCCTATTACCAGCTTTCCTGTCCCCTCCTGCCTTCTAGTCCTTGTCTGGGCTGTTGTGCCCATTTAGACTAGTTTTGTTTTATGGGCCTGTGTAGTCTTTGGCTGAAGGGTGAACCTTGGGAGTGACTTCATTACTGAGCTAAAAGGGTGTCCAGGGGCCATACTCTCGGGATTTCTCTAGTCTATGTCAGGCCAGTAAGTCTTGTCTTTTTTTGTGAGTTAGAATTTTGTTCTATAATTTTCTCCAGCTCTGTCTGGGTTCCTCTGTTGTGATCCCTGTCAGAGCAGTCAGTGGTTGTAGCTAGGCACCATCTAGTTGTACTGGACTCAGTCTGGTGGAGGCCATGGTAGTTGTGGTCCATTAGTCCTTTGGACTAATCTTTCCCTTGTATCTTGTTTTCTTCATTCTCCCTTGCTCCCGAAGGGGTGAGGTCAGTGGAGTATCTTAGGTGGCCGCTCACAGGCTTTTAAGACCCCAGATGCTACTTACCAAGGTAGAATGTAGAACATTCTCTTTATAAACTATTTTATGCCAGGTGAGCTAGATGTTCCCAAGACCATGGTCCCCACAGCCCTCAGCCCAGCAATTCTGTCCATCAGGGAGTTTGGATGTGTCTATGAAGCTTCTATGACCTTGCCTTATACAAGTTGTGCTGACTTCCCCAGTATTGTGTACTGTCTTACCCTTCACCAAAGTTACCACTTATCTACTGTCTATTTAGTGTCCCCTGCACACCTCCCCTCCCTCGTAACCATCAAAGATTGTTTCTTTTTCTGTATAAACCTTTTCATGAGTTTTTACAGTAATGGTCTGATACAATATTTGTCCTTTTGTGATCCACTTACTTCACTCAGCATAATGCCCTCCAGATTCATCCATGTTATGAGATGCTTCACAGGTTCATCATTGTTCTTTATCGTTGCATAATACTCCATTGTGCATATGTACCAAAGTTGATTTATCCATTCATCTGTTGATGGGCATGTAGGTTGTTTCCATCTTTTTGCTATTGTGAACAATGCTGCAATGAACATGGGTATGTGTATGTCTATTCATGTGATGACTCTTATTTCTCTAGGATGTATTCCTAGGAGTGGGATTGCTGGATCATATAGTATGTCTATTTCTAGCTTTCTAAGGAAGCGCCATATCATTTTCCAAAATGGTTGTGTCATTTTGCATTCCCACCAGCAGTGCATAAGAGTTCCGATTTCCCTGCAGCCTCTCCAACGTTTGTTATTTCCAGTGTTTTTGATTCGTGCCAGTAATGCCGGGGTGAGATGGTATCTCATTGTGGTTCTAATTTGCATTTCTCTAATGGCTAGTGAACGCGAGCACTTCCTCATGTGCCTGTTGGCCGCTTGAATGTCTTCTTTGGTGAAGTGTCTGTTCATTTCCTTTGCCCATTTTTTAGTTCAATTATTTGTCTTTTTGTTGTAGAGAGGTTGGATTTTCTTGTGAATTTTAGAGATTATACCTTTGTCTGATTTGTAATGTCCACAATTTTTCCCCCAGTTTGTAGGTTCTGTTTTTGCTCTTTTGGTGAAGTCTTTTGATGAGCATAAGTTGTTTAATTTTTAGAAGATCCCAGTTATCTAGGTTATCTTCTGGAGTTTGTGTGTTGTTGTTTATGGTTTGTATCCTGCTAATGCCATGTATTAGGGCCTCTAGCGTTGATTTTTTTCTTCTATGAACTTTATAGTTGTTGGCTTTACATTTAGGTTATCAGTGCATCTTGATTGTATGTTTGATCAACTTCAGACTGCAGAAGTTGGTAAAAAATCTTCAATTTCTTCATCTTTGGAATTAGTGGTTGGTGTGTAAATTTGAATAATAGTCATATTAAGTGATCTTCCTTGTAGGCTTATGGATATTATCCTATCACTGACAGCGTTGTGCTTCAGTATAGATCTTGAAATGTTCTTTTTGACAATGAACGTGACACTCTTCCTCTTCAATTTGTCATTTGTAGCATGGTAGACCATATGGTTGTTCAAAATGGCCGATACCAGTCCATTTCAGCTCACTAATGTCTAGGATATCTATCTTCAAGCATTCCATTTCATTTTTGATGATTTCCAATTTTCCTAGATTCATACTTTGTGAATTCCACGTTCCTATTATTAATGGATGTTTGCAGCTATTCCTTCTCTTTTTGACTCATGCTATATCGGCAAATGAAGGTCCCAAAAGCTTGACTCCATCCACGTCATTAAGGCCGACTCTACTTTGAGGAGGCAGCTCTTCCCCGGTTGTATGTTGAGTGTCTTCCAACCTGAGGGGGTCGTCTTCTGGCAGTATATTAGTCAGTGTTCTGCTGCTATTCACAAAGTTTTCACTTGCCAATTTTTTTTTAGAAGTAGATTACCAGATCCTTCTTCCTAGTTTGTCTTAGTCTGGAAGCTCTGCTGAAACCTGTCCACCATGGGCAACTGTGCTAGTATTTGAAATACTGGTGGTATAGCTTCCAGCATAATAGTAACACGCAAGCCACCACACTACAGCAAACTGACAGACAAGTGGTGGTTCTAACCAATAGCAATCACAAAAGAGAACTAGTCAAATCTCTCTTATCAGACCTTCCTATTCCTTTACTTCAAATGTCTCTACACTAAAAATAGATGCACTCTCAGCAGTAGGGTAGCTTAAGAGTCCTTAGCACCCTCTTACATCCTTGAACATCTTCCAAAGTAAACATGCAATCAAAGTAAAAAGAGTGTACTTGCTATGCAAAATAGCTTAAAGAAAAGTCCCCTAGCCCCCTATTTATTCAAATGGTAGCACCTAAGACCCACTTAAATAGAAATTCTTGAACTGCCAGAATTTCATCAGGGGGTCAGAACAATGTGAACATACATTCTACTAAGGATAGAAGGAAGGGCAACTTAAAAGGAAGAAAGCTTTCCAAGTATCCACCCCTCCACGTATGTGATAAGAGCTATGATGCAAGCTGGTACCTGTAGGCATTTTCTGTAGCCATCTCAGTTCTCTATCTTAGATTATGAGTAGTCTATGTCTGGATTATAACTAAGAAGTAGCCAGTGTTTATACAAAGGTTGCTGTTTTACCCTCTCTACAACTCTGCATTCCTGCGAAATTAATGCACAGAATCAAACATCCTTTAAAATATATAGCTTTTACCTTAAAATCACAAATGTAGCCCAGGTCATTGTTTGAGCTTAGTCTTTTCCATCTAAGGGCCTCTGATTCACAAGAACATTTAGGGTGCCCAATTTGCTTAGGTGTCCCAGGGCTTTGGAAAGGAGCAGCAGGACAAAAAGAGAAAGTGGGGACTTGTACAGAGTTAATTCAGCAAGTATTTACTGAGTGCCAGGCTGTGTGCTGAGCTTTGTGATTTTAATGGTGAACAGGACATACTCCCTGCTCTCACCAAATTTACAGAGTGCCTTAAGACCTTCATGCACAATCAGGGAAAATTCTGCATGTTCTGTGTCTTAGCAGAATCCTTCCTGTGTTTTTCCGCAAGATTTTAAACTTTTTGGTCCAGTTTATTAAAATAAAAGTTACTGATTAAATATCTTTATTGAAAAATGCTGATAGCCATTTAGAGAAGATGATAAACCTTTCAGGATTTTAAATATATGATTTGTTACTGTTGTTGTTGTGTGCCGTCAAGTCAATTCTGACTCATAGTGACTCCATGTGACAGAGTAGAACTGCCCCATAGAGTTTCCTAGACTGTAATCTGGAGCAGATCGTCAAGTCTTTCTCCTGCAGAGCAGCTGGTGCATTCAAACTGCCAACTTTTTAGTTAACAGCTGAGCATTTAACCATTGTGCTGCCAGGGCTTCTCCGTTTGTCACTAAACCAAAACAAAAAACCAAACCTGTTGCTGTCGAGTTGATCCCGACTCGTCACAACTCTATAGGACAAAGTAGGACTGCCCAATAGGGTTTCCAAGGAGCAGCTGGTAGATTCAAACTGCCAACGTTTTGATTAGCAGCCAAGCTCTTAATCACTGTGCCACCTTTGTAGTAATGATGCCAGACGGCCTCAGACTTCTATAGAAGAATATCTTCCTATAAAACTCTAAAAAGCTACTGAAGTCTTCAGGAGGGAGAATCCATATATGGAAAGAAATGTTTTTACAGTAGGCCCACCTCCAATTTTTCCCCCTCCATACCCCTCCCAGTCCCTTCACCTAGTCCTTGGGATTGTCCTCCATCAGTTCTCACTCTCATCATCACACCTGCCCACCAAGTATACTCTACTCTCCCTCCAGCGCGGTATAGTAGTGGCAAATTCTATTTATAAAGACGACTACTAAAATCTTTGCAAAAGCATATGTAATTGCATAAACGGTAAAATGTTATTAAAATAGTCAAGTTTCTAAAATTGAAGTTTCTTTTTTAATAGATCCAATAAATAAAGATGAGCTTTCATGCCTAGATGACTATATCCTAGCCCTAGGTGAGCTAGTAGAACTTTATAGATACATTATTTAGTTTGTCCAATCTTAAGGTCTCCAGGGCCTCTAGGAAACACATCTTGCTGCTTTTCCTGGATAAACCCAAATTCTCAGACTCAAACTTCCAGACATTCTAAGAAGACCAATGATGTCACCCATTTGACATTTAGTAATACTACCAATTTCTTAGATTTGGGAAAGAGGTATGTGATAGGAAGGAGGACTCTTATCTGATGATATTGGGAAAAGCAGTAATTACATTTCATAAGGTAATTATTAGTTCCACTTAATTGTGCATAAATAGTCAGGTGACATTAATGATCTTTTATATTAGATTTTCAGGTGTTAGAGATTTTTTGTAGACCCTCTTCGTTATAAATGTGTTTAGATGATAACAGTACTCTTCATCTCTCTTCATTAGTCATTCCTTTCTCTTTTGCAGCCAGTATTTTTTACTGATATGCCTGGTGTGCTGCATTTTCTTTGTTTTGCTTGCTTACCAAAAAGTCTAAACTAAGTAGTAAAGTTTTTCTGGTCTTTCCAGAGGAAGAATAGGAGATTAACGACATGACTCCTTCCCCAAAACTCCTAAAAGTTGACTAATCAGCTTACTATAATGAGAAAATCCTGGTCAAATTTTAAAATCACTTTTGCATCCATACTTTTGTATTATTTCCTCTCAAGTTGAAATTTCTTCAACAAGTTAATTTTATGAGTTCAACTTGCCTTTTGACTCTGTGTGTGTGTGTGTGTGTGTGTGTGTGTGTGTGTGTGTGTGTGTGTGTGCGCACGCCCGCCACCATTTGGCTTTTTCCTAACTTTTTAAGGTCTGTTTGTATTAAACCTCTGTCCATATTATTGTATGTAACACCTTCCAATTTAGTATCATCTGCAAATTTAATTAACATGCTATTTACTCCCTCTTCCAGATCATTAGTAAATGCCATTTCTTTTATGTATTAAATTTTGCGGTCGAATAGATTTAATTTGCTGTTGCAATTTCAATGCGTGTTTTCTAAAGATACAATGTAGTTAAGAGTGGTGTTAACATAGGCTGAAATCCATACCCAGTTTATAGTTATTTTACTATTATGCAATCCATTTGTGTTCTTTAATCAGCATTGTTGTAAACTCCACTGAAGCAATAATCTATTGATTTTCTCTTCCCTCTTTTTCAATACAGTCATCACCTTGGTTTTAAATGCACAGCAATGACAGAGTTAGAACTATTGTTGTACTCTAATCCGCAGCTATTTATAAAAGGAAGTTAAGTCTTTTTTCTCCGTAGATATTCTTTCACTGATTTAAGAAATGTTCTATATTAAGAAAATTATTTTATAACTATAATAATTGATTTTCCTATGCTTAGTACTAATGTTCTAAAAACAGCTAGATCCTAGATCTTTATCATAAGCAAGAAAATGTCATATATATATACACACATATAGGTATTATATATATACATATAGGTATATCTATATATTTATATATATAGGTATATGTACGTATCTGTATGTATATATATCGGTATATATATGTATACATATAATTTCCATCATCATAACAATATGCAAGCCACTACAGCATGTCAAATTGATAGACGGGTGAGGGAGATCCCTCTATCAATTTGACAAGCTTTGGTGGCTTGCATATTGTTATGATGCTGGAAGTTATGCTATCAGTATTTCAAATACCAGCAGGGTCACCCATGGAGGACAAGTTTCAGTGGAGCTTCCTGACTAAGACAGACTAGGAAGAAATTCTGGGAATCTACTTATAAAAATTATCCAGTGAAAACCCTATGGATCACAACAGAATATTGTCTGATATAGTACTAGCCGATGAACCTACGAGGTTGGAAGGCACTCAAAATACACAGTGGCAGCAACAATCAACTAGAGCATACCAACAATCGTGAAGATGGCACAGGACTGGGCACTGTTTCGTTTTTCGTACCTAGAGTCACCATGAATCAGAACAACTTGACAGCAACTAACAACAGCAAGAGCAACAACAACACACACACAGATATTGTAGATCTGCTCACTGATTCCTCAACTCCTGGAGAATCTGGCGTGACTTTATTTTTTATAAGACTTGGACATGCCCCTGAGATTCATTAAGACTTTGCTTCACTTTATACCATCCATCAACCTGCTTAGGCCTTCTGTAGTGCCAGTTTTCATTTTCAATGATACAGAGTTTCCTACTTGCCACTTAGTGCAATGTCTATGTTCATATATCTCAATTTTAAGTCATTATACATGAGGTTAGTCTTCACCTTTCTATGTAATATTTCCAGGAAATACTTGCTTTTTTCTCTTAGTCAATCTTTTTTTCTATAGTATTGCCTGAATATAATCCCATGGTAATCTTTTCTTCTTCACCCTGAGAAATTTATTTAAGCTCTAAGTTTGTTTCCCCAGTTGTGAGTTGTCCATCATACCTTTCCTATCCATCTCAGAGTGTTGTTGTCAAGTTCAAATGAGATAATTTACACAAAAGTGCTTTATAAGTTACATAAAAGCAAATAAAAGTATTCTTTTCATTGAAACATATGTAAAGACAGAAGATAATGTGTGTGTTTTGTTTTGTTTTGTTTTGTTTTTGAGAAATAAAGCCTGTATTTCCAGAAGCTTTTCCATGTTGAACTTTCAGTAAATGTTTATTTTTATGGCAAAAGACATACAATCCTTCATATTTTGCTTTCAATGCAAATATGAGTACTGAATTTAAGATTCAAAGAGAAAAATTTCTACATTTTAGAATTTCTCTAACTAAAAACATACAATTTTATATCCTAGATTTTTAAATAACTCCATAGTAGTCTTCTGAATTAAAACATACAAGATATAATAAAACAGTTAAATTTGTTTCCCTATGAAAAACTCTTTTTCTTTTTCTCTTCTTGTTTAAAAAGTCTTAACCAGTTGAACTTTGGTTAAAAACATTGAGTTATTTATAGATTTAATTTTTCATCCAGGACAATTAGTGTTATATAAATTTTTAGAGCTCCTATGAGAGTTGATTCTTGAGAGGGACTCTTCACTAGTTTCTCTTCTCACCTAATGAATCCATCCTGACACACTTCATTCTTTTAATTACCAATTATATTTTATCATAAGTGTGTATATAATTCTCCTCATGTTCAATTTTTTCTTTAGAAATGGTTTTAATCTGCAATAATAATAAAGTCTTTTTGTTTTTCTTTCCTTACGGGGACAGTAAAATCAAACACGTGAGTACATGGTAGGAAGTATTTCAATGGAAAGAATGTACTATCAGAGTCAAGTACACATCAAGTACATGATAGGAAGTACTCCAACAGGAGGAATGTACAATCAGAGTGAGGAAGAGAATGGAGCTAACTAGTATGTTCATGTAACTGTACCTGCCCCCCTCAGAAAGTATGCATGCAAACACATTTTTGCCTCAGTTATTTAAATATTTTTGTCAAAATTCCTCTCACCACCAGATGTCAAGGAAGAAGGAAACAGCTGAAATTACTGGATAATTGTCTTAGTTTTTCACTTAGTTAATGCAGAGGAAGTCTTACTAAGCCTTTGTGGTAGACATTTCAAAATAATTGTAAGTCATAGTTGGAAAAGCCCACTGAATCATTTCAGTTGAGTAATCAAAATTCAGCCTCACATGGACAGCCTCCATCTGTCTAGACAACCAGTTTATCTGGACCATTTTGCCATGCTGATTAGTTACATAAACCCCCTAACAGGTTTTAGTGTCAGATTACACAGCTCAGTATTTATGACCAATATCCTTAGCCTCTATGGGAAGTCACCTTAGACATAGCTCTAGATGGCACAGATTATTTCTGGTCCTGATGAATCTGGATGCAACAAGTTTTAGTGTTGGCACCCTGTTACAGAATGATGCTCATAGGTATTGTTGAAATCCTAGGCCTGATTTCAGCTTCGTAACAACTTTTTCTTTAAACATGTTTGTAGAGGAGGACTAAATTCAAGCTCTCACACTTTTCCAGACTCTTAGACAATCAGGATAAATCCTGAATGGTCTTATTACATGAAAACTTGATAACTTGATGGATACCTTAGGAGGAATGTTAATGAGGACTATGAAGTATCAAAAACTCAGAGATGAAACCTATTACAGCAATACAGCATAGGGCTAAAAACATGAGCTTTGTAGTTAGACAGGCCTTGATTGAAGGCCGGTTTTGCTGCTTATGAGTTGTGTGGACTTGGGTATGTTACACAGCTCTCGGGCCTCAGTGTCTTTATAAAACGGAAATTGTAATAAGGTTTTAAGATTAAATAAGTTGATATATGTACACCACTTAAAACAGGACCTGGTCTGCAGTAAGTGTTCAGTAATATTAGCTATTATTATTTGTATTAGTAGTCATTTTTCACAGCTATATATTTGACATTATTATTCAATTACCTGAATTATGTCTGTTTCCTCTGGGGTCAGTTTTTCTCTTTATTTATCTTTTCTTTTATGGTACTAGTTTTCTCAGACATCTCTGGTGATTATTGGTTATTGTTTACATTAAAGAATGCAGAATTATGTTGATTATTAGGAGTAATCAACAGTGACTTGGCAATGACTTGATTAGCTCTTCTACTTCCATGAATGCATCCCCCATACCGATGAGATTTCTAAGTAAGGTCTTAAAGGGGCCGTGTGATTTCTCCTTGCTGCTTGCCTTAGGCTGGTGTCTCTAGAGAAGTAAAATCAATGAAGCATATAGATAGATATATAGATATAGATATAGATGGAGAAAGAAAGAGAAATTTATATCAAGGAAATGGCTCATGTGGTTGTAGAGGCTGGAAAGTCCCAAGTCCGCGGGTCAGACATCAGGCCGGAGGCTTTTGACTCATATAGCTGCAGGGGCTGACGAACCCAAGATCAGCAGGTAAGACAGCAGGCTGCTGGCTCAAGTCCCAAGAACCAGAGGTCAGATGATGAAGAGCTGAATGCAGTATCCAGAGCAGAGTAAAAGCCAGCGAGCTTTGCCAGAATGTCCATATATATATTGGACACAGGCCACACCTCCAAGGAAACTGCTTTTCAACCGATTGGCTGCTTATAGCAGATCTCATCATGGAGGTGATTACATTATATCAGATCTCATCATGGAACTGATTACATCATTACATAACTTCCAAACTACATCATAACTGCAAAACCACTGAGAATCATGGCCCAGCCAAGATGACACACAACTTTAACCATCACACCACTTATAGTAAAATGAGAGAGGAAAGAGACTTAAAGATGAACTGTGCAAAATGAAAACAGAACTTAAAGATTTGGAAAATTCTGTTGTACAAACTAAGGACGTGTCCTAGAATTTTCACCAAGGTCATGGCTACACAATCTTTTCTTAAAGAGATTAAGCCTGTGACTGATGGTTCTAACCAAGTACCACAGCAGAAAACCTATCAGCTTAGATGAAGGGGACAGACAAAGAACAAAAGAAGAGAACACTTGTCTGTCTCTTGGAATTCTACACGTAGGAAACAAGGCCAAAGGAGCTACATCTGTTGTCCTCCAAGAAAAGAAAAGGATCATCCTTGGGGTAGCTTGAAGATCAGCGGAACTGTTGGCAGGAACACAGTAGGCAGGACCTTCTCAGTTTTGAAGGGTGGGGCCACAGCCTCCTAGGTTTCAAAGAGTTGGATCTTTGGATCTTTGCCAACTTGATTCTGGAGTGTAGGGCTGCCATTAAGGTGGGCCCCAGGGATGGGGTTGCCACCCAAAGCTGAGGAGGGGGGCTACCATGCCCCAAAACGGGGCCTGCTGACACCAAGTGGGTGGAGTCGCCACTCAGATGGACTAGGAGAATGGGACCACGCAAAGCTGAGGGAGCAGAGTTGCCATCCCAGTGGGCTTGGAAGGCAGAGCTGAAGCCCAGGTCCAAGGGGCCTCCACCCAGAATCCAGGGGGTATGGCCAACACCCAGAGTCTGGAGGGCAGGGCCCTTGCTCAGATGGTCTCAGAGAATGAAGGATTATCTCCAAGCCTTGAGAGCTAACAAATTGTTCTACTGGGTTTTGGACTTGCTTAGGGCCCTTTATCCCTTTTTACCTCCAATTTCTCCCATTTGTAATGGAAATGTCTACCTTGTGTCTGTTCCTCCATCATACTTTGGAAGCAGATAACTTGTATTCTAGATTTCACAGGTTCACAGATGAAGAGGAATTTTGCCCCAGGATAGAATATGCGTATAAAGTCTCACCCATATTTGATATAGATGACTCAGAACATGAGATTTTGGACTTGAAGTTGATTTAATACCTTTGGGATAATGTGATAGGGTGAATGTGCTTTGCATGTGGCAAAGACATGAATTTTTAGGGTCCAAAGGGAGGAATGTTACGGATTGAACTGTGTCCTCCAAAAATATGTGTTGTAAATCCTAGCTTGTTGCTATAATCCCATTTGGAAATGGGTAGTCTTTGTTATGTCAATGAGATCTCAAAAACTGCAACAGTTTGCATTCTCATCAGTTGTATTGGATCCCCTTCCCCAGTGATTTCATCACTGCTGGAAATCACCATTAAACTTTGTTTGGTTTAATTTTAAAGGTAGCACATTTTTGCAAAAAAAAGAAAAAAAAGTTAAAAATATAGAATTATAGAAAGTGAAAGTTCCCCAGTATTCCCATTTTCCACAGAACAATTTTTTAAGAGTTTTGAGTATCTCTAAATATACTTTTTGGGTATCATCAAACCCACCTACCCACTGCTGTTGAGTCAATTCTGACTCATAGTGACCCTACGGGCAATAAAACTGCCCTGTAGTGTTTCCAAGGCTGTAAATCTTTTTTATTTATTTTATTATTGTACTTTAGATGAAGGTTTACAGAACAAACTAGCTTCTAATTAAACAATTAGTACACATATTGTTTTGTGACATTGGTTACCAACCCCACCACATGTCAACACTCTCCCCTTCTCGACCTTGGGTTCCCTATTACCAGCTTTCCTGTCCCCTCCTGTCTTCTAGTCCTTGCCCCTGGGCTGGTGCACCCCTTTAGTCACATTTTATTTTATGGGCCTACGTAATCTTTGGCTGAATGGTGAACCTCAGGAGTGACCTCGTTACTGAGCTAAAAGGGTGTCCGGTGGCCATACTCTTGGGTTTCTCCAGTCTCAGTCAGGCCGGTAAGTCTGGTTGTTTTTTTTTTTTTCTTTGTGAGTTAGAATTTTGTTCTACATTTTTCTCCAGCTCCTTCTGGGACCCTCTATTGTGATCCCTGTTAGAGCAGTTAGTGGTGGTAGCCAGGCACCATCTGGTTGTACTGGATTCAGTCTGGTGAAGGCTATGGTAGTTGTGGTCCATTAGTCCTTCGGACTAATCTTTCCCTTGTGTCTTTGGTTTTTTTGGTTTTTGGTTGTGGTCCATTAGTCCTTCGGACTAATCTTTCCCTTGTGTCTTTGGTTTTTGGGACCAGTGGGGTATCTTAGATGGCTGCTTACAAGCTTTTAAGACCCCAGAAGATACTCACCAAAGTAGGATGTAGAACATTTTCTTTATAAACTATGTTATGCTAGGCCATTTGAGCTAGATGTTCCCCAGTTCCATGGTCTGAGACTCCAAGGCTGTAAATCTTTAAGAAAGCAGACTGCCACATCTTTCTCCCCGAGGATCAGCTGGTGGGTTTGAACTACTGACTTCTGGTTAGCAGTTAAGTGCTTAACCACTGTGCCACTAAGGCTTCACAACTATGCATACATACATACTTATATGTATATACATGTATAATATTGAATAACACACACACAACCTCTATTTTAAAGACAAAACTTAAGGGAAAAATGTCTCAAATCTCTTGCCTAACTCGGCAGTCTACTTCTGAAAAGAATTAGCCATTGAAAACCTTATGAATAGCAGTGGAACATTGTCTGATATACTGCCGGAAGATGAGCCTCTCAGATTGGAAGGCACTCAAAAGACAACTGAAGAAGAGCTGTCTCGTCAAAGTAGAGTCAGCCTTAATGATGTGGATGGAGTCAAGCTTTTGGGACATTCATTTGCTGATGTGGCATGACTCAAAATGAGAAGAAACAGCTGCAAACATCCGTTAATAATCGGAATGTGGAATGTACGAAGTATGAATCTAGGAAAATTGGAAATCGTCAAAAATGAAATGGAACACATAAACATTGACACCCTAGGCATTAGTGAGCTGAAATGGACTGGTATTGGCCATTTTGAACTGGTCAATCATATGGCCTACTCTGACAGGAATGACAACTTGAAGAAGAATGGTGTTGCATTCATCATCAAAAAGAACATTTTAAGATCTATCCTGAAGTACAACGCTGTCAGTGATAGGATAATATCCATACGCCTACAAGGAAGACCAGTTAATATGACTATTATTCAAATTTACACGCCAACTTCTAAGGCCAAAGATGAAGAAATTGAAGATTTTTACCAGCTTCTGCAGTCTGAAATTGATTGAACATGCAATCAGGATGCATTGATAATTGCTGGTGATTGGAATGTGAAAGTTAGAAACAAAGAAGAAGGATTGGTAGTTGGAAAATATGACCTTAGTGATAGAAACGATGCCAGAGATCGCATGATAGAATTTTGCAAGACGAGTGACGTCTTCATTGCAAATACCTTTTTTCACCAACATAAACGGCGACTATACACATGAACCTTGCCAGATGGAATACACAGGAATCAAATTGACTACATCTGTGGGAAGAGACAATGGAAAAGCTCAATGTTGTCAGTCAGAACAAGACCAGGGGCTGACAACAGAACAGACCATCAATTGTTCATAGGCAAGTTCAAGCTGAAACTGAAGAAAATTAGAACAAGTCGACGAGAGCCAAAGTATGACCTTGAGCATATCTCACCTGAATTTAGAGACCATCTCAAGAATAGATTTGATGCGTTGAACACTAATGACCAAAGACCAGATGAGTTGTGGAATGACATCAAGGACATTATACGTGAAGAAAGCAAGAGGTCATTAAAAAGACAGGAAAGAAAGAAAAGACCAAAATGGATGTCAGAAGAGACTCTGAAGCTTGCTCTTGAACGTCCAGTAGCTAAAGCAAAAGGAAGAAATTGTGAAGTAAAAGAACTGAACAGAAGATTTCAAAGGGCAGCTCAAGAAGACGAGTAAAGTATTATAATGACACGTGCAAAGAGCTGGAGATAGAAAACCAAAAGGGACGAATGCGCTTGGCATTTTTTAAGCTGAAAGAACTGAAGAAAAAATTCAAGCCTCGGGTTGCAATACTGAAGGATTCTATGGCGAAAATATTAAACGACACAGGAAGCATCAAAATATTTCACAGAGTCATTGTAGCAAAAAGAATTGGTCAACATTCAACCATTTCAAGAGGTAGCATACAATCAGGAACCAATGGTACTGAAGGAAGAAGTTCAAGCTGCAGTGAAGGCATTGGCAAAAAACAAGACTCCAGGAATTGATGGAATATCAACTGAGATGTTTCAACAAACGGATGCAGTGCTGGAAGTGCTCACTCGTCTGTGCCAAGAAATTTGGAAGACAGCTACCTGGCCAACTGACTGGAAGAGATCCATATTTATGCCTATTCCCACGAAAAGTGATCCAACAGAATGCGGAAGTTATCATTAATGTCACAGGCAAGTAAAATTTTGCTGAAGACCATTCAAAAGTGGCTGCAGCAGTATATCAACAGGGGGCTGCCAGAAATTCAGGCCAGATTCAGACGAGGACCTGGAATGAGGGATATCATTGCTGATGTCAGATGGATTCTGGCTGAAAGCAGAGAATACCAGAAAGACGTTCACCTGTGTTTTATTGACTATGAAAAGGCATTCAACTGTGTGGATCATAACAAATTATCGATAACATTGCGAAGAATGGGAATTCCGGAACACTTAATTGGGCTTATGAGGAACCTGTACATAGATCAGGAGGCAGCTGTTCAGACAGAACAAGGGGATATTGCGTGGTTTGAAGTCAGGAAAGGTGTGCACCAGGGTTGTATCCTTTTGCCATATCTATTCAATCTGTATGCTGAGCAAATAATCTGAGAAGCTGGACTATATGAAGAAGGATGGGGCATCAGGATTGAGGAAGACTTACTAACAACCTGCGTTATGCAGATGACAACCCTGCTTGCTGAAAGTGAAGAGGACTTGAAGCACTTACTGATGAACATCAAAGGCCACAGTCTTCAGTATGGATTACACATCAACATAAGGAAAACAAAAATCCTCACAACTGGACCAATAAGCAACATTGTGATAAACAGAGAAAAGATTGAAGTTGTCAAGGATTTCATTTTACTAGGATCCACAATCAACACCCATGGAAGCAGCGGTCAAGAAATCAAAAGACACATTGCAATGGGCAAATTCGCTGCAAAAGACCTCTTTAAAGTGTTAAAAAGCAAAGATTTCACCTTGAGGCATAAGGTGTGCATGACCTAAGCCATGGTATTTTCAGTTGCATCAGATGCTTGGAAAAGCTGAACAATAAATAAAGGAGACCAAAGAAGAATTGACTCCTTCGAATTGTGGTGTGGTGAAGAATATTGAATATACCATGAACTGCCAAAAGAGTGAGCAGATCTGTCTTGGAAGAGTACAACCAGAATACTCCTTAGAAGCAAGGATGGTGAGACTCTGTCTTACATACTTTGCACATGTTGTCAGGAGGGATCAGTCCCTGGAGAAGGACATCGTGCTTGGTAGAGTACAGGGTCAGCGAAAAAGAGGAAGACCCTCAACAAAATGGATTGACACAGTGGCTGCAACAATGGGCTCAAGCATAACAACAATTGTGGGCATGGCGCAGGACCGCACAGTGTTTCATTCTGTTGTACATAGGGTCGCTATGAGTCAGAGCCAACTCTATGGCACCTAACAACAACCTCATTTAAAATATTTTTGGCAAAACTAATCTCATGCTTTGGTTCCTGAACTTTTTTCTGTTATTTTTATTTCATGGCATCAGAATCTTGCATAATCAGTTCTTTCAGTAGCAAAAAGAGAGGAAGGCAGTGGAGCCTTGTAGTTAACATGTGCTTTGGAATCAAATATGCCTGGTTTGAAATCCCAGCTCTGCCATATTCTCAGCATGTGACTTTACGCAAGATATTTAATTTCTTTCAATGTTTCCTCATCAGTGAAAGAGTGAGGCTATTCATCTCTTAGGTATTTAATGTAAAATACTGTGTGCAAGTGTGTGTGTGGGTGTTTGTATCTGGCACATAGTGAGTGTTCAATCATGGCAGTTGAACTGATAGGTGGAAAAACATTGACTGCTGAATCAATATATTCCAGAAAATTCTCTTTAAAAGTAAACATTCAGAAAATGTTTTTGTATTTAAGACTCAGTATTCCTTAGTGACCAAGCTTTTCTTCTAATTTTAAATAAAAACACAATTTTTTCTTTTTTTCAACTAGCAATGATTTTTCTCTTGGTGCTCAAAACATCTCCATTCCTCATGTTACAAATTGTTTATGCAGTTGCTCCAAAGATGTTTTTTTCCCTAATTTGTTAGTGAACTCTGACAGTAAGCCTATAAAACAAGTGCATCTTTGGGTTATTCCCAAATCCTCCCAGCCAAAACTGTTTCATTGTTAACTTAATGCTATTCATTTTCTTGTGTTGTTATTGAAAATGAATTCTTAATTAAAATGGCTCAGCATCACCTGGCTCACATAGAGTGCCACAAGAAATAATCCCAAATTTAATGTACACGTTAGCTCATACCTACAATTTAATTTCTGAAACCAGAAATATAGATGGTTTTTATAACGGCTTGTGAGCATTAGATGGGGGAAGATTAGGGCTACTAATGAAAAGCTACTTTCTCAGGAGGAACCTGACAACACCACATAATTGTTTCTAGGCTATATGGACTGAACATGTAAATGAGCAACTACGTTAGGTTAAAATAGAACTCTAATATGATCTATGTATGCATGATTTGTGTTATCCTTTGGTTTAGCTTCTGGTTTACTCTTTTGACATTTCACATCTACATTTATCTGTGGGTAAGAAGCCAGTGTCTTTTGTTCTATTTTCACCTCTCTCCTCTTTCATTTGAAATGTTTTCTATTCCACTGTAAATAACTTTTTAGCACATATAAGAGTCCCTGTGTGGCTCAAATGGTTAAGTGCTCTACTCCTAGCCAAAAGGTTGGCAGTTTGAACCCACCCAGAGGCACCTTTGACAACGAGCCTGGTGATCTGCTTCTGAAAGGTCACAGCCTTGAAAACCATATGGAGCATTTCTACTTTGACATGCATGAGGTTGCCATGAGTTGGGATCAACTTGACAGCAACTAACAGCAACAACAACATTCAAGATTATGATATCTGGTTCAATTATTGCAGCAAAAACTTTTCAAAACTAGTGTAACCGAAGCGTGGGGTATAAAGGACAAGCATCAGACAGGCCTCCAGATCTGGCACCTCCATTCCAAGTCAATTTCAATGACTCAAAGCCCTGTCTTAGTTACTTAGTGACGATCAACCAGAAATAGAAGAGATAAACTCTTAAACTGTGAGAGAATACATTTCTGTTTATTAAAGTCACCAACTTGTGACATTTCTGTTATAGCAGGGCTGCTATTTAGTGCTGTTATAACAGAAATACCACAAGTGGATGGCTTTAACAAACAGAAGTGTATTCTCTCACAGTTTAGGAAACTAGAAGTCCAAATTCAGGGTGCTGGCTCTAGAAGAAGGCTTTCTTTCTCCCATCAGCTCTCGAGGAAGGTCCTTATCTCTTCTACTCCTGGGTGATCTTCATATGACTTGGCATGTGTCTTCCCCCATCTCTGCTACTCTCACCTCCTTGTTTAATCAATTTTTTATATCTCAAAAGAGACTGATTTAAGATACACCCTAATCCTGCCTCATTAACAACAAACACAACTGCCCAGGCATGGACCAGTAATGTGAATTTTGCTTCCAAAAATGGAAGGCACCAAGAGACCAAAAAAAGAGGCGGGTAACTCCAGGGTGGCAGCAAAGGAGTTTATTAGGGAGACTTACATATGCGACAAGTCGTTGGCAGCTACAGGACCAAGCAGATCTCTGCAGTTTACAGTGGGAGGACAGAGGCTTCATAGTGGCGGTGGACGATAGTGGCTACATGCTAGGGACTTACGTAAGAATGACTCAGCAAACTGTAATGAACTAGTAGACCACATGAGGGTGTTCATGTTCGGCCTCTAAAAGTCTGTTTCCCCTCAGTCCACCTCTCAAGGCTGGCTCTTACAATCTGTCACATTCCCCCTCTTGTGCTGTAGTATGAAAGACCCCTTTCCCTCCCCACTGGGAACAGATATAGAAGTGGGGCTGGCCAGTTGCTGTATGGTGCCCAAGCATGTGCAAGAGACAGAGAAAGTTACTGTGTACCCAGAATGGGTGACCATTTTCTCTGATAAAGAGAAGGAACTGAGAGAGAGAAGGCAACCCATTTCCCGGCCTCCTTATCAGAGAATGTTCTGAGGCCAAGGCCTGGGTGTGAGGTATAGAGGCAGACTATTCCCCCAACAACAACCCATTCACAAATGGGATTATAACCACAGACAGAGGTTAGTATTTACAACACATGTTTTTGAGGGACACAATTCAATCCATAACAGACCTCATACACATTTCTTTCCTTTTTCATGCGTTCATAATTGATTTAGATGAAGATTTTCAAGAGTCCTTGACTGTTCTAAAGGACCCTTTACTGTGACCTTTTATTATGGCAGAAAAGAAGGAAAGTCACTAGTATTTCCTGAGCTCAAAGCACTAGACAATTTATGTATCTTAGCTTATTTAGTCCTGAGGAGTCCCTGGGTGGTACAAATGGTTAAGCACATGGCTGCTAACTGAAAGGTTTCCATCTGGTTCCATAAGGTCACAGTCATGAAAACCCTATGGAGCGTAATTCTGCTAGGCGACAGTTGCCATGAGTCTGAATAGACTTGACGGCAACTGATTTGGTTTATTTAATCCTCACTACGGTCTTTGTGAGGGAGGTGTTATTAATTCTTACTTGCAGATGTGATTTTGAAATTTAAAGAGGTGAAATATATTGGCCAAAGTTCACTGCTGAGGACTACTGCATACAGTGGTGTAGGTTGTGGCACCCACAAGGAGGCCTGGCTGAGGGGGGCTCTCCTGTGGGGCTGTGCCAACTCAAGAGAAGGATTACCTTTTTCCTAATATGCACATAGGTGCTGTATATGCCAGAGATGGCCCTGATCGATTCATATAGAGATCTGTCTGATTTTAAAGCCTATGCATGCTTTTTCTGCTATTCAGTGCTACTAGATTCACCCTGGAGAAGCACTTTAAATACGTGGCAGCATCAGGCCCCCCAAAACTCTCCCCAGACAAGAGCAGCAGACCTTCTAGCCACTTCCATTATATGATACCCTCACTATAGTAGACTACTCATAAAAATGACTGTCATTATTCTTCCCTGTATACCCAACCTTGGCAATATGACTTTGCAGCTGCTTACATCAAAAGATAAAATTATTTCCCCACCCTTTAGTATAGACTGGCCTCTTGACCCACTTTGGCCAATAGAATGCTGCAGGAGTGATGGTGTACTAGTTCTGAGGTTGGGCCTCAAGAGCTGTTTCTTGCCCATCCGCTCCCTTGGGACTGTTCTCAGCCAACAAATGAATATGCTCAAAATATCCTTTTGGAGGATGAGAGACTAATGGAGCCGAGAGGAACATCCAAGGCCATCCTAGACCAGCTGACCACAGACGCATGAGTGAGCCCAGCCCAGATCAGCCATGTCTTGCCTAGATTGACAGAACTGCCCACTTGACCCATGAACTCATAAGCTGAATAATGGTTGTTGTTTTAAGTCACTAAATTTTGGGGTGGCTTGTTACACAGTAACTGACACACTCACTGATAAGTTTTATCTTTCCACTAAACCACCTTTTCTTCATCCTTTTAAAGCTGCTGCATCTTAGCTGGTATAGAACCTGCTATTTCCCACAAAGCTACTGTGTCTCCTCACCTCTGAGTCCTTCTTCTTGCTAGGGAGACTGAACCACCAGAGTCTATCCCTGTGCCTTAAAATGTCAGGACTCCTGCCCCAAACTATCAATATCAAAGCCTCCTCCATTCCTGCAAGGTCCCTGATGTTACCACCCTAGAGTTTCTTGCAATCTGCCTCAGGCTAAGGGAGTGGATGGAGACTTGAAGAGGGCCTTCTAGTCTCTTTTAATTCTCAAGTGTTGCAACAACCTGTTCTGAAGAATTTTATGCCAGCTTTTGCTCCAATTTTTCTTTTGTTTGTCTTCTTAGTGTAGAAGTCCACTCTTCCTGATGTGAAGAATCTGAGCCCTTTTAGCAAGTGTTGAGGGGAGGAGACTATTGCAGAATCGGGCAGCCCTCACATACCCTGGCCCTAGCATTTCTCTTCCCCAAGCCTAGAGGGTGTACCCATGCCAGTGTCCACAAGCTCAGAGTGACTTGTGCTCACCTCCCTTTATAAAGCCAGTTGCCGTCGAGTCAACTCTGACCCATGGTGACCCAATGTGCATCAGAGTAGAATTGTGCTCTATAGGGCTTTCGATGGCTGATTTTTCTGGAAGTAGATCACCAGTCCTTTCTTCAGAGGTGCCTCTGGGTGAACTGGAGACTCCAACCTTTCAGTTGGCAGCTGAGTGCATTAACTGTTTGTATCACCCAGGGACTCTCACTTTCCTAATTTGAATTTCCCTGGGAACAAACATCTTGGCTTCCTCTAGCAGCATCCTTGACCTTCCCTAGCAGCCTGACAAACATGTGCAAAGGAACCCAAGACAGGTTCTTTTTCCACTCCTATGACCTTATTCTCTTGGGATTAGTCACATTTCCTCCCATCCTGTGGCATCAGACTTCAGGCAACAGTAGTTGGGCACGTTAACCAACAGGGCGACAAGGACAGGCCACGATTCTGGAGCTATGATTGCTTGGTGGGTAGACAAGGTTTGATGGAGGGCACAGTGGCAAATGGAACTTTCCTTGCTCTGCTGTGATACCAACATACTGAGCCCTGGGCCCCCTAGCCACTGCTTTCCCCAACTGCTGTGCTATGTATTGGCAGTTTCACTCTCCAAGGAGATGACACAGGCAGGCATGGGCTATGTCCAGTGTGGCCTAGGGTGGGTTAAGTCAGAAGGAGGGCTAGTGTTGACTCTTTGTGGGTCAGTGGGTCCACCACAGATTTTTTCTTTAATATAATTTTATTTTGTTGTTGTTATTGAGAATATACATAGCAAAACATACACCAATTCAACATTTTCTACATGTACCATTTAGTGACATTGATTACATTCTTTGAGTTGTGTAACCATTCTTACCTTCCTTTTCTGAATTGTTCCTCCCCCATCAACATAAACTCACTGCCCCCTAAGGTTCTTATCTAATCTTTCCAGTTACTGTTGTCAATTCGATTCCATATAACCAAAACCCAAACCCATTGCCACTGAGTTGATTCCAACTCACAGTGACCCTATAGGTCAGAGTAGAACTGCCCCGTAGGGTTTTCAAGGAGAAGTTCGTGGATTCGAACTGCCAACCGTTTGGTTAGCAGCTGAGCTCTTAACCACTGTGCCACTATCAGAGCTCCTTGATCCCATACAGATAGTTCTTAAAAGAGCATAATGCTCAAGGCAGACATTTTTTACTAGTTTAGCTAAACTGTTGTTTGGTTTTAAGAAGACTTCAGGGGACATTTTTGGTTTAAGGTTTAAAGATTATCCCAGGGCAATAGTTTCAGGATTTCATCCAAACTTCATAGCTTCAGGAAGTCTGGAATCCATGATAATCTGAAATTCTGTTCTGCATTTTCTTCCTTTTGATTAGGATTCTTGTGTGGACTCTTTGATCCAAATGTTTAGTAATGGTGTTCTGACAGGGATCACAATAGGGGGTCCTGGACAGAGCTGGAGAAAAATGTAGAACAAAATTCTAACTCACAAAAAAAAAAAAAAGAGACCAGAATTACTGATCTGACAGAGACTGGAGAAACCCTGAGAGCATGGCCCCCGGACACCCTTTTAACTCAGTACCAAAGTCACTCCTGAGGTTCACCCTTCAGCCAAAGATTAGACAAGCCCAGGGGCAAGGATGAGAAGGCAGGAGGGGTCAGGAAAGCTGGTAATGGGGAACCTAAAGTCAAGAAGGAGAGAGTGTTGACATGTTGTGAGGTTGGCAACCAATATCACAAAACAATATGTATATTAATTGTTTAATGAGAAACTAATTTGTTCTGTAAACCTTCATCTAAAGTACAATAAAAATATGTTTTTACTTCAAAATAAAAAGAAGTTCAGTAATGGTAGCTGGGCATCATCCAGTTCTTCTGATCTCATTACAAAGGAGGCAGTTGTTCATGGAGATAATTAGCCATACATTCCCTATCCTCCTCCTATTCCTGACTCTCCTTCTTCCTCTGTTGTTCCAGACGAATAGAGACCACTTGTTGTACCTTGATGGCTGCTTGCAAGCTCAAGTCCCCAGCCTTTACACAGCGAACTAAGAGGTAGAATAGAGGCACTAAACATGTTATGAGGCCAATTAACTGGGATGTTTCATGAAACCTTGACCTTAAACCTCCATACCAAGAAACTAAATCCCAAGAGGTTTTTGGTTGTGCATAAGCAGCCCCAGCAACTATTCTTTTTGTTTTTGTTGTTGTCATGACTATATCTGTCACACGTTTTTTGCCAATTCAACTTTTTACAGGTGTACAGATTATTGACAGCAATTACAATAGTTGGCTGTGCACCCCTACCCTTAATCTATGTGATATTTCAATCACTGATAACCCCCCTTTCTCCCTTCCTACCACCCCTACCACCCACTAATAAACTTTGCTCTCTAAACATTTGCCTTTTCTTGTCTTTTTATATAAGTGAGGTCATACAATATTAGTCCTTTTATGATTGACGTGTTTCACTCGGCATAATGTCTTCCAGCTCCGTCCATATTGTAGTATATATCAAGACTTCATTTCTCCTACTGGCTGAGTAATTTTCCATTGTACGTATATGCTACATTTTGTTCATCCATTCATCTGTTGATGGGCATTTAGGTTGTTTCCACCTTTTGGCTATTGTGAATAGTGTTGCAATGAACATTGGTATACAAGTTCTGTTTGAGTCTCTGCTTTCAGATCTTTTGGGCATATACCTAGGAGTGGAATGGCTGGGTCATATAGTAGTTGTGTTTTTAGCTTTTTGAGGAGCTGCCACACTGTTTTCCACAATGGCTGTATAATTTTGCATTCCCACCAGCAGTGGTTAAGGGTTCCAATTTCACAACATCCTTGCTAACGTGTGTTGTTTTCTGTGTGTTTTGTTTTGTTTTTGTTTTAAATCTTAGCCATCTTAGTGAGAGTAAAATGGTATCTCATTGTAGTTTGATTTACATCTCTCTGATAGCTAATGACATCATGCCATCTTTTCACGTGTTTGGTGGCCATTAGAACGTCTTCTTTGGTGAAATGTCTGTTCACGTCCTTTGTCCATTTTATGATTGGGTTATTTTTCTTTTTGTTGTTAAGTTGTCTAAGTTTTACATATATTTCAGTTATTAGATTCTTGTAAGATACATGGTTTCCAAAGATATTCTCCAAGTCAGTAGCTTGTCTTTTCACATTTTTGGTAAAGTCTTTTGATGAACAAAAGTTTTTAATTTTTATGAGGTCCCATTTATTTGTCTTTTGCTGTTTGTCCTTTTGTTATATTAGCTAATCCATTGTTGAAAGCTAGGCCTCATAGCGTAGCCCTTGCTTTCTCTTCTAAGAATTTTATGGTTTTAGTTTGCCACCACTGATTATAATTTAATATTTGCCATTATCCACCACTTTCTCTGCTGTACCTTTAAGCCTGGATAGTAAAGTCATTCAGTTAAGGAATTAGAGATGACACTCACTATGTAGTAGACAGTGTTATAAAGTAGTGACCTTGCCTCCCAAGGGCTAATCATTAGAAATGCAGGTCTGATGAGTCTCCTTGCCTCAAACACTTTAATGGCTTTCCATTTCTCTTGGGTTAAAAATTGTTGTTGTTAGCTGCCATGGGGTTGGCTCCCACCTCATGTCGACACTATGCACAAAGGAACTAAATGCTGCCCGTTCCTGCACCATCTCCATGATCAGTGTGGACTGGACTGCTGTGCTCCATAGAGTTTTCATTGGCTGATTTTCAGAAGTAACTTGCTAGTCCTTTCTTCCTAGTCTGTCTTAGTGTGGAAGCTCTGCTGAAATGTGTTCAGCAACATAGCAGCATGCAAGCCTCCCCTGACAGCTGGGTGCTAGCTGGGAGTGGAACCTGGGTCTCCTGCATGGGAGGTGAGAATTTTACTACTGAACCATCCATGCTTCAGGGTTAAAGATAAAACTCCTGAAAAAGATGTGCAAGACTTTGCATGCTCTGAGCACTTCTTATGTTCTCTTTGCTCCATCACAGTGAGCTTTCTTCTCTCTACACTGCCATTTTCCTGCTTTGAACATATTGCCCTCCTCTCCCTTTTGGCTAGCACTTACATCCTTAAGAGCTCAAGTCAACTGTCACTTCCACAGGAAACATTTCCTCACCTTGTATCAGGTCAAACAAATCCTCTTATTACATGCTCTCATAAAAACATATCATTCATTTGAGGCACTTTTATGTTTTTATTTGTGATAATTTGATTAATCTTTTCTCTCCCGCCAGATGATAAGCTCCAGGGATCCTGTCTAGTTTTTCTCACCATTGAATCCTGAACTCGTAGAGTGCCCGGCACTTACTAAGTAACTTGATCTTTATTTGTTGATGAATGAGTGATTGAATGGAGAGATAATTAACAATACCTAAGTAAGTTCAAGGTTCTTCTCCAGTTTATAACTCAGGGATGCTGTGACATGCTCATCTAATACCACACTCTTCTCCCATGTACGACAAATAAAGAAAATTAAGATTACTCACAAGCAAGAAAAGTAATACATTTTAGATTGATAGCTGAAGGAAAGCTGTTCAGTGTAGGGGTTCATTTTGCCATAGTGCATATTCCATGCTGATTTTTTTTTATTATTATAAGCACAATTTGGCTAAAATGATACTTCTTTTAATTTTCTCACACTGTTAGTCATTGATTTGCATTCATATCTTAAAAGGAAATGCTACTGAATTCAGGAGAAGTCTGTGTAACCTGCATGGTATTCAAAAATTGCTGGAAAAGCTTAGCTCCTGTACACTGTGCCAGTGACCTTGTTAAGCAGGTATGTTAACCACTTAAATGTATAATTTTCTACAGGCGCTTTTGGTAAAAACATTCTTTCCTCTTTTTCACATCTTCCAGCAAACCTCATTATCCTTCTTGTGACCCTGTAAGCATCTCATTTTCTTTTGGCTTGTTTGCAAGTTTTAAAATATTAACTGCATCTCCTGCCTCAGGAAAGGTTACTACTATATATTTGTAGAGTGTAAATTCTTTTACTTCACCATTGCTACCTTGAATAATGGAGTTTAACACGTTTTCAAAGAGGCCAGACATAATTAAAATCTCTTACCTTTATTAAGTACAGCTATAGTTATTCTCATTTAGAAGACCAAAAAGAATATACATGAAAGAATACATACTAATTTTGAATAATGTTGAAACTAAATTAAAATAAGGTCATAAGGTGTTATTCACCATGGGATTGAGGGAAGGGAGCTGTCTGTCATAAACAGTACTGGCTTTGTAGTAAGGTAGTAGTAAACAAGCAATTTAGATACAGCAAGGATGCCCAAGGAATGAACTACGGCTTCCTTGCTCATCTTTTTAAATTATCCAGAAAAGGGAAAATATGTAAGGATGAAAACTTTGCAGCTGACGTTGAAGTTCATGAGATAATGAAATGTTGAACAATAATCACTTCAAGCAAATTTATTCAATAATTTTTTAATTTTGTCTAGTAATGTCCAGGCATTGCGCTTGACTCTGGGTGGGAGGCATAAAACTGGATAAACAACGTTCCTGCTCCTGAACACTCTGAAATATTATATAAATGAACGCAGAAAGGTACTTGCCTGCTTAAGCATTCCTCAACATGGGCTTTAATTATAGGCTGTTAAAAGGGATTACAGCAGGACTTCTCAGAGCCCTTAAATATAGTAATGAACACTTTTAATCATTTGAATGGGGCATATTATACAGTGTTTCTTAAATTTATTTGAACACCCTGGTTTTTATGTTTTGCTTTGCGGTTGTGTTTTGTTTGGAAAAACAGTTTGTGAACTTGGGAGATCAGTATAGTCTGGAACACATTCTGGAGAATGTTGACTTGTTAAGAAATGGAGACATGTCTGGAATTTAAAGAATTTTAGAAATTTCATCAAATATTTACTAAGTGCTTAAATCAGTATCCACTAAGAAATGGTACGAAGTTCTGTATCAGGCAGTTTAAAATATAGTGCCCCTTCATGGCGGCATTATTCATAACCCATTTGTTCATCAACTAATGGATAAACAAAATGTTGTCTATCCATTCAATGGAATATTATTTATCCATAAAAAGGAATGACGTACTGTGTATGCTACAACATGTGCACGAACCTTGAAAACATTATGCTAAGTGAGAGAAGCCAGACACAAAAGGCCACATATTGTATGATTTCATTCATATGAATTGTCCAGAACAGGTGCATCTATAGAGACAGAAAGTAGATTAATGGTTGCCAAAGGGCTGGTGGCTTAGTGTTAACAGCCTGCCTGATAACCAAAAGGCTGGCAGTTCAAATCCACCAGCCACTCTACAAGTCAGAAACAACTCTGTGGAAACAGGTTTGGTTAGGTTTTAAAGGGTTAGGGGAGGGGAAGATGAGGAATGACTGCTAATGTGTATGGAGTTTCTTTTAGGGGTAATAAAAATGTTCTGGAATTAGACAGTGGTGGTTGTAGCACAACCTTGTGAATATACTAAAAACTACTGAATTGTATTCTTTAAAAGGATAAATTTTATGTTATGTGAAATTTATTTCAATTAAAAAATCCACTGCCTCACCATATCAAATGTTCATCCTTCCGATATTATAGAAATTGAGAACAACACAACCATTTCTTGTCAATAATTGTATTTAATGAAGATACTAGATGTTATTTACAGAAGATATATATACATACAATTCCTACACATTAAATGTAGCCTAATTATGAAAACAGGAAAAAATGTACTCCAAAATCACCTACTAAATAAAATAAATAAAAAGTAATTATTTGGCACAATATCTACTATATAGCAAATAAATAACTCTGTAATATTGATTGAATGAACTATTTACAGTCTATTTGAAAGTGCAAAACAATTGCTGAAAATTAAGATATTTGTAGTAACATTTAAGTCCAGAAAATATGTTTTTTTCACCAGTAACAATAATTTGTAGCCAATAGTAGAGATTTTTAATGCCCAGGAAAATAATTTTGAAAAAAATGTTTTGTGCATATTGTGCTCTTCTGAAATGTCATTTTCCATCTTAATGCTGGCAATTTTAAGAACCTTGGAGTTTCTTACTGGAATTCTTCTGTTTGCAATCCTGATTTTGTAAATTTTTAAAAGTTACATTGTAAACATCAATATTACTCTACTTATCATTCAGAAATTACAGACCAGTCCTCCCTAAGTTACATAAATAGCCACCGTATTGTATAAGTACTGTGGTCAGGTTCTATTTCTTTAGAGGTAAGACTATGAAGATGGAAGAATACAGCCTATAATTTGGAGCTACACAAATTCCTCAACACCTTTTAAAAACCCCACACTCCAAATCTTGAATCAAAAGTTATAAAACTATATCACCACTGATGTATCCAAATCAATTTCATTTGTAGCACATTTTATTCTGTAAACATTCTTAGAAAAAAAATGTCAGGGGTTGATTCTTCTCTTAACAGTGGTATTACTACCAAACTCTTCAGGTGGGCCTTATTTTTTATGTTTCAGCAAAGAAGATGGCACAATTAGAAATGAAATAGGGTGACTACAAACTGGGGATTCCTAAGAGTGTGCAAGCTTTATGCAAGTCAAATAATTCCCTCTCTTGGCATGTAGCTGGTAAGCAGAATGCAGCCCTGAGATGTCTCAGGATGTATTTTTGCTTGTTCTGTAGAATTCTCTAGTGGCAATACAGTCAGTAGTGGCATAAATGGCATTTGTAACAGACTGTGAACTGGAGATGAACCACTGTTCTGGGCACTTTGAATGTCTATGGCCGACGAGGCTCAAATCTGTGTGACATCTGTGATAGAGTTCTCTGGTTGTCAATCACATTTAATTGCCGTACATAACTCCGGACATCCTGATGGTTCTTATTAGCTTGAGCTGCATCAGGATCTGTTGAAAGAGGAAAAAAGCAGAACTGGCATTGCATAATACGTGCACTTAAACTACAGCTTTATGTTCTCCAACTATTTATTACATTTGTCATAGATTCTTGGGTTTCATCAGACTTTTCAACATACTGTATTCACTGAAATTTTTCTGCTTGGCTCTTACATCTCCTCCCACCTCCATTCACCCCTAATTTTCCTATCTTCCCTGGAATCACCTCTTTTGATCATTTTCCTTTGCATTACACGTTATAAACAATGGCATATATATATATATATATATATATATAAAACATCAGCCTGATTGTGCCTGGTTATAGATTAAAATTGTTTTTCCTTACCGACCCACCTCTATGTCTCACAAAGCATGCCTCTTTGATCCAGATGAGGACTAACAGTGGAAGGGAGAGTTTTCATTTGCTTCTGACAAAAGCACTTAACACCTGGGCCAAACTGAAGCAAGACAGTGAGACTATAAAGCCCTGACTCTCCTCTTTACTTGAAATAATCTATAGTATTGCTGCCTTCCACTTCAGTTTGTCATTTCAAGCCCAGCCTGACTGGGTTCATGTACCAAAGGATTCCCTGCCCATAGAGGAAATGAATCTTATGTTCTCAGAGACTGTCCATAGTCAGAAACAAAACTCTAACTTCTTGTTGTTGTTGTTAGGTGCCGTCAAGTTGGTTCCAACTCATAGCGACCCTATAGGACAGAGTAGACCTGCCCCATAGGATTTCCCAGGAGTGGCTGGTGGACTTGAACTACCGACCTTTTGGTTAGCAGTGGAACTCTTAACTACTATACCACCAGGGCTCCAGACCCTAACTAGTGGGCTGAAATGATGACTTCTGCTAGACCTTTGATTCTCTGACTCTATTAGGGCTGAAATGATGACTTCTGCTAGACCTTTGATTCTCTGACTCTACTTGTTTTGAACACCCGTGTCATTCTGTTGTGATTCACACTCTAAGCAGGTGAGCAACCGAAACTTGTTATAATTAGCTAATGTCTAGTCAGCCCCTGACTCACGGTGACCCTATGCCCAAGGGAACAAAATGCTGCCCTGCTCTGCACCATCCTCATGATTGGTTAGAGACTGAACTGTTGTGATCCATAAGGTTTTCATTGGCTAATATTTCGAAGTAGAACTCCAGGTCTTTCTTTCTAGTCTGTCTTAGTCTGGAGGTTCTGCTGAAATCTGTTCCGCATCATAGCAACATGCAAGCCTCCACTGACAGACAGGTGCTGCCTGTGCCTGAGGTGCATTGGCCGGAATCGAATACAGGTCTGCCACATGGGAGGCGAGAATTCTACTACTGAATCACCAATACCCTTGAAGCTCTAAGAGAGGTTAACTGATTTTCCTAAGACCAGGGCTGAAAGAACAATCAGGTGCTGACAGCCCTACGTAGGGAACAGACATGCATTAGGAGTGCCAAATTTGACAGTAGTGAACTAGAAACACAGGTTCTTTCGGAAGTGACTACTCAGGTTCTGCATGTTGGGGCCACATGGGAATCTGTGCCCAGAGCTGCCAGATTTTCCTGTTTTTCTACAGAAATTGGAAATCTGGATTTCTTTCCCATGAATTCTCCCAATTTTTAAACGGTGACACTATTTCAAAATAAAAGGGAATAATGTTCTAATATTAAAAAAAAAAAAAAAAAACCAAAAAATATTGTTGCAGAGTCAATTTGACCTCACAAAACCTGCCATGGACCTGTGGCCACCTCTGTCCCATGGATCACCGGTGTGGGACATCTGGTCTAGGACAGTGGGAGTGGCCAAGCCTGTCTGGACTCCAGATCAGTGCTCTGTCCACCATGGCACACTGCTTTCTGCAGTCCATTTGCTCCTCTCAGATCCACACCCCACTCCCAAAGACAATCTGAATGCCATCTGCATTGGCGTGAAGGGGAGGGTTGCAGGTCTGAACACAGAAAAGCAGGGGGAAGATACAAAGGCGTCTGCTTGCTGTTAGAAGAAACTCATCAGTATAATTATCACATATAAATAATACCACACTGCAGAACACATTGTGTTTAGTCTCCTCGCCTCTCACTGGCAGTGTACTCTACGTGTACAATATACGGTAATTACATTCTCCATAGTCCCACAACGTTCATCTATCCCTATAGCTTTATCTATAGTTGTTGACTTCAGAGCTGAGCAGCTGTTGTTTACCAGCAGTGGAGACTTTTTAAGTTATTTTTTTCCCCACTTCTCTAGAAGAAGGTATAGGAGAATAGGATTTACTTCCAGAGAGGCTTATGGAAAAAAGCATATTTTATGGTGGCTCTTCTTTGGCTCATGGGCTTCACTGAGAATCTTCTAAAGGCTATGAATCCTCTCAGGCACATAAAATTTTACATATAATTTTAGATGTTTCCTGGACCATAATGAAGGGCCAGGGATGCTAGATTTTAAACCCCTGTTGCAGACATATATCATTCATATATTCTTGTATCCTTTTGTATAACTACTTCATGATCATGTCTTTATATATATATGTATATATATATTTATACATGTGTATATACACATATACATACATATATACATATATACACACACATATATACATATATATATACACACACACATATATATATATATGAAAATATAAATATGCTAACCGCAAGTTTAGCGGTTCAAATCCACCAGGCGCTCCTTGGAAACCTTATGGGGCAGTTCTACTCTGTCTTATAGGGTCGCTATGAGTCGAAATTGACTCGACGGCAATGGGTTTGGTATATATCTATAGTATACTACTACGTGAAGAAATACAAGACACTAATTCTGGGAGAATTCAATAGAAGCAGTTAATGAGATGCCAGATAATTCTCATTTTGGAAATAAGAGAAGACACAATAATTTGAATCAATTCTTTAAAGGTCTACTTCCTCCCGAAGTCAAGATTATTTTTCCTAGGTTTTTTTCCTTGCACATTAAAAACAGACGTTTAGTAGTTCTGACACTCTACATTAGCAAACCGTGGCTTTGTACTAGTCCTGTGCTAGGAAGAGCAAACATAGCTCTGTTTAATAAAATGAGAACCTCTTTGTCTCACCACTGGGTTTACTGGAAGGGATGGTACTGGTAGCCTCCCAGACATGTTCATGTCAAATTATCATGCTGAGTTAATTAGACAAATTTCTTCAAGTGACCATACGGTGACGTTAACAAAAGGCTTTACAGGGTCCACCTCCTCACTCCCAGCCCAGCTTATTGGAGCCCAGCCCCACCCCCACCTAAAGTCCCCAGTCCCAGGAGACACCAGCATTGGTCTAGCTCGTTGATCAGGTGTCATAATGCAACTTAACTGACAACAGTTTATAATGATTAGTTATTATTAGTAATATTTTCATGTTAAAGCATTTTGTTATACTAGTTATAGTGATACATGTTCAGATTTAAAAACAGCACCTTAAATTCACTGGGGAATACTCAGAGAAATATAATATGAATTCCTGCTATGGGACATTTTACAGATGTGCTATGAACATTAATGTATTCTCTCAACACTCTGAGAAACAATGAATATTATCTTTCCCAGTTTATAAATGACAGCACTGAGTCACCAAGGGTTGATGCGAGTTTCTCGGCACCAAGCAATGAGTCGTAAAGAGAGCTGGTTTGAGGCTGGCAATCATGTCTGAGTTGTCTCTAGCCACACCGGAAAGAGCAAATTAATCTCTTAAATTCATTCATAAAATAATATTCCTATGGTTAATCTATAGTTTTAAAAAAATGTAAATATTTTCTAGTTTTACAACAGCAACAAAATCCTCAATCCAAAGTTCCCTATCCTATGGAATTCAAGGTCTAAAGTGTCTCTGGCACAATCAAATTTTCTCCAGACTTGTAGAGTTTCTCAGTGGCCTCATTAAAAAGGGCTTAATCACCAAGCTCTATAGTGCAGCATGCGGCGGCATTTAACTTACTGAAGGGTTGGCTTCTGCAGTATCTCACTGTTCTGGCAGTATTTGCAATCATGCGCTAAAAAGAATAAAGAAAACAGAAAGGCAGAAATGCAAATAAGCTTAATGTATAATTCAAAAAGGAAAACAGGCTATTATTTATTTCGGCAATACTTGGTACCATGAGAAACAGCAGCACGTTCTGCGATGTTGACTATCTGAAGGCAACTGGGTGATGCAGAACCTATCTAATAATGTGAAAGAGACACCCACACTCACAAATACAAAGCATTTTTCAGGTAAGGAATAGTAATGGCATAACTCGAGTCTAAATGTTTGTTTCTCAGGGTGTAAAAAGCAGTATATCGTTTCTGAGACTATAGCTTCCTGCTCAGGACTAGTTCTCATCACCCCTTCTTGATCTCACCATGAATTTGTTAACTATTCTAGATTTGCAGAAGGGTTAGCTTGTCAAGTTCCTCATGGTAAGTTGTCAGGACTCAATAATGAGACATTAAATTTAATCAAATTGAACAGTCATAATTAAAATATTTTACCTATAAATTTTTGCTCTACACTGTGGATTACTGAATTTTCTAATCTTCCAGTAAACACGTGTGTTTTAATATTAATCCTAATTTCCTTCCTTCTTTTCTTCCTTCCTCCTTCCCTCCCTTCTGATTGTAGCAGTGTAACACATATACATTTTAGAAAACAGAAAACATTAAGAGTAAAGTAAAAATCACTTCGAATATCACTTCATAGGGTAACCACATTAACATTTGTGTATATTTCCTTCTAATCTTTTTTTTTTTTTTTTTTATTAATTTAGGTGAAGGTTTACAGAACAAATAGTTTCTCATTAAACAGTCAGTACACATACTGTTTTATGACATTGGTTAACAACCCCACGACATGTCAACACTCTTCCTTCTCGACTTTTTTTTTTTTTTGGTGAAAATATACATAGCCAAAGATACACCATTTCAAAAATTTCTACATGCACAATTCAGTGACCTCGATTACGTTCTTCCAATTGTGCTGCTATTCTCACTTTAGATGGAGGCTTACAGAACAAAATAGTTTCTCATTAAACAGTTAGTACACATGTTGCCCTATGACAATGGTTAAGAACCCCACTACATGTCAACACTGTCCTTACTCAACCTTGGGTTCCCTATCACTAGCTTTCCTGTCCCCTTCTACCTTCTAGTCCTTGTCCCTGGACTGCTGTGCCTCATTAGTCCTGTTTTGTTTTATAGGGCTGTCCAATCCCAGGCTGAACGGTGAACCTTGGAAGTGACTTCACCACTGAGCTAAAAGGGTGTCTGGGGGCCATACTCTCAGGGTTTCTCCAGTCTCTTTCAGGCCAGTAAATCTGGTCTTTGTGTGTGTCTTAGAATTTTGTTCTACATCCTTCTCCAGCTCTGTCCAGAAGCCTCTGTTGTGATCCCGGTCAGAGCAGTCAGTGGTGGTAGCCAGGCACCATCTAGCTGTACTGGACTCCGTCTGGTGGAGGCCTTGGTAGCTGTGGACAATTAGTCCTTCGGACTAGTCTTTTCCTTGTATCCTGTTCTCTTCATTCTCCCTTGCTCCTGAAGGGATGAGACCAGTGGAGTATCTTAGATGGCTGCTCACAGGCTTTTAAGACCCCAGACACTACTCACCAAGGTAGAATGTAGAACATGGTCTTTATGAACTGTGTTATGCCAATTGAGCTAGATGTTCCCCGAGACCATGGTCCCCACAGCTCTCTGCCCAGCAGTTCAGTCCCTCAGGGAGTTTGGATGTGTCTTTGGAGCTTCCATGACCTTTCCTTGTACAAGTTGTGCTGGCTTCTCCAGTATTGTGTACTGTCTCACCCTTCACCCATGATACCACTAATCTATTGTCTATTTAGTATTCTCCCCCCCACCCCTCCCATCCCTGGTAACCAACAAAGATTGTTACTTTTTGTGTGTAAATTTTTCCTGAGTTTTTACAATAGAGGTCTCATACAATATTTGTCCTTTTGTGTCCTTCTAATCTTTTAAAAATAAATATATAACACTTACTGAAAAAAACTGAAGTCATACTATGCATACAGATTTTTGAGTAAAAAAATTTTAACATTTCACTGTCACTATTCCCCATGCCATTTGTATTTTAAAATGTTTTTAAATGAGTATGTGTTAAATCATATGGGTAGATCATAATTTATTTAACCTCTGTTAATTTTGCATTTGTTTTCTCAATTTCATTGTACGGTTTGGTGCAATAAAGACTCAAGAAGGAATCTTTTATGCTGCACTCAGCTTTGTTACGAGCAAAAGAAGAAAAGAGAAAAAAATGGACAGAAACAGAAACGCTGAACCCATGAGGAAAAACACTGATGAGAACCAAGCACCGTTCCTTAGCTAGGACATGCATTTCTTGTTCATGGTGTTTTCACCTCAGCTGGGACCTCCAGTCTCTGGGTATTGTTTCAGCCTCTGCTGCTCAGACTCTAAAACCAAACCCACTGCCGTCGATTCGATGCTGACTCATAGCGACCCTGTAGGACAGGGTAGAACTGCCCCATAGGGTTTTCAAGGCTGTACCTCTTTACAGAAGCAGATTGCAACGTCCTTCTCCCGCAGAGTGGGTAGTGGGTTCGAACTGCCAACCTTTTGGTTAGCAGCCAAGCATTTTACCACTGCCTCACTTCCTTCTGTAAAGATTACAGCCTTGGAAACCCTATGGGGCAGTTTTACTCTGTCCTACAGGGTCGCTATAAGTTGGAATTACTACACGACAATAGGTTTGTTTGTTTTGTTTTGTTTTTAACAGAGATGGTGGATTAATTTTAACACGAGCAGAAAACTGATAAGGCCCCACCCAGAGAAAAAGACTCTCTAATCTCTGAGCAGATATATAATTCCAGTCCTCCCTTTCTTTCCTCCTGGATCCTTGGCTTGCCAAAAAGTATAGAAAATGAATTTGAGAAAGCTTACGTAGTTAAAAAAAAAAAAAAAAAGCTCATTTGGCAGGCAAAGAATTCACAGAAGAGTCACAGTCTTACAAATGTATATGTGTGAACCTTCATAATACCTCACTGAATACTACCACTTTGAGGACTCTAGTAAACATTAAATGAATGACATATGTCTGCACTGGATAATTTCTCATATACAAAGAGGCAATCACAAAAGTTTGAACTTCACTTTCATAAGGGATCCTAAAACCAGCACGTTTGTTGATCAGCATGAGAAATATATTACAAATACCTCCAAGAAAATGTAACATACAATGTATAATTAGCCTCTGATATATGAAGCCCTGAAATAAACACTAACTATGATAATTTTCCTGCTAAATTTACTTTAAGTTGTTTTTTTCACTTCTCTAAAGGCTTTGCATCCGAAGGGCACAAGTATATTCCATGCAGAATTATTATAATTCTTCAGATATTGAATGGAGTGTAATTACTGAAAACCATGGGAAATGCTGCCAGTATGCCCCTCTGAAGAATAATAAAACAATTAACAGGGGTCAGAAACCTCTTCCTATACCATTTTGTAGGGAGTAATTGTTCTGCTTTTTAGTTTTGAAAGCTAAAACATTTCATTCTGACTTCAGTTTTAGACTACTCTTTACAGCTATACTCTAAGACTTCATAATTTTTAGCTCATTATGTAGTTTAAAATATGAGAACAATTGTTTAAATCAGTAATTTTCAGCTCTGGAGTTCAATCTACCTTTCTAAATCTTTGATTAATTTTAACAATGGTTTTAATTTTGGAGTATCTTTTTCAATTGTACTCAGATAACTTCAGTTGTAACTTCAAAATCCAAATCTGGCTTTGCAACGAGGTCCATTCTTTTCCTTTGTGAGGTCTGCACAATAATGATGTAATGGTATAAACCCTCAGAAACAGCGTGCGAACCTCTCTGGCATGCGTAGTTACAGGATACTTTCACAATGCCAAAGAAGGGCCAAATGGTATTTTTATTCCAGCCACTTCTGCACCCATTGATTGACACATGCAAATACTTAATACGCTACTACTACATCCCACTACAAGGTACTTTCCCAGGATACTGCAAGAGACTTCAGAAGTCACTTCCTTCAACCATCTCCAGGGTGCATAATGCCTTCTACAGCCTGCCTATCAACAGCTTCCTATTGTTTGAATGCTTCCTGCAATGAGGAATTCATTATCTCCAAGGGCAGCCCTTTGCATTTTTAGACATTTTTGACCATTAGAAATTCCTTTGTCATTTTGAGTCAAAGTCCTTCTCCCTTCATTTTTCACTCATTGATCCTACTTCTGGGCTCTGGAGCCACAATGAACATGTTTAGTTCCTTCATAACTGGACAGTTCTTCAAATACTTGAAGACAGCTATTATGGACCTCTTCCCACCCCCAAGTCTTTTCTTGTTCAGCCTTAATATTCTCAATTTCTTCAATAATTCTTCATAAGACAGTTTCAAGTTTCCTCTGGACAGTCTCTAGTGTGGTGCCCTAGACTAAGCAAGTCACAGAGTACAGAGAAATCACTATCTTGCACAGAAATCACTATCTTCCTTCCCTGATCTAGACGATCCTACACATCTGAGTCCACAATTTAAAAAACAAACAAACAAACATCGTATCACTGACATCTGTTGGAGTTAAGGAAGAGTCCCCGGGTGGTGCAAATAGTTAAGCAGTTGATTGTTAACCAAAAGGTACACCCAGAGGCATCTCGGAAGAAAGGTCTGGTGATCTACTTACTAAAACTCTTCCACTGAAAACCCTACGGAGCACGGTTCTGTTGACACACATGGGGTCTCCATGAGTTGAAACTGACTTGACGGCAACTGGCTAATAGTGTTTCACTGAGTTGTTGTTTGGATACGGCTTCCCGGCTCTGTAGATGTGCAGTTCATTCCTTGGACCAAAGTAGAGAATTTTACATTTATCTCTACTAAAATCCATCTGGTGAGAGTCTTTCTGTCCTTCTACAAACTTCAGTCTCACATTATTTTTGACAGTAGGCAGCTGTTTATTCACTGGTATTTTCAGTTAAGGTTGGCAGAAACTAAGGTTTAAAGAGATGCGGGCTTCATTATCCAACTGCCAAGGCAAGGATGATGTCAATAGGCTTTGCCGTCTTGCCAGAGCAGGTTGGCCTGCCTGGAGCAGGCTAGGCAACCTTCCTATAATGCCAGGCCAGTGGAAAACACCTGATTATCCCAAAGCAGAACTTCTTATCTTTTTGTCCATCTTACGAACCTGGGAGTTCCTGGGTGGCACTAATGGTTAACCACTCGACTACTAGCAGAAAGGTTGGTGGTTCGAACCCATCCACAGGTGACTCGGGCCTGGAGATGTGCTTCTGAAAAGTCACAGCCTTGAAAACCCTATAGAGCAGTTCTACTCTGCACACATGGGGTTGCCATCAGTCAAAATTGACTTGATGGTGACTAACCACCACCACAACAGCAAACCTGAGGCATATGACACACTTCCATTAGCAACCGGTTTATTAACGCAGTGATTCTTAATTCTAGGGTGACTGTGAGGAAATGACGCTCCTTTAGAAGGCACTTTGAATCATTGTAGGTGGACTGTCTGAACCCCCCTTACCACACCTTAAGCAATTCTCATATTCCCTCCTACCCCTTGGTGAGAATTGCTGCCATAGAGTCTGTTTGTCAGGCTCTGCTCTCAAAGACCCTAACCAAGAAAACAGCCCACAGTTAGAAAAGCCAGGATCCCCTTTGGGATTCCACACAGCTATCATTTTTCTTGGGACTAATTTTAACTATAGGTCTTTAGAGTTTGTATGCAAAAATCAATGGGTTCATATGCTTCCTGACCTATAGGGCTGAGAAATGACTCCAACTAAAAGCTGATGAATTCCCCTCAGGACGTGAGCCCACGAGGGGAACCTCAGAAAGCACAAAGGAGGTAGCAAGTGAAGGGCTCTGTGTGATACCCCCATGCATTTACTTTTCTTTATCTCTGAAAATGGAGTCCCTGGGTGGTGCAAGTATTTAATATGCTCAGCTGCTAACAGAAAGGTTGGAGGTTTTAGTCCACCCAGAGTTACCTCAGAAGAAAGCCCTGGTAATCTACTTCCAAAAAATCAGTCACTGAAAACCCCATGGAACACAGTTCTACTTTGAAATCAACTCAATGGCAACTGGTTTATTGCTGAAAACAGACTTAGAAGCAGCTGTCCTTCCTGAGGCCTGAGTTGCAGAGTGACCAGTACAAAGCAGCTGTCCAGAGGAAAAAGCAGTTGGCTTTCTGGACTCCAGCCTGGCACAGGTGAGAGGCCCTGAAGCTACAGTCCCAAACACAAATTACCCTCAAGCTCTGATGTAACTAACTCCCATTGGGTCCAATGAGGTGTCAGAAGCACCTTGCTCTCAGGTCGCCCATGGGGCCTGGGCCTCACTTGTTTACCTTTCCATGGTATGCTCCCCTCCAGAGTGGGCTGTCCAAGTCACACTCCTGTCCAGACTAGGGTAGATGATCTATTAGGCCTTTATAGTCGTCTCCAGCTTTTCTTGCCAGCTCCGTACTGACTCTGGTCCCCCAGTCCAAGCACTTCCATCACTAAAGATGAACGGTCTTTTAGGTCTATTTCTCGAGTTGAGACCAGCAAGCCCTCCAGGCAACCCCACCTTGAGCTGTTACACACCCTTGATCTCCCACTCACAGAACACTGCCCAAATGGCCTCCTTCCTCGTGGGCTATTCTGCCTCTCTGATTAGACTTAGCTGCTCCCTGACTTCAAACCTCCTGTAAAGGCTTGCCCTGAACAGTTTTTCTGTCCTTCTGTTGCAACTTGAGAGACTTACCATCTTTGTTCTTTATGTTTGCCAGATTGCTTTTTTTCTCCTTTCTGCCCCTACAGATTTGACTCCACCCACTCTGTATGCCTATCATATACAGGATCTCTGCCAATTACTCCCTGCTTAGCAAGAATGTTGCTGAGTAGGCTCTGACTCGTGGCAATCTCATGTACCCCATGTGCCATCTTCATTGTATGCTCAAGTCCATTGTCGCAGCCACTGTGCATTTTGAGTGCCTTCCAACCTAAAGGGCTCACCTTCCAGCACTGTATTGGAGAGCATTCTGTTGTGATCCACAAGGTTTTCATTGGCTAATTTTTGGAAGTATATCTCTAGGCCTTCTTCCTAGTCTGTCTTAGTCTGGAAGCTCCTCTGAAACCTGTCCACCGTGATTCTGCTGATATTTGAAATACTGGTAGCATAGCTTCCAGCATCATAGCAATATGCAAGCCACCACAATATGACAAACTGACAGATGGGTGGTGGAATATGAACGTTAGCATGTCTAAAATCACATCTGATTACTTCACTCAAATCCCCACATATTCAGGCTAAAAAATTTTTTTCACCACACAATCTAGAAATCTCTCTCTCACCTACAAAGATCGTGCCCGTGATAGCAATTACGTGGAATTCAGGGTGTGCTAAGGACCACAGACAAAATGGGGCCAGGAGCTGAACCAGCCTTCACTGAGGATGTCCTGAGCCCTGAGCCCTGTCCTCTGCCTATGGATGTTTTATATGTAAGAGGTGTGTGACATATATATACACGTGTATAACACACATGATGGTCATCGTATAACACACACACGAAGGCCATGGGCCACAGCATTCAGGTGGCTGTCCAGCACATGTAGAGTATATGTGCATCTCTGCACTCAGGGAAGGACACTGAAAGCCAGACATGGTTAGGAGGGGAGGTCAAATAATTTCCAGTTAGGAATAGAAAACTGAGGGAAAATCATCTTGCATAAAGCCTGTTATGTAAAATGCTTTGGGACAGCCTGGTTAATTAAAATTTTCTAATAAAATAGAAAATACTTTTGGATCGAAGTCCTTTAGAGCTGCTTTAGTGCATTTTCCTACCTCATAAAGTCTAACACTGGAATATGACTGGGTCACTGTTTATTCAACCAGTATTTCTTGCATACTTACTATGTGCCAGGCACCTTTTTTTGTGCTAAAGAGATATCAGTGGACAAAACTGACAAGATGCCTGATCCAGGCATTCTAGTGGGGAAGACAGACAGTGAAGAGGCAAGTGAAGATCATCTCAGATGGTGGAACCAACTATCAAGGCAAGGTTGTCTAACACAGAGTGCTGGGGGTGGTGAGTGGGGATCAATGTGGAAAAGTAGTCAAGGAAGACCACCCGGAGGAGGGCACAAATGAGCCAAGACCTGAATGTTAAGAAGGACCCAGACAGATAAAGACTAGGGTGAAGAACATTCCAGGCAAAGGTAACAGCCAGAGCAAAGGCCCCGAGGCAGGAAGGGACAGAAAGAAGGCTGTTGGTCAACTTGGACAGAGTACAGAAATGAGATATGAGATGTGAGATGAGGCTGAGGCTGGACAGGTGCTCAGGGTAACAAGTTCAGAATTGTGATATTATGTTATTGTATTTAGCATGGTTTTATTTCCATTGAAGTCACCTCTCCCTCTATTTTTCTTTTTTCTTTTTAATGTCGGTCACATATTTTACCAAACAAAAGGTAGCTAGAAAAACAAAACCTGCCATTTAGCACACATTTGTTTGCTTTTTGACATCTGTTTTATTACTACTGTGAACTAATTTTTCTATGTTTTATTGATTTTAATATTATATTTAAAATTGTTAAAGTGTTTACGCTTTATCTTTTCAACCACATACAATCTTCTAAAGATCAAGGGCTGCTTCTGGGATTTATATTCCTTAGTAAAACTCTTTGCCTAGATGCTCTACGCATGGTGTGTTGCTTTAAAGCACTTCCTTTGGAAGGTCTGCACTTAGCCTGGTCCAGAAATTCTATATAAAGAAGTAGCCTGGTCTGGGATTTGGGTGGACTTAAGCATCTAGATTTTTACTTGGAGAGTCCTCTGTCCATAGCTTAAGGTAACAAATCCAGTGCTCTCCTCATGAATCTTGTGATAATATTATTGGTGATGTAAAAAATATTGTTGCTAATTATCTAATAACATCATTAGTGATACAAAAATAAAATGATTCAAAACATTTCTCTTCCTTAATGAACTAGCTGCTGTTAACGTCTCCAGAAGTATAGAAGTTTGCCCCAAGCTTCTCATTCCAAATAAAATGACTAGCTTAAAAAACATAGTCATAAATAAATAAACCTAATATGGGTGTGTTTGGAATAGAATCAACCTCCTAATACAGTAGCAACTGTGCCTATCAGCATGCTTTATGTGGCCTGGGATAGTGGCAGTTGGCCCGCATATTATCCTCTAATCCATTCCTAGTCTACCTCCTAAATGTTATAAATATTCATGTGTGCCATAGAAAGCTACTACGGGCTTTATTCAAACATTTTTCTGAATGCTCCTTTATGTTCCCCCCCGCCCCCGCCAAATGAGAAAACGTCTGCCCTTTTTCTTTTGCCTAAGGATCAGAGTGTGAATTCTCTTTTGTTCATGCCCATAAATCCTGAAAACCATTATACAACAAATTCTCTAATCCTCATTTCATACGTCAAGGGTGAAGAGGTTCAAAATAAAAATACTTAGGGTTTGGCGGGGTGGTTTGCTACGACTATGCAATGCTGCCACCAAGAAAAGGTGCCTGTGTTCCTGGCTACCCTGGTGACTTCTGCCCCTGGCAGGGGCTCCCTCTGGAGACACAGCCTACCAGCAACAAAGCTGCCAGCTCTGCTTTCCACTTTGGCTTTGCTAGTGAATGATTAGGAAGCAACACTGATGTCAGCCTAAAAAGGATGATGCATCCTCCCTCAAGACACAATAATAAAAGCAGCCAACACTGGCAGGGTGTAGGTGGTAGCAGTGGTGGAATGGGGGTAGGGGTAGGCTGGTTTCTGGGGAGAAAATGTTGGAAAGTTGGCAACAAGTACCAGGCTGGTCAAAGTCAGGTTTGGAAAGTGTAATTAAATCTTTTTGAAGCTCCATTTCTTTTTTCCAGTAACACCTAACTCATGGCAGGGAGATTCTAAAATCAAATCGTCTCCTGGTATGATTTATCAAATGAAACAAAATGCATAAAGTTGCTGGAGGAGAGAGCTATCAGTACTCTTTCAAAATATCCTTTCTCCCTTTCTCTTTCATAGTAATAAAATCCTTTAAGTTTTTGGTGGGGCACATCAATACCCAAAATAAAGGCTATATTTTCCAACTTCCTTTTCATGTGACTAAATTTCTGGCCAATAAAATCTGAGCAAAGTGATGAGTGAACTTCCAGGTAGCATCCTTAAAGAGAAGGAATGGGGTACGGTAGTCAGCCATCTTGGACCCTGTAGGTGGTGAAATGGCAAGAGAGAAGCCTGGAACCTTGATAGTTCCCCACAGCAGAGCTAGGATACCAGCGTGGACTTTGAAATGAGGGGGAGGAGGGACAAAACCCCCCAAAACCCTTATCTTATTTGTTGTTGTTGGGTACCCTCTAGTTTATTCCAAGTCATAGTGACCCCATGGGACAGAGTAGAACTGCCCCATAGGGTTTCTTGGATGTAATCTTTATGGAAGCAGATCACCAGGTCTTTCTCCTACAGAGTGACTGGGTGAGTTCGAAGTGCCAACCTTTCAGTTAGCAGCTGACCGCTTAACCATGGCACCAACAAGGCCCCTAATTTGTTGATTTAGGTTTCCATTGTTGCAACTGAACTGCTATCTTACTATTCAGTTGCTTTTAAGCAAAAGCTGACTCTCTCTGAAAGTAGGGTGTGAAGGACATTTTGCCTCACTGCAAGGCATATAAGGTTCCACAGGCCGTGGGCATGAAGTGCAGAAATGGTGGTAGGGGTGGGGTGGGTTTCTCCTAATATCCACTGAATACAATCTTGACTGTCCCTTTGCAGGTTATGGATGCGACAGCAAAATCTGAAAACCCAGATGAAACTTCTTTCATTCTCCGACAGATGGCTGGCTTTGCATACTGTTGCCATTCTTGTTTGTTCTGTTTAGTTAACTTTAATGATAAGAAGTTCTAAAGGTCAGTCAGCTCTTTAGAAAACCAGGGCTTTGATCCAGTTTGTTCTGGTTCGAGGCCCTGCTGAGAATTTGCATCTCTAACAAGTTCCCAGGAAGCTATACCTAAGAATCATCTGGGGATCTTGTTGAAATGTAGATTCTAATTCAGTATATCTGGGATGGAAATGCAAATTCTCAGCAGGGGTTCCAACCAGAAGGAACTTGTTGGAACAGGTTTAAAGCCCTGTAGAAAACCCCGATTTCTACACCTCTGTGCACATGTATATTTTGTAGTCAAGTGGATGGCTTAGCCACACCTTAGTCTGCATTTCTGCGTAAGTGATCTGGAGAGTCTTTATACATTTGCTAAGTCTTTCATTTTATCTGGCAAACAATTTTTGGGACACAGGCTTTGTTTTGAGAAATCAGGGACATACTGTTTAATTCTCCATGCTAATAAGTGAGCAAAGAATGTTTTTTACTTTGATCAAAAAACTGTTATAGGAATAGAGATGTTTGCACCCCGCCCTTGGTAGACGGGAAAACTGCTAAGAAAATATTTGCCCTCTGGTACAGCGTGTCTTTGAGGAGTATATACTCATGTGCTATTTCCTAAGAAGCTTAAGACAAGGGACCTAGTGCCCAGCAATAGCTGTACTTCTTTAACAGGCTGGGCTTTGCAATAAACTCATTCCTAAAGCTGAATGGTGCTGATCCTTACAGGATTACTGCCGGGTGTTTCAAATTCTCCTGGAGTCACACAGACTAGCTTAATTTTAAGAAACAGTTAGAATAACAGTTTTCTGGTAAGAATTCCATAGTGTTTTATGGCTTACAGGAATACTTATATACCATGGATCCACCGACAATCTCAAGAGTTACATGGAACAGGCATTACTGCCATTTTCTATTGAGGAAACTGACCCACGGAGAAGTTAAGGGAAAGCTATAAAGTGAAAAAGCTGAGAATTGAACCTTGTGTCTTCTGAACTCCAAACCCTGAGCTTTTTCCACAGTGCCACATTCGCCACTGCAAATCATAACCCCAGGCAGATGCTCACCTACACCAAGATAAACACTGTAACCAGCCCAGCCATCCAGATTGCAGCCAAAGGATTCAGAAGACAAGGCATCATTCCATTAACATGCAGTATGTAGCTAAAGAAAGGTTTGGCATGACCTCCTATTATTGCTTCAAGAAAATGAGAAAAACTGCAAAGTAACCTAATGCCAAATAACGTTGCCTTTTGTTTTCTTTTTTGGTGGTGGTGGTAGTGGTGGTGAGGTGGTCAGGAAGATATTGAATATGTGCCAGTTCCACATCTATTGGTTAAAAAAAATTTTTTTGGCTATAAAGATTTTCAAGTTTCCTCTCTCAACTTGGGTGAACTTTGTTGGGTTAAGCATTACCCATTTATATTAATATTTCATAATAAAGATCTGTTATACAGTTGCCTTTTACCTACATGTACTAAAGCTAGGCTCGGCTGACAAACATTTCAAAGCAGAGCTTTGAACTGGTTCTTCCCAGTTCAGTCATGGCTGAGGAAACAAAACCAGAGCAGACCCGAATTTTTAGAATTTGGGTGAACCAGTATGGTAACTGTAACAGGAAAAATTACACGATGCCTGCTAGAAACTTAATCTCCTGCTCAGAAAACAAGGGCAGGGTACGTGTTGCATAGCAACCAACTGGATTTTGCGAAGAGTCGTAAACAGCAGTGCTCCGCTCAAAGATGGCGGCCGACTGTGCCACTTTGAATGTGCGTCGCTTTCCACAGTCCTGCTAATCATCCCATCTCACACATTAGGCTCCTGAAAGAGCTCACTACGCCTCTTCCAAGTCTACCATTCTAGGGCTTTGACCCATAATTTTTCCCGTTCCAATTACTGTACCAGATCACCGAAATTGTAAAAATTCGGGGCCTGTTCCGATTTCACTTCGTTGGCCATGATTGGACCTGTTTGAAGCCCTGTTTCGAAGACATCCCAGGGCAGTCTAGCTCCACAAACCTTACAACGAAACAACAACATGGAAGTCACTCTGGAACATTCACGCATTTTAGCAACAGGCAGCCAGGGACGAAGCACACAGCATAAAAGCTAGCTGCTGCTGTGAGCCGCAGCACAAATACTATTCAATTTCACAAAAGAGAACTGACAGAGTAAAATAGGTAGCCAATTTGAACCAAATATTTCAAAACTCCTTTATGTGTGACTACCTTTTTACCATAGCAGCATGTATGGAAATGATTTCCTTTATTAGTACAAATGCAGATTTTATTTTAAAAACACATTGAGGTTAAGGTTATAATACTGTACGTACCATTTTTTCAAAGTTTACTAGATTGTCAATGAACGTCTTGTTCCCCTCATGAGTAAATGTCATATCTGTATAGAAATAAAAGCCACATTTTAATCACTAACCGAAATATGTCATACTAAGAAAGCACAATAGCACCATTAGATTATGCTGGTAGATTTGCATAACACTGCAAGTGAAAAAGGCTGATAATAGTTCCATTTATGTTCGGTGTTTAACTTTCTAAATCACTTTACATGAGATTAGTAAAATTTCTAAACTAACCCTCTGTTTCACTAACAGGTCTCCCAAATCATCGATCCTTGCTCCTCCACTAATCTTCCCAACCCTTTTAAAAAAGTTAGGGCTGAAGGAGATGATGAAGATGGAAGCATGGGATCTTTTTCTTCCAAAGAAATCCATCCGATCAGGTGAGTGTGCACTTTTTCCCCCAAATCCTCCTCATCCCCTGCTTGGCGGGTGCATTTTCTTAGGATTACCTTTAATAAGCAAAGGCATGAAGGGGATGAGAGGAGGCTCCAGTTTAGCTACTGTCAACCTGTAGGCTCTGTGGTTTCTTGAAGGATCCTTAAGAGAAATTAAGAGATGCTGGTTAATGACTAGTGACACATACACTACCCCTCTACCTCCTTGTATACCCAGCCATGTCATTTAGTATTTTTGAATCATGTGTAGCTGCAAAAGAAAGGTAGATTTAGTTAAACACAATGATTTGTGTTTTAAAATAACTTCAGGTATGGCATGAAAATAATTTGTTTTTTGTTTCTTTTCTTGTTGGAAAGAGAGATTTGCCTACAAGGACAAAGGGGAGAGATTCCCTCTGAAAGTGAATAGGAAATGTGTACCCAAACTTAAGCCAGGAAATTTACCTTCTCCGGAAGCTTCCTGAAGTCCCAAGCCTGGCAGTGTGGCTCCCCCTGCCCTCTACCTTGCACAGCCAGTCCTGACTTGCCCCTCTCTGAAACCTTCCCATCACTCCTGCCAAGTTCTACTCCTTGTCTGTCTGTTAACACTTCCCAGTCGATGGGGAAAAATAATTCTGGTAAGCCAAGGAAAATGCAGCTTCAAACCCATGTGCTAGATGGAAAGGGTCCTATTACAGTGCTTTTCTTAGTTACACAAATTGACCTTATGTGGGACATAAGTCCTCTTTAAGGTAGTTCCCGAGGGTGCCATTCATTAGTCAGACATACTTGTTTTAGCAGCACTAAAATGGGATCATAAACTTCTTAAAGTCATACAAGGACAGATAAAATTGCTGAAATGAGAACTTCAATTCAGCTAATCAGAAATTGGATTAATACAGACAGTGAACAGAATAAAGGAGCCACTGTCACTTACCATTAAACTTTCAAATTCCGCATAGAACTTCTTGAACTTGCTTGGCAGTTTCTGTTAATGAAATGAAAATGCCACATGCATATGTCAGATTCAATATCTAGAGCTGTACCATGTGTTACGATTTCTAGGAGAAATGTATTTCCTTTGGCTCTTAATCAAACATCTCTGAGACAGACCGGACTATAATCTCATCATTTAAGAAGAATTTTCTGGAATACAGAGAGCTGTTTAAAAGTCTTAACCTAGTTGAACCAAAAAAAACCAAACCAATTACTGTCGAGCTGATTCCAACTCATAGCAATCCTATAGGACAGAGTAGAGCTGCCCCATAGAGTTTCCAAGGAGCGTCTGGTGAATTCAAACAGCCGACCTTTTGGTTAGCACCCGTAGCACTTAACCACTACACCACAGGGTTTCTAGTTGAACCAAAAGTAACTACAAATGCTTTGGTCTCACTGCTTTTATAATGCTTCCTGAACTGGATGATTCATAAAGACAGCTGCATTCCCCAGACCACAAGTGTCTGGAATTCTTGTTTGTTGGTTGGTTTAAACTGATTCCCACAATCAGGAATGTACACAGAAGAACAGTAGCACTAAAAGAGCTTCAGAAACAATGTATTTCAACCCTTTTCCTCCTTTGCAAGGCAAGCGACCGAGGACAAGGATTTTTGCCAGTTTTGTTTCCTGATGTACCCTCAGTACCTAGAAGAGTGCTGGGCACAATAGTAGGTGCTCAATTAATACTTCTTTGAATCAATTCAATCTCTGTTTTACAGATGAGAGAGATTAAGTCTCAGAGCTGAAATGACATGCCCAAAGTCACACAGCTGATTATCATCAGAGCTTCTGTAATTCATCTCACCTAGCTCCTTTCCTAAGGCCTTTCTTATATGAGGCTTTTCTACACAAGCATTTCTCCCACATGATTTCTCTGCCCTGCTATAATATAAAATTCGATAGCTCTATCAATTTGTTAATTTTTCATGTGGATATTTTGGCACACGATTCAACACCACTTCCTGTAGCTACATATCTACACCAGTAGGTCAATACTCAATCATCTTTTGATCCACTGGCTCCCACTTTACTTAGGTTCTGAGTTTTTAGGAAAGCTGAATTCTTCTCAAAGAGCTAAACCAAGATAGGGCATTGTGATGATCTTTTCCATTCTGAAACTATCGAACCACTGACCTCGTCATGGGCCTCAGAGACTCCTTAGCTCAGCTCTGCTTCACACAATGAAGTGTGACTTCAGCAACAGATCCACCAATTAACAAGTTGCCATCAATCAACTATGGCTCATGGTGACCCTGTGTGTGCAGAGTAGAACTGCTCCACAGGGTTTTCAAGGCTTCGACCTTTCAGAAGGAGATCACTAGGCCTTTCCTCTGACGTGCCTCTGGGTGAGTTCAAACCAGGGCTTGCATTTCTAACAAGTTCCCAGGAAGTTATACATAAGAATCACCTGGGGGTCTTGTTAAACTGTAGGTTCTAATTCAGAATATCTGGGGTGGAAATGCAAATTCTCAGTAGGGAACTTGTTAGAAATGCAAATTCTCAAGAGGGATTCAAACTGGAAGGAACAGGTTCGAAGCCCTGGTTCGAACCACCAACATTTGGTTAGCAGTCGAGCATTAAACCATTTGTGCCACCCAGGGACACCTTCACCAATTAGGCCTCTGCAATCCACGGAAAAGCTCTGTCCTCTTTTTTCTCTCATATCTGAATCAGTTTGTCATATTCCCATTTAAACATTTATAAAATATCTTATTTTGTTTCAATGAACTATGTGTCTTACGGATCCTTCAAACTCATGGCCTAAGAACTTACTGTCAAGTTAGGTTTCAGGGAAAGCTAATATCCTTAGAGGGATGCTCAAAGGTATGAAAGCTGGGATGAGGCAGCAAAGGACACAAGGTTCTCATCCCACCGGGAGTATCCAAATCACCATGTTGACCAGCAGCTTTTGATGAACATACTCCAGTTTTAAAATTAGGAATGAATTATATTGTTTAACCTCTGCCACTTTAGTTCTCTTTCTTTATTCAGCTGACTTTCAGGTCAAAGGCTGTAGGTACCATTGTAATAAAAAATTGTGGTGTCTCAATATTATTATCTATCCACAACCCCATTCCTCCGAGCAGTGGTTTTCAACTGGGGCAATTCCCCCTTCCCCACCCCCACCCCCAGGGGACATTTGGCAATGTCTGCAGACATTTTTGGTTGTCATAACTGGGTTGGGGTGGTGCTACCTGGAAGAGACTAAGTATGCTACAATGCACAAGACAGCCTCCCACAACAAAGAATTATCCATCCTAAGATGTCAATAGTGCCGAGGCTGAGGAACCCTCCAGATTATCACTCTGATTTGCTTCATCCCAGGTTGCTCTTTCCTTTCTATTTTGAATCATTTCCTTTACCATTCAGTTTAACTCTGTATACTGTTTTGTTCACTGACAATTTCACATGTGTTCCATAATTGCCTGCAGCAAGGAACCACCACAGATTCATGGTGTAGCCACCATGGTACTCACTGGAGTTGTGTGGGAAGCCCTTGGGAGGCTCTCAGCAAATTCAGGTGGAAACACCAAATCAAAGATGCTTATGAATAAAAGCTCTTCCTACAATTATATTATTACATTTCACCTTATAAAACAAGGGCTTAGAAATGATGAAAGGTTAATCTTCTCTTTTAGCAAAATACAATGATGATAATAGAAGCTCAGAGACTGAGATACTCCTATTCACAGTGAAACCGAAGAGCTGGCCAATTAACCATCTTCCTTTGCTGACTGCACCCTCCCTGCCGTTGTGGTTGAGTGCCGAGGAGTTGATTTTCGACTCACAGTGACCCCATGTGACAGAGCAGAACTGCCCCATAGGGTTTTCTTGGGTGTAATCTTTACTAACTAGAGCAGATCGCCAGGTCTTTCTCCCACAGAGTCACTGGGCAGGGTCGAACCGCCACCCTTTTAGTTAGCTGAGCACTTAACCATTGCAACACCAGGGCACCTGTTTTTCTCTCTAGGTCAGGAAAGGGGGTCAGATAAGTGTTTCCCACATGCTATGGTGTCAATGTCCGACTGCTGTACCTACTCCTGGCCTTCCTAGATCCCTGTGAGGCTTCATAGCTTCTCTTGATTTCCCTAAACACTACAGAGACACCAGCAGTGGATTGGAAGCTGGAGGCAGGTTGGGGAAAGCAGACTGTCTGGGAAGGAACCCTCAGTCTCCAGAGATTCCAAGAGCCTTGGGCTACAAGACAGGGAAACCTGCAGTATGGCTTCATTGCTTAGATTTATTGGCAGCGTGAACTCCGTTCTTTACTAGCTGGAATATGACACAGCTGCGTGGCATGAAGGCCTCACCAATTCCCTCATTCCTATATTCAGGGGATGAGCTGCTGTGTGCTGCTTCTGCCTGGAATTTTAAGAGAAACCCAAGACAGAAGGACTTGTGAGGACCTGCAGGATAAACAATGGAAACATTTAGGAGGGTCAGAGAAAGAAAAGAGTTTCAAGAGGGAAGTGGGGGAGAAAACAGTTTCAAGGAAAACATTTATAGATATAAACAGCTGTCTTTAAGCACCATTGCAAATTGAATTCTTTTTTATACTCCTTGCCCTTTTCTGTGTCCCCCTTACACGTACTTTTTTTTATTTTTAGTAAGAGTCTATTTCTGTGTGTGTCCTGTTAGAGATTAGCAGCATTTCTTTAGCTATACAGCACATTTAAGGGATCAGGCACATTTTGAGTGTTTAGCTAATGATAAATGAGGATGTTCTCCAGCAAAAATAACCGATGATCAGCAAGCCACTAGTCACGTTTGCTACGGAAATGCACAACACACCTGCATAACTTTTGGCCCAAACTGAATATTAGCCAACTGTTGTTCCTCCACATGGGGAGATCCGCGAGATGGTTAAGAGACACTTAGTCCTCAGCAGGGCCAAACAGTTGGCCTCCTGGCTAATTCTCCCAGGAGTAAAATGACTATTTAGAGAAATACCGATCTTCTGTCTGCTTGTAATTACGTTGTTGTTGTGTGCTGTCAAGTCAATTACAACTCATAGCAACCCTAGAGGACAGAGTAGAACTGCCCCATAGGGTTTCCTAGGCTGTAATCTTAACAGAAGCAGATTGCCAGGTCTTTTCTCCTGCTAGCAGCCGAGTGCTTAACCATTGTGCCACCAGGCCTCCTTCTTGTAATTACAGATAAGGCATATTGCAAAGGCAGTAAGCAGACATTTCACAGAACAGCAGAATCTATGAGCAAAGCCTGTGAAGCCATCCAAGCAGTGTTCCTCCTTCATGTTATACCTAGGAACTAGACATTATTATTTACATTGTAGAGACTGAGAAGCTAAAACACCTTCCCCCTTCCCCCACAACAGACACACACACACAAAAGGACAATACCTTTTTAAATTCATACTCTGAGGCAACTGGAAAAAGGAGACAGGTCACCTCCCTCAAAGTGTCCCACCTTTTCCACTGTTACACCAGCATGAGTGATATTTCTACAAAAAGCTCACTGGTGAGCCCGGATTTTTATTCTTGAGGCAAAAGTCACAGCTGGATCTCAGCTGAAGCTTACCTCCCACGTTAGTGCCAGGCGGCTCACAGCAACGTTACTTAGTCCCATGACGATGGCAAAAAAGGAATTCAGGTTTTTGTACTCTTTACAGCTGAAACACAAGAGGCTCATGTTTGAGTAAAATGCCACTTTTGAGTGAGATAAAAAATTAGAGTTCTATTTTCTGATAGTCATTAATCTTCGTCAGCCCTCCTTTATGAGAACAGGCAATGATAGATTTAACGCGCTGTATAAGTTCCACTTGGGTAACCACGTTCTGCCATTTGACTTCTCACTGTAATTTTCTAAAGGTGATGGTTTTGGCCATCTAGGTTCAGGTTTTGAGAAGGAATTTAAAGACACCTACCTAAGGGATTGTTACTATAAATCCCAAAGCTTGCTAAAAGCCTTGTTGGACCTGGAGGGACATATCTGCTGGAGTGGGAAGAGAGAGCAAGATGTCCTTGGAGAGTTCTAGACCTTTAGCCTGGAGGTAGACACCTCCCTGAGCAGCATAAGAGGGACCAAGGAAGTCAGTGTTGTTGCAGCCACCACGGCTGCTGTCTAACATGAATGCTTCTAATTTGTTGAAAAATATCAACTTTCAAGGCATGATTCCTTGTGGGCTGGGCATTTATTTTAAAGGAGTTTTAAAGCTGAGAATTAAGCTAAACAATTGACAAAAAATAAAGCCTTTTAAATCTGTACTTATGCCACCACTAGCTTATATGAATATATAGCTGGGGAAAAGACATGTGGAACAAGACCAGAAACTCTCATAAAATGGCACTGTTTAGCCCAGGTATTTGGTTTAAATTAAAAAAGAAAAGAAAGAAACCCCAACTTCTTCATACCAGCTCCCTGAAAAAAAGGACAGAAGAATTCATTTTGTAATAAGTGCAAATCCTCACCCCAAATCAATATGTTTACCCAACTGACTGAATAATAATTAAATCCTGTTGGGATTAACGTTTTTGTTAAAGACTAATTAAATTGTTGCATTTGATGCCCATGGTCTCCTTGCAAAGGTAGCAAGCAGTGATTCTGAAATTGTCTGTGTGGCAATGGGAAAATGGATTTCAGAGAAACTACAGTGTGTCTGAGCTCACTGGTGAGAAAGTAAGCAAACCTTCCCTGTGAGGGGGCAAATGGCTCACAGGCCAGGGACTGAAAGTTATTTAAGGGACATCCGGGGTTGGAGGCAGCAAGCATGATCACATACATGTATTTGCCTTCGTCTGTGTGTATGTGATCATGAAAGAATAAATGCTAGTTGTAGACTTGCCTTTCCGGTCACTGCTCTGCTACCAACTAACTTGATCACCCTGGTAAGTCACGGAATTTCTCTATGCCTCAGTTTCCTCATCTGCAAAAAGGGATAATAACATCTGACTCCCCCCACCTCTGCCCAGTTCACGAAGTTCTAGGGAAGATAAAGAGCTTACATAGAATAGGTTGAAGTTCTCTAAAAATATTATGTAAAACAGATGCTCCTGCCGCTAGCTTTAGATCTCATTCTTGCAAATCTCAGGCTTATTAAAGTCCACAATCTTCTCCAGCTGGGCTGTGGAAACAGCTCCAATAAAGGACAGCATGGCTTAGCACAGGGCTTAATAATGGTTAGATAACATAAACCAGTTTACACCAAAGGCCAGGTCCACCTACTAATTCACAGAATCAGAAGACAGAGAATTAAGAAAGGCGAAAACATTTTTTAAGGAAGTCCTGAGTTTTTGGAAGACTCTTCAATGCCTCTGTAAAAATTAGGACTTTGAACCAGTTCGCTCTGGTTTGAACCCCTGCTGAGAACTTGTATTTCCATCCCAGATATACTGAATTAGAATAGACATTTTTAACAAGATCCCCAGGTGATTCTTATGTATAATAAAAACTGATCTACTAGTGGTTCTCAGAATTGGTCCCAAGTCAGCAGTGTTAGCATCGCCTGGGAACTTGTTAGAAATGCAAATTCTCAGCAGGGGTTTGAACGGGTTTGTTTCCCTGGTTAAAACAACAGGATTAGGCCTGAAAGGGTTTTCTGATCTCCCACATTTGTGTTGCAGACTGCCTGTCTCTCCTCCTCCTCGTTATACTTAGCACTGCCAAGCTAAGGTGAAGAGAGAATATGTTCCTTATAATGGGAAAGCACATACTGTCACAGTTTCCATAATCATCTCAATCCAAATATGTGAAGGCATTTGTCCCTTGCAACAAGTCTGCTCAGATGCTTAGAGAAAGGGGCTACACAATAAACCAGAAATTCGTAAGTAACATTCTACCAAATCTTTCTTCAAATAGCCAGCTTTTCCAAATTAAGAGATACCAGCATTTGAAGCCAAAGGATTTGAGTATTCTGTTGAACCTTCAAATTTTTGGCACAATAATTCAAGGCACTTGGCAAGCTGGTATCTATAAAACATCGAGCAGCGTTTACTTTTTGTTTGGCTCTGGAAATCAGACTCCATATGGGATCTAAATTGGCTGAAGAAAATTGCCTCGCTGGGGTCACTTGCACTCCCAACCTTCTTTCGCGAGAGCTCCCTGCATTTAGAAAGAAAAGAAGTCTCACAGCCACAGGCCGCATTTAGCATTTTATTTTTAGCATTGTGGTGATACCAAAAACATGGAAGTAAACAGGAGGTTGTCAGGCATACCTAAATAGCAGAAGATTAATTCATGTCAGGAGGAAATCTAACTGGCCCCTGCAGTAAATAAATTGTTTCCCATGAAGTGCTGTTAAATAGAATATTTATAAGATGCTTGATTTTTCTGATGTTTATGGAGATGATTTCCATGTACCAGGTTAGCTCGCCTTTATGCATTTTACGAATTTTATTCTGACTGAATTGGATGTGCTGTTGTACATGCATGTTTTACTGCCCTCTACTGGCGAGAATGTGTCACGTTGGACGCTGACTTCAAGAGCATTTTAAACAGAACTTTGTACAACAGAACTTTGTTTCCTGAAAGAGGAGGCAAAAAAAAATCCAAGTAGTTCAGAGCAAAAAGAGGTCACGATTTTGACTCCAGCATCAGGTCCATGAGATGTTAATTTATATACTGATTCCAAATATTACAAAAGCTAGAAAAAAATCCATCTTTTACAAAAGTTTTGTTATTCTTGAGAACCTGTGGTTGGTCCTCATGCAAAAGTAGTTCCTGCTTTTTTTTTTTTTTTTTTTTTTTTAAAGATTCAGCCTAAGAAAACACAGCTCAAAAAAAAATTTTTTTTTCTTCCCAAGATAAATATACTTACTGGGCTGCTATCTTAATAAATTTTTTTAAGAGCTGAACACGCTTGCTGAGCTGGGAACAAAGGCAAATCTCAGTGACAACCCAAAACTGAATTTCATTAAATCTCCTCAGGAACAAATCCAAGTTTGCTGTGGTCTTTTTAAAATTATGCCTTCCAAATGTGTGGTAGATTAGCTCCAGCTAGAAAAGAAAGGAAAAACAATTTAACTTATTTTTATTTTAAATCAAACACCAGATAGGTTTCTTTATTTGTCAAGACGGTGTTTTAATGGTCAGCAAATGTGAATATAATCACTGACTAGAGTTCAACTTGTACTAGTGATTTAAAGGGCCAACAATGAAGCTTGCTAACTATATAAATATAAACTAGGTATTATTGGCTTGATATACTCCGGGAGACATAGCATGCTGTAAATCCTAAGGATTTTTCTTCAATACTCAAAGACTTTATAACAGGCTTTATTAATAAACTCTATGTTCACAAAAATTACCATGTGGTCTCCATATTGCAGCACACATTTACAGTTGAGCAATGACAGTAGGCTTCATCCAGGATTGTGACTGTACGTACTAATGCACTCAATTGGGCACCTTACCTCATGCACACAGTTGAAGAGTTCCCAGTCATAAATTGTCATCTGGTATGCTAAATCTTTGGAGCTCATCAGTTCAAAAGTTCCCACTGTTCCAACAGTTGGGCCTTCTTGTTCTGGCAAGGGAGTCTATGAGTAATAATGCAAAAATATATCAGAATCTTAATACAGGCAGGTACTTAATGCTGACTGCTTTAAGGAGTTTCTGAGGGGAAAATGTTCTGGAGACACTTTCAGGAATATCTTGCAACTTTGATTTTACCCAGAGGAGAAAGATGCCTTTACTCTTAATGCTCATTTGCTTCCATATTATCTTTATAGTCATAATCATCATTATTATCAATTCCACTGATTGAAAAGCGTGGACCATGGCAAATAAGACTTGGCGAAGAGTGATCTGTGGAGGTTCTCTTCTGCTTGGGCCTGGGAAGTCTCTGGAAACCCTTCCTTTTCCCGAGTAGAGATGAAGAACTTCTTAGAACCTTCTAAAATTGTATTTCCCACTGAAGCTGTCCCAAAGCAGTTACTGGCATGGAAGTTTTGGACATTTAGCCACAGTGATAAGGACCTGGTAGCTCTGGTACAGTTGCTGTATCTCCATCTCGTATAACACACTGGCTGGGGCTCCCAGGTGATGGGAGGCTTTGTGTACCCAGATTACACACGATGCCCAATTCCTCTACCCTCTGGGAGATGTTGAGCTAGAGGTGACATTTATTTGGTTGTGGTGCTTTGAGCTAGACATTAGAGGACCAAACTGTGCTACTTTCTGGAAGACCCTCAGTCAAAACTTTCCATCTGACTGACTTACCTCATTTTTATTTTATGAGATATGATCTTAAGTGCTTTTACTTAGTAAGAGGAATTATTTGCATACATAGGAAACTTATGTACAATACATTGATTTCTATCCCCATGTAACAAATGTACTATACACATTACAAAGTTACAAAATTCACATGAATTAAAAGAGTATTTTCCCAATACTATGCTAGCCATATCTGGATATTCAGTACTCATGTCAGAAGTGCTAATATTATACAAGTTCTATCATCATCTTCATTATCATTATCATCATGACCACAACCATTACATTCTCTACACGCCCACTGCGTTCTGAGTACTAAAGGAATGGCATGGTCAGGATGTAAACGGTCCCTGCATTTGAAAGCTTACAGCCTAAGAGAGGAGTCAGTCCTGACCAGCAAGTACAGCATGACACATGGATAAAGAGTCAGCTGCAGGGACTCAACTGCCCATATCACAATCCCGGGGTTATGAATGAAATCTGTTCCTAACTGTGTCTTTAAATCTTTAAGTCGAATTTGTTGGTAAGTCAGAACAGAGGCATACGGTTCTTATCTAGTCTTACTTTAGTGCAAGAAAAGGTGGGAAGCCTTTTCAATGATGTAAAAGCTGCATGTGCAGCAAGTAAGATAATTGTGATGAAGAATTTGTTGTGAGCAGGGGTTGGTTCAATTGTTTTAAAGTGAGGGCAAATTTACATAACATTAAAGGGCAAGAGTTGTCTGTGTTCGTAACCCAGGGACTGCCTCTAAACAGACAGGCAGAGCATCAACACACACATGGATCCCAGATGCACAGGAAAACAGGTGGAGGAAAGTGAATGAGCTTTATGAGAGTTAGTGGCCATTTGGAGTGAATGTATGGTCTGAAGAGGTTGTCAGAGAAAGAAGCTGGGCTTTAAAAGATGAAACACACTTGGGAGGATTAGAATAGCGAGGTTTTCCTGGAGCATGCGGGATGGTCTGTCACAGGCTTGCAGGATAACAAGGAAGGTATGTAGGTGGGAAGTTGTCAAGAGACCTGCTTGGCAGAAACAGAGAGCTCAGTGGGACCAAATGGTCAGCTTGAAAATCTTTTTTTTTTGCACTCTTTTTTTTTTAATTGTACTTCAGGTGAAGGCTTACAGAACAAATAGTTTCTCATGAAACAGTAGTACACATATTGTTTTATGACATTGGTTAACAACCCCACAACAAGTCAACCCTCTTGCTTCTCGACCTTTTTTTTTTTTTTTTTTTTGGTGAAAATATACATAGCCAAAGATATACCATTTCAAAAATTTTTGCATGCACAGTTCAGTGACATCGACTACGCTCTTCCAATTGTGCTGCTATTCTCACTTTAGATGAAGGCTTACAGAACAAAATAGTTTCTCATTTAACAGTTAGTACACATGTTGCCCTATGACAATGGGTAACAACCTCACCACACATCAACACTATCCTTCCTCAACCTTGGGTTCCCTATCATCAGCTTTCCCGCCTCCTTCTGCCTTCTGGCCTTTGTCCCTGGACTGCTGTGCCTCATTAGTCCCATTTGGTTTTATGGAGCTGTCCACTCCCCGGTTGAAAGGCAAACCTAGGAAATGACTTCACCACTGAGCTAAAAGGGTGTCTGGGGGCCATACTCTTGGGGTTTCTCCAGTCTCCTTTAGGCCAGTAAATCTGGTCTTTTTTTTTGTCCGTTAGAATTTGAAGATCTTTTAAAAAAAAAAAAACATATTTTATATTTGTCATTATTGAAATATATGCAGCAAAACACACCAACAATTTCTACATGTACAGTTCAGTGACACTGATTACATTCTTCAAGTTCTCATCCTCCTTTTCAGAATTATTCTTCCACTATTAACATAAACTCACTGTCCCTAAGGTCCCTATCTAAACTTTCGAGTTGCTATTGTCAATTTGATCCCATATAGATAGTTCTTTAAAAGAGCACAAATCTCAAGGCAGACATTGAAGATCTTTTAGAAAGTCTTTGAGTACAGGAGGAGTTTGGGTTTTGTTGGGGGTCAAGTTGCTTGAGGATGACAGCCCTGTAGGAGAGCAAGCAGACAGCATGGATAAGAGCTAACAGACTTTTCGACAGAGGAGGTAACAGACTAGGTTAGGGCTAGCTTCAGTGTGACAGACTCTGATTTTAAACTCCATTCTAACTATGTGGACTTTGATTGATTCCCTAATACCTCAAATTTCTGTTTCCAGCTCTAGGAAATTGGGGTCATATCACCTACCCCTAAGCTTATGAAGAGGATTGGATGGGAATAAGTTAAGTGAAGCACATAAGCACAGTGCCTGGCACAGAGGAGGTACCTCCTTCCACTAAATCAGTGTCCTTGTCAGAAGTGCTACAGCAGTGCCAGTGTACAGGAAAGTGTGATCAGTACGTCTGGAGGTAAGAGCTAAACGCTGTTGTTGCTGCTTCACCCTATGCAGGGGACAAAAACCAGGCAAGATAAAGGACTCCAAGGTTTTGAGTCTTAGGGAACTGGTATAACAGCTCTGAAGCTGATGGAGAATGGCAAGTAAGATATGGAAGGAAACAACGAGAATGGCTTCAACCAGGGTTCGTCTTGGGCAGAAAAGCTGGGGAAGCTTTTAAAGGCTAGGTCTTAGGACCCACCCCTCTCAGGCTCAAACTGCCTCTCCACATTCTCCTTTCCTTCTTGAAGCTGCTACTGTGAACACAGCCCCTCCTGCCCGTCTATAGAATAGCCTCCTCCCATCTTCCTTGGATTTGCTCTCTCCTCAGGAGTAGAGACACTTTAGGTAGCTCCCTATCCCTCTTCTTTGAGGCTTTATGGCTTTTTAAAAAGGAATAAATTAACCCGACAACTATAGGGAAGATGCCAATATTAAAAAAATCTGCAAAGTTCTTTTAGTCATGGATACTGGTCTATCATACCTTTGGAGAGACTAAGGGAAGCCCTGTGAGTCTCCACTTTTATTTGAGTGGGCAGGGCTCACCAGTCTCTCTCCTCTTTGGCAAAGGGCACACTAGCCCTTTCATCCATAAGCATCTGAGGAGCAGAAAAGGGTGCTCCTCTATCTGAAGTGAGGCATTTATATTCTGACCCCGGCCTCACAGGAAGCATCTCCTTGGGCCATTTCCTCACAGATATCCCAGTGGAACTTTCCCACAGGGGAGGTACAGCAAGCAGAGTTGTGTAGGTCTGCATCGCACAGATCTGAAAACTGCCTACACACAGCCAGAGAACTCCCATACACTTCCCTCCCCTTTGTGAGAAACATTTCTTTTTTAACGAAGGCTAGATGGCGGTGATTGGGAGAGTGGCGTTGTTACCCTCCCATTTTTCCAGATGAGGAAACTAAGGCATAAAAAGGATGCTCTGATTGTCAGTAATCACAGGACGGCTAAAGTAAGCTGCCACCCCAGCATCCCCTTCCTCATGCTGCCACAGCCTCTGTGCATAGCTCTGCAGTGGTACTTATCACATCAGATTCTCACTGATTACATGCTGACATCCTGCCCCCACTGCCGCTAAACTGTAAGCTCCTTGCGGGACAAGGGCCATGGTATATTCGTCTTCAAGACCGCCCCAGAGCCAGAGCCATCCACGTGCCTGGAGTGATGCAGTAGGTGCTAAATAAAAGTCTGAGGAACGAGTGCACGGGTAAAAGTAGAACCAAATTACAGTACAATGGGATTTTATTGTAATTTGTCCTGTACTAACATTTATGCTTAAATAAAATGTCAAGAGAGTAAAGCTCCAGAAAATACTAGGATAAATCGCTGGTACTGTATTAATTCTAGACAACAAAATTCAGCATGATAGCTCTTTCTGTTCCTGGCTGTTCACGTCAGTCTCATATCCCCATGGTGACAGTCACCGACTTAAGGACAGAAGCTGTGGGGCACAGGCCTGGGCTCACACAGAAGCTAGCATAGCACAGGGTGCAAAGCAGACACTTTGTAAGCGTGTGTTGATGGACCAAAGGGTTTGGCCAACGTTCTCTACTGCATAGTCATCTGTGCACCGCTCTTCTTGGAAGGACTGTCCCCAGAGGCAATCTTTAGAAAGCCGGAAAAGCGCTCCCTGTCTGAAGTTATGTGAGGCAGATAAGGCTTGACCATTTCTCAGTATGATGACTTAACTCACAGCACAGCGTAAGGCTGAGCACCTAGAGGTAAGAGGCTAGCACAAGTTCATGACTAGGTCACTTACTAAAAAGCAAATTCCTTTCAATGACTCAGGCTTTAACATGGAAGACCAAGTCCAGCAAGAACCAAGAATTTATAAGGCTGCTGGACTGTGTGCAAATAAACAGAGGCTTAAAAACTTAGTATTTGGCCCACAGGGAGCTGGAGACAGTCCATGCTGTATCTATACACCATATCATTTGATACTGCGGCCAAGAACCAGCTGGCAAGAGCAGCGGAGAGCCTGTGTGGTAAATATATCTATCACAAGGCACTTTCAACAAGGCTACAGCGAAACTGGCTCTTTATGGCTTTCACTTCCCGGAGAGGGCAGCACTTCTCATTTATAACTTTTTTTTTTCAATCTCTCAGTGTTAGGATTTGTTTACATAGAAGGTAATGAACATGTTGTTGTCAGGTGCTGCCAAGTCAATCCTGACTCATAGCAACCGCACGTGGTAGAGTAGAACTGTCCCATAGAGTTTTCTAGGCTGTAATCTTACAGGAGCAGATCACCAGCTCTTTCTCCCGAGGAGCCGCTAGGTGGATTTAAACCAGGCAGCCAAGTGCTTAACCATTGTGCCACCAGTACTCCTAGCAATGAATGCAGATGACTAAAAATATATATGTGAAAAGAGCTGTGAGCAGTTTCAGATCTTATAGTACTGGTGGCGGAGGAAAGCAAGGTGCTCAAGGGCCGAGATGGATGAGGGATTAGTGAGAGATCAAATGATACATTTATTAAGTTCTTCTCCAAGTGGACTCAAGAGATTGTAAATATCCACTTAATGTCATTAGAATGTACAAAATGGCTCTCGCCAAATCAGTAAATTGGGATCACGATGAGGCTAAAACGAGCTCTAAAAAGATCAAGGAGGGGAATCTTGATTTACCTATAGGGTTGGATTTTATTAAAATTGAACTGTATTCGTGCATCACTTATGTAGTTAAATTCTCTGCAAATATGACGGGGTTTTCCTCTAACTCTTCCAGCACTTATTTTGTTAAAGCAGCTCTGTGTGTCCGCAGACTGAGAAAACTAGCTTCTCTACCATCTGAACTGGCCCCACAGGCTTTCTAAGATACTCTAATAGCGTTTCATCTCCATGCCCAATTTTTATGGGATAAATATAAATAAACTCTACCACCGGCATGAAAGAGAGCAGCAACAGAATTATTGGCATGGGTTAGTTCTTTATTCACAGAAAGCTGGATGTGGCTGCGGACAAGAGCGTGGGGAGACTCAGCAGAGGGTGCTGGCCTCTAGCATTTCCTAACAAGGCAGAGGGAGGACTTTCAGGGCACAGTGTTTCTTAGTCTGGATGGTAGCTTTGCCATAATGTGTTTCTACATCCCCCTCTGGAGTCTGATGAATAGCAGTATCTTGATTTAAAAAAAAAAAGTTTTATTTCCATCCTGGTCTAAGTATGCAGATTTTTAATATTAATATTTAAATTGGGGGTCACTCAAGGTAGTGAATTACAACAAAGAGTTCTGAAAGCTGAATGATGCCTCAGTATTGGTGCTACTTGGCTCATTCCCACAAAAGAAAATCTGAAGCTCAGAGCATCTCAAACGAACACCTGAGGCTTACTTAATAGAGCACAGAAAAAGAAAAAGGAAAGTAGCATTCAAGATTTTTTAGCAACTTGGTTCAACATGACTGCAAAATGAAGCTCCAGACAAGTTTTTCTGATTGCAGATGCCGCTCGGAGGAGGCCCTCCACACCTACCAGTGAATCGAATTGCTCTCGCGGGCAAGCAAACAGGCGTCCATTAATGGTGAGTGTCGTAAATACTGAAACATCATTAGGTTTGAGCACCACCTTTTCTGTGAACATAAAAAGCATGAGATTGCCTATTAAATGCATCTGAGATTTGCTGCACTGCCCTAATCACACCAACAAATTGCTAGCTCGGTGAATTACTGGAACACGCAGAGCGCCTGCATAAAATACAGCACTGAAGGGACCCACTGAATAAAAAAGACACAGCATTCATGCAGGCACATGACACTCAGGATGCCATCAGAACTGACCACAAAACAGGCACGCAAATACCCAAGGGTCAATTCACCAGCACTGTGCCGCAACTGTAATTATATACAAAAACTGCACTAGCTGTTTATATAACAAGTTATGTTTCCACATATGTAATGCCCAGCACTTTGAAGCTGGAAAGATCACTTTTAGAAAACTAAAATGGTTTCTGTGATTCCGTAAAATTTATTATTATTTCCATTTATTCCCTAAGTAAAAAAAAATTTTATTGTGGTAAAATGTATCTAACAAAAAATCTTACCATTTTAAGCATTTTAAGTGTCCCGTTCAATGATCCTAATTACGTTCATCATGTTTTACAACCATTGCACACCATACCAATTGCTGATTCTAACTCATGGTGACACCATGTGTGTCAGAGTAGAACTGTGCTCCGTAGGGTTTTCAATGGCTGATTTTTAGGAAGTAGATTGCCAGGTCTTTCTTCCAAGGCACCTCTAGGTGGACTTGAACATTGAACCTTTCGGTTAGCAGCCAAGCGTGTTAACTGTTTGCACCACCCAGAGATTCCTACCTACAAGATACCAAAAAAGCCAAATCCATTACTGTCAAGTTGATTCTGGCTTGTGGCAACCCCATGTGTTACAAGTAGAACTGCTCCATACGGTTTTCTTGGCTGTGATCTTTATGAAAGCAGATCACCAGGCCTTTCTTCCTTGGAGCCACCAAATGGGTTTGAACCACCAACCTCTAGGTTTATAGTAGCTCTAGTACCATTTGCGCCATCCAAGGACCTCTCCATACAAGCTGGAGGATATTAAACATTTACCGAACCCATCTCTAACCATTCATGGGAACACACAGTACCAATTCATCCTTCTGGACCAGCTTGGCGGGACCATGCTAATTCCTGGCAAGGTTTCTGTTTGGATGGAATATCCCATTTTGTAGAAGCCCCAAATACTAATTAAGGCCGTTACCTCCTCCAGAACTCATCTTGACTATCATCAGGCCTTCTCCAGAGCTCAGTTTGTCGGCAACTGCGCTGATGACTTCCTTTACCGAGGCTGCCACCTGCACCCGAATGGTTGTGTAGGTGTGGTCCATGCAATAGACCTTAAATAGAACTATTGGGAAGGCAGTAACAATGTTGTAAGTTGGTCTTGGGAGTTCTCAAGAAAACCATAAACTATACAAAATGTTTAGACATCCTCCAAAATTTGCATCATCTGGACATTCTTACTAGATGTATTTATTTGCATGTGTGCCCTGTGCCTGCCCCCTTCTAAAACTCCTTACCTTAGCATTGATCTAAGAATAGAGGCACATATGAGCTGTCACCCCCAGTCCCAATTTAAAAAAAAACAAACCAAAAAACAGATAATTTGTGAAAAGTCCACAAATAAGTCGTGGAAATAAGTGACAAGCGTCTTTAGGCCAATTTTCTGGGTCTGTCCTTCTTCCCCAGCCTTTCTTTTTACACTACAGCAAGTACTGTGGGCAGATTACTAGGTTACTGCTACCCTGTGTGGAGTAGTACACAGTAGCTGACATTAACACCTAGACAAACAGGAGTGGTTCTGCCTGGGGCCATTAACATAGGCTAACATTCCTGGTCACTGGCTTCACTGGTTTGCGTACCTTGCGGCCAGGCCACATAGGTCAGTATTTAGTGCAGCAGGCTTACCTTTGAACAAACCAATCCTGGAAGCAGTTCTAGCTACTGTAATTCTTGGGTTGAGACACACACACAAAAAAACCCAAACCCGTTGCCGTCTAGTTGATTCCGACTCATACTGACCCTTATAGGACAGAGTAGAACTGCTCCATAGGGTTTCCAAGGAGTGACTGGTGGATTTGAAGTGCCGACCTTTTGGTTAGCAGCCGAGTTGTTAACCACTAGGCCACCAGGAATCCCTTGGGTCGAGAGGAAGTCCTAAATTGCAAAATTCATTTGCGACTTAAAATTTGTGGATGAAAATTTTATCATCTTTATCATCACTATTATTACTTTTTGACTGTAATTCTTTGGTGAAATCTTAACCAAACAAATTGTAGCCAGCATTTTCATCTCCTTGATGGCTGCTAGAGAGGCTGTGCTCAGGGGTCAGGGTGCTCCCTCTGCTCCGCAGATGACCCCGGGTCCCACCTCCCCCTTGGCATCCGCGAAGCACCACACACCTTCCCACCAGCTCTTCCCAGACAACCAGACCCTGAGATAATCCTTCAAGGAGAAGTGGTAGTGGGGGAGAGGCAGAAACAGGGATGTAGGGAAAAGCACCTCAGCTCCCAGCGGAGTCTAAGAAGATAAATAATTGGACTGCAAAAGGGCGCCTGCAGGAAAACCCATTTCTGAGAAAGGTGTGCGCTATCCTGTGGATTCTGGGTGATGGTTCCCAGGGGAAAGATTACATTCTGGCTTTAAATAATCTACCCAACCATGAATTGGAAGAGAATGCTCACCTTCATCAGAACCCCGGATAGGCTGGCGTTTCTGGGCTCTCTCATCTCCTGTGTTGAACTGTTGCAAAAGAACCTTGTGCTGTAAAAAGAATAACAACATCAATTGCCACCAGGGAGAGTGACCAACGCACATTAGCATCTCAGAGGCAACACACCTGAGAAGCAACCAGAGTCAAGAAGTAAAGAAAATATATTTTGTATTAAAAAACAAAAAAAGATTGCTTGTGTATATTGCAATGTATTTCTGGAGAATTGAAATTCTACAGGGCGCAGGCAATTGAAGAATCCAAATCAAGCCACTTACCTTCTTTTGTGGGGCCTTTGCCTCTTCTAAACTATGAGAAGCAGAGAAAGTACGTTATTTAATACATTTGACACTGTTATGTTAAATGGCTTCATCTGTATATAACTTTATGTTAGAAAATGAAATCACAGCATCCCTTCAGGAGGAAATAGGGGCCTCCTCATTTTAGTATTAAGAGACAAAACAACACAGGGGGAGACAGCAAAGAGATCTGCTCTAGTCGCAGTTTTTATGGCAGTTCGTGGCAGAACTGATGTTAAAAGCCAGTACTCCGTCCTCTCCAAGTGTACCTAAGTAGCATACACTCCCTCCAGTATGCAATCTATGGCTCAAGTTACCACATATGAGAAACTACTATGTTTTCACTGAGAGAACACAAATAAAACCTTCACCATAAACAGCTTGGGCAGGAGAAAGCAAATTTTTCATATAAGTAATCCCCCTCAAACTTTCTTTAAATGCCACTGACCATTTCCTTACTGGAGTGGCTGCTTTGAACCAAAGGGACCTGAGTTTATTGAGCTGGACTCCCTGAAAGAAGCTCTTTTGGCAGCACTCCAGCACAGAACGCAGCTGAGCAGAGTCTCACTTCGTTTGTTCATCTGGCCTCATTGCACCACCTATGCCCTGGCTCCGACTGCTCAAATCAGAACAGTGCGTGGCTGTTTAAAAACCACCTTTAACATTTTCGTAGGCAAAGGATTTTTCGGAGGATGCTTTGGTTGGGAGGCAGGCACTTAGGTGGTGAAAAGCACACCCCAAAAGCCAAACTCTTCCTTACATTTGCTTGACAATCTTCTCCAACTCTGGCAGTTGCTCTTTGAGGGCAGCAATCATCCGGGCATCATCTGATACAGATACATAAAACTCCTGTAATTGGCAAAGGTCACAGGCTTTTAACAAGAACAGCAAAAGGTGCAGGCTTCTGTAAAGAGCAATAAAGGTATGTCCGCAGTTAATCTGCTTCACTAGCATGTCTAGACCCTGGTTTCATGGACTGGAGGAAAAAAAAAATGGTTACGGTATGCCTAAATTCAATGGTGCAAATAAATTATTTACAAGAAAGGTACAGATGTGACTACCCTTGTTTTGGACTGTCATAGTCTACACTTTAAGAACATTTTTTTTCACCTCAGTATTTTTTTCAGGTCATTTTTAATATTTATTTTAAATATTATTTTAGCATTTAGTGTTTATTTAGTATTCACTATTAAACCCATTGCCATCGAGTTGATTCTGACTCATAGTGACCCCATAGGACAGGGTAGAACTGCCCTGTAGAGTTTCCAAGGAAGTGCATGGTGTATTCAAACTGCCGACCTTCTGGTTAGCAGCTGTAGCACTTAACCACTACGCCACCAGGGTTTCCAATTAGTTGTGGTTAATTGCTGGTATAAAAATGCAGGCGTGGTCCTCAATGCTGATTTGTGCCACCCACGCAGGGCTCCTTGCTGACTTCCTGGGAAGTGTCCTGACTGCCCAGCAGCATCAACAACAGCACTGCTCTATTTCGCTCAGGAGCAGTGACCTCCACAGCAGGACAAGAGCCGGGGCAGTGCCAGCTCAGCCACCACTTTGGTTTATCTACAAAATTATCCGCAAAATAGTCCTAAACTCAACGGGTAGAGACCATGAGTCAACTCAGGAACCCAAGTTACTACTATACCTTTACATTTGCAAAATACTTCATCCCACAGTCTTAGGGGACACTCATAGCCCACCACTCCCTCCTGTTTCATCCCTCCACCTATGGAAATGATATGATTAAAAAGGAGATAGGAATATGTTTCTTTGGGATAATTCATCTCAGAACACAGACTGATAAAGTTTAAAATAGAAGCAACATTGCCTTTTGCCTACAAAGAAGGAAGGTATTTCTAAGTAAGGTACTAAGTTTTGGAGGGGAGAGGTGAGTAATTAAGGATGAAAGGCCAGGGTCAATGCTGTAATGTGGGGCTAGAGTCACAGGAAGGAAAAGGGAAGTTCAGCTTACAGCAGTGTTAACAAAGTAAATTGTGTCCCTTCAAAACCACCTCACGGCCCCCAATTACTGTTCTAGTAATTCTTCTATAAAATTATCTGTTCACTCCCCTCAAAAATACCTACCATTTGATCTAGTAATTCCACTTCTAGGAATGTAACTAAGGACAGAACTACTTCACAAAAATGTTCATTGCACTATTATTGTAAGAAAGTGAAAATTGAAAATGATGTAAATATTCAACAATATGGGAACAAATAAATATATCTGTGGCATAGCTACTCAAAGTTCATTAGAAATTTTTATTATAAAGATGAACTGATATGGAAAAATCCTACATAAAGTTAAAAAACCTGTTGTTGTCGAGTCGATTCCGGCTCATAGGCACCCTATAGGACGGAGTAGAACTGCCCCATACGGTTTCCAAGGAATGGCTGGTGGACTCGAACTGCTGACCTTTTGGTTAGCAGGTGTAGCTCTTAACCTCTTTGCCACCAGGGCCACTACATAGAGTTAAGTGAAAAAAAAAGAAAAAAAAAACAGCCTGCAAAATGATGAGTACTATGTGATTACAACTATGCAAAAAATACAAAAGAAAAGAGACCAGATGAAAATACATTAAAATGCTACCAGTTATTGAATTAGAGTGGCAGGGTAATGGGTGATGTTTTTATTTACTTTTCTTGAAGTACCTGTCTGATTAATGAAAATGTTAACAAAGGCTAAAATTTGCAATACAGTCTCTCCAGGGAAGCTGGCATGCCTCTTTGTAGGTTCCCGTTATATTATAGAGATAATGATGTACTCTTGGAAGAGATGAATGCCCGTACCTCCAGGAAAGCCATTGCCACGTCATCCTCTTGTAGGAGGTCTCCATACATGACAGCCCACTGTAGAACCAGGCGGATGACTCGCCTCTTGTTGTTGAGGGAATAGTCCATTTTCTCCTGTTCTGTACCTTGGGAAGGCTGTGCGTGGTAAGTGCCGAGGAGTCAAGGAAGACATTTAGCCATTTTCAAACGCATTTCACTATGCTACTTGCAAAAGCAGAGAATGGCAGAACCCAGTTTAACAAAGTCAGCCTTTTAGACTGATGGGACAGCCTTCAAAGAAGACTTGGTATCCACAAAAAAATGCCTAGACCAAATTCACACAAATCCTTGTTGATGCCTGCTGACTTTGACCTGATATTTGTCCAAGGAATTAGGCTGTCACCGGCTCTGCTTGGATTTGTCTGTTGACAAGGATTCTTGTCGTGCCCACCTCCAGCTCTCTTCATGCTCTCATTACATTCCTGCCTGCCCTCTGCCTGGCCCTTCCGCTCTAGGAGGGGCAACGCTTCCAGCTGTTGCTTGTCTCTGGGTGCCTTGCCACCTCTTGTTGGTTCCCATAAGCCTGCTCACATCTCTGTAATCCCCTTCATTAAATTCATTTCAGCTAAACCTTTCTGATGCGCATCTAGCTTCTGCCAAGACCATGACTGATACAAAGAGGACATAGGTGGGACATTTAAGAAGAAAGATTTGCTCATGCCAGTCCTCTGGTGAGGGCCTTGGACATACTTTTTACATCATACCTTCTTCTCTTGTCTAAAACTGTAACTTACTCATATTGACTTTTTAGGCATTTAGGCATTATAGTTAAGATGGCTAGCCATCTTAACTATAAACTCTTTGAGACTTGAGATGATTATTTGTCTTTGTATTCTGTGCTGTGCCTACCATAGTGACTTTCATCTAGACATTTTATTTCTTTATTAACACAACAGATACTTATTGAGTGCCTACTATGTGCCAGGTAAAGATCCCTGGCACAGGATTTTAACAAGAACAGCAAAAGGTGCAGGCTTCTGTAAAGAACAATAAAGATGTCTCTACTTACTCTGCTTCGCTAGTATCTCTAGACCATGGTTTCATGGCTTGGAGGAAAAAAAATACATTCTTCTATGGTTTACAGTAAGGAGAACATAGTAGGTGATCACAAAATATTTTAGATTCAACATACCATTTGTTTTTCATTGACTTAGAGTAGTTCCTGTTACAGATAATTAGTTCATAAAACAACTTACACTATAACTTGCACAAGAAGTACCTCAGTTAATCTTGACTTTACAATCGTACAATGAAAGTGTCGTTCTCTTTCTACTAAAGGGGCCTGAATAACTTGGCCAGGATTATATAACTAGGAAGTACAGAGTTGGTTTTAGATTCTCAACCCTGATTCCAGCTGGTTTCCTTCTCATTATGCAATCCTGCCTTGCCTCACAGCTGGATACAAGACTGGCCCTGCCCTTGCTTACTGCCCTGGCTTACACTGTGGAATACTGCCCCCTGAAAGTGCTGTACTTGGGAGCTAACCCAGTAAAGGACCTTTTCTAAAGAGACTATAAATAATCATGATCAAGGTAAATGACAAAACCTTAAAGCAAAGGTTTACTGCATGTAAACGGGTTGCAAAATGGCTTTCGTAAATTGAGCACGGGATTCATAAAAAAGAAAATTGCTCAACCTGTATTGCTACAATTCTCTCTGAGCTTATAATAAAAAAAAAATAGGAAGAAAGATCACTTTATGTGAAAATTATTTCTTTTCTGATTAACCCTTTGGTCTCTTGCTCTTATGCATTCATAATTCAGTTTTTCTTTCCAAAGAATTGCTGTGCTGGGCACTACATTTTATGACCATTGCTTATTGCAGCTAGCAGCAGAGTCAGGTACATGGTGGGTAGCCAATAAGTAATTTTTGACTGATTGAAAAATAACTACTGGTTCCCCTAAGAGTTGAAAGATCTGAGTTCTAGTCCTTTTGCTAATATGATTTTAGGCAAGTTCACTTAGCCTCTGTAGGTCTCCATTTACTCACCTGTGAAATAAGGAGGGGGGATGAAATAATCTCCAGATTCTCTTTTTGTGACAGCATTTGGTAACTCTATAGCAAGATGGTCCTAAAAAGAACTGGTTAGTGGACCTAACATAATGAAAATAAAATGCTGCCTTTCCAAAATGCCCTATTTTCTGTTTGACTTTTTATGTAGAAACCTGGGTTACATCAGGTGGTACAACCTTTTTGTATTTCCATGGCATGAAGTCAGTAGAAGAAAGTAAGCATGGCTAGGATGGAGGACAGGAGTGTGAGTCGGGCAAAGCCAACCTTGACAAATAAAACAGGCAATGAAAATTCTGAGGTATGAATAGAGTCTGCTTCCATCTAAGGTTGTCTTAAAGCCCCTTGCTCAGTTGTACTTACTCCCTAAACAGACTGCCTGGCAGAACCCTGATACCACTGGGGTCATGTCCGTGGTCTCTCCCTGACATTTCAATCTAGGCTTCTTCCCTTTGTCCCCTTTTCTAGATCAAAGCAATGGTGTCCTGAAGTCTGTGAAAGGCAGGCTCGGTGATTGCCTTTCCAATGGCCCTGTTCTGTGAAAAATGTGCAAATTTAATTTTTGATCACATCATACCAATTTCAAAAGGATGTCCTATTGTGCCCCTCAGCTATTGTATAAACTTGGATATTAAAAGTATTTCACTACACACTGAGTGCGGCCTTTGAATCACTCAAATATGGTAATATCATATATTGGAAATATGAGTTTTTATTGAGCTAGTATTTATAGAGGTGAACTCTTAGCCTAAATCTAGGCAACTAACCCCACAGAACAGGCCAATTAATGTGCTAATGTGGTTGTTAAGAAGCCAGTATATTTTCAAATAAATTAATATACTTTTCAAAGAAATTACACCAAAGTGCTTTACAAGTACTCTGGGTAAAGAAATCATTCAAATTCATTCGCCAAATATTAAGAGACTACTTTGAGTCAGGCACTATGCTAGGTGCTGGTGATACAACAGGCATAGTCCTGACCCAATGGAAACATTACATTGGATGAGATATTGTGTGTGTGCGTGTGAGAGACAGAAAGAGAGAGAGAGGGAGAGAGCGAGAGAGAAATTCCTTCCTATTTGTATGAGGCCGAAATGGTTTAAAGTATCAGGCTGATGTACGCTCACGTGATCACATAATGCTCTCCACGAACCTGCGGAGAAATTATTTACAGATGAGATAACTGAGGCCGCCGTAGAAGAGACCTGTCCAAAGTTGGCTCAGAAATCCAGATAGGGCTCTGCCTGCTGTCACTAGTCCTACTGCCACCAGACAGTAGCTTTAGTGACTAGAAATTAATGCTGGGGTTCATGAAACTATTAAGAATAATTGCATCCAGGAAGCAAAAATCTTAATGGGAGATTCTTTTTTTTTTTTGCTGTTGTTGAAGTTCCAAGTTGCCTACAGCTGATTCAGAATAAACTGGGGCTTAGTGCCCCCTATCTTTTATGAGAAACTCTACAGCCTCCTGGGAGCTAGAGCTGAATGAATCCAGAGGCCTAGAAGGGGGCTTTCTCCTTTTCCTCATGAAAGTTGAAAAAGAAGCACTTCTTTGTCCCCCAAGTCTCCCCTTTCCCCTTACAGATGCTTATTTACTAAAATGGAGGTGGGGGTAGTAATACTACATTTATAAGAACACTAGCTGAAATATGTTTCTGGTGAAGTCTATATTGGAGCCCTGGTGGCACAATGGTTAAGTGGTTAACTGCTAACCAAAAGGTCAGCGGTTTGAACCCACCAGCAGCTCCACAGGAGAAAAGATGTGGCGATCTGCTCCTGTAAAAACTACAGCCTAGGAAACCCTATGGGGCAGTTCTAATTTGTCCTATAGGGTAGCTATGAGTCACAATTGACTTGATGGCACACTATGTTGAGAAGATAATAAGACGTTAAGTAAAGAAAATAAAATACATAATAATCCAATGATTTTGTCAAATGATCAGGAAGTATTTTTTATTAAATAAGACATTAAATATCATGACAGTTGGGTTTAGGCAAGGAGCGCGATATGTTTGCCTGAACTCATGGGGAAGGAGACGCAGAAAATAACATGGTTCTGGAATTCCATAAAGCACTAGTCAAAAGTCCACAAGAGAATCTAGAATCATTCACTGAATTGTTATTTTAAACACAATTAAGAAAAGGCCATAATGGTTGAAGTGGCCAAACTCAAAACTGACACACTGAATTGATTTCAGATTATTCACAAAATCATAGTCTGTGAGTTGCAAGAGTCCTTTGATTGTATCTCATTCAGCTCCACCAGGCAATGAAAATTAGGCAGAAGGAGGGTAAGTGATTTTCCCAAATTTAACAATGGAATTCTTGGGACTGGAACTCAGTTTTCTTATCTCCCTTCCCTGTGCTCTTCTTACCTGTCTATGCTACTGTGTTTTGCCTGATGTTAAATCTAATTTCTTTTCCCAAACATATATAATATAGCAGAACCAGATGATTCAGAGGTTTGATGGATAACAAGGAAGCCCATCTGAGATATACAACTGATCCAAAAAAGTTCCTCAGAGCAGACAAAGTACACACAGATAATCGAGAGTTAATTGTTACAGCCCTTATAATCTGATAGGGAGGCTTTCTACTGCCCCAGCTAGATTCTCTCTTCTGCAGTATTAACCAGTTCTCTCTTGTCCTAAACCTGTCAATTTAGAAAGTTGTGGCTTACCCCTACTAAGCAAACATCTGTAAATCAACTGACCATTCAAATTCTAACTGGAGGCTTCCCTTGGGATAAAAATGCTTCACCATTCAGGAACATTACGTCAGAATCCTTAAGAGCACAAACCATGTCTTATGCTTATTTTGAATCTACATTTCCTAGCAAAGGACTGGGCACGTAGAAACATAAAAGCCTCAAATGTCTGTTGACTGACTGATTACCTTAAACAATTCATCATATTGTTTGGAATGCTGTTTGTAATGTAAGAGTCTAAAAAAATTTTCCCCCCAAAATGTCAGGTAGACTAAGTCTATACAAATCCCAAAACATCTGGTACATCTTTTAAGCTAAATCTCTCTGTGAATTACTTGAGTATTTAATATACAGGACAGCAAACTTCCAGAGTGACTGAATCTTCACTGAATTGGACCAGCTCCTCTGGCACTGTGTAGATGCACTGAGGACAGGTGGGATCTGTTTGCAGGGAGGTATCAGGGCTGAGAATCGGAAGAGTCAAAGGCCATAGTGTAGGCTACGCTCTTTCTACCCTGCCAACAGCAGGCTTAATATTCCATTGAGTCATTTTCCTCATGCCGGCTCTGCCGTTCAAACACTGTAATTATTTCATATATTTTTACCTAGTTATTATCTTACTCACCACAGGCACCTGTAATTTTTCTGTATTTTTTTTACTGCTCATTTACTTATTCTTAATTCAGCTAATAATGGTTCCATGTATTAAAATTATCATGGGGAAAGTAAGTGAAAACCTCCTAGGATGTAGAGGCAGCAGATTCATTACAGCTTACAACAGGGAATAAAATATTATGTATACTTTTTGCAGTAAGTACATGCTAATTATGCAGCTATTTATAAAACACTTATCAACATTCAAACTGATACTCTTCAATGTTGTTGTTTTTAAAACCCTGCTTTGCATACATGATCTATGCTTGCAGCTGAAAACAAACTTTGGGGGTCATTTGCCCACTGACTAGACAAAGATTTTGCATATTCTTTTTATTATGCTATCTTTTTTCTCTTGATGGTATAATAATAGCAATGTTTATATGGGGCTTTAAGGTTTATAATGTACTTTCATACACATAACCTCATTTGATCCTTACAATAATCTGGTTAGGTGGGTAGGGCAGGTATAATTATACCCCTATTTTACAGAAGGGGCTCAGAAAGGTTAAGAATAACTGCCAAGCAATATAGCTTATAAGATGGAGGATTTAAACATAGGTCCCCTGACTTCAGAGCTCTTGCTTTCCCCACTCCATTTTGGGGCCTCTTTACTACCCTGCTTGCCTAGTGAAGCATCCCAACAACTTGAGCACGTTCCTTCCTTGATGAAGTATGTGTTTAAGAATGCAAGTTCTGCAATCAGGCTATCTAGGTTCAAATCCTGGCTTCCCCACTTATAACCTGTGACTCTTGGTAAGTTAATTGACCATTTAGAGCTTTCGTTTCCTCATCAGTAAACTTCAGAGGATTGCTGTTAAGGATTAAATAAGAATAATATAGAGAAAAGGTTGGAGGTTCAAGTCCATCCAGAGGCACCTCAGAAGAAAGGCCTGGTGATCTACTTCTGAAAAATCAACCATTGAAAACACAACGGAGTATAGTTCTACTCTGACACACACTGGGTTGCCATTAGTCGGAGCTGACTTGACAGCAAGTGGTTAGCTATCATCATTGTTATTGATCCTCCTCTGGAAATCATTTAAAATATTTCCAATGGACGGTTTTAGAGTTTTCATAGACTTGACATTTCTGGGCTTAAGTCTGGGATGCTATTCTTACCCATACAGGTTGCTTCAGTGTTTGTGTGTGCCTATTAACTTCAAAATCACTAGAGAGCTTTCTGTGCTGTCAATTTCTTTAAATGCTTCCTATTTTCTTGCTCAGGATCTTCTCTTCCCACTGATTTTCAGAATTATCTATGTTCTTGGCTATTCTCCCCTTCAGTCTCAAACGAGGGGCGTGTACATAGCATAGCAGTTAGAACATGGCCGAATGCATCACGCTGCTGGAGTTCAAATCTTGGTTCTAGCATTCTAGCTGTAACTTGGGGCAAAGTACTTAGCTTCTCAATCTCACTTTCTTTATTGTAAAAACAAGATTAAAAGAATACATTCCTTGCACAAATTGCTTAGCACAGTGCTTAACACATATTGAGCACTCAGTGTTACTATTACTTAACCCTCTGAACGTGAGTCTGTATCAATTAGGATGTGTTCAGTCACCTTCAGTTCAAGTAACAGAAGAACTAATTAATCAAGGCTTATGCATGGAAGATATTTAACTGTCTCATGCCATAGAACATCTAAAAGGAGGACAGTTCCAAGTCTGGTGTATTGTGGCTCAATGGTACCATTAAGGAGGCAGGCTCTGTTTATCTTTTTGTTGGCTTATTGCCTCATGGCCACAAGACAGCTGCCGCAGTGCCACACAACAGCATTAAGACAGGGTGAAGGGGTATGGGAAAAGGTCTTAAGCCTATCTTTTTATACAGGGAGAAAATGTTTCTTATTACTCAGGGGTAAAGTTCACGATATGAATAGTATGGCATGGGTACTGGGCAATCAGAACATATCAAATGGTTCTTGTAGCCCTGGAGCAAGTCCTGGAGTCCCCCTTCTATGCCAGACATAACTTTGTAGATGCTGGATTGTGGGGAAATGCAGGAGTCCTGGGCAAGGGGATGAGTGATGAGGGAAGTGGTGTTTACCACACAACACAGAAGCACTTCAATATTTTAACATTCTGGTGTGTTTCAGGTAAATATCAGTGCTGCTCTTACATCTCATTGGCCAGAACTGGGCGACACATCCACTCATTAACGAATCACTACACAGGGAAATGGACTGTCATAACTGGTTTGGACTAATCATGGTTCATTCCCAGAGGATACCTTCCCTGAGATAAAAGAAACGTCTACCTCCTGACTGAATAAAATTGAGTTTATATTAAAAAAAGAAACGTCTACCTCCTGACTGAATAAAATTGAGTTTATATTAAAAAAAAAGAGGCATTTCATATGAGGTTATGAAAATGTATATGAAGTACTTCATAAAATATCTGATAATGGTTGTTTTATTTCAAGGAGCACATCAAGCCAAGCCTTTCTTACTGAGAAAAAAAAAAATCACTCAAATTATATACTTGAAGAAGTAAACTGCTCTGATGGTGACATATGGATCAAACACTTTCAGATTTAAATGGGGGAAAACAATGGTAAAATTTGGCTTCAATAACACTTAAGCTGAAAGTTTTCCTTACAAATTTAAAGAACATTCCTAAAAACTTGGCTTCATCTAGAGAATATGAACCTGCTGTTGTTTTGTAAATCTTTCACCAACATGAAAAGCAAATTTTGATAAATATTCCTTTTAGAGAACCCAAGTCAATTTATAAAGAGAACATCCTCCAAGTCAGTTTCACAGAGAAATAAACGCCTTTTCAATAAGGGAAGATGTTGTGTTTACTCTGTTTCTATACAAGGGATATAACAGATACAAAGGCAGTTTTAGCTAAAATTTAGTAGAAAACCTGTAGTCTATTTGTTTCTTTCTGATTCAAGAAACTAAATAATTTCCATGCCAAAAAAGAAAAAGAAGAATTTGTGTTGAATATTAGGCCAAAATAAAATTAGGACACTAATAGAAAATATTTGACAAAAATAATTGATGTATTTAAAATGTCTATACATTTAAATATAAGTCATTTATCACTTAGGGGTTTTTCAGCTGCAGTCTTAATCTGTCCTAAACAACAAAGACCTGTATTAGTTGACATATGATAAAATCTATTGGCAGAATACTCTTCAGGATTGGTCCAATTACTAATGACGTTATTGCAGACCCCATTGTTTCCCCGACTTTCCACTCATTTCAGCTTCATCCTAGGGCCCATTCACCTCAAGTTTGTAGGATGGTTGTCACTAGCATTTGGGACGACAGGCTTCCTGTTCTCTCTCTTAAATGTTTTTACCCATTTGGTCCAGAAAGCCTCTCTTTGAGTCCCAAAGGCCTAGTCCAGCAATTTGAGAACCAATCATTGGCAAGGGCAACCAATTACCGTGAGTGGCTAGACTGACCAACTGAGATGGCATGGTTGTTGGAAAGTCACGCACAATGTCCTCTGTAAACCAGAACTACATTAGTGCTACATGGACTTTCTCCAAACACCTGTCAGTGTACACGGAATCTTAGGTGGTTATTTGGTCTCCATATGCCTTGATTTCTCCTGTATGTCAAAAGAAATAAATAATGGACCAGTCCTCAGATTTGGGGGGTGGGTGTTGGAAAGATAAAGTAAATAATGTGAAAATACTTTAAATCAATAGGAGACCATTATTAAAATTCAAAATAACATTAACATAGTTGTGATCACTTACTGAATTGAAGACTTGCCTGTATTTGTACACACCTGTATTATACAAATATGGCAGAATTTAATCATAAAACACAAAATTTAAGACTAGAGAAGAATTTGGCAATAAACACCAACACTGTTAAAATTTTATATATCTTAGGAATTTAAAGTAAGGGAATTATTGTACACATGGGCTAATATTAGCTGGCAGGATGTAGATTCATCCCATTGTGTTTGTTATAGCAAAAACTGGAAATCATCTAAATATTCAATAGGAGGAGGCTAAGAAAATTAATTATGACATATCCACCATATATTATTATGTAGTCATTAAAAATGATAATGTGTCTTTCTCATGCATCTTTGTTCCTTCACTGCCAGAAATGTATGACACATTGTAAATAAGTGTTCAATGAATGTTTGTAGAATTATCTGGAAAAAAATGATGACATAGGTCTATTTATCTATATCTCTATCTGTCTACTGATCAATCTAGATAGATGATTATAATTTCTGGAAGGTTTTTCATAAAATTCTTAACAGTGGTGAGATACCAGATGAATTCTGCTCTCTTCTCTTCTTCTGTGTTAATTGAATTTTTTTTTTTTTTGCAGTGAGAATGTTTTATTTTTAAAGATGACAAAGCTATCTCTATTTAGAAAAACAGTGCTGTATAAAAACATATTTAATGGCATAAAAAGATTTTCATAAAATATTATTTAGTAAAAAAGCATACCAAATTATTTACAGTATGATCCCATTCTTGTATTTAAAAGAATATTCCTATATGTGCAGAAAAAAGACTGAAAGGACACACACCAAAATGTTAGTGATCGTTATACCTGGGAGGTGGTGGTGGGGATATAGGTAGTCTTAATTTTTTTTTAAAGACTAAAGGCAAATTGAACTGAATTTTAAATGCAGATTTTATAAAGATTCAAACAGCTAGAGGAGAAAAGTATAGAAAGTTAATAAGTATGATTTTAAAAACTCATTATAAAGCACTTGTATTCATCAGGCCAAATCATGTCCCAGTGTATCCAGTGAATAGAAAGTCTCTCTCATTAGCACATAAAAGGCCTGAAATATGAATGTTAAACAGAGCTCTACCATCTTTCTCCATGCTGAAGACAAAATTGGAGGAGACATACAATGTGATTAAGCCCAGAAATAGGTGTCAGTGGCTCAGGGCTCAAATCTTTTCTGTATTAGTAATTACTTTTCTCTGAGCAAATCATAATTTTTCATTATCCTAGTTTATTGATTTGGCCAAAGAGCAGTGAAAATTCTCACTTCTTCATAGGGCTGCTATGAAAAGACATTAACTACTTTGAAAACAGTCAGCTAAGCAACTCACTAATGGAACGTGGTGAAGTATTTTACTATCTCTGTATCCCATGTGGAAAACATGGAGGTTAACCCCCTTGTGCAGTTTTGCATTACATATCCCTGTTGCCCCCCAAATCAAGGCTTGTGTGTGTGGTGTTAAGCAATTTACTTAGTTTTCTCTGCCTCTCATCTGTTTCTGCACTTTTACTGTTTTTCTTTGCATGCAGTCTCTGTGAAATGTCCAGTGAACTGCTCAGCCTTCCCTTGGCCAAGATGTGGGCAGTGGCCTAAGCTACACCAGCTAGACCTTCCTTCCCAGGGATGCAAATATTGAGTGAAATGAAGTAAGGATCCAGGATGTTTGGAGTCAATTTACCCCAACAGCTGAGTCTTTATTTAGTTCCTGCCCCCTGAAAGCCCTTTCTAAGGCCTGGACTCTGCAAGGGTCCCTTCAGTTCTCTGAGTTACCCCATACCCTTCTGATGAATTCCTTTATTCCTCAAGTCAGTCACAGTTGGTTTACATTACTTATGTCCGAAAAACCATAGATTATATAAATAGCCTACATAACATCTCAGGGGTGGTGGTAGTGTTTAAACCTACCTACTTGTGCTATTTCTGTTACAGCAGCACTAAGAAACTGAGACACTTGCCTACTGGGAAAAGAAAGGATTTTCTTTCATAGGCCTCCCTTGATTCTAATCATTTTTCTGTCTTCCCCTGTTCCCCACCAATATCATTGCCCCCATACCTCCCTACATGGGCATAGCATGGACATTTCTGCCAGGAGCTTACATTTTAAAAACGAAGATCAGTGATCTGGGCGTCTTGATCAACTCTGAAGAAGAACAAGCTAATAAATTTTGTAAAATACAAATTTGTATTTGTAAAATACAAGCTTTGAGTTGTATAGATGATATGACTTGGCCCACTCTACTCCCTCACTCGTCTTATTTTGATTTTGTTTGCCTTAAGCTTATCAATGCACTGTTGTAAAAAATAAATCTAAACTCAATGGTGGTTTTTATTTTTCCTTCCAACAAATCTCAAAGGTCTAATAGTGATTACCATGTATGGAGTTAAAAGGGGACAGAGCTATCTGGAATGTGTTAATTTTACTACAGAAAAACTGAATATGAGCCAGAGAGAATATATAATATATGTAAGTCTCATTAAGCTGTCATTACTTGGAAGGATAGTTTCCAGGCAAATAAACACCCAAATCTCACTCTTGCAGCTCTCTCTGAGTAACACATTCAGCTAAATTTCCTATCCTCATACATTCTGTTGACTTCAAAGAGAATTATGGGCGAACAGGCAAATGAGAATCAGGTAGGGCAATTATAATTCTGAAAAAGGAAAACATGCCAACATTGATTGGATTGCTCAGAAAAAAGAAAGAGCCATTCTCCTTAACTGTATTTAACTGCTCAAAAAAGCCAAAGTGTTTTGGGGTCTACATTTTTGCTGCCAGTGGAGACAAAAATAAAGTAAAATTGGAAAATATCCTTTTACACACCACCCAAAGCTGAGGGTGTAACTCATTAATAATATTCACTTCTTTTATTCAACTTACATTTCTGAATGTTTGCTCAGTGCCAAACACTATGTATCTATCAGTCAATTCAATACAGTATTAAAATCTGCCTAAAACAAACTCAGTGTTCAAGCTGCCTAGAGGAACTGCCATTAGAATTTCAAGTTTTGTTTGTTTTGGAGACCCTACGTGGTACAAGTGTTTAACACATGAATGTTAACCAAAAGTTTGGAGGTTTGAGTCTACACAGAGGCACCCGGGAAGAAAGGCCTGGTGATCTACTTCTGAAAAACCAGCCATTGAAAACCCTATGGAGCACAGTTCTACACTGACACGTATGGGGTCACCATGACTTGTAACTGACTCAACGACAACTGGTCTTCCTTACGTCAACATAATACTAATAAAAGACGGCAACAAAGATATAAATTTTGGTATCTAGAGGAGAAGATGGACTAGGATGAGTGTCAAAGAAAACTAACGCCACAGCAATAATTTGCGTCTATCTTAGCAGTTAGCAACCTGATTAACAGAGCTCAGAGCAGGAGCACAAACAGCTCCTGTCCATCCTGCCAGGTAACCTTCTGACAGAGGGACAAGTTGGTGTCCAATGTTAGGGAGCGATCCCTAAAAACACACCTACGTTCTTCTCCATCACCTTCTCTAGCCTACCTCCCAGGCTTGTATACTTCTCACCAATATCACCTTTTTTGAGGTAGACTGGTTTGCATTTCTTTACACAGGTAATGAGGAGGAAGTCCTTAAAGATGCCACGGCAAACCTATGCTGGGGAGTGCTGGAGTCTGTGCCAGGGAAAACTGCTGGCATTTTGGAGTCTGGCATGGGTTGAAAATACAACTCTGCCTGGGCCATGACTTACCTTCGGAGGATAAGATGTGATAATGGCCACACATGTCATTGATTAGGGTGTCTCCAAGGGAATAGAGATTTTTCACAACAAAAGGATATTGGGCCACCAGGGCTGGGCAAAGCTGGGTATTTGGCATAAAAACACAGTGCATCATAATAAAGTCGTTTAAAACAGAATCTGGAGGGGAGAAAAAAACAAAACAGAAAAGGAAATTAGATTCTTGTAGAAATCTTAGGAAAGCAGAAGTATCTATTTATTTGATTTTGGCCAATGGTTCTTACATGTTGGCTTGGGGTGATGTGGTCTTACCATATACAGAAGCACTGCATATACAGATGATGATGTTGACAGAGCTTGAGATCAAAACTCAAAACAATTTCTTGGGACAATGGACAAAAGTATAACATTTAAGAAAGAGACAATGGCACTAGTCACCTTTCTGAAATACTAATAACTTTTAAAATAAGAAATGGTGAGAAATAAGCAAATTTTAACTATAGGAATTAGATTTCTAAAATCCATGTTTTTAATCAACTTATATTGAGGACTAATGGTTCAATCACTGTACTCATTTAAATGTAAGTGACGAATGTAATCCAAAGCTGCCATCCATCATACAGTTGTCTCAGCCCCATCATACTGAGCCAGAGAAGAAGCGGGGAAAGCACTAGACAGAAGTTATATGGAACTTTTTTCTGTAGTACGAAGGACTGTGGCTTGCCTGAGTTTAACCTCTAGGCTCACTTTCATATGTTTTGCATATTCTCTGAGAATATGGGAGGTAATGCTTATTAAAAAACAAAAACAAAAAAACCAAACCCATTGCTGTCAAGTCGATTCTCACCCATAGCGACCCTAGAAGACAGAGTAGAACTGCCCCAGAAAACCTGTGTTATGTAGTAGTTTAATCTTGTTAAAGCACAGAATTGGAGCTGGCTGCTGCAAGGCTGGGGACCCGGTCATTTAGCATGGTCAACCACCCAGCACTCACATTTCAGTGTGGCTTTCTCATTCTCTACTCATATGCAGTCACTCTTGGAACTGATTAAAAACAAAACTTTTCCTATTAGAAAACGATTTCCCATGTCACTCAACTACTAATGCCAGGCATAGACGTAAAAAGTCTAGGAGACTAATAGTTCTTAGGCAGAAAATAGATGCTTTGGTAAATTAAGAGAACGTGTACTGTCAAATCCAGGGATGTTCATTTATATGGTGTAAACAAGTTTCACTGTCGACTCACTTTATTTTAAATCCATAAATGCCAACAGTCTATCACTCCACTGCATTCATGTTTTTTCATGGACCTGCCCTGGGGTGACCTTTTATGTCCAGGATGGCAGTGGGGCACATTAGTATTTTTTCTTCATGAGAAAGATATTGATTTATTCTTTATCTTCAATACCAGATTATTTGTAAGAAAAAAAATCAGAAAAACTACAAGGAATGAAGCTTGATATTAAATTATGGTGTTAACTAGTCTCTAACATAAAAAATGGGAGAGTCAGGAATCACATCCCATGTGGACCTACTGATGTCTAGGTTTTAATTTCTTGTTGTTTAAGAAACAATAAATCCAGTCTCACCTCTTTCAGAGGTAACCTTAAAAGGAAGGATATTATTTTCTCTTCATGGGTAGTAAAGATCTTACAAAGTTTTCCTTAGATGCCATAATCTCTAATATACCAGAATCTCCCTTTAGAATCAATATTCAGTTCCAAGAAGATGCTGTTTCTTATATTATGTAATCACACATTCTGTGCAAACAGTTAATTAGAGGGGGAAAATTTGCTGCATTTTTTCCTGACCTATCATCCTACAAGTTTGGTCTGTTTGAGGTTATGTATGTGTCTTGGGAGTAATCTCCTCCTAACTGGTCACTCAAGGAATTCTCCATACTAAATACAGAGTAACCTTTCTCAAGCAAAGCTCATATCACATCATTCTCCTTGCTCAGACATCTCCAGCCAATCCCCATTGCTTAGCTTTGCATTGAAGACCCGCTATGAGTCGGAATCAACTCGATGGCAAATGGGTTTGGTTTTTGGTTGAAGATATGTACTGGAGCCCTAGTGACGCAGTGGTTAAGAGCTCAGCTGCTAACCAAAAGGTTGGCAGTTCAAATCTACCAGCCGCTCCTTGAAAACCCTATGGGGAAGTTCTACTTTGTCCTATAGGATCGCTATGAGTCGAAATTGACTAAATGGCAACAGGTTTGGTTTTGGGGTTTAAGATCTGTACTTCAAATTCTTAGATCTTATTTCCCTTCTTCTACTTATGTATAAGATAGCCTAGCAAAGCCAGACCATTTTCTCTTCTTTTCCTGTTTCTAGGTCAGTACTAATGTTGTCCCTCAGTTTGGGAGACTTTATCCCCAACCTCTAGTTACTGGTTACCAGCCTTCCTTCAGGGCCACTTTGAAGGATATCTTCTCCATGTTACTGTCCCTGTCCTCCTCAGCCAGTGAGTGCTCCTGAAGTACTGACCACATTCTGCCTCATGTTAAAGTTATTTGCATACTCCTCTACGTCTTCCAGGAGCCCTGGTGGCACAGTGGTTAAGTGTTCAGCTGCTAATGGAAAGGCTGGCGGTTTGAACCCACTCAGTGGCTCCGAGGGAGAAAAGACTTGGCAATCTGCTCTCATAAAGAAAACTATTAGGCAGTTCTACTCTGTCATACAGGGTCGCTATGAATCGAAAATCTACTCGACTGCACTTAACAACAACTGTGTCCTGTAGCAGATTATACGCTTCCTTAGGACAGGGGTAGCAAGCACTTCCTGTTCACATTGTCTAGTCCAAAGTGTGCAGCTTAATGTTTGCCCAACAAGATAGTCAACAAATATCGAAGGGAAAATAACTTTGGCCTGGACCCAGGGATCTTGGTTTTTAAAGCAAATACTCCCCAGTTAATTCATAACATAAAAAATACCTCATATCATCTGTTTACAAAATGAGAAACTGGAATGAGGAGTGAAAATAAGTAAAGCAGTGGTAAAATACTTTGAGGCGATCTATAATAATAAGTACAAATTTACCCCAAAGCATACTGCAAAGATCCATGATGGAAGTTCTGAAGATAACTCTGAACTTCTTTTAGTGAGAAATGTTCTTCTGTGGAGCTCATTGGGCTTTAAATATTAACACATCCATCACATTATTCTGAGAGACAAACCAGTAGATAGTTGTTTTTTTTTTTTTTAAATTAAATGTGGGCTGTTTCAAAGTCATATACAAGTCGATAATCAAAGTGGAGAATGATAACATAACTCTGAACTCTTAGTTCACTGGAGAAGTTCATCTTATTCACTCTCAAACCTTTGCATCTTGGTACAAGGCTGGTTCACTGTAAGGTGGTATTTAGTTACACTCTGAGGCACCTCAAGAAACCATACCACAAAAAGAACCATTTTATTCCCAGTTGGAGCAAGGTGGTGCCTCTATGTAGGCTGCTTCAGATACTTTACGGGAAAAGGTAGGATTATAATTAAAGGTGAAATTTGAATTATAACTTAAGAGATGCCTCTGGAAGGCTACTCTTAATATGTATGAATGAGACTGAGTGATCTACAAAAGGACAGCCAGTATTGGAGAGGGCAGAGGCCAGTGAGAAGGATCGTTCCCTGTCTGAGCCACATAGGGATCCTGCTCTAATATTAATACATGTAACCTTCTTCTAAAAGTGCTTTGGCTATACACATTGAGGATGAATTCAGGATTTATTTATAATGCTATGCATAGATTTAATGAACATACAAAATTGCTCTAGGTGTATACCTGTTGCTTCGTTTAAAGCTGGCTCAAGGCGTATAGTTTCTAAAAAATGTTCTAAAATTTTTTCAGGTGTTCCTGACATCACAGTATACCTGGATGAGAAATAAAAATGTTATTAGTTTTTCAAAAGTAAGCAAATAATTAATAAATAACTTTTAAAATACCTATTTTTTAACAATTTGAGATTCCAGGGAACCATACTGACTTAACTTGTGGCCCATGCTCTCCTCTTGGTAAGAAAGAGCATGCATCTTGCCAAAATCATACAGGAAGACAATAGAAAAATCACAAATTAATTATTAAAATGTTCTTTTTTTCCCTACATGGAACTAAAAGAAACTTCTTGGAGAGCAACTTTAGTAGGCTGGGAACTGAGAAACCACAGCTGTGTTCCAAAGGGGAATGAAAAGGAATATGTGAGTCCCAGGGCAGCTGAGGTCAAGCAGGGGGAGCGGGCAAGGGGAAATCACAGTAAACAAGGTTATCCATATATGGGTTACTCATAGCAAAATTTTAGTCCCACACTGGATTCTCCTATTTCTGGAATGCTCTGTCTTTCCCAACTGTACACTGGTATGTGTGTTGGAAATGCAGCTAATAATAAATCTAGTGAAAAGAAAACAAAACCCCAAATACAAATTAGCAAACAAACTCCAGTAGTATCATGAATACCCACGGCCATCGAGTCAATTCTGATTCATAGAGACCCTATAGGAAAGGTTAAATCAGCAGTAGATAATACATATAATTTATTTCAATGTCAAATGTAAATTATTTGGGGGTGGGTGTTAGCATTATTTCAGAAGATCTGTCCATGGTGCTCATCAAACATGCAAGGATTTAAAAAAAATTCAACATGGGATGTTCCAAAATCATACTCAAGATGGTAACAAAACAGTTAATGAAAGGATCTGGGTGCCCCCCTTTCAAAACTCAGACTTTGCTCTTCTGCTTGGCATTTCACTTAAAGCAAAATGACAGGGAAGAAAAACAATGAAAATCAAATGCTCTTCTGTTCAGAAACCAGTGGTAGAATTAAGCTCCAGGAGGACCAGCTATCTTTCCTTCCTCATCAACACTCTTTCTTGCCTATTTGAGACCTCGGAAGAAGTGTATTGAGATTCCAAGAGTATCTATTACATATTAAATCTCAGAGTCTTAACCTCCTGCTCGAGGGAGTGAAGAAGAGACATTTCAGCCTATAACACCGTGCATGCGAAAATAGAAAGTGAGTAGAGAAGCAACATGGGTACTGGATAAGTTAGTAAATGCATTCTCTCTGGAAGGCAACTGTTCTCTAAAACTATTCTGTGTGTTTGCCTGCATGTACGTGTAGAACCAAAAGGACGCTGAAGAGTTAAATCTTTGAGGAAAACTCTCAGGCTCTGGAGCCCAGAGGAGAAATAAAAAAAAAAAAAAAAAAGCCTACCCTAATCCCAAAAGTAAGACCCCTTTCTCCAAGTAAATAAAATAGTTGCCATTGAGTTGATTCTGACTCATGGCAATCCCACATGTGTCAGAGTAGAACTGTGCTCCATAGGGTTTTCAGTGGCTGATTTTTCAGAAGTAGATCTCCAGGCCTTTCTTCCAAGGTGCCTCTTGATGGACTTGAACCTTCAACCTTTTGGTTAGCAGTTGAGCACATTAACTGTTTGCACCAAGTAAACAGGTAGAAGATAATAGTTCTTTTCTCTTGTATGCAATGAATATTTGAGGAAAGGAGAAGACATATCTATAAATGACTTTCAACACTTAAGTGGAGAAAATTGCTCTGTTCACCCAGTAATTCCTGAAATACATGACTCTTTGGCTGCGCTCACCAGATAAGCTGGAAGAGGAGCAGCATCTGGTCACATTAATAAGGAAAGGGGTTGGAGAAAGCATTCAACATCTGTCAAATGTTTACTATGGCCCAGACAACTAGGAGGGCACTGAATAATGTTGCCATGTTTAATCCAGCTAGTTAAAGATTATCTTTATTCTGCAAATGAAGAAACAGATGCTCAGCAAGGTGAGGCATTGTGCCCAAGGTCACAAAGCTAGTAGTTGGGACATCTGTAATGTGAGCCAGATCTGAGTGTGTGTTTTCCTGCACTTCTCTGCCTGTGCAGCAAGATGCTCCGGATGGAGGCTAGGTCTAGTTAACTGGAGCTCATCCTAAGCAGGAAATACTCCATGTAGTTAAAAACCCTTTGCTAAAGAGTAGATATTCTATAACCCATGACTGGAAATCTTCTCTCGACACTAAGCCTGGAAGTGAAGACACTTATGTCTGCACCTGGAAACCAAAAGAAGGGAACAAAAGAGACTATCTTTCTGCAAACAGGGTGAAGTTGAGAAATGCGGTGGTTGACAATCTAAGGAAAATGCAACACAGTAACTAAAACAGGAGCAGTAATTTCACATCCTTTTTATTACTAAGCCAATATAACCACAGAGCAGAAAGATATTCAAAATGATAAATGTTTATGGTCTCCATGTAGGACACCCACCATGAGAAATACTGTCTTAATATTACAAAATTTTAATATCACACACAGTTGAGTAGTTTAGGCAGAGTCAAGTTATTTTGAAAATTAAAAATTTATTAAACTATTCTGGATTTCTCAGGGCAAAAGTGAATCAAGACAATAACATTGTTATCAACGTGGAAACCCTCCTTGAGCTCAAAAAGGACAATTTCTCAGGACCTAGAGGCCCTACAGGTTTCTAAAATGCAAGTCCATCCATAAACATGGTTGCTACCATGTTATCAAAGTTGTCAGGACCATCAGCCCAACAGTCACCTATATGGGCCCCCCCTCCTTTTTAACTCTGGTCTGACTTGGAAAAGCTCATTATGTAAAATGATCTCTTGAGAGAATGGTTTTTCACTCTTCAGAGAACTGATTTTGCTTAGTGCATTATTTTGTACTCACTGATATTTCTTAACTGAAAATGCACAAGTTTTGAATTAGAAATTTCGATTGTACTGCAGGGCACAAATAAGGAGATATAATGGAAATCAGAGACAGGTCTAAAATAATTTTGATATACATGGTCTCTCGTTTTATTCCCTTTAGTTTGGTTTCATAAAAATCTATATTTGGAGGGATACTCTGATGTTGTAACAAGCAAATATCTTTGATCATTCCCCAAAGATATGAAGAGGTAAAGGAAGGGTGTCTCCTGGTCAAACACATCAAGGCTAAGAAAACTTTTCAGGGCTTACTTTTTCAGTTAACAAATTTTCCTAAAACATCTAAAGCGTTATTAAAGAATGCAGATTACTATTATAAAATGGTCTGGTTATATCTAGAGGCACTAAAGAAAATCATTGGGGGTAGCCTAAACGTTTTTGTGTTTACTCTCTTTTGTGGGCTGGAAAAGATGACTCTTAAAAAATATTTGAGCCAGTATCAAGAATGGGTAGTAGTAAAAAAATGTAAAGAATAAAGGAATTTAAGGAAATATGGATGATGATTTTATAGATTTGCGAGTGAAAGGATAGTTCATTTATGTCAGGCTGTTTGAAATATTTATTTTACAGTGTTGAAGATATAGTACTTATATACTATATTTTGTTATAATAACCTAGGAGGTGTAAGGAGTATGGACATAGAAGTTGGTTGAGCTGGGCCAAGCTCTGTCATTACAAGCTTTGTGACATTGGGCAAGTAACTTCTGCTTTGAGCCTAAATATCTCCATCTGTTAAGAGAGGTCATAATGAGGATTAAAGAAAATATGCAAAATATACCATGACTATTCAATAATATTACATTTCTTCCCTCCTTCTTTGCAAATATGTTGAGTCATCCAGATGAAAATGCCTGCGCCTTAGGCTTTTAGTCTAAACAATAAAAAAATCATCAGCTCTGGTGAATGTCCTGATAAAGGGAACACCTCCATTTACTTGGCAAACAAAGGAAAATTACTTGGGACACATTCTTTTTTAGCATATTATTATTTGATGACATTTCTCTAGCTACAGAATTAGTGTTTTTATTGTTTTAAGATTTAAAATTAATCTTTATTTAAAAAATGAGATTTTTTAATTTGCTACAATTTCTTAGAGCCACATTTCCCAATTCTTCTGTCTCTCCACTCAAATGTTGGTACATTTGATGAAAAAGTCTTATGTAGGATATTGCAGCAAAAGCTAGAACTGAAGATAGATGGGCTGAAAGGCACTCAAGTTAACAGAAGGCCTGAGAAATGGGATGCAAATACCCTCTTGACATTAGCAGGAATGAGTATGAATGAAGCCAAATGGATGCTTCTGGGCTGCAATAAACAGACTGTCTTAATTTGAAAACTGGGTTTCCATAAAAGATGTTTATTCTGATAATAAGATGCAAACACTTCTTAAGAATTCATTCCTACATTATAAAACTCAAATACCAAAGGTTTCGTATCCTTTGAGCGGCCTAACGTTCCTGTTTCCATCATTCTCCCACATGCCTTCTCTTTCAGAGCTATTCCAGTTGAACACTGTGTACAGAGAGAGGTTTTTAGAGTAGAATATTTTCTTGAGAATTACTGTAGGCAGCACCAGGCTCAATGCAGTGCCAGAAATGGCTACATTATACTCCACAAGATGTGTGATTAGTCAATAGAGAGAAAAAAGTTTCACACACTACCATCTCCCACAGAAAAGAACATGCTATTGTGGAAATGATGATGCCATGTGAAAAGGTTAATCCTAGTCTGGCAATTACAGTGTTGGATGCAAACATACTTTTGCTGAGGCTGTGAGTTTCCTTGATTAGAAGCTCTGTTCCCTGCTGGGACCTTCTCCAGCACCAAGACATCTTGGTCATGTTCTTTAAGTCTGACTGTATTCGCCTCAACGTCCTGCAAATACAAATTACACCACATACAGATGCTGCCGTTTATTCAGACAATGAAAAAATTTCAAATGCTTCAGAAACTCATTTGGTGCTTGTGATGCTAATTGTTGCGTCTACAAATTAAGTCATTTTCAAAGTCAAGGGCTGCAATGATCAGAGATAAGACCAGGTGAGGCTTGAGTCACGTGTTTTTAAAACTCCGCTTTTACCCCAAATTCAGAAAAACAGCAGAACAGAGAGTATTATGGTTTGTGCTCTAAGAAACCTTCAGGAGAAGGTGGTGTGGCAGGGAGATAGGGAAAGTAAGTATGTTTATTTACTTATTCTTAATAAAAATGTGTGGCAAAATAGCACTCATCTTCAGCAAAGTTTTTTCATTCCGATTTTCTTCTGAATGTATTTAGTTTCCTTAGGTGTGGCACCTTTTCTTCTAATCAAAAGACTATTTCTTTTTTTAGAAAATCATTTCGTTTCATCTTCATATGTGCTTAAAATATTTTTTCAGTTATTTTGAATGTTTTTATAAATTACACCAATAATAATGGTCCTAGTCTGATTTTTTTCAAGGAAATTCTTGGCTAGGTGTGAACTCTGTATGTGTAAAATTCAGAGTTAGTAAAGTTTACCTCTAAATTTCAATGACATTTTAAATTATTTAAGTAGTTTAATGCACTTTCCTCATCATTTGGTTCCCGTTTGAAAACATATTAGATAAAAACCAAGTCAAATTCCATGTGATATTTTTTCTATATTATTCAATGATATAACATTTAATTAAACTTTCTTTGCAGTAAGAGAATATAATCCTAGGATAAACTTTGTTGTCAGAAATTTTGTCGTCTAATGCATATTTTTAAGGCCATGTAGGGATAGATGTCCTGACATGAGGAAAGGAGAATTACATTGTAAATCATCCTTAAATAATGCCACATGTACCAGAAGGCACAGAATCTGCATGTAGGACTTGGCGGTGGGATAGGGAAAGCTGCCAAGGCTGGGAGAGGGAGAGGAGCAGATCTGTCCTGTGAACAAGCAGAGAAGGGCAGACAGCAGGAGAGAAGCTACAGAGAACAGTCTCTCTAGGTGAACTCAAGCCTGGGCAGAGGACCGTGGGTCACCTGAGAGGCCAGAGGTGATAGGACATTGCTGTCATTGCCAGCAGCCTTCAATCCAGCCTCCATCAGCCAAACTGAATCACCCCTCCAAGGGACCAGGGACCATGTCTTCTAAACATCACCCACTCTCACAAATAACCTTGACACATTTAAATTAGGCTCATATTCAGAGCTCACTTTAAGTGAAATTTCAAGGCTCCCTCTACCACTCCAAGTATTCTTCACCTACTTGCCGATGTCTAAAATTCCTTTAATATGAAACAGTTTTAGATAAAGCTCTTGAAATGTAAATGCTTGGCTGGAGTAACCATGACTGAAATTAATTTCCACTAAAATATCATCACTCAATAAATCAAAGAGGGTGTATGATGATATGGGAAAGGTTTAGACTTGAGAAGAGAGAGGAGGTGGAGACTAGGAAGGTCTAAGATATAAAAATACATGACCAGAGGGGCTGTCACTGCACTGGGGAGTGGGTGGAGGACACAAAAGAGAAACCCTAGCAGTGCCAAAGAGAAACGTCTCAGACTTTGATATATGCCAGGTAAGCCCCATTTATCTTCAATGCAGGTGTATGCTGAGGGATTTCGTCCAGCATAGTACCCGCATTTTCAGCTCTGCTGGAACATCACACTGAACATGCCAGTCTTGTAACCAAGGCCCTTTGTTCCTAGAACATCCATTAATCACAGTACTGCCCTGTTAACACCATGCTCAAATCTTTGCTTATTTGGCAAAAGGACAAATGGAATTTCCCTTAACCACACTTTGCCTGGGACTCACCCTCAGGATCCGGTTGAAATCCTCTTTGTCTACTCTTAAGAAATGGCAATTATCTTCTCGCAAGACGATAGAGGCAGCTCGAGGGGCATCGTTGACTAGTGCTAACTTGCCAAAGTCATCTCCCTCGTGCAGGGTGCAGACCACACCCTGGAGACAGCAGAACAGTCAGATGAGGACGATCCCTGAAATGGAGGAAACACCCACCACCTCTCACCACAAGACCCTCTTCCCCCTCTGATACTGTATGTCTATATAAATGGGTTGTACCTAGCTGGCTGTCCTTAAGTGTCAAAGAGAGCTTATAAAATTAAAACTGTGATGTTTAATTCTTTCAAAAGTGTTTCACTTTAGGTTAATCCCACCAATAAAACTACATTGAGTGATATGGCCATGGCTTAATTTAAAGGTATATACTATAATCCACAAGGAGATAAACTCCCAGAAAGTATAATGCTACTCGGAGTGTAATGATTTAGATAATTTATGATTAGAGATGCAAGAATGTCCTTTTATATTAGGTAACAGTGTTGTTGCAAGTTTAACTGTAGCGCTACATTGTTAATACTTAGAACCACACTAGTAAATGGAATACAATAAAGTTTCAAAGAGAAAAAGATATATATACCTTGCCATAAATGACTACATTCACTGATCCTTTTAGAATAATGTACCAGGAGGTACCTTCTTCCCCCTGGTTAAACACTAGACACAAAAAAGATGAAAAGACTTATGACAAGAATAGAAGCACATCAATATAAATTACAGCTCATCAAATCATCACTTTTAAGTCCCCAGAATTATACATTTATTCTAGAAGGGAAAAAAAATTACTAGCTAATACTAACTTATTCAGGTGGAATATTATTTTCTTTTCTGTAGAAGCTGAAAGGAACAGAAACACCGTACTACTTGCTATGCCCTATAAGATAGGTTTTTACTAGATATCAATTTACTAGCAACCCATTTCTTAAAGTAATATACTTTCCCCCACAACTCATCAAAAGCTGTTATGCTATAGAAAAGAGTTTTTAAAAGTAATCTGAGTATTAATGGGAAGTTTGAAAACATGCAAATCAACACTGTATACTGTTTATGGGTACCTACGTTTTTGTTTATGTTTGCTATGTATACCTACATAGTAAAAACAAAACAAAACATAGATGGGTTGGAACGATAATCACTAAATTCAGGGTAGGAGTTATCTTGGGGAGGGGAGGTGAAAAATGGGATAAAGAAGGACACAAGGGCCTTCAACTGTAGCTGTATAATTTCATTTTTTAAAAAAAAATCTAGAGAAAATGTGGCATTATGTTAGTGTCTGATAAAGTTAGATAAAAAGGTGTTCGTAATATTCTCTGTTTTTGTTTGAAATATTTAAATAGTTCGTAATAAAATGAAAACAATAAGTAAGTTTGAATGAAAAGAATAAAAGAAGGTACGTTATCAGTGATAACAATATTAAAGTGTGCTTTTAAAATGTAAAGAAACGACATTATCACAAAAATAAACATCAATGATAAAAACACCACTTCTGCTGACTGAAAATAAAACAATTGAAATGCAATTTTAAAACTTTTTCTTTTTTCGTTTACAATTCATATTCCTTGCTTATTTGACTAAATTAACTCAGGCTGAAGAAAGAGCAGGATTTTCCAAAGTAGATCTCTTGAAAAGTTAACGGATGTTCCATTAAAAAAGTGTTCTGTCTTCACTAGGTTTAGGAAGTGTTGGTTTAAATACAGTGAACGTTTTTCTTTACTGCAGAACTTCTGAGAACCTTTAGTATACTGATGTATCTTGTAATTCTCCAAGAGAGATTAGAGAAGGCTGCGTTTCCTGGCCTTATAAGATGACTAGCCCGTTATTTAAGACTAAAAATCTTGTAGGACTAGTAGGAAATGCCAGCTTAAATAATATTGTTGATGTACATTAATTTCAAATTTCAATTTCTTGCTTCCAAATATGATCGTAGAACTAAATTATAACTTTGGTTCTGAGGAGATACTATATATTAAAAAACAAAACCAAGCCTGTTGCTGTTGAGTCGATTTGGACTCATAGTGACCCTATAGGACAGAGTAGAATTGCCCCATAGAGTTTCCAAGGAGTGGCTGGTGGATTTGAACTGCCAACCTTTTTAGTTAGCAGCCAAGCCCTTAACCACTGTGCCATCAGGGCTCCATACTACATATTAGTACTGCATAAATATTTGGGGCAAGGACATTCTCTGGCTTAGAGGTTGTAGTGTCAGTGAGAGAAGAAAAAGAAAGCAGGATAGTTTGAATAGCATTCTAACCAGCAATCTCAGCAGATAAGTTCTTCTAAAGCCATAATCTGCAACTTCATTCCGTTCTTTAAACACTGGTTAAGTGTTTGGCTGCTAACCAAAAGGCTGACAGTTCAAATCCACCAACCATTCTTTGGAAACCCTCTGGGGCAGTTCTACTCTGTCCTATAGGGTTGTTATGAGTCGGAATCAACTCGATGGCAACTGGTTTGGTTACGGGGTTTTTCTGGAGATTAAAGTTCTTTGAGCCAGTAGGGTAGGGAGCAAGTGAAGACTCTTGAGCTGGTAACCACTACACATGCTAGCACTAGACAATGACCAGATTTCAGAATAACTGACACTTGCTGGAAATAATCATAGGTCCAGAAAAACAAAAGTGGCACGTGACATCCTGCCAAGTCAGCCCTGGGGCCAAGAAAGGGGAGCATCTGCAGTCAAGCCTTCCCATGGCATGTGCTTACAAGGAGTGCTAGTCAGGTGCAGTGTGCAATCACAGCGTTCACTTACACACAGTTCCTCCTTTGGCGTGGGACTCAAAAATGAGAACACCTGCTAACTCCCTTTTCACCTAGAAGAAAAAGAGAAAGAACGCTGAAAGGCTGGATTTATAAATAAATAAATAAAATGGTGACTTGTTCTCTTTCTTGAGTGTAATGCTAATTGTACCCTTGCTTGTTGAAAACAGGTATTGCCAATGAATAAGTCATCGGTCTTGCAAAATTCTGCTGCAAAAGACCTCTTTAAAGTGTTAAAAAGCAAAGATGTCACTTTCAGGACTAAGGTGCACCTGACCCAAGCCACGGTCTTTTCAATTGCCTCATGTGCATGCGAAAGCTGGATAATGAATACAGAAGACCACAAGAGGATGCATGCGTTTGAATTACGGTGTTGGCGAAGAATACTGAATATACCGTGGAGTGCCAGAAAAGCAAACAAATCTGTTTTGGAAGAAGTACAGCCAGAATGCTCCTTAGAGGCAAGGATGGCGAGACTTTATCTCACATACTTTGGATATGTTAGCCGGAGGGACCAGTCCCTGGAGAAGGACATCATGCTTGGTAAAGTAGAGGATCAGCGAAAAACAGGATGACCCTCAAGGGGATGGATTGACACAGTGGCTGTAACAATGGGCTCAAACATAGCAACGACTGTGAGGATGCTGCAGGACCAGGCAGTGTTTCGTTCTATCATACACAGGGTTGCTATGAGTTGGCACTGACTCAACATCACCTAACAACAACCCTTGCTTACCACACAGACATCTCTTTCTTTGCTTGCTGCTATTCTTATCTGGAGCCACTTTCACTAGATTTGTTCCTAGATTCTTTTAAGCTCTTACAAAATGACTTTACAATATCATACAAGACAACTTCCTTAGAGACAATTTAGGGCATAGTTTTTTTTCTAGAATGTAAGACCACCTATGACATCAAATGACTCTGGTGTTATTAAAGACTCTTCCCCGCATCCCATGGAATGCTTCACTACAAACATGCTGGAAATTCAGTGTGTTGAAGTTGAAAATTAAGCTTAAATGTGTGAGTAGATTTACATTCCAAGATAGCAAAAAATAAAAAAAATTTTTTTTCTAAAAATTCCAAATTGTGGTCCCAAATTATGGCTCTATCCCCCTAAGCAGCAGGTAGTCTGAGAATTCTCAGCAATGCCTGCGTACCTGGGGTGTGAGGTAGAGACAGTAGACTGCTCACAATCCCCTCAATTCCATTGAGACTGGGGATGTCAGAACGGTGGCATGCTAGGTCACTGGCACACAGGTAGGGAAAAGGGGTCTTTCCTTACCTCCCTCTACACCATGAACTCTGTGGAGCCTCAGCTGCTTGCACTACAGACACAGGGGACTCCCCAGGTGAGGCTTTGACACCATGGAGAACATGAGGATGACAAGGACAGGAGTAGGGTGGTAGGGGAGGCTAGGCTGGACCACTCCCTGTATACTCCATGTAGATGAGCAAGCTTCCAGATCCCCACTAGTGCAGGGGATGGGGGGAATGTCAAGGCTGCCCAGTCTGGGTTGGTGAGAACAATGGAGTCCCCTTGTCAGGAACTCTCTCAGAATTAGGTAACAATTTCCATGAATTTTGTGAGCCATTATAGAGAATTAATGAATCCACAGGGGCCATGAGCAAGTAGGGGCCGGCAGTAGAGAGTTGATTTGTGTAGACCCAGCTCTGGGTGGTGGGTGATAGAGAAAGACAGCACAAGCAGTTGATGAAGAAGGGTAGAGTCCTTCTAGCTTGTGACTCCCTAGTCCTAGGGGACTAGAGAGAGAGAGACAGAGACAGAGACAGAGAGATAGGCAGACAGACAGCAAGATAGGCCATCTGATCTGAAGTGCAGGGAGTTGTGTAGGCTCCTGAGCCTATGCCTGGTCCCCAGTGACCAGGCCTTAGGTAGCCAGGGATGTTTTGATTCGGCTCAGGATAGCCAGGGATGAGGTCTGATCTAACTCTGGGTGGTTAGCGTCAGAGGGAGGAATTGCCACGGAAGTGGCTGGCAATGAGGAGTGGAAATGTGGGAAGGTGAGGCCTGGATCCACTTGCAGCTTGGAAATGGATTCATGCTGATCCTTGCAATGCAGTTAATGGTAAAGGTGGGGTATGCCCACCTTGCCCCTTTTATAGTGCAGTTGGCAGAGTCTCAGTCCTTAGAGTTGGTGATGAGGATGAGGTTTGGAGCCCTACTGCTTGAGGCTGTGGCAAATGCCTTGCTGCTCTCAGCAAAGACCTGAACTTTACCCCCTCCAGGGTAGGGACCAGCAGGTACTGCCATCTTGTGATAGCATAACATCACCTTCAGTGAGCTGGGAATGAAAGAGCAAATTAGACATGTAGGTAAGATTTTAGAGGCCTCAGTACAGAACCTGTGAAAGTTGGACATATTATTATTATTATATTGAATTATTAGCATATAGGAAACTCATGTTGCCTGGAAATCATGTTACTATGGAAGGAAGTCTTTCTGTTCCTATTCAGAGGCCAAAACCTCCATCCACTGCACTCCTAAATATCCTAATTAGGTAAACATTCAGGGTCAGAGACAGTTAATGGGCCCTGTTTTTAGTGGGATGTGCTATTGTATCCTAACATATCTGAACTGATGTTCTCTTGAACTTTCTGGTTCCTTTCTCATGGAGCAGGCAAGCCTGGGTAGGACTGGCCCCTTGGGCCAAAACAGGTCATCTTGATTCCTCTCCTTCTAGGAAGGGATTCAGACCCTCTTGGGATCTGGCTCTTTCTTGCTGTCTTTTGACTGAATGTGCAGATTCTAAGATTTAGATTTGAAGGATGAATCACATGTTCAATTCTGTTCATACCAGATTGCCTTGGGGTTTAGGAAACATGGGCAGCTACTAATATCATAATAGTACTTGATTCCCTTTTGGTGATTGTTCCTGGGTATATTTCCTCAGCACCTTGTGAAAGGGAGGAGGGGTGATTTATGAGATAGAATTCAGGCATTCCCAGACCCTTCCCCGCAACCATAATACCACAAAACTCTCCTCCAGTCCTAATGCTGTTATTGTTGTTAGGTGCCGTTGAGTCGATTCCAACTAATAGTGACCCCATGTGAAAGAGCAGAACTGCCCCATAGGTTTTCTTGGCTGTAATCTTTACAGAGGCAGATTGCCAGGTCTTTCTTCTACAGAGCCACTGTTTAGGTTCAATCCGCCAACCTTTTGGTTAGCAGCTGAGTACCTAACCATTGCAGCCAGGCAAAAGTCCTAATAGTTGCATTTAACTCAAAATCCCCCCTGATCATGCTCAACTAAGAGGCAACTTACTGTGGTAGAAAGATGGGACAAGGCTTTAATGTGAAGGAGCTCTTCATAGATAATCTCTAGGTCATCCACCGTCCTTTGGCCAGGTCTACAAAGGAAAAAGGAAATAATGAAGAGTAAAAAATGGAAATGGCTTCAGGGGTCAGTAATGTGTTCAGACATTCTTCCTCTATAAAAAAGATATTGGCAGAGGGAAAGATTTATGCCATTATAACCCCTAAAGGAATTTCTGAGATGAATGTATTCCTTGATGGAAGGGAATCCAAGAGATCAGCTGTGCAAACAATCCTCTTCCCTTCTGCTCTCAGAGGGAAAAGAACCCCCACTCACATCGCAGTTTGCTAACTTAACTCTTACTTCGTAGAGTATTATGCTAAAAAAATTACTTTTGATCACCACCTTAATCAATAACAACAAAACTCGACTTTTAATGCAACTAGGAACAACTGGGATTAATCCAAATTCCTTGGGATCTTGTGTGATTTCTCAGCCAAAAAGAATAACGCTGCTGTTGCTATTGATTTGGGTTATGCAATATGCTTCTTCCAAAGGACTTAAACAATGTACACAGACTCAGCATTTTCTTACCTATCTGTTAGGGGTTGAACTACGTCCTCCCGAAAGATATGTTGAAGTCATAACCCCCAGGACCTGTGAATATGACTTTATTTGGAAATAGAGTCATTAAAGATGTAATCAAGTTAAGATGAAGTCATTAAGGTGGGCCCTAATCCAATACGACCGGTGTCCTTAAAAGAAAAGGGAAAGAGACACAAAGACACGGAGAACAAACACCACATGATGATGGAGGCAGCGATTGGAGTGATGTGTCTAAAAGCCAAAGGAAAGAAATCTGGCAACATGAGAAACTAAGAGAAAGGCCCGGAACAGATTCTCCTCTAGAGTCTTCAGAGGGAGCGTGGCGCTGCTGACACATTGATTTCAGACTTCTAGCCTCCAGAACTATGAGAGAATAAATTTCTGTTGTTTTCAGCCACCCCGTTAGAGGTACTGTGTTACAGCAGTTCTAGGAATGTTACCGTATATTAAACATTTAAACTTTAATGAGCTTCTGACAGTGTTACATTATTATGTTATAATTTAATGAGTGTTTCTTGGCCAAATAAATCCAGGAAGTGTTGGTGTGCTGAACACAGTACTGAATTTGGAGTCTGAAGACCAAGTTCTAATTTCAGAGCAACCACTCATCATCCCTGTGACATCACAGCCTCAGTCTCCTCATCCGTACAATGGGGATAACACCTTCCCGATAGAGATGATGTGAAAGCCGAAGGAAGCAGCAAACCCGAAGTTACCTGCATATTTATTTGTGTAAGGGAATTAAAAACAACAACAAAGTGATCTTCAAAACCCATATTCTTACACAAGAAGTTAAGCGAGTTTACAAATAAAAAATGATATTCTGGTCCAGCAGATTGGACCAGAAACTTAGTGAATTATTAGAGAAGTACTCTGAGCAACCAAGACTTTATTATAAATATGCTAAAATAGTTAATGGCATTAAATGATTTTACAACTGCATTATAATATAGGGAAGGTGACAAGTCTAGTGAGAGCTAATTGGGGTAAGTAGGACAATTCTTTGTGTCCCTTGTACATTATCTTCACAAGGACAGCTTTAACATGAAAAAAAGGATATGATATCGCTCTGTTACAAAATCAGTGGGAGGATATATTTCCTAATCCTAACTCTTCAAAGACAGATATTAAATCCATGACCCTAGGAGACACCAGGCAGGTTCACCGCCTGCCAAGCATCACCACTGAAGGACATACTGATGTAGCAATCTAGTGCTTACTGGTGGAACCCAGAAGGTATGGGGTCCATAGAGACACAGACGGAAAAGCTGTGGCCACAGGGGCTCTGGAGGAGCCAGGCCTTCTTAGCAAGGGTTCTAATCTGCTACTTGACTTAGACATGGGGATTTTGAAAGTAGGACCCTTGAGGATTTAAAAGTCGATTGAGCCACCTCAGTCTATCCACTACCACAGAGACGGCTAACGTGCAAGTCTCCAGGCAGGGTCAGGGTCATGGCCCTTCCGCACGAGGAGCAGTCCCGCTGTTCTTGCTACTTGACAGCAGCTGCAAATAGCATGGAACCCTACTAGAAGCTTGGCTAAAAGAGAAAACAGTCACCAAGTCTCTTTCTTACCTCCACGGGGTGGGCTGCTATGGAGGGAGGAGAAGAACTCAGTTGGGAAAAGAAAGGGTCAGAATTTAGCCCTAAAATCTTGACAGACTCAATGTTTGGAATTATGGGAGAAGATCTCTACAAGTTGAGGAGTGTTTATATAATACCAGTATGAAACCTATACTCATCAGCCCTTACAGATTAAAAATAAGCGCTGCTATAAATCTGTTATATTAAAAAATTTATTTCATCCAAGATTTAAAGCATATGATGAAGAACCGTGTCAGATCATCCAGGCAGTATTCTAAAAACTTGAGATAGTGGTTTAAGGCTGCCCTTTGAGCCAACACTTTGAGCCAACAGTTAGTCTTAGGACGTGTACCAAAGTGTGTGTGAGTGGGGAGGGGTAAAGATGTCTAAATTCGAGCTATTTTTGAAAACATATTCCATTTCCTTTCCTTCCCACACCGTCAAGCACTCCCCGAAGCTCCTCCCCTCCCCCTGTGCTGCCTGCCCTCCTGGCTGTCTTCCTGCTTTTCTAAACATTTCTCCTAAATGTGTTTCTTGGTCTATTGTTATTTTGTCCACATCTTGAATTGCACTCTGCCCCAAGGCTCTGTCTTTACCTCTGATCTCTTTTCACTCTGCTGCTCTCTCCCTGGGAAAAAATCTCTAATCTTCATCTCTATGACGATGAGATGTACATCTTTATCTCCAAGCAGACCTCCTTCCTGAGCCCCAGTGGCCTCCTGGACATCTCTTCCTAGATAACCCACAAGTACCACAAGCTCAGACATCCAGAAGTGCTCCCTCATCATTACATAGGCTCTTTAAAACCAGATCTCAATGGATTTTTCCAAACTTATCTACCTCCCCTTGTTCAGACCTTCTTTTATGTCCACATTCTTCGTTCCAGCCATACCAGGCATCTCTCCATTCCTTAAACATGCTGTACTTTTTCACGCCTCAAAACCTTTTCTCATGATCTTCCCTTTGCCTGGGATATTTTTCTCTGCCTCAAACCCAGCTCAGAATGTCATCTCTCCTAGATAAAACTGGTTCACCCACCTTTATTCTTCCATGGCACAGGGTCCTACTGCTTATCACAACTTATCCTGATGGATGTTATTACCTTAACTATCCACAACATTAGACTGATCTTCTTAAGAGAAGTAGTATCTGGTAGTGCACAGAGCATTGGATTGGAAGCAGAAACTGGATTTGAGTTCTAAATCATGAACTTTCTACTTACACAGTTGGTCTAATGCCTAATTCCTGTGTCTGTAAAATGGGAATAATAAACAAGATTGTTGTAAAGATCAAATAAGATAATATACATGACACATTGTATAAACTAGGAAATACGGCACAAATGCAAAGTGGTCTTATGATTAGAGTGGGTGTTCAATAAATTTCATTGGATGAATGAGCACGCAGGTGCTCACAATTCATGCTCAGTCCAGGGTCTGCCCAAGGGAGAGCCCAGCAGTACCATGGACCAGTTCTTGATTTGTGGCCTGAGGAGATGGGGCTTATACTCTACTATCCCTCCTACTGAAGGCTAAGAGAGATGAGGTACCCAAGGCAGCTTACTTTCAATATATGACACATTTATGCCATGGCAAATAGTTAGTAATTAATAAGGGGAAGGGCATAGGATTAAAATAATGGACCTCACCTCTTACCCCAATTCTCTTGAACTGATAGAAAAGAGCCCTGGTGGTGTAATGGTTAAGTACTCAGCTGCTAACTGAAAGGTTGGTGGTTTGAACCCATCAGCAGCAGGCCTGGCAATCTGCTCCCATAAAAATTACAGCCTAGGAAACCCTATCGGGCAGTTCTAGTCTGTTACATGGGGTCACTATGAGTTGGAATAGACTTGATGGCACACAGTAACAACAACAATCTTTATAAGAGCAGATTACCAGGTGCTTCTCCCACAGAACTGCTGGGTGGGTCTGAACTGCCAACCTTTCAGTTAGCAGCCGAATGCTTAACGATTGCACCACCAGAGCTTGTTAAATTTTCCTTAGACTTACGCATTCAGTTGCAGGGAACAAATTACCATCTTAGATCTGCTGTAAGAACTCAGTCAAAGGAAGTAAAGATCGGGGGGCCCTGGACTAACGGGACCATCGAAGACCAAGCAGCACCTGTTGGGATGGGCCCTTCTTTGGCCAGATTTTTGGCTGCCATGCTAAAGTTGTGATGGAAAAGGTATTTTAAAGTCCAAAAACCACTGGGAAACAAACAATAAACAAACAGCACGATGACCACAAGCAACAAAAATAGTTCAATCAGGAGACCACAAAGTTTTAGGAGCTCTTGGATGATAGAAAGCAGATAGGAATAGAATGTCTGAGAAGAATACTGGAAGCAAGCACAGCTCAGCACTCCCAGAAGAAAAGCAGCACCGGAGTAAGCACTGTCACCAGCAGAGGCTCTGCCTGGACAGGCACAAAGGGCAGGAGGGGGTGAGGTCAGGGTGATTCATCACAGGCTGCTCCATTCAGATCAGCTGGGCCATTCAGCTCCCTCCTTCCCACTCCCTCACGCTCAGCAGTGGGCAGTGGCACAGTTTACCACCAGGCTAAAACCTGAGACCTGCTCTTTAGGGCAAATGCCCAGGGAGGGCTCTTGGGGTAAGCACTGGAGCCTGAGAGAGAAGCTGAACAGATCATGTGAAAACTCCAGGACTTCCCTGGAGGCACAGAGGAGGGAAAGAGAGGCAGCTCTCCAGGAGGGAAATACATGGAGGGCTCCATTTCTGAGGAAATCTTCTCTATTATGGCAACTAGTGGGAGAAGGGGTAGGGGGTTCGCTTCAGCCTCCATAAAGCAAAGCGTATGCTCCATAAAGCAAAGCCTACCAGCAAACATGCTCATCAAAGAGTCAGCCCCACTGCCCTTGGGGGAGGCTCTGTCAGGATGCGAACCGCTATACCTACATAGAAACCCACATGGTGACCTATTCTACCCCTGGTCCTCCATTCATCAATGACCAATACGCAGAAATAAGGACCTCCATGTGGACTCCCTGCATGCCGTGGAGAACCTCATGGCAGCTTGTTGAAACTGAGTGGAACAAAGCCTAATAACAGTTTGGTCTCTGTGTCTTAAACAACATTCAAAATGAAAGGGAAAAAGAAAAGGAAGGAAAAAAAAAACAAAAACCCAATCCTGTGGTCTACAGTGGTTAGTGTAATCACAGGGCAGGACACTGTCATTTGGCAATCCACCCAGGGAGCAGTGAACCGTGGGTCCTGTTTCCAGACAAAAATTTCAGTGAGGTGAGAGAAGTCAGGCCTTCAATGTGTAAAGAGACTTACTTTAAAAAAATGAGTAGATTCACCATTTGCAAAGTGACAGAAACATTCAAGAGAGGTTTGTGAGGAACTAGGACACTATCCCCCAGGGGTGTTGCCATGCCATTAGGATCGAAAGCTGAGGTAAGTCCCAGGGAGAAGGCCAGATGGAGCAGAAGTCAGCCTAGCCAATCTGTGCCCACCAAAGTGGATCAAAATGTGAGCCCCTCCTGCCCCGGGTGGCTCTTGGCAGAAAGAACAAGCCCGGTCCCTTCGGGCCGCCAGCTCAGAGCTGCTATGCCATCTAGTGTCTCAGACAAGGCTCACCTCTCTCCTCACATCAGATGAAGGTTCTCCTCTTGATCTATACCCCCTTCTCCCAAGAGCACCCGACAACATCTAAAACTGAGTGTTCCCCACCCCAGTCACTGAACAAAGTCATATTTTAAAAGCAGGGTTTCTCAAGGCAAACAGTAGCAGTTAGCACCTTTCATGCTTTGGTCTTTATGGAGGTGGCAGGGAAAAGATGGAGAAGAGATTCTGCAAATCAGCCCCCAGCCTGTTGAAACAGTAATGAAAGGGTCCCAAGGACTGAAGGCAATTTGGCTTTCAAGAGTAAAGGGAACATTCACCCGAGCAGGAGGCGCTAACTCCCATGTACCTTTATAAGAGTAACGTACAAGGCTGGGGACTGAATTGACTCTCGGGCTGCTCTGAGTGGCAGCTAGTGAATGTACCTGGTCTTTACTCGCCCTTCTCCAGATGTCACAGGGAGAGATATTAGGCACCCCTGCTTCTTTACAAACCTGCGTGGTGCCACATTGATGTGGATTTGTTGGATCCTGCTGTGGAAAGGCCTAGTTTCTGCAGGGGACGCATTCTGGCAGCAATGTCTAGTTACAGACAAGATAATAAACAGGGATGGATGGAGAAGCAGTTTATACATTAAAGGATGGGAGGGCTCAGGTGATATTGGAAGGTGCTGGTAAATACAGTTTTATCAAGGAATTTATCAAGGTCAGAGACAGAGCTCCTCAGCTATTGGAACGTGGATAAAATGAAGGATTCATCCAGCCACCAAGCAGCACATTGGCACGGCCAGCGGTAAAATATGCAGGTGAAAAAGCAAATAACCTAGTTCCTCTAGACCTGTCCCTCGTAGACCTATTCCCTGGTACATGGGGAAAATACCCAGAGATGTCAACATTATAAATACCTACTTAAGCTGTGGTCAAGCTTCAAAATAACTGAAATGCCTTCCGATTTTTTTGGAGGGGAGGGTGCTTTATTTTTGTGGCAACGTTCTATCCCAACCGATTTGATTCTCCTGTTTATAAGTCATTTCTCAAACTTGGATCATCATTTCCCAACACTTTTAAAACCTTCTGGAGATCTCAGTTTTCCTACTTCCCTTCGTGGTGTGGTTAGCCACTTCCTTGTCTAACAACGTTCCTGGGTGGTGTAAACAGTTAACGTGATTAGCTGCTGGAACTGAAAAGTTGGAGGTTCAAGTCCATCCAGAGGCACACTGGAAGAAAGGACTGGTGATCTACTTCAGAAAAATCGGGCAATGAAAACCTTATGGGGCACAGTTCTACTCTGACATGAGTTGGCATTGACTCAGCTGCAGCTGGTGACTGGTGTTTAATAATCAACAAAACCAGCAGAACGTGTTTCTTTCTTTTCTTCACCTCCTAGGACCCTTGTTTCTTTTCCTCTGCTGCATCTGAAGTGTTAGGAGCACCATGACTTGACATTTAAAGTGTCCTGCTCAGCTCCTTGCCATGTCACCACCCCTTCACCTTATCTTTAATTCAGAAAAGGGAACATTTTCTAGCTCCGATAACAGAGCCTGGGTAACATAGGGAATCTTTCCTTCTTTGTGAAGTTGGAAATGAGCACGGTCTACAGCTGCAGCAAAAGCTTTATGAATATTGGTGAGAAATGATGTTATCCCCATCAGGGCATGGGTAAGGGCTCCATAATTCAGACCTCTTAGTGTTAAGTTTTCCTAGGACAATGTGGCTTGAGGTTTTGCCTGTTTAAAAACTGAATATGCCCACTATTTTTCCAGCAACAGTGTTAACTATGAGGATACTCTGGAAGTTTGACATTAAACACTTTCTATATATTTTTTTCTTCTTCTTATTTTTGTGTTATTGTTGGCCCTATAGACCTATCTAATCTTTCATTGAAGGGTGAATTTCAGGAGTGACTTTAGTACTGAGTTAAAAGGGTGTCTGGGGGCCATACTCCAGGGTTTCTCCAGTCTCTGTCAGACTAACATTAAACATTTTAAAAGGTACAACTACAAATATTTTCTATCAAAAAAATCGAAATAGCAGATTGAGAAAAATAAACAAATCTGGATGGAGTCAGATAGTGTAACTCCCTGCCTCTGAGTATGAGATATATATACACATAAGTGTGTGTGTGTGTGTGTGTGTCTGTGTGTGTGTGTGTGTGTGTATCTCAGTGTTTTCATTTATCTTGGTCACAATGTGCAGACTTCCCTCATATTGTGTATTGCCTTTCCCTTCACCAGATTTAACATGTGTCTACTATCTGGTAAGTGCGTCTCCCTCCCTCCCCTTCCCACTCTGGTTACCATCAAAGAATGTTGCTTTCTGTGTGTAAACCTATTCTTGGCTTTTTACAAAAGTGGTATCATACAATATTTGTCCTTTTGTGATTGACTTATTTCACTCAGCAGACACCATCTAATAACCTCAATTTCTTCATCTGTAAATTGCAGATAATAACATTAGCCCTATCTAGTTCACAGAGTTATTTTGAAGCTCAAAGAGATGATCTATGTGAGAGGACCACACAAACTATATAGTTCTGTTCAAATACTAGTTTTTAGATTTAGTTTGTGGTTCTGGCTAATGGGTTCATGTGGTGGTAAATTGACTCTGATAACTAAAATGGGGCTGAGGGTTGTCAGTGGTTTCTATGCTACCTTTAGACTAAATTTTCCAGCAACCCTTTGAGGGAGCTGAAAAGAGAAGCAGATTAATGATCAGAAGTAGGGTTGCCAGATTTAGTAAATAAAAATATTACATGGGACATACTTATACTAAAAAATTATTTATTGTTTACCTGAAATCTAAATTTAATTGTGTTTAATCTGGAAACCCTCATCATAAGGCAATTTAAAACTATAAAGCACTTAATTCCTGTGGAATCAGCTTTGAAAATGGATTTTAAAACTTGAGACCCATATGGCCAGTTGGATTCTGCTGCTGATGAAACATAGCAGACCCTGAATAGCTAAAACAATGGCAAAAGAGAAGAACTAAGTAGGAGGACTCACACTTATTTATTTTAAAACAAACTATACAGTTACAGTAATCAAAACAGCCTGGTACTGATATAACAATAGACATATAGACCAATGGAATAGAATTAAGAGTCCAGAAATAAACCCGTACATGATTTTTGACAAGGGTGCTAAGTCCATTCAATGGGGGAAAGAACAGTCTCTTCAATAAACGGTGCTTGGCAAATTGAATTTCCACAGGAAGAAAAATGAAACAGGATCCTTTCCTCACACCATACACAAAAATGAATTCAAAATGGATTAAGGACCTAAATATGCAAACTAAAATCCTGAAATTCTTAGAAGAATAAGCAGCGGCAACACTGTCAGGCCTACCTTTCAACAATGGATTATCTAATATAATAACAAAAGCGCAAACAGCAAAAGACAAAATAAATAAACGGGACCTCATAAAAATTAAAAACGTTTGTTCGTCAAAAGACTTTGCCAAAAAAGTGAAAAGACAAGCTACCGACTGGAAGAATATCTTCAGAAACCATACATCTGATAAGAATCTAATAAGCAATATATATATATATATATAACTTCAACAACTGAACAACAAATAGTCAACTCAATCATAAAATGGGCAAAGGACTTGAACAGACATTTCACCAAAGAGGACATTCAAATGGCCATCAAACAGATGAAAGATGCTCAGCATCATTAGCTATCAGAGAGATGCAAATCAAAACTACAATGAGATACCATTAAACTCCCACTAGGATGGCTAAGATTAAAAAAAAAGAAAAAGAAAATAACAAATGTTGGGAAGGATAGAGGGAATTTGGAACCCTTTTCCATTGCTGGTAGGAATGTAAAATGGTACAACCGCTGTGGAAAACTGTGTGGCGGTGCCTCAAAAAACTGACAACAGAAATATCATATGACCTAGCATTTCCACTCTTAGGTATATAGCCAAAAGAAAGCAGAGACTCAAAGAGTGACTTGTACACCCATGTTCACTGCAGCACTACACAAAATAGCCCAAAGCTGGAAACAACCTAAATGCCCATCAACAGATGAATGGATAAACAAAATATGGCACAAACATACAATGGAACACTACTCAGCCAGGAGGAGAAATGAAGTCTTGATACATGCTACAATATCAGTGGAGCTTGACGACATTATGCTGAGCGAAAGAAGCCAATCACAAAAGGGCAAATATTGTATGACCTCACTTAATATAAAAAGACAAGAAAAGGCAAATGTATAGAGACCAAAGTTTATTAGTGGTTACCAGGGGCAGGAGGGAAGGGGAAAAGGGAAGGTTAAGGGTGATAGAAAAATTACATTGATTAAGGGTAGGTTTTCACAGCCAATTATTGTAATTTCTGACAAGTTGTACACCTGTAAAAAGTTGAATTGGCAAAAGTTGTATGATAGAAATATTTACAACAATGACAAAAAAAAAAAAAAAAGCTGCTGAGGCTGCTTATGTACAACCAAACACCTCATGGGATTTGGTTCCTTGGTTTGGAGGTTTAGGGTCATGGTTTAATGGGACATTCCAGTTAATTGGCCTACTAATGTGTTCAGTGCTTCTGTTCTACTTCCTAGTTCATTGTGTAGTGCCCAGGGTCTTAAAAGTTTGCAAGTGGCCATCCAAGGCACAGCAATTGGTCTCTATTTGCCTGGAGCAACAGAGGAAGAAGTAGAGTCAGGAATAGGAGGAGGATATGGAATGTGAAGCTAATTGGCTCCATGAATAACTGCCTCCTTTGCCATGAGACCAGAAGAACTGGATGGTACTTGGCTAGCATTACTGAACATCTTGATCAAAGATTCCACAGAAGAATCCTCATCAAAAGGGGGAAAATGCAGAAGAGAACTTCAAATTCTCATGGACTCTAGACTTTCTGGAGCCATGGAGGCTGGATGAACCCCTGAAACTATTGCCCTGAGATAATCTTTGAACTTTGAACCGAGAATATCCCCTGAAGTCTTCTTAAAACCCAACAATAGTTTAGCTTAACTAGTAAAAAAGATCTGCCTTGAGCATTATGCTCTTTTAAGAACTATCTCTATGGGATCAAATTGACAACAGCAACTTGAAAGATTGGATAGGAACCTTAGGGAGCAGTGAGTTTATGTTCATGAGGGAGGAACAACTCAGAAAAGAGCGTGAGAATGATTGCACAACTGGAAGAATGTAATCAATGTCATTAAATTGTATGTGTAGAAACTGTTGAATTGGTGTATGTTTTGCTGTGTATTTTCTCAACAACAATAACAAAATAAATAAAACATAAAAGAAAAAAACATAGCAGATCTCAGGATATACGACTAAAAAATGAAAGAATTATAAGCTCTAGGAGCATATAACTTTACTAGCTTAAAGTAGCCATGGACAGAATAATCTTGATCAGCATCATAACTCATTATGTATTAGTGGCACATCTGGGTAACTTCCATACTAGAAGACATTTGATCTACAGTAGATGGTAAACCTGCACTCCATTCTGATCTATATGGTAATAATTGATTGAGAATAGATTAACATGTAATAATTATTTTTAATTAGTTACATATTAATATTAATTAAAATCAGATTTCCATGGCATATGTCCTCACCTAAGTTCAAGGCATAAAGCCACAGGGCTATTTTGGATTCTTTTTGGACCAGGGCAGATGGGACAGCACCGTAAAGAACATAGGCTCTGGAATCAACAGACTTGGGTCAAATGCTGAGTCCACCCTTAGTGGATAACCGTAGGAAAGTGACTTAGCCTAAGCCTGTTTCCTAGTCCCTAAAACGTGGATAATATTAGTAACTATCTTACAGTTCTGTTGTAAGAACTGACTTAGATAATGCATGTGAAGTGTTTAGTACAGTGCCTAGCACACGTGTGCCCAAAAAATGTTGCTGTGATTAAATACAATTGCATTTGTTACTCCATTTACAAACCACTGTGAAATAGGGAGAAAGTAAGTGTAAGCGAGGATTATTAAACTCACTTTATAGGGTCCCTATGAGTCAGAATCAACTCAATGGCAATGGGTTTGGTTTTTTTTTTTTTTTTTTCATAGCTTAAAAAATCTGTAGCCTGGAGATGCTGGATGACTTATTGGTAAATTGGTAAAGTAAGACTAGAATCTAGGGCTCTCATGCTCAGTATTATTTTCATTTCATTTAGCAGATTCTTAGGTCAAATGCATGTAACCTAATGCTGTTATTAAATTCTCAAAATTTAATTAATTTTAATCTCATAAAACTCAATATCTGGCTTTCTAGCTTTAGTCTTGGCTCCCTCCAATCCACCCTCCACAGATTATCAGAGAAACCTAACTACTGTGGATCTGACTATACCACTCCTCCCTTTAAAGCACTTCAGTGCTGCTGCAAATGGCAAGAGAATAATATTCAAGGTACATAACAGAGCATAGCAGACCCCCTTCAATCTGACCTCGGCCTACCTCTCCAGGTATACCTGCTAGCTCTCCAGGCCTGGCCACTCCCTCAGTGTGAAACAGCTTACTGTTCCCTGCAGGAAACTTCCTTTTGGTCCCCTTCTTCCTGGCCAGTCAGGGGCTCTTTCTATGTTCTAGGAGAAGAGCACTGAAATATTATTTTTGCTGCTCTTAAGAAAGGCCTTGAGATTCAACCCAAATATACAAGAATCATGAATTGAATGCATTGAGGAACATTCCGAGGACAGATATTATGCAACTATCAAAAATTCTGTCTGTAAAGAATAGTTAAAGTTAAGGGGAAATGTCATGATATATTCTTCAGTGTAAAAAGTTAGGAGTTGAAAAATTACCAGAGGAATAGACACCAAAATATTAATTGTAAATATGTCTGGGAGACGTGATTGTAGGTGTTTTTTCATTCTTCTTAAACTTTTTCAGTAGTTCCCAAATTTTCTACAATAGACAGATGGACTTTAACAATAAAAAATCATTATGAACTTGAGTAATCTTATCATGAACCTTGAACTGTAAATGGACAACTACCTCCATCCTCCCCCTCCCAAACCTGAGTCCTAATGGCAGCAATCCAGTTGTTGGTTTCTTAGTTGTGTAAACAGGAGGGATAAGTGATAAAATTGCATTTATAGGGGTGAGGCAAGTTCAAAACCAAGAAATGACCCATTTATTGCAATCATTTATTCAGGTAATTCCACAATCATTCACTTAGGGCACAGTAATGTTTCTAGTAAAAACAAAGACAAAGTTTGTCAGGCAGTGAAGGAAAGGGTTCACAGTGAATTTCTTATTTAACAAAGATTGGTTATGCTTCTCTTTTCTTCTGATTTGCATCTGAGAATGGACTTCTTAACTTTGAACAATTTTGTGGCATATCCCAACAAAAAACAAAGCCCTAAGTCCACTGATTTCAGGCTTGCTAAAATGGGATCCCCTTATAATTATCAGGATTTCAAATTTCACACCTTCAAAAACAGCTTGAACAAATAAAGACTAGATTAAAACTGGTTCTTCTCATGAAGAAAAATTACACATCTCCTCAAGTGCCCTCTAGAGCAGGTGTGCGGACCAGCATTGAAAACGAAAACAAACCAGTTGCTGTGGAATCAATTCTGACTCATGGTGACCCAATCTGTGTAAGAATAGAACTGCATTCCATAGGGTTTTCGAGGCTAAGATCTTTTGGAAACAGATTACCAGGCATTTCTTCTGAGGTCCTCTGGATGGGTTTGAACTGCCAACCTTTTGGTTAACACTTAAGCACTTAATGGTTTGCACTATCCAGGGGCTCCTGGATGAGCATCAGGGGCTGTCTTAGACGTGCCTCTGCACGGACAGTCTTGGATTAGGGAGGGCAATTAACTGACAAATCCCTCCTTCGACACACACACACACACACCAGCATTTTCTCATGTTATTTGATCCAACTTGAATTGTTTCCATTCAAACCTATGCTCCATAGCAGCATATGTTAGAAAATATTAACTTATTACATGAAATAAATTAACCCAAGTTTCTTAGTTTCCAACCCATTTGGAAGACTCCTGGACCTGCCAACAATTTTCTTACATTATTTATAGGTTTTTTTTTTCCCCCTCTGATCAGGCCCAGCTGACATAGCTCTTGCTTTCTCAAAAGCTTCTAGGCTTTTAGGGAATTTCAGAATTATAGACCTCAAAGTAGATTTGGGAAATACTACCTACTTCATTTCCTGCCCACCTTTAGGCTGGTCTCATAGACCGTTCTAAACAGTGAGGCCTTATGTCTCCCTTTACTTGAAAGAGGGGGTTGGAAGGCTTGTATGGCAAGGGCCTTCTTTGTCTTCTTGAAGCCTCTTTTTATCCAGCTCAAGTTTATAATATTCTGCTTACCTGGTCACTCCACATCTTTTTGCCCATGACCCCCCCATCCAAAGCTACTGCTCAAAGATAGCCAAAATGCACGTTCTACTGGTAACAGTCTCTATTATATCTATTTGCCACAGAGTAACCTTTTGATTTTTAGACTTATAAACAAAGCAAAATCAAAACAATAAGCTCCAAGAGCTCATTTTAAGCTTGATGGCCCTGTCTCGGAGCTGCAACAACAGCGCTGTCAAACTGTCATTGTTCTACAGCACTTGCCCCCAAATGCCATCTAGGTCTGCACCTGCGAAACCAGGACGGGCATTGTGAATCACTCTGTCTGTCACCATATAAAAAGCTAATTTCACATTCAGAATGTATGTTTTTTTTTTCCAATACCAATAGCAACGAGAACGTGCCAAAAAATTTCCCCCAAAGCTCTATTCTGTTTTTTAAACTACAGAACATTCTTTCATAGTTTGACAGTTAAAATGCTGCAGTTAATGTAATAAACAGAGAATTTTTCTAAGTAGCCTGTCAAAACAAGTGACACTTTTTTTTTTGCTAGTGAGTCTCAGATTCAGAACAATAGGAAGTACCTTCCAAAGCAACATCTTCATTATACAATCAAATTCTCAAAGTAATCTTCTCATCAAAGAATATTGTGTTATTTCTTTCCCAGTAATTATCAGAGTTCTGCAACCTCTCTGGCAGTGGTGACTATTATAAAATACAGCTGTGCTGGGTTAAGAAATTGGAGGGTCCTGCCCAGGTCGATATGGAGCCAATGCACCTCGTGCCTCCACATTTTCTTTATGCCTTGGCAGTTTGGGTAGTAAAAAGTCGACATTTCTAGGACCTTTGAACGTGCCCTCATTTCCATGGGCAAGGTGCTCAGCTGGGTCTCTTCAAAGATAGCAGTAATACTGGCAATTCTTAAGGAACTAAACTTGTTTTCTTTTTACATAAAAAGAATACAGTCAGAAGCCCCAAAGATTATTAAAAAAGCCAAATCTGTTGCTGTCGAGTGGATTCTGACTCATAGCAACCCTATAGGACAGAGTAGAACTGCCCTGTAGGGTTTCCAAGGAGTGCCTGGTAGATTTGAACTGTCGACCCTTTGGTTAGCAGCTGAGCTCTTAACCATTGTGCCACCAGGGCTCCTAAAGATTATTAGGGGATTAAAAAAAAAAAAAAGGTGTATTGGTGTGTAGAGTCTGAAAGTCTAAAATCAGATTTCTTGCTTTTTACTTTTCTATCTCTTGGTGCTATCATTCCAACAGAAAGAAAACCTAAACATACTGAGTCAAAAGTAGAACTGCCAGCTCAATTCCAATGTCTACCACATTTGATAAAACTTGGGAAGATGGGAAAATCCCAAGGGCACCCAAAATAATGTATCTTGGAATACTCATGCAACTTGTATTTTAATGGTGGGGACAGACTGAAAGAGTCCAAGTTTTAGCATGTAATTTCTCTAAATAATTTTTGGGCTTCCAAGGACCTTGCAGTTCAAAGCTGTATGGAAAAAAAGGAAGCACAGACTCTCATTTCTAAGGGTAACCCATGAAATCCAGCTCTCAAGTCTCCAGAGAAGGCTGTATCAATTAACATGAACTTCCTAGCATGGTGCCTTGCACACAGCAGGCACTCAATAAATGTTTGCTGCATCTGAATCTAAACTGGGAATGCCTCTCCCATTGGACTATAAATTCCCCAAAGGCAGAAATAATTTTATTACTTTTTTAAAAACTCTTTTGGTAGATGCTCATAAATATTTGTGAATCGAACAGCACTTCTGCCTCTCTTGAAGCAACTAAGAACTGAGGTAATGAACATGAGCTGGGACTGTATATTAATTTACTCAGTTACTCAGCAAAGTTTATTGTGGCCCTACACACCCAGAGGTGCCTTGGAGGGAAGGCCTGGCAATCTACTTCCAAAATATCAGCCATTGATATAACATAGTTTATAAAGAAAATGTTCTACATCCTACTTTGGTGAGTATCGTCTGGAGTCTTAAAAGCTTGTAAGCGGCCATCTAAGATACTCCACTGGTCCCACACCATCTGGAGCAAGGGAGAATGAAAAAAACCAAAGACACAAGGGGAAGATTAGTCCAAAGGACTGATGGGCCACACCTAACACAGCCTCTACCAGACTGAGTCCAGCACAACTAGATGGTGCCCGACTACCACCTCTGACAGGGATTACAATAGAGGGTCCTGGACAGAGGTGGAGAAAAATGTAGAACAAAATTCAAACTCACAAAACAAAACAAAACAAAAAAACAGCAGACTTGCTGGTCTGACAGAGACTGGAGAAACCCTGAGAGTATGGCCCCTGGACACCCTTTTAATTCTATCCTGAAGTCACTCCTGAGGTTCACTGTTCAGCCAAAGATTAGACAGGCCTATAAAACAAATGGTAACACACATAGTTCAACATGTATTCTAGACTAAATGGGCGCACTAGCCCTGGGGCAAGTACAAGAAGGCAGAAAGGGACAGGGATGAATGGAAATGGGGAACCCAAGGTTGAGAAGGGGAGACTGTTGACACGTCACAAGGTTGGTAACCGATGTCACAAAATATGTGCGTTAATTGTTTACTGAGAAACTTTGCTCTGTAAACTTTCTCCTAAAGCACAATAAAGAATATATATATATCAGCCATTGAAAAGCATATGGATCACAGTTCTACTCTGACACACATGGGGTCACCATGAATTGGAACCGACTCTATGGCAACCAACAACAGCAACACTCTGTGTAAGGCTCAGAGCTAAGGCTATGGCCTTTGCTGACTTCCACACCAAGTTAGGTCCCCATTCTCACATTATATTCTGTTAACGCATGCTACATTTTACTTTGTAGCATGTATCAAAGCTGTGAGTAGACGGTTACTTGCATAACTAATTCTTGAAAGTCTGTCTCCTTCGTGAGACAGGAAGCTCCAGGAAGAAGGAACACTCATCTTGTTCAATGCTGCAGCCTTAGCTCCTAACATAGTATCTTGAATAAAGCAGGTGCTCAATAAACATGGTTAAGGAATAAACGAATGAGTGAAGTAAAGTGAGATATTGTTCTTGCCCTCAAGGAACTCAGTTTACACAGTGTTTCTCAACAGGGGCATTATTTTCAGGATAGCTCTTTATTTTGTGGGGTTTTTAGGCACTGCAGGATGTTTAGCAGCCTTTGGTTCTAGCCACTACCCAGTGAATGTCAGCAGTGTGACCCCTCCTGCACTGTGACAACCAAAACATCCCATAAACTTCCAAATGCCCCTGAGGGGATTGTCCTTCTTTCTCTTGACTGAGGACCACTGCACAATGTTGGCTTGAACAAAGATGGCATCAAGGAGGTCAGCAAGAAGGGGGTGGACCCAGGGAATGATGATGACTTACAAAGGATGGACAATGGGACACAGAGGTATGGAAACAAGAAAGGGGAAATAGAGGTACAGGAAAGAAAGTGTGGTCTAGAGTTCTGTTGTTTAAACTGAGTTCCCCAAGCCCTGCAATCCTTCTGTGTCCCTTCAGCCCTGCACCTATGATCCTTCAGGACAAAAAATCAAAAAATAAATATAAAATTTTATGCTGTTGAGTTGATTTCAACTCATAGCGATCCTACAGTACCAAGTAGAGTTGCCCCATACGTTTTCCAAGGCTGTAAATCTTTACGGAAGCAGACTGCCACATCTTTCTCCCGAGGAGTGGCTGGTGGGTTCCAACCGCTGTCCTTTTGGTTAGCAGCTGAGCGCTTAATCACTGCACCATCAGGGCTCCTTTTCAGGACCAAAAAAGCCCATGGCCATCGAGTTGATTCCGACTCATAGCAACCCTAGAGGACAGAGTAGAACTGCCCCATAGGGTTTCCAAGGGGCGGCTAGTGGATTTTGAACTGCCGATCTTTTGGTTAGCAGCCGAAGCTCTTAACCACTGCACCACCAGGGCTCCCTTTTCAGGACAGAAGGAGGATAAATTAACTAGGCAGGTTTCTTGGACCCCACTCCTGCCTCAGTCATAGACATCCCAGCTTTTCTGTTTGATATTTTGGATTTTCCTGTAAATTTTTGTTTGAAGAAAGGATTCTGAAGCCAAAAGAGCTAAAAACCATGGTTCTAGAGTTAAGGATGACAGTACCGACTGGGAGGAGGAAAGGCCTGGGAAACACATGGCGTGGGACATTAACGGCTAAGCGAAAGTGTGGACAAAGGGAACATGGTGTGACAAAAATGAAATATGCTGAAAAGCCTTCTTGTGGCACTGAGTGAGGGCAAGTGAAAGGGAAAGAATCCTGGGGAAAGGAAATAAAGGTACACTCGGAGAGGCTATTGTGCATTGGGTTGAGGGGCAGACATTGGGGTAGTTGATCTGAGGAATACATGACTCTCAGAAATTGACCAGTGGACACACACGACATGTAAAGTTTAACACTTTTGTTGAGACCCACTGATGAACGGAGGGCAGCCAAGTCAGTGACTCACAACCCCTGGCTGAAGCTGGCGGGCACTGGTTGCTGGGCGGAGGGTGACTTCATTTCCAGTCAAAAAACGTAAGCCTGTGTGGTTTCAGACCCTCGGGCCAAGACACCCCTTGTTGGGGTTGGGACCGTGTCTTATGCTTCTTTGTAGGCCAGCAAATAGAAATTAGTACAGTGCCCTGCATATAACAAGCGCTGAATACAGGCAGTCCCCAGGTTACGAACATCCGACTTACGGTCAACTCACAACTCATACTTGCCCTCTAATGCTATGTAAATTTGCCCTCACTTTCAAACCATCGAACTAACCCCTACTTGCAACAAATTCTTCATCACAATCACTTTCACTTGCTGCACATGCAGCTTTTAAATCACTGAAAACTCTTGGAGTCTCTTCTTGGACTAAAGTACATGGAAGGCGAAATAAGAACCACATGCACCTGTTCCGATGTACCTACAAATTTGACTTAAGACACAGTTAGGAACAGATCTTGTTCATAACCCAAGGAATGCCTGCACATTCTTTTTGAATGCATCTGATTAAACACATCAGAGCCGTCAACTTCAGCTGGTGGGCGGCTGCTGAAGGTAAGGTGGGTTTCAGCCTGGTATTGACTGCCTGCTATTGACTGCCTCAGTGGCTGAATGGAGGCCTTGAAAAATTTATGGGAGAACTGTACTGGTGTTGCTGCAAGAATGTGCCTTTAAGCTGAAGAGCAGAAGCCTCAGAATAGGGTGAAAAGGATGTGCTGAATGAATGAATGAACAAGCAAATGAATGAATAAACAAATGAACAAAAGCATAGGCATGAGGACTACAGTTCTGATGAACTCTGTCCTATTGCATTAGGAAGAAAGGGGATGCCACAATTTGGCATAAAAACAGACCAATTTCTGTTTGCCACTGACCAAAGGTCATTTAATATGGCGACTCGGTTTTGACATCCTGAGCCAACCCATGAAAATCTTGATAGTTTTAACTCATGCAAAAGAAAATTGGAGTTATCTGCCTCAAAAATAGAATGAAAAAGAGGCAAACACCACTGCGTCAATCACTTCAGTGTTTCTCCTTTGACCCTGGGGGAAGGCCAGCCCTTTTGAAACCAACCTTGCTTCCCTCTGCCCAGGTGTACCTGTGCACCTGCCAGTCTGACAACCTGCCGGGGTGAGTGACTGGCTCTTACTCACGGTTTGCGGAGGATCATCCTCATGTGGGCATCGGGGCCCATCTGCGACAGCAGCAGCATGGTGTCCTGGAGTTCCTCATCACACTCCTTCTTCTCCTCCTCAGTAGGCAAAGGGGCATCCTCATGCTCATCATCCAGGAATCGATAAAATAAATATTTGTCTTGGAAGTGGTGCTCCTGGTCCACTAAGGGAAACATGGAGGCCAGTGTGGGCCCTTGCAACTCTGTCTTACAGACACAGGCTGCTTCCAGCACAAGGGATCCCATTTACCAGAGCAAACAGACAGTGTCAGGCAAGAGAGCCAAACAGCAGCGAGGCATGAGGCTCATCTCCCTTGCCACTCCGCCTTCCCTGGCTGTGCAGCTGGAAGCCATGCCCTCCTAGTGCCGTTATGTACACCCGGCTCTCTGACACACCCTGCTCCTGGGCCTCTCTCATGCGGACCTGCCAACTTTCCCAAGAGGAGCACTCTGACTAGCAAGAATCGCCTTGGTGGCATTTTCTAGCATGTGGGACATACGGCCACAATAGGAAAAAACCAAATACCATATCCTGCGCCATAATGGTTTTTGGAAGTACAGACTTTCAAAATAAGCATTGGCTTTGGCAAGATCAGAATTCATGTTTTTCTTTCTATAGGTACTTCTTAAAAACATTTCCACCTGGACTTTTTTTAGAAAAGTTAGAATAAAATTGTTTTAACAAAGCTGGCTAGACCAAGCTTCTACGTCATATACCCCTAGAAGAATCTTAAGGAAACTTTCTTCCAGTTCTGATAAAAAAGCAAGAAAGAAAGAAAGAGAGAGAGAGAGAGAAAGAAAAGTTTTCTTTCTTGTCCTAGCAAGATTTAGAGCTTGGTAGGACAAAGACAGTGGACCCAGTTCAGAATCCCTCATCTATACGTCTTAAAGCCTTTAGCGCCTTTTCAGGATGGAGCATCAAAAGATAAAGTGGTAGACCCTGGCTGTTTTGTCGAAGTGTGGTTTCAGCAGCATCAGCATCATCTGGAAGCTTGTTGGAAATGCAGAATCTTAGGACCCAGCCCAGACTGGCTGAATCAGAGTTCTGCGTTTTAACAAGGGCCCTGGATGATTTGTATGCACATTAAAGTATCAGAAACACTGGCCAAAACAAAACCAGCTTTAGATTCCCAGGTGTTGGTATATTAAATGAATGATTTTAATATCTTATCAGTTTGGAAAAGAGGTCTTTAAACAAACAGCATGAGCAGTTCGGCCACAGTTACAGCCAGTCCTGAATAGCTACTCTTCTCAATTATAGGCCCTGCAGCTATCATGGGCGGCAATTGCAGAGTGCATTCCTGATTTTAAATGTGGTCATCCTGTGAGTATACAAATTGGCTCTCCCAGATGAGGCCACTGTTAAAAGGCAGGTTCTGAATTCATTACTGACTTTCATGCCATCAGCCCAGCCATACATTTCATTTGCTCTTCATTCTGCCCTGCATCAGGATTGCTACAATGATCAGAGTCTAATCACTCTATCAATGAACTGTGAATGCAAACTAATAAACATAATTGAAACTGGTGCACTCGGGTTGCAATTTCATTTTCCTTTCATACATTCTCCCGAGTTAGGAAGGTACAACGGCGGAACGCAGCAATCAATAGCATTCACTCACTGCATTTGTATTGCTAAATGAAGATGCTAGCTCTGAGGGTCCCTAAAGGGATCATAATTCTTTCTTGCTCATTTGGGAGTTGAGCAACAACTTACCCAGGGAAACACACTTAGCGTTTCTTGAAGGTTTTCCAGGGACTGTGGCTCATCTTACCGTGGTTGAGAACACCGTCTTCTAACAGGACTTGCCACATGCCAACAGCTTGGGTCCGGGAGTGAACACACTGAGTCTGCTGCATCATCCAGTCAACCAACTCAGTTCCCACACAGCATTGTCTAAGGAGAGGGACGACAGAGAGGATAGGAAATCACAGTCTTGCAGATGGCTGTTAATAGGAGAACCTCCCAAAGAGCTTAGTCTCACTGCAAACAAAGCACCACACAGAGTAGCCTCAGGCTTTAAAACTCTTACGTTGTTGTTAATACCATAGAGTTGGCCCCCCAACTCATAGCAACCACATGTGCAGTGGAACAAAAAGGGGCCCAGTGCCTGTGCCATCTCCATGATCGGTTACATATGGATCAGAACATTGTGATCCATAGGGTTTTCATTGGCTGATTTTTCGGAAGTAGATCACCAGGCCTTTTTTCCTAGTACGTCTTCGTCTGGAAGCCCTGTTGAAAACTGTTCAGCATCATAGTAACACACAAGCCTCCACTGACAGACGGGTGGTGGCTGTCCATGAGGTGCATTGGCCAGGAATTGGAAGGCAAGAATTCTACCACTGAACCAACACTGCCCATCAAACTCTTACAAAAACCAAGAAAACCATTTGGCTCATGAGGGAACCTCTTAAGCAAGGCTGGCTAAATAAAAAACAGCATTACAAGTGGCAACACCAGGGGAGATCAAAGGGCCTCTAGAAGGGGAGCATTATCTAGCAAGCTAATTGCAGCTCCAGAAACTCTCTCATCTTGGGCAGGTCTCAGAAAATCTCAGTGCAAAATGAAGACAAGTAAACTACTGACTTCCTCCACCTGGGCCTTGTGAGGAATGAGTTAATGTTTGTGAGGCACTCAGAGGTGCTCTATGAAAGGTGCTGTGTAAGTACAAAATTATATAGCACTTTATATTTTCAAGTAATATTACTGATCTTCCTCAGAGGGGTGTTGGGAGAAACAAGCAATTAGCGATGCAAATCACTTTGAAAAAAGTTCTGTGTAATGAGCACACCACTTCTACAGAGCATGTCATCATTTGAAGAGTTCCAAATGCTTTCTGGTGTTCTGTATATTCACACATTAATCTCTCAGATGCCCTCTGTGGTAAATTGGTAGGGATGGGCAAGCTATATATATATATATATATATAAGTTGTTGTTAGGTGCTGTTGAGTAAGTTCTGACTCATAGTGATCTACAGAAAGAAAAACTGCCCCAACCTGTGCCATCCTCACAATCATTGTTATGCTTGAGCCTACTGTTGCAGCCACTGTGTCAATTCATCTTGTTGAGGGTCTTCTTCTTTTTCGATGACCCTGTACTTTACCAAGCATGATGTCCTTTTCCAGGGACTGGTCCCCCCTGATAACATGTCCAGAGTATGTAGGACATAGTCTCGCCATCCTTGCTTCTAAGGAGCACTCTGGTTGTACTTCCTCCAAGACAGATTTGTTCGTTCTTTTGGCAGTCCATGGTATATTCAATATTCTTTGCCAACACCACAATTCAAAGGCATCAATTCTTCTTCCATCTTCCTTGTTCATTGTCCAGCTTTCGCATGCATATGATGTGATTGAAAACACCATGGCTTGGGTCAGGCGCACTTTAGTCTTCAAGGTGACATCTTTGCTTTTCAACACTTTAAAGAGGTCTTTTGCAGCAGATTTGCCCAATGCAATGCATCTTTTGATTTCTTGACTGCTGCTTCCATGGATGTTGACTGTGGATACAAGTAAAATGAAATCCTTCACTTCAATCTTTTCTCTGTTTATCATGATATTGCTTATTGATCCAGTTGTGAGGATTTTTGGTTTTCTTTCTGTTGAGGTGTAATCCATACTGAAGGCTGTGGCCTTTGATCTTTCTCAGTAAGTGCTTCAAGTCCTCTTCACTTTCAGCAAGCAAGGTTGTGTGATCTGCATAACGCAGGTTGTTAATGAGTCTTCCTCAATCCTGATGCCATGCTCTTCTTCATATAGTCCAGCTTCTCGGATTATTTGCTTAGCATACACATTGAATAGGTATGGTGAAAGGATACAACCCTGACACACACCCTTCCTGACTTTAAACCACACAGTATCCCCTTGTTCTGTCCAAACAACTGCTTCTTGATCTATGTACAGGTTCCTCATGAGCACAATTAAGTGTTCTGGAATTCCCATTCTTCACAACGTTAGCCATAATTTATTACGATCCACACAGTCGAATGCCTTTGCACAGTCAATAAAACACAGGTAAACATCTTTCTGGTATTCTCTGCTTTCAGCCAGCATCCATCTGACATCCCTGCAATGATATCCCTGGTTCCACATCCTCTTCTGAATCTAGCTTGAATTTCTGGCAGTTCTCTGTCCAGGTGCTGCTGCAGCTGCTTTTGAATGATCTTGAGCAAAATTTTACTTGCATGTGATATTAATGATATTGTTTGATAATTTCTGCATTCAGTTGGATCACCTTTCTTGGGAATAGGCATAAATAAGGATCTCTTCCAGTCGGTTGGCCAGGTAGCTGTCTTCCAAATTTCTTGGCATAGATGAGTGAGCACTTCCAGCACTGCATCTGTTTGTTGAAACATCTCAAATGATTTTCTGTCATTCCTGGAGCCTTGTTTCTCGCCAATGCCTTCCGTGCAGCTTGGACTTCTTCCTTCAATACCATCAGTTCCTAACCATATGCTCCCTCTTGAAATGGTTGAACATCGACCAATTCTTTTTGGTAAAATGACTCTGGGTATTCCTTCCATCTTCTTTTGATGCTTCCAGCATTGTTTTAATATTTTCCCCATAGAATCCTTCACTATTGCAACTCAAAGCTTGATTTTTTTTTTCAGTTCTTTCAGCTTGAGAAACGCCGAGCGTGTTCTTCCCTGTTGGTTTTCTATCTCCAGCTCTTTGCACGTGTCATTATAATACTTACTTTGTCTTCTCCAGGTGCCCTTTGAAATCATCTGTTCAGTTCTTTTACTTCATCAGTTCTTCCTTTTGCTTTAGCTACTGGACATTCAAGAGCAAGTTTCAGAGTCTCTTCTGACATCCATTTTGGTCTTTTCTTTCTTTCCTGTCTTTTTAATGACTTCTTGCTTTTTTCATGTATTACGTCCTTGATGTCGTTCCACAACTCACCTGGTCTTCGGTCCTTAGTGTTTAATGCGTCAAATCTATTCTTGAGATGGTCTCTAAATTTAGGTGGGATATACTCAAGGTGGTACTTTGGCTCTCGTGGACTTGTTCTAATTTTCTTCAGTTCCAACATGAACTTGCATATAAGCAATTGATAGTCTGTTCCGCAGTCAGCCACTGGCCTTGTTCTGATTGATGATATTGAGCTTTTCCATTGTCTCCTTCCACGAATGTAGTGGATTTGATTCCTGTATATTCCATCTGGTGAGGTCCATGTGTATAATCGCTGTTTATGTTGGTGAAAAACGGTATTTGCAATGAAGAAGTCATTGGTCTTGCAAAATTCTATCATGAGATCTCCGGCATCATTTCTATCACCAAGGCCATATTTTCCAACTACTGATCCTTCTTCTTTGTTTCCAACTTTCACATTCCAATCACCAGTAATTATAACGCATCCTGATTAATTTCAGACTGCAGACACTGGTAAAAATCTTCAATTTCTTCATCTGTGGCCTTAGTGGTTGGTGTGTAAATTTGAATAATAGTCATATTACATGGTCTTCCTTGTAGGTGTATGGATATTATCCTACCACTGACAATGTTGTTACTTCAGGATAAATCTTGAAATGTTCTTTTTGATGATGAATGCAATGCTGTTCCTTTTCAAGTAGTCACTCCCAGCATAGTAGACCATATGATTGTCCAATTCAAAATGGCCAATACCAGTCCATTTCAGCTTACTAATGCCTAGGATATCGATGTTTATGTGCTCCATTTCATTTTTGATGATTTCCAATTTTCCTAGATTCATACTTTGCACATTCCATGTTCTGATTATTGATGGATGTTTGCAGCTGTTTCTTCTCATTTTGAGTCGGGCCACATCAGAAAATGACGGTCACGAAGGCTTGACTCCATCCGCGTCATTAAGGTCGACTCTACTTTGGGGAGGCAGCTCTTCCCTAGTTGTCTTTTGAGTGCCTTCCAACCTGGGGGGCTCATCTTCCGGCACTATAGCAGACAATGTTCCGCTACTATGCATAAGGTTTTCACTGGCTAATTCTTTTCAGAAGTAGACTGCCAGGTCTTTCTTCCCAGTCTGTCTTAGTCTGGAAGCTCAGCTGAAACCTGTCCATCATGGGTGACCCTGCTGGTATCTGAATACTGGTGGCATAGCTTCCAGCATCACATCAACATGCAAGCCCCCACAGTATGACAAACTGACAGACACGTGGGGGGTTGTCATTGTTAGGTGCCATCAAGTTGATTTTGATTCACAGCGACCCCATGTGACAGAATAGAACTACCCCATAAGGTTTCCTCAGCTGTAATTTTTATGTAAGTTGATCGCCAGGTCTCTTCTCCCGAGGAGCTGCTGGGTAGGTTTGAACCGCCAACCTTCCAGTTAGCAGCTGAGCCAGGGTAAGCAAGGTAAGCATGTGTTTAGGGAATCAACAAAACAGGGGCACCAGTTATCCAGAGCAAAGACTCGCAGACACCAAGTACAGAGGACACAAGGAAAAGGAAGTGCACAATAATAATTCAAGAAAGAATCCAGTCATTATCCTTACTATGTATGGAAGTAGATATTGCTTGGCAGCTTAATTGTGATGACATCATTGAAGAATTTATAAAAGCAAAGAATAGAAAGAAATGCTTTTAATTATAACATTTTAGAGAGGAAAGATCTATCTAAAAATAAAATATGGTAATTTGTTGTAATATTTGTTTTCTGATCATTAAATTTTCTTTTATGACATCTTTTCATTTGTTCATTTATAATTATAGCATTTATTACAAAACAAGCACCAAAATTGAAGTATGAGCCATTTAAAGCAAAATTGGTGAAAGTCAATTTTTTGTTGTGGCAGTTAAACAGAATTGTACATTGACTGTTGAAACAACTAAGTTCAGTGATTCATTTTCTTTGTTGTAGAATATGTAGAATATTCTTTCTATAAAAAATGTGGTATATAAAAATCTCATTACCCTGCATTCACTTAAAATTTTATAAATCCAGTTTATCTCATTCCATTAAAATGGCACATGCCACTTTTGCGTTCAATCGCTAAGATTATAGTTGCATTTAAAAAGAAGTTACATCATGGATAGCTAAGAAACATGCGTACACATATATACGCATATATATATACGTGTATATATGTCTAACTCACATATGCTGTTTGAATGCACGAGTAAACAGAGGAGGGGCAGCACGGGTTATCAGTGCTTAGGGCCCTCACATGCCTTAATCCAGCCCTGAACCAAGTGCCTAACTGCTGTGCCAACAGGGCTCCTTGTATGTACTGGTTAGGAAATGTATAATCATACACACACATTAGGAAATACTGAAACTTTTTGTGGGGTGAGAAAGAAGGGCAGGTGTTTGTGGTATGACGACTCAGGAAGGAAATGGAGTCTTGAAGTCCTAGGAATGAATCCCAAAGGGCAATGCAGCAAGGCAGAGCGTCACGGAGCAGCTGGCAGCCCGAAGCTGAAACTGACTCACTGGTTACCTCCCCTCCCATGCTAAGGATGGCCCCATCTCTGGGGAATGGGCTGCTCCCAGGGAGTGCCTCTCTAGTTTACACTGGCAGAGACTTCTGGTGTTGTGCCACTTTTGAAGTCTGGCTTTAGATTCCAGCTTTCTATATGTAGGTCCTGGGGGAGAAAGATACAGATGTAACTGAAAAGTAACTAGTGAGAAGTGTCTTGAACTGGGAGGAGACTTGAGATACAGCACCAGGTCTGCTACTTATTAGCTATGTGGCTTTGGGCATGTTGCCCCAACTGCTGGTTCTCAATTTCTTCGTGGGTAAAATAGAGGAGAAGGAAAAGATGACCTCTAAGGCCTTTTCTAGTTCTAACATACTGTTGTTGTTAGCAGCTGTCAAGTTGGCCCCCAACTCATGATGACCGCATGTGTTAGAGCAGACCTGCTCCATAGGGTTTTCTTGGCTGTAATCCTTCCCCCCGCCCCATACAAAAATTTATACATACATTGTTATATGACCCTAATTGCTCTACCCATACTTTGACAGCACACTCCTCCTTTCCACCCGATTCCCCATGTTCATTCAACCAGCTCCTAACCCTCTCTGCCTTCCCATCTCACATCCGGACAGAATCTGCTCATTTAGTCTCTTGTATCTACTTGAGCCAAAAGGCACACGCCTCACGAGTATCACTTTATGTCCCACAGTCCAGTCCAATCCCTGCCTGAAGAGTTGGCCTCAGATACTGTTTTAATTCTGGGATGATAGAGAATCCAGGGACCATGCTCTCTGCGGTTCTTCCAGTCTCAGTCAGACCACTAAGTCTGGTCTTCTTACTAGAATTTCAGTTCTGCACTCCACCTTTCTACTGCTCCATCCGGGGCTCTCTGTTGTGTTCCCTGCCAGGGCAGTCATTGGTGGTAGCTGGGCACCCTCTAATTCTTCTGGTCTCAGGTTGATGAAGTCTCTGATTTATGTGGCCCTTTCTTGGGCTACTACTTTCCTTGTGTCTTTGGTGTTCTTTATTCTCCTTTACTCCAGGTGGTTGGGACCAATTGATGCATCTTAGATGGCCGCTTGCAAGCTTTTAAGACCCCAGACGCCACTCACCAAAGTAGGATGCAGAACATTTTCTTAATAAGCTTTGTTAGAACAATTAACCTAGATGTCCCCTGAAAGCATGGTACCCAGACCCCTACCCCTGCTACTCTGTCCCTCAAAGTGTTAGCTTGTATTCAGGAAACTTCTTAGCTTGGTTTAGTCCAGTTGTGCTGACTTCCCCTGTAGTGTGTGCTGCCCTTCCCTTCACCTAAGATAATTCTTACCTACTATCTAGTTAGTAAATAACCCTCACCATCCCTCCCCACCCTCGTAACCATCAAAGAATGTTTTCTTCTGTGTTTAAACCTTCTCTTGAGTTCTTATAATAGTGGTCTTATGCAATATTTGTCCTTCTGTGACTGACTAAATTCACTCAGCATAATGACCTCCAGCTTCCTCCATGTTTTAAGATGTTTCACGGCTTCATCATTGTTCTGTATCATTGTGTAGTACTCCATTGTGTGGATATACCATAATTTGTTTATCCATTGATGGGCACCTGGGTTGTTTCCATCTTTTTGCTATTGTGAACAGTGCTACAATGAACATGGGCGTGCATATATCTACTCATGTGATGGCTCTTATTTCTCTAGGATATATTCCAAGGAGTGGGACAGCTGGATCATATGGTACAAGTATTTCTAGCTCTTTAAGGAAGCGCCAAATCGATTTCCAAAGTGGTTGTACCATTTTACATTCCCACCAACAGCGTATAAGTGTTCCAGTCTCTCCACAACCTCTCCAGCATTTATTATTTTGTGTTTTTTGGATTAATGCTAGCCTTGTTGGAGTGAGATGATATCTCACTGTAGTTTTGATCTGCATTTCTCTAATGGCTAATGATTGCGAGCATTTCTTCATGTGTCTGTTAGCCGCCTGAACATCTTCCTTAGTGAAGTGCCTGTTCATATCCTTTGCCCATTTTTTAATTGGGTTATTTGTCTTTTTGTTGTTGAGGTTTTGCAGTATCTTGTAGATTTTAGAGATTAGATGCTGATCGGATTTGTCATAGCCAAAATTTTTTTGCCAGTCTGTAGATTGTCTTTTGACTCTTTTGGTGAAGTCTTTTGATGAGCTTAAGTGTTTGATTTTTAGGAGCTCCCAGTTATCTAGTCTCTCTTCTGGTGTTTGTGCATTGTTACTTATGGTTTGTATTGTGTTTATGCCATGTATTAGGCTCCTAGCGTTGTCCTTATTTTTTATTCCATGATCTTTATCACTGTCAGTTTTATATTTAAGTCTTTGATCCATTTTGAGTTAGTTTTTGTGCATGGTGTGGGTGTGAGGTATGGGTCTTGTTTCAGTTTTTTGTGGATGAATATCTAGTTATACCAGTACCATTTGTTAAAGAGACTGTCTTTTCCCCAATTAACGGACTTTGGGCCTTTGTCAAATATCAGCTACTCATAGGTGGATGAATTTATGTCTGGATTCTTAATTCTGTTCCATTAGTCTATGTATCTGTTGTTGTACCAGTACCAGGCTGTTTTGACTACCATGGTGGTATAATAGGTTCTAAAATCAGGTAGTGTGAGGCCTCCCACTTTGTTCTTCTTCTTCAGTAATGCTTTTTTTATTTGGAGCCTCTTCCCTTTCCATATGAAGTTAGTGACTTGTTTCTCCATCTCATTAAAAAATGCCAGTGGAATTTGGATCGGGATTGCATTGTATCTATAGATCGCTTCAGGTAGAATTGACATTTTCACAATGTTGAGTTTTCCTATCCACGAGCAAGGTCTATTTTTCCACTTATGCAGGTTTCTTTTGGTTTCTTGCTGTAGTGTCCTGTAGTTTTCATTGTACAGGCCTTTTACGTCTCTGGTTAGATTTACTCCTAAGTATTTTATCTTCTTGGGGGCTATTGTAAATTGTATTGATTTGGTGATTTCCTCTTTGAGGTTCCCTTTGTTGCTTTAAAGGAATCCAACCATTTTTGTATGTTTAGCTTGTATCCTGGAACTTTGCTGAAATCTTCTATTAGTTCCAGTAGTTTTCTTGTGGATTCTTTGGGGTTTTACTGTGTATACGATCATATCATCTGCAAATAGAGATACTTTGACTTCTTCCCTACCGATTTGGATTCCCTTTATTTCTTTTTCTAGCCTAATTGCTCTGGTTAGGACCTCCAGCACAATGTTGAATAAGAGTGGTGATAAAGGGCATCCTTATCTGGTTCCCATTCTCAAGGGGAATGCTTTCAAAGTCTCTCCATTTAAGATGATCTTGGCTGTTGGCTTTGTATAAATGCCCTTAATTATACTGAGGAATTTCCCTTCTATTCCTATTTTGTTGAGAGTTTTTATCATGAATGGGTGTTGGACAATATCATATGCCTTTTCTGCATCGATTGATAAGATCATGTGTTTGTTGTCTTTTATTTATGCGATGGATTACATTGATTGTTTTTCTAATGTTGAACCATCCCTGCATACCTGGTATAAATCCCACTTGATCATGGTGAATTATTTTTTTGAAATGTTGCTGAATTCTATTGGCTAGAATTTTGTTGAGGATTTTTGCATCAATGTTCATGAGGGATATTGGTCTGTAATTTTCTTTTTTTGTGGTGTCTTTACCTGGTTTTGGTATCAGGGTTATGCTGGTTTCATAGAATGAGTTTGGTAGTATTCCATCCTTTTCCATGCTCTGAAACACCTTTAGTAGTAGTGGTATTAACTCTTCTCTGAAAGTTTGACAGAATTCTCCAGTGAAGTCATCCAGGCCAGGGTTTTTTATTTTTGGTGGGGAGTTTTTAAATTACCTTTTCAATCTCTTCTTTTGTTATGGGTTTATTTACTTGTTCTACCTCTATTTGTGTTAGTTTAGGTAGGTAGTGAGTTTCTAGAAATTTGTCCATTTCCTCTAGGTTTTCAAAGTTGTTAGAGTACAGTTTTTCATGGTATTCTGTTATGCTTCTTTTAATTTCATTTGGGTCTGTTGTGATATCACCCATCTCATTTCTTATATGGGTTATTTGCCTCCTCTCCTGTTTTTGTTTTGTCAGTTGGGCCAGTGGTTTATCAATTTTGTTGATCTTTTCAAAGAACCAGCTTTTGGTCTTGTTAACTCTTTCAATTGTTTTTCTATTCTCTACTTCATTTAATTCTGCTCTAATTCTTATTATCTCCTTTCTTCCAGTGCCTGAGGGCTTCTTTTGCTGTTCTCTTTCTACTTGTTCCAGTTGTAGGGTTAATGTTTTGATTATGGCCCTTTATTCTTTTGGGATGTGCGCATTTATAGCTATAAACTGACCTCTGAGCACTGCTTTTCTGTGTCCCAAAGGTTCTGGCAGGATGTGTTTTCATTCTCCTTTGATTCTATGAATTTCTTTATTCCATCCTTAATTTCTTCTATAACCCAGTAGTTTTTGAGCAAGGTGTTGTTCAGTTTCCATGGGTTTGATTTTTTTCCCTTGCTTTTTCTGTTACTGATTTCTACTTTTATGGCTTTATGGTCAGAAAAGATGCTTTGTAATATTTCAGTGCTTTGGATTTTGTTAAGGCTTGCTTTATGGCCTACTATGTGTTCTGTTCTGGAGAATGTTCCATGTGCATTGGAAAAGAAAGTATACTTGGCTGCTGTTGGGTGGGGTGTTTGGTGTATGTCTGTGAGATCAAGTTGGTTGATTGTAGCATTTAGCTCTTCGGTGTCTTTGTTGAACTTCTTTCTGGATGTTCTGTCCTTCACTGAAAGTGGTGTGTTGAAGTCTCCCACTACTATTGTGGAGCTGTCTATCTCTCCTTTCAGTGCTGTTAGAGTTTATGTATTTTGGAGCCCTGTCATTGGGTGCATAAATATTTATTATTGTTATATCCTCCTGGTGTATTGACCCTTTAGTCATTATATAGTGTCCTTCCTTATCCTTTGTGTTGGAGTTACTTTAAAGTCAATTTTGTCAGAGATTAATATTGCTGCTCCTGCTCTTTTCTGAGTGTTGTTTGCTTGATATATTTTTTTCCATCCTTTGAGTCTTAGTTTGTGTCTTTGCGTCTAAGGTGTTTCTCTTGTAAGCAGCACATAGACAGATCGTGTTTTTTATCCATCTGCCACTCTCTGTCTCTGTATTGCTGCATTTAGTTCATTTACATTCAGCATAATTAGCGATAGGTATGAGTTTAGTGCTGTCATTTTGATGTCTTTTTGTGTGTGTTGTTCACAGTTTCTTCATTCTACTTAATTTTCTGTGCTGAGTCATTTTTCTTCATGTATTTTCTTTTTGTCTTTTTCATTGTTGTTGATTTTGTGTTTGCTGCATCTTTATATTTTTCTAGTTTTTTATTTTGACTTGTAGGATTGCTAGTTTCCTTTGTGGTTACCTTAATACCCATGTTTTTCTAAGTTTATACCAGTCTTTTATTTCTTTATATCGCCTTGACTTCCTCTCCATATGAAAAATCTATGTCTACATTTTTTAAGTCCCTCTTTTTTTGTTTTTTATTTTTTTATAGTACTTCAGGTGAAGGCTTACAGAAACAAATAGTTTCTCATGAAACAATAATACACATATTGTTTTATGACATTGGTTAACAACCCCACAACACGTCAACCCTCTAACTTCTCAACCTTATTTTTTGGTGAAAATATACATAGCCAAAGATATACCATTTCAAAAATTTCTACATGCACAGTTCAGTGACATTGACTACGCTCTTCCAATTGTGCTGTTATTCTCACTTAAGATGAAGGCTTACAGAACAAAATAGTTTCTCATTTAACAGTTACTACAAATGTTGCCCTATGATGATGGTTAACAATGTCACAACATCAACAATATCCTTACTCAACCTTGGGTTCCCTATCACCAGCCTCCTTGTCCCCTTCTGCCTTCTAGCCCTTGTCACTGGACTACTGTACCTTGATAGTCTCATTTGGTTTTACGGGGCTGTCCACTCCCAGGCTGAACGGTGAACCTCGGAGATAACTTTACCACTGAGCCAAAAGGGTGTTTGGGGGCCATACTCTCGGAGTTTCTCCAGTCTCTTTTAAGCCAGTGAATCTGGTCTTTTTTTTGTGAGTTAGAATTATGTTCTACATCCTTCTCCAGCTCTGACCAGAACCCTCTGTTGTGATCCTGGTCAGAGCAGTCAGTGGTGGTAGCCGGGCACCATCTAGCTGTACTGGACTCAGTCTGGTGGAGGCCTTGGTAGCTGTGGACAATTAGTCCTTTGGACTAATCTTTTCCTTGTATCCTGTTCTCTTCATTCTCCCTTGCTCCCGAAGGGATAAGACCAGTGGAGTATCTTAGATGGCCATTCACAGGCTTTTAAGACCCCAGACACTACTCACCAAGGTAGAATGTAGAGCATTGTCTTTATAAGCTGTGTCATGCCAATTGAGCTAGATGTTCCCCAAGACCATGGTCCCCAGAGCCCTCCGCTCAGCAGTTCAGTCCCTCAGGGAGTTTGGATGTGTCTATGGGGCTTCCATGACCTTTCCTTGTACAAGTTGTGCTAGTTTCCCCTGTATTATGTACTACCTCACCCTTCACCCAAGATACCACTTATCTATTGCCTATTTAGTATTTCCCCCCCCACCCCTCCCATCCCTGGTAACTAACAAAGATTACTACATTTTGTGTTAAGTCCCTCTTTTTTTGTTTTAATGTTGTCATCTTTCACATATTGACATCTGTTTCCCTATTTTCAGTGTTTCAGCTTTGATTTACTTTTGTGACTTCCCTATCTGGGTTGATATCTGGTCGCTCTGTCCTATGTTCTAGTCTTGGGTTGTTATCTGATGTTACTGATTTTCTAACCGGAGGACTCCCTTCAGTATTTCTTGTAATTTTGGTTTGGTTTTTCAAATTCCCTAAACTTCTGTTTATCTGGAAATGCCCTATTTTTGCAATCATATTTGAGAGACAGTTTTGCTGGATATATAATTCTTGGCTGGCAGTTTTTTTTCCTTCAGGGCTTTATATATGTCATCCCATTGCCTTCTTGCCTGCATGGTTTCTGCTGAGTAGTCCGAGCTTATTCTTACTCTCGTATGTCTTTCTACTGAGTTATCTAATTCTGAAATTTTATTGTTAATCTTCTGGATTTCTGATTGCTGTCTCTCTATGGATTCTTGCAACCTGTTAAGTTTGTCATTATGCTCTTCTCTAATCTTTTTAATTTCCTCTATTGTTTGTTCTTCATTTTGCTTAATTTCCTTCCTAATTTCTTGAAGAGTTTATATATATTAATCTTTTGTACTCTGCCTCTGGTAATTCCAAGAAATTTTCCTTCCATTTCTAGATTCTTTATTTTGGGAGCTTGCTGAAGCCATCATGGATTGCCTCTTTATGTGATTTGATATTGACTGTTGTCTCTGAGCCATCAATAAGTTATTATATTTATTTATTTTATGTTTGCTTACTGTGTCCTAGCTTTTTGTTTTGTTTTGATATGACCAAATAGGCTGCTTATGTGAGCTAGTTTGATTATTGGCACCTTTGAAGCTCTAATGTCCTGTCACTGGTAGTTAGATCTGTTACTAGGTTTGTGAGTTCAGGAGTCTGCCCACTCCTTCTGTATGGATTCAGCTCAGGTGCCCAGGTGGATAGCCACCAAGTGTGCGGTGTAGGCTCTCACCTACAGTCTTAGACAGGATTGGGTGATTGGTGTATGCACAGGCATGTTGTTGCAGCAGGGAGACACACTCTGAGTAACGCAGGGGGCTGATGGCCACCCCCGAGTGTACAGGAGGAACGAGTGTCCCTGTTCCCTAGAGCGCGTAGATGGGTGGGTTCTGCAGCCAGACTATGAGCAGCTAATGCTGTTGGTTATAAGGACTGGGTGGCCTCTTATTCTTGGGCCCCTATCACAGGTGGCTAGGTGGCATGGGTGGAGCCACCAGTCCTCAGGCCTCTGACGTGGGTAGGTGAAGACCCTGCTTAATGGGCAGAGCACTGTCAAATGCCACAAACCTGCCACTTCACAGCTGAAACAGTTCAAGTTAGACTTCAGGTATACACCTTGTTGTACTGCGGTAATGAGGGCCTACACTGTTGAAATGGCCCCACACAAGTCTACGCAGGAGGAAAGGTACTCAGAGTCCGTGGATCCCTTATGCCTGTGCCTAGGCAAAGGAGCTCTGCCTTCTTTGGGTTCCCAGCTTAGGGGAGCCAGCAGCTTATTTTTTCCCCCTTTTGTTAATTTGTTCACTCTCCAAGGCCAGGAGAATGGCTCAGGGTGTGTGACAGATCCTACTTCTGTCCCAGGGGACTCAGCAATTGCTGAAGCCAGTCTGAGACCCAGTGCAGAGCAGGGAGTGGGGAGGTAAATGAGAGAGAAGTTTTTCCCTAAAGTGGGTGTTTTTCATCTGTGCGGTAGGCTGCATGCAAGTACTTATCTTTTGCAGACACAGGGCTGCTTCTCACTGGTTCAGGGTGGCCATGCAGACTCTCTGGCGCTGGGTCTCTCCCAGTGTGGAAAACGCACCTCCCGAGCACAGCTGCTTGCCTGCCTTACCACTCACCCCCGAGCTGATCAGGCCTGAAAGGCTCAGGCTCTCACCAGGTCAGGTCTGGCAACTCCTCACTGCTTCCGAACTGTCTCTCCCTCCCCCTGCCACTCAGTCTGGTTCCTCAACTCTGCCTTTGATGTTCAGGGCCCACAGATTGCCATATATAATCGATTCACCTGTTCTTTTAGGTGTTTGTTGTAAGAGGGTCCACTGGAAGCGTCTGACTACTCTGCCATCTTGGCCCCGCCATCTGGCTGTTATCTTTATGGAAGCAGTTCACTAGGCTTTTCTTCCATTGAGTTGCTGGGTGGGTTTGAACTGTTACCCTTTAGGTTAGTGGCTGATTGCAAACCAGTCACACCACCCAGGTTCCCTGTTAAAAACCCATTGCCATCAAGTCAATTCCAACTCATAGGAACCCTATAGGACATAGTGGAACTGCCCTATAGGGTTTCCAAGGAGTAGCTGGTAGATTCAAACTGCTGATCTTTTAGTTAGCAGCTAAGCTCTTAACCACTGCACCACTATCAGAGCTCCTGGGATGTGCTAAGTTGGATTTGACCCCAGAATAGTTCTCAGGAAAGACATACTGGGAAGGTCTTAGATTCCCAGGACTTCTTATTATGATCTATATCTGCATATTAGGAGCTTCAGTGCACAAAGAGACACCTAATTACTCTTCATTCTGAACCAAACATATGACCTGTCCAAATATTCCTCCTCTAATTTGAGAATTCATTAATGGGAAGAGTCTTGCAAACGTATGAAAAGTTAATTTCACTTGACTTTTAATTCAATAATTGCCTTCACTAAAAAGAAAAGATAGGATCCAGATAATCCCAGAGCATCTGGGTCCCTATACAGGGAGTAAAAGTCTTACAGTCAGAATACAGAACAAGACATACAGTTGTGCCACTTGTAGTGAATGGAATCACTGGGTTTCCTCTCCATTAATGGTCCCTAGTCACTTTGAACAGACAGCAGACCTCTAGAATAGTGATCATTGGGATGACCTGCACCTGGGGAGACTTCTACCTGCTAATACTGTAGCAATGATAACATAGGGAGAGGAATAGGAAGAAGAGAGGATGGAATTGGGAATTACAAGATCTGGAACAAGAAACTCAAACTGTAGCACAGAAAAAAGAAGTCATACCTTCTGGCTTCCAGTTGAGTTCACAGGTCATTACCAACAGATCATTAATTTGTGTCATAGGGTGTGGAATAGACATACCACTTATATTTCAGGGGTTTAAAATTGTAGCACTATAGAGCTATGGTCAGATTATGGCTTCTGACTGCTAGTTTTCCATTATTTGTCACCAAACATGGCATATTTTAATGGAATTTCCCTAACACAAGTCAACACTTGGGGAAGCATAATCACATCTTAAATTAAGGAAAAAATTCATAAAATTTTAAAAAGAAAAAGGTCCTTTAACCATATAAGATTTTGAGACCAATATAACGGGTTAAGATGGGTAAACTCCCTCTGGGGACATCTGACACATGAATTTTTTTTCCTTTTTTAACCTTTGACATCCTTAATATTATAACAGCATGTAGGGATGATAGGCTCCAAAAAGAATTAGCTTTCAGGGATGAAGAAAAAGACTCAAAATGTAATCATCCTAAATAGAAGCCAGTAAATATCAACATAAAAAGGGCTAAATGGACAATCTATCCTAAGAGATGGCTTAGGAAGGTGCTATTGATAAAACTAAGGTGCTTTTCAAATCCCATCTCACTTCCTACATTCTATAAAGAAGGGATCAATTTTGTTCTTGTAACTTATTCACAACAGATGCAAGCAAAACGGTATTAATCTGCATGGAGTGCAGATACAGTGATCCAAAGAGGAAGACTTTGCAGTCTTTGGGACTCTGACCTTGGAAAGAGTCTGGAACTTGAGGCACATATATTCTGATTACTAAGAAGGTTTGCTGTAGGGCAAACCAGGTGTCCTTTTACAGGTCTCCTTCTTAAATCTGAAACTTATATTCTGTCTTTTCATTGTGACTTAAAAAGTTTTCATGTGAATTAACTACTAGTACAGTGATGGAAAGCAGGTTTTGACTCAAGTCTAATGGGTTTTGAAGTCATGTCTAGGCTAAAAGGGAAAGTGGGCCTGACTGCTGAAAGAGAGCTGCATCTGAATCATAAGTGCAGGAAGTGGGAAGGAAGGGTTTTGTGCCATAGATTGGCCATTCGAGTTCCTAAAAGCTTGTTGAATTGATAAAACAAAAGTTAAGGATTAGAATCATATCCTTAATGGACCCCACCAAGGTTGAGCCATCCCAGAAGTTTCAACTAGCCACACAGCTCCTGTCTTTGTCATTTCTTACCTCTAGCGGTAAGAAAGCGGCCCTGGTGGTGCAATGGTTAAGGGCTACAGCTGCTAACCAAAAGATCAGCAGTTTGAATCCACCAGCAGCTCCTTGGAAACCCTATGGGGCAGTTCTACCCTGTCCTGTAGGGTCGCTATGAGTCAGAATCAACTAGATGGCAATGGGTAATGGTAAGAAATGAGAAATCCTTATTCTATATGATAGGAGTCCCTGGTAGGTGGTACAAATGGTAATGCACTTGGCTGCTAACCAAAAGGTTGGAACTTCAAGTCCACCCAGAGGTGACTCAGAAGAAAGGCTTGAAAACTCCATGGAGCACAGTTCTACTCTGACACACATGGGGTCATTATGAGTCAGAGTCAACTCAATGGCAACTGGTATGATACAGATGTGATACAGAATTGTGTGTCTTACTATGTACGTGCTATATTACTTACTATATGCAGCCCTACATCAGAAAGTCCTTCATAAAGACTTTCACTGTTGCATCCTTAAGGCTTGGAACACAGTAGTGACTGGCACATGGTAAATGCTTAATGAATCTGTGAAGTGAAAGAATGATTGAATGAAAAGATGGCTGAACTTGGGAATCAACCAATCATGGTTTAAATCTTGACTCTGCTGCTCACTAGACTTGTGACTTGGGCAAGAAAACTATTTAAGCTCTCCGAATCTTAGTTTTGTCATCTGGAAAATGGCCATACAACTACCTAGCAGGGTTGTGGTAAGAATGAAATGAGAAAACTTATGGAACATGATCTGGTACAGGGCTTCAAGCATAACACTAAAAAAAAACGACAAAAAACCAAACCCGTTGCCATCGAGTTGATTCCAACTCATAGTGACCCTACAGGACAGAGTAGAACAGCCCCACAGGGTTTCCAGGGAGCACCTGGTGGATTCAAACTGCTGACCTTTTGGTTAGCAACCAAGCTCTTAACCACTGCCCCACCAGGGCTCCTCAAGCATAAGAAGAACTCAGTAAATGTTAGTTGAATCTGATCTAAATCTGTAGTTTTTCTAAAAGACATTAGCAAACAGAAATACAAAACTCTAATTTTCTTCTGTTTGTTCATCACAATTAAACCAATGTCCAGGCAAATTAGTTTAGAAGTAACTGCTGGGATTAATAAGGATAATTAAGCACCTATAGTCAATAGGGATCCAAGACAACCTCAGACCTTCCAGAACCTGGAGGCACTGTAAAAGGTGCTGCCCCATAGGTGATTCCAATTTCACTAACCATGAATCTGAGCAGGCCACAGCGTTTAGAATTAGCGCACATACCTGTATGTCTTTAGGTGGTATTTTCTGTCTCTAATCATGTGAGGTGCTCGAGAGAGGATGGCATTTCGTAAAATTTTCCCAGCCCTGAGGATCTTCTCTGAAGGAACCTGGATTTTAATTAGGTGGAAGGAGGGGAGGAGAAAAAAAGGAGAGTTTATAGAGAGAAAATAAACCAGATGAATCCTTAAATCACTTCTCAAACTGACTGGCTCTGAAAAACATAACTCACTTATACATTGACATTCTTCCCTTGTGTGACATGTCACTGTTTTATGCTGAGAAGTGAGACGCACCGAATATTTATTGTCTCTAGAACACGTGTCAGAGGTTTCCTGATTTGATGCCCTGACACATGGGCCACCTCCAGCGGTTACTTAAGAAGCTAGCTCTGATGGTTCGTCAACCCACCTACGTCCCATTACCTTAGTAATGGTGTTAGCAGGACGAAGAGGAACGTGAGGTTCAATGAGAGGTGTCTGAAAAATAAAAATGTTAAAGCAAAAGAAAATTAAACAAAAAATTCATTAAAGAAAATTATGGGTTAGGGTATAATAAGAAACAACTATTTTTATAAAACTCAAAATAGAATTTAAAAAAAAAAAAAACAAGAGGCAAAATCTGCCTAAAGAACTTGAATGCATAGACATTCAAAGGCAAAATTAGACCATTTAATTTGCCAAAATTTAAATATAAATTATTATAAAATGAAAAATAAAAACCAAACAGACAGGAATGATTAGATGTTTGTAGGCTTATGTGACGGGAATAAATATCCACTCAAAATATAACAAACATCAGAGTAGAGAAAAAAGCAAATCAAGATAAACATAAACAGATTAAAATGATCTGTCCCAGGGAATAGGGATAAAGTATTGACTTAGGAGGGCAATGAGCTATTTCATTCATTCTCTCATAGTTGATTCTTTTTCCAGAATTTGTATTCTTAGGAAGTTCTAACGTTTAAAGGATGCTTCTTGGTGGTTCTATGTACGTAAGTTCCTAGAATTTGATGGGGCAGCAAGTGTACCTTCTCTTCATTTACATCATAGTATACGGTTTTCAGGATTCTGTGACTGTCAGATCTATGTAAAGCTCACATCATTGTACACAGTCTTCAGATGTAGGAGTTGAATCCCAGAGGAGTTACTTGCTACACAGCTATTAAGTTGAGTGCCCAGGTCCTACCAAAACCCCTTAGCTCTCCTTCTCTGAAATATCTGGTAATGGCATTTCCAAATGGAGGACAAAGAAATTTTCAGTCATAGGCGGTGGTAGAACCACCAATACAACACTGTTTATGCCACATCCAGAAGTTAAGAGAAGATGGTAGGTTTCTTATGATATTGTGATAGGTGGAATAATGGCCCCCAAAGATGTCCACATCGTAATCCCCAGAACCCAGGAATACTATATTTTTATGCAAATAACACGCACATTATATGTTTTTGCAAACCACACAATCCCCTGTTGTTATTTTCATAAGTGTGCTGTACCAATATGTTTTAACACATTGCTGACTTCAATTTCGTTTTTTTTTTTTTTTTCCTGTCCAACAGATTTAATGTTACCGGGATAAAACTGATCTCATGGAAACTTCATTTAAGGTAGGTATTTCTCCTAAACCAAGTACAACCAACGGTGAACTGAGCCAGCTCACGATGGCAATGGAATGCCACGTTGAAACTGAAGAGTATGAATGCACCAACAGCTAGACATTAGTAAGTAAGAAATGATCCTAGGCCTAAAACTGCAAGAAGAAGATGTTGTCTATATTTTATTGCTTTCATAAATCTTTAACTAAAACATAATTTTTGATAATCAATGTCTTTGAAATCAACAAATAAAAGTCACCAGGAGAAATTGTGTTTTTATCTTAAAATAGGCCATTTTAGTTTTTTCATTCATTATCATCATCAGTGGTTCTGATTCTCACAGAAAGGCCATTCCTTTTTATGAATTTAGAAGTCCAGATGAAACCTGTCTTGAAATCTGGGATTCCTCTTTCGTTTGCCAGAAGCTTCACTTTGATCTGAATGGCGACAGTAGAGACAGCTTGACTTTGTTCCCTTCGAGAAATAATCCACTCTTTCAAGTCGTTCTCGAACTCAGGCCATTTTGCTTTGGGCCCACAATGTGTGTGTTTTCCCAGATTCATCTTCTCTAGCTCCTTTTTCTCCTGTCTCCCTTCATGAATGAACGACTGTCCAACTGTGAACCCTCTTGCTGCCACTCTATTGCTTGTTTCTTCCACCTTCCCAATGACTTTCAGTTTAAAGTCAGCGGTGTAGGACTTGCATTTAATTTCTGCCATGATCCTAAAGGGTTCTAAGATTTAGATTTATAAACTGAGAAAATGTGCACAATATAATCAATAACTGGCTCGTTCTAGTAAAGAGATCACAAAATTCAAATGTGAGGTGTAAAAGAAGCAAGTCTTTTTATATTCATAAGCATATGACTAAGGTAACTTATGATCATTGATCAAAGACATTGGCTCTAATAAGATATAATTAGACTATGAAATAAGCAGACCTAACAGAGCTTAATGGTTTCACTTAAGACGATCTGATAAGGTTTTCTCTTTCAACTGTTGAGTCAAGAGCGATCGTGTACCAGTTTTGCTTTGTTTACTCCTCCAATTAAAAGCCAGAGTTGGAAGACGACTGTGATAATTATGTCAATGCAGACTGAATCGAGATTCCTGCTGATAGCTACTCGATGCCATTTATGCCAGTGCAGGCTTCACTTTGTTTACGCTTCCAACTGATGGCATGTGACTTATGGACAGGCTTCTGTAGGTTCAAGGTTTCTATTGATAACTCCTAAGCCACAGGCATATAATTATCAACTTAATAGAAACAAATGCACAGTTTCAATTATTTATTTTCCAATTACTGGGATACTACCAAACTTGATCCATGAGTTCTTGACCATGGCTTATACCTTTATTATACAAATGTGATCAAAAGTAACATTTTGGACTTCTGAATGTGGGTTAGTGAGGTTGAAATTCACTTCTGGAAATGCCATGAGACATGTGCGGTATATGCACAGCAGGCTATGCCAGAAATTTTTAACATTTCATCATTTCCATGCATTCTATGTGTGTGGGTGTTATGTACGTGGGTATACTATTTTTGAAATACAGTATATGCTAAGCGGCGAAGGGGATTTTGCAGATGTGATTAAGTTAACGATAGGGAGATTATCCTAGATTATCTGGGTGGGCCCAACGTAATCATAAGGGTCCTTAAATGATGGAGAGGGAGGCAGAAGAGTCAGAGCCAGAAAGATAGCAGCATGAGAAAGACTCAGCCCAATGTTGCTGGCTTTGAAGAAGGAAAGGACCACAAGCCTCTAGAAGCTGGAAAAGGGAAGGAAATGGATTCTCCTCTAGAGTCTCCAGAAGGAATGCAGCCCCACTAACTCGATTTTAGCCCAGTGAGACCCATTTGGAATGTTTGACCTACAGAATTATAAGATAATAAATTTTTGTTGTTTTAAGCCATTAAATTTGTGATAATTTGTTACAATAGTCATAGAAAACTAATACAAACATTATTATGCTTTATACTAAAAGCCCTATTTTTCACAAACAGAAGCCATAACAGTGAAAATAATAATCAGAACACAGACTGTACAAAGTATGGATCTAGGAAAATTTGGAAGTTGTCAAAAATGAAATAGAATGCATAAACATCAACATCCTAGGCATTACTGAGCTGAAATGGACTGGTATTGGCCATTTTGAATCAGACAATCAAATGGTCTCCTAAGCCAGGAATGACAACTTGAAGAGGAATGGTGTTGCATTCATCGTCAAAAAGAACGTTTCAAGATCTATCCTGAAAATGAACAGACATTTCACCAAAGAAGACATTAAAGCAGCCAACAGACACATGAGGAAATACTCACGATCACTAGCCATTAGAGAAATGCAAATCAAAACCACAATGAGATACCATCTCACCCTGGCATTACTGGCACGAATCAAAAACACTGGAAATAACAAATGTTGGAGAGGCTGCAGGGAGATTGGAACTCTTATGCACTGCTTGTGGGAATGCAAAATGATACAACCATTTTGGAAAACTATATGGCGCTTCCTTAGAAAGCTAGAAATAGAAGTACCATATGATCCAGCAATCCCACTCCTAGGAATACATCCCAGAGAAATAAGAGCCATCACACAAATAGACATACACATACCCATGTTCATTGCAGCATTGTTCACAATAGCAAAAAGATGGAAACAACCTAGATGCCCATCAACAGATGAATGGATAAACAAACTATGGTACATACACACAATGGAGTATTGTGCAATGATAAAGAACAATGATGACTCTGCAAAGCATCTCATAACATGGATGAATCTGGAGGGCATTATGCTGAGTGAAATAAGTCAAGCACAGAAGGACAATATTGTATGAGACCACTACTGTAAAAACCCATGAAAAGGTTTACACATAAAAAGAAACAATCTTTGATTGTTACAAGGCAGGGGTGGGGGGGAATACTAAATAGACAATAGATAAATGGTAACTTTGGTGATGGGTAACACAGTACACAGTACTGGGGAAGCCAGCACACTGTACAAGAAAAGGTCATGGAAGCTCCATAGGCACATCCAAACTCCCTGAGGGATCAAATTGCTGGGCTGAGGGCTATGGGGACCATGGTCTCGGGGAACATCTAGCTCAAATGGCATAAGACAATTTATAAAGAAAATGTTCTACATTCTACCTTGCTGAGTAGCATTTAGGGTCTTAAAAACCTGTGAGCAGCCATCTAAGATACTCCACTGGCCTCACCCCTTCGGGAGCAAGGGAGAATGAAGAAAACAAGATACAAGGGAAAGATTAGTCCAAAGGACTTACGGACCACAACTACCACGGCCTCCACCAGACTGAGCCCAGTACACCCAGATGATGCCTGGCTACCACCACTGACTGCTCTGACAGGGATCACAATAGAGTGTCCCAGACAGAGCTGGAGAAAAATGTAGAACAAAATTCTAACTCACAAAAAAAGACCAGACTTACTGGCCTGACAGAGACTGGAGAAACCCTGAGAGTATGGCCCCCGGCTACCCTTTTAGCTCAGTAATGAAGTCACTCCCAAGGTTCACCCTTTAGCCAAAGATTAGACAGGCTCATAAGACAAAATGAGACTAAAGGGGCACAATAGCCCAAGGGCAAGGACTAGAAGGCAGGAGGGGACAGGAAAACTGGTAATAGGGAACCATAAGGTCAAGAAGGGAGAGTGTTGACATGTCATGGGGTTGTTAACCAATGTCACAAAACAGTATGTGTACCAACTGTTTAATGAGAAGCTAGTTTCTTCTGTAAACCTTCATCTAAAGTACAATAAAGAAAAAGTAAACAAAAATCCTCACAACTGGACCAATACGCAACATCATGATAAACGGAGAAAATACTGAAGTTGTCAAGGATTTCATTTTACTTAGATCCACAATCAATGCCCATAAAAGCAGCAGTTAAGAAATCAAAGGACGTATTGCACTGGGCAAATCTGCTGCAAAAGGCCTCTTTAACTTCTTAAAAAGCAAAGATGTCACCTTGAGGACTAAGATGCACCTGACCCAACCTATGATATTTTCAGTCACCTCATATGCATGCAAAAGCTGGAGAATGAACACGAAAGACTGAAGAACTGATGCCTTTGGATTATAGTGTTGGTGACGAATACTGAATATACCATGGACTGCTAGGAAAACCAACAAGCCTGTCTTGGAAGAAGTACAGCCAGAATGCTCCTTGGAAGCAGGGATGGTGAGACTAGGACATGTTATCAGGAAGGACCAGTCCCTGGAGAAGAACATCATGCCTGGTAAGGTGGAGAGAGTCAGTGAAAAAGAAGAAGTCCCTTAAAGAGATGGACTGACACAGCAGCTGCAACAATGGGCTTGAATAGCAACGATTGTGAGGATGGCGCAGAACCAGGCAATGTTTCATTCTATTGCACATAGGGTCGCTATGAGTTGGAACTGACTTGACAGCACCTAACAACAACAACTATCTAATCAATGGGGAAAATAAAGATCTGTCTTAAAATTAAATATTTTATGTGCCTAAATACATATATACACACATAAACATACATGTTTCTTTTTATAAGTGCAAAAAGTTGAGGTTTGATGCTTTTAATATTATAATAGAATTCAGGAAAAAGATAAAAAGAATGTTACATTAAAAAATCATAAATAAGATATTGATTTATTTACAATGGCAAAAATCTCACTGAACTTATTTATTTAAACATTTTCATCACCTCACTGGCATCAAGTAGAGTTTGTTCCCTCTTGAAATCACTACAGCACATCTGTCAAGCAATATTACAGTGTCTTAGCAGCATACCGTTTACAACCAGCTCAGAGGAAGGAATGTAAATCTAGTCCAATTCAATAGCAGCCTTAAACAGAGATTGACTTTGTGCTGAAATAGCCCAGGCTCCCTGTGAGGGACCAGCTGATGGGAGAGAGAACAGGAGCTGTCTTGAGTACCTGTGCTTATACCACCTCCTCAGATAAGAAGGGAGAACTCTGTGATGCCAGATCACTTGGGAAAATGTTCAAAAGTGCCAGCCACCATGCACGCCCAGGCCCTGGAAACAGGCAGGTGAAGCACACTGCTTATTTCTGAATTGTGAGTCCCCCGTACTCACGTGTCCCTCCTCCTCACGTTAGACAGATTGGTCAATATGTCCATAACTGTGACTCGTTACATATCCAAATTATAAAAGCCTTTGGTTATTTTCAAAAATAGTAGTAGAAAACCATTTCTTCCTCCTGTCCTGGAGGAAAGAGGTGCAAATCTATGTGGTCTAAAGTAGATAGATGTAGGATTAGCTTCTAAGGCAACTTTTTTCTTTTCTACAAAACGCCGACTTCACTTTGCAGTGGTCTTCGAGAGGCTGACTGAGCTGGAGGTCAAGAAGATGCTCATGTCTTCCAGGACTACTGATGGATATTTTTTCTTTGGTAGGCACAACAAAAGTTTATTTAAAGATGACATCACTTTTTGTTTCTGAAGAAATATATCTATTTTCACAAAATGCTAGCTAGTGGTCCCTAGTTAATCTTGGGCAGTTCTAGGTAGTTGGGCAGTTCTCTTTTGATTCACTGGAACCCTGAAAAAGTATAACAAAAGCCTGGGGAGACATCAAGTTTCAACTAGAATTTTTCCTTTGATTCACAGCTTCTAAAAGGAGGAACAAGTACACAAGGTTATCTTTTAGTTAGATAATCCTAGTGCTGATTCTAGAACCAAAAGGCTGTTTAATCTATTGAAAGGCTGCATTCTCAGAACCTTCCCTGGCTCAAAGATTTTAGCTTAGGGGCAACACAATGAATGGATACTTTGAGAAGGGGATGGTTCCCTTATTTCAGTAAAACCTCCAAGAAACAGAGGGAAAGCAGGGCAAGTTTTATTTTGGGGGAATAGGAATTTGTCTTTGAAAGCGACACTATATTCAGTTAGGCAAGATCCTAATGTTCTGAGAAGCATATTGGTACCTGGAAGCCATATGTTGTAAGGAAGACAGCGTTTGCAACAGGTAGGCTGAGTTCCTGGGAAAGAAATTCACTGGCCAATGCCTAAATAAGGACCCTATATTATAAGCAAAGGAGCCCTGGTGGCACAGTGGTTAAGCACTCAGTTGCTAACTGAAAGGTCAGTGGTTTGAACCCACCAGCTGCTACATGGGAGAAAGATGTGGCAGTCTGCATCCTTAAAGATTGTTGTTAGGTGAGGTTGAGTCAGTTCTGACTCATAGCAACTCTATGCATAACAGAAAGAAACACCGCCCAGTCCTGCGCCATCCTCACAATTGTTGCTATGTTTGAGCCCATTGTCACAGCCACTGTGTCAATCCAACTCCTTGAGGGTCTTTCTCTTTTCCGCTGACTCTCTACTTTACCAAGTATGATGTCCTTCTCCAGGGACTGGTCCCTCCTGATAACATGTCCAAAGTACACGAGATGAAGTCTCGCCATCCTCGCTTCTAAGCAGCATTCTGGCTGTACTTCTTGCAAGACAGATTTGTTTACTCTTCTGGCAGTGCATCGTATATTCAATATTCTTCTCCAACACCATAATTCAAATGCATCAATTCTTTTTCAGACTTCCTTATTCATTGTTGAGCTTTCGCACCCATATGAGAGGACTGAAAATACTACGGCTTGTGTCAGGCACACCTTAGTCCTCAAGGTGACATCTTTGCTTTTTAAGCCTTTAAAGAGGTCTTTTGCAGCAGACTTGCCCAATGCAATGCATTATTTGACTTCTTGACTGCTGCTTCCATGGGCATTGATTATGGATCCAAGTAAAATGAAATCCTTGATAAGTTCAATATTTTGTCTGTTTATCATGATGTTGCTTATTGGTCCAGTTGTGAGGATTTTTGTTTTCTTATGTTGAGGTGTAACCCATACTGAAGGCAGTAGGCTTTGATCTTTATCAGTAAGTGCTTCAAGTCCTCTTCACTTTCAGCAAGCAGATCGTGTTATCTGCATATCGAAGGTTGTTAATGAGTCTTCCTCTAATCTTGATGAGGTAAAGATTACAGCCTTGGAAACCCTATGGGGCAGTTCTACTCTGTCCTATAGGGTCGCTATAAGTCAGAATAGGCTAGATGGCAACAGGTATTTGGTTTTGACATTATGAGCGTGACTTCATGGCTTTTGTTTCTGCTTATTTATTTCCTTTTTTATTTTCCTTGGTTTTCATAAAGTTCCTTTTGAAAATTCCAGCTTAGCAATGCGATAGAGAAATAAGGAAAAGAATTTCATGGTCTAAATGATTAGGCTAAATACGAGAGGGAAAGAAGCAGCATGGTTAATATCAGTGAGAATCAAAGCAAGAAAAGCAGCCCTCGAGGCAAGACCAAGGATTTGCTGTCAGGCTCTTTAGATATATAATCCACACATGTTCCTTTATACTTGTTATCACATTATTTTATTATTACTCCTCTTGTTTTACTGAGAAAACTAAGGCCAAAGGCATTTAGGGACTTGCCTGAGTTCACACAGCTAATAATTGAAGAGCTGGGAGTTAAACCCAGCTCTCTCTCACCCCAGCATCTATGCTGCAGGTATATCCCCATCCCACCTGCACTTTTTCTTTTAGAGGCATCTCTGCTCACCTTTGGAAGAGTGTGTGTTCTATTCGATAAAATCCTTTTGAGAAAAAGTGCATGTAAATCCTTCTGGGCTATCAGGTATCAACCCTGATCTTATGAATTTCCAGCAATAAATATTCATACTGATCTATACTGAGCCTACATGTTAGTGGCATGCATCCTGCTTAGTTTGAATTAATTTTAAAAGCAACGTTGTAACGATAAAAATTTTGGCACTGAGGAGTTGTCCTACCTACCAAAGCTAAGACAAACATACCAGGGGAAAGGGTATTAAAGTCCAGCCAGGGAAATGGAAACTACTCAGAGTATTGACCACTGAGAAAATTTAAGCTGGGAAGTGATTTTACAGGTGGCGGAACTGCTGAGAAGACAAACAGGTAACTGTGAGGTAACTCAGGTATTAGCAACAGCAGGAAGTCCTCAGGTAAAGGGACAGAGGAAAAAGGAAGCACTACTGGAGCCCAGGCCAGGTCTCCTGGTGGAAGCTAGAACGCTGGCAGGCCTGCCCCGCTAGAGCTAGAACAGCAGCAGAGGTATGGGCCCTGCTAGAGATGCTGTCTGCTCACTGCAGAGAGGGAGGTAAGACCCTCACACCTCCAGTCTCCCTGCAGCCAGAGGCAGCAGACAGGGGAGCCTGGGAAACAGCCTGCAGAGGTCAGCCCCCTTACAGTGCACTGCAGAGTGCAGGAGGGGCAAAGAATTGGTCTGAGGGCAAACAAGCCCAGGACCGGCACAGCAGGGTGGTTATAGTAGGGCAGAGCTGCCACATCTACCCACCCCACCTCTCTCACCCTCTTGCTATTCCATATTCTCCCAGGCACTCTACCTGTTGGGCTGTATATAAAAAACCAGTACCTGTTGCCATCAAGTTGACTCCAACTCATGGCGACCCCATGTGTGTCAGAGTAGAACTGTGCTCCACAGAGTTTTCAATGGCTGATTTTTTGGAAGTAGATCACCTGGCCTTTCTTCCAAGGTGCCTCTGGGTGGACTCAAACCTCCAACCTGTTGGTTAGTAGCCAAGTGTGTTAAGCACTTGCACCACCCAAAGGTGGACAGTGGGATAGTATAGAGTGGGGCCTTCATTCGGTGCTTCCTTGGTTTGTTTCCTAGGCCTGCCCCATGCTGTGACCTATAGCCAGAAAACACATGGCACAAATCAGTCCTAAAGGGAATGAACCCCTCTCCTGTTAAATTTAATACATTTCAACACATTATAATATGTTGAGGATAAAAATTCTTCCTTCCTACCTGAGCATGAAAGTATCCAAGTTGGGCTGCAAAAAATGTGACCCTATAAAGCTAGGCAAAGAAGACAGATAAAGGCAGAGGTATTCAGCTTTCTCTCCGCTTTTTCCTGGCTTTTTCCCCTGAAGACTTCCCTCAGGATTGACCATAATTGGTTTTTGTTTGTTTCTGGAGAGAGGAAGCATTCTACTGCTTCTTATTATGTTTATATTACTACTGAAAAGGAGAAACACTAAGAAAAAAATATTCTTTTTGGCACCAGAGCCAATTTAGAAATACTAATCAGGTGATGAAAAATATGAATTTAGCCTCCATTACAGGATGCACAATAACTTCTCGGTAGATTATAATGAAACATAAGGCACTGTAATAGGCCTTGTGAAAAACCATATTCAGACCCTTCTGAAAGGGGGTAATTCTTTTTACTCAAGCATTTGCTCACAGAAGCCTTTTGCAAGAAGCAACATTTTAAGCCAAGAGATAAGAGTAACAAGCTAGATTGGGACACAAAGCTCATGGCAAAACTCTGGCGACCCAGTGCAATGAAAAGTCATCTAAGTCCATATCCAATCTGATTCAGGTATTGCATGAAGTCTTATTTGTACAAAGCAACGTGCTAGGCTAAAGTAGAAGACTCTGATAATCAAAGTATTTGGTCTAAATGAGCTTTTGATCTTGTTGGGGAAACAAAACTTCTATGGGTTAAACCATTAGTGAGAAAATATGAGTCAACAAATAAATGCTACAACATATTGGATTTCAAATTCCTCCTTTCTCATTTCAGATGAGGAAGTCTCCAGAAAGTGGGAAGAATAATATTCATTTTCTTTGTGTGTGTGAAAATGATACACTTTCAGGAGCTGCATTCCCTTGTTTGGGTGTTTTGGAATACTACAACTAGGGCCTTGGAAATTTATGTCTCATTTTTGTAATAATTATCATTAGTGTCATCATCCTGGTGTTGACCAAGTGAAATTAAAATAAGGACTGAAACAGACTCATTGACAGATTTCACCACTCCTAAATAAGTGCATGTTTTTCCACTGTTTGAATAATGGAAAAATCAACTACAGATCTTTTCAGCTTCCATCTGTAGGCTTTCTTTCTTTTTTTTTTTTTTTTAAGTCTTTCCTAGTTGGAAAGTGGCTTCTAGACTTTCAGTTTCAGCTTTGCCATGTAAAGAGCTTAGAAGTTGTCGTTATAACAAGAAAAAATCGATGACTTTTACTGAACCTGTCAGAGAACTGAGGTTGCAGGGCAACTACTTCGGCATCTGGAGAGACAGGGGAATCCAGAGTTACAGCTGAGATAGGCTTATCTGGAGCAGAAATCACTGGAGCCATAAACTGGTAGGAACATTTAAATGATTTGTTTTTTTTTTCTTTGGTGAGTTTTGGCATCGATTTTTTTCTGGCTTGATAAAATATGTTGGGGAGTATTCCCTCCTTTTCTTTTCTCATGAATAAGTGGTTATTTTGATGAATCGCTTGAGGCTAAGTATGGACTACCTTGAGAGTGAGAAACTCCTAGGGGGCAGTATTAGGTGAGCCCTCACACTTTTATGGGTTCTACCTTCAAGAGCCTCCCCAGTTTCTCCTGGTAAAGAGCCAAAAAGGGTTTCCTGATGGCTCTGTCAGTGAGAGGGAAAGAGCGTTGTTGTTAGGTGCCGTTGAGTCGATTTTCAACTGATAGCCACCCTATAGGACAGAGTAGGGTTTCCTAGACTGTAATCTTTACAGGAGTAGATTGCCAAGTATTCTCTCCCACAGAGCCGATGGGTGGGTTCTAACTGGCAACTGTTCAGTTAGCCGCCAAGCGCTTAACCATTGCGCCACCAGGGCTCCTATAGGGAAAGCATTTCAAACCAAAAAAACCAAACCCGCTGCCGTTGAGTCAATTCCGACTTATAGCAATCCTTTAGGACAGAGTAGAAATTCCCCATAGGGTTTCCAAGGAACCACTGGTGGATTCAAACTGCTGACTTTTTGGTTAGCAGCCGAGCTCTAAACCACTGCGCCACCAGGGCTCCAGGGAGACAGTAACCACTGTGAAATACACCCAGAGTGTTCTCCTTAACAATGGTCTACGCTCCAGGGAAAATGACTTTATGGGAGCCTCATCCCGTCCATAAGAAGGATGTCCTTGGGTGGTACAGATGGTTAAGTGCTTGGCTACTAACCAAAGTGCTGGTGGTTCAAACTCACCCGTAGATGCTGTGGAAGAAAGACCCAGTGATGTCCTTCCAAAAGGTCACAGCCTTGAAAACCGTATGGAGCAGTTCTACTCTGCACACATGGGGTTGCCATGAGTCAGAGTCGACTTGACAGCTACTGATTTGGTTTTTGGTGTTTTTTGTTTTTAGCCCCTTCTAGCCTTCCTGTCTCACCTAAGGGGGGAAAAAAGCTAAGAAAATTTGTGAAGTTTATGTCACAGGGACATAAACCAACTAAAAGACTGAGACTTAATCATAAGATTATAGAGCACGGTGGTTCATACCTACCAGCTGCTCTGAGGGAGAAAGATGTGGCAGTCTGCTCCCGTAAAGATTTAAAAAAAAAGAAAAGAAAACCACTGCCATTGAGTCAATTCTGACTCATAGCAACCCTACAGGACAGAGTAGAACTGTTCCATAGGGTTTCCAAGGAGTGGGTGGTGGATTTGAACTGCCAACCTTTTGGTTAGCAGCTATAGCTCTCAAACACTGCACCACCAGTGCTCCATCCCATAAAGATTATAGCCTTGGAAACCCTATGGGCAGTTCTACCCTGTCCTATAGTGCTGACATGAGTTAGAATTGGCTTGACGGCAATAGGTTTGGTTTTGAGAGGTTTTTCTCTCCCTCACATCCTCCCAATACACCAGTGGTGCTCCAGTATAAACACTGTAGATATTACAGCTGAAATATCTGCAGGATGCAGACTCTATCTGAGAAGCACTTCTTAGGAAATCCCAAAGACATCAGGGGGACAAAAACAAGAATATTAGAGGAATTTGAAACTTCTGGCACTTACAGCCACAACAAACTTTAAATACAGTCCAACTCCTAACCTGATTAAGATAAAACCTCACACTATCTGTTACACCTAAGGCAGCCATGAATCGGAGCCAACTAGATAGCAACTAGCAAGAACAACAAAATATATTTACCTCAGTCCCTACTACCTGATACATCATGTCTCACTTTCAGCAAAAAAAAATTACGAGGCATGCTACAAAGCAAAAAAAAAAAAAAAAAAAAAACCCAAAAAACAAACCACCACAGTCTGAAAAGACAAAGTAAGCATCAGAACCAGACTCAGCTATGACATATATTTTGGAATTTTCAAACAGAAAATTTAAAATAACTATGATTAATATGCTAAGGGCTTTAATGGAAAAAATAGGCAATATGCAAGAACAGATGGGTGATGTAAGCAGAGAGATGGAAACTCTAAGGAAGAATCAAAAGGAAACTCAACAAATCAAAAACATTATAATGAATGAAGAATGACGTTGATGGCTTCATCAGCAGACTAAACACAGTCAAGGAAAGATTTAATAATCTTGAAGACAGGTCAACAGAAACTTCCCAAACTGAAATGTAAAGATAAAGTAATAATGAAAAACAAACAAAACTAATCACACACATATACACACACACACAAAACAGAATATCCAAGAATAGTGTGACAATTTCAAAAGGTATAACATTTACATAAATGGAATAACAGAAGAAAAAAAGAATGGAGCAGAATAAATAATTGAGGTAATGAAGTCATAATGGCTGAAAATTTCCCCAAATGAATGACATTCACCAAACCAGAGATCTAGGAAGCTCAGAGAACACCCAGGAGGAAAAAACCAAAATAACCTATTATAAGGTGCCTGCACTACACATGAAGCACTACAGTGCTATTTGAAAATAGATTAGTTAAAAACATATGTTACGAACTTTAGGGATACCATTAATAATTTTTAAAGAGTATAATTTATATGGTAACGGAGAGAAAATAAAATGAAATCATACAAAATGCTCAATTAAAACCAGAGAAGGCTGAAAACAGGGGGAAAAAGAAACAAAGAATAAATGCAATGAATAGAAAACAGTTACCAACAAGGTTGATATTAATCTAACTATATCAATAATCACTTTAAATGTGAACGGTCTAAATACACCAATTAAAAGACAAAGATTGTCAGAGTAGATTAAAAAAATAGACAGGACCCAACAAGATGGTGTCTATAAGAAACACACTTCAATATAAAGACCTGGACATGTGAAAAGTAAAGGGGTGGAGAAAGACATACCATGCTAACATTAACAAAAAGTAGCTATATGAATTTCAGACAAAGCAGACTTCATAACAAGGAATATTACCAGGGATAAAGAGGGGTATTACATAATGATAATGGGGTCAATTCTCCCATTATCAAGACATAACAGTGCTTAATGTGTATGTACCAGAAGGCCTGTCCGTGGTTGAGAGAACCTGAGAGCGCTGTCCTGCACTGAAGAAGGGAGACTTTGCCTACATGCTTCCTGATCCTGAGTTGTAGCCTGTTGATTCCAAGTTGTACCTTGTTGCTTAATAAACCATTTAACTGTAAGTATGGTCTGTGAGTTCTGTGCGGCCCTTGCAACAGATTATCAGACCAAAAACAGAAGTAGAGAGCACCGGGGGAACACCAGCCAGTGTCAGAACTGGTAAAAAGATTGGAGAGTGGAGGTATGCCTGACCTCCACCTCATAGAAATCATCCTTGGGCTAATCTTGATTTGCATTGTCCCCCCTGAAGTTAGACAGGTTCTGACACAATTACCCCTACTCCTACCTGCATTTTACAATATCTCTATGCTGTATCTACTAACATGCAAAGACTTAAAAATAGAAGTTATAGAAAATACACGTAGTGTGATTCCATTTACATAAAAAGTCTATATATGTGCACATATACTGCCATATGTACGTAAATGCACAGAGAAAACAAAAAACAAGCCCCAAAAAACCCACTGCTGTCAAGTCGATTCCAACTCACAGCGACACTATAGGACAGAGGAGAACTGCCCCACAGCATTTACAAGGAGTGGCTGGTGGATTCAAACTGCTGACCTTTTGGCTAGCAGCCAAGCTCTTAACCACTGTGCCATCAGGGCTCCAATGCATAGACAAAGAACTTAAAAGGAAACACAACAAATTACGAACAGGAAAGGAAACGTGAGATGGAGGAGGTGGCAGTGGTGATGGAGGTGGTGATAGTAAAAGAGACATCAATGCTTTTCTCTGTAGACTTCTAAATTGTTTGAATCTTTTACATGAGAATGCATTATATTATTTCTTGTATGATATTTTTATAAAGAGAAAAGCTATAGTTACTGCAAACACTGCACAGATAAATGTCAACAGAAAGCAATACATTGAGACAGGACACTGGAAATCGGAGAATATCCTTGTCGCCTCTCTCTGATTTTATTTCTAATCTATATCCAAGGTTCAGTCTGCTTTCCCTTCCTGCCTGGACACACTCTCCCCAGACACCTGCATAGCTCACCCTTTACTTCTTTCAGGTTTCTGCTCAAACACCCCTTCTCAGAGAGGCCTGCTCTGCCCATCCTATATACAATAGTACCCCTGCCCCAAATCTGGCTCTTTTTATCCCGCTTGCAATAGCACTTATCACAATTGCCGTATTATGTATTTGGTTTTTATCTGTCTTCACTAAAATGTTAGCTCCATGAAGGAAGGACTTTGTTTTGCTCACTCCTCTATCCTCCAGGTCTTGGCACATTTCAGGTACTCATTAAGTACCTGAAAAGAAGAGTATGTCATTGATTCATTCATTCTAGCAGACTTCATTTTTCTGGTGGCTGAAGAGAAAACGGAAGGTTAAATATATGTTCAGGTATATGAAGGGGTGTTGTGAGGAAAATGACTCTGTTTCCATTGCCTCTATAGCATGAAGGAATGGGTTCAAATTGCAGCCTGGGGCATTCAGATTATATGTGAGTAGAAACTTCATGATAGAGAGGAATAGTAAGGAATGCCTCTCTTCTTCAGCATTTTTTTTTTTTAGTGGATTGGGTTTTGTGTCTGATAAAATGATGAGCAAAATCAGTGTTTCCCAAACTTTAACATTTGTATGAATCACATTTGGATCTCATTAAAAATGCAGATTTTCATTGGGTTGGTCTTGGATGTGACCTGAGATTCTACATTTCTGCCAAATGATGCTGATGCCATTGGTCTGTGAACACACTTTGAGCTTCAGGGAATTAAATGACTATCAGTAGCACCCTCTGCATCCAGAATTTCATAATCCTTTACTAAAAGGTGAGTGTTTCCTTAAGACTGAGTCTAACTAGGCAGGGCCAAGACAATGGAGTAGACAGACTCTTCTGGTGGACCCTCTTACAACAAAGACCTGAATAAACAAAGGAATCGATTATATATGATAATATAGGAGCCCTGAACATCTAAGGCAAAGTTGAGGAACCGGACTGAGTGGCAGGGGGAGGGAGAGACAGTTCGGAAGCAGCGAGGAGGTGCCAGACCAGACCCGGCAAGAGCCTGAGCCCTTCAGGCCTGATCAGCTGAGACAGGCAAGCAACAGTGCTCAGGAGGCATATTCCACACTGGGAGAAACCCAGCGGCAGAGAATCTACTCGGCCACCCAGAACCAGTCAGAAGCAGCCCTAAATCCTGTGAAAGATAAATACTTGTGTCCGGCCTACCACGCGGATCAAAAACATTCCCCTTAGGGAAAAACCTCTCTCTCATTTACATCACTGCTCCCTGATCTGCACTAGGTCCTGGACCGGCTTCAGCAATTGCTGAGTCCCCTGGCCCAGAAGTAGGATCTGACACATGCCCTGAGCCATTTTCCCAGCCTTGGAGAGTGAACAAATTAACAAACGGGAAAAAATAAACTGCCAGATCCCCTAAGCCTGGAACCCAGGGTACGCACAGCTCCTTTGCCTAGGCACAGGCATAAGGAATTCATGGACTTTGAGTGCCTTTCCCCCTGCAGAGACTTGTGTGGGCCCATTTCAACAGCGTAGGCCCTCATTACTGCAGTACAACAGGGTATATACCTGAAGTCTAACTTCAACTGTTTCAGCTGTCAAGTGGCAGGTTCATGACACTTGACACTGCTCTGCCCATTAAGCAGGGTCTTCACCTACCCACATCAGGGGCCTGAGGACTGGTGGCACCACCCACACCACCTAGTCACTTGCGATAGGAGCCCAAGAATAAGAGGTGCCCCTCAGTCCTTACAGCCAACAGCACTGGGTGCTCACAGTCCGGCTGCAAAACCCACCCACCTACACACTCTAGGGAACAGGGACACGCCTTCCTCCTGGACACTCGGGAGCAGCCGTCAGCCCACTGCCTTGCTCAGAGTATATCGCCCTGCTGCAACCAGATGCCTGTGCCTACACCAATCACCCAAGCCTATCCAGGACTGTAAGTAGACCCTACACCACACACTTGGTGGCTATCTACCGGGGCACTTGAGTTGAATCCATATAGGAGGAGTGGGCAGACTCCTGAGCTCACATACCTAGTAACAGATCTAACCACCTGATGACAGGACATTAGAGCTTCAAAGGTGCCAATAATCAAACTAGCTCACATAAGCAGCCTATCTGGGCATATCAAAACTAAACAAGAAGCTAGGACACAGTAAGCAAACATAAAATAAATAAATATAGTAACTTATTGATGGCTCGGAGACAACAGTCAATATCAAATCACATAAAGAGGCAATGCATGATGGCTTCAGCAAGCTCCCAAAATAAAGAATCTAGAAATTTTACAGAGGAGGAAAATTTCTTGGAATTACGAGAGGCAGAATACCAAAGATTAATACGCAGAACTCTTCAAGAGATTAGGAAGGAAATAAAATGCAGAACATGCAATAAAGGAAATTAAAAATATTAGAGAAGAGCATAATGATAAATTTAACAGGCTGCAAGAATCCACAGAGAGACAGCAATCAGAAATCCAGAAGATTAACAATAAAATTTCAGAATTAGACAACTCAATAGGAAGTCATAGGAGCAGAATTGAGGCAATGGAAGTCAGAATTAGTGAGAATGAAGATAAAGCACTTGACACCAACTTATTTGAGGAAAAATCAGATAAAAGGATTTAAAAAAATGAAGAAACCCTAAGAATTATGTGGGATTCTATCAAGAGGAATAACTTATGAGTTATTGGAGTACCACAACAGGGAGGAATAACAGAAAATACTGAGAGAATTGTTGAAGATTTGTTGGCAGAAAATTTCCCTGATATTGTGAAAGATGAGAAGATATCTATCCAAGATGCTCATCGAACCCCATATGAGGTAGATCCCAAAAGAAAGTCACCAAGACATATTATAATCAAACTTGCCAAAACCAAAGATAAAGAGAGAATTTTAACAGCAGCCAGGGATAAACAAAAAGTCATCTACAAAGGAGAGTCAATAAGAATAAGCTCAGACTATTCAGCAGAAACCATGCAGGCAAGAAGGCAATGGGATGACGTATATAAAGCCTTAAAGGAAAAAAACTGCCAGCCAAGAATTATATATCCAGCAAAACTGTCTCTCAAATATGATGGCAAAATTAGGGCATTTCCAGATAAACAGAAGTTTAGGGAATTTGAAAAACCAAACCAAAATTACAAGAAATACTGAAGGGAGTCCTCCGGTTAGAAAATCAGTAACATCAGATAACAACCCAAGACTAGAACATAGGACAGAGCGACCAGATATCAACCCAGATAGGGAAGTCACAAAAGTAAATCAAAGCTAAAACACTGAAAACAGGGAAACAGATGTCAATATGTAAAAGATGACAACATTAAAATGAAAAAGAGGGACTTAAAAAAATGTAGACATAGATTTTTTCATATGGAGAGGAAGTCGAGGCGATATAAAGAAATAAAAGAATGGTATAAACTTAGAAAAATCGGGGTAAATATTAAGGTAACCACAAAGGAAACTAACAATCCTACAAGTCAAAATAAAAAACTAGAAAAATATAAAGACGCAGCAAACACAAAATCAACAACAATGAAAAAGATGAAAAGAAAATACATAAAGAAAAATGACTCAGCACAGAAAATTAAGTGGAACAAAGAAACTGTGAACAACACACAAAAAGAGACATCAAAATGACAGTACTAAACTCATACCTATCAATAATCATGCTGAATGTAAATGGACTAAATGCACCAATAAAGAGACAGAGAGTGGCAGACTGGATAAAAAAAAAAAAAAAGATCTGTCTATATGCTGCTTACAAGAGACACACCTTAGACTCAAAGACACAAACTAAAACTCAAAGGATGGAAAAAAATATATCAAACAAACAACACTCAGAAAAGGGCAGGAGCAGCAATATTAATCTTTGACAAAATAGACTTTAAAGTAAAATCCACCACAAAGGATAAGGAAGGACACTATATAATGATTAAAGGGTCAATACACCAGGAGGATATAACTATAATACATATTTATGCACCCAATGACAGGGCTCCAAAATACATAAAACAAACTCTAACAGCACTGAAAGGAGAGATAGACAGCTCCACAATAGTAGTAGGAGACTTCAACACACCACTTTCAGTGAAGGACAGAACATCCAGAAAGAAGTTCAACAAAGACACCGAAGAGCTAAATGCTACAATCAACCAACTTGATCTCACAGACATACACCAAACACCCCACCCAACAGCAGCCAAGTATACTTTCTTTTCCAATGCACATGGAACATTCTCCAGAACAGAACACATAGTAGGCCATAAAGCAAGCCTTAACAAAATCCAAAGCACTGAAATATTACAAAGCATCTTTTCTGACCATAAAGCCATAAAAGTAGAAATCAGTAACAGAAAAAGCAAGGGAAAAAAAATCAAACACATGGAAACTGAACAACACCTTGCTCAAAAACTACTGGGTTATAGAAGAAATTAAGGATGGAATAAAGAAATTCATAGAATCAAAGGAGAATGAAAACACATCCTGCCAGAACCTTTGGGACACAGCAAAAGCAGTGCTCAGAGGTCAGTCTATAGCAATAAATGCACACATCCCAAAAGAATAAAGGGCCATAATCAAAACATTAACCCTACAACTGGAACAAGTAGAAAGAAAGCAGCATAAGAAGCCCTCGGGTGCCAGAAGAAAGGAAATAATAAGAATTAGAGCAGAGAATAGAAAAACAATTGAAAGAGTTAACAAGACCAAAAGCTGGTTCTTTGAAAAGATCAATAAAATTGGTAAACCACTGGCCCAACTGACAAAACAAAAACAGGAGAGGAGGCAAATAACCCATATAAGAAATGAGATGGGTGATATCACAACAGACCCAAATGAAATTAAAAGAAGCATAACACAATACCACGAAAAATTGTACTCTAACAAATTTGAAAACCTAGAGGAAAAGGACAAATTTCTAGAAACTCACTTCCTACTTAAACTAACACAAACAGAGGTAGAACAACTAAATAAACCTGTAACAAAAGAAGATATTGAAAAAGTAATTCAAAAACTCCCAACAAAAAAAAGCCCTGGCCCGGATGGCTTCACTGGAGAATACTACAAAACTTTCAGAGAAGAGTTAACACCACTACTACTGAAGGTATTTCAGAGCATAGAAAAGGATGGAATACTACCAAACTCATTCTATGAAGCCAGAATAACCCTGATACCAAAACCAGGTAAAGACACCACAAAAAAAGAAAATTACAGACCAATATCCCTCATGAACATTGATGCAAAAATCCTCAGCAAAATTCTAGCCAATAGAATTCAGCAACATATCAAAAAAAAAAAAAAATTCACCATGATCAAGTGGGATTTATACCAGGTATGCAGGGATGGTTCAACATTAGAAAAACAATCAATGTAATGCATCGCATAAATAAAAGACAACAAACACATGATCTTATCAATCGCTGCAGAAAAGGCATATGATATTGTCCAACACCCATTCATGATAAAAACTCTCAACAAAATAGGAATAGAAGGGAAATTCCTCAGTATAATTAAGGGCATTTATACAAAGCCAACAGCCAACATCATCCTAAATGGAGAGACTTTGAAAGCATTCCCCTTGAGAATGGGAACCAGATAAGGATGCCCTTTATCACCACTCTTATTCAACATTGTGCTGGAGGTCCTAACCAGAGCAATTAGGCTAGAAAAAGAAATAAAGGGAATCCAAATCGGTAGGGAAGAAGTCAAAGTATCTCTATTTGCAGATGATATGATCTTATACACAGTAAAACCCCAAAGAATCCACAAGAAAACTACTGGAACTAATAGAAGATTTCAGCAAAGTTTCAGGATACAAGATAAATATACAAAAATCAGTTGGATTCCTTTAAAGCAACAAAGGGAACCTCAAAGAGGAAATCACCAGATCAATACCATTTACCATAGCCCCCAAGAAGATAAAATACTTAGGAGTAAATCTAGCCAGTGACATAAAAGACCTATACAATGAAAACTACAAGACACTACTGCAAGAAACCAAAAGAGACCTGCATAAGTGGAAAAACATACCTTGCTCATGGATAGGAAGACTCAACATTGTGAAAAGTGTACCCGAAGTGATCTACAGATACAATGCAATCCTGATCCAAATTCCACCGGCATTTTTTAATGCGATGGAGAAACAAATCACCAACTTCATATCGAAAGGGAAGAGGCCCCGGATAAGTAAAGCATTACTCAAGAAGAAAAACAAAGTGGGAGGCCTCACACTACCTGATTTTAGAACCTATTATACAGCCATGGTAGTTAAAACAGCCTGGTACTGGTACAACAACAGATACATAGACCAATGGAACAGAATTGAGAATCCAGACATAAATTCATCCAACTATGAGCAGCTGATATTTGACAAAGAACCAAAGTCTGTTAATTGGAGAAAAGACAGTCTCTTTAACAAACGGTGCTGGCATAACTGGATATCCATCTGCAAAAAACTGAAACAAGACCCATACCTCACACTGCGCACAAACACTAATTCAAAATGGATCAAAGACTTAAATATAAAATCTAAAATGATAAAGATCATGGAAGGAAAAATAGGGACAATGCTAGGAGCCCTAATACATGGCATAAACACAATACGAACCATAAGTAACAATGCACGAGCACCAGAAGAGAGACTAGATAACTGGGAGCTCCTAAAAATCAAACACTTAAGCTCATCAAAAGACTTCACCAAAAGAGTCAAAAGACAATCTACAGACTGGCAAAAAAATTTTGGCTATGACAAATCCGATCAGCATCTAATCTCTAAAATCTACAAGATACTGCAAAACCTCAACAACAAAAAGACAAATAACCCAATTAAAAAATGGGCAAAGGATATGAACAGGCACTTCACCAAAAGAAGATATTCAGGTGGCTAACAGACACATGAAGAAATGCTCACAATCATTAACCATTAGAGAAATGCAGATCAAAACTACAATGAGATATCATCTACCCCAACAAGGCTAGCATTAATCCAAAAAACACAAAATAATAAATGCTGGAGAGGTTGTGGAGAGACTGGAACACTTATACACTGTTGGTGGGAATGTAAAATGGTACAACCACTTTGGAAATCGATTTGGCGTTTCCTTAAAAAGCTAGAAATAGAAGTACCATACGATCCAGTTATCCCACTCCTTGGAATATATCCTAGAGAAATAAGAGCCGTCACACGAATAGATATATGCACACCCATGTTCACTGTAGCACTGTTCACAATAGCAAAAAGATGGAAACAACCCACGTGCCCATCAACGGACGAATGGATAAACAAATTATGGTATATTCACACAATGGAATACTACACAATGATAAAGAACAGCAATGAAGCTGTGAAACATAACATGGAGAAATCTGGAGGGCATTATGCTGAGTGAATTTAGTCAGTCACAGAGGGACAAATATTGTATAAGACCACTATTATAAGAGCTCAAGAGAAGGTTTAAACACAGAAGACAACATTCGTTGATTTTTACAAGGGTGGGGAGGGAGGGTGAGGGTTACTCACTAACTAGATAGTAGACAAGTATTATCTTAGGTGAAGGGAAGGACAGCACTCACTACAGGGGAAGTCAGCACACTGGACTAAACCAAGCTAAGAAGTTTCCTGAATACAATCAAATACTTTGAGGGACAGAGTAGCAGGGGTAGGGGTCTGGGGACCATACTTTCAAGGGACATCTAGGTTAATTGGCCTAACAAAGTTTATTAAGAAAATGTTCTGCATCCTACTTTGGTGAGTGGCACTGGGGTCTTAAAAGCTTGCAAGCTGCTATCTAAGATGCATCAATTGGTCCCAACCACCTGGAGTAAAGGAGAGTGAGGAACACCAAAGACACAAGGAAAGTAGTAGCCCAAGAGACAGAAAGGGCCACATAAATCAGAGACTTCATCAGCCTGAGACCAGAAGAACTAGATGGTGCCCAGCTACCACCAATGACTGCCCTGACAGGGAACACAACAGAGAGTCCCGGATGGAGCAGGAGAAAGGTGGGGTGCACAACTCAAATTCTAGTAAGAAGACCAGACTTAATGGTCTGACTGAGGCTGTAGGTACCCTGGAAAGCATAGCCCCTGGATTCTCTATCAACCCAGAATTGAAACAATTTCTGAGGCCAACTCTTCAGACAGGGATTGGACTGGACTGCGGGACATAAAGTGATACTCATGAGGAGTGTGCCTCTTGGCTCAAGTAGATACAAGAGACTAAACGAGCAGCTTCTGTCCGGAGGTGAGATGGGAAGGCAAAGAGGGTTAGGAGCTGGTTGAACGGACATGGGGTATCAGGGGTGGAAAAGAGCGGTGTGCTGTCACAGTATGAGGAGAGCAATTAGGGTCACATAACAATGTATGTATAAATTTTTGTATGGGAGACTAACTTGAAATGTAAACTTTATTTAAACTACAATAAACAAACAAACAAACAAAAAAGGAACCTACTTTCATTTTTAAGAAAAAAGAAAAGATTGAGTCTAACTGATATAATAGCCATCACCCAAACAACATTTATACTACCTAAATAACCCAAAATCTTTTCTAGTTAATCATTTCCTACCCATTTCTTTGACTACTCGAGTACTTCACAGGAAAATTAAATGCTTGAAAACTATTAGAATTTATTAAAGAAAATGTATTTGGCCTCTAGGAGTATTTGATTCATATACTTAATATTAACAAATAACATTCTTCAAAATTGTTAAACTACAAATAATTCATATCAACCAAATTCATTATAGAAACACTAGATAAGGTTTCCATGAATAGGTGTAACACAACATAATTCTTCTAAGGGAATAGGTGAAAAATAATCACATTTAGCATTTATAAAATTAGTAACTGACAATGATGGAAAGTGTCCCCAATGTGAATCTAAAATTTCAATCACATATTTTCAATATTTGCTGGGTATATCAGTCAGTATTTTTACTCTTGCTAGTTGAGGCAGAACAGAAATTTATTAATGGATAGTAAACAAATCAGAGAATCTCTGGAAAAGCCACTGAGACAGGCTAAGAGATGACACAGCCAAGAACAATGCCCAAATTACACCCCTAGGCACCAGTGAAACTTACAAAGTGATCCAGTAGACACAGGAACTTCTGCTGCTGCTCGCCCAAAACCCAGTCACTTCACTGCTACCCTTGCCAAAATGGATTCTGCAAATATTGGCAGACCTTGGTTTACCTGCTTGAGCTCTAGCTTGTGTTTGGAGAGGCTAGACTTCTACAGTGTGAAAAACTGCAGACAAAGGTAGTAGCATCATCCCCGACCCCCAAATCAGCACAAATGGCTACAAACCTGGGTTGTTAAGACCTAATTATAGAGAACATAGTATAGTTACATATGATCATGTGTGTAGCTGTCTTGTTGGATGCCTTCCAGTCGATTTTGACTCATAGCAACTCCATGTGACAGAGTACAACTGCCCCATGCTGTGGGTTTTCTTCGGTGTAATCTTTAAAGGAGATCACCAGGTCTTTCTCCTGTGAAGCTGCTGGGTAGGTTCAAACTGCCAACCTTTCAGTTAGCAGCCGAGCGCTCAACCGTTTGCACCACCAAGGTGTCTTACAGCTATCTTCTACCCTAAAAAGGAGGCAAAGTTTCTATCTCTTCTTAAAAATTTGCAAGTATTTTCAAATAATGATTACTACAAACACATTTGGTATAGATTAATCCTTAAAATTATGTAGCATTATAACATACATATAACATATATATAATAACATGATATAATAACTTATCATATTATGTATTTCTAGCTGGAATATAAACATATGTGTAAATACCAATTTATTCCATAGACATTTGAGAATATCCTGTGTGCTTTGCTAAGCTGATTCAGTGGGGGCCATTCTGGAAAATGATGCTGAGTTTGGATTATAATGCTAGGTTTCAGTTATAAGATGTTTTAAAATGAAATTTAGAAGTCCCTGGGTGATGTAAATGGTTTGCATCTGACTACTAACCTAAAGGTTGGTGGTTTGCACCCACTCAGGAGTAGTACAGAAGAAAGGCCTGGTGATCTGCTTCTGTAAATATTACAGTGAAGAAAATCCTATGGAACAGTTCCACTCTGTAACATATGTAGTCACTATGAGTGGAAACTGACTCAATGGCAATGGGTTTGGTTTGGTTTAAAGTGAGATTGGCCCAACTAGAGAAACACGACTGAAACAATCGGAAAACCTTTTATTTTATTTTAAAATATGAGCTAACTGCAGGTGACTTTTCTTATGCTTGATCCTTTGAGGATTCATAATTTATGCATTAGATGGAGCAATTCAAAGGACCATTAGGGAGATTAGTGATCAGCTAAGGGTATTCTTGAATTATTGATTTTGAGAGATCTCTGGGATACGTTTCCTGCAGACATCAAATGTGTCCTCAGTTTACCTTCAGGATCTCTCTACATTTTCTGAATCTCTGCATTTCACTGCTTGTATGATAGTTATTTACATGTCAATTTTGCCAAGTACAGCATAAACTCCTTAAAATAAAAAATTGTGTCTTTGTTATCTCAGAATCCCTGTGGTGCTTTGTTTATAGAGGTTATTCACTAAATATCTATTTGGTTACTATGTGGAAAAATCTCTGAGGAGCTTTTATGTGACAGTGGTATGAATAAAATGGAAAGAATTTTTCCTCTTTTCATGTCTGGAATTCCAATTTTGCTATTTGTGGTTAGATGTGAAAAGGCTAAATTTTTTTAAAGACCTCTTTAAAGTGTTGAAAAGCAAAGATGTCACTTTGAGGACTAAGGTGCACCTGACCCAAGCCACAGTATTTTCAATCCTCTCATATGCATGGGAAAGCTGGGCAATGAATAAGGAAGACCAAAGAAGAATAGATGCCTTTAAATTATGGTGCTTGCAAAGAATATTGACTATACCATGGACTGCCGGAAGAACAAACAAATCTGTCTTGGAAAAAGTACAGCCAGAATGCTCCTCAGAAGCAAGGATGGCAAGAATTCATCTCACATACTTTGGACGTGTTATCAGGAAGGACCAGTCCCTAGAAAAGGACATCATACTTGGTTAAGTAGAGGGTCAGCAAAAAGAAGAAGCCCCTCAAGGAGATGGACTGACACAGTGGCTGTGACAGTGGGCTCAAATATAGCAACAATTGTGAGGATGGCGCAGAACCAGGCAATGTTTGATTCTGTTGTACATGGGGTCACTATGAGTCTGAACTGACTCGAGAGCACCTAACAACAACAAAAAGTTTTTTTGGATGATGGCAATTAATTTATAGGCTATTTTACTTTTGATTCTTTCTTCCTAGAAATAACATTTCTCTTCAGTTCAAATCTGTAATGAGGTGTTTTAGGTTGGAAGGGAGAAACACTGATTTCATGTGGGCACTTTTGTGTTTCCTTTAGATCAAGGAAGTTCTAGAAAACACATTGTCCTAGAGAGGTGAAACCATCCTTCTCTGTCTTGACTTCCTCTTATTTTCTCCTTGATAGACATGAGATCAGTCTTGCTTTGTCACTGTTCTGAAAAGGATTTCTGAATGTGTTTCGGGCACTTTTGGAAACTTCATAAAAGTGACGTATCTTCAAGATTAACATACATACATCTAAAACTCTGCTTATAATTTCAGGAGTTAGCAGACTTCCTGGAGCCCATATGTAGATCCTAAAGCTGAACATGAATATTTCCAAATGCTGCAGAAAGCCACTGCTAGATCCAACAGAAATATGTACATATATTCACCAAAGGGCATATACTAGAACATCAGAGCAGCATTATTCACAGTAGCCCACCAACAATGAAATGGACAATAACTTGTGGTATATTCCCACAATGGAATCAGAAAAAACAATTTGCAAATATACATAACAATCTGGAAACATAATACTGAATGAAAGAAGCTGGATACAATAAGTATGTACCACATGATTTCATTTATATAAAGTATAAAAACAGATTATTATTCTCTTAGAAGTCAAAGTAATAATTACCCTGTGTGGAGGAAATCTCTAGAAGCATGAAGTGGGCTTCTAGGGTGATGGTAATATTTTGTTTCTTGATATGAATGCTGTTTACATGGGTGTGTTGGTGAAAATGTATTGACCTACATGACATGTGCACTTCTTTACACGTACATGCTAAGCTTCAATAAAAGTTAAAAAAAAAAAAAAACGAAAAACCTGTTTCGGAACAAGAAATCAACTTCACCTCTTTATCAGAAAAACTAAGAAAATATTTACTATTCCTCCATTACGGAGGCGAGGGATACAAAAAAGTAAAGGAGACCTTGGGATTTTGAAATTTAACATTTGAGTGGCACTTAGTCATATGTGACCCTGAAACACAGCCTGTTGTTGTTAGCTGCTGTCAAATGGCTTCAACTCACGGCAACTCTATGTGTACAGTGTGGAACGGCTCCATAGGGTTTTCAAGGCTGTGACCATTTGGAAACAGATCACTAGGCCTGTCTTCCAAGGTGCCTCTGGGTGGGTTCAAACCACCAACTTTTCTCCTAGTAGTTGAGCATTTAACCATTTGTGCCACCCAGAAAGCCCAAAACGTAGCCTAATATGGAGCAATTCGTAACCTTCAATTTTCCTGTGAAGTTGCCTCACAGGAAAGAAGAGAATGAATATATATTTGTATGCATGAAAAGCACCCAGCAAACATGCTACCACCACCTCCATAGAGGGTGGTGTTCAGGAATAGGACAATTGGCTAGAGAGTGAGCCTAGCTGACCACCTAACATTTTTAGAAATATTCATTAGTTTAGTGGTTCTGGAAAGTTTTGAGAATATTGGTTGCAAATGTCAAGGATCTACTGTTTAAGACATTGGTTATGCCCTCAAGGGTATAAGAGCTGAGGGAATGAACGTTAGCTGGGACAATATATGCATTCATTCACTCACTCACTCATTGACTCACTCACTCAGCAAAGTTTATTGAGGGCCTACTCACCCAGAGGATACGTAAGTAAAAAGAAATGTTTTACAGCTATTTGATTTAAATACTAGTTATATCTAGGAAATAGACATAGATCATGTTGTCGTTTTTTGCGTGCAGTCGATTCTGACTCATATCTGACTCATAGCAACCCTATAGGACAGAACAGAACTGCCCCATAGGGTTTCCTAGGCTATAATCTTTTTTTTCTAAGCTGTAATCTTTATGGGATCAGATCGCCAGGTCTCTCCCCAACCCCCGTGGAGCCACTAATGGCTTCAACCTGCTGACCTTTCATCGAGCAGCTGAACAATTAACCACTGTGCCACCAGGGCTCCTTAGCAGATCATACTAAGTATTAATAAAATATTAATGTATTTCATTTATTCATGTTCCAATGTAAATAAACACGATCACATTCTTCTCAGATACAGCACTTAAGAATCCCAGTGACTTGAGCAACAAGCAGTTGCTGTCTATAGCCATTGGTTTCTAAAGTTATAAGCTGAATCTGTCAAAAGTCTCTGAAATTCTTACAAGTACTTTTATGTAATGTATTAAATTCAAAATAAGTAACACATATGTAATGTTATATGTTGTAGAAACTCTGCAATTACTTTTTTTTTTAATGGAAGTAATCAAAGTCATAAAATGCATACACTTGTATGGACAATTATTACCCATTTATCACCTGCCAGTGACAGCACAATTGGATCAGGATTGGAGGAGGACTCATTAACAACCTGCAATATGCAGATGACACAACCTTGCCTGCCGAAAATGAAGAGGACTTGAAGCACTTACTGATGAAGATCAAGGACCGCAGCCTTCAGTATGGATTACGCCTCAACATAAAGAAGACAAAAATCCTCACAACTGGACCAATAAGCAACATCATGATAAATGGAGAAAAGATTGAAGTTGTCAAGCATTTCATTTTACTTGGATCCACAATCAACACCCATGGAAGCCGCAGTCAAGAAATCAGATGACGCATTGCATGGGGAAAACCTGCTGTAAAAGACCTCTTTAAAGTGTTAAAAAGCAAGGATGTCACTTTGAAGACTAAGGTGAGCCTGACCCAAGCCATGGTGTTTTCAATGGCCTCATATGCATGCGAAAGCTGGACAATGAATAAGGAAGACCAAAGAAGAATTGATGCCTTTGAATTGTAGTGCTGGTGAAGAATATTGAATATACCATGGACTGCCAAAAGAATGAACAAATCTGTCTTAGAAGAAGTACAACCAGAATGCTTCTTAGAAGCAAGAGTGGCAAGACTTCATCTCACATACTTTGGACATGTTATCAAGAGGGACCAGTCCCTGGAGAAGGACATCATGCTTGGTAAAGCAGAGGGTCAGTGAAAAAGAAGACCCTCAAGGAGATGGATTGACACAGTGGCTGCAACAATGGGGTCAAGTATAACAACGATTGTAACGATGGCGCAGGACCAGGCAGTGTTTCTTTCTGTTGTACACAGGGTTGCTATGAGTCGGAACCAACTTGACAGCACCTAACAACAACAGTGACAGCACTGATAAATCAGCAGGTGGGGTTTCACAGGGTCAGAGAGACGCACGTGCTTTCATTGGCCGGCATGAAGAGATGAAAATCATGTCTAGCTAAATCCTGGGGAAATACACATAAGTATTTTATAGAGACAGATGATTTGTGTTGGGAAGAGAGGAAAGGAGAGAATAATAGTTGTCCAAAGTGGCTCAAGGAAGGCTTCTCAGAGGAAGTAAGATTTGAAAAGTGTCTTTAGGATGAAAGAGATTCGATAAATCAAGAGGAAGTAAGATGGCATTCTAGGCAGGAGCCAAAGTCACAGAGGCGGGAGGTTAAGGCACTGTATTCCCCTAGTCTGGCTGCAGCCTAGAATGGGGGTTAGGAGGCCGTGGAAGACAGTTCAGGAAAACACTACATGTGAAGCTAGTATAGATTCAGCATGGTTAAGAACAGGCACTGGAAAGTCAGCTTATCAATTTTAGCAAAGGCATATATTTAATTATTGGTTTTACTTTTTAAATCTTTTTTCATTACAAAATAGCATGTGCTCATTGGAAAGTATAAAGATTTAATTAAAAAACTACTCAAAGACAATTATGATTAATATTTTGGATATTAATAAACAATTTCACATATTACTACACATTTGTTTGTAAACATCAAATAAAAATTCCATTAAATGTATGTAGCATAATTCAACAACTCTCCTGCCGTTGGATCTTTAAGTTGCTTTTAATAATTTACTAAATATGCTATGAGTTTATGCAAAAAGTTTCCCTCATCTACTTATATTTGGGGTTATCTTTTCGGAGCCCCTGGTGTCATAATGGTTAAGCATCTGGCTGCTAACCAAAAGGCTGGCAGTTCAAATCCACCAACCACTCCTTGGAAACTCTATGGGGCAGTACTACTCTGTCCTATAGGGTCGCTATGAGTCGGAATCAACTCGACAGCAACGGCAACAGGTTGGTCTCAGAATCAATTCCCAGAAGCAGATCACCTGGGAGATGGATTAAGGTTTTTGACACATACTGATAAATTGTAAAGTTGCATTGAAGGCAATTTAGGAATAGGACATTTCTTCTGGCTAAACTCTGTGGCAAATTGTTTATCTCTGGCCTCCTGAATACAGCCACTGGTTTCTGTATTAAGACTAATAAATATTAATGTGGAAAAAATTAATTAATTAAGACAAAAATTTCCAACAGGAAAGCACAGATACGTTTTCCTAGCCTTTAAATGCATGCTTTGTAAAATGCCCTAAGCCATTTTTTAAAACAGCATAGTAACTCCCACTTGGGAAAGGTAAAATAATTATGATGCAAAAAAGGGGTTCTTTGTCCCACACTTTGAAATGAAAATAATGCACTCAATTGACTTTCGTACAACCCTCCAGCACGTAGATGTATCTGTCCATATTGACTGAAAATCTAAAAAGATATTTTTTACACCTCAAATAGTCTAGTAAACTAAAGCTACAATAAACACAATTCTAGTACAAATACAGGACAATAACATATCGGTTTTGATAACCTTTAAGGACCCAAGAACCTGAGAGCAGTAATATATTTGATCTGTGTTATGCAAAATTCCTGGAACTGCAAAACCTATTAATGTTTCCAAGAAATTTATTAAGCCTTTACAAAGCTCATCAAAACAACAACGATCAAAGTCCTAAAAAACATGCAATATAAAATTGAAAATGAAGGTAGAAAAGTAGAATACTTTTCATTTTCTATCTAGTTCATAAACCAGGTTCCCTAAAAACTGTTTTGTTTTGTTTTTTAAATCATTGAGTTGTGCCAGGGCAAATGATGGTTTTATTTAGATATGCAAACTATCTTTAAAAGGCTAAAGAAGTAAGTGGTGTGATATGTCAAACTTTAACATTTGACTCCACTCATACTTTCTTCCATCCCCTTTCTGTGTTTTTCTAATTTTCTAGAGTGTGCATAAGGAGAAAAACCCAAATTTTAAAGCTTAATACTCCTGGAGAAATAATAAGCGAGTGGAGGCTTAAGCATACTTTAGAAAACCGGCATTTCTACCTCAGGGCCGCAGGGTTTTTATTCAATGTGATTTCAAAGGCTTTAGAAATACTCAAAGCATCTGCAGGTTCAGTGAGAAGGAATCATATGTTATTGTGTTCTTTTATTGACTAGAAACTTAAAGTGTCAGCATAATTTTTCTGGAAGTAAGATGAGGATTATAAATCACCTTCAGACAGATTTTCACAATATCTCATTGAGAAAGGAGAAATGTTTGGCTGCATGTAACAAAGCCAAAACAGCCCCTTGATTAAATTTTTCAGCCAGACGGGGGTTAATTATTATAAGATTTGGTGATTTAACAGACTGTTTTCAAAAAAAGCACTAAGTATCTCACTCCCATCTGCTTCACTTACAAGAGGCTCCAGACTCTGGAAGGGCTGGGTTTGGCAGCCATGAAAAAGAAAACAGCCTAAGTGTGGGAAGTAGTCACGACTTGCTGTGAGTGCTGACACAGGCCTCTGGGCACCGTTCCAAGATATTAAGAGTCCACTGCTTACCTATGCTAGTCTCTAGCGTCATCTGGCACTGGAGATACTACAGATCTCTACTTTGCGCAGCTTAAAATTAAAGAAATGGTAGACTGCATTTCAAAGCAAATCTCTTTTCCAAATAAAGACAACTTTAAAAGTGTTACTGTCTTACCTCTTAAATCGAAAAGAATTATTGAGAATGGAAAGTTCATTCTTTTCCACAATGAGGTTCCCTCAAGAATGCAGGGTGGCTTGAGGGTGCATTACCAGGAATGAGAAGGAAGGAAGGGACAGTCTCAAATATACATACATTTTGGCCAGAAGTGAGGAAACACGCTCCATGTGACTAAATGTTTGTATTAAATTATTTATTTCAAGACCCGCAAGTAAAATGCTCCAGGTGACTCACTATGCCTGAAAACACCATAAACGGTCCGTTATTAGTTGGTAATATCAATCCTTTTTGTTACTCAAGTAGCCATTTTGAGAATTATTTCTCTGTAATTAACATCAGGAGTTTAAACCTCAGTGCTTTTATCATAGGGGCCCTGGTGGCGTGGTGGTTAAAGTGATCAACTGCTAACACAAAGGTCGGTGGTCTGAAACCACCAGCGGCTCCACAGGAGAAAGATTTGGCAGTCTGCTTCCGCAGAGATTTACAGTCTTGGGAACCCTATGGGGTCACTATGAGTCGGAATCGAATTGACGGCAGTGGGTTTGGTTTTTGTTTTTGGCTCTTACCATATTTTTTAAAGAAGGAGCATGTGGGAACCATTATGAACCTATACAACAGAGAAAACCCTAAGATTACATACCAACCAATCAAAAACCAACTAGTTACTGTCAATTAGACGCTGACCCATGGCAACCCCAAGTTTGCAGAGTAGAATTGCACTCTTACAGAGCTTTCAAGGCTATGACCTTTCTGAAGCAGATTGCCGGGCCTTTCTTCTAAGGTACCTCTGGGTGGGTTTGAACTGCCAACCTTTTGGTTAGTAGTTGAGCGTTTAACCATTTGCAACACCTAGGGACTTACAACTATATAAAAAACTGAAAAATCAAATCCATAGCTGTTGCATCAACTCTGACTCATAGCAACTCTATGGGACAGAGTAGAACTGCTCCATAGGGTTTCCAAGCCTGTAAATCTTTATGGAAACAGACTGTCACATCTTTCTCTTGCGGACTGGCAGGTGGGTTAGAGCTGCCAACCTTTTGGTTAACAGCCAAGCACTTAACCACTGTGCCACCAGGGCACCTTTAAAACTATATATATATAAAACCTACAACAAAGTTCACATAAAAACTGTTCTCAGGTTACTAAAGCAAACACGTATGCAAACAAAAACTGGGAAGAAGATCAAGAGAGTAAAAGTGGGTTTCTTGTCTGGATCTGGGTTGTGGGAGTAGGAGTAGTTCCATTTTTCTCTCAGTTTATCTGTTCAGGGTGCTTCAGAACGGGAATCCAAAATTAGGAAAGAGAAGAACTGAAGTAAATATGGTCTGAAGAAAAGGAAGAAGACAGGTTTGTAGATTCATCCTACAAGAAACTGTTCCTGGTTCATGAGAAGAAAAGAACAAACATTTATTCAGTGTCACATGCTAAACACGTCACATGAATTATCTTACTGAATACTCACAACTTTTCAGTGAAGATACTCTTATTATTCCCATTACACAGATGAGGAAACTGAGGCTAAGGGTGATTAAGTACCTTGTCCAGGGTCACATGCTGGCCGGTGGCAGCTAGTTAACCACTATCCTACACTCTGGGTGATCGCTACCCTACACTGCCTTCTTTGGGAAATGCCCTTGCCCGCTTTCCCCCTGAAGTAAGGGTGTATTTTTTTAAGAGCCAATCTGATCTTGTCACTTATCTATTGAAAATCTTTCAGTGGCTCCCCATTCTTCTTGGAACAAATCCAAACTCCTTCCATTGCGATCGAGTCGATTCTGACTCATAGAGACCCGGCAGGACAGAGTAGAAGTGCCCCATAGGGTTTCCAAGTCTGTCATCTTTATGGAAGCCAACTGCCACATCTTCCTCCCAAGAAGTAGCTGGCGGGTTTGAACTGCCAACCTTTCAGTTAGCAGCCAAGCATTTAACCACTGCACACCAGGGCTACTCCAAAGTCCTTAAAACTGTTTAAAAGGCTCTTCATAATCTTACCCCTGACCACCTCTCCCGTCTCAGTTTCCACCATTCTTTCCCTTGCTTCCAATCACTCAAAATGTTTTTCAGTCTCTCAAATATGCCAAAATCCTCTGCTTTGGAGAATTTTCCCAGGCTGCTTCCTCTGCCGAAAACGTACTTTCCCTTCCCTTCTTCTGGCTTCCTTATCCTTCAAGTCTCAGCAAAATGTGTCTTGCTAGGACAGACCTTCCCGGGCCCTTTATTATATGATTCTAGAACTGCGCTGTCCAATATAATAGCCCCTAGCTGGGTGTGGCCATGGAGCACTTGAAATGTGGCTAGTCTGTATTGAGATGTAAGTGTGAGATACATCCTGGGCTTTGAAGACCAAGTACAAGAAAAGGAACGTAAACTGTCTTGGTAATGGTATTTTATATTCATTGCATGCTGAACTGAGAATATTTTAGATATATTTGAATTTAGTGGGATAAATAAAATATATTATTAAAGTTAATTTCACCTGTTTCTTTTTACTTTTTAAATTGTGGCTGCTAGAACATCGTAAATTCCATAAGTGGATCACCTTACATTTCCACTGAACAGCGCTGTACTAGAGCATTCCACACTTCCATTTGGTAACACACATTATGGTTGTAACCACTTGTTTACTATCTGATTTTTTTTGCCACCATATTTTAAGATCTAAGAGGGGAAGTGTCATATCTGTATTATTCCCCCTGGTATCCCAGTGCTAAAGACAGCACATGGTTGAATTAATTTCTTGAAATTTGGGCTAAGATAATTTTAAAAATAAATTACAAGAGACACAACTTGGCAAATCAACATTACCTGGTTTATAATAAAAAAAAAAAATAGTGTTCGTTGAGTGTACACTAGGAAAGTACCAAGCTGTGTGAACTTTATATACATGTTCTTATTTAATCCTCATGACAAACTTACGAGATAGGTACCATTATTATTAACTCATTTTATAGATGGTGAAGCACAGTAAATTTGGGGGGCAGTGAAGTATTCTATATGACACTGTAAAGGTGAATACTTGACACTATGCATTTGTCACAATCCACAGAACTCTACAAGACAAGGAGTGAAACTTAATGTCAGCAAATTAGTAAAATCATTTAGGAGGTTAGGGGATTCCAGGAATGAATGCAGACTATGACAAGAGAATCTAACTGTATTACAAAGGTATGAGACAAACTCAAGAAGTGGGCAGTGGGAGGGAGGTGCTGACTTAAATAACTTTGGAAATGAGTGGCTCTACAAGACTAAAGGGAAAAGGAACTTTTGCATAAGCACTCTACTCTAGCTGATAAAGCTTGTTTCCCATGGGGGTACAGGTTAACAATTCTGAAACCACTATACTTGTATATTACTGGAATTGAACCATTAGGTAAATAGATAGCAGAAGGTGGGAGCCAAGTTTCTCACTGTTGGAGTGGGAGGTTACAGACATGTAAGAAGAGAAGGGGAGAAAGATCCATGTGGTAATGGATTAGAGTTAAAGAAATCAGTATGAACTCATGTTTACCTAAATACAGATACAGATGTATACATATAGAAATATTTGTACCTATGTGTATATGTATGAGTTAGTATATACTCATGTATTTCCTTGCTCTGTCAGCTGAGAGGTTTTAGAAGCAATGACGACCCAACAGTAGCAAGCACAAGTAACACACTGATTGTGATTTCTAATACTATTCTCCAATAAAGGCAACCAGAGCTCCTTGGAGAAACGGTTGATTCTAGGACTAGGGCAGAAAATATACAAGAGGAGCCTGAAGCATCTTGTAGTGTCAGAAGTAAGGAAGTGTTAAAAACACAAAACATAAAAAACCAACATACACACACAATGATAGAAGCACATCAAAGGAAAACCGGAGCCAATTGAAAGAGCTCCCAATGGCCAAAGCTGAAACAGTTTGAACAGCAAAGTAAAGTAGTATTGGATTACAACCCAAAGTATAAAACAAATATCCATGAGCTGATACCCATATAAATAAATAACTGAATAAGTACATAAATGCAGGAAAACAGATGAACCTCCCATGCAGAAAAATTCCAGATAATTTATGTAAATACTCTGCCCTCAAAAAGGTGAAGCATGACTTCCTATTCTGTAAGTGTGGGCTGCACAGTGACCTCCTTCCAAGGAGTACAGTATGGAAAGGGGAAAAAGAGTAACTTTACAGTAGCGAAAACCTGACAAACACTACCTCAGCCAAGTGATCAAGGTCAACATCACAATGAAAGTCAGAGATAGCGATTCAAGGGACAGCAGAGTTCTCATCAGAAACCATGGAGACCATGAGGAAGTAGCACACCACTTCTGAAAAGCTAAAAGAATTGTCAGCCCACAATTTCATAACCAGTGAAAATATCCTTCAGGAATGAAGGTGAAAGAAAGCCACTCTCAGATGAAGGAAAACTAAGAGTATTTGTAGCCAGTAGACCTGCTCTAAAAGACTTTCTAAAGGAAGTTCTCCAGACAGAAGGAAAACGATACCTGAGGGAAACTTAGTACAAGAATGAAGGAAGAACAGCAATGTAGCTGAAAATAATTCCAGAAATGGGAAGGAGATGGTGTAAAAACTGATTTCAACAAAAGATAGAGATAACTGGTTTCTTTTCAAAAAAAAAAAAAAACCATCATAGAGGAAATTCATTCTTCAATACGACTGAAACAATGTTAACTTACAAAAATAACTACTAAAAAACTGAATTGAAAAAAGTAGGATATGAAACTACATAAACAGTCTGATCTAAATTTTGTTTCTATGTGTATACATAGTATATTTGTTTATGTTAAGTATATAAACACCCCCAGCTTGAGGTGGTGGCATTTATGAGTGGTTTTTAAAAATACTTTTATGTTTCCAAATATTCAACTCAAGCACTATTACATTTATGGTTAGGAAAAGACAACTACTTTAAAATATCCAGTGTCTTGCTAGACTTCATTTGAGACTTTTGGCATAAATACTTTCTTTAGGCATACGATGTAAACTTTGACGACTCGTCTGAATGTAAATTTGGCCGGCAGACTTTAAAGACCAAGTAGAAAAGATAAAGAATTTCGGTAATATTCTAGGAAAAATGGGATTGCTTGTCATATTCTGGTTCAGCACCCACATCTAAGTAGCTCAAAAGATTTAACAAGATCAAATCTTGTTAATCTCCACTTTGTACTTCTTAAGAAGTGTGTGAGGAACTTTTAAATATTGAGGTGCCAGTAGGTCTAATTGAGGCAATTTCAGAACTAAAATTAAGCACTTCATTCAGAAATTAAACTGAGGATTTTACTTTTACACTACTGATAACCATTAAAACCGCTGCCGTTGAGTTGATTCCCACTCATAGCAATCCTATAGGACAGAGGAGAACTGCCCCATAGGGTTTCCAAGGAACAGCTGGTGGATTCGAACTGCCGACCTTTTGGTTAGCAGCCATAGCTCGCCATAGCTTTTCACCACTGTGCGACTGATCAACATTAGGCTTCTGTTAAAGCTGCCATTTGAAAAACAAAGCTTAGTCATGTTTGTTATGTTAAAGAGTGCTCCTACAACTGTCCTTAGGAAAAGCTTCATTGAGTCATTAAAATAAATTAGAGCCTATAGATAAATATGTTGTTCTAACCACCTTAAAGAAGTTCCCCAGTAAGTGCCCAGGTATTATCTCTTTTCTCTTAACTAAATAAGCAGAGTTTATTTACACTTTGCTAACTAATGGTCAGTTCTATATCCAAAGATTTCAATTAAGTTGGCCCAGCTGCAATTATATCACTAACTTCCATATCACTAAACTTTCATGTCAAAATTGTTTATACTTTTCATTTAAGAAATATTGCCTTAGTTAAAATGTATCAAGTATGAGAGATTTATGTTAGTCTAGAAACTCATGTAAAGAAAGTTTCACAGTTAATTGTACATCTCACCTGCTTTCCTACCAGTGCTTTGATGTACTCACTCTACTCATTAAAATCTTTGTTTTGCCGGTAAGGCAGAACATCCCGTTACAGCCAAGCTTAATGCATGCTCTCCCGAGGTTCATTCCTTCAATAAATTTAATTTGTTTAAAATATCAAATTAAAGTGTTGGTCCAGTGACTTCATGAGGACAGAAGACAGAGAAAAAAGAAAGTATGATTCTGATTGAATGGAATGCATGGAATTTCTAAAGCACAAAGCTTATCGCAATCAAAGCTATTGCAAAATGTGATGTCAACACTATTCTCGTAAGTGCTTCTGTCCTATTTCTTCATAAACAAAGAATAGAGACTAACCTAAAAGAGATATTGATTGCATTATGATATTATCTGAGTACATCAGAAGAAGGGGCCTGATTTTTTAACCGTTGGCTGAATGAGCCTCTCTGGGGAGAAGCAGAGAACAGTTACCCCTTTCCGCTCCCTCTTCTTCTGGATTCAGACTTTCTCCTCAAGTACAGCTGAGCCCACAGTGGTGTCTCACCCATCCTGGCTCAGAGTGTGTATGACCCAGACTAAATCAGTGTCCCTCCCTCGAGTTTTCTAATTGTAGCTGCTACGGAAGAACCAGGAACTGTTGGTTTCCTGGTTTGCTGACTTGGAGAAAAGCAAAAAGAAGTACAGCTTTTGGCTGCTGCTCTCCCAACACCAGCTCCACATATGCTCGTCCTGTGGACTGACGATGTGAGCTCCCAAATTCCTCTCTTGTTTGCTTCTGAGGTGGCTTTGAGGTGATTTCTGCCACCTGTAACCGAGATAGTCCAGAGTTACACAATAACTTAGTAACTGCATTTTTGTGAAGGAAAGGAAGGTTGGGGGAGCATTATAGACTGAATTCTGTCTCCTCTCAAATATGCGTTGGAACCCTAACCATTTGGGAATAGGGTTTTCTTTGTTATGTTAATAAGATCATATCAGTGTAGGATGTGGTTTAAACCTAATGAGTTTTGAAATATAAAAAAAGCAGATTAGGCATGGAGACAAACAAGCACAAGCCACCTGGAGATCACCAAAGAGCCAAGGAAGAGAAGCTGAAAGAGACAAAGATTTTCTCCCAGAGAGGACAAAGACAGAAATTTCCCCTAGAGCTGGTGCTCTGAATTTGGACTTCTAGCCTGCTAAACTGTGAGAAAATAAATGTCTGTTCTTTAAAAACCACTCACTTGTAGTATTTCCGTTGCAGCAGCAATAGCAAACTAAGACGGGGGTAAATTATGAAACCACTTTTTCTAAGAAAGCCTTTGGGTTCAAGTGACATGGCTTTTACAGTGTGTGAGGTACTCTGGCATTTAACTCCGTTCTCTCACAGTTCCACATTCTGATATAACTACCTGTTTACCTATCTCTCTCCCCCATTAGGCTGATTGTTCCTTGAAGTCAGAAGCTAAGTTTTATTAGACTTTGTATCTCCAGAGTCAAGTACAGATCCTGACTGGTACATTGTAGTGCCCTCGAGTCAACTCTGACTCAGGGTGATCCCCCGTAGTAGGCAGGTAACAAATGTTAGTTGGTTATAAAAGGATGAAATGAAATACGGTCATTTTTTTTACTATTATGGAATTACCTCATAGCATCAAACTTTATTAATTGGAAATTTGGGGGCAGGCTGGAAAATTTAATTTACCAAAGTAAAAAGAGGTTATTAATCCATGTAGTAGTGTAAGAAACTGTAAAGAGAATGATTAAACTAATTAAGAAAACAAATTGTTTCAAGCAGGCCATAGCCATTTAAAATCACTCATTCATATAGAAATAATTTGTGAGCTAAGTTACAAACAATATCCATCTAGCTATTCATTAAATTAGGTCTCTGTGGATTTCTATTAAGTAGTGCTTTGTTAGCTTGATTCATTTACTATTTGTATTTGAAATATTCTGTAAATTAACCTTTTATTAATTCAAAAGGTGATGCCTGCAGTTATTTGAGTTTACTTACAAATATACGCTCTCTTAAAATCTACAAAGTGTAATAGATGGGGGAAACGAACTCAATAAAATACTTGCTGATTTTTGACTCATTATTTTATTTTAGACACATTCTAATTTCATTCATGCCCCAGGCACATGCTATTGAGTATAAATACCCAACATTCCATCTCATTATCACTATCTAATCTAATGTTTATTATTTTTAGCTATTGATTGGACAGAGGTATACAACCTTGCTTGCTGAAAGTGAAGAAGCCTTGAAGCACTTACTGATGAAAATAAAATACTACAGCCTTTAGTATGGATTACACCTGAATATAAAGAAAATGAAAATCCTTACAACTGGACCAATAAACAACATCATGACAAACAGAGAAGATAACTGAGTTGTCAAGGATTTCATTCTACTTGGATCCACAATCAACATCCATGGAAACAGCAGTCAAATCAAACAACGTATCACATTGGGCAAATCTGCTGTAAAAGACTCTTTATTGCCAGGATATCACTTTGATGACTAAAGTACACCTGACCCAAGCCGTGGTCTTTTCTGTTACTTCATATGAATGTGAAAGCTGGACGATGAAAACCAAAAAAGAATTGATGCATTCAAATTGTGATGTTGGTGAAGAATATTGAATATACTATGGACGGCCCAGAAGAACAAACAAGTCTGTCTTGAAAGAAATACAGCCAGAGTGCTCCTTGGAAGAGATGATGATGAGACTTTGTCTCACTTACTTTGGACATGTCATCAGGAGGGACTAATCGCTGGAGAAAAACATCATGCTTGGTAAAACAGAAGGTCGGCAAAAAAGAGGGAGACCCTCAATGAGACGGATTGACACAGTGGCTCAACAATGAGCTCCAATATAGCAATGATTATGAGGATGGCACAGGACTAGGCAATGTTTTGTTCTGTTATACAAAAGGCTGCTATAAGTTGGAGCTGACTCAATGGCACCTAACAACAACAATACAGAAGTCTAATCAGACCCCCATTCCTGGATATTGTCTAGTACAAAACCAAACAAGCCTGTTGCCAGCGAGTCAACTCTGATTCATGGCAACATCATGTGTTACAGAGTAGAAATGCTCCATACTCTTTTCTTGGCTGTAATCTTTTTGGGCACAGATCACCAGACCTTTCTTCTGAACCCCCAAACCTTTAGGTTAGTAGGCAAGCTCAAATTGTTTGCACCACCCAGGGACCTACTCTCTAGTACAGTGACCTGCAAGCTAAGTTGCCAAACCCCCTCTATCCTCAGTCTTCCCTTTCTCAATTGATGGCAGTTGCATCCTTCCACATGTTTAGGCCCAAAACTTTGAAGTCCTCCTTGCTCCTCTCTCTCTCACACTCCACATCTAATCCATCAGAAAGTCTTATGGACTCTGTCTTCCAAATCCATCCAGAATGTGACACTTCCCACCACACAAACCCCAATGGGAAGACATCATCATCTTTATTTCTCCACAGAGTATCGCACTAGCTACATAGAAGGAGTCAAACAATTTAGTAAAATTGCTCTTTAAAACTATTTTAATTCTCATTGGCTTATTTGTGTGAACAAGACTTCCCAGCACTTACATCTATAAAAACCAAGGTTGTTATGTGTTACGTTAGCTGCTGTCCAGTCAGCCCCCAACTCACGGTGACCCCATGCACAATGGAACAAAACATTGCCCAGTCTTGTGCCATCTCGATGATTGGTTGACGATCAGACCATTGTGATCCATAGGGTTTTCCTTAGCTGATTTTTAGAAGTAGACAGCCAAGGCTTTCTTCCTAGTCTCAGTCTGGAAGCTCTACTAAAACCTGTTTAGCATCATAACAATATGCAAGCCGCCACTGACAAGTGTTGGCTGTGCATGAGGTACACTGGCTGGGAATAGAACCCAGGTCTCATGTATGGAAGGCAAGAATTCTACCACTGAACCATGACTGTCACCAAAAACTAAGGAGAGGAATGGATTGATACGAAAGCCCTGTTTCACACAGATCCACTAACTCGTTTTCATAAAGCACGAGCCAAGTCATTCAGTGATGCATTTCCAATAAAAATTGAACTTTTAATACTTACTGATAAAATTTTATAAAATCTTTATTATATTTTAATAATTATTTACTACTACTAACTGTTATAAGTCAATCCAGAAGAAAACTTTTTAATAGAGACTTATGGTCGCAAGAAATTTGAAAACAATAAAATTTGAATTTTTTATACACATAAGTAGAAGAGAGTGACCAATAAGAGACTTTCAATCATTAGAATGCATTATTATATAAAATTATACAGAGGGAATATAATAGCAATATGATTTAAAGGAGCAAAATAATATAATATTGACAACTGTTAAAGAAGTGCTTGTTCAAATTGTTTCCCACAATTGCCTAAATCTGGTCTAAGACACAAAAGTACCCTATAAAAACTTGATGATTAACTTGATGAATTCTGGGAAAATGTGTTTTACCTACAGGATTGGAACCTAATATCTTTCTATGGACTTGCAGACCAGATACCCCTCATTTAGGAAAGCTAAATATCAACAACATATTAGAATGGAAGACTATGTATACACACATATGAATGGATGAATGAATGAATGAGTGGAATATTTTGACTAATCTGGATGTTCCCAAGCCAGGCATCTTACAAAACAAAACAACATTTAATATTAAAACTTCCATTTTCATTCAAACATTTTATGCCATGTAACTAAAACTTCAGTTTTCAGGCTAGACATGCAAATACACTGGAATGGCCACCAGAGGGAGCCAAAGTGTTTTTCTGAACACCCGAGACGCCAAAGAGAGAAAAAGGAAGAAAACAGAACAAAATACAAAGCTCGCGGGTGTGTGGGGGAATCATTACCTGTTTCAGTCATTTAAAAAAATATCTTATTGAATGACATAATTATTTTTGCATCCATGTTAAAATGTCTTGTACTGTGCAGTTGTACATTGCAATGCTCTGACACAACAGGATAATCGGTTAAACATAATACAGTATTAAAAAAACTCACATACCCTACAACTAGAAGGTCCAGGGTGGATTGCTGTGATAGCCACATCCATGAGTCTCTGCTGTGCCCTAAACGAGCCAGGTGCCTCCTCCAGTGTCTCTTTGTGTCTATCCCTGCTCTCACTCTCTGTCCGGGTCCATCTTTGTGGTCAACTTTGGAGGAAGGTTTGGGTGTGGTTTCCTCACTTTGTTTGCAATTGGGCTATCAAATTACAGCATCAAATGTGCACTTGGTGTGACTTGGGAATTTTTCATTCTCCTGGCTGAGCCAAATTACACCGACATTAAGATGAATGGCTTTCTATTTGGCATCCTGAAGTCTTCCCAGAACTGAGAACTCGGTCAGGTCCTAACAGGATGCAAGGGGACCTCCATAAGGCTCCCCAGACCCAGTGTTCTTGTAAACCAGAACCCACAGGGCAACCTCAGTGACACCCCCTCCCCCCCCACCCAGGCTAGAATAATATTCTGGGGCTGAGGCTATAGAGAGGGTTGGGACCTTGTTTAGAATTAAGCTCCAGGGGAGTGATAATGTTTTATGTTTGAGAGCAGTGTCAGGTTTTGAAAAATTTCCCCTCACTTTACGTTATTGATCATCCAAAAATCCTTTTACTGTGGTAGGTCAAGGATCACAATTTTATCGATGAGGAAACCAAAGCTATGGATGTGAGCAACTTCTTTTGCGTCACTGGTTACTAAGTGTCAGGGACAGAAACATTGATGGACATGCACTTATGGGGACACAGATTGTAACAATGAATGCGTATTGGACTCATTCACACTAATGTCTTTTGAGAGGGAGAGACAGAAAATTATTTTCTTTCCTTTCCCTCAAGTTACGAATGAGAAGCATGACAGAAGTGAATTCAAAGACTTATCACCTGCATTTACCTATTATTTCCATGGTACATTTTTCTAAGTTTCTTTTTCATGTCTGGATGGGGTCATTTTACCATGTATGCAAGTAACTTAACGCAAACAAATTGAATTCTACAAGGTTAGGTCGTGGGCTGAATGCTGCTAGATTTAACTTGCTTATTAATGCCTTGGATATGGAATCAAATGCATTCTTATTAAATTTGACAATGATACCAAATTGGGTGGGGGTGGTTGGCACTTTGGAGAAGTAGACTGAAATTTAAAATGACCTTGACAAACTGATGAAGGAAAAAGAGGGCAAAATTCAATAGAAAGCTGTTCAGAATAATTCATTCAAAAGGGAAAAACCCAAAACAAAACAAAGGAGAACAACAGAAATGAGAGAGCACTGACTGGGCAATTACAGCAGAAAAAGAGCTGGAGATCAGAGTGAACAATAGGCTTCAAAGGCATCAGCAATCTAGTTCTGTCATTTTTTTTTTAAAAAAAGACATGATATTGGGAAGTATGAATAGAGGAAATTCAAGCTAATTCTCCCTCTATATTCAAAATAGATGAAGCTTTAGAGGGAAAAAGATACATAATGTTTTGTTGGAATCCTGAAATGCCTAAATCTTGAAAACTAGGTTTTGGTAACTTTGAAATAGATCTTTAATAAGCAGAGCATCCAAATTAATTAAAGTTTTTGATGTTAGATCTGATGAACTCAGTCTCAGAAGAGAAAGTTCTACTATTCTGTTCCTTTGTTCATGCCATGCTTTCAGCCTGGAATGGCCTTTACCTTTCCCCTGGGCAGTATCTACCCTTTATCTAGTGTCCACACAGGAATTATCTCGTCTTTGAGGCCTGCTCTAAACTCCTCCCCTTCACCCTGAGAACTGCACAAATGTATGTGGATATGTATATATATGTATAGGTATGTGTATACATGTGTGTGCACATACGTGTGTATGTATCTAGCTAGCTAGCTATCTAATCTGTGTATTGCCCCCTGTGGGTCTCCACAAAGCATACTCGAGGTGCCTACACTGGCTAAGCACATGACGTGCATTATCTAATTAATACTTTTGCAGACACCCTGGAGTAAGATGCTACTATTATTCTCATTATGTAGATAAGGAAACAAAGGCTTAAGGTGAAGTAACTTGTCCATGTTTACATGGTTAGTGAGGAGCAGAGCTGCAACTTTAACTCAGGTCTGAAGAACTCCTAAGCCCCCATCATAACAGCCACGCTCTCCTAACTACACGTGCACCTACAACACTTTGTTGTGTTTATTTGTTCACGTGTCTGCCTCCGTCCACTGGACTGCAACTCCCTGAAGGAAGGTACCAGGTTTTATTTACTTTCATATCCCCATACAGGAGTTGACATTCCACAGATGATCAACAAATGTTCACTGATGGTTGCAAGCAGTAGATAGCATATTCTATGGATGTTTATGAGTAATTCTTTGACTGAAGGAAAACAGAAGATAAAACTGAATTGAAGTGAAGTGGATTTAAACTGGCAATAAGGATTCTGAACAATACTGGATCATATTAATAAGGGTAGTTTTATGATTTCCTTTTCTGAAAAATTTAAGGAATGGAAATAGTTTTACATACATACATAATATGTATGTCTGTGTACATTTGTGCATATGTCTGCCTGTCTAGCTAGCTAGCTAGCTATCTTCGATGTAATTTTACCTAAAGTTAACGAGAAGGACAACAGAGTATTTTAATATCTATGGATACAGGGAAGCCTGTCTGACACAGAACCATTATTAGAAAAGAATCTAAATCCTAAACAACATGTAATCACTAGATAATTTATCCAATCTGAGGACACTACAATTTTCTTTCCTAAACATAAGACGTATTTTACAAATAATTTGGTCTCAATTTCTCAAAACAAGAACAATACTATTTAAATACAACAAAAATAAATGATACTATATATTTTATTCCCACAGTAAATTGAGATAACATACTAGCATTCCAAAGTAACCGGTGATGAATATAATTGCCTTCAGTATAGGATAAAACATTTCAAGACAGCAATCTACTCTCCCATAACTTTGGAATCAGCAGTTTAGTATATTACTTTAACATGACATCATGTTCCTTGCCCCTGCCTGCAATGGAACCGACTCTCGGCAGCAGAGCCGATACCAAGCAGCTTCATTTCAAGGCCACATCGTTTTTTAAAGTGAGAGCAGGAAGAAGTTGTTGGCTAGGGATCAGGGAATCTCTTTTATTTATTGATTTTTTAACCATTAAACACTACCCAAGATATCTCTGGGATATAATCAGCTGAATTCTGATTACAGAAAAGATTTAGAGAACATATTCGAAGCAGGGTTATATGGTATAACTCAGCTACAACCCAAGACAATAATCAGCATGGCAACATTAAAAAGTTTCATTTCATGAAAGAGATAAATAATTGTAAAGAAACTAAAATCAGAAAGTTGAAACAATCACCAGATGTAATTTATAATATTATAGAAATATTTCTCAAATATATCAACAAACCACCACCCACCAACACACCCCAATATGTGTCCTTTCACCAAGCGACCCCTACTGCACACATGTCCTGTGAACAATGCCGAGAATATTCAGACGCAACAAACACATGGCACGATTAACAAGAAAAGAAGGATCAGGTTTACCGAGCTTTACCTTAGGAGGCTACATTTACTATCTAGATGAAGGACAACTCCACATCATCTTAAAAATTCAATCAATATACCACTGCCAAAGCTAAAGAGAGAAAGATGGGATGGTCAGCTTTTAAATCAGAGAAGAGGAACAAGATGGAATAAAAGGTAGAAAGAAACTTAGTAGCAAGGACATTCTGCCCCATAAAACGCATAACTCACAAATACAAAAACAAACATTTCTTCAGAGGCTCTGGAACTGAACTTGTCCCTGTCCTTCGACATCAAGTCACTGGTGTTTTCCAGGAAGTGGGGCAAAGTCAGTGTTGACTCCTGTAGCCACACTTTCTAATAGGCCAACTCAAAAAATGAGTATTTACACACTACATAACTCACAGGATTGGGCCAGCAACACTGCTAAATCTAATCTCCACCCGTGGTAAGCAATTTGTCCTTCAGAGTCAGAACAAGCAGGCTCAGGACTTTCTAACAATCTCTAGCATTTTGTTGGTTTGCTATCCCATGTAGAGCTTTGCACCATCGGTGAGTTACATAGGCATTGTTTTAGACCAGTGACAGAGCTAGTTAAACCATTCTCATCCTAGAACAGAGAAAAGTGGCTGCCAAGTGTAAACCTGTGAACTCTGGCCAAGACGTCTTCGTAAAGTTTGAATGTGTATCAGTCATGTTTTAAAGCAGGGTTTTAAAAACTGTTCCACAGAAAACTGTCGGTTTGAGTTCAGCTGGTGTTCTAAGCTGGAGTTGAAAGGCTTTACATGGTTTTATGGATTATTTAATTTTTTATATTTTAAGTTTGTTTGTGGATATATAATTTTTTTTTAGCCAGGCAGGAAAATTACACCATCATAGGCAGTCTGTAATGATAAAATAAGATATTGCCATATACTAGGTGGAAAATATCCTAATTTGTTTGCTGTAACTTTGAGAAAGAATAATAGAGATAAATGTTATTATATTTCCTAAAAATTCCTAAAATGACTAACCTTTCAACTCTAAAATTACTTGCTTACTATTTCCCTATTGCCCTCTCCTTAATGAGAATAATTTTCACAAACTATATTATTTCCTTATCATTTACCAGTTAAAACCTTATGTCTTTATCATATTTCTAAAAAATTATCCTTTATATAAATGACTCATGGTTTTCAAAAGTTTCAGAAACTCCTGCTTTAAGCAATCTTCTTAAAATGAATTCTCATACAAACTCAAATTTTGCTCATTACTAATTGCTAACATCAGTTCTTCTAGGCCTTGGGAAACTCTCTGAGCTCAGAATGTGGTCGTGTTTTATATTGGGAAGGCACTCCTTGACATTTACCAAGAAGCTTGTTAACTGTTATGGATTGAATTGTGTCCCCCCAGAATATGTGTGTTGACTTGGCTAGACCATGGTGATTGTCCACCATTTTGTCATCTGATGTGATTTTCCTGTGTGTTGTAAATCCTACCTCTATTTGCTAATCAGGCAGGATTAGAGGCAGTTATGTTAATGAGGCAGGACTCAATCTACAAGATTAGGTTGTGTCTTAAACCAATCTCTTTTGAGATATAAAAGAGAGAAGTGAGCAGAGAGACAGGGGGACCTCATACTACCAAGAAAATAGTGCCAGGAGAAGAGCATGTCCTTTGGACCCAGGGTACCTCCACTGAAAAGCTCCTAGACAAGGGGAAAATTGATGACAAGGACCTTCCTCCAGAGCCAACAGAGAAAGAAAGCTTTCCACTGGAGCTGGCACCCTGAATTTGGACTTCTAGCCTCCTAGACTGTGAAAGAATAAATTTCTCTTTGTTAAAGCCATCCATTTGTGGTATTTCTGTTATAGCAGCACTAGATAACTAAGACAGAATTTGGTACTGGGAGTGGGGTGCTGTTCTAACAGATCCCTAAAATGTGGAAGCAATTTTGTAGCTGTAAATGGATAAAGGCTGGAAGAGTTTTAAGGTGCCTAATAGTAAAAGCCTAGATTTCCTTGAAGAGACTGTTGGTGGAATTATGGACATCAAAGACAATTCTGGTGAGGACTCAGAAGGAAGTGAGGGGAGCTGTTACACTGGGGACAGCACAGATGGCAAGAAGTAGCACCAGAGAAATGGCAGCAGCAGAGAAACAGCAGCAGCAAAACCAGGAGACTGGCACAAGACTGCGCTGGACCTGACCCACAGAGCCTAAAAGCTGAGTGCCTATGTGCAGGAGGCTTCCTAGAGGAGTGGGGTGCCTCTGAGAACTTATTGGTGGAGCTAGGCTAGCTGACCCATGGAGCAAGAGAGCTGAGTGCCTTCTGGCAGAAGTTTACTGGCGGAGTGAGGTGCCTCCCGGCACTTATCGGTGGAGCTAAAGAGCCTTGGAACACTTACTTGAGCAGGGCAGATACCGGCCAAGGGGCCAAGAAGCTAAGGTACACAGGAAGCAGAAGCTGAAGAGACAAGGAGAACAGGAAGCAGAGCTGCCTCAGTCTCAAAGGGTGGAGTTGCCACTCAGAGGGACTAGGAGAATGGCGCTGCCCAAAGCTGAGGGAGTAGACTTGCTGTTCCAGTGGGCCTGGAAGGCAGAGCTGAAGCCCAGGGCTGAGGGGCCTCCACTCAGAATTCGGAGAGTGTGGCCCATACTTAGTCTGGAGGGCAGGGTCTTTGTCTAAATGGTCTTGGAGAACAAAGGATTATTTTCAAGCCTTGAGGGCTAATGTAATGTGTTCTGCTGACTTGCCTGGTGCCTGTTATCCCTTCCCTCCCTCCAATTTCTCCCATTTGTAATGGAAATGTCTAGCTTGTGCCTGTTCCACCATTGTACTTTGGAAGCAGATAACTTGTATTCTCAATTTCATAGATGAAGAGGAATTTTTGGATTTTAGACTTGAAGTTGATTTAAGACTTGCTATGATATGATGGGGTGAATGTGTTTTGCATGTGGCAAAGACATGAATTTTGGGGGGCCAAAGGGTGGAATGTTATGTATTGAACTGTGTCCTCCAAAAATATGTGTCAACTTAGCTAGGCCATGATTCCCAGTATTGTGTGATTGTCCACCATTTTGTCATCTGATGTGATTTTCTATGTGTTATAAATCTTACCTCTATGATGTTAATGAGGCAGGATTAGAGGCAGTTATGTTAATGAGGCAGGACTCAATCTACAAGGTTAGGTTGTGTCTTAAGTCAATCACTTTTGAGATATAAAAGAAAGAAGCAAGCAGAGAGACAGGGGGACCTCCTACTACCAAGAAAATAGTGCCAGGAGCAGGGCATGTCCTTTAGACCCAGGGTGCCTGTGCTAAGAAGCTCCTAGATAAAGGGTAGAGTGATGACAAGGACTTTCCCCCAGAGCCAACAGAGAAAGAAAGCCTTCCCCTAGAGCTGGCACCCTGAACTCGGACTTCTAGCCTCCTAGACTGTAAGAGAATAAATTTCTCTTTGTTAAAGCCATGCACTTGTGGTATTTCTGTTATAGGAGCACTAGATAACTAAGACACTAACCATACACTCAAATACTATAACTACCTAAAAACTGAGGACCTCAAATGATCCTTTTGGAAAAAGATATTTTTTAAGTCAGAAAATAGGATTATTTTGTAATATTTCCCCAACTGAGTCTCTTTCATTGGCTTCCTCCATACTGAGGAAGAAAAGTTTAAACGTTTAAAACTACAAAGCCCCTCTCAAAAGGAGACAGCACAATATACAATAAAAACTACCTGAGTAGCAAAAAATTACAAACAAGATTAATCCTTAAAAGGGTAACCAGAACATTCCATTTATAAAACTTTCTTGTAATTGTGATTTTTAACTTCTGTTTAAACATGATTTGTCAGGTAATGGCATATACAGAAGAGGAAAAAAATCACAACTTAGGTCAAAGAGGAAAAGAAATTATGTATAAAACAACACAAAACAACCACAGCCCTACCAAAATAATCTACTTGCTTCATTGGCTCCATGACTGTTTTTCTAATATTTCTCCAATTATTTTATAGATTCCAGTAGATTGTGTCATCTAAAGTCACACAGGATGTCCCTATCAATTATAGTAAGTAGTAAACAAAATAATCCTGTAAGTAAGCACTAGCCCATTTGTTCCTAACGAAAATGCAAGTTATGAAAAGCAAGTTTTTTTTTTAAATACAAGGTAAAGATTGGTCTGGCAATGAAATATAGCTGGTGAGACAGCCAAAAACACCACTTAATGACATTTGCATATTTGATTAAAAGTTAAACATGGTGATTAACAAAATCAAGAGTAGTTGCTGGAAAGGAGAATATGTCCTTTCCACAAAGAATCTGTTTGGACACAGAAACGATAGTCTAAGTGCTTTTATTTCAGTCCGCAGGCATGTTATTGCTGTTCAGAAACATAAAGGGAGTATAATATTGCCCAGCATGTACTTAAAGAAGATAAAAGAAATCATAACATAACTTGTCTCTTACGAAGGAAAAATTTCAATTAACACCACTTTAAGGCTCTCAGGTTTCTTTTTATCTTTCTGGAGGCTCAACTCTGCTCATGCATGTCTTTCATCTCATTGACTTTGCTTTGACTGATGGCACTGGAAAGCTTTTCTAACAGCACATGGTGACGTTACATCCCCTCTATTTGCTGGTAGAGAAAAAGTGTGCTTTCCTGTTTGCTGGAGAATTTGACTTAGACTAGCCTAAGCAAATATGAGTAAGTGTATAGTATTGCTAATATTGGGAGAAAGCCTGGCCAGCCCCCCAAATCTTTCAGAGAAACATGCTGTTAACAGTCCACTGTATCTAATTTTCTGAAAACCTCAAATTCCTGTTTTGTTGCAAAGTAGATTCATGGTGACAGCTGTTAGGCCCTCTGCTTAAAGGGTTGTGTCTGTCATCCCACTGTGGGGAGGTCCAACCTAAAGGTCACTGAGTGCCTAAGAGAGACAGGGCTTCCTTTTGAAGTCTAGGCCATTTTAGACCTCCTGGGCTTGGACATTATGTGTGTGCTCTCCACAGAACTGAAGCCCCTTGATGAGGACGCACAGGCCCTTTTATCATCTTTACTGGATGAATGATCTGCGTATTTGTTAGTACATGCCTTGGGGCATCTACGCCCAAAATGGTGGCAGGATCAGTTTGTTACTTCAGACTCTATAGTTTGTTGCTTTAGACTCTTCAGCATGATGGAAGTAAATGAACCTGATTATCTAGAGTTTCACTCAACACAGAAAGACATTCTTTTTAACAGCAAAAGATCATTGGAAAAGTTCAGTGAAGAAAAGTATTTTAAGGAGAGCCATAAAGACAAAAGGACAGTAACTTTATAAAGACTAGGGCATTTTTCAGAGAAGGAATCATAGCTAGAAAATGATATAAGCCTTGAGAAAATAATTACAATAATAGTCCTAACATTTACCAAGTTCTGTTATACTAGTCTGTATGCTTTCTAAAGATTATCTCATTCAGTATTCATACTGGACTTTTATGGTAGTTACCACTAACGTCCATATTGTAGAGATGAGGCAAGGATTCTTAGAGAAATCAAGTTGTGTGTGCAAGGCCCCATGACCAGCAAAGTGGCACTGCTAGGTCTTGAAGCCAAGTTTCCAGTGGTACAGCAAAACAAAAAATATCAAACCTGTTGCTGTTGAGTCAATTCCGACTCATAGTGACCCTACAGGACAGAGTAGAACTGCCCCATGGGGTTTCCAGGAGTGGCAGGTGGATTCAAACTGCCAACCTTTTGGTTAGCAGCTGAGCTCTAACCACTGCACTGCCATGGCTCCAGTGGTACAGCAGTGGGCCAGAATTCCCAGCCAGCCCTTTAGAACCAACATTCAGAAATGAGGAAGACCTAAAAAAACCTAGAGCCAGATCTCAGACAAGGGATACAGAATTTAATAAAGATGATATCTCTGCCCACAGACACAGGACCAAAAGAAGGGAAAGGAAGGGGTGACAACTCTATAACACTGCCACTTGGGTACAGCAATCAGGGAACATAGTCACAAGGTGATGAATCTGAGAGTCAACAAAGCACCGCTTCAGATGTAACATTATGTGCTTCCATCGTTGTTACTGTTAGTTGTCTTGGAGTCAGCTCCAACTCATAGCGACTTTATGTATTCCATCATTAACCCTTCCATATTGTTGGGTAGATCTAGATTTCAGTTACTATAATTAATATTATTTACCTGCAAAGATGGTGCCACTAAACCACTGTCATCCTTAGAATGCATGCTGGGCACTGTTTCTTGGTGAAAGGTTTGTCCTAAAACTTCTACTTTCCTACCTGGTTTCTCTAAACAATCATAGCAATTGATTATTTTCAGTTTCCAAAGAGAAACATTGACTTTTAATGTACTCGGACATAACTAGACAAATTCATCAACCGACCCTACATTTAATATTTCCTGCTCCTACTAAGGAAAAACAACTAATTTTCTATATTCTGCCAAGTCATGATGTTTTCTACTGCCATGTATGCGTCATGGGAAAAATAAAACACTTAGCAATCGTACCGTTTACCCTACAAGTACCTTTCTTCAGACTAGTTACGATCATGGACATGTGATGATCACGTGAGAGCAATCAACTTTCTCCACTTTATATTTTCAAGGGACTCACCTAAGATGCCAGAATAAGATTAAAAAGATACTTATTGCTCTGTTGAATGGGGATAAAGAGCTCTCTGTGAAGAATACCATGATGATTTTTTACCTTATAACAGTTTTAGAAGCTGGGTAGAAAGAATAGTTACTCACATTCTCCGTGTCAGGAATCCCTAGAAGAAGAAAGAGAGAGAGATCATGAATTGTAAGATGAGACTGTAGAATGCGACTCTGATTTCACTGAAGTCCTTTGCTGGACCAAACCCAAGTAAAATTTCAGTGTTTTCAATTTCTGTTTCAGTAAAAAATTACATAATGCTGCTTAGAAAAATAGAAGCCCTTACAAAACCTATAGCATAAATAAACTAATGAATCTGGAGGAGGGATGGTGCCCAAACAACAAAATGCCATGCTTGTTTTGCTTCTTGACCCTGTGCTTTACTTTTCTAGAAGTATAAATGCATCACTGATTCATTCACACACTGTTAGAAATGGATTCCTCTGCCCTGGACACCAAAACACTTACGATTTTGGACAGACATATTAGTTCTTCTGTAGTACATACTGCATTATTACATTGCAGATCATCTCACGCCACCCCAGGGATTTGAACCGAGGGGAAGGCCCTGCAGAAAAACCACCAGAACACAACTTCCACCTTGGGCAAAGCAAACCCCTGCTGACAGCAAGTCAGGTCTGAGCATTGTAGTGGCTGTTTCCAGGGGTATCTCAATTTTCTTAGCTAAAAAGTTAATCATCCATTCACTCAATTGCTCATTTATTTACAAACATTTCATGAGCATCTACTATAGGCAGGCCCCGCCTCCTTTTCAATTCCTTTGCGGCTGCTACCTCTGACTGACATAATAGCGGCCACAATGGAAGTCCACATCCAGCAGAGTTTAGTGCCCCCGGTACATTGGGCGCAAGTGGACTTACATTGAGGAGACAGAAGCACCAGTGGTTTTCATGGCTGCTTGCACCTAGCTTCAAATTACTGGAGCAGTGTGAGGTAGTTTGCAATGTAAAAGTACAGTGTGTTCAAATTCTGAGTAAATATAACATTCTGTGCTTACATAAGGGACCAGGCAGGATTTACAATATTGGTATTAAAGAACTGAGTGTCGAGGCTATCAGGCAGCAGTACAGTATGCAGGAGGGCAAGAATGGAAAAGACCATTTGGAAACTTCCTTAATTAAAGCTTTGAACACCAAACTGTGATAGCAACAAGACATAAAGGCTCAGGCAGGAAGTAGAGGGAGAGGATTGTCCTCCGAAACAGAACATTAACGTGCATGTTTGCCATCACTTCCCATATCTGTCAGAAAGGGTAAGGTTGGCCTAATGTCAGCACCCTGAAACTCATCTTGAATCCATCCATCCATCCATCCAACCAATCAGGCAACCAACAACCATTTGAAAGGACTATCATAGTTGATTATATGAGATTTAAAAAAAAAAAAGTGCCTTCTAGTTGATTCTGACTCATGGTGACCCTATGTGTGTCAGAGTACAACTGTGCTCCATAGGGTTTTCAATGGCTGATTTTTCAGAAGTAGATCACCAGGCCTTTCTTTCAAGGTGCCTCTGGGTGGACTCGAACCTCCAACCTTTCAGTTAGCAGCCAAGTGTGTTAACCTTTTGCACCACCCACGGACTCCTGTATGAGGAGATACAGGGGTTAAAAGAAGCTTACTTTCTAGGAGGTTCAATAAGATACACAGTTGTACAACACCATATCTGAATGGCTGGAAATTAGGGTATTTGTAGAGAAATAATACTGAAAAGGTGATTTGAGGCCAGACTATGCAGGGCCTTAAAAGCTGGGCGAAGGTATGAGCAGTCTTAGAATTTCACCTTCTTTGGCAGGCAAAGGAAAATCATTCAAAGGTTTTGAGCAGCAGAGTGATATGATCAGGAAAAAAAGGGGAGTAAGAGGAGTGTTCAAAATTAAAAGACATTTAAGGCATAAAAGTCAGATGAAATTGCATGATCCTTGATTAGTGTCCAGTTTGAATAATCAGGTATAAAGACATTCAACTGTGGAAATTTGAATATGGACCGGGTAATGGATGTCATTAAGGAAATCATGCCAGTTACTAGGTGTGATAATGGTGTTGTGGTTATGTACAGAAATGTTTTTATTTTAAAGCACTTTAGAGCTTGGAGTATTTGGGGATGAAATGTGTAAGTGTGAGTAGAAGAAGGAAATATGGCAAAATATTAATAATTGTTAAATCTAAGTTGATAAAGACATGGGTGTTAAGTGTACTATTCTTTCTGCTCTCTGAATGTTTGAAAACTCTCATAATAAAAAGTTAAAAAAAAAAAAAAAAAAGGTTGTGCAGAAATCTGTGTACCGATGGTGAGATACTGTAAGGTTCTGAAGCAATTAAGCCATTCCTGCCCTCAGGTCAAGAGTGATGAGGCCCTCAGCCAGGTGGCCACAGAGGGAGCAAAAATGAAAGAATATGATCACTGCAAAGGAAGAAGCAAAGGATGGACGAGTGATGGGTCTCAGCGTGTGCTGGTGAGAAGAAAGGAGGAATCCAAGATGGCTAAGGTTTAGACAGTGGTGTAGGAGGAGAATGGGGGCAGTGATGGTTCGGTGGCAGACTGCTTGCTTTCCATGCAGGAGACCTGGGTTAGATTCCCAGCTAATGCACCTCATGTCCAGCCACCACCCATCTGTCAGTGGGGGCTTGCATGTTGCTATGATGCTGAACAGGTTTCAGTGGAACTTCCAGACTAAGACAGACTGGAAAGAAAGGAATGGTGATCTACTTCTGGAAATCAGCCAGTGAAAACCTTATGAATCACAACAGTCCAGTCCTCAAGTGATCATGGAGATGGTACAGGACTGGACAGCGTTTCATTCCAATGGGCATGTGATTGCCGTAAGTCAGAGGCCAACTCCATGGCAGCTAACAAAAACAATAACATAGGAGAACAGTGGAATTGAGAATGGAAATTAGGCTTTCAGGAGAAGGGACAGATTTTGTGGGAATCAGGATGTGTTCGCTTTTGATATCTTGAGTTTGACGGGCCAGCAGGACACCAAAGTAGAAAGAGAACCGGCAGTCATTTGGAAAAGCTAGGCTGGCCTTTGGAGAACTCAAATAGAGATAATGGTTTGCATTTGTATGAGCTTCAGAAAGGATGCAATGGTCAAGAGGAAAGTTTAGAGAAGACAAAGGAGAGAAGCAGCCAAGAGTAGACTCTCAGGTAATATCTAAACTTTTGTGTGAGAGGAAGCAGTACCTGAAAAAAGACAAAAATGTAAGTGGCCAGTGAGATATGAGAAACCAGAATAATACAGAGGTACCCTGAGAACCAAGACTGAACGGAGTCTGAACAGGGAAAGCCTTATTTGAAGTCAAGGAGAATGGGAAACTGATAGGGGCCCTGGTGGTAAAGTGGTTAAGAGCTCAGCTGCTAACCAAAAGGTCGGTAGTTCAAATCCACCAGCTGCTCCTTGGAAAATCTATGGGACTGTTCTACTCTGTTCTTTAGAGTTGCTATGAGTCAGAATCGACTCGACGGTAGTGGGTTTGGTTTGGTTTGGGTCTGGTTATTAGTTGCTCACTGAACTTTAGAGTGGTTTGAATCAAGAAAGATGGGCAGAAGCCAGATTTTGAGAGTTAAAGATTGAGTAGGTGGTGAGGAAATACTAGGTAACATCATTTGGGTGTTTATTATATGCCTGGAAACATTCTAAATACTTGACATGTTTAATCCTCACAACCCTGTGAGGAAACTAAGGTACAGAGAGACTGGGTACCTTGCCTGAGGTCACACAGCTAGGAGATAGCACAGCTGGGATTGCAAACTAGGCACTTCTATCTAGCCAACCAACCCTAGATTAGCCAGGAGGAGAAAAAAAAAATCAAGAGCAAGGAGGAAAGGAAAGAAAGACCCTCACTCCCTCCCTTCTTTAGGGCAGAAAAGCAGCAGAGAGGAGAGAGGGATAGAGGCTGCACAGAAATTGTGACACAGAGGCAAAGGAAATTGAGGAAGCTCACTTAAGATACTGGTCAAGTGGGAAGGACGGTCATCGGTAGAGAATGACAGGTCTGGGAGAGAGGGTGGGAATTCAAGGAGCTCTGAAAAGGGTTTGAAGTGTGACTCCCTGGCTCTGAGGTTGCTTGGAGTGGAAGCAGTGTCTGAGACATCATCGTGTCTAGCTGTTGAAGTGCTACAGCTTCAAGTACTCCAGTACTTGGTGCTTTGTCACACATATACGCGCAAGAGTTTAATAAGGAGACTCACAAATGCAATAAGAAACTTCCAGGGACAGTACTGAGTGTTCAACAGATGCTTCTGACATGCATGAACAGACAGACAGACTCAAAGGATACCAGGGTTTCTTTCAGTCTAGTGGGCACTCACTAGAAAAAAGTGTGGCAGAGGAGAACTGCCTTTATTTATGATCAGCCAGACACTGGTCTCTTACAAAAGGCCTGGAGTTTGAAGAGGCCATGATTTAACAAGAATAAATGATCACTCACGCTGCTTCTCCTCAATCAACCAAGTCAAAATAAGCAATTGCCGGCTCTTAGGGATCTCGATGTGACCGGAAAAAATATAGTCATGAATCCCATTTTTCAAAAGTACACAGAAACTTCACTGGATTTCACTATAAAATGAAGACATTTTGAGAAAGTATTCTAAGTATGTTCAAGCTTTCACCAGCACCAGAGCATACCTCCCTCTACCATCTAAGACCACAAACTAATACTATAGTAACAAAAAAAAAAAATTCAAGTGTGGGCTGGCAGGTCTGTTTATCCACAAGAGTCTGGAGATATACACTGTCAAGCTGGCGTAGGACATATGTTTTGTCACATGAACACACACACCACACGACAAATTTTCAGATACAGAACGTTCACAGTTTCCACTTACTGTCATTGTTAGAGCCCGTTTCCATAACACCATAAGGAGGAGCCAGAAGTCCTGCCATATACTGTCGATATTTCTGAAAGACAAGATTGCAAACTCAATACACAGGTATTTACTGACTTTGAGCATTCATTTATTGACACGTTAAAAAGCAGAAATGCTGGGTGTCAGGAAGCATCTGAGCCTTGCATTTATAGAGCCATGGAACGTGCTCTCTGGGATCTCTGGTTAAAATAAAGATGCTGTGTTCTAAATAGATTTTCCTGGATAAGACTAAATGTGTTCCCCCTACTCCTGGAGGGGGGAGGGGGAGATTTCTATTTCAGCCAGTTCATTTATGTGTTTCAGGCTGATTAACTGAATTGTGTGGGCTTTTTACCCTCCCTCCATCTCCTGCATCCCCCTCTCCTCCTGCAAACACATGCTCCCCTCTTTGCAGAGGGAAAAGGCACTTGGTTTTTATAGATGCAGATACAAATAAATGTGCTGCTTTCTTAATAGGTGAATGGCACTGAATCAGCTTCTTTCAAGGCAAAAAGAAACACATCTCTAGAAAAATACCTGCTTGAAAGAAGCTGATTTGATCCCACTTGCCTATTTCCTTTTACACTGTACACCTGCCTGTTATGTGACCTCCGAAGAACTTTTTTGGTATGTTGTCAAAATAGTTTGGCTCAGTTTAGCACTCTTCAGCCTCTCCTGAATTGTATTCCACGGACTTCTGGTCCAGTCATGCTCTAAAACCTGGGGCTCGGCAATACGTATTAGCCCCAGGAGTCTGTGCTGTTTTGGAGGGATAAGGCTTGGTGAACATAAAACAATTTAGAATGTCCAACTCAAGGCGTGACATTTTAGAAGAACAGCAAATGAATATTCGACATCATTGCTCCTCAAGTAATAAATACAGCCCCCACCCCTTTCAGCATGAAAGCTGGGCAATTTTATTTATTGCGCAGGACCATGGATATTTATGGTCTGTAGCTATGATGACACACTAATGTTAAACAGCATCAAAAGAATCAACACTCCGTAATGTGCTCATGGGTTATGTGAACATCAGTAGAAAGGCTTCATCTGTAGCAATGGGCAACTGGCAGCACACAGTATTCTGGCAACCATCTGGCCCATTTGGTAGATTTGAATGGCATTTGTAATGTAACATTGATGTTTTCTCAAAAGAGTCTTCTTCTAGTCAAGATATGACTATTTTTTTTTTAAATCCTTTTTTTCTTCTCTTTCTGGGGCAACTACACTAACACCTGCATGCAAGCATTAAAAATCATGATTTGCTTTGCCTCTGAGCTAACTAATCACTCAAACATACCCACAGGACCCATCTATCACCCTGCATTCTTGACATTTCCTTTGATAATTTCCCAGTTCTGATTCTCTTCTTTCATATGACACCATCCACTCTTCTTCCTCATGAGAGAAGCACTGATTAAACACATTTCCGGGCATCATATTATACTGGATTCTGAACAAAACGGGCTCAGAGAGAGCAGACGAGGGACTGATTATGTTCAAAGAAGGTTCTGTGACCACTACAGCCTTTTGAGTAATGGGGTATTCCTCTTACCATTGGCAACTCCCTAACAGACTCCAAAAGAAATAATTCATGCTAAACTAAAGACACAATTTCACTTTGCTTAGAAACATTGTTCGGGATGCTCTTTGTCTCAGGCACCTCAGTCTCTCACAATTCCCATGAACTCCACAAAGCACTTTTTTGATACCCTGACTGAATGGGACTTGACTTTTCTTCACATCTCACAGCACTGGTCTGTTGCTTTCTCATGGAGTGCATCATCAGGGCTCCTGATGGAGTAGAAAATAGCACTTTCCTCTAGGCAGATGCAGCCCTGTAGGGAGCAAAGTGCAGGGTGGATTTCAGTACACATGTGTACTGAGCAGAGTTCCCGAGTAGTGCAAATGGTTAATGCACTTGGCTGCTAACCAAAGGTTGGAGGTTCGAATCCACCCAGAGGTGCCCTGGTGATCTGCTTACAAAAAGTCAACCATTGAAAACCCTATGGAGCACCGTTGTACTGACACACACATAGTCACCGTGAGTCAAAATCGATTTGACAGCAACTGGTTTATATATTGAGCACCTACTATGTGCCAGACCCTGTCTTACATGCCGGATTCACTGTGGAGAACAAGCAGAAAAAGTCCCCTGTGATTCTGAAGCTTCTGTCTCCTGCAACACAGGGCCTTATATGTTGCACTTAATAGAAACTTAATACAGAACTGCTAAGCTTAAAATTTAACTTTTTAATGAAAAATTTCAAACATATACAAAAATAGACAGAATGGTATAGTGAACTACCATGTACCAAACACCCAGCTTCAATAATTATTAACTCCTGACTATCTACACTTCCATCCACTTGCCCTCTCCAGAATGATTTTGAAGCAAATCTCAGACATCATATCATTTAATTCATAAATATTTCTGTAGGAATCTTTAAAAGATAAGGACCCTTTTTTTTTCCCAAATGAAACCACAGTAACATTATTGCAACTAAAAAACTTAACAACATTTTCATAATATCCAGTTAGTGTTCAAATTTCTAATTGCCTTGTAAATGCCGTTGCTGAATTGAATTTAAAATGTAGTCCATAGACTATTGCCCTGAGATACTCTTTAAACCTTGAACAGAGACTATTCCCTGAAAGCACTTTTAAACAGAATAGCAGGTTAGCTCAGAAAGTAAAGAATTTTACCCTTGAGTACTGGGCTCTTTCAAAAATTATCCATATGAGACCAAATGGACAACAGTTACTCTAGAAATAATGTAGACATAAACTAAAGAATGTAACCAATGTCACTGAACATTACATCTAGAAATTGTTGAATGGGAACCTGTTTTGCTGTGTATACTTTCAGAAAAATACAATAAAATATTATTTTAAAATGTAGCTTATTATTAATAAGCCAACATCTATTTCAGTATAATAGTGAGCTTTTGATGTAGTAGAGATTATGAAAACAGGATTGAAATATTCATATCTGGAAATAAAAAGTCACCTTTTTGAATTGATGGGGCACTTTTTAATACACATTTGCTAAAGCTGGGAAATTGCATTTTGATGTAGCAGAGTACTCTATATTAATTAGGTTTAAGAACAACAAACTAGAACAAAACCTACGTAAAAAAATTGGAATTCCTAAATTACTTGCATATTACTTGATCTTTGGGCAGCATTTCATCTTCCAAGCGCAAGTTAAAAAGCAATCCATGAACGAAAACACCATATGAAAAGATGTTGAGCCTCATTCACGTCGGAAAGGTGAACTGAAATACCATGCAATATCAGTTTTTACTTGTCAGATTTGGCAAAGTTTCAAAAAGTTTGCTAGCACACTGACGGTGAGAGTGGGAGAAACAAGTTCTCTCATATATTGCTTATGGGAGTACAAAATGATACAACCTCCGTGGAAGGCAATTTGGAAGTATCTATCAAATTTTAGGAAGAAAGGCCTGGCAATCTGCTTCCAAAAATCAGCCAAGGAAAACCCTATGGATCACAACGGTCTGATCTGCAACCCATCATGGGGGTGGCACAAGATGGGGCAGCATTCTGTTCCACGCACATGGGGTCACCATGAGTTGAGCACAGACTCGATGGCAGCTAACAAAAACAACAATCAGTCAAATTTTATGATGCATATTTCCTTTGACTGAGTAAGGAGCCTTCCTTAGAGAGCAGTTGTAGAGCATCCTGAAATACTTGAATACATATGCAAAGACATAGGTACAGGAATATTCACTGAAGCAGTGTTTGTAATAGCAAACAAGATAACAAAAACAAGCAGGAAACAACCAAAATGTCCACCAATAAAGGACATCTAGGTTACTTCTTGATAAGCAGATGAAATGGGTTATTTCCTGAAAAACAGATCATGTTATATTAACCTAATGGAATATTACGCAGCACTACCTATAATGATACTGAGAAATTCTCCACAATGCGCTGTTAAATGAAAAAAAGAAAACTACACAGTGGCTATGCAATATACACAAAGCATAATGCGGATAGTATGCACCACTTCAGGGAGATAGAAGAATAGATCTGTGTGTATGTGTGAATATACATGAGGATTGATAAATTTATGGGCTATTTCTGGAAGGATACACAAGAGCTGAGTAACAAGGATTGCCTCTGGGAAAGGGATCTGGGTGGCTGAGGGACAAGTGGGAGGGAGACTAGGTTTTCACTGTACATCCTTTAAAACCTTTGATTTTTGTACCATGTACAACTGTTACCTCTGGGACTCCAGAGCAGCTAATGTTACTCTCTATTTTACATTTATTATGGAACTTCTGTATTACACTTCATTTGAAGAAAAGGTTTCACTACTAAAACAAGCAAACAAAACACATACCAACATTCCCAAAACAAAGAAAAAAAATTTAGGAAAGAAGAAAGGAATTAAGAAAAATAAAAAGGCCACATGTAGATGCTCTGGTCAACATTCCCAGCTGATCCCAGTCTTTGAGTCATCCCAGGAGCCAACATGTGAGTGAGGAAGCTTCCAGATAATTCCAGCCCCTCGCCATTCAAGTCACCTCAAGTGTTCCCAGATGAGGCTCCAGGTATCGTGAAGCAAAGACAGGTCATCCCCCCATGCCCTGTTCAATTTTCTGACCCATATAATCTGTAGGCATGACAAAACAGTTGTTATCAAATGCCATTAAATTTGGCAAAAGATAACTATAACAGAATTTGTTATCTGAAAGTGGGGTGATGTTGTAACAAAACCTAACGCCTAAAAGTTGTGGTATTAGTTTTGGAATTGGAAGGTGGACAGAAGCCTAATGGGGCCAGAGGAGACTGTCAATGAGGACTTAAATAGAAATGAGAAACATATTGATATATTAATGGAAGATGGAGAACACTGACCCTTGTTATGTAGCGGTAGAAAGTTTAGCAAAACTGATGCTTGCAGTTATGTGGAAAATGGGAACTGTACCTAAGGAACTGATGGGTCTGGCTAAGGAGGTTTCCAGGCAGAACGTCAAATGCCCACTATTTTCTGTTAGCTGCGTATCGTAAGATGAAGATAGAGGTGAGCAAACAAAGGAATCACTTAGTCTGGAAGTAGAATTTAGAGGAAAGATAAAGAGTCCAGAACTTGTAAAGTTCGAAAATAAAACTATTTCTCATCACCAGTCTCTGTCGGCAAAAGATTTTCAAAGTAAGAAAGGGCCTCACGGCAAAGGTCAAATGCAGAGCACTGGCAGGAAAACAGCCTCAGACTAAGGATGAGGCCGAGGGCGTGACTGTAAAACCCTTTCTTAAGACCGCAGAAAGACTGAGGGAGGTGCTGCATAGATCGTTTTAGACAAAAGAACTTCTAAGAATCTTAAGGGTGTTGTATCACAACAGCTGCATAAAGGGTTTAAAGTAGAGAAAGGCTAATGTAAAAATATATATAGGTGAGTATGGCTTTTGTCTGATAGAGTGGATTACAAATTGATACATAAGAAATCCACCAAGACGCTCATCCATTGCTGGTGGGAATGTAAAATGGTGCAGGTACGGTGGAAAGCAGTTTGGCAGTTTCTGAAAAAGCTGAACATAATACCCAGCAATCCCAATTCTAGGTATATACCCAGAAGAAGTTAAGGCAAATACACAAACACAAACATGTACATCAAGGTTCACTGCAGCATTTTTTATAATAGCCAAAATGTTCAAATACTGAAATAGTGATCGATGAATGATGAATGGAAAACCAAAATGTGGTACATACACGCAATGGAATAGTCCTCAGCCAGAAAGAGAAATGGAGTCCTGATGCACTCCTTAAAAACATCATGCTGAGTGACATAAGTCAGTCACAAAAGGACAAATACGGTATGCTCTCACTTATACGAAATAAGCAAATACATAGAAACCAAAGATCATTAGTGGTTACCAAGGCTGGGAGGGAGGGGGAGTTTTTGCTTAGGGGGCATTGAGTTTATGTTAACAGAATGATTTGTCAAAGGACAGCAAGAATGGTTGTGCAACTTGAAGAATGTAATCAATGTCACTGAATTGTAAATGTGGAAGTTGTTGAACTGGCATGTGTTTTGCAGTATGTTTTAATTTTTACCACTATTAAAAATAAATACATAAAACCCATCAAGGTTTAAACAGAAAGAGATAAAGACAGTACATAACAAAAAGAATCCTCTAGATTCCTGAACTTCTATGAGCAGGAAGCAGGCTGAGAAAACTACTCAGCTACAACATGGGCTACTTTTTGTCAAAAGGGAAGATGACTCAGAGGGTAGAACTAAAAGCCTAGAAGGCAGAACCAGGAGCCACAGAAAAGAACTCCCACGGAGAAGAACTGAAGCCAAAACAAGGAACTGGTGGCATTTTCCCAGCTGGACTTCAGGATTGCTGTGGGCCGCTGACTGTTACATGCCTCTCATTTCACCTTCCCCCTTTTGGAATGGGATATCTGTGGCAGTGTTCCCATCCCCTACAACTATTGTATATTGGGTGGGGGGTGGGGTGGGTAGATAACTTGTCTCTTTCATTCACAGGTCTCAGATTGAAAGGACACATACTCAAGGAACTGTATCCAAGAGCCTGCATCTGCGATGCCTCACGCACACCTAGATCTGATTTATATGATAGGATCCTGGACTTGGAGTTGATGCCATAACAGGAAAAGACTTTGAGGATCTCGGGAAAGGAGAAAGCGTGTTTTGCATGTGTGAAGGATGTGAACTTTTGTAGCCAGAGGTGAACTGGGACAGATTGTGTTTTCTAAGATGGACATAACACTCTCTCATCTCATATACTCTTCTGAAATGTGACCCTGCCTTTCCTTCATTAAGAGGCGTATTTCCCTCCCCTTGACCTTGGGGTAGCCTTGGTGATTCTCTTGTAAATCACAGAATACTGCTGATATGATGCTGCATGACTTCAGACACTAGATCAGAAGATGCCTTGCAGCTTCTACCTTGGTCTCTGGGAACGCTTGCTCTTCCACTTGGGATGCTCCCTCTCAGAACCGAGCTGCCATGCTGTGAGAAGCCCAGACCACACGGAAAGGCCACATATAGGTGCTCCATCACACAGCTGAGTTGAAACCAGCCAAATGATTTCAGCTCTCAGTTGCTCAAATCAGCTCCTGCCATTTGAGTCTTCCCAGCTAAGTACCAGCCAGTGTGGAGCAGAGAAAAATCATGCCTACTGTACCCTTTTAGAATTCCTGACCCACAGAATCCATAAACATAATAAAATGGTAGTGGTTTTATGCCACTAACTTTGCAGCAGTACATCTACAGGGAACTGCCATAAATTCAAGCCAGGAGAGGATGTGGAACAAGGGATATCATTGCTGATGTCAGATCTTGGCTGGAAGCAGAGAATACCAGAAAAATGTTTACCTGTGTGTTATTGATTACACAAAGGCATTCGACGCTGTGGATCATAACATATTATACATAACATTGCAAAGAATAGGAATTCCAGAACACTTAATCATGTCATGAGGAAACTGTGCATAGACCAAGAGGCAGTCCTTTGAACAGAACAAGCAGATACTGAGTGGTTTAAAATCAGAAGGTGTGCGTCAGGGTTGTATCCTTTCACCATACTTATTCAATCTGTATGCTGAGCAAATAATCCAAGAATTCGGACTATATGAAGAAGAACACAGCATCAGGATTGCAGGAAGACTCATTAACAACTTGTGATATGCAGATGACACAATCTTGTTTGCTGAAATGAAGAGGACTTGAAGCACTTACTGAGAAAAATCAAAGACTACAGCCTTTGGTATGGGTTACACCTCAACGTAATGAAAACAAAAATCCTCACAATTGGACCAATAAGCAACATCATGATAAATGAAGAAAAGATGGAAGTTGTCAAGGATTTCATTTTACTTGGATCCACAACCAATGCCCACGGAAGCAGCAGTCAAGAAATCAAACAACATATTGCACTGGGCAAATATGCTGCAAAAGATCTCTTTAAAGTGTTCAAAACTAAAGATGTCACCTTGAGGACTAAGGCAAGACTAACCCAAGCCATGGTGTTTTCAATTGCCTCATATACATGCGAAAGCTGGACAACGAATAAGGAAAACTGAAGAAAAATTGATGCCTTTGAATTATGGTGTTGGTGAAGAATACTGAATATACAATGGATTGCCAGAAAAACAAATAAGTCTGTCTTAGAAGAAATACAGCCAGAGTGCTCCTTGGAAGCGAGGATGGAGAGACTTGGTCTCATGTATTTTGGACATGTTATCAGGAGGGACCAGCCCCTGGAGAAGGACATCATGCTTGGTAGAGTACAGGGTCAGCAGAAAAGAGGAAGACCTTCAAGGAGACGGATTGACACAGTGGCTGCAACAATGGGCTCAAACATAGCAACGACTGTGAGGATGGCACAGGATCGCGCAGTGCTTCGTTCTGTTGTACATAGGGTTGCCATGAGTCAGAACCAACTCAACAGTACCTAACAACAACCTAACAAGAAGTTTGGTGTGGTTTGTTAGACAGCAATAGATAAGTGGAACAGTACACTACCAGAGATTAAATTGTGCCATTTGAAATGAATAGGCTTCTACACTGAATATGTAGAGCTAGGTGATTACCTTGGAATATTAAGGAGCCACCCTTAACAGAGTAGTGCAGAAAGACTGGTTCTCAAAGTGGCATGTAAGCACTGTTTCTGTTTATAGGGTTTATAGAGAAATTGCTTAGAGGTCATTGAGGAGGATAGAGGCATAAGGATTCTATGCAGTGATAAATATACCTTATCCTTGCTTATTGACTGTCTTGTTATCCAACATTTTGCATTGACAACATTAGTAAAAAATCTACTATCCAACTATTTTGTGCATTAATGACATACGTCTAGCAGTAATGAACACTGAGGTGCGAGGCGAGAGTAATGCTGGCTGTAATGGTTAAGGTTATGTGTCAACTTGGCTGGGCCATGATTCTCAGTGGTTTGGCAGTTATGTAATGATGTTGTCACCCTCCATTCTGTGATCTGATGTGGTCATCTCCCATTTTCACATAATGCTAATTTTGCATAATGACCTGGTCTTTGGAACCTAAGCATGTCTATAAGTGAGGAGAGGGTGTAAATGCTAAACCAGTCCAAGTGGAGTTAGGTCTACTTGGCCTGGAATAGATGAGGGCAAAGGGGGCAATTTTAGGAGCCTCAGTGTGGAGCACTCCTGGCTGAGTGCCAGGGGAATCACTCACTGTGTCTGTCTGGGCAGGGGCTGGACTCGCAGAGTCTGCCTGCACCAAGTTCATCATCACTCAGCTGAGTGTGAGAGGTACCTGGCAACAGCAAATAAGGACAGCAGCAGAATGTGCACATAGCCTGTTCTCTCTTGGTTTACTTATGGAGGTTGGAGCAATTCCCTTTCAACTATAAAATCCTCCAGAGGTAGGGGGAATTGGAGAGTTAGATACTGGACTACGTTTGTTAGGGTTTATTGGTGCTCCAGTGATAAATTAAAAAATAAGAGAGAGATGGGTGTATTAGTAAACCTAGATTGTGGAGCAGTCCATATCTTTATAGAAATTTGAAAATCACTTCAAGTTTCCTGAGAAATAGAATGAAACTAAAAGGACTTAACCAAGGCCACAGTTAACAAGGCCCACAGATGTAAGCCAGCTTAAACCTGAGGTCAGAGGTTTCTCAGGGGTGACACAGCAGGTCTTTATGGTGGTTCTTCAGTGTCACCCCCACACACTTCCCACACCGCAGCAGCTAAGAGTACATAGTGGCCTGGCTGAATCCCTTCACCATGCCATTCTTGGGGCCCTGTTTAACTCTCCCTGCAAGCCCCTTCCCTGACCCCAACACACTCTAATGCCTCAGTAGCTAGGCAGCCTTACTTAGTTGATTTTTAAATCACCATATGCACTTGGGAAAGAGTGATGCCTTTAACTCAAGTACCAAACAATAACAAATTGGCAGAGGTAAGTTAACAGCCAGTTGAAGAAAAGACTAGAATGCTGAGTCATGTGTTGAAGGGAGAAAGAAATGGTGGGTTTCAATGTTACCACCCAAATATCCTGCACTGTGGCCTTTGGGATGAGTGTCACACGTGCAAACACTTAGGACAGCTGGAGTTTTCTGTCAATGTCCAGAGAACCTTCCACAACGCCCTTTCAGGTTGTGTGTTGTGTGTGTATGTGTGTGGAGAGGGAAGCAGGAGGCAACAGCTAGCACCACTCTGGATTTAGTTCTCTCCGAGGCCCACGGTCTCACCTCTGTCAGAGAGGTCACTCCACAGATGCTGATCCAGACCATGAGAAAGTCCCTGGCTGATGGACTCTGGCAGATGCTGTGCTTCCCGGCCACACCAGATATCTGTAGGCAGTTATATAATTGTTACCCAAGTGACAAGAAAATCACAAGGGTCTTCAGGGGTCTTAGGAGAAGGCAACTTGGTAGACCTGGTCTCTAGGATCCATTACTGGTGTTGTCACCAATCAGCTGCATCACTTCAGACAAGTCCTTCCAGCTCTCTGGCTTCATTCTCCTCATCAGTAAATTCGGTGCTCTGAATTAGATCAAGGGTTTTTACACTTTGTTCTGAAGAACCCTGGGGTTCCTCAGAAAACCCTCAGGCAAGGGATCACCAAGTGAGCAGAGCCCAAGGCCTTCAGCTATTACGTCAACTGGAGCGGCTTCACCTTTATCTGTTTTATATAGAGAGTTCCAAGAGCAATTTCATCTGAAATAAGAGTTTTTGTCTTAAATAAAGTTTACAAACCACCAGATTAAATGAGCTCTAAACTTCTAGCCAAATAGCTGTCACTCAAAGATCTCCATGAGAAACCAACAAAGACCAATTTAGGGTTTGTCTAGGAAGTGTCAGGAACTACTTTCTGTGAGGAAGACTTCTATGGTTGTGGGTTTGTCAAGTGACAGTGTGCTCCATAAATGAAAGATTTATCAACAAAATTGGTGCTTAAGATTTAATTGAGATTGACCATAGTGCAATGGTGACCTTCCCAAACTGAGGTGTGCAGCCCCCTGGTGAGGCAGCCAACAAGGCGGAGGGAATGTGAGAAGGGCAAACAGGTGCTCTTCCTGGAGCTTCGATTTTATTCTGTGTCAAATAGTTTCAAGGATTATGTTTATACTTTTATACTATGGAGTAGAAAACTAAATTTGCATACATTTTAAAGATTAAAGCATAAGACTTCAAAGAAATTTTGAGCTTGCTGCCGGCTACTTCTAGCTACAAAGAGTCTAGACCCCAGGCATTGCGTACTGATTTCCTCTGCATTAGGGGAACTTCAGTGGAAAAAAACCAGGAACCTCTGATGTGATGGAAAGAGTGCAGACATTGGAATCATACAAGACTGGGGTCCTGATTCTGATTCCTATATATGCTACGTGTGCAAACTTGGGTAAATGTCTTACCTTAGTTTCCTGGGTAGGGAAACTAGGATAGTAACACCCATCTTGCAGGAACATTGTGAGGATTAGAAATAAAATCTATAAAACTGCCCAGCACATATTAGGCACTTAATAAATGGTAGCCATTAGTAATAATATTACTGATAACAGTAATGATAAACCATGGATTAATCACGCTAACTACAATATGTTTGACAATATTTCCAAATCAGATAGTCTTTTGGCTTTGTAAAAGGACATTTTCTACATTACAACTTCACGTTACTAAGGTTGTTGATATACACACAACATAACCAGTTCCTGTGGAGTTGACTCTGACTCACTGAGACCCCATGTGTGCTCAGAGTAGAACTGTGCTCCATATAGTTTTCAATGACTAATCTTTATATATATATGTATATAATATGTATATGTATATATGTGTGTGTGTGTATATATATATAACCAAAAAAAAAAAGTTGTCATTGAATCTATTCTGACTCAGCGACCCCATAGGACAGAGTAGAACTGCCCCACAGGGTTTCCAAGGAATGGCTGGTGGATACCAACTGCCGACCTCTTAGTTAGCAATCTGAGCTCTTAACCACTGTGCCACCAGGGGTCCAATTCACACACACAAACACACACACACACACAATATAAAGACCCACGATACACCTACTGATCAGTCTGTTAAATGGGTCTGTGAAGAAATAAGACTATAAATAATAGACTTTCTTAAGTAAGTATATAAGATACTACTTATTTTTATATTCTGATGGTAAAATAGCCCAAGGAGAAAGTAACAAGTTTCAAAATGATGGAGCAAGTGAAGAGCAAAAGAAAGCCCAGAAATAGCTTAACAAGAGTAAGTGAAGCTTTTCAGCTAGCAGAATATTTTCTTATTAATAAAATCCTTTTAAATAAATTAATCTATAAATTAAAATTGGTCAGTTTTTAAAGCAAAGTCAGCATGTGTGGCCCAGAATAAAGGGAAGAATGAAGGAAGTTAAGAAGGGAGGGACAGAGCACTCAGGTTAGGGAGACCAGATGCCTGTGCCATAATCAAGTTGCGGATGTGCTACCAGCTATACTCATATTTTCTAGGAAGAGACAAAAGATGACAGTCTAGAAAGGTTAAAACCCAGTCCATCTCTCAGCCAATTTAGTTGCCCCTGCCCAGGCCCCTGGCAGATAGCCACAGGCTGAGGGGAGGTGGGGGGTAAATTCAGCTCTGCTCCACAAGCCCTGAGCCCTGGCCTGGGGCTGCTCCTGCCCAGAGGAAGGGTGCACCTTTTTCTAATTTGCACCAAAAACCACTAGTTGCTGTTAAGTCGATTCTGACTCTTGGTGACCCCATGTGTGTCAGAGTAGAACTATGCTCCATAGGATTTTTAATGGCTGATTTTTTGGAAGTAGATAACCAGGCCTTTCTTCTGAGGTGCCTTTGGGTGGGCTTGAGCTGCCACCCTCTCAGTTAGCAGCTGAGCACATTAACCCAAAGACTCCATATCGCCTAACTGTAGCCCAGGAGCCTGAATAAAGAGTTGAGGTGTGGGTCACTGAGGGAGGAGGTATAATAGAAATATGTCACATTCTGAAGGGTGAGTCACAGTTGGCAAAGCAGGACTTACAGAGAATAAAGGAACTACGGCAGCTTGGCAACCCAAGTTGAGCCTCTATGACAAGAGGAGACGGGGTCCCAGTCCGGCGGGATTCACGCCCTGGAGGTCAAGATCTTCCTGGCACACCATGAGGCCTTTTCTGGGGGCCCTCTGAGCTGCTGCCTCAGGCCAAGCTCATCCAGGCTGCCAGCAGGAGTGTCCACCACGGCAGTCAGTACAGCACACAACTGCCACCACATCCCTGCCTGGCCAGCAGCAGCCAGGAGAGCACCTGCGCTTTGGGCACGCCCTGTCCCAGCAACTGTCCCCTCACAATCTCCCTCCCCTGGACAATCATGGGGCTGTGGGGAAATCATAAGTGGTATATGTTCGAAACGCCTGGACTGGGATAAGCAGCATTAGAAACATTCAAGACAAGAAGCAATGAGGATGATTAAAAACAGATACTGTGGTGAATACTTGGAAAGTGGCGTGGGCTCAGAATAGGGACAAACTAATGAGAGAGCTTGGTGGGCAGCCTCCAGGATTGGGGGGAATAGCAGAGGACTGTCCTGGGAAGTGTGGACATGTCTCATCATAATGCTCCATTCATTACGTCTTTACTAACCAGCTGCCACTGAGTTGATTGCAACTCATGGTGACTCTGTATGTGTCAGAGTAGAACTGTGCTCCATAAGGTTTTCAGTGGCTGACTTTTCAGAAGTAGAACACCAGGCACCTGGCTGGTCTCCAACTTCCAAACTTTCTGTTAGCATCCCAGCTCTTTAACAGTGTACACCACCCAGTGACTCCTACATCTTCATGAGGTTCTTTTAAGTATCGCAGTGTATTAAAGCTAAGAGTGCTTAAAACATAATGACAAGAGACAGGTCTTCTGTACTTTCTCTGAAAAATCAAGGTTATATAGTTGAATAGCTTATCATAGTGATATAGGCCCCCTTTTTCTACTTTTTGGCAAGAGTTCTTTCACAAGCTCTGTATGATGGGAAAATGGACACAACATATTGCTCTAAAATTTCAGAGAGCTGGAGAATTCCTAGCATGTGACAGTAGAAAAAAAAAGGGAAAAAGCAAGGTGGTTATAAATGGAAATCTTCAAGCAGAATTTTTCTGTTTACCCTTTTGAAGCCACATGTACTGCTTTTCCCACAACAGATCACTGGCTCCACTGAGTTAACCTGTAATGCCAGGTTATTCTGCTTCCTTGTTATCTGATTTCTATAGAATCGGCATAATAAGGCACAAAGAACTTCCATCACCAATTCTTCAATGATGTTTAATTACATCCTTTGGCCCTATTATAGATATTTCTAAATGCAGTCAAATTCTGCTCACCAACTCACAGTCATTTTTAATTCATGACTAACCTGCCAAGAGCAATAGTTTGGAGTGTAGTAATCACAACTATAGCTGTCATGGAAGAAGTTATCCAAACCCAAAACCCTTAAGAATCCTAGATTGAAGCCCAAGCGGGATGACCCTGTTGTTGTTCTTAGGTGTCGAGTCCATTCAAATTCATAGCGACCCTACGTACAACGGAACAAAACTCTGCCCCGTCCTGGCCATTCCCACCATTGTTGCTTTGTTTGAGCCCATTGTTGTAGCCACTGTGTCAAACCATCTCCTTGAGGGGCTTCCTCTTTTCCACTGACCCTCTACCTTACCAAGCATGGTGTCCTTCTCCAGGGACTGGTCCCTCCTGATAACATGTCCAAAGTATGTGAGACAAAGTCTCACCATCCTTGCTTCTAAGGAGCATTCTGGCTGTACCTCTTCTAAGACAGACTTGTTCATTCTTCTGGCAGTCAATGGTATATTCAATATCCTTTGCCAACACCATAATTCAAATGCGCCAATTCTTCTTTGGTCTTCTTTATTCATTGTCCAGCTCTCACACGCATATGAGGCAACCAAAAACACCATGGCTTAGGTCAGGCTCACCTTAGTCCTCAAAGTGACATCTTTGTTTTTTAAGACTTTAAAGAGGTCTTTTGCAGCAGATTTGCCCAATTCTTTGACATCTTGACTGCTGCTTCCATGGGCATTGATTGTGAATCCAAGTAAAATGAAATGCTGGACAACTTCTATATTTTCTCCGTTTATCATGAAGTTGCTTATTGGTCCAGTTGTGAGGATTTTTTGTTTTCTTTATGTTAATGTGTAATCCATACTGAAGGCTGTGGTCTTATTCAGTAAGTGCTTCATGTCCTCTTCACTTTCAGCAAGCAAGGTTGTGTCATCCGCATATAGCAGGTTATTAATGAGTCTTCCTCCAATCCTGATGCCCCATTCTTCTTCATATAATCAGGCTTCTCAGATTATTTGCTGAGCATACAGATTGACTAAATATGGTAAAAGGATGCAACCCTGACACACAAAATTCCTGATTTTAAACCACTCAGTATCCCCTTGTTCTGTCTGAAGGACTGCCTCTTGGTCTACGTACAGGTTCCATGTGAGCATGATGAAGTGTTCTGGAATTCCCATTCTTTGTAATGTTATGAATAATTTGTCATGACCCACACAGTTGAATGCCTTTGCAGTCAATAAAACACAGGTAAACATCTTTCTGGTATTCTCTGCTTTCAGCCAAGAGCCATCTGATATCAGCAATGATATCTCTTGTTCCACTTCTGAATTCAGCTTGAATTTCTGGCAGTTCCCTGTCGATGTATTGCCACAACCGTTTTTTAATTACCTCCAGCAAAATTTTACTTGTGTGTGTATTAATGATATTGTTCAATAATTTTCACATTCTGTTGGATCACCTTTCTTTAGAATGGGCACAAATATGGATCTCTTCCAGTCAGTTGGCCAGGTAGCTGTCTTCCAAATTTCATGACATAGACAAGTGAGCACCTCCAGCGCTGCATCCATTTGTTAAAACATTTTAATTGGTATTCTGTCAATTCCTGAAGCCTTGTTTTTTGCCAATGCCGTCAATACAGCTTGGACTTCTTTCTTCAGTACCACCGGTTCTTGATCATATGCTGCCTCTGAAATGGTTGAATGCTGACTAATTCTTTTTGGTACAGTGACTCTGTGTATTCCTTCCATTTTCTTTTGATGCTTCCTGTGTTGTTCAATATTTTGCCCAAAGAATCCTTCAATATTGCAACTCGAGGCTTGAATTTTTCTTTAGTTCTTTTAGCTTGAGAAATGCTAAATGTGTTCTTCCCTTTTGGTTTTCTAACTCCAGGTCTTTGCACATTTCATTATAATACTTTACTTTGTCTTCTCGAGCCGCCCTTTGAAATCTTCTGTTCAGCTCTTTTACTGTATCATTTCTTCCATTCACTTTAGCTACTCTATGTTCAAGAGTAAGTTTCAGAGTCTCTTCTAATATCCATTTTGACCTTTTCTTTCTTTCCTGTCTTCTTGAGGACCTTTTGCTTTGTTCATGTATGATGTCCTTGATGCCAACCCACAACTGATCTGGTCTTCAGTGATTAGTGTCCAATGCATCAAATCTATTCTTGAGATAGTCTCCCAATTCAGATAGGATATACTCAAGGTCATATTTTGGCTCTCATAGACTTTTTTAATTTTCTTCATTTCAATTTGAACTTGCATATGAGCAATTAATGGTTTTTTCTGCAGTCAGCCCCTAGTCTTGTTCTGACTAATGATATCGAGCTTTACCATCATTTCTTTCCACTGACGTAGTCAACTTGATTCCTGTGTTTTCTACCAAGTGAGGTCCGCATTTATAGTCTTGTTTATGTTGTTGAAAAAAGGTATTTGCAACAAATAAGTCATTGGTCTTGCAAAATTCTATCATGTGATCTCTGGTGTTGTTTCTATCACAAGGCCATATTTTCCAATACTGATCCTTCTTCTTTGTTTCCAACTTTTGCATTCCAATCACCAGTAATTATCAGTGCATCTTTATTGCGTGTTTGATCAATTTCAGACTATAGAAATTGGTAGAAATCTTCAGTTTCTTCATCTTTGGCCTTACTGGTTGGTGCATAAATTCAAATAACAGTCGTATTAACTGGTCTTCCTTGTAGGCATATGGATATTATCCTGTTACTGACAGTGTTGTACTTCAGGATAGACCTTGAAATATTCTTTTTGATGATGAATGTGATGCCATTCCTCTTCAATTTGTCATTTCTGGCACAGTAGACCATATGATTGTCTGATTCAAAATGGCCAATACCAGTCCACTTCAGCTCACTAATGCCTCAGATATCTTTATGTGCTCCATGTCATTTTTGACGACTTCCAGTTTTCCTAGATTCATACTTAATACCCTGCATGTTCCAAATATTAATGGATGTTTTCAGCTGTTACTTCCATTTTGAGTTGTGCCACATCAGTAAATGAAAGTCCCAAAAGCTTGACTCCATCCATGTCATTAAGGTCGATTCTACTTTAAGGAGGCTGCTCTTCCCCAGTCATATTTTGAATATCTTCCAATTTAAGGGGCTCATCTTATGGCACTATATCAAACGATGTTCTGCTGCTGTTCATAAGGTTTTCACTGGCCAACTTTTTCAGAAGTAGACTGTTAGGTCTTTATTCCTATTCTGTCTTAGTCTGGAAGCTCAGCTGAAACCTGTCCACCATGGGTGACCCTGATGGTATTTGAAATACTGGTGGCATAGCTTCCAGCATCACAGCAACACGCAAACCACCACTGTACAACAAGCTGACAGATGCGTCGGGGGTATGACCCTACAGGTAAGCAGATAAAGAGTGAAGATTTGTTTGAAATTCTGTCTCCTACTGTCCTGTGAAAGTGCCTAAAATTCCAACCACTAGGTATAAGGTCCCTAAGGTACTCTCAAGTGAAAGCAGAATTATTAGCTGTGAAGGATAATAACCAGTTGCCACTGAGTTGATTCTAACTCATGGCAGCCCCATGTGTTTAAGAGTAGAACTCTACTCCATAAGGTTTTCAATGGCTGATCTTTTCAAAGTAGATCACTAGTCCTTTCTTCTGACGTGCCTCTGGAGGGGCTAGAACCTCTCCAACTTTTTGGTTAACTAGATGCCATGCCACATGAAGACTACCAAGGAACCTAGGAATAGAAGCTGAAAGAGACAAAGACCTTCCACCACAGCAGACAGAGAGAGGCTTCCCCTAAAGCCAGCATCCTGAATTTGGACTTCTAGCCTCCTAAACTGTGAGAAAATAAACTTCTGCTCATTATAACTCCTGTGGTATTTGTTATAGCAGCACTAGATAACTAAGACACATAGTAAATCCTTAATGGGGTGTGCGGTGCAATGAATTACTTAATATGGCCCTTCTAGCCATGGTCTTTGTGACTCACACACAACGACTGAGTGGAACTATGCAAATAAGGTATATGGAACCTGTGACAGTTGGGGTTATGTGTTAACTTGGCTAGGCCATGATTCCCAGTACTGCATGGTTGTCCTCCATTTTATGCATTGTAAATCCTAACCACTAGGTGTTAATGAGGCAGGAATGGTGTAGTGTTTATCTTAGTCACAGCTTTGCAGGAGGGCATGACTCAAGTCCCATCCTTATGCAAGTTATGCCCTTCCCTGGGGTGTGGGCTGCAACCAATGTATTTATATGGGTGCCCTGGCTCTCTCTGTCTGCATCTGGACCCTGCATCCAGTTCATTACTGTCTGACCTCTGGTTCTTGGGACTTGAGCCAGAGGCCTGCTGTCTGAATTTGCCAATTCTGGGATTCACAGATATCCATAGCCCAGTGGGCTCACGGCCTATTGTCTGACCTGATTCACCAACTTCCACAGCCTTGTGAGCCAGTAGCCTGTGGCCTGTACTGCTGGTTTGGGTTCATGGGCCCCTGTAGCCACGTAGGTCAGGAGAAGCCTACACCTGACCCACAGATTGGGGACTTGCCAGCCTCCACAACTGTGTGCGTCACTTCCTTGATATGGTTTGTTAGTTCTGTGAGACTTTGCAGAGAATTACAGAACCCAAAGACGGGAAGGAGAGTACTGAGGGGAGGAGGAGGAGCTGATGCTAGAGAGGATGGAGTGGTACAGAAGTTTGGAAAAGCTGGACATTTGGAGGGACATCTTTAACCTCTGCCTCATAGGAACCAGCTTTGTGCTGATCCTTATAAAGGAAATTATTCATTTAGGGTGACTTTTGTAACACTAAGCCTGAACACACTACAGTCCGTCTGACTTATAAATGCAACTCTGAATGTTGAAAAAAAAAAATCCACGGCCTACTTATTTATGGAAGAAACCAGTTGATTGATATTTTATTTCACCATATCAGTCTTCAAAGGGTAATGGACATTTTTTCTGAATTAAAACTAGCATATGAAGCCCAGCTCTTATAAAACTAACAGTAATAACAGTAATTCAAATCACGGAAACATGGAAATTTCAAGAGTGCTTAAATATTGATATTACAGAATTAGAATGCATTGATCATTTAAAAACCTAAAGTAAAAGATCATTTCATAGAAAGTAATAGCCCATGACTGTCTTCCCATCAGAGAAGATGACAATTTGTTTTTGCTTTCTTGCTGCACAGTGTACTGCACAAAGTTGTGGTCCCTCAAATGTTGAAACCACTGGGGCATAGGCACTATGCATTTCTCAAGTTATTTTCTGACCAAGTTTCTCTAGATGCAACCATTTACAACTCACCTGTCCTACCTCCTTACTTCCAATTCTACCCCATGTCTCCCAGGGGGCTACAGTTTCCTGGTTTTTGCTACGTTCACGCATATTGGTTGCTAGATATAACTCAACAGCCTAGAGTAGCATACTTCTCAGCGTCAATCATTTTGAGCCTTTGGAGATTTTTCACTTTGATTCATTCCAAACTCTCGCAGACTTTCTGCTCACACATTTGCACCTACTTTCTTCATCCCCCTTCATCATCACCAGCTCTATTATTTCTGTTCCCAGTTGCCATAAATAACCTTGAAACATCCATGTTAATACAACCCAATATATAGTCATTGCATATCTCTGGGGAGTTACAGGCAAGAGAGCTCTGTGTGGGTTTTGGAAGCTTCTGTTTATCTTGGAATATTTTACCCTTGGAATCCTTTAGGTGGTTCCTGGTTTCTATCATCTCTCCACTGCTAGATAATCTGAACTCTGTTTTCTATGGGGGGAATGTTCCTTAGGACCCTCACTCAGGCCCCATACCTTCTAATTCCTCTCTATATCACCAAATAACAGATTACACCCTACCTCTCCCAGCATGAACACTAGGAGGTTTCAATAATGACAGTGGTGGTTTAGCCATTCTAGAAAATAATGTGGAAGACAGCGTTAGGGTGCCACGTGTCCAAAGGGGCGGAGTATGCGACCGAACAAGGCGGAGAGAGAGGATGCAAGCTTTAAGACCCAGGCCAACATAAGTTCCTATATCCCACCTCAGCCAACATCTGCTGGAGCTAAGAAGACTTGTGAGCCTTCCTCACAAATTAAAGAGTATCACATATGTTGCGCTCCTTTAGAAAATCATCTATATGAAACCAAAAGGTCAACAATTACTTTAAAAAAAAAAAAAAAAAAGATGACAAGGTAAGGGGGCAGGGAAACTAGATTACTAGAAATGGAACATCCAGAATGGAAATAATGAGAATGTTCACACATTGTGAAGAATGTAACCAATGTTACTGAACAATTTGTGTAGAAATTATTAAATGGAAACAATCTGCTGTGTAAACTTTCACCAAAAACACAATAAAATATTATATTAAAAAAAAAAAAAAGACTTGTAGGCATTCACACAACCTAGCCCCTGCCTGCCCCTCCAGCCTCAGTTCCCACCACTCTTACCCTGTTCATGCTCCTCCAACCACATTGGCCCTCTTTCAGGTCCTGGAACACATTGAGCTTTTCCTCTTCAAGGCCTCTTGTTGTTCGGAATGGCCTTCCCCTACTTGGCCTTGGCCTTCTCGTACATCACTTCTCTGAGTGGCCTTCCTGAACCTACAGTCTATGTGAGTTGTGTTGTCATCCCTCTCCCAGCATCACGTCTTTGCCCTCAGTGTGCTCAGGCAATTTGTGGTCATATACAGCAACCGACTGTTGATTCAATGTCTTTCTCCTCTGTTCCACTATGGGCTAATAGAGGGCAGGGACCACATCTATATTCTCTCTCACTGTATACTTAGAACTTAGCACAGTGCCTAAAAATAGTAGACTTTCAACGAGTATTTGTCAAATGAATGAATGAATTACTGACTAAATTTTGAAAGTGCTATGAAGTTCAGGCTCCTCAATAGTAAACCAAGAATATTACCATGAGACAACCCATGTAAAGCCCCTCACAACCTGGGCGTGCAATAAATATTAACTTCTATTCTCTCTATATAATTTTTTTCTCATGCTGATTCTGCCAAGGGGCATATTTTCATTTTAAAAACTAATGCTTGAAAGAAAAATAAGCCTAATGCATGAAGGTCTATAAACATAAATCTAATGATTTGGAGATGTTATGAAAGAAGCCATTTAAAATCATATGATGTACATGGCTAAATATCTCTGTGATGTTTGTTTCCTTTTTATGAATAGGCTTCCTGCTTTCAGGGAAGGGACAGGGAAAGCATGCAGATCAGTTGATGCCGATAAAAGCAAAATCTAAATTTAACTCATCAAAATCTGTGAACACTAATCAATTTTGTAATTTTAATGGAAGTACAGAGGGATAGAGCAGCCAACATTCTGCTCTACCAGAATTAGTGTAAAAATACACTCTTCAGTGAAAATTTTATTTTAAGAGACCCATGTATAAATTCTGCTGAAAAAATTGGCAGCCAGATATAAATAGCTGAAGGTAGAAAATGATTCAGCTTATATACCCAACTTACTCTTTTCAGAATTCCATCTCTTACTGGTGCTTTCTAAGCCATATCATTTCTAATAAGTTTAGCTTTTGGTTTTATTCTAGCTGCTGTTTTCTCTCTCTGTGTGTCTCTTTTTAATCTAATATTGATTACTATAAAAGAAAGAAAAGCACATGATAAAAAATTTAAACTATAAGTATATACAAAATGGAAAATAATTATCTCCCCTCACTACCTTCCCCCGCTGACCTACCCAATCCTATTGCCAATTTGACCATTGCTAACACTCACCCATTTCTTGTGTGACTTCCAGAATGCTTCTATGCATATAGAAACATATACATGTCTCAGTTGGCTTTACACAACCGGGACCATATGGTACATGTTTTTTATCCTTATTTTTTTCTCCCTAATAATATATCATGGATAGCTTTTGCTATCAGAGCACATTTTGTTGTTCTTTTCTTGTTAGACACCTTGTTTTTGCTATATTCCTATTTAACCCAGCTGGGGGAATCTGGAAACTGTTGAATTCACATCATCAAGATATCTTCCCTGAGTTTAAGGCAAAAAGATAAAGATAACATACATGGTCTTATCAAGTGATTTCAATTTTATCCTTGAAAATGAGATAGCACTGTGAAATTTAATTTCAAGGCAAACAAATGTGCAAGCCTATCACTCAGAAAATTCTTTTGATCTATCTGATGGCTTTATCTAACTGATGTCATTAGGTCAAGTTGTAACTTGACATAATTCCACTGACTACCAACATTATTTTTTTATACTTGGCAAAGGATTTTCATGCAGTGTATTTAAAAGAAAAAATATTGTGTGTGCCCCTCTCCCCAAACACCGTTATGGGAAAAAAATTTAATTAAGTTTGTTTAAATGAAAATTTCAATCTCTGGAAGTTTAAAAATATGAGAACAGAAATGATAAAACATTATGGGTGGTGTTTGAGTATTATTACTGTTAAAAAGGAACCAGATTTACTGACTTGAGAACTGTTTTATGGTTATATAAGAAAATGTTCTTGTTCTAAGGAAATACACCCTGAAGTATTCAGGGGTGAAGGGATAAAGGAACACAATGTCTCCAAGTTACTCTGAAATGACTCAGAAAAAAATATGTGTGTGTGAGAGAGAGAGAGAAAGCAAACAGAACAAAATGTAAATAACTGGCTGAATCTGGAAAAAGTATCTAGGAGAGTTTCTTTTACTATTCCTGCTACTTTTCTGGGTGCAGAAAATTACGTCAAAACTAAAAGGAACCAGAGTTGATATTTTAATTGATTACTCTCGGTGCCTTTATTTTATCAGCATCTGCCTTCCCCAGCTCTGCTCAGTTGCAAGCTCTGACGTCATTTTGTTACAGCGTGTACTTATTGGAATGGCGAGCTCTGCCCATCAGCAGGGAAAGCCTAGCATTGCTGTGGGTGCCCTTATGTCCAGCTGTCTGGCATGCGGGGAGGAAAGGTGGAGGGAGTGGAGAAGCAGCATCTCGGCTACCAAGCCACAGCCTTCCCCTAATCCCACCCACGTGCTCCATCCAGATACTGGGGCCTTTGTTCTTTGATGAGAGGGTCTGTTTCCTTGCTGGGAGTGGAGTCCTGCCTTAAATGCAGTCCACTGGGCGGGGATCCTGACAGCCCACCTCACCCTTGTCATGCCCCTCCCTCCCTAGAGGATATTCCTTGTGCCTCATACCTAGTTCTAGCCTGAAATACTGCCCATCCTTTGCAGATGTACAAAACCATGATGCCATTACCTGTCTGATTTTTAGTACTTTCACGGTTGGCAAATCTCTTCTCCAGGGCCCCACCCACCAGGCCTGAGGCTCCCCTTGGCCTCAATGCCATCCTGGATCAAGGCTGAATTTTCTAGGCTCCTTTGGTATGGTTATTCTGATGGTTGGTACCTCCCTCAGGGGCCAGCCGTTGTAGCTAGGTTTTCTGGAAGATGCATTCTGGCATCCTTGCAGTCTCCACTGTGGACTGCTTTGAGGCCCAAGGACCGTAAGTTCCATCTCCAGTGCTAACACAGTGAGGACTTCATTGCTCCTATGTGGGTTCACCTGGATCACACACAAAAACAGACTGCTGCTGCAATCCGGAAGCTCAACTCCAAATGCCATTTCTCCAGTCACAAAACACCTACACTGGGCTTTTCCATACATATCTCTATTGCGCTAGAAGAAGAAAAATGATCTTTCTATCAGCCAACACAAAGTATAAATAATATGATATAGGTGTGCCATGCTTATGAAAACCCAAAATATAAAACATGAATTTAAACTAATAAATATTTGTAATATACAAGTATTCTTGATTTTATTGTAGATTTAAATAAAATCCCTGATGTTTTAAAAACAGTACAGTAAAACCTGTGAAAGCTGAAACCTGGGTAAGGCAGAAACCTATCAGAGGAGGAAAATCAAATATTTTCTACTAAAATAAGTGATAGAAAAGTGGTAAGACTGCACCTGTCAAAAGTGGAGAACTTGTGAGACATGGAAAAACAAGGCAGTCTCATCGAGTTCCAGCTCTCACAGGTTTCACTGTACTACATTTTTCCCAAGTCAATATACACATAGCTTTTTAATAACATCTATTGAATACAGAGATGTATAGCTAAATTTGGGAAGGAAAATTAAAGCACATTGAATCAGAGAGCACAATTTAGAGGGAAGAAAACTTTAGAGAGTAGAGGACCTAGAATCAAGGGTTTGTCTTATTAAAAAATATTTCTTAGGGAGAGAAAACCACTTGCCAATCACTTTCTTATCCATGGGAAATGACACTTCATTGAAAGTGTCAGAAATGGAAAATGGCACCTTTATCAGGACAAACATGGGACCACACACGAGGAGGGCAGCGAGGTGAGAGACTCTGAAGCTGAGCCCCAGGACACAGAGGACTGTATTCTGAACCTTTTCTGTGGGTCCTTGCCCCCATGATGACATTCTGATCCTTTCCTTCTCCTCTGAGCCCAGGTGGGCTGGTCCAGCCTGTCTGCAGCCCAGGGAGCTGAGATGGCTGCCTAAGAGCCTCTTTACCTCACAGACACAAATCTCCGGCCAGTGGGAGATTAATGTCTGAGAGAGAATACTAACTGGAAGAGTGTGTCCAAATGGGTCTACAAAGTGAGGTGGGCCTGAGCAGAGGTCAGAAACTATAGTGTAAGGGGCAGTATTGTAAGAGATAAAAGTGAGGACCACAGCTACTTAGAGAAAAGAAGAGGTGGTCCGGGAAGTATTGAGTGCGAGGTGGTGTGCTGTGTGAACAGGCAGGATTCATTTATAGGGTCCTGGATTCAGCAGCCACACTGGACTTCTTCCAGGCTCTCTGGCCCTCACTCTAGTGCCTCCATTCTCAGGCTTGGACCTCATGCCCATCTGGATGTTTACCATGATCTCCACCTTCCTTTCAGATCTTTGACTCCTCTTTTGAGAATCTTTCATCTTAATGTTTGACCCCTAAGCTCCATCCTCCTGTATGGAAATCCTCCTGGTACCCACATTCATCTTCTCGGCTCTGATTCATATCTGGCCACTGGCTCTCCTGTTGTTCCCACGCCAGACCAGAACCCACACAGTTCTGCTCAGGTTGCTCAAATCCCCGGGTGCCAGCCTGCTAGCCCACCCCTCTGATGCTGCCAAATAACAAGGTTCCTCCTCCTCCTCCTCTACACCAATCCCCTGGAGACCTCTCACCCCAATCCTAGGATGCTGCCATCCAGGCCACCCATCTGAAGCTTGACAGAAAGTGCTTTACAAATTGTAAAGTACTTGTACATACAGTATTTATAAGTACTGAATGTAGTTGCAATGCCATGCAACTAAGACATGGAGTGAAAAAGGCAACTCTTTCTTTGGCTAACTGCTTCCATGAACAACTACCTCCTTTGCCATGAGACCAGATGAACCAGATGGTGCCTGGCTACCATTATTAACTGTTTTGATCAAAGATTCTACATAAGAATCTTTGATCAAAAGAGGGAAAATGTGGACAGAATTTCAAATTCTCATGGAATCCAGACTTTCTGGAGCCACTGGGGCTGGATGAACCCCTAAAACTATTGACCTGAAATAATCTTTAAACCTTAAACCAAAAATATCCTCTGAAGTCTCTTTAAACCAAACAATAGTTTTCCTTAACTAGTAAAGAATGTCTGCCTTAAACACTGTGCCCTTTTAAAGAACTAGCTATATGGGACCAAACTGACAACAGCAACTCAAAATGTTAGATAGGAAGTGTAAGGGGGAGTGAGTTTATTAATGGGGGAGGAACAATTCAGAAAAAGGAGGATGAGAATGGTTGCACAACTTGAAGAATGTAATAATGTCACTGAATTATACATGTAGAAATCGTTGAATTGCTATATGTTCTGCTGTGTATATTTTCAATAACGACAAAAAATAATTATTTAAAAAAAGCAGTTCCAAAAACGGAAACTCTTGTACAAAAGCAACCTAGAGAATGTTTACCTTCAATTTACTGAACTAATTTACCCAAATCTGGGTCTCAAGAGAACACTGACTGGGGTGTGGGGTTTCTTTTTGGGGTGATGAACTGTTCTAAAATTGATTGTGGTGATGGTTACACAACACACAAAAAGCTACTGAGCTGTACACTTTAAATGGGTGAATTGTATGGTATGTAAATTATATCCCAACAAAGCTGATTAAAAAAAAAAAGACAGAAAACACTGACTATCAGAGTGGACTATAGGATGTGAACCTATCTTACCTTACCCTATATATGCTCCTGGCTGTTAGAATGAGGGATCAGAAACAGATGCAGGAAAACCATTTTCTTGAAGTTCTAGGTGGGCTCTGATGAATCATAGATCCTGATTTTACCCGCATGAAGCCCGGGTCTGACCCTCCCTCCCACAGGCAGCTCACCGCACAGGAAGGCTGCACGTCGAGAGAAATGGCATGTGTAGGTTTCTTGGTGCCTATAGCACGCAGAGCTACGCCTACTTTTTTCAGCATTTGATTTTTCCTAACAAAAGAAGAAACCAAGCACACAAAACCCAGCAGTGAATTGATGAGCAATTTTGCATATATATAGAATTTCCAGGCAATAAAGCATGCTCTCCAACAAGCTTGTCTTTGTTTGGAGGAAAATTATGCTTTGCTTTCTCACAATGCCCTCTGCCAAGCCCAGTGTGCCCTCTTAATTTAAATTAGTCTTTCAATTGTACGATCGTTCCAAAAGAAACTAATTTTCACTATGCTTATTCAGGGGACTTAACCAAAACTTGAATTTTTTTGTGGGGGGCAAGGTGGGGTAGGCAAACTCACACAGTTAAGTTTACTGCTTTGCTACAATCCTAAAATTAATCATTTTCTAAGTATCTATAAATATTATTTTGATTGTGTAAATGGCTTTAAATAGCTGTTTATGAAAAACTCACAGTACCGTAAGTCTGTAAAGAAATAAGCATAATATAAAATGTGAGCAAGACAAACACAAATCGCACAATTATATTCTAATTTGTAGATTATAATTCTGTGTGCCATAATGATTTATCCTGAAAATCACGTTATCTCGAAAAAAAAGATAAAAAATTGATTAAGGTAACTTTTCTTGCAAGTCCTAAAATGCTTCATTCACTGGGTAATTTCATTCTGTTCTATCTCAATAAAGACATTACAAATCAAAGACGTTAAAAAGAAAGTTAATAAATCTTGGCAGCTTCAATGGAGGGAGGTTCTGTTTTCTTATTCTATGTTAAATTCCTCCAATCTGTGTGAAATTCAGCGGTTCATATAATCTGGTGTAAAATGGAGGATTAAAAGAAATGTTTGAAACTTTGATTTTTCAGAAAATGTTTTAATGGTGTCCTTCTTGCTGCTGGTTTATTTTCCAGAAAAGCCTCCAGCTATATTTTTCCTAAAGAAATTTGTGATTGAAGAAGTCACCATTGCAATGGGTAGTCTGAGAAATCTGACCAAAAGGGGCCTTATTTTTTAAATTGTCATAATAATATTGCTAGTCCTATAAATTCTTAACCTGGACAAGCCAATCATTCTGAATGGCTTTGGGGAAAATTCTGTTTTACTGAGAAAAGCATAAATTTTAATCCCTGTTCTCCCCAACTCTCTCCTTCCTAGCGACAAAAATGATATTCATCTCTGAATGCCCTTGGTGACCAGAGCATATATTCTGGGGACAAAGTGTGTCAAAATAAAATTCACTATTGGTGAACTCAGAGAACAAAGTTGGAAGTAGGAGTTGCTGTATATATAATTAAACCATTTTAGTTATAACTAAACTCACAGAGAATTGTGAACAATGACTCGGGAAATACACCTTTCTTGGCATGTCCATGTAAGTTACAAATCAATACATGTTGTTTATTTCAGGTGAAGCTGCATTGTAATTTTTCACCAAAAGCAGGAAGTTGGTGGATAGCACTTGACCACTGGATGGGGAAGGCTGGAAGCGTGGAAAAAGAAGATCTCAGACTCTTAGACTCTTTGGAGATATCCACTGGCTCCATTTTCTTGCAGCTCCAATGACAAGTTCCAAGAAGTCAAACTTTTAATTAAATACTATGGAAAAGTAGGATGCCACATGCCTTAAAAAAAAACAAAAACAAAAACCTCCAGAATGCCTCACAACAGGACAGGGAATCAAGCATCAGTTCTACAAGCAGAATCCAGCTGTTGTCTCAAAAATATTAAAAACAAGGAAGAACAGAAAACATTAAAGAAGAACTGGTTACAGGGAGGCTGCCAAGACAGCATTTAAAACAGACCCAGAAAGTAATAACTAATCTTTCCAACACTCCACCACCTTCCTCACATACCAAAAGCTATAGGGAGCCTTCTATAGAAAACTGAAAACACAATTCTGTTTGGAATTCTTTGAAGATGCTCAATATACAAAGCATCAATCAGCCAACGAACCTGCAGAAAGTTCAAGATGCTTCAAGTCCAGTTTTGCGATAATTGTTATGTAATGTTCATTGTCCATTTCAAAGGCCAAAATAGCATACGCATGGGCATGTGCATGCGTAAGCATGAGTGTTTTTAAAAGGTTAGTACAAATTGGAATAAGAAAACAGATGGCAAGGCACGATACTACTATGTCGATCTTCTCTGCAATGCCCCCGTCAGAGCAAAGACATAGATTTCAGCACTCACTTATCACTACATCCCAGATCAGCTTTCTCTTCTCATTAAATCCTCATTCTTGCAGTCAGTCTAAGAGCTTATGGCAGTCTCAATTCCTATTCAGACTGAAATGAATATATCATTTTTTTCTACTTTTCTGTACAGAGTCAATTATGTTGGCTTCCAAAATAAATCTCCATATTTTACAAAATAGCACTTCCATCTCTCTCCCAATAAATCCTTTCCCCTATAATGAAAAAAAAAACCGAGACAGAGACAGAGAAACATATAAGGATTAGAATTAGAACTTTTTTACTAAAGCTTCAAAAAACCAAACCTGTTGCCACTGAGTCGATTCTGACTCACTGCGACCCTATAAGACAGAGTAGAACCATCCCATAGGGTTTCTAAGGAGCTGCTGGTGAATTCAAACTGCCAACCTTTTGGTTAGCAGCCAAGCTCTTAATCACTATGCCACCTGATTTTTCTTCCATAATCCTTGCAATAAAAGGGAGTTTTAAAATTTGGAAGTCATTACAGAAAAGCAATATTGCATAGTGCTGACAGCCTAGCATCCTGAGTCAAAAGCCTTGTGCTCCAAAATGACAAATACTATATGCTCTCACTTATACGAAATATCTAGGATAGACAAGTTCATAGAGATAGAAGGTGGATTAGAAGTTATCAGGGGCTGAGGGTAGAGGAGAATGGAGAGTTATTGCTTAACGAGTACAGAGTTTCTGTTCGGGGCAATGAAAAAGTTTTGGAACTAAAGAGTGGTGAAGGTTGCACAACATTTTGAATATAATTAATATCACTGAATTGTACACTTAAACATGGTTACAGGGCCATGTGAAGAAGGTTGAAGTGGCAAATGTTTTGTTACATATATATCTACCACAATAAAAAAAATAGTTAAAATGGCAAATTTTATGTTATATATACTTTATCACAATTAAAAAAAAAAAAGCCTTGTGCTCAACTCCCATGATTTGAGGCAACAATCTGTGGATCTGTTTTATAAAGTGCAGACTGTTACAGGAACACAGTCAATATTGTGTCCATGATGTTTCAGGAATGCTCCTTATTCCTTCACCAAATTTCACTGACTTTCACACAGGGCATCAAGTGGATGCTTCCATCACTTGGTTCTAAGTTAACCTGGAACTTTGCCCCAACTGCTTGCTTTTCTCCACCAGGACTCAGTTGTTCCATGCCTCCCAGCTTTTACTCAGGTGTTCTCCTGTCCTGTAATGTCCTCCTTTGTCTGTCCGCTGGCACTCACCCTCTCATCTTTTACAACTGACCACGGATGTACAGCTGACCATTTCCACTGTGTCTTCATCGTACTCTGGGCAGGTTTCTCACATTGTCCCTCTCTAATAGACTATCTCCCCCTATCAGGCAGGAACCATACCTGATTTATCGTTCTCACGCCAGCCTGTAACACAGGGCCTGACAAGGAGTGGGGCCTCAGTAACCACTATCACATAGATGACTATAAAATGAGATTCTATAAATGCATGGCAAACTCTTCAACATAAGAAATGTTTTTAATTTCCTGATTTTTCAACTTTTAGTTATAAATCTTTCAAAATAAATCTTCGTATTTTACAAAACAACTCTGAACCCAAGCTGAAATATAAATATTCAAAATAGCTGAACCCAAGACCTACAGAAGGCTGGCATATATATGTCATGCTAGCCTGGCCAACACTGCCTCCTACTCATTTTATGGGTATCTCTTCATTTGTATATTCCTCTGAAAGCAGAGCTTGAAACTAGAACTTGGGTGCAGAGAATTCATTTGGGAGGTGATCCCAGGAAGCAGGAGTGAAGGAGCAGGAAAAGTGAGAGGGAAAGAGGAGAAGAAAATAAAGCCTATGTTACTGAGCCGGTTACCCCACTGGTGACCCTTGGTTAATGTGTAGAATGCATTTCAGAATTGTGCCACTGATTCCCACCCGCCCCCCTCAGTTGGTTGAGGGATGCTCCCAGAGCCACTAACTCCCCCAAACTTCCCAACTATTCTGAGTTTAGGCTGCACAGGCTTCTGTGGTTTAGGAAAAAGTCCTGAGGCAGAAAACCTTAGAGTCTGGGAATCCTTGAGGTAGCGCGTTGATGTGCACAGAAAGCACAGCTAAGCTGAAAGGGCAGGTGAGCCACAGAACATACTTAACTGTTGATGAGGAAAGGGCAGCAGAAGTCAATAGTTAAGGTCTTACATCATATTTGCTAGGATTGTGCATCTAAATAAAAAACATGATTCCAAAACACAGTCCATTAATCAATGTACAGAAAGTGCTTGATGGGGCCATGAGGACATCCTAGCTGAGCCTTAGGAAGACAGTACCCATGGGAACAAGCAACTTTGCCAGCTGGTGCTCAGTAATATTCAAGACCTAGACATCCCCAACAAAAACGGGTAAAAAACCAGTTGACTTGTGGTGTGTGTCAAAGTAGAACTGTGCTCCATAGGGTTTTCAATGGCTGATTTTTCAGAAGTAGATTGTCAGGGCTTTTTCTTCTGAGGTGCTTCCGGGTGGACTCAAACCTCCAACCTTGGTCAGCAACTGAGTGCTTCAACCATTTGCACCACCCAGGGACTCCAAAAAAGGGTGAAGGGAGCAGCAAAGAAGAAAAGGAGGAGGGACTTGTTGATTTGAGTTAAGTGCAGTCATTGAAGATAGTTCTCCCTCCCCTCTCTTGGGCTCTGATAATCCATTAAAAAAATTCCCATCTACCTTATATGTTGGGAAGCCCTGCTACAAATGATAGCAAAGGTATATTACTTAGCTTCTCCAAGTATATTGACAAAGCTCCCATATTAATAGTCACCAGAATATGTCATGCCAATTGGAAAAACGGCAGACCAACTTCCATTCGTTACTTTTATACTGAATTTCTGTACTACAGGGTTTCTGTATTTGGTAATGACGACGTCCGGCACCTGCCCGCCCCGCCTCTCACTGCCCGCGGGCCCATCAACGGCATCGCATCTGCTCTGGTCCCGCCAGGCAGAGGAACTGTCAATGAATTTGGCCTTTTGTTTCTTGCACTCAGTCTCGCTTTTCCAACATGTGCCTTTCAGCTTAATACCGGCCCAGAATTTTGAGATACGCAGATGTCATGGCAGTGAGATGAGGAAAACGGACATAAAATCAGAAATCAAAGCGGGCTTTTAAACAAACAAACAAAAATTTAAAGGAGGGGGAGGAGGTGGGAGAGACAAAAAACCCATCACAAAATCAGATCAGAGAAATCAGAAGACACGAGGGACATATACCTGAGAATTTAAATCAGAGAAATCAGAAGACACCAGGGACACATACCTGAGAATTTAAATCTGACAGATGTTACAGGGCACTATATGTTAAAGATCAGGTAAGCACCATCATTAAATTCATCAAAGGAAGTAAAGTAAAATCAGGGCTGACTTCACAGGTGTGTGACCTGTGAAGTCACACTGGGCCCCATGCTTAGAAGGGTCCCAGCCTTGGTTTAAGACTCTGTTGTTGCCATTTTGAAATACTTAACAATTTTTTAACAAAGGGCTCTATATTTTCATTTTGCACTGGACCTCTGAAAATTATGTACTCTGTCCAGAGTAAAAGAATAGGAACGGTGAGAGATGATCTTTCCTTTGTAGGCTGAAGCATAGCGGGGAAGTATTTGCAAGGGTGTTTCCAAAGCACTTCCGCTCTGCTTCTCATGGATTCATTTTAAGCAGTCCCCTTGGTTTAAAGACCTCTAGGAATTTCAGACTTCCATGTACCTTCTCACTTACCTCCAATGAACAGACATGAAGGAGAAGGGAGATGGAGGAGAAAACTGGGACTCTCGTTGATTAGCTCTGAGAGCAAAAAGCCTTAATGGATGAAGTTCTAAATGGATGCGATTCTAAGCCCCCTTCACTGCTTTATTTGCAGAAGTGGGGTGATGATACTTCAAAAAAACAACCAAAGCTCGTTTTTCAAAATAAGGGTTACTTAGATGAAGCCTGCCTTCACTGTGAAGAAAAAGCCTTAAGAGTCTCCTGTGGTAGAGCCCAATTACAAAGCCATTTTCCTAAAAAAAGGGGCAGAAGAGGCAAGAAAAGGTCACACAATAGTCCCCAAGGACAACTGTGGAAATGGCTGCCGCCAGTCATCAAACTCCTGACCCTGAGACTTGGCTCTTATCAGTCATCAAACTTCCTCTCCTTAAATAGAGCCACTACATATGTCACCACCAGCTTTCTTTGGACAAACTCAGGGATCTGGCGTCAGAACCCCAGCTGCCAAAATAAAAACTCTCTAAATTACTTAAGGTTCACGTTGGACTTTTCTTTCTGACAAGTTCTTAATTCATTGTTTGCCATTATGACGCTTGTTCAAGTCTTGCTTTCAGTCCTGCAGGAGTTGGCCTTAGTGGCTTTGAGTGTGACAACTGTAAAATATTGAGGCAGACATCCTGGATTTCTTTATGGCTACAGAAAAATACCCAGTGCACCATGGGGCATTCTCAAAAACCGGTTGATATAATCCCAAATGTATACCGCACCTCAGATAGTCCTGCATGCTGTAGTAAGGTTTCCTTCTCAAAACCTCCTAGGAGAAACCACTTATTATCTTAAAGTTTAAATACTGGCTTTGACCTGAATCTTAAAAAATGTCTATCCATATTTTTGGAGTTTTTCTTGCTGACCTACGTTAAAAAGTAACACACTTGACACAATCAGATGTATACTGGGGTAGTCTGAACATAAATAAATGAATATTTTTAAATTTTTTTATTTTATTTATATATAGTCAATTAAAGTTCAACTTTATATATAGATATGTCCCCTTGTAAAAGCTATCAATGAGAATTGCAAGTTAAAATGACCTCCATGGGAGAAGAGGCACTTGTTATTTGTACGCAATCCTAATTACAAAGTAGCTGTATGAACAAAGACCAAATACTGCCTGTGTTTCTAGCAACAGGACATAATTTGGTCTCTCAACAACTGAAATCTGCTTCTAAGTAAACAAGACCTCTTTACTGACATTATTACTATGCATAAGTATTACTGCCAAAGCATTAACAATGAAAATCAGCAAAAATGGACTTCTTTCTACGTAAAACATGCCAAAAGATGGTAAAAGCCCATAACCTTGAAAGTGGACAGTGTCATGTGATCTCAGCAAAGTAGTAAGGGAAAAAAGAGTGCTACAACTCTTAAAATGTAACTTTATAAATATTAAAGGAGAGGTTCTGGTTTGTGAGCTCTCTTTCAAATGATCCTTGAGATGTCAAATATCATTTTCCTAGTCTTTAAGATTATGTCCAAACTATCAGTCTCAGAAATTGCTCTTCAGCGCTTACTCTTTCCTTTCCTCTTCTCTTCTTTCCCTCAGTGAAGAGGTGTCTAAGAAGTCTATCAAAGCTCATCCTTATTACCCCGTAAGTGGTTACCAGGCCCAGGAAGATGGATAATTGGGCTCTTTGCCAGATCAAATTTCCCCATTAGGCAGTTGAAGAATATGAAGCATCCAGCAGTTAACTGGCTCTAGCAACATGAAATCCCCATCATGCAGATAAACGTGGGAAACTCTTCAAAATTCTGCCTTCCGTTTTGAATCAGACCTTTGATGAGAAAAGAGAAAAATATTGTTGATTGTAACAAGCCAGATCATCAAGATGCTATTGCAAAGGCCATTATGGATTCAAAGCAGCTTTAAATCACTCAAAATTTAAGGATAAGGTAGAGACAATATCAGGTGCTGGGAATTAACATTTTTTTTTTTTTTAAGGAAAAATTAAGAGGGATAGAAAATCAATTTATTTGTCTGCAAAGGAAAGCAGAGCAAATACCAAAATTTTCCAATTAGCTTCCCACAATCAGGTGTCAGTCCACCAATAAATACTCTGTTAACAGAAATGTTAACAATTTTACTGAGCAGTCAACTCCCCAGTTAACACACTGTGTATAGTAAATCTCCACTGAAGAGTCTCTGGGAGATGGTGCTACATACTTGAAAAAGGAATGGACTGAGATTTGGGAGAGGTGAGTACTGTTCTCTCAGTCATCTTGGGTAAGCCTCCTCTTTGAGCCTCAGCTTTTTTTTTCATCTTAAGATAGTAGGGCAGGGAAAAAGTAAGACAAAAATAATTCCTAAATTTTAGAGTTGAAAATTCTATAATTTTTCCAGTTGTACATATCTTTGATTAGTCCCACACTCTTTTCTGCATGCTGGTTAATAGCATTCAACACTTCCATATTAATCAGTCACTTATTGAGCATCTACTTGGCGCCAGGTAAACCCTGTCCTAGAGCATAATAGGAGATAAGATTTAAAAAGCAAGTTGATAACTAGACTGAAAAAGTTCCTACGGGCTTTGCAGAGATGCTTGGGAGAATTTTGAATTTTTTTTTAAGTAAGAGAATGAGATGATAAAATTTGTATTCTAAAAATACTAACTCTAATATCAGCATGGAGAATGCATATTTCTACCCTGTATCATTAAAATAAAGGCTATTATCATCTATTCTTCACTCTGATTTCTGCAAATTAAATCTGGTGAGGGCATGCTTTCCTAAGCAGATATAAAAGTGGGATTCTTTTCGACCAAGTAAGAATCTGGAAAACACTCTGCATAGTACATCATGTCCTACTTGGTCTGGAACACCTAGTCAAAAAAAAAGAAAAAAGTGTAAAAGTGTTGCCTATAAAACCAATAGACATGACAATGGAGGTGGGAATCTGACTTCTGTTGATGAAAAGCTATAATAAGGGGGTACTACATACTTATAGGGGCCCTGGTGGTACAGTGGTTAAATGCTCAGCTGCTAATCCAAAGGTCAGCAGTTTGAACCCATCATCCATTCCATATACAGGAGAAGGATGTGGCAGTTTGCTTCCATGAAGATTATAGTCTTGGAAACCCTATGAGGCAGTTCTACTCTGTCCTATATGGTCGCTAGAAGTCAGAATCGACTCAACGGCAATGGGTTTACATACTCATGCATACATCTGCAAATGTTTTACTTGCCATGAATAGAACTGACACACACATACAAACGTGCACACACAAGTCACAAGGCAAGGGGTGAATAATAAAGAGGAAAGAAAGGCGAAAATCATGGAAACTTAGTTTCAAGTCAGTCAGTAAAAAAATATTTATGTTATGTCTACTTTGTGTTAGGGACTGCGCTGGGTGCTGGGTCACAATGGTCTCAGAGAGTTCATCAACTAGAGAAGGGATTGGCAAACATTTTTTTGTAAAGGGCCAGATAGTAAATATTTTAGGCTTTGCAGGTCAGACAATCTCCTTGGAACTACTCTGCCCTTGTAGCACAAAAGCAGCCATATCGTTGTTGTTAGGTGCTGCTGAGTTGTTTCCAACTCATAGTGACCCCATGTGACAGAATAGAACTGCTTCATAGGGTTTTCTAGGCTGTAATCTTTACAGGAGCAGATAGCCAGATCTTTCTAGGTGATCCACAAACGAATGAGCATGTCTGTGTTTCAATGAAACTGTATTTGTCTGCAGACCCCTGGTCTAGAGAAAGAGAGACATTAAATACATAATTGAAAATGATAAATTACATCATCACAAGTATGCACTGTTCCCTGAAGGAAATGCATAAGGTTCTCGGGAAGCATAGTTTAGAGAGAATGGACTGAGCCTGAAGGGCCCAGGAAGGCCCTCTCAAGGGTGAGGGTGAGAAGGAGTTGGTAAACACAAGGGTGAGAAAGAGCAGCCCAGGCAGAGGGACAGCAGTGCAGAGGAGCTGAGGCGAGCGGTGACTGAGGGACAGAGAGAGCCCAGGGTGGCTGCTGCAGGGTCTCCAATGATGCAGAAGTGCTGCAGCAGTCAGGTCATCAAGGGCACGTAAGCTGCGTCAGGGGTCTTGGGTTCTATTCTAAGGGCAAGAGGAAGCCATTAAAGGGTTTGGAGCTAGCACAGGACTTGATCAACTTGAATTTGTACCAGATTCAGAGGGGTTGGTGACAAGAGGACATGCAGGGAGACCAGTTGGGAATCTAAACCAGCAGTTGAGGGGAAAACTCTGTGTTAGTTTGGATTCCTCCAACAGGAGACCTATGACAAGGTCTTGGGTGCCGGGAGTGCATTTGGGAGAGGATCAGAAAACACATGAAAGGGAGCGGGGAAAGTGAGGCAGGAAAAAGCGAAAAGTCAATCACAGGTGTACTGATGAGCAGATTACTGCTATGGGCAACTGACCCTCTGTTCCACAGGGGACCCACCCTACTGAGGAACCATGCAGAAGACCTCAGCGTTGTCCCATGGAAGAACGCAGGAGCTGGGGTATTTATCCACCGATCCCCACTCCTCATCTGTTCAACTTTACCCTTGGAAGGATCAAATCCCTGACACTTCTGGGCTGGCCCACTGGCTGTGAAGATCCTTCACCACCAAAGAAAACTCTCAGGCAGAAGTGGAGAGACACAGGTGCTTGAGGTGGAAAGCTGTCCAGGTACAGGAGCCATTTGGATGCAGCTGCAGGTAAACTCAGAAATGAGCCAAGGGTATACGGAGTGGGAGCATCGTGTGTTGCTATGATGCTGAACAGTTTTCAGCGGAGCTTCCAGACTAAAGATAGAGTAGGAAGAAAGACCTGGCAATCTACTTCTGACAATCGGCCAATGAAAACCCTATGGATCACGATGGTCTGATCTGTAACCAGTCATGGGGATGAGCAGGACCAGGCAGCATTTCATTCCATTGTGCCTGGGGTCGCCATGAGTCGGGGGCCAACTTGACAGTAGTCAACAACAAGTAATCTTCCAGTTTCACCATAAAGAAAATAAATCAAGAAAAGTACAAATGATTTTAAAATATTGTCAAATTTTCTTAAATAAAGTTCTCCCTCTTTATCAAATACTAAAGTCTGCTAAGCTGAGGTATGTTTCATATGTGTTTTATCTGACAAAATTAATACCCTATCACAGGGGCCATGTTCAAAATATTTATCAACCAAAACAGCAGAGGCGTTGACCAGTCCAAATAGACCTTGACCTTAAAAACTCTGTCAGACCACACAGGTGTGAACAAGCTAAACACCAGCCCTGCCTCATCTAAAAATCTACTGGAGGATGGTAGGGATGGGGCAGGCAATGGTGCAAATATAAGCAGAAAATTTCCACTTAGGGGAAATATCTCTGGTCTCCAGGTAGACCGAGCATGAATAAGAAAGTGCTGCCTGACTCTGTGACATGGGAAACCCAGAGGCAATCTCGGATAAGTTTCTTCAAGGAAAGCAGTATCTTCCCAGCAAACTCAGTACTGACATAGCAAACATTAATCCAAGATAGGTATGTAGGCTCCAAGGCATGAACACTATCTACTGACTGCACACACAGGTTTTCTAGCCAATCTACCGCCCTGCTGTAAATGGGGAATCAAAGTGCTGGTTACACAAATTACAGTCCAAGGTCAACGTGAGATTAAGGTCTTGTATCTGAAGGTAAAGTATTTCAAACCATTTTCATGGTTTCCAGCTTAGAGACGCTGCCGTAGGAGCAGCCTCCCAGCAAGGAACCACTTCATACATTTTAACGGCTTGCTGTTGGCGCTGTGGTCCTGGGGTGGAGGTACCTGGGTGTAGTGGAATTTAAACACTGTGATCACAGGTCACTGTTGTAGCAAAATTGCTATGGCGGCAGTTCAGTTACTGGAAGAAACCTAATCGAAGAGGGCAAAAATTGGTCTAGTACCACAGCTGCTGTTCCCACTCTGTGAGTCCAATTATTTCCCTGACCATATATATCATTTCTCCCCTTCTCTACTGAGAAATGACTCATACGTGGTTTGTTCTTTTCACTAACCTAAATACAAGTTAAGGACTTGATGCTCTTGCCTTCTTCCAAACCATATTTTGTATCTCATTTTCTCACTGCCTGAAGTTAGACTTGGATTTGGGCTCTCAGTGGTTCTAATAACCAAGCTGGAGTCAATTCTGTAGCTTATGTCCTCTCTCAAAAACACACTGCTAACTGGAGTGGGCTTCCAACTAAACCCAGTTAGGGGTTGAATTGTGTCCCCTAAAAAGATATGTTGAAGTCCTTACCCTCGGTTCCCATGAACATGACCTTGTTTGAAAATAGGGTCTTTGAAGATGTTATCAGTTAACATGAAGTCATAATGGAATAACCCAAAAACCCATTGCTGATGAGTCGATTCCAACTCCTAGCAACCCTATAGGACAGACTACAGTTGCCCCATAGGGTTTCCAAGGAGTGCCTGGTGGATTCAAACTGCTGACCTTTTAGTTAGCAGCTAAACTCTTAACCACCAGGGTTAGGGTGGGTCCTAATCCAATATGACTAGCGCTCTTGTAAAAAAGGAGAAGAGACACACAGAGAGGCAAGACAGTCACATGAACACGGAGGCAGAGATGGAGCAATGCTGCAGCTGCAAGCAAGGAATGCCTGGGGCTACCAGAAGCTGAGAGAGACAAGAAAGGATCTATTCCTTGAGCTGACAGAGAGAGAGTACAATGATCTTCCCCTAGAGCAGACACAGAGAGAGTATAGCCCTGCTGGTGTCTTGAATTTTGACTTCTAGCCTCCAGACCTATGACAAAATAAGCTTATGTTGTTTTAAGCCACACAATTTGTAGTGCTTTGTTACGGCATCCCTAGGAAGCTAATACATCCACCTTTTCTGAACACATCTTCTAGGAGAGTAAAAACATCTTCTGGGCAAAAAGGTATTTTCACCAGGTATTTACCCAGCAGAATTTTTCATAATATCTGGCCCTATTTCCCTTCCTCTGTCATATGTTTAATCAATGATTTGGTCTTTTCTTCAAGAGTCTTTGTCCATCATTGCCCTCTTGACAGAGAAGTTCTGTTCCCAAAGTTGGGCTAGCTTCTTTCTCATACATAATAAACATATTATTTTTAAACTCACCTAGTCCTGTCTTCTGACCACATGCTTGGTAATCATCTCTCCTGCCCCACTCCATTCTTTCAAATAAGCAGATGATCAGAAGTTAAGGAATGGAGGTGAGCAGAGGAGCAGACAACAAGAACAACTGTGTGCCAAGGTACACTTAAGACAAACGGTGACCTCAACCATGGTTAAACCACTCAGTCTTATGGATTTACATTTAAGTGAGAGATCAGCTTTTTTACCTTGATACAAGTGGAAAATCTAAAGAATAATCAAGATGAAACAGGACTCATACCTCACATCATATACAAAAACAACTCAAAGACATAACATAAAACCTAAAACTATAAAGATCATTGGATCAAAGACCTAAACATAAAACTATAAAGATCATGGAAGAAAAAATAGGGACAATGCTAGGGGCCCTAATACATGGCATATAGAAAACCAAACATAACTAAAAATGCACAAGCATTATAAGATGAACTAGATAAATGGGACCTCCTACAAATTAAACATTTATGCTTACCAAAAGACTTCTTCTAAAGAGTAAAAAGAGAACCTACAAACTGGTAAAAAAAAAATTTGGCTACATATATCTGACAAGAGTCTAATCTCTAAAATTTATAGAAAATGTCAACACCTCAACAAAAAAAAAACAAGCAGTCCTATTTAAAAATGGGCAAAGGATATGAACAGACACTTCACCAAAGAGGAAATCTGGACAGCTAACAAACACATGAGAAAATGCTCACAGTCATTAGCCATTAGAGAAATGCAAATCAAAACTACAATGAGATACCATCTCACCCCGACATTACTGGCACTAATAAAAAACAAACAAACAGAAAATAACAAATATTAGAGAGGTTGTGGGGAGATTGGAACTCTTATACATTGCTGGTAGGAATGTAAAATGGTACGACCACTATGGAAAATGGTATGGTGCTTCCTTCAAAAGCTAGAAATAGAAATACCAGATGACCCAGCAATCCCACTCCTAGGTATATACCCTAAAGCATTAAGAGCCATGGCAAAAATAGACATATGCACACCCATGTTCATTGTAGTATTATTCACCATAGCAAAAAGATGGAAACAACCCAAGTTACCATCAACAGATGAATGGATCAACAAACTGTGGTACATACACACCACAGAATACTGTGCAACGTTAAAGAATAAAGATGAATCCGTGAAACATCTCACAACATGGATGAATTTGGAGGACATTATGCTGAGTGAAATAAGTCAATCACAAAAGGACAAATATTGTATGACATCATTATTATAAAGAAACAAGAAAAGGTTTACACACAGAAAAAAATATTCTTTGATGGTTACCAGGGATGGGAGAAAGGAAAATTGCCAAATAGAAGACATGTGTTAATATTGGTGAGGGGAAAGGCAACATGCAGTATGGAGGAAATCAGCAAAACATGACCAAGGCATGGGAGGACACTGAGACGAACGCAAGAACAAAAGGCAGCAACAGTCATTACTGTAGCATAGACAATCCTGCAACAACAGTATTAACAAACACTAATTTATGAATGAATACATAGGTAGATAGTTATACCAAGAGGTGCAAGAAGGTGTAAGGGAACACGCTCACCTATAGACACAGGTTTGGTGGTGGACATTTCTAGATACATAACTCTAGGTGCTGCTCATATATTAATACAGACAGTAGAGCACACAAGGGCCACTGTCAGGGTAACTTTTTGGACATAACCAATTACCTCGCAGGACACATTTCCTAGGCTCAAAGGTGAAGGATCATAGACTTGGGGCACATCTACGTCAACTGGCACAACATAGTTCATAAAGACGAAGTTCTGCATCCTACATTGGTGAGTAGCGTTTGGCATCTTAAAAGCTTGCAAGCGACCATCTAAGATACATCTATTGGTCTCTTACTATCCAGAGCAAAGAAGAGTGAAGAAAACCAAAGACTCAAGGAAGCAATTAGTCCAAAGGACTAATGGACCACATGAACCACAGCCTACACGACCCTGAGACCGAAGAACTAGATGGTGCCTGGCTACCACTACCAACTATTCTGACTGGGATCACAACAGAGGGTTCAGGACAGAACGGGAGAAAAATTGGAAAAAAAATCAAATTCACAAAAAAAGATCAAACCTACTACTAGACTGATAGAGACTGGAGGAATCCCCAAGACTATGGTGCTAAGACACTCTTCTGAACTGGAACTGAAGCCATTCCCAAAGACCACCTTTCAGCCAAACCATGGACAGGCAAATAAAATAAACAATAACACACAAGAGGACCGTCCTCCTTAGAACAATCAATTATACAAGATCAAAAGGGCAATATTCGCCCAAAAGGCAGGAAAGGATAGAAAAGCAGGACAAAAGAAATGGGGAACCTAGCAGGGAAGTGGGGAGAGTGCTGACACACTGTGGGGAATGAAACAAATGTCATGGAACACTTTATGTATAAACTATCGAATGGGAAACTAATTTGCTCTGTCAACTTTCACCTAATGCATAATAAAAAATTAAAAAATAAAGAATAATCAGTCTTGATTAGATCTAATATTAAATTCACATACACACACATATTTGCTAAGAACAAGTTATATGCAGGCACTGGGAAGCGCACTTTAATTCAATCCCCATCACATTTTCAGAAATTAAAAAACAGAAAACCAACCCCATTGCCATCGAGTCAATTTCGACTTGACCCTATAGGACAGAGTAGAACTGACTCCTAGGGTTTCCAAGGGGTGGCTGGTGTCTTCAAACTGCCGACCTTTTGGTTAGCAGCCGAGCTCTTAACCACTGTGCCACCAGGACTCCAGTTTTAGAGGTAGGTATTATTAAGTCCCAAGGAGCGCTGGTGGCACAGTAGTTAAGTGCTTGGCTGCTAATGGAAAGATCGGTGGTTCAAACCCACCAGATGCTTTGCAGGAGAAAGATGTGGCAGTCTGCTTCCATATAGATGTACAACCTTAGAAACCCTATGGGGCAGTTCTACTCTGTCCTATAGGGTTGCTATGAGTCAGAATCAACTCGACAGCAATGGGCTTTTTTTAAATTATTAATTCCATTTTGCAGATGAGAAAACTGAGGCTGAGAGAACTTGCACAAATTCACATGGCTAGAAGGTGGCAGAGTTAAAATAGGAAACTACCCTGTTCATTTTCTGTCCTTTCCTCTGCTCCACCAGGGCAGAAAGGTTTCCCATGGCTGTATCCACCTTTTACTTTAGTCAAAACCGAGAACTCTGAATAAGCAGTAATATTTAAAGTATTGCTAGCATTATTTAATAAACCCTCATTCTTAGATCTCTCTGGCAGGTCTAACACAGAAGAAAAGATTCCAAAAGTTAAAATACTATTGCTTGAATGAAATGCCATGTTTTAGCTATCAAAATGAAAGAACAATGTTTTAGATGGTAAAGTCATCCACGATTTATGGTACCAACATCCACGATTTATGGTACAGACAGTGCAAATTATTTCAATGACAAGATATGCATAAAGCCAGTGATTCTTAAGGGTGCAGTTAGAGGATATGTTAGCATCATCTGGGGAAGTTTTTTCAAATCTATCCTCCCCTATGATCCTCCTACAGCAGTGCTTCTCAGCAAGGAAGGCCTGAAAACACATCAGGGTGTCACAACTTGAGGGAGGGTTGTTATTGTCACAACTAGGGAGGGGGGTATGCTATTGGCATCTAATGAGTAAAGGCCAGGAATACTGCTAAACATCTGCAATGCACATGACAGCCCTCACAATAAAGAATTATTGGCCTCAAATAACAACAGTGCTGAGTTTGAGAAACGTCCTTCAGAACGTGGCTCTGTAGAGCAAGCGGTGGGGTATGGGTGTAGGGGGGGACATGGAGAGGGAGATGGGAGAGGGTAGAATGATCACGTGTAATTTGAAAGGAAGTTCCCAGTTGCTTCAAATATTGCTTCATTCCCTCCACTGCATCGTGAAAACTTCACAATTTAAAGTCTTAAAACCACAACATCAATAGAAAGGCCAAACGTTACTCTGATCAGTACAGAGCCACCCACTGGGTGAACAGGTAACCAGGGCAGTGGTTCACAAGCCTGGCTGCACTCTGGAACTCCTTGGGCAGCGTTTAATGACCCTGATGCCTAGGTGTCCCCACCCTGAGATTCTCATTTAACTGATCTGTGATAAGGCTTGGGCATCAGGATTTTTAAAAGTTGCCCAGGTAATTTCAATGTATAGCCAAGGCTAAGAAGCATTGAACCAGGATGATAAACGCTCAAAGTTTTTATTCTCCAGAAGTCCTATGAAAAATTGATTTCTAATTTTAGGAAGTGGGGGAAAAAGACAGGTATTAGGAAAGAAACATTTTAAATATATAACAGTATGCATCTGTGTGTCCATGGACTCCTCTGTTAATATGTTTACCAACCAACAAACAACCGATTGCCATGGAGTCGATTCTGACTCATAGCAACCCTGGAGGACAGAGTAGAACTGCCCCATAGAGTTTCCAAGGAGCGCCTGGTGGATTCGAACTGCTGACCTTTTGGTTAGCAGCCGTAGCTCTTAACCACTACATTACCAGGGCTTCCGTTAACATGTTCAGACGGGGGTAAAACCTTAACAAAATAAAAATTAAACGATATAACATGAGTCTGTGCAACAATCTGTCTTGAAGTAACTAAAAGCAGGAAAATGCACCACAACCTCGGTGGCATAAAACAACAGAAGTTTATTGGTCCACAGTTCTGGAGGCTAGAAATCTGAAATCAAGATGTTAGCAGGCCTATGCTCTCCCTGAAGCCTCTAGCAGAAGATCCTTCCTTGTCTCTTTCTGGCATCTGGTGGTTCCTGGCAATCCTTGGCATTCCCTGGCTTGCAGATGCATCACCCCAATCTCTGCCTCTGCCTTCACATGGCCATTTTCTCTCTATGACCCTTCTTTTTATAGGGACACCATTCATATTGGGTTATGACCCAGTGGCTTAACTAGGGGAGTGTGTGGGGGGGGGGGGTGCAGACTGCTCCCCGTGACACTGTCAGAGGGGGTGACACCAAAATGACTCCAGGGCCCCCAAGGGGGCAGCAGCGGCAGGCAGGCTGGTGCCACTGGGGGAGGGGCCGCGAAGGCAGTGATGTCACTAGGGTTGGTGTTACCCATCACCCAGTGGGTTAATTCGACACCCCCCTGCCCCCATCACTCAACAGTCACTAGGGTTGGTGTTACTCAGTGCAGTAACTCACACTACCTACCAGGCAGTAGCGCCCACCACTGGGTTGGGAGAAGGGTCTCTGTCTCCATCCATGGGAGAGGGTTGGAGCCGCGGGGAGCCGCGGGGGGCGGGCCCGGGAGGGGCAGGGCGACCGAAGCGGTGCTGGCCCCACGCCGGAGTTGGGGAGGTGGGATGGGGCGGGGCCAGGCCGCTCCGCCCACCAGGAGGTCACCGGCAGGCCTCGCCCACTGGAGAGGAGCTTCCATGAGTTACTGCATTGGGTGACACCAACGCTAGTGACGCCACTATTATGAGCCACTCTCCAGTATGATTTCATGTTAACTGATAACACCGTCAAAGATATTTCCAAACAAGGTCATGGTCACAGGTACAACGTGTTGGGACTACAACGTATCTTTCTGGGGAACACAACTCAATCCATAACAGACTAGATGTTCTGAGTAGGCACTTCACATTTCTTGGTTCTAGATTATATCTACATAACAATAGTTATGATGCTGATGATAACATCTGCTAGCACATTACAATTTGCAAAGCATTTTCACATGTTATCTTATTTGAACTATGCCTCAACTCTACAATATAGATAGAACACATATTTCCCTCCTCTTCACTGAAGAAACTGAGTGTCAGAGATGATGTGACTTGTACAACGTTAAATGGCTCAAGTTATAAGTAGAAAGGCCAAGATATAAACACTCTGAGATTCTAAATTCCTTCTGCTTCTCTCATAGCACATGGCCTCCTCCTCTGTGAGATGCTGCTTCTCCAAGGGGCTATAGTGCACTTTGAACTCTTTTTTGTGATTGAAATTAAGCCTCTGCGTCTTTCAGATAGGAGTCCCCGGGTGGTTCAAATGATTAAGTGCTTGACTATTATTCAAAAGGTTTGTAGTTCAAACCCACCCAAAGGCACCTCAGAAGAAAGCCCTGGTGATCTGCTTCTGAAAGGTCACAGCCAAGAAAACCCTATAGAGCACAGTTCTACTCTGCAACACATGGGGTCACCATGGGTAAGAATCAACTTGATGCCAATTAGTTTGGTTTGGTTTGATCTTTCAGATAACATGAATTTTAGTCCTCGGCTATCTCTAAAATTCCTGTACTGCATTAAACAGCAGAGTTAATAGGCCCTGATTGGGGCCCATTTATAACCATATAATGAAGGCAAAACGGGGTCCATACTCAAGGCATTCATGGGATCAGAAAGCCCCAGAGGATACAGGGTGGCTGCAATGAGGAGTTCATGTCAGGTGGGTACCTAGAGAGATTTAAAGAGATTAGGAAGTGGACTTAAGAGAGAAAAGGTGTCAGATAAAACAAATTTCAAATCAAGAAAAAGAACATTACCTAAATAATTGCCAAGCATTTCATACTGTGCACACCAGGCAGATGGCTAGTCCAGAAATAAATAATTCAATTTGAGAAATTTAATATAAATTTAGAAGAAAAATACTGATCTACTTAATTATAAACAGTCCCCTGTTAAAACCTATGAACACATATATATGCATTTTAATATTTTCACATTTGTATGTACAAAAGAGCTATTGGCAAAAACTATTAGGAAAAGGGATTTCTCCCCTCTTCTCAGCTCATACTGAAACATCACAGAGTGGCATTTTTGACTACCTGCTCCCCATCTTACTCCATGATTCGTCCATTTTGAAAACTTCAGCCACTAGCTTGACAACAGTTTTATGAAATGTTTAAATGAAGGTACTTCATTTAAAGGCTGCTGATGAATTTGTCTAAGGCACGCATAGTATTCTCTCAATTCTGATCCACAGAAGTATAATTAAAAAACTGCAAACATGTGTTTGAGTAATACTAATAATAATAACAAAATTTTGGCACTTTGTAACTAATAAAGCATTTCCAGTTATATTAACATATGCTACCTTCATTTAGGAGCCCTGGTGGCATAGTGGTTTAGAACTCAGCTGTTAACCAAAAGGTCATCAGTTTGAATCCAGCAGCCGCTCCTTGGAAATCCAATGGGGTAGTTAGTTCTACTCTGTCCTGTAGGGTCACTATGAGTTGAAATCGACCTGACGGCAACGGGTTTGGGTTTTTTTTTGGTTTATCTTCATTTAAGCTCTACTGGCAATTGAAAGATGGTCTTATTTTCCTTGTTGGAGAGAAAGAAACTGAGCTCACGCTGCAATTAAGTAGCAGATCCAAGCCTTGAACTCAGTGTTGTTTCCACTAGCACCTGCTGCTTCCTTCTGTGTATAGGAAATGCTAAAAGTTCTAGCTCATCCTAGAGTATTATACTGAACTCAAGTGAAAACTGTAGAATAGAAAATCGAGTAAGACTTTTTCATGTATGGTAAAACTTCATCCATCTGAAACTTGGTTATATAAAAACCTTCTCAAATATATAGAATATTGATGTCAAATATGGAATAGCCCAAAAAACTCATTGATGTCACGTCAATTCCAACTCATAGTGACCCTACAGGACAGAGTAGAACTTCCCCGTAGGGTTTCCAGAGAGTGGCTGGTGGATTCAACTGCTGACCTTTTGGTTAGTAGCTGCACACTTAACCGCTGTACCACCAGGGGTAAGTTTTGAAAACTCAGTCAATATGGAAATTGCAAAAATCATTCACTTTATCCATTAGAGACTTCATTAAGAGCCTCACCAAGTTACTCTTATTTATACAAATTATAACATGCCTGGTTGTCTGGTTCCCAAGAGCACAGCAAATAGAAAAGAAAATTATACAGGTGAGAGAAAGTGCTTAAAGCAGGCCATTGAGAGTAGTAAGCTTGGTGTTGACCATTAGGGAGGGTAAGACACAAGAACTCTAAATGCAAGCAAAGCAGCTGGGAAGAGAATCCTTCTGGATACAACCCTATACACCACCATAAGCTCAGGCAGTAATCTGTATTATGCACAGAGCAATAATTATTGCTTGTGATAATGTTCCTGAGTTAAGAGGCTCATTATAGTGTTTCAGGAAATGGAATCCATTTTAAAAGATTTATTTCTAAATTAATTAAATAAGAAACACTTTGGTATTTAAAGTAGTATTCAGAAAATCTGACCAACCAGAATGACTCATGTCTTGAAGATTCTGGATAATAACAATTGCTAAGAATGAACAATGAGTGAAGTCGTCTATGTGCCAGACCCTGCTGTTAATGCTTTACATGAATTATCTCACTGAATCCTAACACCAGCCCACAAGGTAGATAATTTTGGTATCTCTTTTTACAGATGAGGTAACTGAGGCACAGGAACTTAAGGAGCTAATCAGTGGCGGTGCCGGGATTTGAACACAGGCTGTTAACTCCAAAGCCTAAACACTGAACCAGCTGGCCATACAGCTAAGCTTTAACTGCACCTGTTTTCAACTACTGTGTTTCTGGGTCTTTCTCTTACAGCCAACCACAGGAAAACCCCAATTTTCAAAAGTTCATTTGTAAATCAGTTGTTTGAAATTCGGATCTTATCTCATTCATTCAACAGTCATTTCTAAGCATCTACTGTGTAGCAGGCACTCAATCAGCTGCTAGGATCCAACGACGAACAAAATACAACTCCTGCCCTGAAGTAGCCAACAGAATAAGAAGGGAGACCGACATATAAACAATTACCATATGCTGTGCGCTTATAGAAGGTAACCAAGTACCAAGGGAGACACAATGCTATACCTGGTGGTTAGCAGCCTAGAAAAGGTTTTTTATAGACAGCGATCTCTAATGAAACTAATAATAGCCCTGAACCCTCAGCATCCCTAAGCTTTCCTGAGAGCTGAGCTCTAAGTCCACTGAAGTCTGTGGGCAGCAGGGAAGGGCTGCAGACAGTAGCAACTGAGTAACATTTTACGTTTTAACCATCTTTAATAAGAGACTCTCTGGTTCAGCCTGTAAGTGGAGATGAGGCCCCCCTCCCGCTTCAATCTGCAGCTAAGTGGGTGCCTCTGTATATAATGCCTGCCTCATCTGCAGGCTATGCATGTATGTTTCCCGAAAAGTGTATGGAAAAAAAAACTCTCATTCTTCATTATATAAATAGACCAAACACTACCAAAACAAAAAACAAAAAAACGTAAATTACACCCATCTTTGGTTTCCTGAACCGTCTCTGGTAAGCAATTCAAAAGTGCTTTTCCCTGAAAACTTTAGCTGCATTTTTCCTGTTTTTATATATGTTTAGTTGCTTACACAAGTAATATATTCATTCATTCTCATTGTCAAAAAGTTAAATGATCAGAATTATACAGAGTTTAAGAAATTAAAAATTCTACTTCATCCACTTACCCCGATTCCTCTCCCCTCAAACTGTTAACAGCTCAGTATATACTCTTCAGAACTTTATCCAGGCAGTTACCTACACATCTAAGTGTATATGGTCATGCGTCACTTAACGACCATGATATGTTCCGTAAAATAGGATGTTATGTGATGTGGAAGTTGTGTGAACATGCCTAAATCACAAGCAATAGCATTCACTGATCTTCCACCTCCCTGTTATTTAATAAGAGCCCTGGTGGCGAAGTGGTTAAGAGCTTTGCTGCTAACCAAAAGGCAGCTCCAATTCACCAGCTGCTCCTTAGAACGGCCTCCTGGGGCCGTTCTACTCTGTCTTACAGGGTCGCTATGAGTCGGAATCAACTCAACCACAACGAGTTTGGTTTTGGTTGGTTATTTAAAATCTTTTGTTTCATTTCCAAATCAATACTTCTTTGCTTTTTGCTGCTGCTATCACTAGCACTGGTTTTGCTGCATTTGAGAGACATGATGCACTTCACGGTAATATTTTAGAAAGAAAATTAAACAGATAACGCTACCATATTCAAGAGACGTGCAATACACGAGATTGGATGCTGCTGCCTATGAGTCGAAACATACACTGTTAGGTGGTAAACTTTTTATTTGTAAGTAGGGAAGGTTCACATTAAAATAATGATAGAACGTACAGTACATACATAAGCCAGTAACATAGGCGTTTATTATGACTATCAAGACACATGTATTATAGGTTATATATTACTGTACCATTATATGCCTGGCAGCACAATCGCTTTGTATACAAGAGACTTGAGACACACATGTTGCATGTGGGAAGCTGTTGCATTCACTACATTACGTCCGTTTTGTCCCACTGTCCGATCGGGATTTCTGAACTCTATTATAACTTTATGGAACCATGGATGTATATGCAGTCAGACGTTACCCGAATAGACGTTATGCAGTACATGACTGTATACATATCTATGGCTTTGGGTTTGTTTTTGTGTGTGTGTGTGTATTTTTAAGTAAATGGAATCATATCGATATGTACTGTCCTGCAACTTGCTGTTTTTGAATTAACAATATGGCTTAGAGAGATCTCCGTATCAGCATACACAGATCTCCCTCAGTTTTCAAACAGCTCCATAGCATTTCATGTGTGGATGAATAATAATGCATTTAACTAGTTTATTTAACACTTTAGAGTGTTTCCAGTAGTTTGCAATTACAAACAATACTGCAAAGAAGATCCTTACACATATATCTTTATGAATATGTACAAGTAGTTTTGTAGAATAGATATCCAGACCTGGAACTGTTTGGCCCAAATAGCACACGTTTTAAATTTTTATAGATACTGAAAGTTAGTTGCAAAATGTGATTAATGTTTGTAACCCCACCAACAGAATACCTTTTTCCCCACAGTCTCCTTAATACTAGATATTATCAATTATTTCCATTTTTGCCAGTCTGATGAGTGAAAAAGCATACATAATTGTTGTTTTAATTTATGCTTTTCTGACTACTAGTGATATTCACATTTTTATTGTCCATTTATATTTCTTCTTTTGTGTATTGCCTGTACATATTGTTTGCCCATTTTTCTAGCTAGTGGCCTTTCCTTGCTGATCTATAAGATATTCGATTTCTTCACATTAAAGGAGAATATAATTTGTAAGACTTCTCATCCAGGTGATATTTCTAAATCAGTCTAGCTTCTTTATCTGCCATCATGCTTCAAGAATATTGTCCCGATGGCCCTCAAGGAAATCTGCTATCCCTTTCCTATCCCACAATTGGTAACAAAACCTGGACGTCCACCACAGGAATAATCATGCAACATGGAAAGCTGCCACATGCCCCAGCTATAGTTTTAGTGCTTCCTAGAAATGAACAGACTGGATATAGGTTTCCCATTGGCACACAGAGAAACCTGGATGTACATCACTTGGGCATTAGAATATCTGGAGGTAAAGGGAAAAGGTGAGAATGTACATGGGTCCATCGGCAGCCATTTACCATCACTTTGGGGGTGAGTGGAAAAAGAAAAAAAGATGATTTGGTAGGAAACCTTGTTGATAGGAAGGAAGTTGGGAGGGAAGGACCGAGACAAAAACCATGGTGGAAAAATAACAGTGTCACTTCCCTCATCTCTAGCTCTGCATAACCACCTCTAACTGTGTTCTTTGTTTATCACACCAGGGGGATGCTGAATTAATTCATTAGAAGTACAGATTCTCATGTGAAGAGCACCAACCTCAGTAATTTGTTCTAACAGATTCAAAGCCTGACTCCCACAGCAAATTAGTAATGCTGGGCTGAGTCACGGAGAGGTCACAAAGTTTCTTAGAGTCTATTTGCCTCTAATCTTAGCAATAATCTTGGAGCAAGAGAACAAAAAATAACAAGGATCTATTCCTATTCCAGACGTTTAATATGTTTGCAATTACTCAGCACCATCTTTTCAATAGTTAGGAGATTCACTGCTCTCCGAGGCCACATATATGACAGAAGGTTCCTCATATCTAATGCTCTCCAAGGGATTAAAAGCAGCAATGAAGAAAGTGCTTCAGACCAGTGCTTAGCTAGGTGTTTCCCACAGAGGGTGTAGGCAGCATGGGCAGAAAAGAGCGGTCTTTTGTCTTAGAGGTCAGTTCAGGGTTTGTGAGGGGCTGGGCTCTGATTGGTCCCGTACTAAAAACCAAACTTGCTGCTGTTGAGTCGATTCCGACTCATAGCAACCCTACAGGACAGAGTAGAATGCCCCATAGGGTTTCAAAGGCTGTAATCTTTAAGTAAGCAAATTGCCACTTCTTCCTTCCACAGAGCAGCTGGTGAGTTAGAACCACCGACCTTTCCATTCGCAGCCAAGTGCTTAACCACTGTGACACCAGGGATCCTTAGGGTAAGAAAAGAACCCTAGAAAAGCAAGGCTTGGCTGGAGCAAGAAGCAGCTCATTGCCCAGGTTTTAGATGGGACTTGAAACTATTCTTTAAACTCAATGGCAAGAACAACAAGGACATCTTCATCTAAGTCGCTGCATTTGTACACATCTTTCTTGTTGTCATTAGGTGCCATGGAGTCGGTTCTGACTCATAGCGATCTTATGCCCAACAGAACGAAACAGTGCCCAGTCCTGCGCCATCCTCACAATTGTTGCCATGTTTGAGCCCATTGTTGCAGCTGCTGTGTCAATCCATCTCACTGAGGGTCTTCCTCGCTGACCCCCTACTTTACCAAGCATGATGTCCTTCTCCAGGGACTGATCCCTCCTTATAACATGTTCAAAGTTTGTGAGACATTGTCTCGCCATCCTTGCTTCTAAAGAGCATTCTGGTTGTACTTCTTCCAAGACAGATTTGTTCGTTCTTTTGGCAGTCCGTGGTATGTTCAATATTCTTCGCCAATGCCACAATTCAAAGGCGTCAATTTTTTTTTCGGTCTTCCTTATTCATTGTCCAGCTTTTGCATGCTAATGGCTTGGGTCAGGCACACCTCAGACTGACATCTTTGCTTTTTAACACTTTAAAGAGATCTGTTGCAGTGGAGTTGCCCAGTGCAATGCGTATTTGATTTCTTGACTGCTGCTTCCGTGGGTGTTGATTATGGATCCAAGTAAAATGAAATCCTTGACAACCACAATTTTTTCTGTTTATTATGATGTTGCTTATTGGTCCAGTTGTGAGGATTTTTGTTTTCTTTATATTGAGGAGTAATCCATACTGAAGGCTGTGGCCTTTGATTTCCATCAGTAAGTGCTTCAAGTCCTCTTCACTTTCAGCAAGCAAGGATGTGTCATCTACATAACCCAGGTTGTTAATGAGTCTTCCTCCAATCCTGATGCCCCGTTCTTCTTTGTATAGTCCAGCTTCTCAGATTATTTGCTCAGCATACAGACTGAATAGGTATGGTGAAAGGATACAACCCTGACACACACCTTTCCTGACTTTAAACCACGCAGTATCCCCTTGTTCTGTTCGAACGACTGCCTCCTGATCCATGTACAGATTCCTCATGAGCACAATTAAGTGTTCTGGAATTCCCATTCTCCGCAATGTTATCCATAATTTGTTTTAATCCACACAGTTGAATGCCTTTGCATAGTCAATAAAACACAGGTAAACATCTTTCTGTTATTCTCTGCTTTCAGCCAGGATCCATCTGACATCAACAATGGTATCCCTGGTTCCTTGTTCTCTTATGAATCTGGCTTGAATTTCTGGCAGTTCCCTGTTGATATACTGCTGCAGCTGCTTTTGAATGATCTTCAGCAAAATTTTGCTTGCATGTTATATTAATGTTATTGTTCCATAATTTCCACAGAATTTTGCTCTTTTTGTTGTACGTATCTTTAGGTTGTGCTAAATGATTACATGTTACTACATGTTATTGTTGGATGAGAGAGACAGGGTAGCAGCTGAAGGACCACAGAGGAGAAAGTTGGTTAGAGCTGCTGTGATGTTTTCTATAAAACACAGTGTCTTAAGACTATGTCAAAGCTGTAACAAACGCATGACAGTTGAGATGACTTGGCTTTCAAAGCATTCTCATGCAGATCATCTTAATATTATTTTTAATTGTAAATGTATACATATGTGTATGCATAGTGGCACCCCCTCTAACCAAAGTTTCAGTAGGAAACATGAGATCATTTCAAGACAAGATGAAAACTGGATCTCTTTTGTCTGGCTATATTAAGGATGCCATCACAGACACGTTGTATTCACTGTGAAAAAATTACTGGACTTTGTATTCAATGATTTACACTCTGTCCTCTAAAGTAGCATCTTCAGTTCAAGAGTCTGATTGCTTCGCCTGAGCTGGTGGTGTATTCTAACAATCAATTGCATTATACCGGCATTCAACAAATACGTTCCAGTCAGTGTGAACCATTCACAGACAAAGAGAGGTGCTAATGTATCAGCCTGAAGTGAGACAGGGTTTGTAACACCACTGCCGCTTCTGAAGTTGGAAGGAAAAGCAAGCATTTGCTTATTAGCTTTTCATCCTCCAAGGCAAGATTTCAAAAACACAACATCTCATCTATGATGAAGGGAGGGTATGCCTGGAAAAACAACAGATTTATGGGCTTGTGCCGGGCAGTATGATTGTAACAAAACCCTATCATGCACATTAATGGTATATATACAACCAAGGCTTGGAACTAGCAGGCTGACTAGTTGGGTTGAGGAATTTCTGATCCTAAAAGTTGTAAATTATAAAATCAAGCATAACAACACTGCTAAGATGATTCACCAGAAGTCAGCCATATATATAAAAAAGGAATAATAGCATTGACATGTAAGTCTATGAAGTTTTGTTAGCAGATGCTAAAGCTACCAGTAAAGAACTACTAATAATGAACAAATGCATTTGATAGAACTAAGAAGGCTGAAACAATATAATAATCTACACATTAAAGAGAAATCTTTAGCTCCAGTAGAGAATGAAGCAAATTTGGAAACTGAAGCACAGTTTAGAAACTAAATATTTCAATTACCCTGTTTTCTCAGAAATTGGGTTTGTTTTTAGATCTAGAAGTGCTGCTATCTTTTAATATCACTTCCAAAGCAGGTGTGGTATCACGGGAAGAATGCTGGACCCAGTATCAGAAGACTTGACCCCAGGCTCTGCTCCTTTCCTGCTGTGTGACTTGGAGCAAGTTAGTTAACTTCTCTGAGCCTCAGTTTTTCTATCCATAAAACTACAAATAGAATAATAACCAACTGCCAACCAGAATTATTGGGAGGATTAAACAACCATGAAAAAGTAAATCGGAAAGTGTCTGGAATATAGTAGCTTCTTATGAATATTTGTTGAATCTGAAGAATTTAGCCTAGTTTTAGTATCTATTTGCCTTGATGGTCATTCACTTATTTCAATAATGTTGTCCTCTCAAACTATTGTTGTAACTCCCCTTTCGTATTGCCTTCAGTGACAATAAAATTGTCAACATTTATAATATCCCTTTTAGTGAGGTCCAGGAAATGGTGACCTTATTTCCATTTTACAAATGAAAGCCCAGGCAAAGAGGGGTTAAGTGATTTACTCAAGGATATAAAATAGGTCAAAGGCTGAGATAAATCACCCAGATATTCTGCCTTGCCTCCCACTTCACTCCGCCTAACTCTGGTCTGTGTACGGCACTTCTCTGAGTTTTTGAAAGGAAATTTCTTATGATTGCTACCGTTTTCTTCAGTGAGCTCTCTCCTCGGCAGACTCTACACCAGTATCTATGAAAACACTCTGCTAAGAGGCTTTATATCTCCCAAGTCAGTGAAAAGGCAAGTGAATTCCGAAGTTTTCCTTTGGAGAAACATTCTGAGGCCATTTTGAATTTACCTCAATAAGAAAATCTCATGCCTCTAGTTCCTGCTTGCTTAGCAAGATTTCAGATATGATACAGTCTAGTTTTATAATAAGGAAGCCCTGTAGGGAGAAGAATTTGTCTCCTTTTTTCCCCTAGAAACTATATGTGACTATCCCTGAATTAAAAGCAGTCGGCTACTGGAAAAACCACATTTAAGAAAATCATCTGAATCTTGAGGCAGACAAAATTTATCTTCTGGGGTTTATTTTTCTTAATTCTAACAGAAATAAATATACAAGTTTCACACCAAATTTTAGAATTGAGTTAAAGGTGCTATAACTCTTTTCAAAACACTTCAAAAGTTTTGATCCAAACCCAAATATTCCCAAACTGCTGATTCTACTCACATATCCATAGTCTACATTCTGTTAACTGGCTCTACATAGGATTTTTGACAAACTTAAATTTCAACTTATAGGTAAGATAAAATAAAGTAATTTGAAGAATAAGAAACAACCATAAAGGGAAATCACCTCACCCAGCTATATCCACGAGTATGTCAGCAGATTACTGGTGATATGCACGGTCATTCTAAAACATTCCACAGCAACCGAAATGAGCCACCACTGCTTATAATTAATTATATGGCTATACTGAAGCCATAGCCCCATGTGGGGGTTTGTCTGCAAGGTTGTGGCCTCCCAGAAATGGAAACAGGAAGACAAATCCTTATATAAACCAATACAGACCACAGCTGCTTAAGAAGGATAAAAAGCTTAAAGATTGAGCTTGCATTTTTCTCTCTCCCAGGAATCATGAAAGTCTCCACAAGTTTAATTGGGCCCTCATTCCAAAGAAGACATGATGGACAACTTCCCAAAACTGGGAACTGGACAGGGAAATAGACACCCACACACCCACACACACACACGCACACACACGCACACACACGCACACACACGCACACACACGCACACGGCATATATATATGTGTGGGACCGAGAACTTGGTTTGGCCTTTGTCTCTGGTTTCTGAAAACAATCCTTGAAATAGCCTGTGTAATTAGGTGTTCTTTGTTTTCCAGACTAGCCACGCAACACTTAACCATGTATAAATAAGTAGGGGGCTAAACAGGCCCCACCCTGGAAACAGCCCTCAACAAGAGAAGGGACATGATGCAGTCATACATATTCATTGAGCTCTGGTGGCATAGTGGTTAAGAGCTACAGTTGCCAACCAAAAGGTCAGCAATTCGAATCCACCAGTCACTCCTTGAAAACCCTATGGCGCAGCTCTGCTCTGTCCTATAGGGTCACTATGACTTTGAATTGACTCGATGGCAATGAGTTTGGTTTTTAGGTTTTGGATAAATCATAACTATGCATTAAGGTCCCAGTCATGCATATTCATTGAGGTCCCAATGACTAAGGAGACCTTGGAGCTTCTTCTTTTGGGCTTCCTGGAGTGGCGAGAACATCCATGAATGGGACAGCATGGCACATCCCTGGGGACAGTGGAAGTCTCATGCCACGACCTCTCCCAGACCTTGCCTAATGTCTATTTTCGCTTGTATCCTTTCTGGTTATAATGAATGGGTAACTGTATGCATAGGCAATCTCTGTGAGTTTTGTGAGTCATTCTAGCATTTGCTATTTGGAAGGGGTTGGAAGGACAAAGTCTTAACTTGTGGAGACCCAACTCTGGTGGTTAAGGTCAGAGAGACAAAGTGCCACATGGGTGGCTGGTGTCAGGATGATCAAATGGGAAAATGAGGATATGAGTTATCTTTATATTTTGGAAATTAGCCTTATGTCAGCTTTATTAACTCACACACACACACACACGTATGTAATACAGTATACTGAACTGGGTCACAATGTAAAATATTTTCCTACCATGGGTTAGGAAATGCTGGTGGCATAGTGATTAAGAGCTTCAACTGCTAACCAAAAGGTTGGCAGTTCGAATCCACCAGGTGCTCCTTGGAAACTTTATGGGGCAGTTCTACTCTGTCCTGTAGGGTCACTACTGACTCGACAGTAACGGGTAACGGGTACCATGGGTTACGATAAAAAAGGTTTGAAAAGCACTACAATAGGGACACCCCAAGCTCCCTAATTGGATAAGCTGCAGCAAAAACTGCAGCAACTGTGGTGACAACAGCAGAGGGAAGAGGTCATGAAGGAGGTAAGGAGGGGACTTGGGAATGAGGAGGTGACTCAAGGGTGGTGTACCATACCCAGAAGACCAGTTTTGCTAGGATTGCTCCCAGTTTGTGCTGAAGACACCCCAGGGGATGAGAAGTTCACCCTAAGGGGGTCCCCAACTATTATGCACCTATGATGTCCAATGCATTATCTCCATGAAGGTTGTCAGTAATAGTATCTGCAGCTGATATGAAAAGACATTTTACCTTTATAGTCTATATTTTGCATTGTCTGAGCTTAAACTTCCAGACGTCATTTTAGAGATCAGGTACAATCACTGCCCTCCAGGTTTCTACATCAGGCACAGCAGATACACAAATAACAGAAATTATTACTTTATTAACTATGTTAATAACATCAGTGATATAATTTTAGGCTAAACATACAGAATTGTCATTTTTATAGGTGAAAAGTGGTGGAATACCAGCGATTTCATATGGTTCAACTTAATAAAAACCACCAAAATGTAATGAGGGGACTGGATGACTCAGACTGAGCTGACAAGCTGAAGATTGAGTTAAGCTGTATTGAATACACCCTTTAGCCCCATATTCCATACACAGAAACACGGGTAAAGACATCTAAATATCAGAAACCAATTCCTTATTTGTGATTTTCAATACACAAAATCTAGCATTAAGTCTATTCAAGATGTAGCACTTCCTTTGCTTTCTACTTTTGCTCAAAATATACAGATACAAAATTACACAGAGGGAAAGAACTTTTAATAAAAATATTTTCACCTGAGAAGTTCACTATTCTTTTAAAAATGGTACATATTATTTAAAAAAAATACTGCTTACTATTCAATACAAATACAATACGTAAGAGTGTATCAAGATCTCAGGACTTTATTTTTAATGATAAACTTTCTATTTGAATAGAACTCGATTGTTTATGAAGAACTTTCCAGTGTTATCTCATTTAAGCCCCATAATGATCCCATGAGGTAAGGATTAGTTGTGACATTTTCAGATAAGGAAATGAATCATTGTAGAGTCACTTAGAGGGGGAGGGGGAAGCCAGTTTTGTTCTTTAACTTAAGCTTTGGTTTCTGATAAAAATTCTGGTTGGCTTCAGATTCTGGACCACAAACACTTATTAGGCACCTACTAGATGCCAAGCCCTCTGCTGGTGCTTTTCCATGTTACTTTTCATCTTTGGCAAATGCTTTAACAGGAAGTCAAGCCCTTCTAATGTGTGCAATACGTTAGGAGTCATGATATTCAGTTGGGTCAAAACTGGATACCTCTGTTTTTAGAAAAAGTTGTCGGAAGAGCTGTTCCTCCTCCCGTAGGCTATTCTACTTCAAGCTCTTTCAAATGTTGTTACATATTAAAGAATGAGTGGCAAGGATGAAACCTAGGTTGTGTCATTAAAACGTCCTTGTGGAGAGCCTCAGGTTATGGAAGCATTTCTGAGATTTTATAAACAAGGACTCACGGTACACGGTACCTGTCCACGGTACATGACTCAAACAAAGAAAAACTGACTTTTCCACAAAAGCTAAGGAATATATGAAGTGATGATATCAAGTTCTTGTGTCAATAAAAGTGCCTGTTAAATAGGCATCATTGGGTGTACACTTTTACCATTATTGTAAAGCTGTCTTGCTCACTGCTCTAATACTTGTGTCTAGAATACTGCCTAGCATGCAGTAGGAGTCAATGAATGAATGGAAGTAAGCAAATGAATAACTGAAAAGGACACAAGACAACTGAATCCAGCCCCTCCAAGATTGAGGAAAATCTCTGAGGACAACCATTTCTATAACCACTCCTCATACTCGTATGAGAAATTAGTTGGCTGATACTATGAACTGGGGAATGCTGTATTTAGTATGTTTCAAAAATGGCAAAATTAAAGATCTTAGCTTTCTGCTATGAACTGTGGTTGATCAGGGGCAGGATAATGTACCCTCTGTCTTATTCAAGCTTAGGACCAGTTTTTAACTGAGGTATGGATTTGGCAAAATGCTTAGCCAACCATCTGCCATCCAATTTCTGAACAAATATCTGAAACTCTGGGGAGGGCTCAGAGTTCAGTTCTAAAGGCATAAAGATGTACGTGAATTATTGCAGCATTGTTCCAGTCTCTGGAAGAACTGCTGTCCTTTATAGAGACCTAAGAAGAGCTGATGTCAGAGGACTCATTGTGCAACCTTGTGAAATTTTGCTTAAAACACTAAGTAGTGGAGACACATTGTAGCTCAACGTGTCACTCCACTGTAGAGAGAGCTGAGGCTGCTGATGGATTTGTCTTGACACCTGTATTTTGGGAAGGTCACATCAAGACACCTTACCTTCTGCAGTACTCCAACTGTGACTTAACAGACACATATTTGTTCCAGCACTGTACATTGGAATTGAGAGATTTTTTGTTTGTTTGCTTTAAGATTTCAGAGTTTTCTTTATGTTCTACTTTTTTATTGTTATAAAAATAAATACAACACAACATTTGCCAATTCAACATTTTTCAGGTGTACAATTCAATGATATTAATTACATTAATCAATGTTGTGCAACCATCACCCATAACTGTTGCCAAATTTTCCATCACCATAAACAGAAACTCACATTTCCTAAACAATGACTTCACTTTCCCCTGCCCTCCTGCCCTTGGTAACCACTAATAAACTTTGGTCTCTATATAGTTGCCTATTCTTATTCCTTAGTTCCTTTTCTTGTAAGTGAGGTCATGCAATATGTATCCTTTTGTGATCGACTTCTTTCTTTCAGCATAATGTTTTCAAGGTTCACCCATGTTGTAGCACGTTTATCAGGACTTCATTTCTCTTTATGGCTGAGTAGTATTCCACTGTATGTGTATGTTCACTTTTGTAAAAGAAAAAACTGCAGAACCTCAGCTTGGTTAAGATGAAACTGGAATTCTGTCCTCTGATTTAAGAGGAAAGTTGGGTTGAAATAGCTGCCTACATTGTTTAGCTCTCTCTACAAGGGGCCCACCTTTAAAGAGGGCATAGGCACAATTAACAGGAGAGAATTATACACACCCCTTTTCCCTCCTTCTCACCCCAGCACTTCCTTTCCCCCACATTTCCTCTTATTAAAACTTAGAATGAATCATTAACTTTATATGGAAAGAGAAGAAGCCCCGAATAAGTAAAGCACTATTGAAGAAGAATAAAATTGGAGGACTCACACTACCTGACCTCAGAACCTACTATACAGATACAGTAGTCAAAACAGCCTGGTACTGGTACGACGACAGATACATTGACCAATGGAACAGAATTGAGAACTCAGATGTAAATCCATCCACCTACGGTCACCTGATCTTCAACAAGGGCCCAAAGTCCATCAAATGGGTGAAAAGAGTCTTTTTAATAAATGGTGCTGGCAAAACTGGATATCCATCTGCAAAAAAATGAACAGGACCCATACATCACACCATATACAAAAACTAACTCAAAATGGATCAAAGACCTAAATATAAAGCCAAAATCTATAAAGTTCATAGAAGAAAAAATAAGACCAACGCTACAGGCCCTAATATACAGCACTGACAGGATACAAACCATAACCATCAACACACAAACCCCAGAAGATCATCTAGATAACTGGGATCTTCTAAAAATCAAACACCTATGCTCTTCAAAAGACTTCACCAAAAGAGTAAAAGGAGAACCTACAGACTGGAAAAAACTTTTGGACATTACAACTCAGACAAAGGTCTAGCCTCCTTTCCAACAAAAAGAAAAATAATCCTATTAAAAATGGGCAAAGGAAATGAACAGAGACTTCACCAAAGAAGACATTCAAGTGGCCAACAGACACAGGAGGAAATGCTTGCGTTCACTAGCCATTAGAGAAATGCAAATTAAAACCACAGTGAGATACCATCTCACCCTGGCATTACTGGCACGAATCAAAAACACTGGAAATAACGAATGTTGGAGAGGCTGCAGGGAGATTGGAACTCTTCTGCACTGCTGGTGGGAATGCAAAACGATACAACCATTTTGGAAAATGATATGGCACTTCCTTAGAAAGCTAGAAATAGAAATACCATATGATCCAGCAATGCCACTCCTAGGAATATATCCTATAGAAACAAGAGCCGTCACACGAATAGACATATGCACACCCATGTTCATGGCAGCATTGTTCATGGAAGCATTGTTCGCAATAGTTAAAAGATGGAAACAACCTAGATGTCCGTCAACAGATGAATGGATACACAAACTATGGTACATACACACAATGGAGTACTATGCAATGATAAAGAACAATGATGAATCTGTGAAGCATCTCATAACATGGATGAAACTGGAGGACATCATGCTGAGTGAAATAAGTCAATCACAAAAGGACAAATATTGTATGAGACCTCTACTGTAAAAACTCATGAAACAGTTTACACACAAAAAGTAACAATCTTTGTTGGTTACTAGGGATGGGAGGTGTAGGGGGGAAATACTAAATAGATAATAGATAAATGGTATCTTTGGTGAAGGGTGAGACAGTACACAATACTGGGGAAGCCAGCACAACTTGTACAAGGAAAGGTCATGGAAGCTCCAAAGACACATCCAAACTCCCTGAGGGACTGAATTGCAGGGCAGAGGGCTGTGGGGACCATGGTCTCGGGGAACATCTAGCTCAGTTGGCCTAACACAGTTTATAAAGACAATGTTCTACATTCTACCTTGGTGAGTACCATCTGGGGTCTTAAAAGTCTGTGAGCAGCCATCTAAGATACTCCACTGGTCTCACCCCTTTGGATGCAAGGGAGAATGAAGAGAGCAGGATACAAGGAAAAGTTTAGTCTGAAGGACTAATGGACCACAGCTACCAAGGCCTCCACCAGACTGAGTCCAATACAGCTAGATGGTGCCCAGCTACCACCACTGACTGCTCTGACCAGGATCACAACAGAGGGTCCTGGACAGAGCTGGAGAAGGATGTAGAACAAAATTCTAACACACACAGAAAAAGACCAGATTTACTGGCCTAAAAGAGACTGGAAGTACCGCGAGAGTATGGCCCCCAGACATCCTTTTAGCTCAGTGGTGAAGTCACTTCCGAGGTTCACTGTTCAGCCGGGGATTGGACAGCCCCATAAAACAAAACGGGACTAATGAGGCACGGCAGTCCAGGGGCAAGGTCTAGAAGGCAGAAGGGGACAGGAAAGCTAGTGATAGGGAACCCAAGGTGGAGTAAGGACAGTGCTGACATGTAGTGGGGTTGTTAACCATTGTCATAGGGCAACATGTGTACTAACTGTTTAATGAGAAACTATTTTGTTCTGTAAACTTTCATTGAGTGAGAAGAGCAGCACAACTGGAAGAACGTAATCGATGTTACTGAACTGTGCATGTAGAAATTTTTGAAATGGTGCATCTTTGGCTATGTATATTTTCTCCAAAAAAAAAAAAGGTCAAGAAGGGAGAGGGTTGACATGTCATAGGGTTGTTAACCAATGTCATAAAACAATATGCGTACTGACTGTTTAATGAGAAACTATTTGTTCTGTAAACCTTCACCCAAAGTACAATTAAAAAAAAAAAAAAGGAAAAAAAATAAGAATGATAATTTAGAGGTTAAAAAAAAAAAAACTTTGAATGAAAAAGTAGAGATGGTCTTGTGCTATGTAACAGCATGTTATTACAGACTTAGCTCTGATTCCATAAAGTGAGATACAGGACTAGTATTTTCCAGAAGCACTGGGATGTCAAAACAAATTTAGAGTTCTCTGTGGATTGCAAATCAACCTTGAAACAAAGGTCTTTCTTTCAGTTAAGCATTGTCATTAAGGATATGAGTTGTGTGAATAATATTGATTAAGAAAACATTTAATTCATGCCTTTATTATTTCAGAGATTGATTACTGGGATGCCCATTTTGTTAGGTGGTCTGTTCATGTGATTCCAATCTGTTCACAATGCAACTGCATGGCTGAATAATAGGAGCCCAACAACTGAAGCATGTCACACCTTCTCCAGTTTCTGTCATTGATTAACAGTTAAAATTTGGATTAATTTAGGTATGACATGATTCGAATTTATGAAACAGATTCTACTTTCTTTTTCCCTTGAAAATTCAAATACATTCTATATTCTTGAACAAAAATGGATTTAAAGAAGTTAAATGAGCAATGTAAAAAATTTATTTTTCAGATCCAAATCATCAGACAGACTTCTTCCATGTCACATGGTACCTTTCCAAAGGGCAGGTAGGGCTCAATGGTTCACAATAATTTCTTAAAGGTTACCGTCTTCACCTTTATAGATTGGCCTGGATGGACATTAAACAAACAAAAAACACACATCGGCTGCCATCAGATTGATTCTGACTCATGGTGACATTATGTACGTCAGAGTAGAACTATGCTCTGTAGGGTTTTCAAGGCTCTACCCTTTCATGGCGCAGTGGTTAAGAGCTCAGCTGCTAACCGAAAGGTTGGCAGTTTGAATCCACGAGCTACTCCTTGGAAACTCTATGGGGCAGTTCTACTCTGTCTTATAGGGTCGCTATGAGTCAGAATCAACTTGATGGCAAAGGTTTGGTTTTGGTTTGGTAACCTTTCGGAAGCATATCACCAGGCCTTTCTTCCAAGTTTCTTCTCGGTGACTTCGAACCACCAACCTTTCAGTTAGTAGTCGAGCACCTAACTGTGCCACCCAGGAACATTAATCTGTGCCTATTTGATCATGATGAAATTGAGCAAGGCGAATAGATTTAGCTCTCTTTCACTACAATTTATTATAAAAACCCAACAAATAGCTATGCTCTCATTCCTAAGCCCCTTTTACTTATGAAGTGTTGAAAAATTAGATAACATTTTCCAAACGTTTCCAGTTTGAAAATGATACGGGGGCATTTTAGATGATAAGAATCTGTTTGGATAAGCAAAGGGGTATTTTCACCGTGGACACTCTTCATGCAATAGAAGAGACTTCTTAGACCTTCATGTTGAGGGCCATGATCCTCCTATCCTGGACGACTCCTCTGACCACAAGAAAACCAACTCATTTCCCTTTCACTTTACAGTGTGGGCTAAAAAATGAACAAGGCTGTATCTCATGGCCCTTATGACACCCTCCACTCCCACACTGCCTTGGAGCTCATTCAATTACCCCAGGGGCACAAAAAGACCTAAAGGAAACAATGAAGCCAACTTAGTTTCTAAACAGATTTTTTTTTAATCCAAAGCACAGAAAGTTGAACTATTTTTTATTTTTAAATAACCAGTTTTGAGATAGAAAAGACTCTTTCGAGTTCCAAAAACGTGGCTTAATTAGAAGGACAAAGTTTATACTGTAAACAATAGAGTAAGGAAAAACGCAAGAGGATTTCAGATTTAGTGTTTCAACCCCAAAGGAGATCAATGCAACAGAATTGGGGTAGAAAGGTGTGTTTGAGAGAGGCTTTTTAGAAGAGAAGATCAGTTCAGCAAATTGAGAGATGGGAACTAAGAGAAGATCAATTCAGAGAAAGAGACTCACACTCAGTTTGCCCCATCCTGGGATCAAGATCCCAATTGAGTTTAGAGTGATCTCTGAGCAGAGATGTCTTGCTTCCCAAGGTGAGATCTAGGGAAACTCAAGCATGGGAAAAACCCAAAATACCCACTGCCATTGAGTCGATTTGATTCTGACTCATATTGACTCTATAGGACAGAATAGAACTACCCCCATAGGGTTTCCAAGGCCATAAATCTTCACAGAAGCAGACTGCCACATCTTTCTCCTGCGGAATGGCTGGTGAGTTTGAACTGCCAATCCTTCTGTTAGCAGCCAAGCACTTAACCACTATGCTACCTAATGCATTTAAATATTAGCTGCAATGGATGGGACTAACTCTTTTCCCTATTCAGAGTCAGAAAAAAAACAGTGCCCCTGAATATTACCTACATTGTAATAGCGTACAGAGATAGAAATCCCTGGGTAGTGCAAAAGGTTTAATGTGCTTGCCTGCTAACTGAAAGGTCAGAGGTTGGAGCCCACCCAGAGGTGCCTTGGAAGAAAGGCCTGGCAATCTACTTCTGAAAAATTAGCCATTGAAAACCCTATGGTGAACAGTTCTACTCTGTCACCATTAGTCAAAATCCACTAGAAGGCAACTGATTAGAGAAAGATAATCTTACAAAGAGCAAGAAATAAAACAGGAGAGCACAAAGAAACCATAGGAAAGTGATGTTTCCAGAAGAGGGTAATCAACAATTTCAAATGCTGTAGAAAGATGAAGGACTGAGAATCTTCTTCACATTTACAACGAAGAGACAATGGATGGCTTTAGCTGGAGGAGTTTCCAGAAGTAGAATTTACATCACAGTGGGTGGAAGAGTGACTGGCAGGGAAGAGACAGAGACAACAAATGTAGTCAATTCCTTTAAGAAGGCTTCTGTTGTTAGGCACCTTTGAGTCAGTTTCAACTCATAGCAACCCTGTGTACAAACATTGCCCTTTCCTGGGCCATCCTCACAATCGTTGCTATGTTTGGGCCCACTGTTGCAGCCACTGTGTCAATCCATCTCACTGAGGAGGGTCTTTCTCTTTTTCGCTGACCCTCTACTTTACCAAGCATGATGTCCTTCTCCAGGGACTGGTCCCTCCTGATAACATGTCCAAAGTAACTGAGACAAAGTATTAATAAGCCAGTATTCTTGGCTTATAATGGGGAAGAAAAAGCTAGGAGAGTAAATGGAAGGGGATGTGGGGAAGGTGAAGGTTTTTTGTTTTATTTTTTAAGACTGGAGTGGCTGGAGCCCATGTACATGCTGAAGAGAAGAATCCAAAAGGGATGAAAAGCTGAAGGACACAGGAAACAGAGATCATGCATAAAAAGCAAGAGCCCCAAGAAAATGTGTGTGTGAGATCCAAACACAGATGCAAGAGTTAGAGGAGAAAAACTTCTTCTATTTTAACCTGCAGGAAGGAGGAATGAACAAGTATAGATGGGGGGAATAAATTAAGCGCATTAAATTGCATAGATTTGCAATGCCACAACTCACCCAGAAAAAGGATAACCTGCTTGCTCAATCAGCTATGACTCGCTTGTTGTGCTGATTGAGGAAAGGGCTGGGAGGAAAATGGCAGACACCAAGGTCAGCGAGCTTGCTCTACCTATAAAGGAATGAGAGAAGACAGACAGCGGTAGAAGATGAGAGCTCCAGCGGGGACAGGGGAGGAGGCAGAGGAGAGGACAGAAGAAGAAAATAAACAGAAAGCTGCCACAAGGAGCCAGACATTTTTAGGAAATCTGGCTATGTGTTCTGACTTTGAAGGAACCCTGGTGACACAGTGGTTAAGTGCTCGCCTGCTAACTGAAAGATCAGAGGTTCGAACCCACCAGCTGCTCTGCAGAAGAAAGATGTGGCAGTCTACTTCCATAAATACTACAGCCTTGGAAACCCTATGGGGCAGTTCTCCTCTGTCCTGTAGGGTCGCTATGAATCAGAATCCACTTGATGGCAATGGGTTTGGGTTTGGGTTTGGGTTTGGGTTTGGCCTCTGACTTTAGTTTCCCCTTTGGTCTTCAATGACTCCTCAAGAAACTCTCAGTAAAGACCTCCATCACGTTCCAAGGTTTCCTGGAGTTAGATTTGATTTCTTCTCTGCTGAGCTGACCTCAAGGCAACCTGGTTTTATTTAGGTTATGCAGGTGGCAGTAAGATTTGGTGGCCGGAAGTTGAAATCCTGTACAGTAAGAGATGAGGCTGTCTGCTGACTGAGGGAGGAGGCAGTTTAGTCAAAGGTTTGAGGAAAGTAGAAAAGGCTTGAAATAGGTGCTGGGGGAGAATGGTAGAAATGTATTTTAACACTCGCCATCGAGTCAATTTCCACTCATGGTATCCCCATGTATGTCAGAGTAGAACTGCGCTCCTTAGGGTTTTCGGTGGCTGATTTTTCTGAAGTTGGTCCCCAGGCCTTTCTTCCGAGGTGGCTTGTGGGTAGATTCAAACCCCAATCTTTCACTGAGCAGCAGAGAGTGTTAACAGTTTGTACACCCAGGGATTCCAGGAGTGTATTGCAGAAGCATATAAGAATCCTTGAGCTATAACTGATGGTCCAATTGAGATTGGAGGTCATCAGTTTATCATGGCATCAGTCTGGGTAGTGGTATGATTTTCTCCAGCAGCGGTTAGTAACTAAGTTGGAAGCAGGAAAAAAGCACATAATCGGAATGATTAAAAAGTAGTATTTGGACTGTAGATGCCAAGGGCAAGTACAGATCTGTTTTATTTCTAAGGATACAATACTACAATGTCCAACACATAGGAATCACTCAATAAATCTGTATTGAATGGATAGACAGGGGAACTGAAAATATCAGTGAGAGGGTCATGGAAGTGATAGGCCATGCTATCCAAACTGAATAGGAAAGGAAGTGAAGACAGGAGGGGTCTAAAAGAGAGAATGTCTCCACCCATCTGTCAGTTTGTTGTACAGTGGTGGCTTGCATGTTACTGTGATGCTGGGAGCTATGCCACCAATATTTCAAATACCAGCAAGATCACCTGTAGTTAACAGGTTACAGGGGAGCTTCCAGACTAAGACTAGGAAGAAAGGCCTGGTGATCTACTTCAGAAAATTAGCTAGTGAAAACCCTTTGGATCACAACAGAATACTGTCCGAGATAGTGCTGGAAGATGAGCCCCCTAGGTTAGAAGGCACTCAAAATACACAGTGGCCTCAATGATGGACTTGAGCATACCAGCGCTCATGAAGATGGTGCAGGACTGAGCAATGATTCGCTCTGTTGTACGTGGGGTCGCCACGAGTTGGAGCCAACTTGATGGCAACTAACGACAGCAACAATGGGGACCAAAGGTTCCTAGGAGATTCCTCAGGTCTACCCAGTTATATGGAGCCCTAGTGGCAAAGGGGTTAAGTGCTTGGCTGCTAACTCAAGGGCAGGGGGTTTGAACCCACTGGCTGCTGTGCAGGAGAAAGATGCAGCAGTCTGCTTCTGTAAAGATTTACAGCCTTGAAAACCCTATGGGGCAGTTCTATTCTGTCCCATAGGGTCACTCTGAGTCGGAATTGACTCGACAGCAATGGGTAATGGTCACTCAGTTGTACAAGCAGCATCGTGAACTGAAGAAACAACTTCCCTGAGTTTTAAGCACCCCTTGGTGGCTGACCCAGGAAGTTATTGGGCCCAATATTCTCACTTTATTTCTTACCCCTGAAGAGCAATGTGCACATTCTTAGGCATCCCTCTTTTCAGTGCTCAGACCTCCCCGAATTTCCCCTCACCCGTTCTTTAAACCTGTTCTTCCTCCTCTCTAACTTTTGCTACAGCTACATCATGTCTCTTTCTCTTTCTTCTTTTTCACTGCTCCTCGTTCTGTTTCTGTTTTCAATTTGTGAAAACAACCCTAGTCATGGCAGATATCATTAAAGGTAGAATTCATGATGTGCCTGAAATAAGGACAAGGGAATCTCTACATTTCACAACTAAAGGAGTCAAAGTCAGTGAAAGTGCGCCTGAATTTAAAAATAGCCACAGCCCACATCATCTCGTAATCAGCCTACATTTCCCCAAGCACTAGCATTCAAACTTTTTTTTTTATTCTTATGGTTATTGCTTATATTTTAATTATGAACTTAGAACCTATTTTTGCTATTAATTTTTTTCTATTGCAAAGGTATGCTATTTCTCCCGTAGGTTGGGTAGACGTCTGAAAAGTAGCCCAAACATGTTTACACCACTGTTCTCAAGACTTGGAAATGAACTTTTGGAACACAACATATTTGTCAGTTGTGGGTTTGGAATAGTTTTGATTCCTGCTTGAATTTCCTTAAAAATCACAATAAGTTATTTAGGGAATAAAAGTTGCCAAACTTTCTGACAAATCATAATGAATGGTTAAGCTGTGAAAGGTCAAGCAGTCATCTTTTGGCTCTCATTTCCTCTTTAAAACCAAGCTATTTTGAGAATTTCCATTCCTCATGCTTTTTTGCTTCCCAGCCCTGACACTATCCGTATCCCCTCAGTGGCATTTTTTTACTCAGGAAAACTTAAATAAGTTCCAAGATTGCAGAAGAGCCTTATTATTTGGTGATTGTAGGCCTCGTCTGGGAAAAACTCCAAACATAGATTTGCCATTTTAAGCAATTCCTTTGAATTCTCACTCTATTGTCAGCAATAGTGCTATATTATTGGTTTATTATTGACTTTTTTCCTTTCCCTTTACATAAATTAACTAGAGCACTCCAATTTTCTCTTCTCTTTTCTTATGTCTTCTTAGTCTATAAGTCCCTGAAGGGATGGTATTGCTTTAGTTTTTTGGGTTTTGGAGGTATACCCACACATACACACACACACAAGTATTTATGTGTGTGTGTACAGACACACATATATAATCTAGTTGGTGACAGTATATATCTAAAACATGCTAGATACAGAGTAAGCGCTAAATAAATACTTGCTCAAACCCAGACCAGGAAATGGAAGATGAATTCCTGCAGCTGTCTCATCTTGGACTCACCACTAATTGCATTGTTTAGTCATAGGCTGCTTCTTAATATAAAATGCTCTCTCTGACACTTCCTCCTAATCCAGTCCCAAAGACTATCAGAACAATACACAGTTAGGAAAATAGGTGTTGAGATTACTGGGCTGCCTTCCAACCCACAGACCTATCTATTTTTTCCTAACTACAAGATAATTATTGCTGGATATTATTATGGGATTTTTCCACATGTCCTTTAGTTAGGATAGTGATGACCCAGTGCAGCCTTTTTAACGTACTCTGATCTTCTGCCAGTTTACTTCATTCTACAGCTTTGCCTTTGTTTCTAATTTTATGATTACAAGCTTCCTACTGCCTAATCAATACCTCATTTGGCTATTGCTGCTGTAGACTACACACCTCAACAGAAACCCCTTGGGAATGGCCCTTTTTGCTTGCAGCGGGCTCATTTTAAGGAAGTTCTTGCTACGTTCATCATTTTGGCAAATAAAGACAAGTTCAAGGAAATTAGAGGCCAAACTTGACAGAGCACTGGGTGCAGCTGCTGGCCCAGCTGTGCAATGATTCTCAACTGGTCCATTACCTCCCAAACTCAACTATTCAGCACAGCCTTCCCTAGTCCAGCACCCCTGTTGGTCTAACATATTTGGCAACAGCCATTATTTCAGAAATGAATGCTCATGTGTATTTATAGCAAATCGCATGCCTGCTCTATCAACAATTAAAGAGATTAGGATTCAGCAGACATATTCCTCCAATTAGGACAAGATGGAAGACATAGTATAGAGAATGCAGCAGTCTGGTCAAGGTTTACTCTTTCCTAACAGGAGCCATGCTGCATATCTTCAGTCAAGCATGTACTCTCTCTAGGGCTACCTTGCTCCCTGTATAACATGCACTTCCTGTGTCTGTCCCATGGAATTTTCAAGCAGAGGATTCTGTTTACAATGGACACTTCACATTTTCCCTTCCCGCCCTCCCAAACCACACTGTAAGTTCAACGGATCGTTTTAAAGCTTGTTTTCAAATACCATGCGGGCAGCCTCATGTGGCCACTTACTTCATTCAGTTACCCTGGAGTTATGTTGTATGCTCACATTTATGCAGTCTCTCCTCTGAACAAAAGCCCAATTTCAATGTCTGGGCCATAAATTCCATCTTGCCTCGCTCTTGCCCATGCATTATTTAAGCAACCTTCTCTGTGAGCCGGCAGGAGAATCTCCGTCAGAGTAACAATCTGCAGGCGCTTTACGCACTGTTCTAACGGGAAATGTAGGAAAGCGGAGAGAGTTCCACCCATTCATAGTCTTGACAATGAAATGTGATAATCTAATTTGGTAAAAATAAACTGTGAAATCAGAGATTTGAGGCAAAAACTTTAAAGATGCAATTCAGACTAGCAATCAATGCTTATTCAGTTTCTGTACCATCTCAGCTTTCTCCCTGTGCAGATGCTTAAGTGATGCTAAATTAAATAATTGACAAATTTTTAAAACTGCTGGAAATTACCATCTGTACTTAATTTTGGAATATAAAAAGGTCCATAGAAAACACGCTTTATGATTATTTTGTCTAATAACAGATATGAAACAATACAAACATCCCAGTCATAAAATATAATGCGTTCCGAGCAGTCTGGCTTACGTATTCAAACACAGTTTTTCAAAACAAAAGAGCCACAGGAGTGAAATGCTGGATTACCAATACATATCTTTAAACGAATGGGAGCAAACTGAGTTTTTAGTTTAAAATCTAAGCTTCTTCCCCACCCCACCCTACCCCACCACACCCCACCCTCCCAAAAAAACAACAAAACTCACCCAGGCTTCCACCAGACAGTAATGATAAACATCACTTTTTCACATTCTCTCCTGGCAAACCCTGGGCTAACCTGTCCTCTGTTAAGAACTTTATTAGAATGGCATTACATTTATACAAAATGAAGTCTCCTGTAAATAAACATGCTTGAGGCTTCCATGACAGCACAGAGAAGAGAAACAAGCTCCCATGTGGGAACACACTGGTAAACACATGGATAAAACAAGTGGAAACTTACACCAGACACTTCTCCCAGGTCCAGCACGGCAGTAGCCCTAAGGGCACATTTTAGTGTTTTTTAATCCATGATCTGCTCTTCTCACTGATGGGACTACTTAGGCACATGGTCAAGTTGCAATCAGCTTCTCCCTTAGTGATGTATGAGAGCTGGGCTGATTTATCTTGTCTTTCTGCAGCATATTAGCACTAATGTTTCTGCGTATGCATCCTACCTTTCTTTAGCCGGAGCCCCGGCTTTATCATTGGTAATCTAAATTAAAGAGCCAGTGAACAGAGCAGGGTTGCTGTCCCCCCACCTCCTCCCTGTTTTCCATGAAACAATTGCCAGGCAGTCATTCCCGGACAAGTATTCCACTGTTTATTCTAGTGAGGCTCCCCTTCAATATCCCATTGAGACTGGAAGTCGGCATCGCAAAAGGATAGGTCCAGTGAGACAGTCTTAGTTCAAAGGTCTACTTATGATTTATTCTCTAAAACCGTACAGATGGCCTCAGGAAATACTAGCGAGATCTGTCACTTGCCAGTTTTTCAGCCCGGAATACAGAATTGACACTTTTTACAAAAAACAAAGCAACCTGACCCTCCACCTACTGCCCACAGTGCAGTTTACGTTCAGCGACTCTTTTTTTCTGAGAAATCTCTTCCTGTTTACATCAATATTTGTTTGGCATATGCATGCCTAAATGTTTATTTTAATGAAGAAGATGAGTGTTATGGGTTAGCAGGTTGTATAATACAAGAAGCAGAAAATCCTAAAAAAATTTAGGGAGATAAATCAAACAGATCATTATTAACCTTGTAACTTCTGTCAACAAACAGCAGCTAAAGCAGGAGCTAAAGGCTGTATTTAGTTCATGATCTGTTGATTCCTTTCTTTAAAATACATTTAAAAATGTTTGCATCTCCACAAATGTTTGAGAAGAGGAAACATCTGAGTACATTTTTATATGAAAGTTTTTAATCTCTTGAAAATTCTGCTGTCTTTGCAGCAACTCAATACTTTTAACTCAGATTCCCAATGACTGGTAAAATAACTTTAGGTGTGTTTTCTCATTTTAAGCTACAATGGTTAAACAGCTGTTAAGTAACAGAATTTGCTGGATAATAAAGTATAACAAGTTTTCTTTCTTCTCTATTTTTTGTTAATGGAAAAGCGTGATTTTTTCATAATTTTTTAAAAGCATGCATATTGTACTTTCATTTTTGCTTTTAAAAATTAATAACATCCATTTCCATATAGGTGCAGAATATAGACTTGCCATTCTTAATAGCTTTGTAATATTCAAATCCTCAATTCCTTGACATATGCATGGCTTCAATTTTTCATTCTAAAAATAAAATGCCTCTTATCAGAAATGCAAAATACATTACAGGGCCTTGCCAAAATAACAATAATAATAATCTATCTCAAACGTTCTGCTTCTCAACCCTTTTCAAAATTTCAGTTGGGAGAAATAATACTTGGGAGGGCTTCTTGAAGACCATCTAGAGTATCAATTCTTCTAGATTTTCCCTAGGTTAAATTTTCAAAAAAAAAATCTATGCATTCCTCAACTCTAGAACTTGGTTTTACTGACCCTGCTCCACAAACATCCAGAGTAATTATTTAAAAAATTTAAATCTGAGCATATCACTTGTTGCCTAAAATTCTGCAGAACCTCCCGTTATTCTGAGGATGAAAGCCAAAATCTTTATCATGGTCTTCAAGGTCTCAGTTTTATTTCACTCGGAAGAAAAGCCCACCTTCCTAGAAGTGACTGGCTGGGATTCAGAACCATCGGTCAATCAAGCATTGAACCCCTGCTCTGTACTTGCCAGTTAGCTTGAGTATATCTGAGCACTGACTTGGCTGCTGAGAGAATTCCCAAAGCAAACACATAGGCCTTCTCCATTAGCTTGAAAGTTACAACGTACATGAACAAAACTTCGCTATTCCACAAATCAGCTTATGAACTATGAGAAAATTAACGTGGAGCAAGCCAGGGTCTGTAAATGTAAAGTGAAGATAAAATTAAGGGATAAAAGGAATGAGATTAAATTAATCATTTGATGAATGTTAATCCAAACTGGTTTAGGCTAGAGGAGAAAGAGAAACAATCAGGAAGGGGCTGAAATGCTACAAGGACAAGTATTGCTCAAACTTGGTGCTATTACACTTTCAAGGTCTATGGCTAATGTCAACTAAATTAATCTTAGACTTACATTTTTTTAAATTGTGCTTTTTTAGGTGTAAGTTTACAGCTCAAGTTAGTTTCTCATACAAAAATTTACACACACACTGTTTATGTGACCGTAGCTGCTATCCCTATAATGTAACAGCATGCTCCTCCTTTCTACCCTGGATTTCCTGTGTCCATTTAACCAGCTCCTATCCCTTTTTGCCTTCTCATCTCGCCTCCAGACAGGAGCTGCTCATTTAATTTCGTGTATCCTGAACTAAGAAGCACAGTCTTCATGAGTATCATTTTATGTCTTATAGTCCAATCTATTCTTTGTCTGAAGAGTTGGCTTCAGGAATGGTTTTAGTTCTGGGTTAACAGAGAGTCTGGGGGCCATGTCTTCCGGGGTTCTCCAGTCTCAGTCAGGCCATTAAGTCTGGTCTTTTTACAAGAATTTGAGTTCTGCACCCCACTTTTCTCCTGCTCCGTCAGGGACTCTCTGTTGTGTTCCCTGTCAGGGCGGTCTTTGGTGGAAGCCGGGCACCAACTAGTTCTTCTGTAGACTTACATTTTTAAAGTCAACTATCTATCTCATAATTGTGATTTTGAGTTTCTTCAATAAATAATTCTTATAAAGTCAGTATATTACTCTTGATATTACTTTCCTTCAAAAGTTCTCTTTATTTGATCACAACAGAGGATTCTGGACAGATCTGGAGAAGGATGTAGAGCATAATTCTAACCCACTCAAAAAAGACCAGATTTACTGGCCTAAAGAGGACTGGAGAAACCCCAAGAGTATGGCCCCCAGACACCCTTTTAGCTCAGTGGTGAAGTTACCTCCGAGGTTCACTGTTCAGCCTGGGAGTGGACAGCCCCGTAAAACCAAATGAGACTAACAAGGTACAGGAGTCCAGTGACAAGGGCCAGAAAGCAGAAGGGGACAAGGAAGCTGGTGATAGGGAACCCAAGGTTGAGTAAGGATATTGTTGATGTGTTGTGAGATTGTTAACCATCGTCATAGGTCAACATTTGTAGTAACTGTTAAATGAGAAACTATTTTGTTCTGTAAGCCTTCATTCATCTCAAGTGAGAATAACAGCACAATTCAAAGAGTGTAGTCAATGTCACTGAACTGTGCATGTAGAAATTTTTGAAATGGTGTATCTTTGGCTATGTGTATTTTCACCAATAAAAAAAAGGTTGAGAAGTTAGAGGGTTGATATGCTGTGGGGTTGTTAACCAATGTCATAAAACAGTATGTGTAGTTCTGTTTCATGAGAAACTATTTGTTCTGTAAGCCTTCACCTGAAGTACAATAAAAAAAAAAAGAAAAGAAAAAAGTTCTCTTTATTTTAATCATTAAAAGAATCATATGATAAACTTTACCAATTTCTAAGTAAGATGGCCCAAGGAGCCCAGCATCACATGATCTGAAAACATGGGATTTTCACAACTGATGTTCTACTTTGCCATTAACTAAGAGCAGCACAATTCTTTAATGCAACTTGTATTTGAGGAGTCAGAATTTAACCACATAGCACCCAAAATAATGCAAACATCCAAAGACATATGAAGTATTCTCTGAATAATGAGATCTTGGTTCCATGCATAAGGAATTGATATCATAAAGCCCCACAAGTCCCAGAACATTCCCTATACTTCACGCCATTGTCCTGGAAATTCACACCATTAAATCCTCCCTTTGGAAACTCCTTGTCGTCCAGTTGATTCTGACTCATGGCGACCCCATGGATTACAGAGTAGAACTGCTCCATATGGTTTTCTTGACTGTGATCTTTACAGAAGCAGATCGACAGAACTTTCTTCTGTAGCACCATTGGGTGGGTTCAAACCACCAACCTTTGGGTTAGTGGTCTAGTGCAAACCGTTTGTACCACCCAGGAACTTCTTCCTATTAGAAGAAATTTTAAAACTCTGGAACCAAACTGCCTGTGTTCAAATTATGGCTCTGCCACTTACCGGCTGTATGACCTTGGATAAGGTACTTAACCTAAATGTAGGCTTTTTTTTTAATTCATCTGTAATATGAGGTAATTGAATTCTACTTCTTGTCATGGAAGAACAGGTTATATAAAACCAACCCTCCCATAGATAATAATTATAAACTCTGAACAAAATATTTAAAAAAAAACTATCTGTGACCAAAAACAGGCAGAAACTAAAGGAAGGTTGACACACAGAAGAACAGCACTTAGTAAGGTACCCATTTTTTACAGCTTTTCATCTAAGGGCAGACACCAGTCAGTTCCATACGGTGGCTAAATCTCAGAAACCTGAGGTCTGACTGGCTGAAGAATCAGAGGATAGAGCTCAGAAAGATGACAGTAGCTAGAAAATGAGGGAGGAAATCCCAGAAAGAAGACAGCCACAGAGGGGAAGCCCCAAATTCAGGAGCATATAAAATCTGATCAAATCTCTGACTGACCCCTATACTACGTACATTAGGCATTAGGGACAGATTTCAAATAGTGCAGCTAAGGCTAAAAGAACTTGACAGAGAGCTCTGCCGCTGTCAGCCGCAGGACAGACAAAATTGGAATTGGAATTCAGTCAAGTTAACCGCCTATTAAAACAAAAAGTCCATGTTCTTTAGAGGTATATACAGAATTCAGAATCTCTATAACATATTACTCACAATGTCCAAGATAGAACACAAAATTACTGGATGTGCAAAGTTGAAGGAAAATGTAACCCATCCAAAAAATAAAAGGTTATTCTAAAGACCAATTCTGAGATGATCCAGATACTGGAATTAGTAGATAAGGATTTTAAAGCAGCTATCATAACTATAGGATCTCTGGTGGCAAAGTCATTTAAGCTCCCGGCTGCTAACTGAAAGGTTGGCAGTTTGGATCCACCAGCCACTCTGTGGGAAAAAGATGTAGCAGTTTGCTTCTGTAAAGATTACAGCCTTGGGAACCCTATGGGGCAGTTCTACGCTGCCGTAATGAGTTGGAATTGACTCGACAATAGTGGTTTTGGTTTAGTTATTGTAACTATGCTCAATGACATAAAGGAATCTCGACCTTACACAAACTTTTTCAGAATATAGAAGAGGACAGAACACTTCCCAACTAATTTTATGAGTCCAGCCATAACACTGATACTAAAATCTGACAAAGACACCATGAGAAAAGAATTTTTCTCAATGTCATGAACAATTATAGATTACAGATCAATATTATGAACGTAGACATAAAAATCCTTAAAAAAAATTAGCAAATATCTTGGTCCCATCATCTGCAAGCTTTCCTCAGGCCATATTACTCTTGATGATTAGAGATAGGGTTGGGGATAGATAACATTAAAAAGGGACCAACCCAAAATATATGATTCTTCCTTTGATTCTTGCAGTTATATATATATATATATCAAATCTTGCAGTTATATATATTTTTATATATATATATATATATATATATATATATATATATATAAATATATATATATATATATCAAATCTAGCAACATATAAAAAGGATAATAGACCATGACCAAGTATGGTTTATCTCAGGAATCCAAGGTTGTTTCAACATTTGAAACTCAAAGTAATTTACCATATTAACAGGAGAAAAAAAAGAGAAAAACTGTAGAATTCTAATACGTTCAGGAAAAGCATTACACAGCATTCAATGCCCGTTCATGATAAAAAAGAAATTCTCAGCAAATTAAAAATAGAACGAATTTCCTCAATCGACAGCTAATGTCATATTTAATAGTGAAAATATTGAATACTTTCTCTCTAAGATTGGGAACAAGGCAAGGATGTTTACATTCACCACTTCTATTCACCCTTGAAGTGGCAGTTCTAGCCACTCTGATAAGGCAGAAAAAACAAATAAAATCCATAAAGATTGGAAAGGAAAAATTGACTCATTGCAGATGACATGACAGTTTATGCAGAAAAAAGCATAAGTAATCTAAAATGGAATAATATTATTACCTACCTCATATAGTTGTTTAAATTAGAAATGTGTTTAGAACATAGGAGCCCTGGTGGTTAAGAACTGGGCTGCTAACCAAAAGGTCGGCAGTTCAAATCCACCAGCCACTCCTTGGAAACCCTATGGGGCAGTTCAACTCTGTCCTATAGGATGGCTATGAGTCAGAATCAACTCAATGGCAATGGGTTTGGCTTGGGATTTTAGAATGTAGTAAGCCTGAACATAGTAAGCACTATATAAATATTAATTAATTTTTTTAAAAATCTAGATATAAAATCTAGGAAGGACTACATATTAGCTTATTGTCAATTAGCATAATTTATTCCTCAGAATAGCTAATAGAGGGCTACACTAAGGAATAAGGTTATCCTCATTCTTAGACCCAGGTTATGAAAAAGTTCAGGACAAGTAACACTAGGATGCCTAGAGAAAGCAAGGAGGAAAAACCAGTACTCAGTGACATTCCTAAAATAAAAAAATGAAATATGCTATAGACAATATAATAATGTCTATAGAGTTACTGTTTTAAAACATCATATATGTCTATAGTTACACAAATGAATCCAGTTGTTTTTAATGAAAACATCTTTCTATGATCTATAAATTTTGTCATGTCAGGCTATCCATGAAAAACTTTTAAGTAAAGGAAGCAGTTTGCATAATTGTATTTACAGTATAATTCAATTTTTAGGGCAAAAAAGGCATAGATATGTGATAATTACATTGATATGTGCAAAGAAAATGGAAATAAATGAAAGTGTTAATAGTGGATAGCTCTGGATAGTAGGAGTGGGAAGGTCTTTTAATTTTTAGTTTATATCTTCTATATATTGATTGAATTTAATAGTATTTACTAATGGTATTACTTCTGTAGTGAAAAACATAAAGAAAAAAATTCCTTACTAGTACAAAAAAAAGGCAACATTTAAAAGTCAAAATGTTTAGAAGTATTTTTCTTTTCTAAGCCAACTAACAACAACAACAAAAATTTCCTTTGTGTTCCTTGAACGAAGTTAAGGCCTTATTTCAATCATCAACAGCATATTCCAGATGTCTTTACCTCTAAGATCCTTTCCAGCATCCCCATCACTCTATACCCGAAGCAGGGCAGTTGGGAGAAGAAGAAACACAAATCAGGTCAAGTCTAGGGCTCCATCTATTGTCAGTTAGGCAAGCTCATCAGAACTAACAACACTAATGATTCCCCTTTGAGTCCATCTGCTCATAATTTCCAACTGCACTCTGATTCCAGAAATTGATTTCTCCAGCTCCTATCTCTGGATGTGCCGAGACCAGCAGAGAGACATATGGATCAGAGACAATCCATTACCACTGGAAGTGCAGAATTTTAATTGGAAATGACTTTAGAAAATCTCTAATTCATTTGCAGACACCCACTTACCAGATAAGGAAACTAAGGTCCAGAGAAGTTAAGCAACTTGCCCAAGGTCACACAGTTACTAAGTGACCAAAGAGGAATAAGAAGCCATGTCTCTTCAGCCTCAGGATAGTAGTTTTTCCATTAGCACTGAGAAAGGGCACGTGCTATTAATGCTGGACCAGGGGCTGTGCTTTCATGGACAAAGCAGAACACACTGGAATACAAGCTTAACAGACGCTGAGGGACACAATCTTCCTGCCTTTACCATAGATCCCAAAATTGGAATGCCAACTTCAAAAACTGACTCGATTATTCTTTTATTTTCATTATCAGTGTTCCAAAAGATACATATACATTTTCTCTACAAATAATCCCTTAGCATAAAACAGAGAACTTCCCTATTAGAGATACACCCTCTGGTCACATCATTCAGAGATGCTTTTAGCTTATACTTAACCCTAATGAAAGGGTGTTGTTAGAATGTTTTCCACATTTTGGTTATAAGCAATAGGAAAGCTAGAGATATTTAAGTTGATGCGGTATGTTCTATTATGCTCTACCATGTTGTTTCTTTTAGAATGGGAACTGTGAATTTGTTTCTAAAATCTAGAGACTGTACCAATGATTGTGCTCTAGAATACTTAAAATCAACAAATCAGAGACCAACTCAATCAAGTTGCCCTGAAAACTTGTCCAGAACCATAGAGAAAGCCTTCTGTCTTCTCTGCTTTAAAAAAAAAAAGTTTCCAACGAAAAAGTCAAAATAGCACTCCCAAATAGGCAATACTAATCTCAGATTACTCAATACTAACCTCTTTAAAATAAAATCGACCATAAAAGACAAAGAAGGACACTATATAATGATTAAGGGACGATCCGTCATGAAGACATAACCATAATAAACATCTACGCACCCAATGACAGGGCTCCAAAATACATAAAACAAACTCTAACAGCACTGAAAAGAGAAATTGACACTTCCACAATAATAGTAGGAGACTTCCACACACCACTCTCAGTAAAGGACAGAACATCTAAAAAGAAACTCAGCAAAAATACAGAAGACCTAAAGGGCACAATCAGCCAACTTGACCTCATAGACATATATAGGACACTCCATCCAACAGCTGCAAAGTACACATTCTTTTCCAATGCACATGGAACGTTCTCCAGAACAGACCACATCTTAGGCCACAGAGCAATCCTCAACAAGATCCAAAGCGTTGAGATAATTCAAAGTATCTTCTCTGACTACAATGCCATCAAGGTAGAAATTAACAACAGAAAGAGCAAGGAAAAAAAATCAATTACAGGGAAACTGAATAATACCCTGCTTACAAACCACTGGGTAATAGAAGAAATCAGAGATGGAATCAAAAAATTCCTAGAATCAAATGAGAATGAAAACACATCACACGAAAACCTTTGGGACACAGCAAAGGCAGTCCTCAGAGAGTCCTCAATTTATAGCAATAGATGCACACATCAATAAAGAAGAAAGGGACAAAATCAAAAATTAACTACATAACTCAAACAAATAAAAAGAGAACAGCAAAAAAAGCCCACAGCCACCAGAAGAAAGGAAATAATAAAGATCAGAGCAGAAATAAATTAAATAGAGAATAGAAAAACAGTAGAAAGAATCAACAAAACCAAAAGTTGGTTCTTTGAAAGAATCAACAAAATCGGCAAACCACTGGCTAGACTGACAAAAGAAAAACAGGAGAGGATGCAAATAACCCAAATAAGAAATGAAACTGGCAACATTACAACAGACCCTACTGAAATAAAAAGGATCATAACAGAGTATTATGAAAAAGTATACTCCAACAAATTTGAAACCCTAGAGCAAACGGATAAATTTCTAGAAACATACTACCTACCCAAACTACAAGAAACTGATGTTGAAAATCTGAACAGACCCATAGAAAGAGAAGAGATTGAAAAGGTAATAAAAAAAACTCCCAACAAAAAAAAAGACCTGGCCCAGATGGCTTCACTGGAGAATTCTACCAAACATTCAGCGAAGAGCTTGTACCAGTACTACTCAAACTATTTCAGAACATAGAAAAGGAAGCAACACTTCCAAATTCATTCTATGAAGCCAGCATAACCCTGATACCAAAACCAAGCAAAGATGCCACAAAAAAAGAAAATTACAGACCAATATCTTTCATGAATATAGATGGAAAAATTCTCAACAAAATTCTAGCCAATAGAATTCAGCATCATATCAAAAAAATAATACACCATGACCAAGTAGGATTCATACCAGGCACGCAAGGATGGTTCAACATTAGAAAATCAACCAACATGATCCACCACATAAATAAAAGGAAAGAAAGGAATCACATGATCATCTCAACTGATGCAGAAAAGACATTCAACAAAGTCCAACACCCATTCCTGATAAAAACTCTCAATCAAATAGGTATAGAAGGGAAATTTCTCAACATAATAAAGGGCATCTATGCAAAACCAACGGCCAACATCTTTCTCAATGGAGAGAGACTGAAAACATTCCCTTGAGAAACAGGAACAAGACAAGGATGCCCTTTATCACTACTCCTATTTAACATTGTGCTGGAAGTTCTAGCTAGACCAATAAGGCAAGAAAAAGAAATAAAGGGCATCCAAATTGGTAATGAAGAAGTTAAACTGTCCCTGTTTGCAGATGATATGATACTATACATAGAAATCCCTAAAGACTCCAGGAGAAATCTACTGGAACTAATAGAAAGATTCAGCAGAGTAGCAAGATACAAGATAAACATACAAAAAACAGTTGGATTCCTATACACCAATAAAGAGAATGATGAAAAGGAAATCAGGAAAACAATACCATCTATAATAGCCTCTAAAAAATAAAATACTTAGGAATAAATCTAACCAGGGATGTAAAAGATCTAGACAAAGAAAACTACAAAACACTACTGCAAGAAACCCAAAGGGACCTACATAAATGGAAAAACATATCATGCTCAGGGATAGGTATGCTCAACATTGTGAAAATGACAATTCTACCCACAGCAATTTATAAATACAATGCAATCCTGATCCAAATACCAACAACATTCTTCAAAGAGATGGAAAAACTAATCATTAACTTTATATGGAAAGGGAAGAAGCCCCGAACAAGTAAAGCACTATTGAAGAAGAAGAAGAAAGTAGGAGGACTCACACTACCTGACCTCAGAACCTACTATACAGCTATGGTAGTCAAAACAGCCTGGTACTGGTACAACGACAGATACATTGACCAATGGAACAGAATTGAGAACTCAGATGTAAATCCATCCACCTATGGTCACCTGATCTTCAACAAGGGCCCAAAGTCCATCAGATGGGGAAAAGACAGTCTTTTTAACAAATGGTGCTGGCAAAACTGGACATCCATCTGCAAAAAAATGAAATCAGGACCCATACCTCACACCATATACAAAAACTAATTCAAAATGGATCAAAGACCTAAATATAAAGCCTAAAACTATAAAGTTCATAGAAGAAAAAGTAAGACCAACGCTACAGGCCCTAATACACAGCATTAACAGGATACAAACCAAAACCATCAACACACAAACCCCAGAAGATAAGCTAGATAACTGGGATCTTCTAAAAATCAAACACCTAGGCTCTTCAAAAGACTTCACCAAAAGAGTAAAAAGAGAACCTACAGACTGGGAAAAAAATTTTTGACATTACAAGTCAGACAAAGGTCTAATCTCTATAATCTACAAGAAAATCCAACACCTCTACAACAAAAAGACAAATAATCCTATTAAAAAATGGGCAAAGGAAATGAACAGAGACTTCACCAAAGAAGACATTCATTCAAGCAGCCAACAGACACATGAGGAAATGCTCGCGTTCACTAGCCATTAAAGAAATGCAAATTAAAACCACAATGAGATACCATCTCACCCTGGCATTACTGGCACGAATCAAAAACACTGGAAATAACAAATGTTGGAGAGGCTGCGGGGAGATTGGAACTCTTATGCACTGCTGGTGGAAATGCATAATGATACAACCATTTTGGAAAATGATTATGGCACTTCCTTAGAAAGCTAGAAATAGAAATACCATACAATCCAGCAATGCCACTCCTATGAATATATCCTAGAGAAATAAGAGCCGTCACATGAATAGATATGTACACACCCATGTTCATTGCAGCACTGTTCACAACAGCAAAAATATGGAAACAACCTAGATGCCCGTCAACAGATGAATGGATAAACATACTATGGTACATACACATAATGGAGTACTACGCAATGATAAGGAACAATGATGAATCTGTGAAGCATCTCATAACATGGATGAAACTGGAGGACATTACGCTGAGTGAAATAGGTCAGTCACAAAAGAACAAATATTGTATGAGACCTCTATTGTAAAAACTCATGAAACACTTTACACACAAAAAGTAACAATCTTTGTTGGTTATGAGGGATGGGAGAGGTGGGGGGAATACTAAATAGACAATAGATAAGTGGTAACTTAGGTGAAGGGTAAGACAGTACACAGTACTGGGGAAGCCAGCACAACTTGTACAAGGAAAGGTCACGGAAGCTCCAAAGACACATCCAAACTCCCTGAGGGACTGAATAGCTGTGCGGAGGGTTGTGGGGACCATGGTCTCGGGAAACATCTACCTCAATTGGCAAAACACAGTTTATAACGACAATGTTCTACATTCTGCCTTGGTGAGTAGTGTCTGGGGTCTTAAAAGCCCGCAAGCAGCCATCTAAGATATTCCACTGGTCTCACCCCTTTGGGAGCAAGGGAGAATGAAGAAAACAGGATACAAGGAAAAGATTAGACCAAAGGACTAATGGACCACAGCTACCAAGGCCTCCACCAGACTGAGTCCAATACAGCTAGATGGTGCCCGGCTACCACTACTGACTGCTCTGACCGGGATCACAACAGAGGGTTCTGGACAGAGCTGGAGAAGGATGTAGAACAAAATTCTAATACACAAAAAAAGACGAGATTTACTGGCCTGACAGAGAATGGAGAAACCCTGAGAGTATGGCCCCCGGACACCCTTTTAGCTCAGTAGTGAAGTCACTCCCAAGGTTCACCACTCAGCAGAGGATTTGACAGCCCCATAAAACAAAATGGGACTAATGAGGCACAGCAGTCCAGGGACAAGGACTAGAAGGCAGAAGGGGACAGGAAAGCTGGTGATGGGGAACCCAAGGTTGAGTAAGGACAGTGTTGACATGTAGTGGGGTTCTTAACCATTGTCATAGGGCAACATGTGTACTAACTGTTTAATGAGAAACTATTTTGTTCTGTAAACCTTCATCTAAAGTGGCAATAGCAGCACAACTGGAAGAACGTAATCAACATCACTGAATTGTACATGTAGAAATTTTTGAAATGGTGTATCTTTGGCCATGAATATTTTCACCAAAAAAAAAGAAAAGGGTCCTCCAAGGCCAAGGAGGGACAGGGTTGACATGTCATAGGGTTGTTAACCAATGTCATAAAACAATATGTGTACTGACTGTTTAATGAGAAAATATTTGTTCTGTAAACCTTCACCTAAAGTACAATAAAAAAATTAAAAAAATAAATAGCACCCCCAAATATTACGAACTAAACCCATACATAAAATCTAAAGTAACTGATACACAAATAAGAAATCATTCTTACCTATTTAGCAGTATGTTTTTGTTGTTGTTGTTAGCTGCCATGGAGTCAACCCTCAATTCACAGTGACCCCATGCACAAAAGAACAAAACGCTGCCTGGTCCTGCGTCATTCCCATGATTGGTTTCAGATCAGACCATTGTGATCCATAGGGTTTTTACTGGCTGATTTTCAGAAGATGACCACCAGGCCTTTCTTCCTAGTCCATCTTAGTCTGGCAGCTCCGCTGAAACCCATTCAGCATCAGAGCAACACTCAAGCCTCTGTTGACAGGTGGCATGAGGTGCACTGGTCAGGAATCGAACTGAGTCTCCTGCATAGAAGGCAAGAATTCTACCACTGAACCACCAGCAACCTCATATTTAGCAATATAAGTTCTCTAAAGCCCTCTCCTACAGATGGTTATTTAGTAACACTGCTTAATGGCTGTAATACAGAGTATTAAGATTGTTGCCTTTATTAAACATCATATTTTTTCACTGATTCAGAAAAACTTTCCAACTAATTATTGTTCATTCCTATAATACATTAGAAATATGATTCAATTATACACACCCTCAACTTTGCAGGAATATATCGTGGGCCTAAGGAGGGCATATCTGCTTTCATTATAAGAAGCTAAAGAAGGGATGCATAGGTGGCTGGACTCACACAGGCTATTTACATTTATTACATTGCCCTGCCTCCCCAAACAATTCATTACTGGTTATTTTCCAACACTGAAACTTTTTCAAGCTTTGCTCTTCTGTGAAAACTCAGTAGGATGATAGAACCTTCCAGTTAAACAAACAGACTAGGGCAGTAAGACCATCCTCTTAGTGTTTGCCACAGAAAGCATCATCTGCTCTGACTCCACCCCAGTGTTTCATTAAAGTGGTATAGTTCAAAATACGCAAATGACACAGTAATACTTGGAACAAACAAATGAATTATGTGAGCCTCTATAGGCAATTTACTCTAGGTAATTAAGAATGTTAAATCAAACAAATTATCATTTTAAATGGAGGTAAGTTTTAATTAGACTTGACTTCTATACCAAAAAGGAAACTACTAACTCAACAGAAGCAACCCAGTGTGATTTAGAAGGCAACGTGTCAAGAAGGAAAGTAAGAATGTGCACTCTGACTTTTGATTCACAAGATTAGGACCAGGTGTGGCTGCATTTTCACTGGACACTAGTTCAGAGAGAAGAACCTCTGTGTATGAATTTAGAACTGATAGAATGTATTTGGGATGCCTCTGTCGTGCACATCAAAAACATCATCAACCCAGACCCAAGGTAATTTCTTGCCAACCAGCATCTTAATCTTTCTCTACCATTCCATTATGACAGGGAGCCCAGAAGGCTGTCTCCCACCTCAAGGACTGAGAGTCCTTCTTCGGGGTGGGGGATGATGTAGTAACCTATAGTAGAACCTCCCCAGCCGCGTATGATGGCCACCACCCACGAAATACACGTGTATGAGGGACCAAAGTCGTGGGCCCCAATCAATAACCACAAAAATAAAGGAACTCATAGAGAGAGAAAAATTCCTAGAGTTGTCTCAAAATGGACAAGGCTAAAACATGGTCCTATTAAAGTAGATCTCACATATGTACTTAGTCCCATAGAATAACATAATCTTAAAAATAATTATAGTCTAGTTTAAAAGCTTCAGGTAATCTCTGGAGCTAGACATGTCCATGTCTCTTCCCTTTAAAATTTTTTCATCCCAGTAATTTTAGTGGACTCTGATTAGACCCCAGCCACCAACCACTGGCAACCAATAAAGTTTTCAAAGAACCACCTGTTTTCTTCTCCACATGAAGCACATCGCCTGGTTACCCTCCTGTGTCTTCCCTCTTCCACCTGCCAGCCAGCATCCCATAGGAGTACACACGATGTGTCCTGTTCCCTTCATTCCTGGCTTTCTGGTCAGGCTAGATGGCCCAGGGCAGAGTCAAGGAGGAAGCCAAGGGCATGAGGCAGGGTGGTGGCAGACGGAGCAGGGAGGGGCCTGGAGCACAGGCTGGAGAAGCCATTCTAAGTCACTACCTCTGGCATCTGGGCCCAGTCACTCTGCCACACAAGACCATTTTAGTATCGTTTCCCTAAATAGTCTGCCCTCAGAGTGACCCTAGGGGTACTATTACAATACTAATGACAGTGGTAAGAAGTTTGTGTCAAGCCTTTGTTCCAAGGAGCAGAGAGAACCTCAGACTACAGTATTTTCTCTTCTGCACTCATGCCTTCACTAAATCATTCAACTACTAGCTCTGTAACTAGAGAGGGAAGAACAAGTGTGTCAAGAACTCAAGAGCGTACCCAGTTCTTCTGCTTGCTCTTGACCTTTGCAAGAAAGGGATTCCCTCCCTCCCTCCTTCCCTTCGTTCCTCTCTCCTTTCCTCCCTCCCTCCTTCCCTCTCTCCTTTCCCCCTCCCTCCCTCCTTCCCTTTCTTCCTTCCTCTCTTTCTTCCATCAAATAATCATCGGGCACTTTGTATATACCAGGCATGGTAGTATGCTCACAGCATATACTGAATACACCATCTCGGTCCTCATGTTGCTCACACTCCAAAGACAGGAGAGGTACGTAAGCAAGCAATTATAAAACGATGTGCTGGAAGCCCAGGATGGAATGGGAGCACAGCGAGGAGCACTGAGCACCTGTGGAGTGAGAAGGTCAGGGGAGGAGACCAAAGAGCTGCCTGTGACCAAACACCAGTCCCACCAGAATGCATCCGTTCCTCTGACCCACCAGAAGACAAACTGCATGCTGTGAAAAGGGCTTTGATTCCCTCACTAGATCAGAAATCCCAAGAGGGCAGTGCCATATCCTGTGTGTAGCACAGAGCTTGGTATGCAGTTAGGGCTCAACAATCATTCACTAAATAAATGAATGGTCTGAGAATTCAGATCTGCCTCTGGGTCTTTCTTTAGGGTAGAATTTTGGCAGGAAGGATCTTAGAGGTCATCTAATGATCCAACCCTTTACAATTTACAGAAAGGAAACTCCTTTTTAAAAGGTTTCCAGGTGAATGGAAAGGCAAAATGTGGCATATCCATAGACTGGAATACTAGTCAGCAATAAAAACCAACAAACTACTGACACTTGCTACATCATGGATGAACCTCAAAAACATTATGCTCAGTTGAAAGGTGCCAGACACAAGAGACCACATATTGTACGAGTTCATTTATATGAAATGTTCAGAAAAGGCAAATTTATAGGCATAGAAAGTAGGATAGTGATTGCCTGGGCTGGGAACGGGGATCAACCATAAATGGGCATGAGAGATTGTACTGGGGGAATGATACTGTTCTAAAACTGATTTATGGTGGTGGTTGTACCACCTGGTAAAGATACTAAAAATCATTGAATTATACTCTTGAAATGGGTGAATTTTATGAATGTAAAATATACCTCAATGAATTTGTTAAACTATGTTTGCAAATAGAGTCTTAAGCTATAGGTTTGCTGCCATGCTGCTATGAGGGAGGCTACGTTGTTGCAAAAAACAAAGACAGGAGCCCAGATTTGAAAAGACCCATCTCTTAATTCTCAACCCTAGTACCTTCCATTTCCCTGAGCTATTGTGCCCCCTAAAAAGGCTACTTGTAGACAAAAAGTCTATTAGTGGATGCCAGGAGCTGGGGGGTGGGGGATCAGGAGGCAATGGAGAGTGATTGGTTAATGGGTACAGGGTTTCCTTTTGGGGTGACAAAAAAGTTTCAGAACTAGGTAGTGGTGATGGTTGTACAACATGGTGAATGTACTTAATGCCATTAAATTGTCCACATTAAAATGGTTTGAATCGTGGATTTTATGTTATTTGTATTTTATCACCATTTAATTTGAAACCTTAAAAAAGTCTACATGTAAATAGGCTATGTTCCAGGAACATTTTCAGATTTCCCTTCCATCTGCCCAATCCATTCACCAGTGGCCACAGAAGGGTCAGCTGCTGTCCCATCCCTCTCAAGTCAGGATGTCTTAGTCCAGGTGACAGCACAGCTGTAAGCAATTGGTTTGTTGCACTCTATCACCTTCTCCCTGGCTGGCAAACATCAGACATTAAAGGGGGTGGGGTGGGGGGAAAGCTGGGCTTGGTTTGTATTTTAATCCTACCCACTTGAAACTGGCTGGCGTCATTCAAAACAACACAAGCAGGTACGGTCCCTGAGCTGTCAGTCCATCTCATTTAGGTGTTGCTACCATGGCTTGCCAGCTCCCTTGCAGGTGTGGGAGGTGGTGACATCTCCTATACTGTATTTAGCAGTGGCATATTATGAAACACTTGCTGCTCAGTCAGAAATATTATCAGTCCATAAAGCTCTAGTACCCCTTGTTCCCACATAACCCAAAGCAGTCCAACCTGGCCTGGAATCATTCTCACATGACCCCTGTTACAAATATCCTAGGTCGCTATTATCAATGACTATTCCTGGAGTCAGGAGCCCTGGTGGTCCAGTGGTTAAAGTGCTCGGCTGCTAACTGAAAGATTGGCAGTTGGAACCCATGAAGCTGCTCCATGGGAGAAAGACGTGGCAGTCTGCTTCCCTAAAGATTCACAGCCTTGGAAACCCTTTGGGGTCAGTTCTACTCTGTCCTAGAGGGTCGCTATGGGTTGGAATCGATTTGACAGCAATGAGTTTTGGGTATTCCTGGAGGACTTCTTTTCTCCAATATCATCTTCATCAGTATTCTTAGCAGAAAATCTGTGAGGTTAGTTACTATTCTTTCCTTCTTCCCAATAAGAAGACAAGCTGTGGAAGAATTGACTAAGGTACCCAAGGATGCCAGTTTATGTAGGGCTAGTACCAGGGTCTGAACATGTTGAATATTTGCGTGTTTGTTTGATGTTATACACAGGGAGTAACGACTATCATCTATTAAATAATTTCTACCTCAAAAAAGACATTAAACTGATACCTACATTTTTTGATGGCTTAAAATATGCCTGATTTTCAATGGACTGAAAAAAAAAACCCGAGGCTTCCATTTGTGAAATAAAATTCATGTTCATTCAATATCGATTCAGGTCATATTTTGCTGCCAAAAGAGCTCACAAAAACTTTTGGTTTTCACAACTATCTGGGTTTCAGAATTGTGGATTAGGGATGGTGAGGCCTGAAGTAATAGCTCAAAGAAATACTATGAAGATGAAATCAAGCAAGCAATCATATTTTGGAAAAAAAAAATCTTAATTTTATAAATGCACTTAAATCAATTATGTCCTTTATTTGTACAGAACTTGGGGTGGAAGCTCAGGAAACACTCATCATCCTTTGACTTGCCCCTGGCAGCTTCTATGAGAAAACTTCTACCAACCTCCTTAAGAATAGAGCCCAGCAGAAAGGGAGAGTGTGCTGTCACATTGTGGGGATTGCAATCAATGTCACGAAACAATATGCATATAAATTTTTGAATGAGGAGAATAAAAAGATAGAACCTACATTTTACTTAGCTCAGAACAATGATGTTATCCCTGTCTTATCCTTTTCCTTCACTCCTCTTACCCAATTACTCGCAACATCCTATATTTCCTGGCAATGTCTCTTACACCTGTCACTTCTTTTCCAATCTCTCTATTATCCTATGCAAGGCCTTATCTGAGCATATCTAGACCACTGTAATAAACTCCCAGTTAACGATGCCACTTCCAAAACATCCACCCTCAAAGGATATTTTAGTCTATTGCAGTTACCTATTGCTATATAGCAAACCACTCCAGACTTAGTCACTTTAAGCAACAACGATCCTTTATTTTGTTCATGAACCTACAATTTGGATAGGGGTTGGGAAGGTGGGGCAGCAGCTTGTCTCTGCTCCACGTGGCATCAGTTGGGACAGTTCAGAAGACAGCTGGGGACTGGACTCAACTGAAGGCCCACTACCAGCATGTCTGGCAGTTGATGCTAACTGTCTACAACCACCTACATGTGGCCTTTCCATGTGGCCGCCTGGCTTCCTCCCAGCATGGAGGCTGGGTAACAAGAACTAGTGTTCCTAGACAACCAGGCAGAAGCTCCTTCCCTTCATTTTGCCCTTCTCAAATCATATCCACCTTTCAAAGCCCAATTCAGACCTCATCTTCTTCATGACGTTAAGCTCACCTAAAAGTGATTTCAGTCTCATTACTCTAAACTTGAATAGCACTCATTTAATGTATGTTGATGTTGCATCCTCCAAACTAGACCATAATCTCCTTGAGAAAAGACTATACCTTATGGCTTCTTGAGAACCCTCCCCATCATCTCTCAGAGTATCTTACACATTTTATATAATCTGTATATACTTGCTGGATAACTAATTTTCTAGCCTCCAAAGTAAAATGCACACAGTAGGTATTTAAATAATACTATGACAGGTGTTCTATGTAAAAGAAAATATAGGAGAATGAAGGACAATCAAAACAATTTTAAAATGATCAGGTAGTTACAAGAAATTCAAACTTTTAAAGACTTTTAAACTGCTTTTATTTTGAGCAAAATAGATGCTTTTTAAATTAAGTTTATGTTCAACAGTGTGGGTGTGGGTGTGGGTGTGGGTGTGGGTATGGGTGTGTGTTTAGCCAGTAGATTTGGTTGTCTGTATTGGGAATTGTTCCCACGTTAATAATTAAGTTCTAAAAGGGCATTTTGAGAAGGAGCAGTAACTATCCACATTTTACAGTCTTGGAATTACTCAAGTATAATTAGAATATGGAAGGATTTAGAAATAGGCAGAGTGTTTTTTGCCAAATCCCATCTGTATCAGGAGTTCCTAACCTGGGAATCATGAATCATAGACAGTTGTTGCTGAATGAGCTTCATGAGGTTTATGCCCTAGATTTTGTATGTGTGTACATTTTTCTGAAGATAGAGTCTACAACTTTCATCAGATTCTGAACATAATTTTGGAAAAACTGTTAATTCAAGGTTTCACACCTTATCACATTTGTTTTTAAAACCACTCAGGCATTCTGCTGGAGGGGCAGCCCTCGCCAGGGCCAATGATGGAGAAATGCCAAGACTGGTTCTGGCTCTGCCACTGCCTAACATTGTGGCCTTGGGGAAATCCTGATGAGCTCTCCGGATATGCTTCTGGACTCCTAGGCTATAAAATGAGGGAGTCACACAAGTGATCTCTAGGACCCTTACAGCAATCAGAACATCTCAAGACAGTTCCTCTAAGAACCTGAAGAGGAAGGAGAAGGAACCTCACTTGGTGCTTTCCCATTCGGTTTTCTTTCCTGTGATCAGTTGTCATCAAGTCGATTCTGACTCATGGCAACCCCATGTGTGTCAGAGTGGAACTGTGCCCCATAGGGTTTTCAAAGGCTAATATCTTGGAAGTAGATCACCAAGCCTTTCTTCCAAGATGCCTCTGGGTGGACTTGAGCCACCAACCTCTTGGTTAGCAGCTGAGCACCTTAACCATCTACAGCACCCAGGGGCTCCTCTTCCCTGTGATCACAGTCATTTATTAAATGAATATTGGCTGCCACAATGTGACAGTCACTGGGTATAGACTTTCCACTGAGTCTTTTTTTAAACTTGGCCATCACTGAGTAGTCCACCCCAACACTGAAAATATTGAAGGAGGTAGAGTAGAAACTAAAAATGTCAAAAACTAAGAAATACCACAGAGCACCGCAGAACAAGAGACTGGTCTTTAAGTAGTAGTACAGGGTTTGTGCCTGAGATCAAATTGAAATATACTACTTTATTGATAGCCAGGTCGATTTGGCTAATCTGTCCTATTAGGTGGTATCCACTTGCTTCTCTGTCTTCCAGAAGTGCATGCTCAGTTAAGAGAACAGTTTTCTTCCCTAGAGGAAATCCTTCCTTTAAAGGTATGTAAGTAGCCGCACTCCCTCTCAGAACCTCTCAACCAGCTCTTATAAGATTAGACAGCCATGAAGAGACAAAAAGCAAACAAACGCAGATGCTTAATGGAAGGGAAGATGTATAATGATAGTAATTTGGAACCAAGGATGATCTGACCATAATTCTTCTATACCCAAAGGTTTCATGGAGGAAGTAAAGTTTTAAATTTTAAAGCTTTGAGTTAGAGATGAAATCCAAGACATAGTTCTAAAGAGAAAAGAGGCTTTCAGCATTTGACAGGATGGAAAATATGATACTGATCATTTCATCACTCCTTGGTCCATTAATCTCCCCCTTAATGTTAGTATTTAACTTTTATATTGATATTCAACCTTTCATATGTATATGACTTGCCCTATTAGGCCTCCTTGGGCCCACGGCCTGTATGTTATATTTTTGGATCTAATTTTCATAATAATATGCCTCTACTACATATCCTATAAATAGTCTTTGAATGAATAAATGAAAAGTTTCTCCCTAAAATCTAAGATGGTGGTAAAGCCAATAACTTGGCTTTACAAGGAAGCTGAGCACTTTATTCTAATTCACCACAATTACCATCAACATTATGTATCTCTCATTAAAAATAAAAATATGTAAATGGAGAGCCTCAGTGTATTGCTGATAATTTGTGATAGATAATTTGAGGTGGGGGAGGTATGGAGAAGGCTGTTCTCTGCTTGGTGCATGAGGGCCAGAAGAAAGTCCAGGAGGCAATCTTAATTACTGCTCACATGTAGAAATTGTGGCTAACCTAAATATGTGCTTCTTTAAGAAAAAAAAAAAAGTGTAATACAGGACAACATATAATACAAGTAAATGGGTCTTGGTTTTCTCCAATATATGTTTCATGCAATTCTTCCTCCTGCCCTCTCCCATAACTGTGTGTTTGGTATACTGTGTATGTGTAATACTGTTCTAGACTTCAGATAATTTTGCACATGTATGAACAAAATGTGTAAGGCAGAGCAACTATATGGGATACATAAAATCTTCCTGGATCAAAATGTATCTACAAAGTCTTCTGGAATCACCTCCAGACCAAGAGAGTTCCTACAATTAAAAAAAAAAAAGTCTAAAAAGTAAAAAGAGATAGAAACTGAACTCATCACCAGCATACTTAGAAAGATCTTGTTTATTTAAGATATTAACTTTAGATCCTGTATAAGATTTCCTAATACAAAGTTGCCTCTTCTTTCCTTTTGGTCATAAAACCAAAAGATAACTCATATGACATTATCTCACTTCATTTTTGATGTGAGTCACTTTAGAATTAAAACAGATTGTAGGGAAAACAAAGGTGAGAAACGGTGGATTATCTTTTACCTTGATTTTCCAGTGCATTTAGAGGTTGGGGTATTTGATCATTTTGGTATGATAGCCCATTACCCTGACTTTGACCTCCCTATTAAGTGTGCTGAAGTTGAAATGGAGAAGAATTTTTTTGAGAAAGATATTCTTTTACATCATTATTTTTACAGAGAAATAAACATATCTCACCTCTAAGGAATCCAGAGGAATGACCTTCCAATGGGCCACTTGTTGTAGGAAACGATGTATAATAAATACCATGAGGGGCTAAAATAAGAATACAAGCCTTCTTGTATAAAAGAGTGTTCTTTTCACAAGTATTTCTTGAATTTTTCATCTCAGGGTCTCAAAACAAGCATGATCAACACAGTAGGTGCTTCATATTTGTTGAATGAACTCAGTGTATGAATGCCAACTTTTTTATAAGTGCCAATGAGAATGGAATATCACACCACACTTGGGCTGTTGCTCTTTGAATGAATATCAGTATTTTTTGCATATATATTCCATTAAAGGGGACTGAAACTAGTTTTTGTTTGCTTGTTTATTGGTTTGCTTAGTTGGCTGGTTGGCCAGTTTGTTGATGATATTGCTAGGTCATAGGATAGTAAGTGAAAAACACTGTGGTACAGATCATGAGGTTTGAAGTCAGACAGGACTAATTCACTTTACAAGCCATACAACCTTGGCCAAGTTCCTTAACCTCTTCAAGTTTCAATTTTCTTACTTATACAATGGGATAATAATACCTACTGGCCAGGGTTGTTATGAGGATTAAATGACACAATGTATGTAAGGTGTCCACTTAGCATAACAACAAGCCCACAGTAAGCAGTAGATGTATTATTACTTTTATACTTATTATTATTATCTCATAAAGTCTTAGTTCAGATTAAACAAAATATATACACATACACTGCAGTGCAGTGAATTGCTTTCATATGGTCTTTCTAGCCATGGGCTCTTACCTCCTACAAAATGATTGGCTGGGACTATGCAAATAAGGTGTGTAAAACGCTTGCAAGGATTGGACAGCAACTGTGCAAATAAGGTACTTGTGACCTACCAAGGGGACTGGTCAGTTTTGTCATCCTACTAGCCTTAAAAGAGCCAATCCCACAGAGGTTGAGGGGGATCTCACTACTATCAAGAAGAAGAGCCAGGAGTAGAGTGGGTCCTTTGGACCCAGAGTCACTGCACTAAGAACCCTATAGACCAGAGAAACAAAGACAGCTGTAACACTGGAGACAGATGATGCAAGACAGCATGAGCAGCGAGAACCAGGAGACCAGCACAAGACAGCTGTGGTGGTCTTTCCTGCCCATGGAGTGATGCCGCTACAGTGGACTCACAACCCACACGAGACACCTGAGTGCCTTCAGGTAGGAGGCTTCCTGGTGAAGTGCGGTGCCTCTGGGCACTTATCCACAGAAATAAAAAGCTGTAACACTTGCCTGACCAGGGCAGAGGCCAGGCCCAAGCAGGGCCCGGTAGCAGTAGGCCCGAGCAGGGCCTAGCAGCAGAGGCCTGCCTGTGGGCATGGTTGAGAAGTAGCTTTCCTGACTGAAGAACTGTATCCTAAGTTGTTCCTGTTACCTCCAAGTTGATCCTGTTACTTCCCTAATAAACCCCATAATCGTGAGTATGGTCTGTGAGTTCTGTGTGGCCATTGCAACAAGTTATCGACCCAGCAGAGAAGTAGAGAGTGCTGTGGGAAGGACAGCTGGTGTCAGAACTGGTAAAAAAAAAAAAGGTTGGAGAGTGGAGGACTATCTGACCTCCACCTCGCGGGAATTAGCTTTGGGCTGATGCTAATTCTCTCTCCTCTCCCTGAAGTTAGAAGGTTTGAAGGTCTGAAGCCACCACATTACATATATATACATATATACATACACATACACATGCATATACATATCCATATGCATATACATAAACCTAACATGGTTCTTGATGTATAATAAATGTTAATGATTATGTCCTATAAGAACACACTTTAACACACAATATGAGCAACCTTTCTTATGTACTCCAGGTTTTCTCACATGACTGTACTCCTGGTCACATGTCTCTATGTGCCAATAGAGCACATAGGTCTATCTCAGGCATACACCAAACACTTCACCAATCTCCCTCTCTGAATTAAATTTAAAAATGCTTCTGAATTGCCAGAGATCCCAAGAAATGGAAATGAGCATCAGAACATTTGGATTTGCAATGATAATGCTGGTCAACATGATTACTTTGGTTGTTGAAAGCACTAAATGACTAGTGTCAAAGATGCTGCCATGTAGCCATGAGCTATCTCCAGCCCTTCCTGCATTTCCCAGCTTTACCTGGATGGGATGTGTGCAGAAAGCAGACTTATCATGCATGCCATCAAAATAATTATGGCCTGACTGATCTCCTGTGTCACATCCTCAAGTCACTTCACATGACTCATCATTCAGGTGGGAAAGCAGGAAGTGCTCCATTTGGGGGAGGAAGTCAAAAAGGATGACACGCCTTAGGATAATACCCTACTTACCCGAGCAGTGTTATTATTCTCATCCACTAGGCAACACCCAAACAGAGCATGTTTGATCATATCATCAGAAAGCAAGATCAGGGCTGTGAGTTTACACTAACATCTCATACCTGAGACATCATGCAACAGAGAGTTACAGCCAAGAGCCTGTTCCACCAACACCATGCCCAGTACCTTCTGGTGGTCCCAAAGCACCAAACGGCTAGCCTCAGAGCAGAGACCTAAGTCCCTCTCAGTTTATTATGGCATTTCTCTTGGAAGAGATATTCATTGGCAGAGAACTAAATGCACCTAGGCACAGGTGGGTGTATTTTATGCATGCTTCTGCAAGCATAGATGTGCCCACGTGAGAAGATTCCCAGCACTTACAGGAAGCTACTGTGAAATCTGTGTTGCCAAGATTGTCTGCTATTTATCAATTTGCATTTTTTAAACAAGCCTGAGTCTATACCACGTGTGACATCTTTTACGGCACGGAGGATATATTTTCATTACAATGGTCAGGGGTTACCTCACCTCTCACTTCTGTTCAGAAGGTCTGGAGCAGCCAGAAGTATCACCCTCATTCAGTCACGAAGAGCTTAGAAGAGATGCTCAGTTTCACCTCTTTCCAGCCCTAGACCCGTAATCCAATCTGAAACTGGAGACTTGAGAGGAATAAAAAAACTCGCTAGCCTTATCTCTTTCATGACCCTAATAGTCCACTGTCACTGAGGATTTGACTTCTGAATTGGAAATGGGTAAGAGTTAAGAGACTTTATTATTATAACATTGTGCATGCATTTTTAAGCAATTTATAATTAGGTATTTGTTATGTCTATCTAAAGGTAAGAGATTTTATTATTATAAATATTGAGAATGTATTATAATAATTTATGTTTATAAAACATATTTAGGTTAACATCAAGTTATATATACCTAAAATTGTTATCGTTTAATAAAATTTTATCACTTAATGTGTGCCTATGTGCTAGACACTCAGCTACGCCACAAACATGCAAGCTATGCTTTATTCTATCAGTTTATAGGTGAGAAAAAAAAAGAAACAACCAGTTGCCACTGAGTTGACTCCAACTTATAGTGACCCCATGTGTGTCAGTAGAGCTGTGCTCCATAGGGTTTTCAGTGGCTGATTTTTCAGAAGCAGATCTCGAGGTCTTTCTCCTGAGATGCCTATGGGTAAACTTGAACCTCTAACCTTTTGTTAGCAGTCAAGCGCATTAACCATTTACACTACCTAGGGACGCCATGGTGAGAAAATTGGGCTGCAAATCTCTGGTCCAATACCACACAGTCAAGAAGCAGTAAAAACTCATTTTGACCCAAGCGTGTCTGATGCTGAAGCCCATGTGCTTTCCACCGTAGAAACTGCCTCCCTCTATTTATTTAAGAACTTTCATATTATAACCTATGATTTTTGGCTTTCTGCACAAATTTAGAAATTACTTTTGATGAAGATTTAAATCACTTTAGCAATACATCACTAACCCCAAGGCCATGTATACAGATCTCTTAACCAATCTGGGTTATGAGCTGCAGATAAGTCCTCCAAGTCACTGTGACACTTATTTCACACATCAGAGCTGGTAGATGACATCGTTAAGAGTGCATGGCTCACTTCTTCACAGTCTATTAACTCTCACTTTAGACACCATGCTAAACAGTCTGGCCATGTAATTTCCCAACCTTTAGCAGAGAAAAAACACCAAGGGAAGGGGAAAGAGGAAGGTTTCTTGAGGTAGGAATATTGACTTCAGTGTAAAGTGAGAGCTGGCAATGCAAGAGTAGAGGGAAAAAGAAAAATATAGAATTCTGTAACATATTGGTGCCATTTAGTGTGGGAGCAAAAACTCCTACATGGTTCAGAAGCCCCTATGGGTACCAGTCAACCGAAGTACAGAATAAGAACATAAACTCATAAAAATGACAGTCATTATGTTACAGTAAAACTAAATTTAATGTTCTGTCTAAGAAAAAAATGGGAGTGGAAGATCAAAAAGTCATGTATAAGAATTTCTTCCAAAAATATTTTTATGTCAAAAAGAAGCATATTTCCCTTTACTGAAAACCAGCGTTTTAAAGAGTATCTCGTTTTTCAAAGAGGTTAACAAGATTGTTTTGTTTTGTTGTTGTTGTTTGTTCTTTTTTTGACAAATAAGTGTATTATTTATTTGCAAGGAGGTTGAGTATTGAGAGAGTTATTCAAGCTTTTCTGAAGAAGAGCTCACTAGCTCTGTTTTGCTGTGCTTATCATGTTTCACTACCATGTTAGCATTAAACTCCAAGTCAAGTTTTTAACCAAGAGTTCTCTTCCTCTGCCTTCACCATATGCACCCAATCTTAGACACTCCTTTCAATCTCCTTCCCCTGAGGTTTTTGAAGCTGCCTCTGCTATTTTCTACACATGATTATATCCCATTTTACTAGAAACATAGAAGGACAATGTTTGAAGTACCTGGGAATGATCAGGTCCAGGCAGGAAAGTGGAATCAGTCTCTGCATCCAGGATTCTTAGCTTCAACCCTACAAGATGGTCCCACTACAAGGATCTGACTCATAAGGAGAATGAGGGGCCATGTACTGAACTGCTAAGACACTGATCTGGCCAAGAAAAACAACATGTGATGCAATTTAAAAAATTAGTCTTCCCTTTAGCTTCCCGCAAATAGATAAGGATGAATTATTGCTGGGAACGGCATTTTGCAGCCAACCAATCCAGCAACTAACTAATTTGGGATTAGCCTTCCTGAAGTAGCATCTTCCCAGTAGCAAAAGAAATAAACACAACATTAAATGGATAAATTAAAATAATTTCCAGGAGGAGTGGTAGACAACAAAATGCCTTTTAAAAAGATTTGCTTTAATAGTAATATGCCTTTAGGGAGGTTTAACTGGGGCATGGTTCAAGGGAAAGAGATCAGAAGGGAAGTAATAATGGATGAAATGAACGAAAACCTTAAAGCAAGTCAGAAAAACTTTCTCCAGTCCAAAATGCCTAGTCACAAAATATATCTTGAACAAACACTTGGAAATGATATTTTAATACATATTGCATAAAAGACGCACATTTCATTAATTTACAAAGAGCTCTCATAATCTTGTAAACTTTAGATACAACCTAATAGAGTACTGAACAAAGGATATAAACCAACAATCCACAGACCAAAAATAAAAAACAACAGCCAACAAACATTTTAAAAAAATTCTCAGCCGCATTCAAGATTAGAGAAATACAAAATAAACAACGAGATACCATTGTTTTTTTCTGGTAAAATTTTCAAAGTTTGAAAATACCCAGTGGCAAAACAAGTATACTCATCCACTATTGAGGAGAATGCAAATTGGTGCAGCCTTTTTGGAGTGTAATTAGAAAATATTTATCAAATTTTAATTTCCCATAATGTCTATGTAATTCCATAAGAATTTATTCCACAAAGGGTACATCAAGATGTATGTACAAGACTGTCCACTGCAGTACTGTTTTATAAGACCAAAAACCATCATAACTGTCCATCAGTAGAATAGGTTAAATGAATTATAGTAAGCCATCCAATGGAAAACTCTACAGCATAATGTGGTTAATCTATAACATAAAATCTTAATGTTAGCCTACAATTTAAAACTCTGTAGCACAATGTGGTATGGACTAATATAGAAGGATCTCTAGATAAAACAAATGAAAAAATCAAGATGCAAAAGATATAAATATATACTTCCACTTATGAAAGTATGTAATTCAAATGGTTTTAATGCATATACCATTATACAGTTATTGCTCAAAACAAACCACCCCAAAATTTCGTGGCTTAGAACAGTGACAATTTGTTATTTCTCACAATTCTGTGGGTTTCCTGGGTAGTTCTTTTGTTGGTATCACTTGCGCTCACTCAGGTGGCTTCAGTCACCTGGTGAATTGGCTAGGGCTGGATGACCTCACTGCTCTGGGACCTTACTCGAGTGGCTGGAATGAATGGATCAGACCACATGGTTCTTCACCTCCAGTGTCTTCATACGATGGAGGAAGCACTCCCAGATGGCAAGAATGAAAGTCGCAAGGCATCCAGAAGTCAATGCTGGAAGTCATATGAAGTCACTCATATTGCATTCTATTAATCAAAGCAAGTCAGAGGGCTAGTCTGGATTCAAGAGTAGGAAAACAGACTGTACCACCTGATAGGAAAAGTTGCAAAGAATTTGTGGTCATATTTAATCTACCACAATATATATCTATATATCTATACCTGTGGAAACCCTAGTGGCATAGTGGTTAAGAGTTACGTCTGCTAGCATTGTTCACAATAGCAAAAAGATGGAAACAACCTAGATGCCCATCAACAGACGAATGGATAAACAATCTGTGGTACATACACACAATGGAGTACTACACAATGATAAAGAGCAATGATGAATCTGTGAAGCATCTCATAACATGGATGAAACTGGAAGACATAACATGGATGAAACTGAGTGAAATAAGTCAATCACAAAAGGATAAATATTGTATGAGACCTCTATTGTAAAAACTCATGAAAAAGTTTACACACAAAAAGTAACAATCTTTGTTGGTTACAAGGAATGGGAGGGGTGGGGAAGGGACACTAAATAGACAATAGATAAGTGATATCTTTGGTGAAGGGTGAGACAGTACGCAATACTGGGGAAACCAGCACAACTTGTACAAGGAAAGGTCATGGAAGCTCCATAGATAGATCTAAACTCCCTGAGGGACTGAATTTCTGGGTGGAGGGCTGTGGGGACCATGGTCTCAGGGAACATCTAGCTCAGTTGGCCTAACACAGTTTATAAAGACAATGTTCTACATTCTACCTTGCTGAGTAGCATCTGGAGTCTTAAAAGTCTGTGAGCAGCCATCTAAGATACTCCACTGGTCTCACCCCTTCGGAAGCAAGGGAGAATGAAGATAACAGGATACAAGGAAAAGATTAGTCCAAAGGACTAATGTACCACAGCTACCAAGGCCTCCACCAGACTGATACCAATACAGCTAGATGGTGCCCGGCTACCACTACCGACTGCTCTGACCGGGATCACAACAGAGGCTTCTGGACAGAGCTGCAGAAGGATGTAGAACAAAATTCTAATACACACAAAAAAGACCAGATTTACTGGCCTAAAAGAGACTGGAGAAACCCCGAGAGTATGGCCCCCAGACAACCTTTTAGCTCAGCAGTGAAGTCACTTCCAAGGTTCACCGTTCAGCTGGGGATTGGACAGCCACATAAAACAAAACAGGACTAATGAGGCACAGCAGTCCAGGGACAAGGACTAGAAGGCAGAAGGGGACAGGAAAACTGGTGATAGGGAACCCAAGGTTGAGTAAGGACAGTGTTGACATGTAGTGAGGTTGTTAACCATTGTCATAGAGCATCATGTGTACTAACTGTTTAATGAGAAACTATCTTGTTCTGTAAACCTTCATCTAAAGTGAGAATAGCAGCACAACTGGAAGAACATGATCGATGTCACTGAACTGTGCATGTAGAAATTTTTGAAATGGTGTCTCTTTGGCTACGTATATTTTCACCAAAAAAAAAAGGTCTAGAAGGGAGAGGGTTGACATGTCATGGGGTTGTTAACCAATGTCATAAAACAATATGTGTACTGACTGTTGAATGAGAAACTATTTGTTCTGTAAACCTTCACCTAAAGTACAAAAAAAAAAAAAAAAAAGAATTACAGCTGCTAACCAAAAGGTCAGCAGTTCTAATCCACCAAGCGCTCCTTGGAAACTCTATGGGGCACTTCTAGTCTGTCCTATAGGGTCACTATGAGTCAGAATCAACTTGATGGCAACGGGTTTTATCTATACATGTATCCATCTTTAAATATCTGAAATACTACTGAAGAAATTAATAAACAACCTACATACTGGTAAAAAAAATCTTCAGAAACATCATCTCTGATAACAGTGCAATCTCTAAAATATATAGAGAAGTTCAACAACTTAACAACAAGAAGACAACCCAATTTTTAAAAATGGTCAAAGGACATCAACAGACACTTCACCAAAGAGGTGACCAAATGGCCAATAAGATGCTCACGATCATTAGCCATTAGAGATAAGCAGATCAAAACTACAGTGAGATATCATCTCACCCCTGCAAAAACAGCATTGATTAAAAAAATAAAAAAACAGAAAACAACAAATACTGGTGAAGATGTGGGGACACTGGAACCCATATCCACTGCTGGTGGGATTATAAAATGGTACAACCACTATGAAAAATGGTATGGCACTTCCTCAAAAAGAAATGGAAATACCTTATGATCCAGCAACCCCACTCCTAGGTATATATCCCACAGATCTAATAACAGTGACACAGACATATGCACACCTATATTTACTGCAGCATTATTTGCAATAGCAAAAAGATGGAAATAAGTGCCCATCAGTGGATGAAAGGATAAACAAAATGTGGTACATACATACAATGGAATACTACACAGCGAAAAGAATAATGATGAGTCCCTGAAACATCTTATAAGGTGGATGAATCTGGAGGCCATTATGCTGAATGAAATAAGTCAACCACAAAAGGGCAAACATTGTATGGTCGCACTTTTATAAGAAAACAAGAATAGAAAGATATACAGAGACCACTGCTCATTGGTGGTTACCGGGATAGGGGCTGGGGAAGCACTCTCGAGATAGTAGACACTTGTTATTTTTGGTGATGGGAAAGGTAGTATCAAATGTGGGTGAAATTCACACAGCTTGACCAAGTTTACCTTGTGCACAAGAGAAAAGGACATTTTTGGTAAAGGATATTGAGCCCTGGCCGCACAGTGATTAAGAGCTATGGCTGCTAACCAAAAGATCAGCAGTTCAAATCCACCAGCTGCTCCTTGGAAACTCTATGGGGCAGTTCTGCTCTACCCTATAAGGTCATTGTAAGTTGGAATCAACTCGATGGCAATGGGTTTGGTTTTTTTCAGTATGACAAATATAATTTTGCAACAATACCAATGACAGCCAAAAAATATGTGTGTGGTTACACAAATATGTATATAGACATATATGTGTAAGGGTATGAATATGTGGGTACATAATGTGTGCACAGACAGATGTATCTATAGGCATATTTACATATAGGTATGTGTGTACATGCATGTATATTCATATATATATAATAAACCACACAGGGGACACAGTTACAGATACTTCTTAGGCATAACTAAATACCTCAAAAGATTAGTTTTCTGAGTTTGAAGACTTAGGACCATAGTCTCATGGGACAACTTAGTTTACTGGCATTAGATAGTTCATAAAGTGTATGTTCTACATCCCAATGTGGTGAGTAGTGTCTTGGGTCTTAAAAGCTTGTGGGTGACCATTTAAGATACAACTATTTGTCTCTACTCATCTGGAACAAAAGAGAAAGAAAGAAACCAAAGACTCAGAGAAGAATAGTCTACAAGAATCACATTCTCATCTACCCTGAGACCAGAAGAACTAGATGGTACCCAGCTACCACTACCAACTGTTCTCATCAGGGCCATAAAAGGTAGATCTTTATACAACGGGTTAAAAAATGTGAAACAGAACTCAAATTCTTAAAAAGTCCAGCCTTACTGAACCAGTTGAAACTAGAGGACTCCCCGAGACTATCGCCCTGAGATACTCTTTAAATCTTAAACCGAAAATATCCCTTGAAGTCACGTTTTAGCTAAGTAACAGATTGGCTCATAAAATAAAGAATATCACCCATGAGTAATGAGCTTCTTTAAAAAATCATCTATATGATACCAAATGGTCAAAAATTACTCTAAAGCAAAGATGAGAAGGTAAGGGGGCAGGGAAACTAGAGTATTAGAAATGGAATGAACGAGAATGATGACATGTTGTGGAAAATGTAACCAATATTACTGAATAATTTGTGCTGAAATCGTTAAATGGGAACCTAATTTGCTGTGTAAACTTTCACCTTAAACACAATAACACATTATTTAAAAAAAGAAACCAATAAAATGATTTCCACTTGGGAGAAGAGCTGGAAATATGAGTGGTGAACAAGAAGGAAGAAACTTACTCTTCATTTTGTGCATTCTTTTTCATGGGCGTGAGACCTGTGTAGTCACACAGGGTCTCATGCTCAGAGGAGCCTGTGAGCTCAATTTAATAGTCTGTGGTTACCATCTTGAAATTCTTCATAATTTTATCTTTGAACTTGAGTTTTGTAAGTGAAGTCCAATGGGACAATGGAGCATGTGCACACACACAAATTCATGTCCACCATTCCTTATTGCCCTATTCACACACAGCGTTCACAAAGTCCATGAGCACAAAATTTCAGTGGACCCATGATGCCTGGGATTTGAGCCCAACTTAAGGCAAGTACAAGCTTAGTGTGTTATATCTACAGTGGAGTAAGCCCATGTGCTTACAGCCCCAGAGGCCCTGCTTTCTGTTCTAACCAGAACTTGCTTTGAATGCAGAAAAGCATGCAATGGTGTCCTAAGAAACACAAATGACCAAGGACCTCCATCATATCCTTTCTTATTCAAGTTACTTCCCTGTATTAGCCAACCACTCACACTGAAAATAATGACATAAAGGACAAACAAAGATAGGAGAACCCATAGTTCCTTTTCCTTTCAGTCATTCCTTACTCATCAGTAAGACGAAGGTAGAGAGAATTAATAGAATGTGTGTGTGCATCAAAAAGAGTTGAATTAATTTTTTGCAGTGTTTCCATTGTTCTGGGAAGAATGAAATACACATGTATGTGTATTTATAAACAGTAAATTCACACTAATAATTTAAAATATAACTTTTCTTTACTTAGAATGATATTAAATAGCAAATAAAAAACACCATGATGAGTCGAGAGAGAAAATGGAAGAGAGGAAAAACTTTATATTTTAGTACCATTAACAACACTTTTTACCTCTGGGGAGAACAAGGGACCCCACATTTTTATTTGCACTGAACCCCACAAATTATGTAGTCATCTTTTCTGTACTGCTCTAATTCTGAATGTATATGTACCCTTTCTGTATATTAAAAAATAGGTTTCTTTTAACCTCACACTTCTTACTCCTATATTTAATGTTTAAGTTTTATGAGCTTTATGCTACCCTTTACCTCAAATCATCATAGATCTGTTTTTAAAAAAACAAAAAAAGTTTAGAAAAAATAATGATTAAGATCCAAGGAACTAGCAGCTGAAAGAAGACACCCTTTTAATAAATAAAGGCAATATTTTGTACTATTGTTCCTGCTATCTTTTCCTGTTGTGGGCAAACATCCTCCCTGATTTATAGCACTGGAATCAGAGTTTGCACAATGAAATTAAGCAAGAATAGTATGTCAGAATAAATACTCCAAATCCAATTTTATGAACTCAATTCATAACAACTGCACTGTCAGCATAAATATTTATTTTCTCAAGGGCCATGGATGCAAGGTCCTCTGTACCACAAGGAATGCTTGGCTTCATTGGTACATATATATACCAACTCAAGAAATGTAGGAGAGGTAGAGTTTATTTACTGGGATCACTTCTTGGAAAATTAATGTAAAAAGAATTCCCCATGTTGCATTTACTAGCATGGTGTCAACATGATACCTCATAGCTACAATGGCTAATGTTTTGATTAAAATTGAAGGAGGTATTATTTTTATATTTACCTCATATACTTTTAATATTACTAACTATGTATATGGCTTTGAATTTTCAACAAATGTATTAGTTCTTATTGACTAAAAATTAAAATTAATTATATTACAAAGGACTCTTGCGTGCTTGGTTAGAATTTTCTATTCAGACCATCATCTCACTTTGTAATGTTCTCAGATGGAAAACATCAGGCGATGCTGATAGGAGATTCATGTTGTTGGGGTTTAGTGAGATAGGAAAGCAAAAGAAGAAAGTAAACTAAAGTCTTGATAGGTATGTTAAGGTCGACTTGTAGAAAGATTATGATTCAAAATGACTTCATATTTTTAGAACTTTTAAAACAGTTTTTCTTTTTTCTTCCTCAGGAGGTTGAGAAGAAGAGTTAAATGTAAGCTTTGGAAGTCTTGCCCAAAAACCAAGCAAGGAGAATATTCTACATAAAATATTCTACAAAAGAAGCTGAGAATAGCGGGTTGTTTTGAGAGAGGGGTGAGAGAAAAGCATGTTTTCATTATATACCTAGTTGTACTTTTTTAAGTTTTGTACTAAATGCATGTATTACCCAGTCACAATGAATTAATTAACTTCTTTAAACTAAAAAATAAAATTCTTGCTTTGCAGGATGGGCCATGTTACATCGAATTTTTAAAAGTTCCATTATCTTAACTCATCCAGTTAGCATTATGGGCATAATTAAATGTAGACAGGTTTTGGGAGAGTGTGAAACCGAGAATAAAAAACCACATTTCCATGAAAACCTGTTATTAAAGTTCAAACATATTGGAATGGGATATAAAATGTCCAAATGTGCTCAGCTATTTAGAGGGGCAATTAATCCATATATTAGAAATATTTGGTAAAACTGGCTTTGGTAGAATCTCTTTCTACCAAAGCATTTCTGTTTTGAGCCTGGAATTTACCTTTTTTTCCTTCCCCCTAAAGATTTCTTTGTCATTACAAAAAAAAAAAAAAAGTTTCTAGATATCAATGTGAAGACATTCAAACTTGCTAAAAGTTATTTTTCTATTTCTACTCTCACCATCACATTCTGCAAAGATGTGGTAAACTGCAGGCAAATATTCAGTATTCTCCCACCTGAGGGCAAAAAAGCTAACATCTGAGTTTACCAATAGTCCTGAATTTTTCCTAAACAAACAAAAATTCTTTTTGTTCCAAAAGCTTCCGTAACTGAATTCTGGATACTTAAATTATATTACTGAGACTGAGCTGATAATGACTTACTACTGAAAAGTTAATATATACAAAAAGATAGAAAGTGGTCAACAGCATTCATCTGCTATTGTGAGCTATTATTCCAATACAGAGGCTCACCATTCAAATGTAAAATCTCAGTGACCACTTGGTATTTTTATCATCTCTGGCCTGTAGACAGATCATGTTATGGATCCCTCAAATGGAATGCTTTAGGGAGCTCACCTTCCAGAAGGTCAGAGAAGACTCCCCTAAATCCTGCGGAAACACAGAGATGAAAAAGAGTGATATGAAGTGTTCTATGCCTTCTGTCATCCAGGTCTGAATGCAAAGATGAACCCTTGTGGAACCAGCTTCAGCACAGCCCCCAAATCTGAAGGAAATCAAACAGATTCTCTGAGCAAGTCTACGCCGGTCTTTAGTTTCCTTGGGGTCCGTCTTGAAACAACATTTGGCCTCTTGCTCTGGGCTCTCTCAGTGCCAGACCCTCTCAGCTTCCAGGTTTCTTGACCTGTTTTGAAGGAACGCCAGCTTCCCTGAATTCTGGCTTCCCTGAATCTTAGCAATCCCAGATGTTTACCTTCTTGATCCCCATTCCTTGATCTGATCTCAGGTTCAAACTCAGTCTCTTTCCCAGAGTGATTTTCTTTTTAATGATCTGAATTCCCATTCCTCAGGAGGCAACTTGCCTTTCTCCCAGCCTTTCATTCACAGGCAGATCTGATTTTAAAACATAAACTGCCAAGAGATAGCACATATGTGAACTGGCTGCCACTATTCTTTCCTGCTATGTTATTCACCCGATCTGGGGAAGACTGTCTAGGGGATTTCAGAGGAGACAGTATTTGGGCAGGACCTTGGGAAAGGTGGAGAAGGGAGGTGAATGTAGGCACAAGGCAGGTGCAAAAGCAGATTTAGGCCTGAAGGTGGGGTCTGTAGGGGATGTTTCACCAGTAATTTGGCCGTCAGTTCTCTTGGTTAACACTTCAGGGCTTGTTACTTGTTTTTGCACCAGGAGGGCAGGCAGGCACAGAGCCAGTCAGTCTCTGGAAGAGCTGAAGGACAGATGCAAGGAGGGGCTGTTGTTGTTAGCTGCCGTCGAGTAAGTTCTGACTCATGACAACCCTGCATACAACAGAACAGAATGCTGCCCAGTCCTGCACCATCTTCAAAATTATTGGTATGATCATTTCTATATCCCTGTCTTAGTCATCTAGTGCTGCTATAACAGAAATACCAAAGTGGATGGCTTTAACAAAGAGAAATTTATTATGTCACAGTCTAGTAGGCTACAAGTCCAAGGCATCAGCTCCAGGGTAAGGCTTTCTCTCTCTGCTGGCTCTGAAGTAAGGTCCTTGGGATGCATCAGTCTTCCCTTGGCCTGGGAGCATCTCAGCGCAGGAACCTCAGGTCCAAAGGACACGCTGTGCTCCTGGCACTGCTTTCTTGGTTGTATGAGGTCCCATGTCTCTCTGCTCACTTCTCTCTTTTATATTTCAAAAGAGATTGGCTTAAGACACTATCTAATCTTGTAGATCTCATCAATATAACTGCCATTAATCCATCTTATTACATCATAGTGATAGAATATACAATACATAGGGAAATCACATCAGATGACGAAAGGTAGACAATCATACAACACTGGGAATCATGACCTAGCCAAGTTGACAGATATTTTGGGGGACACAATTCAATCCATGACAATCCCCATAAAAAAAAAAGACAAAAAAAAAAAAAAAACCCAAACCCATTGCCACTGAGTGGATTCTGACTCATAGCAACCCTATAGGACATAGTAGAACTGCTACATAGGGTTTCCAAGGAGCGGCTGGTGGATTTGAACTGCTGACCTTTTGGTTGGCAGCCATAGTTCTTAACCACTGTGCAACCAGGGCTCCAAAACTGAAGCATGCACGTCCACAGCAAGCAGGGTTCGAACCTGCACAGGGAGACCCCATTGGATTTCAAGTCCAATGCCTTAACCACTCGGCCATTGCTGCCCCATATCCCCATAGCATCTGTCATTTCGTGGATGCTCAACTAATATGTTTATGATAAACCTTATATGATGTAAGTTAACAAAAATATTCATATAAATTAATTGAGGCAGAACAGCTGGAAAATAGAGCCAAATTTAGAAATCTTAGAAATGTAGAAAATGTTGAATGCCAGGGTAAAAGTTTGAATGTTATTCGCTGAGCATCAGTTTAGAGGCAAGACACAGGTCTGAGCAGGTGAGTGAAACAAGCAGAATGGAGTACTTCAGCCCCTGCTCGGTCATGGCATCCATCGCCACCCCCAAGCCATTTACTGGGTGCTTCCTGGGGGCTAAGGAATTGATTGCATTAGATCCTTTCTTCCTCCCAACAACCTTTTGTGGTAGGATTATTTTTACTCCCATTTTATAAATGAGAAAATAGTTTTAGGGAGATTATGTAACTTGCCTGAAGACATGGAGCTAGTAAGAAGCAGGGCCAGGACGGTCACCATGAGCTGTGATGTAACAGCAGATGGTGGGATAGAATTGAAAAGGAAGAGGTAAGCATACAATTAATTATAAAGGCACACTTACCAGGGCAAGGAGAAAGTGGGGGGGAAGGCCAACCTGAAGTACTGAAGGGTAAAGTATAATGACGTCTGCAACATGCTTTCAAGTGGTTCAGCAAGACACAGAGAGAGAGAGAGAGAACTACTTTAAAATTTTTTCTAAATGTTTGCAAGTTTGAACAAAAAGTTAGAGAGGAAAAAGATGAGTCTGATGTTTCAGATCTAGGTGAATTCTGGAGAAGGGGCTAGGAGGATGGAGAAGAAAGTGTAAAGCAACAAGCAGAAATTTAAGAAAATTTCAGGAAGATGAATCGACAACTGTGCTAAAAATTCTCTAAAAATTGATCAACATAGCCAAGACTCAGCTGGTTAGCATATTATGCACGTGCTTGCAATTGTTATTATTGGAAATTCACCTGAGGACTTTAAAATTTATGGATTTTCGTTTATTAATTGTCACCTTGTTAAATACACTATCTGCTATATATGATGGAGCCTTTTTGGTAATTATAGAAAGAAAGTATCAATGGAGGCAGTGTGGTTAGCAGTACTGTTTTCAGAGAACTAGAACACTAACACTTTTAGAGCTATTTAAAAACTTTGTAACTTTTTTCTTTTTTTAATAACATTTTATTGTGTTTTCATGAAGGTTTATTTATAGCTTTTTTGATAAGCAAATACATTTTCCAGCATTTTTCAAAAGTTGTGTATGTTCCTGAGCAACTGCGTCTCTTACTAAACGCAATATCTGATCGTTTACTACAATTTCCCATTTCTTTTTCAAGTTCTGTTATGCTTTCAATGGGGATTATATATAATTAAAAGGAGCCCCGGTGGCACAATGGTTAAGTGCCTGGCTGTTAACCAAAAGGTCGGCAGTTTGAACTCACCGGCTGCTCCTCTGGAGAAAAGGCCTGGCTGCTTCATAAAGGTTACAGTCTAGGAAACCCTATGAGGCCATTCTACTCTGTCCTACAGGGTCACTATGAGTCAGAATTGACTCAATGGCACACAAAAACAATAACAATATACTATCTATAATAAAAGTTATCATAGAGATTTTTTTCCTTTTTCAGAATACTTGTATTAGGCAATTCCATGTATTTTAAGTAAAGCTAAGCCTAGGCAAAAGTACTCTCAAATAAATAAGCTGAAACCCACAACAAATAGAAAAGGTATAAAATAAAAAACCGTTTTCATTAACACTTACTGGTAAGAGCTTCTATGCTTTCCCCAGAGCAATTAAAGAGGTAATCTTTACCTCTTTCGGACAGTGAAAAACAGAAAACAGTTGTAAATTAACAAAAAAGAGGACTCACTTCACTAACTTTGGAAGAGATCACAACACTGCTTGATGGTATATTTCACTCAGACCCAAAGCTTAGAGCTTTGTTGGGGCAGGGGAGGGAAGAGAGGGCAAATGACTAGAACATTCCACCAATCAAATCACTGGGAACTTTACGGAAATCCAAGAAAAGGGCAGTATACAGGACTATCATAAATCATGGCAAAAATATCCAGAAAAGAAACCTTAAGGAAATTTTGTTACAGGCCCTAAAATAAGGTCTACAGAGAGCTATAGAAGAAACAATTGGAGCCAATCGATAGACATATGAGAAAATTTTTGAAGTTTTCAAGTAAAGTGGAGAGGCAACAAAAAGAGTTTTTAAAACTCGTTCAATTCATGCAGCCAACACTATTATCCTGCTATTTTTCAAATCAGATATGAATTATCTTTATAATCTTTATAAAAATCTTGATAAAAAAATTTTAAGCTTAAAAAAAATCACAAAAATCATAATAGCCTGATTTATGGTTGGATTTAATGAATTTTAATTTAATGTACATTAAATATTATGAAAAATGAAAAGGAAATAAGATCAAGTTAAGATATTTTTAAAAATTTGACAAAAGGTCAATGTCTTGATCAAATAAAGCATATTGATTGTAAATAAATGCCAGTAGTTGTAGTATGAATAACAAGTCCCAAAAGAAAAAAACAACCAGTAAAGAAATACATAAGGAAATCCCAACTGACCCAGCAATTAAAGGAACACAAACTACAATAACCGAAACCAAACCCAAATCCACTGCTGTCGAGTCGATTCCAACTCATAGCAACCTTATAGGACAGGGTAGAACTTCCCCCATGGTGTTTCCAAAGCTGTAAATCTTTATGGAAGCAGACCGCAGTATCTTTCTCCTGAGGAGCAGCTAGTGGGTTCAAACTGCCGACCTTTCGGTTACAGCCAAGCGCTTAACCACTGTGCTACCAGGGCTCCTTTGATTACAATAACAGTGCATATTAAATTGGAAAAAATATAATGGTCATGCTGGCTAAGACCAGATGTAATAGGCATGCTCAGATGCTACTGGTGGCAAAAGAAAAGCTACTGAAAATGAATGTGATCATATTTATTAATAGCCACAAAAAGTTTTCATACCCTTCAAACTAGTAATTCTTTTTCTAGGAATTTATTCTCAGAGTATGGCCCAGGGACAGTTGGAGGCTCCCAAGATTCTCAGGGGACCATGAGTTCAAAACTTTTTTCATGATAATGCTGAAATATTATTTGCCTTTTTACTCTTATTTTCTCACAAGGGTACAGTGGAGTGTCCCAGGAGGTAAATGACACGTGACAACATCCTTGCTCTGACAGCTAACAGAATGTGTGCTTATAGTATGGGGGAATTTGGGGGTGATTTTGTACCTTATCTTTGTACTTTCAATAACCAGACTGCATAGGCAAACTCTAACTCATAAAGCCTCAAATAAACCCCACTCTATCCCTAAAGTAGTGATTGCCATTATCACTTATACCCAGAAGAAACCTCAATTTGAAAGTAAAATATGTGTATAAAAGAAGGAGAAAAAAAAAACCACTAAAAAATTCAACCCAGATTTGTAAGGAACAAGCACATTATTCAAACATAGAGCTTGAGCACAGGGCAAAGATGCCAGCCAGGTGTATGCAGAAATACAAAGTACAAAGGTGCACAGTGAATCACCAAGGTCCACCAAGGCCACCAAGGTTCTCAACTCTGGCTGCCCATTAGAACCACCTGGATACCTTGAAGAAGACATGATGCTCAGGCCCCGCCTTCTAGACATTCTGATTTAATTGGTCTAGGGAGGGCCCAGGCATGGGGATTTTTAAAAAGCTCCCCAGGTAATTCCGACTTGTAGCTAGTTTTAGAAACTACAACTATAAATGATGAGAAAAACCAAAAGGTTCTTCTTCCCCTTCAATAATTTATTCTGATACAATATGAACTGTTGCTGTATATTTATCCCTTCCGTTCATAAAAATTGTGGCTCTGCCTACTTTAACATGCAAACAAGAAAAGGAGCGGGACATGAAATTGCTTCAATGCATAAGGCACATAAGTAATTAATCAACATTAGAATATCAACTTGGGCCACTCCTAACAGCAAGGCTGCATTTAAGGAAAAGTATCTTTATTCTGCAATAACCTTTCCAAAAAGTTATTGAGCAAAGTTGGGTTAAACCAGGAATAGATCAGAAATTCAGTCCAGACCACTTGACCACATCAATATCCTTTAGATCTGTCTTGCCTTTATTGCTCTGAGCTAAACACTGAGGTCAGTAAGATCACCCATGGCAGGCAAGACTGCAGGAATTCAGAGAGACGGACTTTGTGACAGAATTTCCTGTTGCTTCTTCCCGGTGTCAGCCGCCCTGCCCCAGTGACTGGGCCCTAACCTCTCTCAAACTAAAGAAACCAAGCTCGTTGCCGTTGAGCCAATTCCAACTCATAGTGACCCTACAGGGCAGAGTAGAACTGTCCCACAGGGTTTCCAAGGAGCAGCTGGCGGATTCAAACTGCCAATCTTTTGGTTAGCAATCGAGTTCTTAACCACTTCACCACTAACCTATTAAGGGCAGCCTTAAGGCTACTAGGAATGGAATTTGATCTGATGAGGGCAGGAAAGTCCCAGGACCACAGGGCTTTCTACACATAAAGAGCTTAACAATATCCCCCAGTCCATTCCACAAGTTCCTTCTGAAAGTTTCAAGTTCTTAAAGTTTTCCCAATTAGAACTGCCTTTGCCTGGGGGACCCATGAAACTGCAGAGCAGATTTCTCCAGATGATTCCTGAACAACAAACAAAACTGGGCATTTGGAATGACAACACATGACACCTTCAGAGGACATGCTGAACTTTAGCCCAGCCTCCCCAGAAACCCATCAAAGCACAGAACACAGAGTGCATGGCAACCCAAACTCGGGGTGAAGACGTCCTGCCTCTTCCCTGTGTGGTAAGGCCCTTAGGGCAAGGCTGCCTCAAAAGCTGTAATTTGGTTAACTAACCCCAAACTTTTAGGGATGCAGAAAAACAGCCTTGTTAGCCACATACAAATTCAGAACCAGATTTGTCTTTGAATAAAATGATACCCTTGGTGGAAATGAATCTCCTTGCCCCCTACATGTCCTTCAGCACACTGTATCTTTCTTATAGCACTCTTTAGTTTGTCTTATATCAAAATGATTTGGTTATGTTTGTCTGTCTTCTCTACTAGATTGTAAACCACAGAAAGGCAGACGCTTGCCTTTTGCACCTCCACAAGGTGGTAACAAAACATGTTTGCTGAATATAACAGAAGTTTCTTAGAGACGGAATTTAAAAAGTGGCATCAGTTAACATTGAATTGAGCAGCTATTTAAAAGGGCAAGCTTCCCAGTAGGTTAGCTGAGGGAGTGAAGAACCCACTGTGAGATAAAACCGCAGAGGAAGGGGGCGTGGGGTGAAGAGTCGATGTGTACTGGCAAATACACTGCCACGAAAGAAAGTTAAGAATCTCTGTTGACAGCCAACTCTAAAAGACCTCAATATCCACAGTGCACTCTCTGAAATGAACACCCTAAGGAGCACCAGCTGAGAGGAAACAGCTATCAGTTACAGCACCCCACCAACAGGCCTACTGCGCAGCATCTGGGCATTCCTGGCACCTGCCAGCCAAGCCTTGATCTGTTTAGACCCCCTGATCGTCTTCTGAGAAATAGTGAGATCACAGCATGGGGAAATGGTAGGGTTTGAAGTTATAAATAATGTAAAAGAAATGCCCGTAAACACTAAGGACTCCATATAATCTGAGCAGGCAAGATACACTGGGCTCCAGAGGGTAGAATACAATCATCCTCAATCTGTTTCCTTGCCCAAAATTCATTTTTAGTATTCACCATTCAAATATGCCACTAGATAAATACATTTATACTAATAGTAATATGATAAATGTAACTCTGCCTAGTTATAAACAACTATGTTCATTGATTGTCTAGAAACATATTCTAGATTATCGGACTAAACAAACATATCTGTCACCATCAGAAAAAGATGAGCCAACCGCCTCCCAGCCACACATACACACACACCACGAACAAAGACGAAATCCAATTATATCACTGCCGTGGTACATATTTAGGTCTGGTGGAACATAATTAGAAAAGCCAGGGATGTTTTTGAATGTAATTCCTCAAACCAAAATGCAATCTGTGACGTGTGATCATTTCCCCTCTCCCCTTTCCCCTCACTAAAGAATAAAAAGATCCATTCTGACCTTGTAGAGCATACGTCCTTCGCTTTCTGTGTCCCAAAGTTCTCACGCATCCAGTGAATATCTATCCTTTATTTGGACAGCACAATGTACCTCCATCGCCGATAATTCCCTGTTTGTGTCTATTAGTCTTGACAGTATCTCAGTCCACAGAAAAGAAATTGGGGCTAGTGGTTCTCCAGCAAAGCTAAGGCAGGCAAAGGCAAGAGGAAAAGACTTCCTTTTTTTTTTTTTAAACTTTAGTTGCCTTCTAATAATTTCACTCCCTTCATTTCTGGATTTGAATCATTTTGTTGCTCAGTGAAAAATCTTGAGGACAGAAGAGCGAGACCCTGGAGCAGATGTAAGGTCCAAATCATTGGAGCAGGCTTCCGCTTGGTTTAAAAAGAATCAAAACCGTGAGGAGAGAGGCAAGGGAACAAGCCAACAGGATGTGTGTGGCTGGAGTTCCTGGCATGAAATCTTGGCTTTTATGTTTATTTTTGGATGTATTTTTCTTAGCCCTTTGATGCAAATTTCTAGCCTGGGAAGTAACCCTACAGTACAAGCTCCAAAGTGGCCAAAAGTAAGTGCAAGCTTCTGACTTGGCTTTTAGACCAGTTAATTCTCAGTTGAAGGTGTGGGTCCCTATGCTTAAACAAGCAGACCAGGGGTTGCCTATCTGAGAATGGGCCATGTAGCCCTACCTCAATGCCCAGGGCCTCTCAGTGTTCACCTGAAATGCCTGTCCACCTTGAAAGCCTGCCAGTAATGTAAAAATGAAGCACCTGAAATTGTTTGCATGCTAAATAAAGTAATAAAACCCACCCAAAGGGCTTCTGAAATGTTTATGTTCCAAGATACTATGTTTTAAGTATTTGGCTTTAATTTCTGTAACAGCCAGAGACAGACAGGAACATTCAAATCCACTCAAACAGGAGCAGATGCCTCCAAAAGGTTTATTATTTTAATACGGTTTTTTTAAAGCACTCAAGCAAAGACTAACATGCTGTCGTGTCAGTAATTCCTATTCTTAGAGTGGCTTGAAAGATTATTAATGCAAAAGAGCTTTTCCCCCCTACATATTCCAAAAGAAGCAAGAAACAGAAATAACTAAAAAGGTTTTCAGTCTCACAACCGCCAACATATCTGACAGACTCGCATACAAAAAAAGAAAACTGGAAATGAGAGAATAGGGATAGTGCAAAAATATTTCTTCAATAGTATTCAGTACTCCTAGAAATAGCCCTGTTTACAAATTGCTTTATTTTCCTACAACAGAAGGATGCACTTATTTCTTATTTCAACCATTTAGTTTTATACCTCATAAAAGCACAAAATAGATTTTTGGTCAGTTGACAATATTTATTCAGGCTACAGATATACTCAGGGAATAAACTCTCATATCCAACCATTGCATCTGAGCAATGATTCTCTGCAACATGTTTTGCCCTGGTTAGAATAAAATCACAGAAGTGTGCCAAGAGGTTTCTGGGTAACAATTATAGCTAAGAAAGCACTTTTATTGTGATATGGCTCAGACTACAAGTGTAAAATGCTGTTTTTATTTTTAAAGGCCCCATGGTTTTATCAGTGTCTTTAAATTTTCAAAGAAGTTATTCATAAAAATATATTCTTATTTTTGAAGATGTTCAAGCATAGATCACAGTATAGGAAAGGTTTTTGCTGGAATGACTTCCATGCAATTGAAACACAGGAAAACAGGTGGCAGACCACTAGCTCAAGGGCCTCTCAGTAGCGTCTTTTATGGATTTGATGGAGAGCGCCTCTCTAATCTACTTTCCTGAACACAGTGGATTCATCTCCTCATGCAATTTCATGTCTTTGGAATAGTCCATGTAAAGATGTCAAAACACGCCACAAACCAGACATAACATTAGACAGAGAGACAGGAAGAAAACCAAAAAACCCTCATTTCTAGGTGGTTGTTCTAACCACTAAAACTTTCTTATACTATATGTGCTCAGGAGAAATTCACAGAATTGGACAGAAAATCAGTTTTATATTTATTCCAAGAGCCACCATCAGTCATGAATAACCATAATCTTGGATCAAATATTAATAACTGGTTTAACACTCCCAAGCCTATACGTAACTGCCTTGCCATTTAGCTTCCTTACTGAGGGTATAAAATGCCACTAGTGTCAATAACTTAAAATTATTATTGTCTCAAAAACTAAAAATGGTATGCAAAGGCTTTTAAGTTAATTTTTTTCTGTATGTAGTTCAGAAACATAACTGTCTCCGATCTCTGTCTGTCTGTCTGACTCTTACTTTCTCCTGAGATACCTTTGAGAAATGATATTGTTTTATGCCCCAGCTAGCATATTTTATTAAGTTCTAATATAAGACAAGTGTGAAAGGAGGGAGGAATTATTGAGCAACTCTGAGTAAATTTATTGTAATTCACTTAAGCTAAGAAAATATGACCTGACTTTAAAATAAAGCAACCCAGTATCCTCAAATCTGGGCTGACCATAAACTGGCAACTGAAATATGGAAAGACAGGAGGCAAGAAGATAGTTTTCACTAGGAAAGATGCAAGGTACAAAGAAAAGCATCAAGGTGCTACCTCAGCTATATCTTGGGGAGTATTTATTTCCAGACATTAATAAAGATTATTGAATAATGCTTCTGATCACATTTATGACAACAATCAAATACTCTGGGTGCTGCCAATTTGACTTACAACATGAAAATATAAAGGTATTTGGAATGAAATTGAATAGGATCTCAAAATCTCACATCTAGTTCTCTGAATGCATACCTGCTGTCATGGATTGAACTGTGTCCCCCAAAAATATCTGTCAACTTGGCTAGGTCATGATTCCCAGTATTGTTTGATTGTGTACCATTTTGTAATCTGATGTGATTTCCTTATGTGTTGTAAACTCTATCACTATGATGTAATGAGATGGATTAGCAGCAGTTATACTGATGAAGTATGCAAGATTAGATAGTGTCTTAAGCCAATCTCTTCTGAGATATAAAAGAGAGAAGTGAGCAGAAACACATGAGAACTCATACCACCAAGAAATCAGCACCAGGAGCAGAGCGCGTCCTTTGGACTTGAGGTTTCTGTGCAGAGAAGCTCCCAGACCAAGGAAAGACTGATGCATCACAAGGACCTTCCTTCAGAGCCGACAGAAAGAGAAAGCCTTCCCCTGGAGCTGACACCTTGAATTTGGACTTGTAGCCTACTAGACTGTGAGAGAATAAATTTCTCTTTGTTAAAAGCCATCCACCTGTGGTATTTCTGTTATAGCAGCACTCAATGACTATGACACCTGCATAGAGAGGCTAGGAAACTTGGGTTTGGCCAGGGAAAGGAAGGGAGATTACCTAGCTTTTGTCTTGCCTTTAAAGTTCGAGTGTCAACAAATAAGACAGACTAATCACTCAGTCTGTTAAAGAACTATTTTTTGACTGTGCTACTTGTTAATGATTAGGGATCATACTTCTTACAGAAGGAGTAACTCAGAATTCTGGTCCAGTGTTTTAATCTTTAGACAAAGCTACATATATGGGTGCTTGCCATAAAATGGGCCCACCATGACATTTCTCAAAAGTAAGTAGTCAAATGAGATGAACACTGTACATTTAGACCCTTGATTCAGGTTATCTAATTTTTACTATTTGGAACCTAAGGCTTAACAGTGACTGAGCTCAGAGCTCTGACCTGGTTAACAACAGAAGTGTTATCCAGTTTGCCTTTCTGCTGCCTTCCTTCTGCCACGTCATGGCTCAGGGATGCTTCTACTAGGATCCTGAAGCTACGTGATACTTCCCTTTTGATATTTGGCTGACAGATCTAACTTAGGTTTCAGCTGACAGTATGAGTTTGGATTTTAATTTTGCTAACATATATCATTCACCAGTACAAGGAATGACTAATTTATAAACTCTATTATTTGACATAACCAGGGAAGAGATGTTCTGGTTATCAAATATGCTGTTAGCAGATCAGTGCTGTATATGCTATCAATGGATTGCCAATATCCAAAGAATAGAAATAAAATTTATTTAATGATATATTATACTCTGAAATTATTTATTTGTTTGCTAATTTTCTGCCTTTCCCGAGTAGAATAGAAGCCCCATCCCTGGAAGCAGAAACTCTGTTAACTTTGTTCACTAATATCTCCATGCCGATACACAGAAGATATTCAATAACTATTTGTAGAATAAATTCACAGTAGAATAAACATAGTTCAATCTTTTTTGATTCAGAAGGTACTTTAGAGTTTTACTATTTCTTAGGATTATTATGAACTATACATGCACAAGTGGGCCCATTAATATTGTTCTGATTAACAGATTGCTAGATAATGGAGTTTATTGCATTTTCACTTTAACCAATTAAAAGATTGACTGAGCACCTAATTCATGCTCTGCACTTAGTTTCACAAGCAGGCAAATAAAATGAAGTATCTGATTAATCTCTTACCCAGTTTGAGATTCCAGTCCCCCACCTGTAAAAATAAGGGGTCAGGCTCTATCCATCCTTCCCAACTCTAATCAGCTCTATGATTCATGAGCCCCAGCTCATGTAAGTCACTAGCAGAAGAGGTGAGAAATCATACTGTGAGGTTACAGATGAGGGGCTCACCCTGCTGAGCTGCAAAACCATGTGGCAAGGTTTTAGACAGCAAAGCAGCCCTCAATATCAATATTCTCATTTAATAACTTTTCTCTGAGGAAAACATCTATGGAAAAAGAGCCCTAACTCATATTCAGATGCAATTTAACCAAGGTATAAAACAGCATCACTAACTGGGATCAGCTAGACATAATGAGCCTGCATCATCTTTGACTTACCTTTTACTTACTTATCTTTTTCTTACCAAAAATGTTTGACTTGATTTAACAAGCCTTTAGCCTTAACTTCCACTTACAGGAAACTGTGGAGTACAGGTACAAAAAAGATGCCATGAGAAAACAATTAAACAAATCTTGAATTTGGTAGAAACTGCCCTGGCAGTCAATACCATGGAGACAGACAGATAGGCACTAACTCCAATATAACAATCAACTCTAATACATGGTGCCTGGCTTGGGGGAAAAAAAAAACAGCTATAAACGATATTTATGGAACAACAGGAAAAATTTTAAATACAAACTGGGTATAAGGTGACAATAGGATATTATTGTTACTGTTATAGGTGACACAATGGCATTGTGGGTATATAACAGGATATTCTGTTTTTTTGGAGATACATGGTGAATATTTAGGATGAAATGTCATGATGTCCATCACTGATGTTAAAATGGATCAGCAAAAAACAAGATGAAGTAAATATGGTCATATGTTGACAGCTGCTGAACCAAGTGGGGTATGTGAGTACCCACTTACTACTCTTTTTGATTTTCTCTATGTTTGAAACACTTTTAATGAGAAAGTTTTCTGAATGTTCACAGACAACAACTTCTCAGGGACTTCCTTCACAGCACTGAGGATTCCTAATTAAAATAATTTTTAAAAAATTTTCCACAAACCATCCTCTACTGGCAATTTGAATAAATTAGCACAGACAAGAGCAGTTAAAATGATACACATCACAGGTAGGGATCTCTTATTCTTAAACCAGTTTTCCAAATTCCCTTTTTGAAGATTTTTCAGTTTACCTTTTAAAATGAAAGATTAAAAAAAAAAAGACTTATTTGCCTCAAGCTTGGTCCGTTTTAATTGACAGAAAACCTCTCCCCACACACCTCATGCAAACCTACTTTAGCTTTTCCTTCCTAAAACTGGCTTTTGTCTCTGAACTTTGCAGAGCGGTTGGAGCTCTTTAATATTTTCTAAGAGAAACGTTTCAAACAAGTAACCCTGCAATTTATTCACTACTGCCAAGAATAAAAGTAACAGGTTTCACCACGAAGACCTTCCAAGGCTTTGCATGACTTTTAAGGCAAAGCATCACTCATTCACCTGCGGGTTTGCTCTCCTAATGCATCTGTCATTTGTTTGGCTCTGGAGGAAACTATTTGATTACACAAAATTCTTTTTAGATCAAGTTTAAAATCTTAGCCACACTGGGACAAGTGGTGAAGCCTGCCAGCTCGATGGGTTAACACTTGAACACAATGAGCCGAGGACAAAGACAAGGAGCAACCATAGGTTAAAATCAGAAGCTTAAAAAATGGAAAAAGAATGAGAGTGAAAGATGCAAGGCTTAGCTGGGCCTTTATAAGTGCTCTATTTGCCATTACTGCATAGAAGATGATGATTTATTCACGGTCCTTCTTGTAAATGAGTGCAGTACCCTAAGGGGCTCTGGTAAGCATCAGTAAACGCAAAAGCCACCACGACAAGTTGCCTCCATCCACTGCTGTGCCACCTATGTGTTTTGAAGCTGGCAAGTAACCCATATCTTATTACAGGGCACATCATTTTTAAAAGCATTTAAATGAAGCAGATGTTAACCCCATTCATTCCACTTTACCAGGGAACATGTCAATGATGATTTTTAAAATGCAAAAGAAAATGTCAAAGTATTTTGTTCCCTGGTTAAGAACACATCTGTGGAATAGGAGGGAGAAACTACATAAAACACTCTATGGTCATTCAAGAAATAATTATAAGGTATGTCAGACTGCAGAAAATTGAGCAGGCACTAAATTAAAAAAAAAAAAAGGATATGTTGTGTCAAAATAGCTTTTTCACTCACTCATTTTAAAGAATAAGTTTTGAAAATCAAATTCCATCCACTGGCTCAGAACGGAACACATTAGGGCTTGACTATAATGCCATTATCCATGTGGCAGCTCCCTTTCTGTTCTGAGACTGCATTAATCGACAAAGAAGCCTTGGGGCTTACCTCCCATAGTGCCTTGAAGTCCTTCTGCTCGATGCGGAGCAGTTCACTGCACTCGCGGGTAACGATGGTTGCATGGCGGGGTGTATTGTCCAGTATGGACTCTCCAAAGGCTGTCCCAATCCCCAGGGTACAGATGGTCACTGCATCCTGAGAATCCCAATAACTGGTCATTAGAAACTTGAACATTAAGCTGATGGGCAGGCTGTCGTTTCTCTTACTGGAAGCATAGTTTGTACACACTAAAACACACAATTTGATTATTCAGCTGAACAAGTATTGCCAAACATATACACCCATGTACTTGCCACCCAAACCAAGGTATAGAACATTTCCATCACCCCAGAAAGTTCCCTCATTCCCCTTTCCAGTCAAGATCTTCCTTCCAGAGGTAATCACTGTTCTGGTTTCTATTGCCATAGAGGAATTTTATGTGTTCTAGAACTTTATGTAAAACAAGTTAGACAATATGCACTCTTTGGGTCTGGCTTCTTTTGCTCAACAAAATGTCTATAAAATTCATCCATATTGTTGCATGGATCAGTAGTTTACCCTTTTTATTGATGAGTAGTTTCCCACTGTGTGGATACGCCACAATTTGCTTATCCATTCTCTTACTGGTAGACAATTTAGGTTGTTTCATCGTTTGGGGATATTTTAAATAAAGCTGCTACAAGTCTCTTTGTGAACAGGGTTATCGTTTTATGTGACTCATATCTGCTTTAAGAAAAGGGGGAAAATCCACTAAAGATGAACTCCAACAGTTTTTTAAAGAGAGGATACCGTTAGAATATTTAAATAGGAAACTGCAACAGGAGATGCTGCCTTGTCACTCTGCCTTGAAAAGATGAGGAAACTGAGGGTCAAAGTGCCTGATTCACACGGGCTCAGTTCATATAGTTAGTAAGTAGTTCAGCCAGATTCTAACCATGGCCATCTGACTATAGATTCCAAGCTTTTTGTATCATGCTGCCTCCTGCAGTCACAACAGGGTAAAAACAGTATCCCATGAAGTACAGTTTGGCTAATTTATAAAATGGCTTGAGCCAATTATTAAAAAGTTTCTTAGGTGTACAAAAAAAGTAACTTCCTCTCTGCATGCAACACTGGTATTAATGTTTGGATTTAATTTTAACTAGTTTCAAATAATGCAAATAGTCACTCAAAATCACCTGGACATTAATTTTGCAAGACATTAGCTACAGTCTTATGGCAAATAAACTAAGGGAGATACACAAGGGTAATCCTCAGAGTTAGAAAGCACAGAGTTTTCCTTTCATGCGTCTAATACACGATAATAGGCAAACGTTATTAAGATCAAGTTAGTGACTCTGTAATCACATTACTAAGACAAATGCCTATAAGAATACAGCTCCTTGAACCATAGCAAATTGCTTCTGCATAGATATTATCATATAAAATTGTGTTCAGGAAAATAAAATCAATATCTCAGAAAAGAATGAAAGATCAGAGGAGAATTTAAGAATAGCCCATTAATAAATTTTCCAGAAAGGCAGCTGCAAACAAGTTCAGTCAGTAAAATATCCCCAGGACGGAAATAGCAAGACTCTGAGGGTTAGGCACCTCTGAGCAATTTTCAAATTCTAGTAAATAGATGGAAACCCTGGTGGCGTAGTGATTAAGCGCTACGGCTGCTAACCAAAGGGTCAGCAGTTCCAATCCACTAGGCGCTCCTTGGAAACTCTATGTAAATAGATAAATTATGATGAATCACAAACTTTCACAAATTCTCTAGACTATCACGTTCCCTTGAGGCTCCCACTTAGCCTATTTCATTTTCCTATCATCTTAACCCGTCAGAAACGATTCTTTTGCCTAATTTTCACTTTCCAGTGCTTAGTTCTATTTTAAAACTTAAGAGAGATGGACCATAAGTATTACGACTGCCACTATCTGCGTAGCTTCAATATCTAAGTTTATTTGCAGAATTATCTAAGTATAATGCAAATGAGCTAGTTGTAGATTTTACAAATTAACCAATCTTCTCTTTCCTTACCTCCCATCCCTGCCACATGTAGCTTGTCACCAAAATGTGTACAAAAAAAGACAGAGATATGAAACTCACATGTCTTCTTGTTAGTGAAAAGCTCTTGCAAATAAAGACAAAAGACTGAAATTATTCTTAGGTTTTCCCCGAAGTTTTTAACCTTACAAATAGGTTTCAGCAGAACTTCCAGACTAAGAAAGACTAGGAAGAATGTCCTGGTGATCTACTTTCAAAAACTAGCCAATGAAAACCTTATGGATCACAGTGGTCCAGTCTCATTATGCATGCAGTCACCATGAGTTGGAGTCCAACTGGCTGAGAGCTAACAACAACAATACGCCTTACTATATATAACAAAATTCAGTTACGTTAGTATTGCAAATTGCACTTCTCAGGGTAGCTCACCGTGTAAGAACCTCTGCAAAAAGAAGCACCCATGCAAGTGAGCGTCCACCCCGGCCTTCTAGGAAGCCACACTCACCTACCAGAAATGAGTGTAGGGTCAGTCCTTCTCACAGGCCCTCCTTCACACTGATCCACTCAAACTTAAGGAAAAGGAGTTACAAATATAAGATATGGTCTTGAAATTAGGACTGTAAACCCTCCCCAGAAGGAAGTAGCACCTGCAAGTTCAAGCTTCACTTTTGGTAGATTCAGAGTATTTTTAGGACAAATTTATTTAGAAATCTGAATGGATTTGGGAATGATGGATTGGTCACTGGGAGAACTGGGCACAGGGAAAGAGAAGGTCCTAAGAAAAACTTTTCTTCTCTGAGGACTAATCACTATCTTTATGGTCTATGGGTGTTGTTGTTACTGGGTGCCGTCGAGTCAATTATACTCATGTTGTTGTTGTGTGCCATCGAGTCAATTCCGACTCACAGCGACCCTATAGGAAAGAGTAGAACTGCCCCATAAGGTTTCCAAGGAGCAGCTGGTGGATTCGAACTGCTGACCTTTTGGTTAGCAGCCTGAGATCTTAACCACTAGCCACCAGGGTTCCTTATGACTTACAGTGACCCTATATGATAGAGTAGAACTGCCCCATAGGGTCTTCCAAGCTATAATCTTTACAGAAGCAGATTGTGAGGTCTTTCTCCCAAGGAGCTGCTGGGTGGGTTCAAACCATCACCCTTTCGGTTAGCAGCTGAGCGCTTAACCGTTTGTGCCACAAGGGCTCCTTATAGTCCATGGGTGCTAGGCTTTATTTACATTTGTATCCCAGGCAGGGGCTTGCAATATGTTTAGAAAAAAATATATCAAATAAAAAAATTTATATTCAAATGTTCTCTCATTTAGCAGAATTGATATATGCTGCTCAGTATGTACACTGAAAGGCAGGATAAATGTGAGTCAAGTGTGGTAGAAGCACTCTTATTTTGGTCTGTACTAATGTCTAATCAGATCCATGCAGGTTGGAATTTCAAATCTGAAACCTGTAGTTATGCCAAATACTTTGTATGTTACTGAAAATGTCCACATCTGAATATAACATCACAATTTGTTTTAAGCTTACACGTACTGTAGAGGTCTGCTCATGTCCCCATACTTATTTAATAGGGACTGAGCCCTGGTGGCACAGTGGTTAAGAGCTCTGCTGTTAACCAAAAAAAGTTGGCAGTTCAAGTCCACCAGCCACTCCTGGGAAACCCTATGGGGCAGTTCTACTCTGTCCTATAGGGTCACTATGAGTCAGAATTGACTCAACGACAGCTGGTTTGAGTTTTGGTTTTTTATTCAGAAGAACAGAGCTCTGGTGGTGCAGTGGTTAAGAGTTCAGCCGCTAACCAAAAGGTCAGCAGTTCAAATCTACCAGCTGCTCCTTGGAAACCCTATGGGGCAGTTCTGCTCTGTCCTATAGGGTCACTATGAGTTGGAATAGACTCAATGGCAATGGGTTTGTTTTTTTATTATTATTATTATTCAGAAAAACATTTTCATTTTAAGCTCATTTGCAGATAAATGTTCAGTGAGGCCACCTAAAGCAAAATGTTTACAGTGACATAGAGACTGAAGAAAGCAATCAGCACTAGTCCGGGATTATGAAACATCAACAACAATAAAGGAATGTCCTGTTTTGCAGTAAGATGGCAACTTATTTTGAGGACTTTCAAATGTGAAATGAAGATTTAAAAACCTAAACATCTTCAGTATACGAAGGTAGATTTAGCAGACCCTGCTGGTGTCCTGCTGGATTCCCTCACCCACCCCAGAAGTAATTTGTAGCTTTCTGGACAGTTCCTGTACATACTGAAAGCTTCCTACCTCTTGGAAGAGATCGCTCAGACTGAAGGCAAAATGTTGGGCAGTTAACGCTTCTAAGGCGCAACCTCCACCAAAGAGGCATGATATCTGGGGGACAAATACCCCAGCTTCCTCACCCCACACAGTTTCTTAGAGGGTCCCCTGAAGGACTATGCCCAGTTGCCCACAGTGGAAACCCTCTCATTAACACACTTTTATTGCCTTTTCTTCCTTCCTTGTCTCACTTCGCTACACCCCTCCCATGCTTCTTACCGTCTCCAAAAAAACCACTTGCATCCAAATCCTTATCTCTGAGACTTCTTCCGGGGAAACCCAAAACAAGAAGGTGGGTTAGTCAAACATGGCTCTGGGTCCTAAATTACACTGAGACCTCTAGAGAGGGACTGGGTGAAACTAGTATTTCCAAAGAGACTTCTGTAATAGGGACCCAGGCCAGCTTGTAACTTAACTGCTATAGCATGGTATCCACTGGGTGACACATGGGAAGACTACATTGCATTAGTAAAGCATATTGGCTCACCAAGGCCAATTCTTCTATATAACACGGGGTGATGAGCTCTCAAAACTAATTACCTATGGCACCTCACTGACATGTCCTCTCGTTTCTTCCTCCAATCTGATCCCACCATGTCTCATCTGTCAATCCACTTGATCACTCTTCTCCTACTCTCTAAATCACAGATGTCCTTGCTTAATTACCCACTTACCGTTAGTAGTACATACCCTAACGTGCAGCGGTATGTATGTGGCTCTCCATGTGTGAGTGGAGATCTATGTCTTGATGCCTCATTTATCGCTCACAACAGTTAAATGAGATAATGTATTTAAACTGCTTTGCATTGTGCCTGACTCAAAATAAGCGCTTAAGAAATTGTGGATATTCTTATTGATGGTAGTATTTAAACAATCTTGAAATATCAGTATTATTATTGCTATTTTGTAGGCTGAGTACCTATGTAGACCATGACTAGTAAGTGCAGAGTGGACTCTAATCAGTCTAATTACCAACCTACGTACCCCTAAGATGGCCATCTGAAATGTCAACAAAGCCATTCCTGATAGAAGGCAGTGAATATCAAGGCAAAGGGCACAACAAGGAGGCACCCAGAATCAGAACATTCAATGCTTAGTGGGGAAAATGGCATCATTGCCCTGGAGGCAACAGAATGAAAGAAGTCTGGGCCTTGGAAGACCTAGATTCAAAGCTCATGTCTGCCAACTACTAGCTGTGTGGCTTTGGTCAAAATGCTCCCCAGAGAATCAGTATCCTCATTTGTGAAATGGGCATAATCTTTCTGATAAGATTCTTAGCATAATTAAATATTAATAAAATAATGTATAGAGAGCCCTGTATAGTTCCTGGTACATAGCAGGTGCTTCATAAACAATGGAAATGATTATTTCTGATTTAGTCTTATTAATCAAAATGTATAAGTTATCCACATGTTCTAAAAAGCAAATTATGTTTTTCTAAATTTAAATAACAGAGAATCTCTATATTCATTTTGTGTTACTCTTTAATTAACAACTGCTTTTCACACTTAAATTCCAAGTTTCTCTGTCCCCTAGTCTGGATGTCAAGTGGTTTGAATGATCTGCAAAACACTTCAGCTCTCTGGGGGTGCTTGTATTCAAAGGAACCCTTCTGACAAATCCTGCTGTAAATCAAAGAATCCTTTCCTACTACAACTAATCACTCCTTCATTTATTGGCTTTGTACTTCTAAACTGCGGTATACTGGGTTTTCTTAAAGCAGGCACGATCTCGTATGAGGCATTTTATTTGTTTGTTTTATGATAAACATAGCTACAGTATGAAAATGGGAATAGTGTTAAGAAGGCCATTGGTTATGTGCCACTGATAATTAAGATTGTCATCCATGCAAAGAAACATGTGCCTTGAAGTAAGTTTATAAACATCAGCTGAAATCCAACTTACACAAATTCCAGACATTCTGATGAAATTTAAAATAACTAACAATAAAATAGATTTCTAATAATTATGTGGCAAGTACATTAAGATTAAGGAGACCTGGTGGCACAATGGTTAAGTGCTTGGCTGCTATCCAAAAGGTTGGCAGTTTGAACCCACCCAGAGGCTCCGTGGGAGAAAGGTGTGGCAATCTGCCCCCATAAAGATTACCAAACCAAAACCAAACCCATTGCCGTCAAGTCGATTCTGACTCATAGCGACCCTATAGGACAGAGTAGAACTGCCCCATACGGTTTCCAAGGAGGCCCTGGTGGATCTGAACTGCCGACCTTCTGATTAGCAGCCGTAGCTCTTAACCACTACGCCACCAGGGTTTCCTCCATAAAAAATACAGCCTAGAAAACCTATGGGGTAGTTAAACTCTGTCACATGGGGTCACTATGAGTTGGAATCAACTCAATGGCCCCTAACAACAACACACAAAGATTTTTAAAAATTGTCCTGTAAATTCAAGAATCTTGTTGTCATGCATATTTAACTCACTTCCATATTAATGGCTCAAAAGGAGTTGATTGTCTCAGCAAGTTTATTGTTTTGGGCACATATTGGGTTAACATCAAGTGACAAATTGGTCTATAAGTGTTTAGACCTAGAAACATAAATTCTTTCAAAGCAAATATTTTTACAGTTTTTGCTTTAGGCCTGTAGGCAATACTTGGCAATAACTTTGGTAGCACCTAGGTTTATAACGTAAGCTTGAATTTAGTACTGGAATTTACTGAGTGCTCCAAGTCCTTTTAAATAATCAGATTTAATGGAACTTAACTTCTGAACTTGTCAAGACATTAGATTGTAGGTGCTGTCACAGGATTTACTGCCAAACAGGAAGGCAAAATACTTTCAAACGAAATATTTTTCTAAGAAGCAGCAATGAGAAGGTCTGTTGCTTTTAGAGCACTTCCCTAGATTCAGCGGGTTAGACACAGCTTAACAAGATCAAGCAAGTTGGCCTCAGAAAGGGTGGAAGAGAGTAGGCAAGCACTCATATTCTGATAACCCAATTGGGGAGGCCAGCCCCATGGCAACAGAGAATTAGTCTGTCCTGCACAGTGGCTCAGTCTTGCATACACCCAGACAAAGAATTATACAGCAACAAAACTAAATTCAGGACACATGCAGGATGCTAAATAGATTCCCCATCAGCTCCTAATATATTTAGTAGCATGACCTGAGCACAGACAAGCGGTAAAAGATTATGGAGGCTTGGCACCTTTCAATAAATATGCTCAGATAATGTTTCCCGATGGTGGTGATGACTGAAAATAACGAGGTGAAATGAGAGTGAATGGAAGAAGCAGAGAGACAAAGACAGAGAGATCCACATTATGGAAAAGCACGCTTGTCCTTCAAATTTTATAAACAGAAGTGCAACGCTTAAAAACATCTGTGTTGTAGAGACAGAGAAGAGATGGTAAATAAACAGCATGTTACTTTACATTAATATACTTTTAAGTAAAAAAAAGTATATATAAATATATACATACTTTTAAAAATACAAGTATAAATAAATACTATTAATACTTAAAAATAGCACATAGTACGTTAGGGATATAACTAATAAGGGATCTTTTTCCAAAATTGGACTAAAATCTACCAGAGAATGTCACAGAGAAAGATAATAAATGGAATTAAATGATGACTAAGGCCAAGTGCAGCCCTGATTCCTTGGATCCCATGAAATGGCTGAACAATATTTGAAGCTTCATGTGGTTTCAAATAGCAAGTACATTTTCTGCTTTTTCTAGTCTAGTACTGCCCTCTTGTGATAAAATGGCAGCATTGCAGGCATTGCAACCAACAGCATTCCACTAAAAGCAACCAACTTTTCATTCTCAAAATAACAATAAGAAAGAACAGGTACCCTTGCTCTATCCCAGGATTTTGTACTAAATCCTTTCCATAAATTAACTCAGCTTAATGTAGGCACTATTATCTCCAACTTTTAGAAATTTTAACTTGCCCAAGATCATACAGCCCATTAAGCAGAGAGAGAGGATTTGAAGCAAGCTGTTTTTAATCACTGTGCTTTGGATTAGGTAAATATTAGCACTTCAAATAAGCATCTGTTATAAAGTTGTTTAATGAACTAATAAACCATCCCATTCTCTATTTTGCCGCATCAACTTCTGTTCTGCCAACAGTCATCAGAAATTCTTTCATATTACTAGAAAAACTTTCTACTTTTTTTGATGTAAAGATTAATTTAAAAACCTTATATATTTCTAGCATTTAGACTTACCATGCCAAAAAGGCCCCTCACCCATAAATTCAGCTGGGAAAAGTAAGCCCTTGCTTATCTTTCTGTCTCTCTCCCTCTCTCTGTAACACATATACACACACACATACCGAAAGAGGAAGTTGGGGACTATTGTCTCGTATAGTGAGGTTTGTAAATCTAGTCATTGTTTTTAAGTTTACTATTAATCGGTTATAAGTTGCTCCAATGCTCACCTCTAAATCTAAGTCTATTAAAATACTAATGAGAAAAATACACCCACAGTATTATTCATTCTAATGTGGGAGTGTAAAAATTCTGACTTTTGGTCCACTTAAGTTAGAGGCACTGTGGTGAAATGAGTTCCTTAATGTGGCCTTTGTCTTTGTTCTTTGGAAAAAACAGCTTGAGAGATTTTTCCCCTAAGTCCTGAGGAATTACCTTTGCCCTAATTTTCTACCCTAGAGGGTTTTGTCCAGATTGATTGACATTTCCTAAGTAAGCTGTAAACAGCTCCATGGTTTTATACTTTTTGTCTGGCCCTGGACTGCAGCCTGCCCTGTGATTAGCCTATTTTATGTACCTTGCAAGGATTGGTCAATATACTACAGACTATGCAAATGAAGTAACTATATACTAGGCAAATGAAGTGACTGTGGTCCACCAAAACAATTGGTCAGTTTGTGGCCCTGCTGGGAAGTCCATACCTTGAAATTGACGAGGAGTTTGCTTACATATGTAGCCAACCCCACAGAGGTTTCAGTAGAAAAGAAGAAAGAAAGGAGAAAAGACAAGAGACGCAAGAAGACAGAAGAAGCAGAGGAAGGAACCTCCTAAAAGAACTGTAACACAGGTCAAGGGCTATAACACTGAAGATGGCGAGAGACCTGGAAGAGGCCTTGCAGCAGAGCTGGTGGCAACAGGCCCAAGAGGGGCCCTGTGGCAGGGTCAGTGGCAAAAGGGCCAGAAGGGGCACTGTGGCAGAATCAGGGGTGATGGCAGAAACCTGCTGTTAGAAATGCAGCTAAAAGAGCTGATCAGATCTGCTACACTTGCTATGAGCTGGGTCGGTTAACAGTGGAGGCCGAGAACAGGGAGGCCAAAGGCAGAGAGGCCTGCATGGCTGTGAGGGGTGTGCACAGCCAAGAGGGAGCCTGTCCTGAGGGGACTGAGAGGAGGCCTGCACAGGTGAGAGAGGGGGCGTGCATGGCAGAGAGAAGAGCCTGCTTGCTTGCACGGCTGAGAGGACCTGAGAGAGCTGCCCTGCACTGAAGAAGGGAGGGATGTGCTCTCCACTTTCGGGGATCCTTCCAGACTTTGCCTGCATGCTTCCTAATCCTGATTCTGATCCTGAGTTGTAGCCTGTTGATCCTGATCCCTAGCTGTACCCTGTTACTTCCTTAATAAACCACTTAACTGTAAGTATGGTCTGTGAGTTCTGTGTGGCCACTGCAACAAATTATTGAACCCAGCAGAGACGTAGAGAGGGCCATGGGGAAGACGGCTGCTGTCAGAACCGGTAAAAAGGTTGGAGAGTGGAGGTATGCCTAACCTCCACCTCATAGGAGTCAGCTTTGTGCTGATGACAATTCTCTCTCCTCCTCCTGGAAGTTAGAGGACTTCAGGTGCTACTAGAAGTTTACAGGTGCCCAAGAGAGGTAGGTTGCTGAGTCCAAGAGTTTAGATGTGGGGATCTAAGGAGTCTGTACCCTGGGTAGGCTAGGATAAGAGACTGAGGACAGGATCAAGTATTATCAGTGGGGCTGGAAGGATTAATCCTTGATTGGATTTGTGCCGCCAAGTGGAAACCTTCATGAATACATGAGCCAGGCTGGGACATCTTTGAGTGGTGAAGTGGTCTGTGGGTAGGTTCCCTTGCTGGGATTTTTAAGTTTCTCAGGGGGAGACAAAGAATGTCCAAGGCAGGAAGAGTGCCCAAGAACTTGGGAGAGGTTTCTCTGACAACTACACAGGGACAGGGTAAGCGTGTTTCTGAAGTAGGTTTTGTTTTACAGAGTAGTTGAATAAATATAATCTATAGAAAGATATTTACAAGATACCAAAAACCAAACCGACTGCCGTCGAGTTGATTTTGACTCAATGACCCTATAGGACAGAGTAGAACTGCCCCATAGGGTTTCCAAGGCTGTAATCTTTATGGTAGCACACTGCCACATCCTTCTCCCGCAGAGCTGCTGGCGGGTTCGAACTACCAATCTTTTGGTTAGCAGCTGAGTGCTTTAACCACTGTGCCACTAGAGCTTCTTATTTGCAAGAAGGTAGTCTCTAAAAGTTAATCAAAATAATAGGAGCAGGTGACAACTTACATTTCCATCCCAGATACACTGAATCACAGTCTACATTTCAACAAGATCCCCAGATGATTCTTATGTATAATAAAATTTGAGAACCACTGCTCTACTGGTGGAGCCCTGGTAGCCAGTGGTTTAGGGCTCGACTGCTCACCAGGGGGTCAGCAGTTTGAATCCACCTTGGAGGCCCTGTGGGGCAGTTCTGCTCTGTCCTGTAGCGTCGCTGAGGTCGGAGTCGACTCGGTGGCAATGGGTTTGGTTTTGGGTTGGCTCTACTAGTGGTACTCAGTATTGGTCTCTAACCAGCAGCATTAGTATTACCTGGGAAGTTGTTAGAAATGAAAATTCCCAGCAGGCGTTCAAACCAGAACGAACCAGTTTGATGCTCTGGACTCTGCTATCAAAGTTATTCAGTCAATCCCCATCTTCTTTAAAGAAAATCTCTATAGTATACACAGCTTTTCCTGATTCGGCCTTAGCTTACTTATTCATCTTCCCTGTCATGAACTGAATTGTGTCCTCCCAAAATATTTGTCAACTTGGCTAAGCCATGATTCTCAGCATTGTGTGATTGTCCACCATTTTGTCATCTAATGTGATTTTCCTATATGTTGTAAATCCTACCTGTGATGTTAATGATGCTGGTTTAGAGGCAGTTACGTTAGTGAGGCAGGACTCAATCTACAAGATTAGATTGTGTCATAAGTCAGTCTCTTTTGAGATATAAAAGAGAGAAGCGAGCAGAGAGACATGGGGACCTCCTATTACCAAGAAACAAGAGGTGGGAGTAGAGTGGGTGCTTTGGATCCGAGGTTCCTGTGCTGAAAAGCTCCTAGAACTGGGCAAGATTGATGGCAAGAATCGCTCCCCAGAACTGACAGAGAAAGAAAGCCTTCCCCTAGAGCTGGCACCCAGAATCTGGACTTCTAGTTTCCTAGAGTATGAGAGAACAAATTTCTCTTTATTCAAGCCATCCACTTGTGGTAATTGTTGTCACAGCAGTAGGTAACTAAGACATTTCCCTTCTCTCTTTATACTTCATCATTACTTAGCTACTTGTAGTTCTCAGAGTTTTTTTGTTTTTGTTTTTTACTGTATGCTTTTGCTTGTACTCTTCTTTCTGCGTAGGGTGTCTTCCTGTGTTCCCTTACACCTCTGTCTGCTTGCCAGATTTAAGCTTATCCCTCAAGTGTCAGCTCTTTTCTACATTTCTGTAGCTTCCCTAAGCAGATATAGGCACTCTTTGCTCTATGTTCCCATTGTACTTAGTGGATAACTCTACTATTATATCATATTGTCTTTCTTTGCGTGTTGCTCATCATCATACCGTAAGTTCTTTGAGGATAATGACAATTTCTTTCTCCCTTTTGTATCCTGAACACTTAACAAATTATTTATTTGCTTGTTATGTAGTAGATGCTCAATAAATTTGTAAAAGGTTAAAAAAAATAATAATAATAGGAGCAGGTCCAGAGTCTCAAAAGCTTGTGAGCGTCCATCTAAGATACTCCACTGGTCTCAACCCTTCAGGAGCAAGGGAGAATGAAGAAAACTAAAGACACAAGGGAAAGATTAGTCCAAAGGACTAATGGACCACCACTACCACAGCCTCCATCAGACTGAGTCCGGTACAACCAGATGGGGCCCGACTACCACCACTGACTGCTCTGACAAGGATCACAATAAAGGGTCCCAGACAGAGCTGGAGAAAAATGTAGAACAAAATTCTAACTCACACAAAAAGATCAGACTTACTGGCTTGACAGAGACTGGAGAAACCCCAAGAGTATGGCATGTGGACACCCTTTTAACTCAGTAATGAAGTCACTCCTGAAATTCACCCTTAAGCCAAAGATTAGACAGGCCCATAAAACAAAACAAGACTAAAGGGTCACACTAGCCTGGGGCAAGGACTAGAAGGCAAGAGGGGACTGGAAAGCTGGTAATAGGGAACCCAAGGTCAAAAAGGGAGAGTGTTGACAGGTCATGGGGTTGGTAACAAATGTCACAAAACAATATGTGTAGTAACTGTTTAATGAAAAGCTAGTCTGTTCAGTAAACCTTCATCTAAAGTACAATTAATAATAATAATAGGAACAGAATAATGTATGCATTTCCCAGAATTCCTAATACAAACACAGTTTCAAGGAAGTAACAAAAGTAATGAAAACCAAGTAGCCTCACCTCCTCAAGGACAGTGTGCAAGAGATGGGGCCCATTTTTCCTCTCCTCATCCAGGGGCACTGATCTCTCCCCTCTAGTCCACTCTTAAAGCCTTGGACTCAGGGACTAAGCCGAAGGGAAAGCAGGGAAGCAAGAGCCAGTATGCTGGCTCTCCGGCTCTGCCTGAAGAGGGCCTAATTGTGTGAAAATGACAGGGTCCATCCAAATTGTACCACTATCTAGCAAGTCCTGAGCTATGAGAAGACCCACAGAGTGGGGCAGATCAGCTGGCCACCTCATGCCTCTCACAGCTGACAGACTTCTGTTTCTAAACTGACCCGGTGGGACTGGAAAAAAACAAAACTGTTAGGGGAGCCACCTGAGCTCCCCTCAGCCCAGTGGCCTTTTTCTCCATTCCCCTCTCCCAGGAAAGGGCCTGGGATGTTATTTACCTTTGTCCATAGAGGAAGTTTACCTTACCTCTCACCGAAGTGCTTGTATTCTATTGTTGTTGTTGTAGTTAGCTGCCATCAAGTCAAGTCCAACTCATGGCCAACCCCATGTATGCTGAGTAGACCTGCTCCATAGAATTTTCAAGGCCGTGACCTTTTGGAAGCAGATTTTCAGCCTTGGCTTCCAAGGCGCCCCTGGATATGTTGGAACCACCAACTTTTCGGCTAGGGGTCAAGTGCTTAACCGTTTGTGCTACCCAGAGGCTCACTGTAGTTTAATACTTTTCCTAAATGTGGAACCAACAGCTTTCTTTGTTACCATCTTAGACATCAGTGATCCAAGGGGCAAAGAAGAACCCACCACCACTCGTGCCCCATGGACACTGGAGTTACCTGTTGCTGTCGAGTCAGTTCCAACTCATATTTACAGAAGCAGATTGCCATATCTTTCTCCTGAGGAAGCAGCTGGTGGGTCTGAACCACCAACCTTTCGGTTAGCAGCCCAGTGCTCAACCATTGCGCCACCAGGGCTCCGGGACACTGGAGTAGACTGAGAGTAATGCCCTTTCAAGACCCCTTGAAGGCATTGTAGGGAAATGACTTCACATGCTGACTAAAGCTAAGGATGGCAGGGCAGGGCACTGGGTTGGGTAAGAAAATCATGGGTGATTTCCAGCTCGCTGGCTCATCACCATGTGATCTCAAGCAGGCCACACATTCACCTGTGAAATGAGCATGCTACAACACAGTTGGGTCTACCTCATCGGGCAGATCAAATAACAGAATGTAAGTGAAACGCTTTGTCAATGATGAGAGTTACTACCACTAAGCTCGTGTGATATCACCAATTAAAAATAAGTACGAACCTCAACCTAGAGTCCAAAGAATTCATAGTGAACCTAACAAACCAATAATACAGAGGGCAAGAAGCTGTGTTTTTTCCCCTAGTGAGCAAAAGAGTTTAAGAGAATGATGGGAAGGGAGAAAAAGTAATTTCATTTTGAAACAGACAAGAAGGTCATAGGAATTTATGAGCAAAATAGAATATTTACGCCCTGTGTATTCTTGAAAGTTACATGTAGTTGTATCTTCCTATCACTATATAAAAGAAATAGGGTGATTTTTTTGTCAGAGAAAATTCCACCAAATCAATAATACCTAATAAATGTATGGTATAAAAATACAGAACCAGAATCTGTGAAGGATTTTCTTCTTTATGTACTTCCTGTCTTAATTAGTGGCACCACTATCCACCTCTTCATCTAAGTCAGGATCCGCCCTTTACTCAACCCCCACATCCATCCCGTCAGTCATCAGTTCTAACAATTTTACTACCACCTGGTACATTCTCAATTTCCCTCCCTTACTACCCTTACTTATCTGTCCCAACCTGTAACCTAGAAGGTCTTTAAAGGGCTGGCCATAAGGCATTTAACCATGTGTTTCTAAATCTAATGATGGTTGGAGGGGAAGCAGCAGCCCAGGCGTGGCCCAGCAGAGGTGAGAAATGCGCTTTCCCTGCCAGCTTCCCTCAGATGGGCTTGTAGGTGAGGCAGGTGGGGCTCTGAGCTGGAATGAGAAAATGCGCAAGGAGGGTGGTTAGAGGAGCTGCAAGGGAAAAGCTCCTTCCTTTCCACATTTATTATTGCTACACTGCTCAGTTTTCCTTTTACTTCCTCCCTTCACATCCCTCAGGATGGTACCTGTAAGACCATAATGAACTTGAATCCAGAATCACTAAGCAGTGACTCTAACATTCAAAGGCTGTGTGGCCTTGAGCAACTTATTTAGCATCTTATCTGTACAATGGGGCTAATAATAGCACTTCCTGGGGAAAGGGAGGGGAGCTGTGAGTAGCTAAGGAGCCCTGGTGGCCCACTGGTTAAGAGCTCAGCTGCTAACCAAAAGGCTGGCAATTTGAACTCACCAGCCAATAGAATGCCAATAGAAATGTTTCAGCAAATGGATGCAGCACTGGAAGTGCTCACTCATCTATGCCAAGAAATTTGGAAGACAGCTACCTGGCCAACCAACTGGAAAAGATCCATATTTGTACCCATTCCAAAGAAAGGTGATCCAACCAAATGCGGAAACTTTCTAACAATATCATTAATATCACACGCAAGTAAAATTTTGCTGAAGGTCATTCAAAAGCAGCTGCAGCAGTGTATCAACAGGGAACTGCCAGAAATTCAAGTCGGATTTAGAAGAGAACGTGGAACCAGGGATATCAATCCTGATGTCAGATGGATGTTGGCTGAAAGCAGAGAATACCAGAAAGATGTTACCTATGTTTTACTGACTATGCAAAGACATTCAACTGTGTGGATCATAACAAATTATGGATAACATGGTGAGGGATGGAAATTCCAGAACACTTAATTGTGCTTATGAGGCAGTCGTTTGAACCGAACAAGGGGATATTACGTGATTTAAAGTCTGGGAAGGTATGTGTCAGGGTTGTATCCTTTCACCATGCCTATTCAGTGTGTTTGCTAAGCAAATAATCTGAGAAGCTGGACTATATGATGAAGAATGCAGTATCAGGAATGGAGGAAAACTCATTAACAACCTGTGATATGCAGAAGAAACAACCTTGCTTGCTGAAAGTGAAGAGGACTTGAAGCACTTACTGATGAAGATCAAAGACCAAAGCCTTCAGTATGGATTACACCTCAACATAAAGAAAACAAAAATCCTCACAACTGGACCAATAAGCAACACCATGATAAATGGAGAAAGGATTGAAGTTGTCAAGGATTTCATTTTACTTGGATCCATAATCAACACCCATGGAAGCAGCAGTCAAGAAATCAAAAGACTCATTGCATTGGGCAAATCTGCTGCAAATGATCTCTTTCATTGTTGAAAAGGAAAGATATCACCTTGAAGACTAAGGTGCACCTGACTCAAGCCACGGTGTTTTCAATCACCTCATATGCATGCGAAAGCTGGATGATGAATAAGAAGACCAAAAAAGAATTGATGCCTTTGAATTGTTGTGTTGGCAAAGAATATTGAATATACCATGGACTGCCAAAAGAATGAATAAATCTGTCTTGGAAGAAGTATAACCAGAATGCTCCTTAGAAGCAAAGATGGTGAGACTATGTCTCACATACTTTGGACATGTTGTCAGGAGGGATCAGTCCCTGGAGAAGGAAATCATGCTTGGTAAAAGTAGGGGTCAGTGAAAAAGAGGAAGACCCTCCATGAGATGGACTGACACAGTGTACAACAACGGGATCAAGTATAACAATGATTGTGAAGATGGTGCAGGACTGGGCAGTGTTTTGTTCTGTTGTCCATAGGGTCACTATGAGTCAGAACTGACTCAGCAGCACCTAACAACAACAACAGCCGACCTGTGGGGAAGTTCTGCTCTATCATATAGGGTTGCTATGAGTCAGAAGCAATTCTACAGCACGGAACAACAAAAGAGCCCTGGTGGTAAAACAGTTAAGTGCTCGGCTACTAACTGAAAGGTTGTGGGTCCGAACCCTCCCAGCGGCTCCATGGGACAAAGACCTCACGATCCCATAAAGATTACAGCCTAGAAAACCCTACGGGGCAGTTCTACTCTGTCACTTGGGGTGGAAATCGACTCAAGGTCATGTAACAATAACAGTGAAATACCTGTGAAGCACTTGTCACAATACTTATTTGTAGTAAGCCCTCCATTATCATTAGCTATCCCTGCTCTTCTCTTACCATACTGGCTGGGCCAGCAGCTAACACTCCCACCTAAGGGCTAAAACTCAGAGATGTTGTTGTTGTTGGGTGCTGTAGAGTTGATTCCAACTCATAGTGACTGCATGTGACAGAGTAGAACTGCTCCACTGGGTTTTCTTGGCTGTAAATATGGAAGCTGATCGCCAGGTCTTTCTCCCACAGAGCCACTGGGTGGGCCTGATCTGCCAGCCTTTCAGTTAGCAGACGAGTGCTTAACTGTTGAGCCACCAAGGCTCTTTTAAAACTCAGAGATAAGTTTGGTAATTTGCCACCACTATCTCTGACTGTCAGATGAGAAAGCAGGGCAGGGAGAGACTGAGAAAGAAAATGAAGGGGCAGGCTAGCAAGAAACTCTTCCCTGCATTCTGTGCTGTCACCTCTTTTCTCTCTGTCCTCAATCCTCTTAGTCTCTTTTAACTTTTCTTTTCTCATTTGCTCCACTCCCCTCATTTTTTGTGTCAGCAGTGGGAAAAACATGCAATTTGGGGTATGTCAGAACTGAAAGCAAATCTTAGTCTGGCCATTTACATTTGTGTGGCCCTGGGAAAGTTACCTAGTGTTGCTGAGCCTTCTTTTCAAACTCAAATTGTAAAATAGGACATGCCTAAAGATTAAGAATTAAGTTAAGGTATGTGAAACCCCTCCACATCCCACACAATGAAGAAACAAGGTTAGTGGCTAGTCTCTAGATCTTTTCTTGCTCCTCCCTCCATGGCCCATCACTCAACCCCATTCCTGTCCCCCTCGGTGTACCACTCTGATTGGACCACCCATGACCTGCTTTGGCAACATTGCTAGTGGGCAGTGACCGAGAGCACATTGCAAGGTCCACATAGGTAGATGTGGCTCTTTTTTGTTGCTTCCTTTCAAGCAGCTGGGCATGGGAGGAAGTGCAGCCATCTTGTTCCTTCTCCTTAGCTTCTTTCTTCCATGTGGCTGGAACCATGGCCTACCCCTCAGAGCTGGCTGGAAAGCAGGGCTCTCTATCTCAAGCTACACTCTGGTGGGTTGGATGGTGGATAAGTCGATGTGCTTTCTCTTCCTTTTATCTTAGTAATACAAATCAATCCAGAAAACTCTGGTTGGACATCGTGAAGTAGAGTGCACAGAAGAGGCAGTAAATCAGCTCTGTATAAGACTAATAATCCCAAACAAGCTAAGAGAAGAGCAAGTCCAGTTTAAGAAAGTCATCTACACTGGGTTTGAGGTAAAAACCAGTTTAAAATCTAAAATGAAAAGCTTATTTAAATAATAAAACCACAGCTAATAACAAAATGTTACACAACTTTTCTGTGCTAGGACCCCATGGTGAGAGATAATTGGTCTAGGGCAATATTCCTGGAGCTCAGGGCCAAATACTATTTTAATACCATCAAAATCTCACTTCAGCTTTTAACATCTGCTGTGTCGACACATCATTGCTAACATTATCATTCTCTCAGGTACATCTGCTCTTCTTTTTTTATTATTCGTATCTCTCTGCCCTGTATTTTCCTTTTCTTCTCTCTTTTTTCCTCCTTAATTCTCCTCTTCTTTCACTTTCCTCATTTTCCTTATCTTTGTCTTTTTCAGCTTCTTCTCTCTTTCTCCACCATTACCCATTCAGGACCACCCAGAGGACTAGGAGGGACTGAGGAAAATCACCCTCTTCTAGCCCTGTCCCCTCCACTTGCCCATGTATGTGAAACCTGGTTAAGGTAAGGATCAGAAGCAGCTCTGAGCAAAGGCACCCAGAAGGCACCAACCAGGACAGCAGTCTGCAGGAAGAAGCTCTGCAGAGTTAAGGGACGTGGGTAATCTGAAAGAATGACAAAAAGAGAGAGAGGAGCTGCATGTTTCCTTTGAATCAAATAGGATGAGCAGTGACTAAGAGCATATGTTCTGGTGCCTGGCTGCTTGGGTTTTTAACCTTGGTTTAGATACATTACTTGGGACAAGTTATTTAACCACTTGGGGACTTAGTTTCCTCATTTAGAAAATGTGAACAGTAACATCATCTACCTCATAGGATTGTTGTGAGGATTAAGTGAGTAAATAAATAATCTGTCAAGTGCTTATTACACTGCCTAGCACATGGCAAATATACAATAAATGCTATATGTTCTCAGTCCCAACTGGGTTTTAACTGAGGCAGCTTACAAAAATCAAAAGTCACCTGTCACTTTAGCCTTCTTTGAAATCCAAAATAGAACTGGATGGGAGGGAGGGGTACTTGGGAGGCACAGGTTCCAGGCAGTTTCAACGCATTGATGCATAGAAAGAGTACACTATGGGCTAAGTAGAATTTGAGTACTGGCTTGAGACTCTAACCATCCATAACAACAGGCATAACACTATATTCCAAACTCTTAATTCCCACCTTACCAACAATCTTCTGGGATATGTCTCCATTTTTAAGATGGTGACTGCACATAACTCCAATATGTACACAAGTCCCCCAAAAATTTAAATCTCAAACTTAGTGTCATAAAATGTCTTCTCACATGCAAAGTGTGTATAGGGTCGCTATGAGTTGGAATGGACTCAAAGGCAATGGCAACAACAACGACCTATGAAAAGGGCTCAGAAACTTAACAAAGGCTCAGGACTTAAACATGGTAGTTGGCTATAGGTTATTTGTCCCTTTTACTGAGTGTTTGATTTTTCTTGATAATCCTTTCAGATTTTACAAACTACCCAGTTCTCTTCCCTCAGTTTCTATCTGCATCCTGAATACATGGACATGAGACTTGGAACATTTTCATACTGAGGTTTCAACATGGCCCTTTAGGGGCCATGCTTTGCAGACTAGTGGTCATTGGCTTTGAACAGGAAGGTGCTATACATTTAGGCCACATGCCATTATAATGAAACAAGGGTCACTGCAGATGTGAAAGGAGACTCTAGGTCCAATTTTAAATATTCACAAATATTGTGTATGTTGGGAGTAGGGGGAGAATATGAATTTTATCTACTAGTGAGCCAAGTTCCTCAGAGGAACTGATGAAGATCAAAGAAGCTACTGCTATATGTTAGAAGAAAAGTAATAAAAAGATGAGGTACAGAAATAGTGAGAGATTTTAGAGTGAATGTATTGACCAAAATTCCCATGCATCAGTGGAGCTCCTGAAAGGCTAATGAAGGAATCACTCCCATGGAAAAAAAAGTCAAGATACAAGATGGGGGCAGGATCTAAGGAGAATCCTAGAAAGATTTGCTTCACTCTGCTCACATCTCATCTTGTACCATGCAATTTATCACACTGCAATGGAATTGTTTGCATTTCCCAGGAAACAGCTCCTTGAAGGCAGGCAATGTGTTCTTGCATTTTGTGTTTCAACACCTGGCCCCGTACTCAGATCACAGAAGACATTCAGTATATGTTTGTGGAATAACTTAACAAAAGAATTCAACAAACACTCAATGAGCCCATTACTGTGAGAAAGAGGAAATGGGTTTGAAAATGTAATTTTGATGGTATAAAAGACACGAGGATAAGGTGTCTTTTAAAATTAATAACAAATCCTACTTTTGAAAAAAAAAGAGAGAATAGGGTATCTTACCTGGTGACTGCTGGTCTCAGATACTTTAACATCCAAAGACCCTGCTAGGACAGCATACCAGTTTGTTCCAATATCACCCTGGCGAAATACTGACAAAGAAAAAGCAATGTAAATATACCAAGTATAAGTTGGTTTTACCATATGACCTGGTAGTTTTTGATGGTTATTATAAGCATAACTTAGACCTAGCTGAGGTTACCACCCCTCCCGTACATATTTTTCTTTTCCTCATCTATCGACAGAGCTATATCCTAATTATTCATCATTCTATGAAGTAGAATTCTATTAAGCAGAACTCTTTCATATTTATACAGCAGTGATAAGGGATAATAACAATCCTAAATGCTGTAAGAGCCTTTGAATTTAAGAACAACTGACTCTGTTCTAGGTAATTTGTTGTGTCATTTCATTGTATTGTCATTCTTGGAAAATTATTAATCTAGATGAGGTGCACAAATTAAAGAGATTATTCAACTCAACAGGATATTAGACCACTACCAAAGTTGCCTAATCTAAATTTTCTAAATCTAAATTAGCTAAACCCTAAAAGCAACAGGTTTTCTAGAATAGCATGTCTCCTTTTAAGGTAACCAGTGAATGATTGTCAAAAAAATAAATAACTACCATATTATTATTTCTTTTCTTGTTTGTTTCATAAACTAGCTGTCTTTTAGGCATCAGGGGTTAACCATTCTTTGGAAATGATTCTCGTCAGAAATTTCTAAACCTAACTTTGCTTTACTTTTGCAGTGTCAGAGAGAAAATATTTAGATATTTAGATAGAACACTAGTTCCCATACCATGTCAAGACCAGTACTTGGAAAGTAATTCTGAAAAACTGGTTCAAATATCTTGTACAAATTCAACTGTCCTTTTAAATATGCTAGCTAACTAACTAGATAGAATGGTCTGATATTTTTAAGTCTATTTCACAGTTAGAGTCAAAAGTTAAATGATTCAATGAAAAATCACATGACAACTCAGTGGGATAGTTGAGTTCTGGCAAGGCGAGTGTTCACTGCGTAAGAGAACGCTTCTGGGAGCCATAATTAATGACACAAGCTGCTCTGACTCCCTGACTAGGACGTGCTGTGGAAAGGCAAAGAACAACAATGGCATCCCACCAAGTGCAATGATAGGCTTAACATGGGGTATTGATGAGTTTATAGCTGTCGTCTCCAATAACCTTGCTGCCCCTAGCCTTTGTAAGTGACTTATTGCAGAGTTAGGGCTTTGCCTTTCATGAACTTCTTGGCTCCAAAAGACATTATCACTTGCCAATCAAATTCACGTTACATATCATATAAGATTCACTCAGAAAATGCCTTTAAGAAAGAGAAAAGAATCTTATCCCCAAAAGAATGATGTTTCTAATACCATTAAATAAAAAAAATATTGATTTGAATACTATATGTATGGATGATTTTTTTTAAAACATAAGTATGCCTATGTTTGTGTGTGTACACATGGGAAAACTTCTTGAAGGATACACACAAAATGTTAATAGTAATTTCTGGGTTATGGGCTTGTAGGTGACTTCTGTTTTCTTCCTTTTCTAAATTTTCTATAAGAATATCGTGACAGGTTCTGTTAGTTTCCCACCCAGGACCATTCCCATCCTCTCCCTTCCTGTTTAACTCAGCCTAGATTTTCTCCACTTTTCCACCCTCCTCCACAGAGCCAAGCGCTCAGAGGATATGAGCTCTATCCCTAGCTGCAGTGGGGTCAATCATGATTGTTCCAAATCAATCATGGTGATCTCACTGCCTTTGCCGTTATTGGTTTCAACATGGCATGTCATGCAATTCTGGTCAAGGAAACAATATAGGAAGTTTGCAGGGGGACTTGTGAAAAAGAGATACAAGAAAAAAACAGTTTTGTAGGGCATTAGGGCATTTTTGTATCACCACGTAATGCCTCCAACTGCTACTGCTGTCTTAGGATCACTGGAGGACAAGTCTGAGTTCAAAAGCCAATACCTGAGGATACACAGCAAAAAAAAAAAAAAAAAAAGATGGGAGGAACCTGGTACCTTAATAATGTCATTGAGCTATTTATTAATAGCCCCTGAAGTCATCCTACCTCAAGACTTCTCGTATATGAAAACCAAAAAAAAAACCTAACCCATTGCTGTCGAGTCAACTCCAACTCACAGCAACCGTATAGGACAGAGTAGAACTGCCCCATTGGGTTTCAAGGAGCACCTGGTGGATTCGAACTGCCAGCCTTTTGGTTAGCAGCCGTAGCTCTTAACCATTACACCACCAGGGTTTCCTCTTGTATATGAGTAATTGATTAATCAAGTCAGTGGGTGGGAGTTTTCTGTTACTGCAACATAAAGCGTGCCAACAAATGGAGAAGTATTAACTTTCTAATGAGAAAATACTTTTTTTTTTTTTAAAATATAGCTGCCTCACCCTATTGTTTCACTTTCCCTACCCCTTATTTAGACTTGGAAAAGACGACAGCACTGAGGTTAATTTGAAACATTAGCATTACATTAGTTAAGAGACCTTTATCTTTAGCTAATATCCTATTGGCTCACATATTTCTTGGGCTGGAAAAGATAATTAAATATTTGAATTTCTAAGAATATAACTAAGTACATGAAGCGATACACCCTTCCAGGCTGCCCTGGAAGAACAAGTTACATGCTGCGAACAAAGGAATCAAGAAAATACCTACATGGAACCAAATAATCATAATAGAGGGAAATTTCAACTTACTACCCTTGACTGAAGCTCAAATATTCGGCATATAAATATTCCATTTGCTATCTATCCCCAGAGGGTAACCACAAATGAGCATAAACTATATTATGAAAATATCGCACTGGAGTTGCATTTCTTACATGTTATTCCTTTTTCCAGATTCTCATAATAACCACATAAACAAATCTGATGAAGAAGATTTGGGTGAAATTTTTCAAAAGCTTTAACTTCTTTCAGCCGTGTGAAGATTATATCTACATCTTCACTGGATCGTTCCAATGGTCTACAAAGATGAGAAAAAGCACAGAAAGTTATATCAGTAAGGAGTTACTTAAAAATAAGTCCACAGGCATTATTCTAATTATATCCAAATTTATCCAACTATCCCCATTGCAGATAATTTATGGCAGGTATTTTTCCACCCATCTCCATTATGGACATTTCCCAGGCCCTTTTCAACTATTCAGAGTCCCTGGGTAGCGCAAATGTTTAAGTGTTTGGCTGCTAGCCAAAAGGTTGGTGGTTTGAATTCACCCAGAGATGCCTCAGAAGAAAGTCCTGGCAATCTGTTTCCAAAAGGTCACAGCCATGAAAACCCTATGGAGCACAGTACTACTCTGACACACATGGGGGTCGCCATGAGTCAGAATCAGCCTGATGACAATTGGTGGTGGTGGTCAATCATTCACCTTAAATCACAACTACTACAGATGGCTAGAGCAAGCATCAACCTCAGAGTCATGGGTTCAAGGTGCTGCTTTTGCACAGTGTTTAATCACAATATCTAAGAAGCACCAAGATGTGATAAGATACATGAAAGTGGTGATTTTATTTAAAACTGAGGTCACAAACACAAATGCTTATAAGTCTCAATCAGGTAAAGTAAGTGAATAAAAAGAGCCAAATGTAAGATTTAAAAAAAACCAAAAATCTACTACAGGAAAGCAATGGTGAAAGCATGAAGACAAATGACAACTGACAGTTAGCCTCAGTGTGGATGGTACAATAGGGAGTGGTGTGGATCATGGAGAACTGCGGAGAACCGCCCATCAAAAGGTAGCAGCCCTTATGCAGCTGTTTTCCTTATTACTGGTTTCCTGTGGAAATGTGGGCCCAGATGTTGTCAGATTTTACAATTATTCAAGGAAAACTAGATATCTAGAGGTTCATACACATTTCTTAAACAATATGTGGGCCAAACAGAAAACATCTGTGAAACAGATCCAACCTGCTGACCATCATTTTGTAATCTCTTGATGAAGATGAACCAAAGAACCAAACAAAAATAGCATTATTTTTACAGATTATTGCAGTGCAATTGATTGCTTTTGTGTGTGGCCTTTCTAGCCAGGGTCTTATAACTCCCACCCAGGCGACTGGGAAGGACTATGTGATAGGGTAATTCCCACTGAGGGGATTGGTCAGTTTTGCCATCCCACTGGACTTGAAACGAGCCATCCCAGAGGCAGGAAAGAGAAGAGCCCACCACCACCAAGGAAGGAGAGACCCAGCAGCAGGAGAAGATGTGGTGGGCTTTCCAGCCCATGGAGAGAAAAAGCTGAGTGCCTTTGGGCAGAGACTGAGGGTCAGGGAGAGGCATGCCTGCAAGGACGGCTGGGAAGAGGCTATCCTGACGGAAGAACTGTATCCTGACTGTTCCTTAGCCTGAATTGTAAACTGTTACTTCCCTAATAAAGCCCATAATTGTGAGTATGGTCAGTGAGTTCTGTGTGGCCATTGCAATGAATTATCAAACTCAGCAGAGAAGTAGACAGTGTTGTGCAAGGGACTATTGGTGTCAGCGTTGCTAAAAATGGCAGAGAAAGGAGGCATCTCTGACCTCTGCCTCATAGGAATCAGCCTTGGGCTGTTGATCTTGATTCTCCTTCCCCCTCATAGGGTTAGAGGAAGTCAGACATCACCCAATGCCATTTTTACAATTATATAAACTATTTTCTTTCTTTCCTTTCAGAATTTTTCCAAGTCTATTCCTCCAAGATATTTGTCAGGATCCTAGTGGTGTTCCTCCATAGATATTTCACGTTCTACAGAAACTATTCAGCCTCCTCTGTGCCCATGAGCACGGTGGGATCAGAAGAAACGAGCTGGCCTAGGATGTGACAGAGACAGCTAATGCTGACTGAATGTTCATGTGCTCCTCTGTATTTCCCAGTCTGCCTTTCAGTTATGTTGGGGAATGTTCTAGCTAATGGACAATGAAAAAAAATAACATGTATCACTTCTGAGGTAAGAGTGTTGTGAGCCAGAGGGTGCCTCTTCCACCTCTCTCTTTTTGAGGCACAGATTTGGAGGGCATGTGTTTGAGATGGGATAGCCACAAGATGGAGAACAACCCTACAACCCAACCCACAAAAGACTTTGTGTGAGGGACAAGCCTCCATTTTATGAAGCTACTGAGATTTGGGGAGCTCATTTGTTACCACAGCACCACTCAGAATTATCTGGACTAATACAGAGGTCAGGACTAGATGCCCCAGAGTCCCAAAGTCCCAGCTTGGGACATTGTCAGCGGAAGAGAGAGCCCAGCATGAGACATGAAAATGTGGGGAGGATGTGAGCAGAAACCCTGCCACAAGCTTCCACAAGTTTAGTTTAGAGGCTCTTCACACACCTCTATCACACTTTCAGGACCTAAGAAACTAGATTCAAAGAATATGCATAAAACCTAGGCTAGCCTCCCAGCCAACCCCTACTAAAAGGGCTTGGATTCTGCTTCCTGGGAAGGAGGAAGGGAAATCCCATGCATTAGTGTCCAGTGTATGAGACAACAAAGTGCTTGAAAGAGCTGAGAGATTTGCAGGCTTTACTAGGGAAGGTCCAACAACATTAGTGTCAGTGCCTCTTGCCACCTATTGCAGAGAAAACAGCTAGGACCCCTCTGGAAGGGCTTTATAAACTCCCCACCAGAAGCTGCATTCTCAGAGTTAACAGGAGACAGAACAGGGCTAGAACTTCCACAGTTAGTACAGCTGGGCAGACAGTGGTGTTTACAACTTTAAATGAGAGTCTTTTTGTAACCAATGGGAAAGCACTTCACAAGCACTGAGAGGCCCCCTGGTGAAGAACCAAGCCAGCGTGGCTCAATTCACCGGAAGCAGTGGTAATGGCAGCAGAGAGTCACACCCGGCCACCGCGAGCAGCCAAGTGCACTCCACAGTCAATTCCACAGCAGCACTGGGACTAGCCCATAGGCTCACAGCAATGGCAGTATGTAAGTGACCATGGGAGAAATCACAAGGACCAGATGAGCTTGAAATTGACTGGACATTGATCTGGCAAATTCCACTTAGAATCCCTCTTCCATCAAGAGGAAAGCAGCATCCCTTTTTGTTTATTCCCCCCCAGAGCATGCCCCTTATTAGGAAGGCAAATGAGGGCAGCTTACAGCATTTTGGGCCTAACATTCTCCAGAAGAAACTGGACTTTCAGAAAGCAACAGAAGAAAAACCTCCATAGTACCATACCTCCCAAAACAAGAACAGAAGAACTTTAAGATCTATAACCAGAATTGTTTGAGGTCAGGCGACAAAAGACACTTGGAAAGACAAAGTTTGTTTGAGATCAACCAGGATAAGTTTGAAACCTCTCTTCCTGATATTTTCTTTGTGTACCCCCAAATTACACCCTAATAATGCCTCCCATTGTTTAATTATTTAAGTCCCAGAAACAATGAAAAAGCAATGTTTTATCTGTCAGTGCTTTTATTGAGTACTTCAAGAAGTGGGGAAAATTGCATTCAGCTATTAACTAACAACTTTACTATCCCGACTCTGGAATCTACCACTGGTGATAATCCTTCCGGTGTCCCTCTTCTCTTGTGAATTTGTAATTTCCAAATGCTACACATATTCTCATCTCTATAGAGATTGTGTCTGGCACTTTCTTTATAGATCCCACAGCACCCAGCACAGGGCTAAGCATGCGGAGACATCCTTGGATGTGATGTTCCACAGCGACCTCAAACCGAACATATCTTCTCTCCCACATCTGCTGCTGCACCTGCCCTCCTTATTTCCATATATGGAGTAGGTTCACACACACACACACACACACACACAAACACACTACTACTACTAATACTACATCCTATTACTTCTACCTATTCAGTGTTTCTCAAATCTATCCCCTCTTCTTAATTCCTACTGCCACTGGCTTTGCTGGGTGAAATGAGGGACACGTGAAGCATACGTTGGGACATGAAGCTGAACAACATGGCAGTTCTTTCCTAGGATGCTAGAGAGCTTGGGTTCTGCCTCATAGTCAGCAGAAGTATTTTAAGCCTGGTAGTGGCATGACTGGATGGGCATTTTGGAAAGTTCACCGTGAGATCAAGTAGAGGCAGATGGGAGAGAGTCAAGGTCGGCAGTCAGGAGACCAGTTAAGAAGTTCTTGCAGTGTATCAAAATGATAATGGGGGAGTTCTCTAATTATAATTCACTCTAGGCTTCTTTCCTCTTCCTTAATAACTGTGTACAGCTGGTCCCCTAAGTAAAAGCTCCATGTCAGAGACGTTATTTTGCTTAGTCTGACACACAAGGGTCTATTTTTTAAGAAATCACCTTTTAAAAAATCTTCACTTTTAAAACATGTTCAAACAACAACAAAAAGAATCATTTACAAAAGACAAAATGGTGTTAGGCAGGATTCTAAGATGACCCCAACTACCCACAACCTTGCATAATCCCCTTGAGTATGGGCTAGAGCTTTAACTTGCTTTTATTCAATAAATTACCAAAAGTGATGAGATACCATTCCGGTGATTATAGTACAGTACATGGTAAAAGTGAAGGGGTTTTGCAGATATAACTAGGGCCCCTAATCAACTGACTAGCAGTCCCTGGGTGTTGCAAATGGTTAAGTGCTAGACTACTAACCGAAAGGCTGGCAGTTTGAACCCATCCAGAGGTGCCCTGGAAGACTGGTCCAGGGATCTGCTTCTGAAAGCAGCAGAAAACTCTGGAGTGGTTCTGTTCTGCACACTTGAATCGGAATCAACTCTACAGCAACTAACAACAACAACCATCAACTGACTTTAAGTTAATCAAAAGGGAGGTTTTCCTGGCTAGCGATGACCTAATCAAGTGAGTCCTTTCAAAGAGAGTCTAGAGGTCAGAGATGGAAGAAGAAAGATAGTCTTTTGCTGTCCTTGAAGAAATAAGCTGCCATGTTTCGAGATGGTCTATGAGAGGGTCACATGGCAAAGAATGTGAGTGGCCTCTAGGAGCTGAGTGCAGCCCCCTGGCTGACAGCCAGCAGAGAAACAGGGATCTCAATCTTACAACTGCAAGGAACTGAATTCTGCCAACAACTATGTGAGCCTGGAAGAGGTCCTTGAGCTCCAGGAAGGAGCACAGCCCAGTCAACACCTAGATTTCAACCTTTAAGACCCTAAGCCAAGGATCCAGCTGGTGAGTTTAAACTGCCAACCTTGTGGTTACCAGCCAAGCACTTATCCGCTGCATCACCAGGGCTCCTTTACAACAACCATAAAATCAGCAGAACATTTTCTCTTAGATAACTTCTGTTGTTTGGCAATATGATAATCAGTATTTACAAACCTTGGAGGACCCACCAACTCATTAATCAGTCTTGCTGTCAAGCTGGGTAGACCCTTTAGTGCCAACTCGGGCAGAAGTTCTTGGGACACTGATTCCAATACCCCAAGTTGTACCTAGACCCTCAACCCACGGAAACAGTGAGATAATAAATGTGTGTTGTTTCAAGCTGCTAAGTTTGTGCTAATTTGTTACACAGCAATAGAAAGCTAATACAGACCCAAAGTTATTTTTTAACACTGCTTCATTTCCTTATGGCCCAGTTTAGGTTTCTCTTCCTAGAGCATTTCCTTACAATATTCTCTCCCCTCTCTGAAACCCAGTTGCTAACATTTCTTTCTTTTTTTGTTGCCATCTAATCCCATTATTTGGTTGTTTCACATTTCTTGCATGTAAATCTTGTCTTCTCATGGATAACTTCATTTATTCATTCATTCAGTAAATACTAATTGGGCCTTATTCTTTATAAGTCACTGAATCACAATGTTTTCCTGCTTTGTTTTGCTTCTTTTTTTTTTTTCATAGTTCTTCAGGACAAAGCTAAACACATTTCTAAGGAAACAAATTTGTTTTTAATAATATATAGTAATGAGCAATGCCTATTAGCATTATCGAAAAAGATCATTTTATCACAATGTGCGTATGCTCTTGAAAGGAATGGCTTTACTACTTATTTCTAACCTTTTATCACATCTAAATTTCAAATTAATGGTATTCAAATTAATAAGACTTAACTTTGCAATATGAATTATCACAGTCTATGGAATTTTAAATGACTCCACTCACAGAAGACATCCTTTCACGGATGCACATTCATGTCACTTATCCATTCAATAAACTTCATTGCTTTCTTACTGTACTTTAGATCTTTCCCTGAAGATCAAAGATGAGTAAGACACCATCCCTACCCACATGGCGCTCACAACCTAGTTGGGAAGAAAGTCATGTAATCAAAATTAGAATACAGTATGGTAAGTACTATTACATGGATGCAAACAACGTCCTGGGCTGAATCTTGTTTTACTGCATAAATAGACCAAAAAAACAAAAACCAAACCTGTTGCCATCGAGGTGATTCTGACTCAGCGAGCCTATAGAACAAGGTAGAACTGCCCCATAGGGTTTCCAAGGAGCAGCTAGTGGACTCAAATTGCCAACCTTTTGGTTAGCAGCCTAGCTCTTAACCATTGTGCCAATGGGCCTGCACTACATAAATAAAGTAGACAAATGTGAAAACTACCAAAGTTAGGTATAAGCAAGGTTCTGGGTTCTGGGTGCTGCCGATATGCATTGTGCAGTATGAAAATTTAATGTGCTATTAAATTTTAATTCAGTCAGCTCTAGATCATCTAGGGGCTGATTAACCAGTTTCTGGGTTAGCCAGAGCACAAAATAATAACACATAGGCATTTGTGAAAAAAAAATGTACAATAACCATAAATTCATTGCCATTGAGTTGATTCCAACTTATAGTGACCCTATAGGACAGAATAGAACTGTCCCATAGGGTTTTCAAGGCTGTAAATCTTTACAGAAGCAGATTGCCACATCTTTCTCCCACAGAGCAGCTGGTGAGTTTGAACCGCCAACCTTTTGGTTACGAGCAAAGCGCTTAACCACTGAATCACCAGGACTCCTTTACAACAACCATAAAATCAGCAAAAACATTTCCTCTTAGATAACTTCTGTTGTTTGGCAATATGATAATCAATATTTGCAAACCCTGGAGGACCCACCCACTCATTAATCAGTCTTGCTGTCAAGCTGAGTAGACCCCTTAGGGCCAACTCCTGCAGAAGTTCTTGGGACAGTTGATTCCAACACCCCAACAGTTAGGGCTGTGGGGTGCAGGAATTAGTGAAGATGGAAAAGGAAAGAGAGGTAGGGTGAGGCAAGACTCCCCTCTCCAGGTCACCTTCCCGTAGTCATAAAAGGAAAGCTTGACCAAGAAATGGACAACAATAACAGACTATAATAACACCATCATCGAAAGGGAATGTATGCAGTGCTTAATTTTCTAAACTATCTCCCTTGCATTTTTTTTTAATTTTCAGATGGCTTCTGAAGATCACTAAATGTATTTCAGAATATTGAATGTAATGTTAACTACATACATTTGCATTAAAATGACTCTGCAATTCATTTTTACTTGTTTTAACAGTAATTCAGTGTTATAAAGGGCTGCTCCCCTTGCCGAATGAAGAAATCTCAAATCTGAGAGAATACACGTGAGCTTTGTAAATTATAAAAGGCTATAGAACTTGTTATTATTGCCAGTATTATCTTCATCAGCATCATTATTTGCCACCAGGACTTTTTAAAAGTGTCTAATGAAAGCAATGAACATAGTGCTTAAAAACATATACCAGAATTCTCATGAGCCTTTTTTGTAGACTTTATTGTCGTTCATAACTACCATCTACCCCCAATTCATGGAGACCCCACGCATAATGCAAAGAAAAAAGCTGCCCGGTTCTGCGCCATCCCCATGCTCGGTTGGGGATTGGACTTATGATGCATAGGGTTTCATTGGCTGATTTCCCAAAGTAGATTAACAGGCCATTCTTCCTAGTCTGACTTAGTCTGGGAGCTCTGCTAAAACCTGTTCAGTATCATAGCAACTTACAAGCTTCCACTGATATACAGGTGGTGGCTGTGCATGAGGTGCATTGGCTGGGAATCAGTCTCCCGCATAGAAGGCGAGAACTCTACCACCACTGACGCACCACTGCTCACTGTAGGCTTTATTGCTAGGTATAAATGTGTGTTTTCTATAGGGTCACTAGGAGTCTGCGTTGACTCGATGGCAACGGGTTTGGTTTTTTGGTTTTTACTCTAACATTGAGCCCTTGTGGTGCAGTGGTTAAGTACTCGGCTGCTAACAGAAAGTTTGGCAGTTGGAACTCATCAGAGGCTCCATGGGAGAAAGGCATGGCAGTCTGCTTCTGTAAAGATTACAGCCTTGGAACAACCCTTATGGGGCAGTTATACTCTGTCCTATAGGGTCACTTTGACATCTATTAAAAAATTTGATCTACACAGCGCTGTTAGATAAAGCAGGTATTACTAACCCTATTTGCTGTGCAGTGAATTACTTAATAATGGCCCTTCTAGCCACAGTCTTTGCAACTCCCACCAAATGACTGAGTGGGACTATGCAAATGAAATGCTTGTGGCCCACCAAGGGGATTGATAGCTTGCTAATAATAGAAATAAGATGCATGATGCCCTGGTGGGACCACGCAAATAAGGCATATGGAACCCTAACAAGGTGATTGGTCAGTTTTGCCAACCTGCTAGGCTTAAAATGAGCCATCCCACAGGCAGAGAGGAGAGGATCTCACCACCTCCAAGAAAGAAGAGCCAGGAATGCAGTGTATCATTTGGACCCAGGATCCCTGCGCTGAGAAACTCCTGGAACCAGAAGACAGAGAGAGGGAGAGAGAGAGAGAGGGAGGGACAAAGGGAGGGAGGGAGATGGTGTGGTGGGCTTCCTGGCCCACTGAGGGAGAAAGCTGAGTACCTTCAGGCAGGATGCTTGCTGGCATAGTAGGGTGCCTCCGGGTACTTGGTGGAGTTAGGTTTGCTGACTCACAGAGCAAGGGATGAGAGCGCCTTCAGGCCGAGGCCTACTGGCGAAGTGAGGTACCTCTGGGTATTTATCGGCAGAACTAAAAGAGCTTTGTAACACTTGCCAGAGCAGGGCAGAGGCAAGACCAAGGGGCCAAGGGACAGAGAGAGACCTACCTGTGGGCAAGGCTGAGAAGAGCCTGTTCTGACCGAAGAACTGTATCCTGAGCATCCCTGAACCTGAATTGTAACCTGTTACTTCCCTAGTAAACCCCATAACTGTGAGTGTGGTCTGTAAGTTCTATGTGGCCACTGCAATGAATTATCAAACCCAGCAGAGAAGCAGAGAGGGTCATGGGAGGGACGGTTGGTGCCAGAATTGGTAAAAAGGTTGGAGAGAGAAGGTACGTCTGACCTCTGCCTCATAGGAATCAGCCTTGGGCTGTTGATCTTGATTCTCCTTCCCCCTTGTGAAGTTAGATGAGGAGGTCAGATGCCCCTGCTATGCCATTTTCACACCATTTTATACATAAAAACATTTGAGAGATGGCGCTTAAGAGATTATTAGTATGCTAAAAATCGTGCATTTATAATGCCAATGATGACATGGATATATCAAAAGTCTTTGAAACTCAAGTTGTTTACCACTTATCGTGTTATCATTTTAATTATATGATTATTAACCACTTGGATTACTGAACTGTTTACTCTTTTCTAATTACAAGTTTTCCCAACAATGTCAACAAAATTCAGAAAGAAGATGTTGAAAATTCATTCATTCAACCTGCAAATATTTATTGAATATCTATATGAGAGGGGAATAAAGCACTCCGGTGATACAAAGATCATGGTTCCTGTGCCATGGAAATTAAAATTTAGTTAGGTAGATTTGTACACATACAGCACTTATCACAGTGAAATGTGGTAAGATGCACAATTAAAATAGGAAAAAAGGGAATAGGAAATTAGTGGAAGAAGAGATATCACTTAGGAATGAAAGTTCTACAAAGACGTTATGAAGGCATTATTTTAAAATCTTCCTCCTAAAATCAGTTTCTTCCCATTTTATTTTAAATGACAACAGCATTAACATTTTTTTTTTTTTGGTCATTTAGTCCTAAAAATGTGGTGTATCATATGCAGCACCTGTCCCTACAAACCTGCTTTCTTGACTCCTGTCCCTATGAGTTTCCTACCCACCCCGGTCCCCTTCCACCTCACACACACCCTTCTCAACTCAATCAATTGCCAAAAGTCTCTCAGCTGAGGCTCTTGATTCTGCCAGTGTTCAGGGTAACCTTCAGACCCCAGACACAACTGCAACTTTTTATTCTCATAGATGAGATTGATTGTAACTGGCGCAAGGCACACCAAGACCTCTGTGACCCTCTAAAATATGGGCTGCACATCTGCCACTAGAAAGCCAAGCATGTGAAGTCTGCAGATTCCTGGCACAATGCCTCCCTGTTTAGAAATCATGCCTGCTTGCTTTCATGTTTATATAAAATAGTGAAGAGAAAAGTGCCCCTGAGGGCCCCAAATAAGATGGGGGGGTGTGACCGGATGTCACCACAGACCACCATTTTGGTCCTGAGGAAAGCAATAAAAGTGGTCAGAATACCCCCACCTCCCTTTTGCAGGTAACCAGTCTGTCATCTGTCCCCAAGAAGTGAGCATCGACAGCTCTGGGGTCCAGGACAATGTGGACAACTGAAAAACCCCACCTTCAAGCAGAGGGCAAGAGTAGCCCTATTAATATCTGAATAATGCTTGACCCTGCATTTTGAAAAGAGAGGAAAACTTTTTTGGTCAGGCTACTTTTCTCAGTGTTGCAATTTGCTTCATTATAATTAAAATGAAAATACAAAATCAAAGCACAGCCTTGTCCAATATTAATAGGCGTTTTTCAAAAATCTTTGACTGCCCATGAGCTTCTAACCTCAGTACAGGACAATCCAACCAGTTGCCATCAAGCCAGTTCTGACTCTTGGCAACACCATGTGTGTCAGAGTAGAATTGTACTCCATAGGTTTTCAGTGGCTAGTTTTTCAGAAGTAGATCACCGGATCTTTCTTCCTAGGCACCTCAGGATGGACTTGAACCTCCAACCTTTTGGTTAGCAGCAGAGTGCATTAACCATTTGTACCACACAGGGATTCCACAGGACCATCAGCTGGAGTATAAGGGCTCTCCACAATACACCCCCAGTCTCAGGTCTCCCAGACCCCAGACAAATTGGAATGTTTTACTAGGCCCCAAACAGCACATGAAATAGAGTTCTATCATAATTTTCCCTATACAGTACATTGTTCTACTATCATTAAGTTTAATTTTTTGTTTGTTTGTTTGGCTCCTTAAAATTTAGAATGGCTTCTGGGATGATTTAGATAGCTAACTTTAAAAAAAAAAAAAAAGCCTTCTGGATAAGTTGGAACTGGTGACTTTTTTTCTCTATGTAATTTTCACTGTAACAAGTAGAGGGTCTCAAAAATCATTCCACAGTACTTAATGCTACACTCAAATTTGAGATGATTCTGTTCAAAAAATTGCCATTATTGCAACTAAATATTTGAAGAGCATGGTAAGGACCTATGTGTGAGGGTTAGAGAACGGAAGTCTCTTGAGTCAGATCCTTCTGATAATCTTTTCTTAGCTCTCTATTCCTGGAGAACAAGAAAGAGACCCTTGAAGGAGAAAGAAAGTGGAAAAAAGGAAGTATGAGACATTCCTTTACCCAGAACACCCCAACACACCTGACGGATAAGATACACACCCATTAGGAGCAGTGGCAGAGAAGAGCACATCTGAGCAGGGAGGTTTGAAAAAGCCTTCCCTTCACTGGCTCAGCTGGTTGAGAATCTCTGGCTTTAAGACAGAGGTGGTTTGTGAGTTACGTATATGGATATAAGCATCAGGGCTTTTTACTTACTTGTTTATTTTACTTTAACCCCAACTAGTCATAGGAACAGCTCTTACATCTTGCCTCTTCCCCAAATCTCCAACCAGCACGTGCCACTGGTGCCCTTGCTGGTGGCAACTTGGAGAAACCACAGAAAAAACAAGTAAAGTTGCTACGTGGGGGACTTAATTTGAGAGTAGTACATAGTGATGCATACGGTTAAGTGTTCAGCTACCAATTGAAAGGTTGGAGGTTCAAGCCCACCCAGAGGTGCCTCAGAAGTAAGGCCTAGTGATCTACTTCCAAATAATCAGTTCTACTCAGACACGTGTGGGGTCGCTATGAGTCGGAGTCAACTCAACAGCAACTAGGAATGGTACTGGTATGTAGATGTAGCACTGGAAAGTTAAGATTACTTATTGTTGTTGTTGTTAGGTGTCATTGAGTCGGTTTTGACTCATAGCGACCCTATACACAGCAGAACAAAACACTGCCCCGTCCTGCACCATCTTCACAATCATTGTTATGCTTGATCCCAGTGTTGCAGCCACTGTTTCATTCCATCTCATAGAGGGTCTTCTGCTTTTTCGCTGACCCTCTACCAAGCATGATGTTCTTCTCCAGGGACTGGTCACTCCTGACAACATGTCCAAAGTGTGTGAGACAAAGCCTCACCATCCTCACTTCTGATAAGCATTCTGGCTGTATTTCTTTCAAGACAGATTTGTTCATTCTTCTGGCAATTCATGGTATATTCAATATTATTCACCAACACCATAATTCAAATTCAGTTCTCCTTCGGTCTTCCTTATTCATTATCCAGCTTTTGTATACATATGAGGCGATTGAAAACACCATGGCTTAGGTCAGGTGCACCTTAGTGTTCAAGGTGAAATCTTTGCTTTTTAACACTTTAAAGAGGCCTTTTGCAGCAGATTTGCCCAAAACAATGAGTCCTGTGATTTCTTGACTGTTGCTTCAATGGGCGTTGATTGTGGATCCAAGTAAAATGAAATCCTTTGCAAGTTCAATCTTTTCTCCATTTATCATGATGTTGCTTATTGATCCAGTTGTGAGGATTTCTGTTTTCTTTATGTTGAGGTGTAATCCATACTGAAGGCTGTGGTCTTTGATATTCACCAATAAGTGCTTCAAATCCTTTTCATTTTCAGCAAGCAAGGTTGTGTCATCTGCATATCACAGGTTGTTAATGAGTCTTCCTCTAACCCTGATGCCCCATTTGTCTTCATATAGTCCAGCTTCTCAGATTATTTGCTCAGCATACAGATTGAATAAGTGTGGTGAAAGCATACAACCCTGATGCACACCTTTCCTGACTTTAAATCATGCAGTATCCCCTTGTTCTGTTTAAATGACTGCCTTTTGGTCTAAGTACAGGTTCTTCATGAGCACAATTAAGTGTTCTGGAATTCCCATTCTTCGCAATGTTGACCATAATTTGTCAAATGCCTTTGTATAGTCAATAAAACATAGGTAAACATCTTTCTAGTATTCTCTGCTTTCAGCCAACATCCATCTGACATTAGCAATGATATCCCTGGTTCCACGTCCTCTTCTGAATCTGGCTTGAATTGCCAGCAGTTCCCTGTCGATGTATTGCTGCAACCACTTTTGAATGAACTTCAGCAAATTTTATTTGTGTGTGATATTAATGATATTGTTTGATAATTTCCGCATTCTGTTGGATCACCTTTGGAATGGGTATAAGTACGGATTTCCTCCAATTGGTTGGTCATGTAGCTCTCTTCCAAATTTCATGGCATAGACGAGTGAGCACTTCCAGCGCTGCATCCATTTGTTGAAACACCTCAGCTGGTATTCTGTCAGTTCCTGGAGTCTTGTTTTTCACCAATGCCTTCAGTGAAGCTTGGACTTCTTCCTTCAGTACCATAGGTTCTTGATCATATGCTACCTCCTGAAATGGTTGAACGTCGACCAACTTTTTTTGGTACAGTGACTCTGTATTCTTTCCATCTTCTTTTAATGTTTCCTGTGTCATTTAATATTTTCCCCATAGAATTCTTCAATATTGCAACTTGAGGTCTCAATTTTTTCTTCAGTTCCTTCAGCTTGAGAAATGCCGAGCATGTTCTTCCCATTTGGTTTTCTATCTCCAGGTCCTTGCACATGTCATTATAATACTTTACTTTGTCTTCTCGAGCCGCCCTTTGAAATCTTCTGTTCAGCTCTTTTACTTCATCATTTCTTCCATTTGCTTATTAGTAGTCAGGAATGCTGACACTTGTGCCCATAACTAACATTAAATTATTGTGTGACCTGGCATGCCTCCCTGGTGAAAGCCTCTTTAAGAAGCAAGCATGCTTTTGCATTCATTCATTTACCCAACAAATATTTGCTGACACTTACAAAGGACAAGACCCTATTCTATGACGTCACTGTCAGAACACTGACCTGCTGGCTGCACTTTCTGGAAGAACTAAAGATTGCAAAACACTTTGAAAATATGACGTAATATAAAATGTTGAAATAGTGCTAAAACATTGGTGGGTTTCAACACATAATAGGTCATGAATCTCCCCCATTTCTTCCCTAAGATGTCTTTGGTCATTAGAAGAATTCATTCTGTGAATGGACAGCCTCAATTTTGATACGTACTATTAATATGGAAGAAATTAAATGTTTTTAAGGTTTAGAAATACATGGTAAATAAGAGTAAATATTGATAAAATTGTGTATGTACAGGATATGCAATAGACTTATACATAAATATAAATAATGATAAATTCACACAACAGAATAGTATGCAGACTTTAAAAAGGAGGATGATCTATTCATATAAAACAATCTCCAAGATATCATTTGGTAAAAAACTAGGTTTAAAACACCGTGTATAAAGTGCTATCATTTGTATGTGGCAGAGAAAAGGAATATACATATATATCTGTAAGTGTATGGACTATCTCTAGAAGTTTGGACAAAAAACTAGAACGGGTGTCAGTGGTGACCCCAGGGAGTGAAATAAGTGACTGGGGTACAAAAGAGGGGAGATTTCATTTTTGCTGTTTATCCACAATGAATATAAATAAATATTTACATTACACACCCACACATATTCAATCCTCATTACTCTCAGATTTCATACTTGTGAATTCACCTGTTCGCTAAATACTGGTGGTGCTTTCACAGTCATTCACAGACATGCACATGTGCAGAGCAGTGAGAAATTCCCAGCTGAGGTCAAACAAGGCTGGGTTCAGTATTTGTCAATTCAGTATTCACAGGGACTTTATGGAACATACACAGCCCTGGTGGCATAGTGATTAAGCACTCAGCTGCTGTCTTAGTTATCTAATGCTGTTATAACAGAATTATCACAAGTGGATGGCTTTAACAAACAGAAATGTATTCTCTCACAGTCTATATATACATATATACCCAATGCCACTGAATCGATTCCGACTCATAGTGACCCTATAGGACAGAGTAGAACTGCCCTATAGAGTTTCCAAGGAGCGCCTGTGGATTCAAACTGCCAACCTTTTGGTTAGCAGCTGTAGCACTTAACCACTATGCCACCAGGGTTTCCTTTCACAGTCTAGGAAGCTAGAAGTCCAAATTCAGGGCACCAGCTCCCAGGGAAGGCCTTGTCTCTCTATTGGTTCTAGGGGAAGGTCCTTGTCATCAATCTTCCCCTGGTCTAGGAGCTTCTCAGCACAGGGACCCAGGGTCCAAAGGACACACTCCACTCCCAGCACTTCTTTCTTGGTGGTGTGCGGTCCTTCTCCTCTCTGCTCAATTCTCTCTTCTATATCTCAGAAGAGATTGTCTTAGGCTGGGTTCTCTAGAGAAGCAAAATCAGTAAAGCATATAAATATATGTAGAGAGAGAGATTTATATTAAGGAACTGGCTCACATGGTTGTAGAGGCTGTAACATCGCAAGTCTGTGGGTCAGGATAGAGGCTTCTCCTGATTCATGTAGCCACAGGGGCTGTTGAACCCAAGACTGGTACATCAAAGAGCAGGACTCTTGCTCACAGACAGAGAAGATCGATGAATCCCAAGATCAGCAGGCAAGACCACAGGTAAACTGCTAGCTCAAGTCCCAAGAACTGGAGGTCAAATAAATAGGACCCAGCTGCAGGACCCAGAGCAAGCAAAAGCCCACAAGCTTTGCCACAATGTCCACTTATATTTGATGCAGGCCACACACCCAAGGAAACTCCCTTTCAACTGACTGGCTACTCATAGCAGATCTCATCATGGAGGTGATCACATTATATCAAATCTCATCATGGAAGTGATCATAACATCATACGACTGTCAAACTACATCATAACTGCCAAACTACTGAGAATCATGGCCCAGCCAAGTTGACACATAATCTTAACCATTACAGAGGTTGACTCAAGACACAACCTAATCCTGTAGATTGAGTCCTGCCTCATTAATGTAATTGCTTCTAATCCTGCCTCATTAACATCATGTTGTGGTTGCTGTGTGCTGCCGAGTCGATTCCGACTCACAGCAACCCTATAGAGCAGAGTAGAACTGACCCATAGGGTTTACAAGGAGTGGTGGTGGATTTGAACCGCTGACCTTTTGGTTAGTAGCTATAGCTTTTAACCACTGTGCCACCAGAGCTCCATTAACATCAGAGAGGTAAGGATTTACAACACACAGGATGATCATGTCAGATAACAAAATGGTGGACTTTTTTTCCACAGATATTGGCATGGCCCAACCCCTCACCTACTTCAAGTCTAAGCAAAAAGTCCCCTTCCCACTGAAGTCTACCCTGACCACCCTATTTAAAATTGCAATCAGCTCAGCAGCATCTAAACCATTTTTACCCTGCTTTATTTTCTTTTCCATAGCACTTACCACCTTCTAACATAATACTTATAATAAAAATAATTTACTTACTTATTTTGTTTATTGCCTCCACACAATACTGGGACTCATGGCCTAGCCAAGCTGACATACATTTTGGGGAACACAATTTAGTCTATAACAGCTGCTAAGCAAAAGGTCAGCAGTTTGAACCTACCAACTGCTCCACGAAAGAAAGATGTGGCGATCTGCTTCTGTAAAGATTACGGCATTGGAAACCCTATTGGGAAGTTCTACTCTGTCCTATAGGGTTGCTATGAGTCAGAATCAACTCAGTGGCCATGAGTTATGGAACATAACCACAGTGAATAACAAAAAATCAAATATCTGTATATATACATATATATACATTCACATACATAAATATTATACACAAATGTTTCCAGAATCCAACCACTGTTGGTAATTCTACTATTACTGCCCTGGTCCAAGCCACCATCATCTCTTCCCTAGATTACTGAAGTAGTCTCCTAACAGCTCTCCCTGCCTCCACCCTTGCCCCCTTACAGTCTTTGCTTCACCTTAAAGGCCTTGGCCCACTTTAGAGCCCTTGCAACAGCTATTCTTTCTGCCTTGGACTCTTTGCCCAGATACTGGCATGGCTCAACCCCCTCATCTACTTCAAGTCTGAGAAAAAAGTCCCCTTCCCACTGAAGCCCACCCTGACCATCCTATTTAAAATGCAATCAGCTCAGCAGCACCTAAACCATTTTTACCCTGCTTTATTTTTTTTCCATAGCACTTATCACCTTCTAACATAATAGTTATAATAAAAATAATTAGTTTGGTTTATTGCCTCCACTAAAATGTAAGCTCCATGAGGGCAGGGATTTTCTGTTTGATTTACTGCTATATCTCCAGCACCTAGAACAGTGTCTAGCATATAGTAGGTACCCAATAATCATTTGTTGAAAGAATAAATATACTTTTATATTTTTTGTACTTATACATGTACATGTATTATCAGTAAAACTTAATAACATTTCAAAGAAAATTGGAAGATTACTTTCTGGATAAGAAATTACAAAATACTTGCTATTCTCCACCACACTTATCAATATCAGAGTAATAATAAATCCTCAAACTACCGGTGTTCACAATGAAAAAAATGCAAATAAGAATCATTTCATTTTTTAACAGCAGCTTATCTATACAGTAAGATTTCTTGTGGGATCCATTTATATTTTTTCTCATGTGAGCCTGTTAGCCCATGCTACTTTCCATGACTAATTTAGTAAACCTAAATATCAAAAAATGTGATATTATTCCCACTATTTATATATTCAGCCTTTTCTAAATATAAAAACCGTATGGGAAATGGAAATAACACAGTTCTAAAGCTATATCCCAGAATCAAAAAGACAGGCACCATTTTTTAAACAGATGCATTCAATTAAAGAAATCCATTAAACTAGGCCCAAATTGAAAATGGTTCTAAACTAAAATATATAGTAGCACCAATAACTACAAAAAAGTTCGTTATTATTGCATGTATATAATTAGGCTGTCCCTCTAGCAACTAATCTCTCCTGCTCCCAATATTTGTAATGGATATACCAGTTGCCATCAAGTCTATTTATTAAAGGAATCTGGTGTTTCAATATAAAAGGCAGAGAACTCCCACTTCTTACTATAATGGAGTAACTGTACAGAATAACTCTCCCACGGTAAACAATGATAAAATTGAACAAAATATATGAAGCAATGTTTTCAGGCACTGGACAAAAAGTAACACAGAGTATGATCACTGAAAAAAAGGAAATGCAAGAGTCTATCCACACAATCACTTTGACTTTCTGCCTAGAGACACTTTCCAAAATACAGGCAGGGAAATAGAGCCCGAGCACAGTATGGCAGTCTCATTAGGCTGGGGAGGCAGCAATTAGAATTCAAGGATGCTGAGGTGGCTGGAAATCGCAGGGAAGTGAATCATAGACAAGTGAACTATTCATAGAAACAGCTCTAAAAATCTGCATAGGAGTATCCTTGAGTCATTGGCTGCACATGTGCAGGCCAGTACACATGGAAAGCTCTAGCAGACAGCAGTTCCTAGGAAGCTGGGAGCTGAATGGAGATTCTGGAGGTCACATAGTAGATATGTAACAGCTCTGACCAGTCAGAGTGGACAGGCCTCACTGAACACTTTTGACAGTCACCGAGACTCCATAAAGGCCATTCTAGTTTAAAACTTCAAGACTTCTCCTAACAAAGCTTATTAAAATAAGCCTCAAAAGAAACAAATCTATCTGCCAATAAAACCTTTGAAAACAGAAGCCAACATTCTTTAAAGACGACAAAATCCAGACTCTCAATATCATAGCATCCAGTGTCTAGCATATAATCAGAAATTACTATATATGCAAAGAAACAGGAAAATGTTATTTAGAGGAAATAAAAAAAGTAGAAACAGACTCAAAGAAGACAGCGATGTTGAAAATAACAAATAAAGATTTAAAATAAAGATTTTAAAACAGCCATTATAAATATGTTTAAGAATTTAAAAGAAAAGATTAACATAATGAATGAATATATAGGGGAATATCAGTAGAGAAATGACTACCATAAAAAAAAAGAAGAAAATGGAAATTCTAAAACTGAAAAATACAAAATCTGAAAAAAAATTACTAGATGGGCATAAGAGTATACTGAGCACTGCAGAAGATCCATAAACCTTAAGACAGGCAATAGAAATTATCCAAACTGAAGCAGAGAGAAAAATGTGTAATAGTAATAATAATAAATGAACAGAGACACAATGACTTGTGGAACAATATCAAGTTTATTCTACATATAATTCAAGTCCCAGAAGGAAAAGAGAGAAAATTGTCAAGAAAAAATATTTGAAGAAATAGTGACTGAAAATTTTTTCAATTAAAAATGCCCCAAAGAGTCTAAACTATTATGAAGTAAAACTTCTGCTTTATGAGCATGGTGCATTAAAGATGGCCACAAATGTTCTGCCATTAATCTGTTTTCTCTGGCATGCGTGGTTTTGGAACTATGAAATTAGATGTATTACACTTGGGTGGATACGGCAAAAGGTTTTAATCTAGCAGGAGTTTATAAAAAAATTATATTTGATATTTATTTAACAGTCTGCTCACTATTAAAGCCTGAGCACCGTGAGAGAAAAGAGAATTTAACTCTATCTGGAAGAAACACATCTTACAGTGCCCTCTTCATGAATCTAGGCTGGACTTGTGACCAACAGATGTGGTGGTAGTGACACTGTGCCACTTGTTTAACACTACCACTAACAAGCTGTACTACCTCAAGCAAGTTGCTTAAGCTCCGTGGGCATTGGCTTTCTCATATTCAAAATGAGGAGAGGAGGCTAGATTACCTCTGAGATTTTGTTCAACCTTAGAAAAGTCTATTTTCTCAAAGGAATTATATATTGAGCTGAAATAATAATCATAAATAATAAATAAAATAAAAATCAGTAGAAAGGATGATATGTTAAAGTGTTACCCTGTAATTACTTGGCAGCTCAGAATCCGAATGTCTGAGCCAAAATGGGCCTGAATCCTCCAGATCTATTTATAAATCAAAACATATTTATGAATTTAGAACGATATTCTGTTTATGATATAACTAATTTTACCCCATAAAGATTATACAGTAATAGTACCCTAACAACAAAGATTATTAGTAAACTAAAGAATATATGGAAACCGTGGTGGTGTAGCGATTAAGAGCTACAGCTGCTAACCAAAAGGTCGGCAGTTCAAATCCACCAGGTGCTCCTTGGAAATCCTATGGGGCAGTTCTACTCTGTCATATAGGGTCGCTATGAGTCGGAATCAACTTGACGGCAACAGGTTTGGTTTTTTTTAAAGACTATATAGGGCACTGTAGGATGTGTTTCTTACAGACAGAGTCAAATTCCCTTTTCTTTCACAGTGCTCAGGCTTTAATAGTGGGCAGACTGTTAAATAAATATCAAATATAATTTTTTATAAACTCCTGTTAGATTAAAACCTTTTGCCATATCCACCCAAGTCTAATACATCTCATTTCCATAGTTCCAAAACCACACATGCCAGAGAAAACAGATGCATTGAGTTTCATTCTTTTTGGAAACAGCTTCCTGTACCCCCTTCAGTGTGTAAAATGACAACAGCAGTCTTAACCAACACAAATTTCTAGCACGCCTCACTGCATAGAATGAAAAGCCACAGGCAGCAACATGATTTGTGCCAGGGACATATGGCAGGGATTGTGATTAGTTAGGGATGAAGATTCGATTTGACAGTCTTTCTTTTTTACTGTTAGTCACTTTGGTTTTTAAAGTGATCAGAATTAATAGTCCAACCCAGGTAGGCTGATGTATAGAGTGCTGCTTTAATAAAAAGAAAGCTGACCTTGCATCTAATTTCAGGCAAGGTTTGAATTAGTACATCCAGCAATTATGACCATCCAAGCAATAAGATGCCTAGTGAGAGATCTCTCAAAGGGCTAGTGGTTGGCCAAAGCTGCTATCAGAAAGGGGTCTTATTACAGTTATGTATGGTCCATTTAGCAATAAGATTTTGTGAATACTCATCCATGCCAAAGACATAGCTCTGGTTCAAGAGATCATAACAGACCTCCTAAATGCCAGAATCAGTCCACTTCTTCTAGCCCTGTGAGTCCTATGCTGGTCCTCAGGGCCAGGAAGAATCAGATGCCCACACCCTGCCCAGTCTCAAGTCTCTGAGCAAGCAAAATGGGAAGTACCTTTGTCTCACAGCTTTTCTTCATCAAAATTGAGATAAGTGGCATCAGAATTTTGAATTTCACAGTCTCTAACCTCTTTCATAAGGAGCCCTGGTAAAGCAACAGTTAATTAAGCACTCAACCACTAACTGAAACTTGGGCAGTTTGAACCTACCAGCGGCTCCATGGGAGAAAAGACCTGGTGATCTGCTCCCGTAAAGGTTATAGACTAGGAAACCTTATGGGGAGGTTCTACTCTATCCTATAGGGTCGCTATGAGTCACAATCGACTCGACAGCACACAACAACAATGTTTTTCATTCAACAAACGTCTGTTGAATGTCTACCAAGTGCAAAGCACAATGAAAAATCCTTTGATAGTTAAAGGAAAGAATCAGATCTTACTTCTGTCCTAAAACTGCTTCTGATCTATTAGAAGATCTAAGATATCTATCTAAAAGATGACAATACAAGGATAAAAGCAATCATATAGGTCCATATAAAGGTACCAAAACCAAACCCGTTGCTGTCCAGTCGATTCCAACTCATGACGGCCCCATGTGTTTCCGAGCAGAACTATGTTCCATACAGTTTTCTTGGCTAGAATCTTTACAGAAGCAGATCCTGGCACCGCTGGATGGGTTGCAACCACCGGCCAACCTTTAGGTTAGTAGTCAAGCACAAACCATTTGCACCACCCAGGGATCTTTATGTAACAGTACACAAAGGTCCATATAAAGACTCATGAGCATTCACAGGCAAATGAGGCAAGAGTGATTAGAGAAGGCTTCACAGAGAACACTTTTTCTTCCAATACTCAGCATTCCACAGCATTTTAGCTGACATTTGAACTGGGTCATGGAGAGTGGGTAGAAATTACATAAGCATAAACAAAGAGTAAAAGGTTTCCAAGCAACCAGATGATAAAGTAAAGGCATGATGATGATGATGAGCACAGATGAGCCAAGACATGGAAGTAGGAAATTATAGGCCAGGAATAGGCAGTAGTTCCACTGGGTTAGGCAAAGAGGAAGAGAGGTAAGACTGGGACCTGATCGAGGCAGAGCTTGAATGTCCACAGTCATGGGTACAGGTTCTGCTCTGTTAAATCTGTTTGAGAGATTTAATGAAGAGTTAGAAGAGACTGAAATACACAAGGCCTCCTTTCTGAAAGTTAGTCTTCTAGCAGGGAATAAAAAGAGCCCTGGTGGTGCAACAGTTAAGCACTTGGATGCTAACCAAAAGATTGGCAGTTCAAACCCACTCAATGGCTCCTTGAGAGAAAGACCTAACCATCTGTTTCCATAAAGCTTACAGCCTAGGAAACCCTATGGGGCAGTTCTACTCTGTCACATGGGATTGCTATGAGTTGGAAATCGACTCGGTGGCATCCAACAACAACAGCAAGGAATAAACTACAGTAGAAAGAAACTAAAGGTATCAAGACTAACTAGGGCAGAGTTTCAAGATCTCATGTTTTGCTCTTCACAACATCATACTGCCTTCACTTCCATGACAGTTACAAGAGAACCCAGGTGAGCAAATAAAAGTAACTTTCTTCTCTTTCTCTCTTCAATGCCCACACAGGTGTAGTATGACAGTAAGTCTGGGTTTTCCTGGGACCGAAAAACAGTTGCTGTCGAGTCCATTCCAACTAATGGTGGCCCCATGTGTGTTAGGGTGGAACTGTGCTCCAAAGGGTTTTCAATACTGATTTTTCAGAAACAGATCGCCAGTCCTTTCTTCCAAAATGCCTCTGGGTAGACTTGAACCTCCACCCTTTCGGTTAGCAGCCAAGCGCATTAATCATTTGCATCACCCAGACTCCTTTCCTGAGATAATCATGGCTTCTACATACTGTTCCAATGAAATTATTAATAGTGTCCCCATTTACTCTCAGAAGTATCCTGGCTTGAACAATAAATTATACAGCCACTTAGAAATAACCCTTCTCCTTCCACCTCTCTGCTGGTACTGCCCTAGAAATCACGGATCCAGAAACAATTCGTACAGATCACAGCCTCCTCCCCTCACTCTAGGTATGGTGATGATGCAGTTTCTCTCCTCCCCACATCACCAGGTAATCCCCATTCTTCTAGCTTTAGAGCTTCTGCTGCCTTGTTCCCTAGCTCCAGGACGAACAGTATGGGGCAAAGCAGGATGCAGCTCTGGTAAAAAATACAGCAGTTCTTGGAGAGGGGGTGTGAAAAGGGGAGGATCAGGAAGAGGACACAGGCCTGGGGCAGGGAGAGATGGAGGACAAGGGCTCTCCAGCTGTAGATGAGTAAGATTCTGGACCTTTTTCTTTTCTCATTTACAAGTGTCAGTGGGTGTGTGAGGATGATGAAAGGGTACATAGCATCAGGACAACTAAAAATGTGGCTTGATTGCACAAAAGTAGCACTAATTATAGTAATTTATTCAAACATCATATGAACCATTTGTCTCTAATTACAATGCTGTCCAAGAACAAATATGTAAATCATGAAAGGTACCAGATTATTTTTATTATAGCTTTATTTGATTATAATAGTAAGCTCTCTCTATATACCCATAATTATAGTTTGTTACTCATGTGGCATGAGCACTTGTTTACAATACTGATTCACTCTGGTTTTAATAAATCACCTTACACAGTAAAAGACCTGGATTTTTTTCAGATACCTATGAACTTTTATGGGTAGGAAAATGTCAAGCCAACAGAAATGATTATTAAAAAACAATGTAAAATAGAAAAAACAAACTATATGGAAGCGGAAGAGGCCCCTAATAGCTAAGACAATGTAGAAAGAGAAGAACGAAGTAGGACCCACACTTCTTGATTTTAAAACATACTATACAGCTACAGTAACCAAAACAGCCTGGTACTAGTATAACAATAGACACATAGACCAATGGAATAGAATTGAGAGTCCAGAAATAAACCCATACATCTATGGTCAACTGATTTTTTTTTTTTAATTGTTGTAGTTTAAGTGAAAGTTTACAATTCAAGCTCTCATACAAAAATATATACATACATTGTCATGAGACCCTAATTGCCTTCCCTATACTGTGACAACACACTCCTCCTTTCCACCCTGATTTCTCGTGTCCATTCAACCAGCTCCTGACCCTCTCTGCCTTCCCATCTCACCTCTGGACAAAAGCTGCCCATTTAGTCTCATGTATCTACTTGAGCTAAGAAGCACACTCTTCGTGAATATCACTTTATGTCCCATAGTCCAGTCAAATCTTTGTCTGAAGCATTGGCCTCGGGAATGGTTTTAGTTCCGGGTTGAGGGAGAGTCCGGGGGCCATGCTTTCTGGGGTTCCTCCAGTCTCAGTCAGACCAGGAAGTCTGGTCTTCTTACTAGAATTGGAGTTCTGCACTCCACCTTTCTTCTGCTCCATCAGGGACTCTCTGTTGTGTTCCCTGTCAGGGCAGTCATTGGTGGTAGCCGGGCACCATCTAGTTCTTCTGGTCTCAGGCTGATGAATCTCTGGTTTATGTGGCCCTTTCTGTCTCTTAGGCTAATACTTTCCTTGAGTCTTTGGTGTTCTTCACTCTCCTTTACTCCAGTGGGTTGGGACCAGTTGATGCATCTTAAATGGCAGCTTGCAAGCTTTTAAGACCCCAGATGCCACTCACCAAAGTAGGATGCAGAACATTTTCTTAATAAAACTTATCATGCCAATTGACCTAGATGTCCCCTGAAAGCATTGTCCTCAGACCCCCACCCCTGCTACGCTGTCCCTCGAGGTGTTTGCTGGCATTCATGAAACTTCTTCGCTTTGGTTTAGTCCAGTTGTGCTGACTTCTCCTCTAGTGTGTGCTGTGCCTCCCTTCACCTAATTCTTGTCTACTATCTAGTTAGTGAACAACCCTCACCCTCCCTCCCCACCCTCATAACCATCAAAGAACGTTTTCTTCTGTGTTTAAATCTTTTATTGAGTTCCCATAATAGTGGCCTTATACAATATTTGCTAAGACACCATCTTTTGACTATTTGTGTCTAGTGCCACAACAAACAGTGGTGTACAGGTTTCTGTTTGCATTCCTGTTTTCACTTCTTTGGGTGTATGTACCTAAGATTGGGATTGCTGGGTCGTATGGTAGTTTTATGTTTAACTTCTTGAGGGACTGCCAAACTGTTTTCCACAGTGGCTGCACTATGTTGCATTCCCACGAGCAATGGCTGAGGGTTCCATTTGATATGGTCAACTGATTTTTGACAAGGGAGCTAAGTCCATTTGATGGGGAAAGAAGAGTCTCTTCAACAAATGGTGCTGGAAAAATTAGATTTCCACGTGCAGAAAAATGAAACAGGGTCCATGCCTCACACCATACACAAAAACAAATTCAAAATGGATTAAGGACCTAAATGTGCAAACTAAAACCATAAAGTTCTTAGAAGAACAAGCAGAGGCAACACGGTCAGGGCTGTCTTTCAACAACGGATTATCTAATATAATAACACAAACACAAACAGCAAAATAAAAAATAAATAAATGGTACATCATAAAAATTAAAAACTTTTGTTCATCAAAAGACTTTACCAAAAATGTGAAAAAATAAGCTACCGACTGGGAGAATATCTTCGGAAAGCACATATCCGACAAGAATCTAATAAACAAAATGTATATAAAACTTTGACAACTTAACAACAAAAAGACAATCCAATCATAAATTGGGCAAAGGACTTAAATATACATTTCACTTAAAAGGACATTCAAATGGCCACCAAACACATGAAAAGATGCTCAATGTCATTAGCCATCAGAGAGACGCAAAGCAAAACCACAATGAGATACTATTTCACTCCCACTAGGTTGGCTAAGATTTAAAAAAAAAAAAAAAAACAAAAAAAACACCAGAAATTACCAAATGTTGGCAACGATGTTGGGAAATTGGAAACCATATACATTGCTCGTGGGAAAGCAAAATGGTACAACTGTTGTGGAAAACAGTGTAGTGGTTCCTCAAAAAACTAAAAACAGAGCTACCATATGACTCAGTAATTCCACTCCTAGGTACACACCCTAAAGACCTGAAAGAAGAGACTCAAAAAGAAACTTGTATACCAATGTTCGCTGCAGCACTATCCACAATATTCAAAAGATAGAAACCATCTAAATGTCCATCAACAGATGAATGGATAAACAAATGTGGTATACACATACAATGGAATACTATTCGGCCAGTAGAAGACATGAAGTTTTGATACATGCTACAGTATGGATGGAGCTTTAAGACATTATGCTGAGTGAAATAAGCCGATCAGAAAAGGACAAGTATTGTACGACATCACTTATATAAAAAGACAAGAAAAAGCAAATGTATAGAGACCAAAGTTTATTAGTGGTTACCAGGTGTTACTGATTGAATTATATCCCCCAAAAATGTGTATCAACTTGGCTAGGCCATGTTTCCCACTATTGTGTGGTTGTCCATCATATTGTGATCTGATGTGATTATCCTATGTGCTGTAAATCCTAACCTCTATGACGTTAATGAAGCCGGATTAAAGGCAGTTACATTAATGAGGCAGGACTCAATCTACAGGATTAGGTTATATCTTGAGTCAATCTCTTGAGATATAAAAGAGAGAATCTAGCAGAGAGAAGAGGGACCTCAATACCACCAAACAAGAAGGGCCAGGAGCATAGCATGTCCTTTGGACCCCGGGTCCCTGTGCTGAGAAGTTCCCATATCAGGGGACGATTGATGACAAGGACCTTCCCCCAGAGCTGACAGAGAGAGAAAGCCTTCACTGGCACCGTGAATTCAGACTTCTAAACTGTGAGAGAATAAATTTCTGTTTGTTAAAGCCATCTACTTGTGGTATTTCTGTTATAGCAGCACTAGATAACTAAGACACCAGAAGTGGAAGGAGGGGGAGGAGGGGACTAAGGGTGATGGAAAAATTGCAGTGATTAATGGTAAGGCTGCATGGCCAATTATTGTAATTGCTGTCAGTAAGTTGTACACCTGTAAAAAGTTGAACTAGCAAAATTTGTGTAATAGATGTATTATAACAATGACCAAAAAAAAAGAATAGCTACTGTGGCTGCTTACATACAAGGAACCAAACACACCTCATGTGATTTGGTTCTTTGGTTTGCAGGTTTAGGGTTGTGATTTCAAAGGACATCTCAGTTAAGTGGCCTAACAACAAGTTTAGTGCTTCTGTTCTACCTCCTAGATCATTGTGTAGTGCCTGGGGTCTTAAAAGCTTTCAAGCACGTATGCCACCTCCACCCTTTCCTCCTAGGCCATGCTGCACTGCCACAGCTAGAGAGCCAATGGCCCACCACCACCCTGGGTCCACCCTGCCCCCACTCGCCAGCTCCCACTGTACCACCAGATTTTTTTCTTTTCTCTTTTTCTTTTCTTTCATCCTGTCACCTAGCCCACTACACCACCTCCACCCATCCCGCCATTAGACCCTGCTGCACTGCCATGGCTAAAGAGCCACCGGCCCACAGCGACCCCAGGTCTGCCCTGCACCCACCAGTCAGCTCGCTGCTTAAAAACCACTGGGTAATAGAAGAAATCAAAGACAGAATCAAAAAACTCCTAGAATCAAATGGGAATGAAACCACATCATACCAAAACCTTTGGGACACAGCAAAGACAGTGCTCAGAAGTCAATTTATAGCAATAGATGTACACATCAAAAAAGAAGAAAGGGACAAAATCAGAACACTAGCTACACAACCTAAACAAATAGAAAGAAAACAACAAAAGAAGCACACAGCCACAAAAAGAAAGGAAATAATAAAGATAAGAGCAGAAATAAATGAAATAGAGATCAGAAAAATAATAGAAAGAATCAACAAAGCCAAAAGTTGGTTCTTTGAAAGGATCAACAAAATTGACAAACCATCAGCCAAACAGACAAAATAAAAACAGGAGAGGAGGCAAATAACCCAAATAAGAAATGAAATGGGGGACATTAAAGCAGATGCAACTGAAATAAAAAGAATCATAACAGAGTACTATGTAAAACTATATTCCAACAAATTTGAAAACCTAGAGAAAATGGACAAATTTCTAGAAACACACTACCTACCTACACTAACATAAACTGAAGTCAAAAATCTGAGCAGATCCATAACAAAAGAAGAGATTGAAAAGGTAATAAAAAATAAAAAACCTCCCAAGGGGAAAAAAAAAGCCCCAGCTGAGATGGCTTCACTGGAGAATTCTACCAAACACTCAGAGAAGGGTTTACACCAGTACTATTCAAACTATTTCGGAACACAGAAAAGGAAGGGATATTTCCCAGCTTATTCTATGAAGTCAGCATAACCCTGATACCAAAACCAGGCAAAGACACCACAAAAACATAAAATTACAGACCAGTATCTCTCATGAATATAGATGCAAAAACTGTCAACAAAATTCTAGCCAATAGAATTCAGCATCATATCAAAAAAAAATAATACACCACAACCAAGTGAGATTCATATCAGGTATGGAATGATGGTTTAACATTACAAAATCAATCAGCATAATCCACCACATAAATAAAACAAAAGAAAAGAATCACATGATCATCTCAATCGACACAGAAAAGGCATTAAACAAAGTCCAACACCCATTCCTGATAAAAACTTTCAATAAAATAGGTATAGAAGGGAAATTCCTCAACATAATAAAGAATATCTATACAAAACCAACAGCCAACATCATTCTTAATGGAGAGAAGGCTGAAAACACTCCTCTTGAGAACAGGAACAAGACAAAGATGCCCTTTATCCCCACTCCTATTTACCATTGTTCTGGAAGTCCTAGCTAGAGCCATAAGGCAAGAAAAAGAAATAAACAGCATTCAAATTGGTAGAGAAGAAGTAAAACTGTCCCTATTTGTGGATAATATGATACTATACATACAGAATCCAAAAGGCTCCACAAGAAAACTACTGGAACTAATAGAAAGATTCAGTAGAGTAGGAGGATACAAGATAAACATACAAAAATCAGTTGGATTCCTGTACACCGATAAAGAGAACTATGAAAAGAAAATTAGGAATGCAATATGGTCTATAATAGCCCCTAAAAAAATAAAATACTTAGGAATAAACCTAACCAGGTACAAAGAAAACTACAAAACACTACTACAAGAAACCAAAATGGAACTACAAAAAACAGAAAACATACCATGCTCATGATAGGTAGACTCAACATTGTGAAAATGTCAGTTCTATCCAAAGCAATCTACAAATGCAATGCAATCCCGATCCAAATACCAACGGCATTCTTGAACAAGATGGAAAAAGTAATCATTAACTTTATATGGAAAGGGAAGAGGCCCTGGAAGAGTAAAGCACTATTAAAGAAGAAGAATAAAGTAGGAGGACTCCCACTATCTGACCTCAGAACCGACTATACAGCTACGGTAGTCAAAACAGCCTGGTACAGGTACAACGACAGATGCATTGACCAACGGAACAGAATTGAGAACCCAGATGTAAATCCAACCACCTACAGTCACCTGTTCTTCGACAAGGGCCCAAAGTCCATTAAATAGGGAAAAGACGGTCTTTTTAACAATGGTGCTGGCAAAACTGGATGTTCACCTGCAAAAAGATGAAACAGAACCTATACCTCACACCATATACAAAAACTAATTCAAAATGGATCAAAGACCTAAATATAAAACCAAAAACTATAAAAATCATAGAAGAAAAAACAGGGTCAGAGCTAGAGGCCCTAGTACATAGCATAAACAGGATACAAACCATAACTAACAATACACAAACACCAGAAGATAAGGTAGATAAGTGGGATCTTCTAAAAAGGAAACATTTATGCTCATCAAAAGACTTTACCAAAAGAGTAAAAAGAGAACCTACAAACTGGGGGGAAAAATTTGGCTATGACAAATCCGACAAAGATCTAATCTCTAAAAGCTATAGGAAAACCCAATACCTCCACAACAGAAAGACAAATAATTCAGTTAAAAAATGGGCAAAGTATATGAACAGACATTTCACCAAAGAAGACATTCAGGCAGCTAACAAACACATGAGGAACTGCTCGTGATCACTAGCCATTAGAGAAATGCAAATCAAAACTACAAGGAGATACCATCTCACCCCAACATTACTGGCACAAACCAAAAACACAGAAACCAACAAATGTTGGAGAGGCTGTGGTCAAGGAGGGGAGAGTGTTGACATGCTGTGGGGTTGGCAACCAATGTCACAAAATAATATGTGTATTAAACTGTTTAATGAGAAACTAATTTGCTCTGTAAATCTTCATCTAAAGCACAATTTAAAAAATGTAAATGTGCAAAAAAGTGGCATTAACTTTCTGGGTGGGCCAAGGTTAGTTAATAAAAGGGAGAACAGTCTGGCCATTCAAATGGAAGTCAACGTAATGAGATATAATCAAAGAAAGACATCAAAGAGTTGTTACTGACATTTCCTGGACGACAACAGCCCTGTTTACTGAGAAGGGTCAGAAGGCATGTGCTGGGATTCACTATTAGTATACTTAATACTAATATAGCACATCTAGTACCAATTAACAAAGAACACAAAATGTTTGATAAGAATATAAACTTCACTCTCCCCCCAGACCATGAGCAACTTCAGCACAGGGACCACATCTGACACCTTCGGTGCCTAGCACAATGCCTAGCACATTGTGGGTGCTCATTCATCCACATATTCATTCAACAAACATATTGAGTATTTAATGAATCACTGTTGATTCATTAAACTCATTATAAAATAATGTGTTTTTTTGCTATTGCAAATATGTTTATGTTCTCTGAATTCAAAAATCTCCTTTGTATCCGTGCTCAAGTTTCAACAGTTACTCCTTTTTACTGGAGGGATAGCCTTTTAGTTTTCCTTGTGAAACGTATGTTTCTTCATAGATTAAATGAGGACTTTTACTTACCCCCAACTGAAGGCTGCACTATTACTCACAACATAAAAACAATATCTACCTTACATCATTGTACAAAGTTTACTTACTTGTAGGTACACATAAATAACATTTTAAAAATAACATTAAAAGGGTTTTTTAAATAATATTTATGAGTGTTTATCTTCTCTGAATTACAGAAATGCATTTAGGGGAAAAATTAGGGAAAAAAATCACGCACAATTATAACCTCCTCAAACAACTCCAGTACACTGTATAGCTTTCCAATCTTTATCTAGTGAGCTAAAATCTAAAACCTGTTTAATTTGCGAAAATGTTAGCAAACTATATGTACTATTTTGTAACTGAATGTTTTACACTACTGCCTAGAACAGTGCTTCCCAATCTTTCCTAAGATCATGCACTCATAGAAAATTATATCTGCAGGACACAATGGGGTAAACAGATACATGTCCCAAAGTCACCTGCTGGGACTCAGGCCACCCCAAAGGCTGAGGCAATCAGTCTCTCAGGTATAACAATGTTGCAATTTCCCAATTTCAGTTGGGAAATTCTGTAAGTGTGACTGCTCAGGAACCAACCACAGTTTATTTTCTGAATCCATGAGGACAAGAGCTGTCAACATCCATTCAATCTAACAAACATTCATTCAGTGCCCAGTACATGCCACCATGTTATATGCTATGGATACACTGTGAATAAGATGTCTTCTCTCTTCTCAAGGTGTAGAATTTCACCTGAACCCTGTGATTCTGGAAAACGGTGATGGTTAAAGAAATCCTCGTCCCACCCCCTATCCTTTTCCTTTCTTACTGCAAAGAACCACCTTTCTCCATATGACTATGTCTTAGTTATCTAGCATTGCTATGACAGAAATACCACAAGTGGATAGCTTTAACAAACAGAAATTATTCCCTCACAGTTTAAGAGTCTAGAAGTCCAAAGTCAGGGTGCCAGCTCCAAACAAACGTTTTCTCTCTCTGTGGGCTCTGAGGGAAGGTCCTTGTTATCAATCTTCCCCTGGTCTAGGAGCTTCTCAGCACAGGGACCTTGGGTCCAAAGGACACATTTCGCTCCTGGCTCTCCTTGCTTGGTGGTATGAGGTCCCTCTCCTCTCTGCTTTATTCTCTCTTTTATATCTCAAAAGAGATTGACTCAAGATACAACCTAATCCTGTAGATTGTGTCCTGCCTCATTAAAATAAATGTCTCTGATAGTGCCTCATTAACATCTTAGAGGTTAGGATTTACAACATATAGGACATTACATCAGATCACAAAATGGAGGACAACCACACTGTAAATTATGGCCTAGCCAAGTTGACACACATTTTGGGGGGACACAATTCAATCTATAACACTTAAGATAAAACTCAAGGATGCCCTTCATTTACATATGACAAGGCGAAACACACACACATACACAAAACAAACCAGTTGCCATAAAGTCAATTTCAACTCAGAGTGACCCCATTGTGTCAGAGCAGAACTATGCTCCATAGGGTTTTCAATGGCTGATTTTTCTAAAGTAGATCGCCAGGCCTTTCTTCTAGGGTGCCTCTGGGTGGACGAACCTCCAACCTTTCAGTTAGCAGTCAAGCATATTAACTATTTGCACCACTCAACAGACCCTCCAAATTCCCACTCTTGGTCTCATAAATATTTAACTGAACTACTTGTCCCCACTGATCAATCAGAAACAAAATGTTTGCTAACCAAATTTTGGCTAAGCTTCTCTCCTTCTCCCAAGTCCCTGAACTTCTGCTCACCCTCATCCTGAGCCAACATACAACCCCCCCTGAAATATCCTCCTGGAGAACAGGTTGGCCTCAGCATAAAACATTCTCTGATTTACTATCCTGTCACATCATCCTTTCATCCCACTTCTCCATATCTGTTTTTTTTTTTTTTTCCTGTTGTTTACTGTCATCTCTATAAACGAAAAATGCTTTTTGCCTAACTCTTGAAACACTTGCTGATCTTACGGTCTAAGCACTCCCCTATTGCAATTGTCCCCCTCATCCTATTGTGATAGTCCCTTTCCCCCTTGTAACAGTCTTACAGTCTGTCTTTCTGAATAAATCCTCTCCCTACCTAAGTCTAGATTTGTTTTTTATCTGACAGCACAATCAACTAAGAAAGACTGTTAGGTAAACAACTATGACACAACCTGGCAAGTGCTATGTTTGGGAAAATAACCAAAAAATAGAAGTTGGCTTTTACTGTGCTCTTACCAGGGGCCAATCAATGTACCTGCTTTACATATATTGACTCATCTAATCCTCAAAGTAGTCTTATAAGGTAGGTATTGTTATCCTAGAAAATAAAGAAACTGAGCTTGAAGATTTTTAATGACTTACCCTAAATCTCAGTGGTTCAACCCAGTGGGTGCAGCCCAGTACTGGGACCTAGTCCATCCAGCTGCACTCTTAACCATCATATTGTCATAAAGGTCATCCAGAGAAAGAGACTATGCCAGGGAAGCTGATAATGTGGCAGCCTCTTCAAACATTTTCTGAATATTAGTTCTATATTTATTAACAGAGAGGCTGAGCGCAGTGTGGGGAAAGGGAGAGGAGGGTCAGCCATGGCAACCCTCAGCTACTCCTCTATTTCCTCAGCTAGCTCAGTGCGGTACAGTAAATCACTTTTATATGGCCTCTCTAGTCATGGTCTTATAACTCCCACAAAATGATTGTCTGGGACTATGCAGATTGAGAGACTTACGGTCTACTGAGGGGATTGGTCAGTTTACTATGCAAATTAAGTGGCTGTGGCCTATTGTGTTCTAGTGGGAAGGCCATGACTTGAAATTGACAAGAAGTAGCCTTACATAAGGGCCAATCCCACAGAGGTTCACAGGGACCTCACTACTATCAAGAAGAGCCTGGAGCAAAGCATGTCCTTTGGGCCTCGGGACCCTGTGCTGAGAATCTCCTAGACCCAGAAGAGAGAGCTGTAACACTGAAGATGGCAAGAAGCAGTGGCAAAAACAGCAGAACCCAGCGGCAGAGTAGCAGCTGCAGGAACCTTCGAGAGGTGGCTGCAGTGGGCTTGCCAACCCAGAGAGAGAGAAAGAACTGACTGCCTTGGGGCAAGATGCTTGCTGGTGGAGTGAGGTGTCTCTAGGCACCTGTCTGCAGAGCTAAGAGAGCTGTTATACTTGGCTGTGCAGGGCAGAGGTCTGAGTGTGGCCTGTGCAGGGCAGAGGTCTGAGTGTGCCCCATGCAGGGTTTGCATGCTTCCCGCTCTGGGCATTGGGGGCATGTAGCATAAACGCAGGAGAGCCCCACACACCCAGCTAGGTGAGGGGAGCAGGCGGCAGAGGCTTAGAAAGGCCCAACAGCAGGGGTTTGGAGATCCTGTGCAGGAATCTTCCTGCCTGCGGGGCAAGGCCCAGCAAGGTCCAGCAGCAGAGCAGAAGCCTCGGGCAGTGTGGTGGTAGCCAGAGGCAGCAGTGACATGAACACAGCATCTCACCTGAACCATGGCACGCCTGCCCAGCAACATAAGATTGGACATGGATAATTTGGGGAAGGGTCAGCATTTCCCCTTTGGGAATCTGTTGTTGTTTACTGTTTGCCTTTACAAATAATAAAAATGGCTTTTATTTTGCCAACACTGTGTAAGTGTCTCTTGTGTCCTGCTTGATCACAAGTGAATGTAGCACCCATGGAATGGTTGATGCCAGTGGGTTTATGTGTCTCATTCCTAGCCGTCTAATGGCTGCACAGAGTTTGAGGCACAGCCTATCTACATGTGCAGTGCAGACAGACAGACATATGCATACATTCAGCAATGGCTCAGATTTGCATACCTGCTCAGCAAACAAACAAAGGCAAACTCACAAGCATGCTCATTACACAAAACAACAATAAAAACCAACCCTGCATTTAGTTAGTCCCACCCTCTTCAAAAGGAGCCCTGGTGGCACAATAGTTAAGCGCTGGGCTGTTAACACAAAGATTCCAGGCTCCAACCCACCCAGTGGCTCCACAGGAGAAAAACCTGGCAATCTGCTCCTGTGAAGATTACAGCCTAGGAAACCCTGTGGGGCAGTTCTACTGTCACATGGGGTCCCTATGAGTTGAAAATTGACTTGATGGCACCTAACAACAACCCTCTTTAAAGGTGGTTAGAAGGATGTCAGACTATCTGTGGTTACTCAGTCATGAGTCTTACGGCCTCCCCGCTCACCTTCTGAGCATCTTATTGAAGTTGATCATCCAACCCCAAATAGTATTCTTTGTGTGAAGAGTCCTGATAAGGGCATAAGCGTTACCAGATTGAGCAAATAAAAACAGAAATGCCTAGTTAAATTTGAAATTCAGATAACAACATATTTTTTGGTGTAAGTATTACTATTTAATATTTGGGATACTCATATTAAAAATTTATTCATTGTTTATTTAAAATTCAAGTTTAACTGAGTGTCCTATATTTTATCTAAGACCAATTTTCTCCATATCATTATATTTATGTTGCTGCAAGGAGAACTATGTGATAAAGAGGAAGCATCTACCTGGAGTGTCACTTTTACTGGAAGGTTCTTAGAAGAAGGCTTTTGCCTTTTTTTGAATTTTTAAAAGAATTTGTCACAAGAATATGCAGTAGACTTCTGGTTTTCCACCTCGACCAATGTAGAGTTTTTTCATGAAAACCAATAGAGTATAAATATTTTATGCACAACGAGGGACTGGAAACTCTGGTACTTGGGAAAAAACCAACCATTGCCGTCAAATCGATTCCGACTCATAGCGACCGTATTAGGACAGAGTAGAACTGCCCCGTAGGGTTACCAAGGAGCAGCTGGTGGATTCGAACTGCAGACCTTTTGGTTAGCAGCTGAGTTCTTAACCACTGTGCCACCAAGACTCCTATCTGGTACTTGAGAGTTATATGGAAATGCCCAGAATTGACACTGCAGGGCAGTAACAGTGAGCAATACTGTCTGCACGGACCGATTATGCTAATGTCACTAGCACACACAGCTGGCACTCTTCCGCCAGAGTATTCACGCCAGGAAGTGTGATTGCTTGACGAATCCACAGAGGCTCTGAAGGCTTTTTTGTGTTTTACTTTTGGGTGTAAATAATACTGGGTCCCAAGTATTGCTCAAAATTGTGATAAACCAATTATTTTATTTACAAACACAAGACTATATGTAGCTCCGTTTTCTGCTTTAGTGGGTGTCCCTATAATGTAAAACCAACCGAAATTGAGATTTGTGATAATTCTATCTTTTTCCACCTTGCATTTTTAAATGGCAATGTATTTCTTGAATGAATGACTGCCTATTGGTACTTTCATTGTTTCAATGACCTTGAACTCCCTGACTTTAACAACTCCCAAGATCTTACCTGTTAGAGATTTGGACCTGTCTAGCCACACAAAGGCCATACATTTTGTCCCAGTCAATAAAACACATATCCAGGAAAACAACATGCATCACCCAGTGTTGCCGTTTTCGCTTTCCACAATGTCCTTGTGTCTACTTCATTACAGTCAGGTGAGGGTGGAAGTCAAGGCTTCCCACTCAGATTTAGCTGACAAGGGTGGGGGTAAGTCCACAGTGATTTTTGGCTGAAGTAAGGCAGTTATTGTCCAAAAATTTCCTGTCTTGCTAAGCTGCCCCTTTCTTTGCCCTTTGGCTAGAGAAGGCAGGCTTTTTGGGGCATTTTAATCTGCCTCCAGTAGCAGTTCTGTGTTGCTGGTTAGTTCCTACCTCTTCCTGCATCCAGTAACCAAGCTGCAATATATGAGGTGAAAAGAAAACCCAAGAAACTCACTGCTGTGCTGTTCCTCAGATAGTGAGGTCCCTAGCCATTCTGCCTTCTTCTCTTTACCTTTCAAGGTCTTTTTTTATAATTGCCTGTACTTGATCTTGTCCAGGATTGGAAGTCTATCGTTGCCTTTTTAGGAGCATTTTTTTTTTTTCCTTAGGTAGACCAGACAGTTACAATTTCACACCTGCCATTCTGTATCAGCCAGAAACTCATTTATAGAGGCACACTCCTAAGAGGAGAAGTTCCCAGGTACGTGGCAACTGATGAGCCATATGTTATTTATTTGTTAATCATTTGCCAACTCTGGCTTTATTGATGATATCACTTCTGAGTTTCACAGCAGCCCGAGTGCCTCAGCTGTGATAGTTTGCTTTCTTGCTGCTCAGTATTTATCACAGTGATGTTGACTCCCTGTTTTTCCCTCATCCGTTATGGAGAAATAACACCCTATGTTTTCATAATTGCATCCATGTTATCCTACCTCTTGCCCTCTGTGCCCCTGTACCTTGACTTTTCACCTCTCTGTACCTGGACAAGGTAGGATAATTTCATTCCAGTTTAAGCCACAGGCCATGCATTTACCCTGCACCTTGTGCGTGAGAGATTTTATTTTTGTTTTCAGAATAGCAAGCTTCCTCACAGCACCATTCCACAACCTGGCACAGAGTCTGCAAGCAGCCCACTGTCAACCAAGCTGGGAAAGTAACCTATTAGCCACATCACCTGGAAGATAACAAACTTCAAATGAAAACTCAGACTGGGGTCTTTTTATTCTTCCTGATGTTTTTCACATGACATACTCTATCTGAATACTTGGAAACATCTTCTCTTTCCATCCAAGACACATTCCACATTTCCTTTGTTTCCCTTCTATCTCATTGGTCAATCCTGCGTAATTTCCCTTGCTGCTTACTCCCCATCTCCCTGAGCTCTTCTTGTTGGAGGACAGCAGGGCTTAAGCTTTCTCCACTTCTCTTTCCACACTCATTCCCTTAGTGTTCTCCAGTCTCATGACTTCAAATATTATCTACGTACCAATGATTCCCAAATTTATATCTATAGGTCTGACCTCTCTTCCAAACTCCAGAGTCACGTATCCAATAACCTAATCAATATCTCCAGTTGAATGGCTAGTAAACATGTCAAACTCAACATGTCCAAAATTGAACTCCTTTTCTTCTCCCCCTTCTCCTGTAAACATACCCTATCTACAGCCTTCCCCATCATTACTGATAGCACCACCAGCCTTCTAATTACCAAGGTCAAAAACTTTCTAATTATCCTTGACTTCTCTTTCTCACACATTTCCACATTCAATCCATGAGCAAGTCCTACTGGCTCTACCTCCAGAATATATCCTACCACTTTTTACCATCCCCACTGCCATTACCCTGATCCAAACCACCATTATCCTTCCCCTGGTTTACTGCAATAGGTTCCTAATAGGCCCCCGTACTTCCACCATTGAGCCCCTCTCCACAGTATCTTCTTAACATTGCGATCACAGTGGTATTTTTAAAATTTATGTCAGGTTATATTATTCCTCTGCTCAAAATCCTTCAGTGGCTCCCTAGTTCACTCAGAGTAATAGCCAAAGCCCTTACAATAGCTATCAAGTCCCTACATGATCTGCTCTCATCCTCCCTCTGCCCTCCTCTCCTGCGTGTCCCTTGCTCACTTCACTCTAGCCACAAAAGCCTCATTACTTGTACCACACACGCTCCTACACCAGGGCCTTTGCACTGGTCATTCCCATTGTTGGGATATTCTTACCCTACCCTTCTGCTTAGTTAACTCCCTCACTTCTTTGCTCAAATCACACTTTCCCAATAAGCTCTATTCTGACTACCCTATTTATATTGCAATCTTCACCACCCCACTACCCACCCTGCTTTCTTACTGGGCTCTACTTGCTTTTTTTCCCCCCCATTAACACTTATTGCCTCCAAACATACCATGTAACTTATTTGTTCATTATGTTTATTATTTATTATCTCTTCCATCTGGTAAAACGTAAGGTCTTTGAGAGTAGGGATCTTCTGTTTTGCTCACTGATGATTCCTAAGCACCTAGAAGGTATTTCCAGCACTCAATAAATATTCATTAAATGCATGAATTAATCTCATTACAATAAAATGTCTCAACTATTCAGGGGATATTTATCTGAAAATCTTAATTATCAAGAAAAAAGCACAGGTGTGATATCTTGTAGAAACAAAGATTAAAAGCCTTTGTGTAACCAAAATCAAGGCCCAAAATACTAAAACTCTGGAATCCCTTCACTTCACTCAGAGGAGAAACCCTCTCGGGGCAAAATGCATTGCGCTTCTATTATATGTATAGTTCTAATAAGCTTGGTCACCTGGATTTTAAGTGCAAATGATTAGAAGCAGTATATATGTTTGTGCAAGGGAAGGAAATAGGACAGACACCTGCAGAGCAGCAAGCAAGAGGCAACAGCTGCGAGGCTGTAAGGAAAGAGACAAACAAATGAAAAAGTAGGTTGAACATATAAAAAAAAAAAAAAAAACACTGGAGGCATTTAGTGTTGAAGCAGATAATCTACATATCTGAAAATTACCATATTATAACACCAGTAAATAAAAAACAGTTGATGTAGAGTTGATTCCAACTCATGGCAACCCCACGTGAGTCAGACTAGAATTGTGCTTCATAGGGTTTTCAATGGCTGATTTTTCAGAAGCAATCACCAGGCCTGTCTTCTGAGGTGTCTATGGGTGTACTCAAACTTACAACCTTTCAGTTAACATCTGAGCTCATTAACCATTTCCACCATCCAAGGACTCCTATTATAACACACAAGGTATGTATTGATGCTCAGTACTGTGACCTTCAATTATCAACTAGAAGAAAAGTGATATTCTTTATTTTTTTAAAGTAGTCATATTAAATACCATTTATAAATATTTCTTACAGAATTGTTAAAATGTGCCAGGTTTGGAGAATTAATTGGGACGAACATGTGCAATGGTTAAAGTTGTGTATCAACTTGGCTGGGCCATGATTCTCAGCGGTTTGGAAGTTATTATGTAGTTTGGCAGTTATGCAATGATGTAATCCCCTCCATGCCGAGATCTGCTATGAGCAATCAGTTGAAAGGAAGTTTCCTTGGGGGTGTGGCCTGCATCCAATATATATGGACTTTCTGGCAAAGCTTGCTGGCTTTTGCTTGCTCTGGATTCTGCATCTGGCTTGTCATCATCTGACCTCCAGTTCTTAGGACTTGAGCCAGCAGCCTGCCATCTGACCTTCTGATCTTGGGTTCATCAGCCCCTGCAGCTACTTGAGTCAGAAGAAGCCTCCAGCCTGATGCCTGACACATAGACTTGGGACTTTCCAGCCTCTACAACCATGTGAGCCATTTCCTTAATCTCTCTCATTCTCTCTCTCTTTCTCCTCTCTCTCTCTATATGTATGTATGTGTATATATATACATATGTATGCTTCACTGATTTTGTAGAGGCTGGACTGTCTGAAGTCCGTGGGTCAGGCTGGAGGCTTCTCCTGATTCACATAACCGCAGGGGCTGGCGAACCTGAGATCGACAAGTCAGACAGCAGGGCTCTGGCTCACAGGCTGCTAAGACTGACAAATCCCAAGATTAGCAGGCAAGACGGCAGGTAAACTGCTAGCTCAAGTCCCAAGATCCAGAGGTTAAATGAACAGGAGCCAGCTGCAGGATCCAGAGTGAGCAAAAGCCCACAAGCCTTGCCAGAAAGTCCACCTATACAGGATGCAGGCCACAGCCCCAAGGAAACTAACTCCCTTCAATTGATTCGCTACTCATAGAAGATCCCATCACATTATATCACATCTCATCATGGAGGTGATCACACCATCATACAACTGCCAAACTGCATCATAACTTCCAAACCACTGAGAATCATAGCCCAGCCAAGCTGGCACACAACCTTGATGACCACACCAGCCTAAGACAAAAAAAAAAAAACACTAAACCAAACCTGTTGCCATCGACCCTATAGGACAAAGTAGAACTGCCCCCCATAAGCTTTCCAAGGAGTGGCTGGTAGATTCGAACTGCTGATCTTTTGGTTAGCAGCCCAGCTCTTAACCACTATCCCACCAGGGCTCCAGCCTAAGACAATGTATATGAAATTGACTTCTCTATAATGCCGGATAACTGCAGTGTCACTGTAAATAACTACACTGTTTGGCTTTCAGCCATTTGCTTACTGTTGTGCATGTAAAATTAATCTTGCATTCTAAGACAGAATATTCTGATCAACTTTACGATTTCAGGAGGTTTTCCAAACCCTGGGTAACTTTATGGTTCTTACCATTTGGAAACCATGTAGAGAATATCCTTAACTGGCCAAAATGCTTGGGAAATGTTATATCCTGGGTAGGTCTGTTAGGATTGGGGTTAAGTTAGGGGCTCCCATCTGGGTGATGTGACTTGAAGGAGCCACCAGTCGGTTATTCTTACTGTGTGTTCCATCCTGACTACCTTTGTGTTAAGGCCTTGACATCTCTAGGAATTCTTTTTTTAAAATGCAAACATTTCTGCAAGGGATAACACATTAAACTCTTTAAGACATTAGCTCAAATTACTTTATTAAGGGTTAGGAAGTCTGGGACTATAAGATTCTGAAGAAATTAGATTCAAGACAAAAAAGAGAAGTAAGGTGCAGGGTCCTACGGTCTTGTCTCCACCTCCAAGCATGGAACCCAAGATGTCTGTCCTAGGTGTTCTGCTCAAAAGATGGGCCTACGAGAGAGGTGGAAGATAGGGCCCAGGGGTAAATGTAAACCCAAAGGGACTGGAAAGAAAGGGGGACTAGAAACAATCAACTGAGGAGACCTGGCAGATCAAGTGAGTTTAAAATGGCTCCTACATGGTCTCTGGAAGCTCACTCGTAGTGGGAAGATCAGGGTTACGGGTAAGCATTGGAGCAAAGTGTCATCCTGACAACCCAAGGACACTTGAGCTATTGGGGGGTGGAGGGGCAGGTAGAAAATGTAGAAATGATAAATGTTTTGTTACATATTTTTAAAAAACAGAAAAACTTACTACTAAATTTACTACTTTTACCATAATCAAAAGTGAGTTAGTGACATAAGGATAGCTCAGTGGAATAGAATTGAGAGTACAGAAATAAATTCCTGCATCTATGCTCAATTGATTTTCAACAAGGGTGTCAAGTACACTGAGTGGGAAAAGAACAGTCTTTTCAAGATATGGTGCTGGGACAACTCGAGATCCGCCTGCAAAAGAATGAAGTCAGACCCTTACCTCACACCCTTTATAAATTTTAACTCAAAATGGATCAAAAACCCAACTGTAAGAACCAAAACTTTAAAACACAGGGGTAAATCTTTGTGACTTTGGATGTGGCAGTATGACACTCAAAGCACAGGCAACAAAAGGAAAAAATAGGTAAATTGGACTTCATCAAAATTAAAAACTTTTGTGTATCAAAGGATTCTATCAAGAGAGTGAAAAGACAACCCACAGAATGTGAGAAAATATTTGCAAATTATATACCTGATAAGGGTTTAGTACCCAGAATACATAAAAAAAAATTTTACAACTCAACAGCAAAAAGACAAACTACCCAATTTTAAAAATGGGCAAAGGACTTGAATAGATATTTCTCCAAAGAAGATATACAAATGGACAATTAGGAAATTTTAAAATGCCCAACATCATTAGTCATTAGAGAAATGCAAAACAAAACCACAATTAGATACCATTTCACAGCCACTAGGATTTCTAAAAAAAAAAAACTAAAAATTACAAGTGTTGGAAAAGATGTGGAGAAACTGGAACCCTCATACATTGCTGGTGAGAATGTAAAATGGTCCAGCCACTGTGGAATACAGTCTAGTAGTTCCTCATAAAGTTACAGTAAGACCCAGCAATTCCACTCCTAAGTATACACACAAGAGAACTGAAAACAGGTGTTCAAACAAAACTCATATATAAATGCTCCTAACAGCATTAACTATGATAGCTAAAAAATGGAAACAACCCAAATATTCATCAACTGATGAATGAATGAAAAATGCTTTTCTTACTGGTCGAATTAGTTACAACTTTATCATAGACTTGAGACGTAGAGCAACCTTCTATGACAGATATACAATTTCAACTGAACAAAAACATTTTCAACTACCAAGACCCTAACAAGGGTTTATAAGAGACATTTATAGTTTTAATTCCTTGGTTCTTACAAATATTAAAACAAATCTTCCAATATCATAGGAAAGCTTTTTGCCACCAAAAGATCTACTTTATGGTGCTAGGAGAAAATATGGGTTGATTGAATTTATATTTTTGGTATCTGTAACCTTCTTACTTATAGATTTCTAGACACAAAAGCTGATGGTTAACCTGTTGTTGCTGTTAGGTGCCGTCCAGCCGATTCCAACTCATAGCGACGCTACGTACAACAGAACGTAACACTGCCCACTTCAGCGCCGTCCTCATTATCGTTGTTATGCTTGAGCCCATTGGTGCAGCCACTGTGTCAATCTGCAATCTCACAGCACTTGTGTGAGCTTCTCGAAGTTTTCCACTAGGCACCTTAATACTTACGGCCTAGGATTTAAACCATGTTTTAATCAGGGCCAAATCAGAGAATTTCTGGCTTATAATAAGTTAACTTATTTCTACAAACCCTACCACCAAGAATAACTGGTCACCAAATTTTAGCGTATTTCCCTACAGTATTTTTTGTATGAGTACTTTCTGACATTTAAGAGAACTTGGGAGAGTCTCCTAAATTTTGGAACAAATCTACAACATTCCTCCTGACAAAACATACTTAATATTTTAGCATTTGATTAAATAAAAATATTTATAACCAATTTAACTTTAAAACATAGTGTTCAATCTTAATTTTCCAAGATCTTCTTTGATCTTTTCTGCAATTTTTCAATTTTTCTCTAACAAGCACTTATTTTCTAAACAGAAAAAAAATTGTTTTTTTCAAAAGGTGCTTTGTAGAATGATTATGGGGATCAGAGAATACATGCATCAAGCCCCTAGCGCTGTGCCTGTCATCGCGGAGGTTCAAAAAATAGCAAGAACTACTACAATTAATATCATCATCATCATCATCATTACTAATATACAAAAAAAGTTGGGAATCTCATTTCTAAACAAATATAATTTATTTTGCAATCAACTTAATTCTACTCATGGCCACGAGTTAGCATAAGTGTCTGAGAAGCAGAGAATCCATCCAATGGGCTCCTTAAATATTTTTCTTTTTACTATTCCACCTTGTTTACTTTATCCTCATCTTCCTTTAGCTCAGTTCTATATCTTTTTGGTCTCTTCTAAATAATCACTATGATTCTGTAACATAGGGATCCATAACCTTTCATAAGCTCTTGCCATTTTCCTTCTTGTAAGCCAATGGATGGGAAGGAGAAAGACATAGCAACTGTAACACTCAGACAGAAGTAGGGGGTGTGTGCACTTTGTCAGCTCTCAGCAGCAATCCAGCAGCAACTTTCACAAACCAAGGAGAGAGGAAGGGATGTGGTGGTAGCAACTGTGTCATATGTCACTCAAGTTGTAGCCAAGGAGTTGTGCTGTTGTCTCAGACACCTGCTTTAGCATCTAAACATCAGTGACCTAATTTTTAATGTTTTTCTTCCCGTCATTCCCTTCATTACTCATTTTTCATTTTTTAAATCCTTTTTAATCCTTTCAGTATAGATCCAATGAGATAAAACCCCATCAACGACATCTATTACATAAACATAATTATAGAAATAAGTAGAATTCAACATATAAAATCAATTTTAGGTCTGTGTTGTTTGTACCAGTTCAAAAGAAACAGATTCAATCAAATGCTATCCTACTTATAAAGGCACGCTTATATGACAGAATTTGACTTCAAAGTTCTTTACAACAGATAAAAATCAACAGTAGGTGAATAAATACAAGAAAATCAAGACTTGTTCAACTAAAATGGAAAGAAGAGAAACTCTTTCAAATAATTTTCCAACATTTTAAAAATAATTCCACCCACTGTTTTATTTTATTACTATTCACTCTCCCTTCTCCCCAATATACAGAACCTTTCCCTGAAAGTAATAAATAACATATACAGGTTTTAAAATTATTTCAATGTTCAATTTGATTACTTTATTATTCTCTTTCAGATAACTCAAAATAATGCCAGGCTTAAGTAAAATCCACTTTTTGATTTCTGTAAGCACCTCTGAAAATTTGTTCCATTGCTCATTTTTCCTGAGGATATTTAGGGTTAGGACTTCTAATGACAGAGACAAAACTATTTTAATCATCTAAACACAAAGGCATTTTTTTTTAATGAGCTTTGACATCCTAAATCTGTTGAATGCTAAATTCTGAAATGAACCTCTAAAGTTGTTAAGATAAATATCCAATGAAGTGCTGAAAAAGTAGGAAGCAAAGCAATAGAGATACTGTAAAATTCAATTGGGAAAAGATAAGGGAGTATTTGCAGGCTGATAATGTACAGTTACAGTGTAAGGAAATGAAAGAGCACAATAAAATTGTATTCTACTCGCATTGAACGGTTGGGCATCCAAGCTTGGACATGCTTCAGAGGTCAGCCTTATAGATGAAGCTGCATTATTATACGGTCCTCTTGGTATTTTCTATAACTGCACCCTCTTGTATCCATAGATGGCAGAATGATTAAGGTTTCAGGGACCCTTGTTATACTCTGATGATGTGGACGATTAAACAGAGACTCCTGGTCTAAGTATTTAAATTATCTGGGGTAAATAAAACACAAGACCTGGTCACTGAATAGACAGAGCTAACTCTATTAACAAGATGTTCAAATACTGTCTGTGAATATTTACAATGAGTCTGCTGTAAGCATCGTGCCCTAACATCACAACATAGACTGACTGTTCTCAAGTTGCCTTCAATATTTGACATGGACAAAATTTTCAAACATATTTCCATACCATTTTATAAGTTGTTGAGGGAAATATGATAAGAATTCAATACACAAACATTATCAAATGGCAAGTGGTAGAATGATAGAAAAGTTAAGACAGTGAACAAAACCTCAAAATGAGAAATTGTTGGGGTTCCTAGGTATCCAGAACCTTTTTCTTCCTCTGGCACACTTGTATAGAGGCCAGACTTTAAGGGCACTGAACCCACAGAAAATAGGCAAACTCATCACTGACAAAACTAAACTAGCTAAATTTGAAAACCAAAAGTCCCACAGTAGGATGGGGATATTGATACCACCATCAGCCAGCCATCAGTATCAACATTCAAAAGCACACACAGTATCTTTATGTTGTTATTAGTCGCTATCGAGTTGGCTCTGGCTCATGGCGACCTTATGTATATCAGAATTAAACACTGCCTGGTCCTGCTCCATCTTCATGATCATTGATATATTCGAGTCCATTGTTGCAGCTATTATGCAACAGTAGCTTACAACCTAGGGGGCTCATCTTCCAGCAGTATATTGGACTACGTTCTATAGTGATCTGTAGGGTTTTTATTGGCTAATTTTCAGAAGTAGATTGCCAGGCCTTTCTTCCTAGTCTGTCTTAGTCTGGAAGCTCTGCTGGAACCTGTCCACCATGGGTGACCTGCTGGTATTTGAAATACTGGTGGCACAGCTTCCAGCATCACAGCAACATGCAAGCCACCATAGTATGACAAACTGACAGACAAGTGTCAGTAATCTTTACAACCTCCTTTAAATGATAGTATTTCTCCCAATCAATATGGTACTCCTCGGTTTGGAGGGAGCTTTCTTTTTTCTTCAAAAATTATTAAAAAGAAACACTAAAGTGAAGAGAATTTTCAATATATTTAAATAATAATGATGAAAGGATAAATCAATTTTCAAATGCCCTTCATTTATCCACTTCATCATTTTATGAAATTGACTTCATCTATTACATCAACAAAAGCAATTAATATACTTTCTCAAAATAAGGTCTTGTTAAAAAATAACAAGGCAGTACCATTCAGTCTGTTTCTTCATCACAGGCACCAGCCCAAACCATGTTCTCTAAAATACCTCATCCACCTACAGAGTAAAGCCTGGATTGTTGTTGTTAGCTGCTGCTGAGTCGGCCTGACTCATGGCGACCTTATGTACAGCAGAATGAAACGCTGCCCAGTCCTGTGCCATCTTCATGATTGTTGGCATAAAGCCTAGATTACACTCATTTAAATTCGTACTAGGTGGTCTCTCAGTTCATTCAAGGTTTTTGGCCAGATGTTACTTCTACAAAAAGGCCTCCCTGGCCATGCTCTTTAAAATAACACCACCTGACATGGATTGAATTGTGTCGCCCCAAAAGATGTGTCACCTTGGCTAGGCCATGATTCCCAGTATTGTGTGGTTGTCCACCATTCTGTGATCTGATGTGATTATCCTGTGTGTTGTAAATCCTAACCTCTATGATGTTAATGAGGCAGGATTATAGGCAGTTATGTTAATGAGGCAGGACTCAATCTACAGGATTAGGTTGTATCTTGAGTCAATCTCTTTTGAGATATAAAAGAGAGAATTAAACAGAGAGGAGAGGGACCTCATGCCACCAAGAAAGAAGCACCAGGAGCTCAGCACATCCTTTGGATCTGGGGTCCCTGCACTGAGAATCTCCTAGACTAAGGAAAGATTGATGACAAGGACTTTTCCCCAGAACTGACAGAGAGAGAAAGCCTTCCACATGAGCTGGCGCCCTGAATTCGGACTTCTGTCCTCCTATTTCCTTTGGCTTCATAGCACTAATTACCACCTAATTGTTCCTGTTTTGTTCATCACTGTATTCCTCTCCACCTGGAACAGTATCCAGCACATAGTAGGTGCTCAATAACAGTTTTCTGAAGACTGACTGAATGAATAAATGAATGTCTTCCCAACTAGTATTTAAATTTATGAGGGCAGAGGCCTTATCAATTTTGTTCACTAACATATCCTCAGCAAGAGTGCCTGGCACATGATAAGCAGAGAGGAAAATCTCTGAATGAGTGAATAAGTGAAGGAACAAACAGTAGAAGAGTAGATGACTAAGATCAGATCCTTTTCCTAGAACACATTTGGATTGGGGAAGGGGAAGACAGCATCAGGCAAGGAAAAGGAGGCAGGCAGAGGAGGCAAAAAGGTTGATAAGGGACACTAAAGATACAACTTTCTTATATCTCAAGTTTGTCTAAAGTCAGAACTGAACAAAGATTAAGAAAATGTCTAAGATTCAAGAACCCAACTTTTTCTATAACATGTTCAATGAATAACCAGTGACTAAAAAGATAAGTTTGCCGGAGCCCAAATACCAGGCAAGACATGAATACCTTCATATGGGGTTTAAACAGAATTGAAACTTCATATACAATATTAAGAACCAATTAATAAGTTGCAAATAGTGTCTGCTTCCCACCAAGGATCTTCCCATCATTCGTTTTCAACATCTCCAATTATTAAGGTTTTTCTAAGGGCCTTTAAAAATATTTTCCCATTTAATTAAAAAAGAGAGAGGTTCTAGAATGGTTAACCAATTTGTAAATGATAATCCTAACAGCAAACCATCATATCTAATATGCTTACATTTACAATCAATTTTATTCCATGAAAGGGTTTCCAGAAAATTACATTACTCAAAGCTAAATATTTTAAGATTGCTTCAGTGCAATTAACACATGGCACAGGTTCCTTGGTTACCGAGGCTACAATTAGAGGGCCCATGCTCTGTTGTATAACCCATGCGCTCTTGAACGCCATTTGTCTCTGTGTTAGAGTGGTACCAACATTACTCCTTGAGAACGTACCCTTGCCCCACATCCTCAGGTGTGGACAACTATTGAGGCATGCATCTTTGTTTGGCTGTCAAAGGAGGATGTAATTTTGCCCCCAGTATGGCTGATTCCAAAATCATATTACTCTTCATCTAACCCAACAACATAATGTAGCAGCATTCCAAGTATCTACTGGGGAATACATTACTTTAAAGTCATTGCTACCCAAATATAATGATTATCAATAGCTCAGATGCAAAAAAAAAAAAAAAAAATTATTTACAGAGGATTTATGGAGAAGTAATCCATCTATTCCTGAAATATCCTAAAATGTATTTATTCTTGTATTAAGTCAAACTGAGAGCTGTATATTCATTGGCCCCGTAGGAGAAAAATTCTCTCTCAGTGTTCCTTTGGCATTGTGCTGTCAAGATACACTGAAAGAGCCCTATGAAACCCATTGCTGAACTCACTGTAGGAACACTGTTGAGGACATCGTTCATCACATTACATAGTATCTTCTTTACGAGGCTGAAAGGGTCAACAGATTCTAGTACCAGCTTGCTTAGTTGTTCTTCTCTGGAGGAAAGTTTTAGTTTGTGAAAACTGAATGATGATGTAACTGTGCTTCCTTCTTTGTGCTGGCCATGAGGAATTATAGCTTCCAGTGCTTTTATTAGAAAAGAAGAAAGGTTTAAAATGAATTATCTAAGTTGCCACCTTAAGATGCCATAAAAAGAAGAGCAAGTTAAACCCAAAGTAAGTAAATGAATGTAAAAAAATAAAGAGTAGATGTTAATTAATTTCTCAAACAATAAAGTCAACCAAAATTTGATTCTTTAAAATATTAACAATAAAACAAAATAAGATACCACTATATACCTATTAGAATGGCTGAAATCCAAAATACTGACAACACCAAACGCTGGTGAGGATGTGGAGCAACAGGAACTCTTATTCATTGCTAGCAGGAATGCAAGATGGTACAGCCAGTTTGGAAGACAGTTTGGCAGTTTCTGACAAAGGTAAACACAAACTTAACATATGATTCAGCAATCACACTCCTAGGTATTTACCAAAATGAATTGAAAGCTAATGTCTACACAAAAACCTGCAGAGCAGCTTGTCTTTGTTATCTAGTGCTGCTGTAACAGAAATACCACAGGTGAGTGGCTTTAACAACCAGAAATTTATTGTCTCACAGTTCTGGAGGCTAGAAGTCTGAATTTAGAGCACCAGCTCTAGGGTAAGTCTTTCTTTCTCTGTCGGCTCTGGGGGAAGGTCCTTGTCTCTTCAGCTTCTGCTTCCTGGTTCTTTGGAGATCTCCATGTGTGTTGGCACCTATCTTACCCCATCTCTGTTTCTCTTGCTTGCTTGTTTAATCTCTTTTTATATCTCAAAAGAGAATGACTCAAGATACACCCTATACTAATCCTGCCTCATTAACATAACAAAGACATCTCATTCTCAAATGAAATTATAATCACAGGCATAGAGGTTAGGATTTACAACACACATTTTGGGGGAACATAATTCAATCCATAACACAGCTTTATTCAAAAATGTCAAAAATTGGAAGCAACCAAGATGTCTTTCAATAGGTGAATGGATAAACAAACTGTGGTACAGCCATACAATAGGGTATTGTTCTGTAATAAAAGGAAATAACCTATCAAGCCACAAAAAAAAAAAAAAGGCAGAACCTTAAATGCATACTGCTAAGTGAAAGAAGTCAGTCTGAAAAGGCCACATAATATATAGTTCTAACTATAAGACATTCCAGAAAAGGCAAAACCATAGAGACAGTGAAAAGATCAGTGGTTGTCAAGAGTTCAGAGGAGTGGGGAAGGGATGAATAGGTGTAGTCCAGGGCATTTTTAGGGCAGTTAAACTATTCTATATAGTACTGTAATAGTGGACACATAGCATTATGTGCTTGTCAAATCCCACAGAATACAAAGAATACAAAACAAAGAGTGAAACCTAATGTAAAATTATAGACTTTAGTTAATAATAATTTACCAATATTGGTTCACCAACTGTAACAAATGTACCAAACTAATGCAAAATGTAATAATAGGGGAAACTGTCTGCAGGAGGCTGGATAGGTGGGAGGGTATATGGGAACTCTCTGTACTTTCTGTGCAATTTTTTCTGTAAATCAAGAATTACTCTAAAATAAAGTCTATTTTTTTAAAAAGATTAACAAAAATTGAAAAACTGCTAGCAGACTAATCAAGAAAAAAAGAGAGCAGACACAAATTACTAATACAAGATTTGAAGGAGGGGACATAACTACATATCCTCAGAACACTAAAAGGATAATAACATAATACTATGAACACTCTGTGGCAAAAAAATTGATAATTTAGATGAAACAGGAACACTCCTTAAAACAACTAACTAAAAGTGACACAAGAAGATATGAAAATCTGAATTATTAAAGAGATTGAATTTGCCATCCAAAAGCTTCTCATAAAGAAAACTCTAGGCCCAGATGATATCTATAAAACATCTGAAATAATATCAATATTACACAAACACATTCAAAAATATAAGAAAAGAAAAAAAAATAGAAAGTATTTCCTGATTCATTTTATGAAATCAGCATAACCCTGATACTAAAAGAACACACTGCAAGGAAAGAAAATTACAAGCTAATAACCCTCATGAATATATATTAAAATATCCTTAATAAAATATTAGTAAATTGAATCAAACATATAAAGATACATCATGACAAACTGGGATCTATCACAGTAAGGCAAGGTAGGTTTAACATTTGAAAATCAATGTAATTCACTATATTTATAGAATGAAAGGGAAGACAAAAATCATATGATCATGTCATTGAAGAAAAGGAAATAAATGAACTTTCACAATTTGCTAAAAAACAAAAACAAAAAAATTGCTAACATCATGGCAAAAAGGTGAACTTTTTCCCATAAGATCAGACATAAAAAACAAGGATGTGCATTCTTACCTCTTCTATTCAATCTTGTCCTGTAAATCCTAGACAATGCAATAAGGCAGGAAAAATAAATAATAGAAGATATAAAGACCAGAAAGAAGAAATAACAGTGTCAGTATTCACAGACAAGATTGTCTACATAGAAAATCCTGAGGAATCTAAAAAGCAATTGCTAGGACTGAACAACTTGCCCAAAGTTAAACCATTAATAAAACTGGAACTGGGATTTGAACCCACACAGTCTGGCTCCCAAACCCAAGCTCTTAACCCCTACACTATGCTCTCTTTCTACTTACAAATCATGCAGCTTCACTTGCATCAGCCTAGAAGCCTCAACACAGCTACTGGGAGCCTCACTAGAAGATGTGGAAATGGAGGTTCAAAAGGTTAATAACTTGGCCAACATCACACAGCTAGTGTGTATAGGTGACAGAATTTGAATCTAGGTTGGCGTGACCCTAAAACAAAGCTAATTTGAATATGTCATGTTTCTCAGGTTGGAAACAGGAAGCAATGAAGAGATCCAGATGACAAGGCCCTGAAATAAAGCAGTAGAAAAGGCCAAGAGAAGAATTGATGACTGGTTATATGTAAAAAGTGAGACAGAAAAGGAAGGAATCACTGGTAACATCAAAGTTTTGAGAAGGAGAGAATAATAGTGCTATTAATAAAACAGGAAAGTAAGGAGGAAAAGATAATAGGGAAGTGGGTTGAGAAGGATGAATGTAGTTTTAGACAAGCTGAGTATTAATTAGGGTTAGTTTTGAATGCAGATGAGAGAAAACCTGAAAAGAATGGTTTACACAAAGAATAGTCCTTTTCTTCTTATTCACAAACTAAAAAATCTGAAGGCAGGTGAATACTGATGTATGTTCGGCAGCTGAACAAAGTCAGACCTGGAGTTCGTTTCTCCTGGCCTTTCCTTCTGGGACTACAAGACAGCTGCCACAGGCCCAGGCCTCAGTAGTCCTTCCAGGTGGGAAGAAGAGAGGAAAGAGCTGCCAAATAAAGCTGTGTCTTTTATCAGGAAAGCAAGAGCTTTACTAGAAGCCACCAGTAGATTTCTGCTATGTCTCATTGGCCAGACCTGTGTTGTATGGCCACCTAGCCACAAGGGAGGCTGGGAAAATAAGTATTTTGTTTTTCCAACTTCCATAGTACAGAAAGATGAGAGAAAACAATGCCATTAAATGTTAATGGGATATTTATGTGGGAGTATCCAACAGAGAGACAAGAAATATGTCTGGTATAGAAGATAAACCAAGGCCACAGGGGTTAAGTAATCCAGGTAGTAAAAGACAAGAAAACGGATGGATGTTCCAAGAAAGAGCAAGTATGAAGAGAAGAGAGGGTACTGTTTTTCTTTTCATGCAAGAGAAGCAAGTGGATGCACGTGGATACAGCTGAGTGAACACGATGCTGAAGCTTGTTCTGCCTCCACTCCAGCCTGTCAGATTGTTTTCTTTCAGATGTTGACTGGGTCTTTCTCTCCCATCCTCCCCACCCAGTTATTTTCATCCTCTGTCTCTTCCTCAGCTTCTCAGCACTCCCAAGGCCCTTTCTCCTCTCCCTCTCCTTCATCTGCGAATTGAAGGTACTGGGGGAAAAACTCAACTTTCACTGCCACTGTTCAGGATGCATGAAGATGGATTTAAATGTGACTAAAAAAAAAAAAATTCTTGAAAGAAAGTCCTGGCTATCTACCCCTGAAAAATTAGCCATTGAAAACCCGATGGAACACAGCTCTACTCTGACACACATGGGGTGGCCCTGAGGCTGAATCGACTGGATGGCAACTGGTTAACTGGTTAAAAAAAAATTAGCTGCCTTAGGGGTGAGGAGGTGGTCCTGGAGAATAAGCAACTACTACAGATTATAAAATCCTATAAAATGATGAGAAATTAGAAATAAAAGGGATTTTCCAGTCTTACCTGCATTGGAGGAATGAGAACTCTGTTTGGAGAAATGCAAACTAAGACACGGAGGCTGAATTTGCTTTGCTGAACACTACTTTTCCTCTGAAGTCTTTTTCCTACTCCTAGGCTGTGTTCAGGAGGCCAGGCTGCAGGGCTGAGGGTGTGGTAGACCAGGCACCCTTTTCTCAGGCCACTCACTGCTCCTTGGGCATACCCATCACCCCACCACCCCATGTGCCTGGTCTGAGGGAGTCCAGCTCTGGCTGAACCTTTCCTTTTCTAAAATCCTGGGCAAACAGAGTCAGCATCACAGAATTTTAGCCTTGATTATATACTATTTTGTGTTGTCCTCTAATATGGTTTCACATATAGATGCCATGCATGCCCATGTATTTGGGGCTACAATGAGATGTCCCCCAAGAAGTTACCAAGCATTAAGATAGCCTGCCAAGCATTAAACTTTCAAAGCAATGTATTGCTACAACCACAAAAAGAGATAACTTGACATTATGTGCCTCATGATGGAACTATATAACTAAATGGAACTATATAACTACTATGAAGTATTCTTGCCAAAAAAATCTGATCTAAATCCAATCAAGCTTCTAGATCCAGGTGCCAATTTACAATAAATACAGCAGACAAAGGGACACGTTATAAGACACTATGGGGGTACAATTAACAAAATTCAGACCATGAAAAAATACCAGTTTCTTCAACAAATAAATTACAAGGAAGGAAAAGAGAGATGTGTACAGTAGGGAGAACCCAGAGATTAAAAGATTTAAAGAGACATATCAACTAAATATAATGTATTTGGATCCTGATACAAACAAATTGCAAAAGAGAAAAAGTTATAAGATAAGTGGGGAGATTTGAATACTGCCTGGATATTTTACATTACCAGGGAGCTATTGTCAAAGGTTTTTAACATGTGTAATGGCATTGTTTTCCTTATAAAGAGCCTTATCTTTTAGAGATGGAGCTCTGGTGGTGCAGTGGTTAAGAGCCTGGCTGCTAACCAAAGGTCGGCAGTTCAAATCCACCAGCTGCTCCTTGGAAACCCTATGAGGCAGTTCTACTCTGTACTATAGGGTCACTATGAGTTGAATTGATTCAATGGCAATCTTTTAGAGATATATACTGAAATGTTTACAGATGAGGTAACGTTATGTCTGGGGTTTACTTCAAAATAATTCCCAGGGTGGCAGAGACTGAATCGGGGTATAAATAAAACAAGATTGGATATGAGATGATGATTATTAGAGCTGGGAGGGTACAAGGGATTTATTATACTGCTCTCTCTTCTTTTTGTATACTTAGAAATTTTCCAATAAAAAAGGTGCTGTTTTTTTCTTAAATAAATTAGAATAGAGCTAAGCAATTTCTTTTTTAAAAAAAAGTAATCACATCACACAAGGAAACACGGAAGGAGCAGCAGAGGCAGATGCTGAAGGTGCTCATCCAAGCCCTTTCCAAGGCAAAGGGAACCGGCAAGGACTTGCCTACAAGATAGCAGAGGCCACTGCCCCCTGAAGAGGGGATACATCTGGCCATCTCACTCTTAGCCATTAGTGTCTTCTACAGGCAGGGCACTGTGCTGAAGCTGGAGATAAAATTATGCATAAAATACAGGAACTAATGTCAAGCGAAAGGAATACACAGAGTCATTATACCAAAAAGAATTGGTGGACCTTCAGCCATTTCAAGAGGCAGCACATGATCAGGAATTGATGGTACTTAAGGAAGAAGTCCAAGCTGAATTGAAGGCACTGGCAAAAAACAAGGTTCCAGTAATTGACAGAATATCAATTGAAATGTTTCAACAAATGGATGCAGCACTGGTCACTCGTCTATGCCAAGAAATCTGGAAGACAGCTACCTGGCCAACCAACTAGAAGAGATCCATATTTATACCTATTCCCAAGAAAGGTGATCCAAGCAAATGCGGAAATTATCGAACAATATCGAGAATATCACACTCAAGTAAAATTGTGCTGAAGATCATTCAAAAGCAGCTGCAACAATGTATCGACAGGGAACTGCCAGAAATGCAGGCTGGATTCAGAAAAGGACGTGGAACCAGGGATATCATTGCTGATGTCAGATGATCTTGGATGAAAGCAGAGAATACCAGAAAGATGTTTACTTGTATTTTATTGACTATGCAAAGGCATTCAACTGTGTGGGTCATAACAAATTATGGATACCATTGTGAAGAATGGGAATTCCAAAACACTTAACTGTGCTCATGAGGAACCTGTACATAGATCAAGAGGCAGTTGTTTGGAGAGAAGAAGAGGATATTGCATGGTTTAAAGTCAGGAAAGGTGTGCATATCCTTTCACCATACCTATTCAGTCTGTATGCTGAGCAAATAATCTGAGAAGCTGGACTATATGAAGAAGAATGAAGCATCAGGATTGGAGGAAGACTCATTAACAACCTGCGTTACTCAGATGACACAACCTTGCATGCTGAAAGTGAAGAGGACTTGAAGCACTTACTGATGAAGATCAAAGGCCATAGCCTTCAGATGGATTATACCTCAACATAAAACAAAAATCCTCACAACTGGACCAATAAGCAACATCATGGTAAAGGGAGAAAACATTGAAATTGTCAAGGATTTCATTTTACTTGGATCCACAATCAACACCCATGGAAGCAGCAGTCAAGAAATCAAAAGACACATTGCATCCGGCAAATCTGCTGCAAAAGACCTCTTTAAAGTGTTGAAGAGCAAAGATGTCACCTTCAAGACTAAGGTGCACCTGACCCAAGCCATGGTATTTTCAATCATATCATATGCATGCAAAAACTGGACAATGAATGAAGAAGACAGAACAAAAATTGACTCCTTTGAATCGTGGTATTGGCAAACAATATTGAATATACCATGGACTGCCAAAAGAATGAACAAATCTGTCTTGGAAGAAGTACAGTCAGAATGCCCCTTAGAAGCAAGGATGGCAAGACTATGTCTTACATACTTTGGACATGTCATCAGGAGGGATCAGTCCCTGGAGAAGGACATCACGCTTGGTAAAGTACAGGGTCAGTGAAAAAGAGGCAGAGCCTCAATGAGATGGATTGACACAGTGGCTGCAACAATGGGCTCAAGCATAACAACGACTGTGGACATGGCACAGGACTGGGCAGTGTTTCGTTTTGTTGTATATAGGGTTGCTACAAGTCAGAACCGACTCGACAGCACCTAACAACAGGAACAACAAAGTCAAGTGGCAGGAAAAGAGAAGTAAGTAGGCAATTACATTGGGGTCTGACTTGTGTTATTACAGTATTGAACAAAGTATGCTAGAGGAGCACACGTAATGGTCATCTAACTGGAAGAGGTGACAGCCAAGCTGTCCCCAGTAGTTTCCAGAACTACCTTCTGATTATAATTCAATTCCCAGGCTCTGTTCCTCTAGGAAGAGAATTGTGTTTCCTCGCCAGAAAATGTAAGTGTCCTGACCTCCTGCCAGCTTTGCTTCTCACTGTAAGAGCATAAATGGACTTCTGTTAACAACTGGATTTCCCATACAGCTTGCCTAGAGAAGAAACGATTCATTAGCAAAAAGATGTGTGTCCACTTCTCTGATGTTGTAGATCTTATTGTCAAATTAATAAACTGTCATTTTAGTTTTTACAGTCTTCGAGTGTTTGATGCCCACATATCTGTCAATGGAAGACATATTAATTTTTGGTGTGCTGATAAATCAGGACTCCGAGACTGCAAGGCCAATCCTGAACCCTGGAGACTTCCCCAGGATAATGTCATCCCTTCAGATCTGCCTAGTAGACACCAGCCTGCCCCAGCAATACCCTTCTGACTCTGTGTGCTTCTTTGATCTTCTGTATTCCTCAAGGGCAGGACCTTGACTGATGCTTCGTTGTTATTTGAGTCATTCTTTCTCTCTACGTGTGCTACAAAGCATTTTGGTTTTTAATGAATTTGTTACTTGATTTCTTTCACTGTCTTTCAGCCCACAAAAATAGCTAACCCAACATCTATTTGGGGTAAGTCAGATGCAAAGAAATTGTCTAAGAGGCATTTTAAAAAAAATGAAAGATTAATATTCAAAGAATTCCTTAGCTGCTTTTGAAAGATCACAACATTTTTTACGTATATACCGTGTTAACTTCATTTCCTACTTTAGCCTGTGATCTCTCAGTGTCCTCAACTAAGCCAGTCATCTGAAGACCTCTCTACTAGCTGTATTTCTAACTAAAGAACAAGAAACCAGACATTGTAGAATTCTTCCTGGACGAAGGCAGTTTCTTTCATCTGCAATGGTTTCAATGTCAATCACTTAGCTAGATTCCTTCATCTACAGCAGAGGACAGCAAACTTTTTCTGTAAATGTCCAGACAGTAAATAGCTTAGGCTTTGTGGGCCATACAGTGTCTTGTAGCTACTCAACTCTCCCATGCGGCACAAAAGCAGCCATAGACAATAGACAATATGTAAACAAATGAGTGTGGCTCTGTTCCGATAAAATTTTATTTCAAGACATCTACATTTGAATTTTATATAAATTTCATCGCTTGCAAAATATTATTCTTCTTTCAATTTATTTCCAACCATTTAGAAATGTGAAAACCACTCTTAGCTTATGAGGCATGCAAAAACAGGTAGCAGGCCAGATTTGGCCCGTGGGCTATAGTTTGCCAGCTCCTGCTCTATAGTGATGATACCAGCAATGATTCACTATACATCTGTGGATATACGTGGCCCCTTCATAGTACTCCCTTACCAACCATGTGAACTGTGGTCCTATAAGTAAGCATGGTTCTTAAATCCCCAGGTGATACACTTAAAACCTTATGGGAAAAATATTTTCACCAGAATTAAACAATGGACAGGACACTAAAAAAAGTGACATTTAACTATCTTAAATCCCATATGGTAGTCACTGTGTAATTCCTTCTTGTTATCACGCCTGAGCAGGATAAACTGTAAGATCAATAAGAGTGGTAAGCTTGTTTTGCTTTAACATGTCTACTGATACATTTTCAATGTCTGGATGTCCATCCAAATGTTCAATGTCTTTCTGATTTTAAGATTAGTATGTGTAGAATCTTTTTTTCCCATACAAAAATTTATACATACATTGTTATGTGACTCTAATTGCTCTCCCCATACTGTGACAGCACACTCCACCTTTCCACCCCTGATTCACCATGTCCATTCAACCAGCTCCTAACCCTCTCTGCCTTCCCATCTCACCTCTGGACAGAAGCTACCTGTTTAGTCTCTTGTATCTACTTGAGCTAAGAGGCAAACTCCTCACGAGTATCACTTTATGTCCCACAGACCAGTCCAATCCCTGTCTGAAGCGTTGGCCTCAGAAATTGTTTTAGTTCTGGGCTGATAGAGAATCCAGGGGCCATGCTTTCCGGGGTACCTCCAGTCTCAGTCAGAGCATTAAGTCTGGTCTTCTTACTAGGATTTGAGTTCTGCACCCCATCTTTCTCCTGCTCCATCCAGGACTCTCTGTTGTGTTCCCTGTCAGGTCAGTCATTGGTGGTATCTGGGCACCATCCAGTTCTTCTGGTCTCAGGCTGATGAAGTCTCTGGTTTATGTGGCCCTTTCTGTCTCTCGGGCTACTACTTTCCTTGTGTCTTTGGTGTTCTTCATTCTCCTTTACTCCAGGTGGTTGAGACCAATTGATGCATCTTAGACGGCTGCTTGCAAGCTTTTAAGACCTCAGACGCCACTCTAGTATGTGTAGAATCTTATCTCCTAGATCCCACCATAATCCCACAGCTGGATACTAGATACATAAAATGCTTTGGATAACCTTTCTTTAATCTAATCCACATATCTATGTATGCTTTAACCCCCTCCACCACACACAAGTCTGTGCAGCATTGTCCTGTCCATGACAAATTTGACAGGCACACCTAATGTCCACATCTAAGGCCTTACTTTCCTTGTTTTGTTTTTGTTTCTATTCTTCAATTTTCATTGCAAACTGCTTTATTCCTGCAGACCTTCCACTTTAACTTCCCTTTTTATTTCCAGCGAGGGCCCTGGGTGGTGCACACGATTTGTGCTTGTCAATGAACCAAAAGGTTGGCAGTCCAAACCCACCCAGCAGCACTGCAAAGAAAGGCCTGGCAATCTGCTTCTGCAAAGAGTACAGCCACAAAAACCCTACAGAGCTCAGTTCTACTCTGTAGCACATAGAGTTGCCATGAATCAGAATCAACTCCATGGCAACAGGTTTGGGTTTTTTTGTTTTGTTTCCAACACCTGGGATCCTCTTTTTCTAGCTGCCCATAACAATTATCATTTGCAAAATGCATAAATTTGAACTAAATTTCCCAGTTGTGGAAAAAGTCCCAGCAGCAAATCCCCAAATAGTACACAGGGGTTCATTGTACTATTGCCTTCATTTTTGTGTATGCTTCAAATTTTCTATAATAAAAAGTTTTTAAAAAATTAGCCATGCATTTCTATATTCTAGATTTGGTTACTAGAGGAATTTGTGGTTGAGAAGAAATTAACATATTTATATACCACACCTTTGAGTTTTTGCTCAAGGTGCTCCCTCTGCCTGGCATGCTCTCCCTAGTTCTCTGCCTGGTGAAATTTCCTTCATCTTCCCAGGTCTAGGCAGGAACCTATGGGAAATGCCCTAGCAGAGCCTATGACTCCCTCCTTTCCTTTCCCAAAGCACTTTAAACATAAAGTGCTTATCACATTGCATTGTGGTTAGTTGTTTATGTAGTCGTCTCACCCCCTGCCGTCCATCCCACAGGCCAATAAGCAACTCAAGTGTACAAATGTTCTTCCTCATTTTTGCTGCATCTCCAATGCCCAGCACAGTGCTTGGAATAGCGAATTACGTTTGGATTTCTCAGAAACATGGAGGGCAGTGTCTGCACCAAGGAGTTGCTTCAGGGGACTTCCCCTGCCACTACCACTACTACACCCTCAGTCTTCCCCTCTCCTAAAAAAATAAACAATCTAAGTAAAAATACAACCTCAAAACAAGTCCTCCAAGGCCCTCTTACAATGAGATTGCCACTCCTAAACTGTTCTTCATAGGAATTCCGGCATCAACACTACAAAAAATGCAAGCTCCTCTTAATGCCACAAAATAAAATACTTAAACAAGGCACCTCACAGTTTTCAAGTACCTTTGCCCTGTCCTCTTTTTTTTTTTTTTTTTTTTCTTTTTTAATCCACTCATCCCTGGGAGCTAAGGCAGATAGTCCTAGCCTTGTTTTTTTCAAATACTCAAGGAAGTAAAAGTAACATGTCCAAGATCAGAGCGGGTGACAGCTCTGTGCCTAAGACCTTTAGCTATTGATCTGTCCATTCTCCTGCATTCCACTAATGCTAGGCTCCATATTTATGAAGGAATTTTTTTTCCTCTGGTAGATTTTTTTCCCCATTGTAAATGGTGGCATTAGATTGTGGCACTATGTTCAATATCCATTTCAAACAAAGTCATTTGGGCAGATACACATTATATTTAACAGTCAGATATATCCCTCTTGTGTTAGTATTGCTGTATGATTTTGCCATAAGTACTTATTGACTAAAGTGTTTACAGTGAATTATCAACTGTTCAAAAATGCCATGTTATGCATTTCTGCAAACAGAAATATGTAATCTATTATCTAAAAAAAATTCACTCATGAGAAAGCACTACTACTTACAGTTTAAGTGCAAGACCTTGATTTGCTCTTCTTTTATAATTCATCTTTCCTAAACTATTAAATTTAGATTACTTATCACATTAGCAGACTCTTCACTTAAATGTGCTCTTAGTTCCCCTATATAATTTTGTATGATTTAATCATCACTTCAATTCTCTTACTATTTATTGCATGCAATTCTTCTAATATTAGTACGTATCATTTTAGACATAAATAGGGCACTGTCTGCCAAAAAAATCTTGTTACTGTGTCATAATGAAAGTCAAGATTATTTCTCACATACTTTAAGTTATTCAAATGAGCCACACTTAGCTTTTCTCAAATTACTTACTTTTTTTCAACAAAGGCCTATAATAGTCACTTTTATGCAGATCATGTCACTTTTAAGATTTTCAAGTTTGATCTGGTTACGAATCTGCTAATTGTAAAAATTTCAATATGGCAGAGAGCAAAATATTTCACACAAGTGCAAATAGAGATGACATGCAGATAGCTGCAGGATGTGAATCACTGCCCTTCTGCATCCAACTCCGAAATTCAGAGGCAGTTCACCCTGCAAGATTTCTTGCTCAGTTCTTAAAAGTTCAGATGCATCACCTTTTAAATCAGAGTAATAAACTATAATTGTTAACTTACTGTGTAATGTTTACTGCTAAACCTACAATCTGGCCAAACAGAATATTATGCTGTCAGAGCCCGAAAACAATTGCAGTCCGCTGTTAAACACAGCATCCTTCTTATAGGGCTGTCGTCTGGAGATGGAATGTTTTATGGTTTTAATTGTTTTAGAATAAGGGTCTTTTCTCCGAGAAGACAGTATTACGACGAAAGCAGCCTCCCTCGTGACCTTCCTAGCACAGACCTTGAGCGAGTGACTGCGGGGGCAGAGAGTTGTGATTTTCAGCAAGGGACTTGACAGCTCCGCTGGGTTCCTCACACTTTGCTTTCAGGAACAAAAAAAGAATGTTACTCTGCACTTGCCTCTTCTCCTAAATTACATTTACCCCTAATTAAATTACGTCTACCCCTAATGGTCTGAATAGCCGGAAGAAGATATGACTCTATTCTTCTGTCCCGTGATGCCAAGAGAAGATAAACCCCCATCCAAAAGCGGATGCTGAAGTCGGGGGTGGGCGGGGGTGCGAGGAGAATGGGAAGGAGAGGGCAAGGGGGATTGCAAAGGACGGTGCTCTCTCTCCCCACTTCCCTGCATTTTCTCCACCACGTGTAATAATCTCATGCAGGTGGCACCGCAGGAGAGGCTGAGGTCTGTGTTCTTCTGCATCCCCGACAAGGACTCTCAGCCTCTTCCCCTGCTCCGGGGACCCTCGCCACCCGGCGCCCCAGCCGCGCTGCGCCCCGGCATCGGGCTGTGGCTTCAGAGACCGAGCCGGCCGGCGGGCTCGGGACAGAGGCAGCACCGCAGAGCCCCGGCCCCCGACTGGGGGCCCTTCTCGAGATACCTTTTATCCAGGCAGGCGATCCACTCGGCTGAGGAGGAAGAATGGGCAGCGTGCGCAGCGACCATGTTGGGCAGCGGTGCGCGGTGTCCCCGGCTGCTGCGACCTCCCGCGCTCGCTCTGCCTCAACCTGCGCCTCGCCGGCGATGCGAACGCCAGTCCTCGGTGCCCGCCCTGCGACGAGCGCAGCGGCAACGGGCCCGCCCTCCCAGCGGGCTCCCGCGGCCTGCGGGGCAGGGGGGCTGGCGAGGGAGGGCACCCGAGGGGCGGGACGAGGGGCGGGGTGGCCCGAGCCGCCAGCCCGCGGCTGCCGGGCTGCACTGCGGCGCGCGGAGTAGGGAGGCCCGCGTTCCCGCCCTCCCGGGGGACGGGTGCTGACCCCAGATGCCGCTACCTGCGACAGGTGGCCACTGCGTCCCCAGGAGACCTGGGCCCCACCCCTCACCTTGGGGCCTCTGAAGCGGAGAAGGTGGGAGGGCGCCATGGGGGGGTCTTGTCAGAGTCTATATTTTTCATACAGCAAATGCCACTAAAATGGCTGCTGCCTCTCTGTTTCCTTAGAAACCCATTAGTCTTCCTCAGCAGCTGACAAAACTTGCAGGCGGTTTCTTCCTCACCTTTAAAACGGGATGAAGGGTAGCGGTATTGCGGCTTGGGGATGGGAATATCCACAGTGGTCTCTGAGAGTGGACTCCAAGGGACGGTTTATCCTAAAGGTTGAGGAAGAACTGAAAAGCATCGCAGGAGTGGTTTGAGGCAGAGAGGGGAGGTCAGGCGGCCAGAAGTGCCTGAATACAAAAAGGTGACCAGTGGTTACTGAGGGAATCAAAAACGGAAGTTACTGGCCATGAACCTTGGACCTGCGTGGACTTCCCATCTGCATGATGGAAAGAAATGCAATGAGGAATCTGGAGGAGTTGGGTTACAGCAAAACTGAGGTTTAGGGATTTGGGGCCAAGATCCCAAGACACTTGGGTTAACTTGGATAGTTGGCTCCACACACTTTTCTTTCCATGGCTGGTGTGTTGAATGGATTGTCATAGGGCCTGCATACTGCAGGTGTTTACAACAAATGTTATGTCTAGAAGTTGTTCGGTTACACTCTGCTAGAAATCAAAATACCCGCTAATGTTTATTTAGGAATTTGGGAACAAGTTAAATCTTTTGAATGAGGAGTGTTCGGGTGGCAAAAATAGTTAAGCACTAGCTGAAAATGTTGTAGGTTCAAACTCACCCAGAGGTGCCTCAGAAGTCAGGCCTGGCAATCTGCTTCCTAAAGGTCACAGCCTTGAAAACCCTATGGATCAGTTCTCCATGAGTCAGATCAACTGGACCAACAACAACCAAGCACCATTTTGGTATTTGTGAGTTTGGTGATAGGCTATAGGGAAAGAGGCGTAGCATTGCTTTCCTCACTTTGGTGATTTTTTTTGTATGTTTCTGTGTTTTCTTTCCTACCCACTCCTCACTCCCCTGCTCAGAGGAGGTTCAAGGAGACTGGAGAGAATGAAACATCAAGTGCTTTCCAGGATATTTCTATCCTAATAAAACTACCGTCATATTAAAGCCCTCATAACAATGTTCTGTCTCCCCTCTGCTCTACAGACAGGATGTGGTTTCAGTGTTCCCCCAGCAACAACTCCCTGCTCATTGCATGTCCTGCCAGCCCCAAGTGACCTTCATCCTGCTCATTTCTATCATGTGTAAGGTAAATCACATTTAAGATATTATGCCATAAGAAGATTAGCAAAGGTATTTATGTTGTTGCTTTTTTAGGAGACACGTATGAAGGATAAAATGAGTTTCATGTATTTATTAAGTTTTATTTATCAAGGCATCAGAGAGCTACTGATGTTTCAAGATCACCAAATGCTTTCTCAAAATGCCTTTGCTCAGAGAATGTTTAGAGGTAAGGAGCTAGTGGAGAAATGAACTGCACGTGCACGTCACCTGTCATTACACAGAGGCTCAGGGTTGCCATGATTTTCAGCCGTGGTGTTGCTGTTGTGTGCTGTCGAGTCAATTTCAACTCATAGCAATCCTTTGGGACAGAGCAGAACTGCCCCATAGGGTGTCCTAGGCTATAATTTTACAGAAGCAGATTGCCAGATCTTTTCTAAGAAGGAGCGGACTAGTGGGTTTGAACTGCAGACTTTTAGATCAGCAGCTGAGCACTTAACCACTGACCCATGCTACCCAGGCCTGCGTGGCTCCCACCATGCTGCCCAGGGAAGGAAGCATGTTGCACAGGGCACACTCAGGCCTCTGCCCTGCACAGGCAAATGTTACAGCTCCTTAGTAGCAGGCAAACCTCCTACACAGAGGCGCCCAGTTCTCTCTTTATGGGGCTGGCCCAACATCTCTCCGTCTTCAGTGTTACAGCTCTCTCTTCTGGGTCTAGGTGGTTCTAGATTGTTTTTGGCATTGGGATGCTGGGGTCCAAAGGACACACTCCACTCCAGACTCTTCTAGATGGTAGTGAGGTCCCTCTAAAGCTCTGTGGAACTGGCCCTTATATAAGCCTAGCAGGGTTACAAAACTGGCCAGTCCCCTAGCTGGACTATAAGAGGCTCAATCCTATTGCAAAAATTTTCATGCCACTGTTTGCATAGTAAATCAACCAATCCCTTGCAAGATTGTGGCCCAGCCAATCATTTTGTGGGAGTTACAAGACTATGGCTAGAAAACCCAGATAAAAGTAATTCGTTGCATTGCACTAACAAAGTAGCACATCTTCTCTCTGTTGCCCAGGAAGCTCATCAGCTCATCTCTTATGATCTTTAGATTTCCAGGCTGGAGTCAGGCAACAGTCCTCTGTGCACAGACTACAGGTAACTGTTCTCTGAGGGACAAACTGAAGCCCTCCCTTCACTACCATTGGAGGTATCGTAACACAGCTGTTACCAAAGAAATACTCTTCACAAAATCTTCCCTCAGTTTCCACTTCCTAGACACTTTAATTTCCTCCTTTGGAGAAGGAGTATTAGACTCATGAAACTGGTCTTTGGTATTTTGATTGAAAATCTGCATCTCAGCACCTCACTTTGGAATTTCCTGTCTCTTCAATTGTGATGCCTCAGATGAAACTTTTGAGTTTAACATCTGTGACTTAGGCAAGTGAAAACTGAATCAAGTCAACTTCCTTTTCTACGCCTTCTACATTAATTCCTAGTCAACCAAGACAATTGCCTTTTCTAGGCAGAGCTATTCACTTGGGAGTTGTAAAGAATACCACGCTCATTAGAAAAGTACAGTTTACAGCGTCCCTTGAGCTCTCTAAAGAAGAAATGTGTAATTAAAAATATCTAATCAGGAAAACCCCAATTTGTGGGTTAAAATCAACAACTTAGTAGTTTTGATTTAAATTTTTGAATGTTTGTTAAATTTTTTTGGAGAGTATATTTGGACTAAAACCTTTAAATGATACTTAAGAAAGTGGCTAAAATTGTGTTTACAGTGACACCAATACAAATGACCAGTGTTTAGAACCTTAATATTTACAGTACTAACTTAGGTATTATTGCATTTCTGTCTGAGTTTCAGAAGCAGTACTAACTTAGGTATTATTGCATTTCTGTATGAGTTTTAGAAGCAGTACTAACTTAGGTATTATTGCACTTCTGTATGAGTTTTAGAAGCAGTACTAACTTAGGTATTATTGCATTTCTGTATGAGTTTTAGAAGCAGTACTAACTTAGGTATTATTGCATTTCTGTATGAGTTTTAGAAGCAGTACTAACTTAGGTATTATTGCATTTCTTTATGAGTTTTAGAAGCAGAGTTTTTTGGTATTTGCATCATGATGGCACATAAAAGCTGAGTAAAATTAAAGAGGAATCAGCTATTTCGTTTTCATCTTACTTTAGAAATATCTAATTTTGTGGCACTGGAATGGAAACAAATGGCAAAATACCATAAAAGCAAGAAAAAAATAAGGATTGGTTTGTCAGTGATGGCCTTCCAGTTTCCAGAATCATGAAGAACTAATGTAAATGTTTAAATCCTCAGTTGGTATATTCCCTGTGGAGAGAATATGTATAGTTATAGTCCCTTGTTTTACAGAAAAGTAAATTAACGTATACAGTCAAGAAGCATAGTTAAAATGAACCCTCTCAGGTAAAAACAGACAAAAAAATTTCAGAGCTAAAATTTGTGAATTAGTTATTAATGGAACTAAGTCCTAAAAGAAAGAAAAAACTTTACCTCAGAAGTAAAATTATATTCTAGGGAAGCATACTGACTTCTACAAAGAAAACTGGAAGTTATTTGTGTTAGTTCATATAACATCACAGCCTGCCTATCCAGGAGTTGGGTGGGAAAGTACTTGTCACCTCCCTCACTCCTCCTTCCCAGATGGGACAATTCCACAGGAACTAAGAATGGTGAAAGTCATTGATATGCAAATCATTCTGGTACAAAGTAGGTGTGAGGACCAATCAGGTTCAACACTTCAACTATGCCATAGCCTTCCTCACCAAAACTAAAATAAACATAAACAAACCAGTTGCCTGTTCCGTGTCAGAGTACAACTGTGGTCCATAAGGTTTTCAATGGCTGCTTTTTCAGAAGTAGATTGCCAGGACTTTCTTCCAAGATTCCTCTGGGTGAACTCAAGCCTCCAACCTTTCAGTTAGCAGCCGAGCATGTTAATAGTTTGCACCCCCCAGGGACTTCCACCAAAACCAAGGCTACCCTAATTGCCAAATGTTCTGCATGCCCCTTCCTTGAGTCAAGGCAGCAAAGCCACAGTGATGAACTTGAGTAAATAATTTGGGGTGAGGAAAATGTCACCATGTTACCGCATTAGTCTTAGACCTATTTTCTGGTGGAGTTGATCTATTTTGGTGAAATAACAAGATGTCATTGCTTTTTGATAGCCTGTGAGAGAAAAATAGTGTATTATTCAACTCGGGAAATTCTACCTGTGTTATACACATTTTTCACATTAATAAAGTACCATAAAAACAATTTCTAGTGAATTACAGTCACCCAGTATTTGTTACAATTTCCTTTCCCTCTGTAATCAATATGGGCTCCTACATACTTCAAGAATAGATTATTTTCTAGACTGGATTCCACAAAGAAAATAAGCACAGGAAAGAGAGAATGTGACTAAAAATCTTATATTGATTATATTAAAATCTCATCTAGATTATATTAAACCAAGAGCATGCAGAACTCAAGGGGAGTAAAACAAAGAATTTTCATTTAAAGTGAGAAACATAAAATCTTTACTGATGTTATGGATTGAATTATGTCCCCCCAAAATAGGTGTTGTAAATTCTAATATCTATGCCTATAGTTATAATCCCATTTGGGAATGGGTTGTCTTTGTTATGCTAATGAAGCAGGATTAGTGTAGGGTGTATTGTGAGGCAATCTCCTTTGAGATATAAAAAGAGATTAAACAAGCCAACAGAGGAGAGATGGCGTTAAATAGATGCCAAGATACAGGGAGATCTCCAAGGAACCAGGAAGCAAAAGCTAAAGAGACAAGGACCTTCCTCCAGAGCAGAAAGAGAATGCGTTGCCCTAGAGCTGCACCCTGATTTAGTGCTGAGAAAATAAATTTCTGTTTGTTAAAGCCACCCACTTGTATTTTTGTCATAGCAGCACTAGATAACTAAGACAACTAGATAATAAAATAATGAGTTAATCCCTTTCCTTAGATAACACTAATTTTTCATTTAGAAAATATGGTGGTGCAACAATTAGTAAAGAAGATTCATTTTATTGGCATTTCTGGATTGGAAGTACTGGTTCCCGAGGTAGAAAACAATCAAAAAGTTTAGGAAAAGAGTTCATGAGAAGAACACTGGATCTTTTCCCACTGTGGCCTCTGCAGGGAGTAGTACTGTCCCTTCTCGGTAAGGTAGACAACACCCCTTCAGTCCTCCAAGTCCCCATGAGGGGATAGTCCTCCTCTGTCGGCTCTTTCCTCTGCCTGGTGCCCCGGAAGCCTGGCAGCTGTGAATGTAGAGGCCCCTCATCTCCTCGGAGGAGCTGCACAATTTAACCCTGGAAATGGAGCCTTCCCTTCAGCTGAACCCAGGCCCTGACCTCCTTACAATAGGTTTGTTTGTGCCTAAGATGACCCCACTGCCACCCACTCACCTACCTCCCAACTGACTGTAGAGATGGGGACTTTTTCATTTCTTCACACCCCTTTATTCATGTAGTCATTCAGTTCAATAAATATTTGTTCAACTCCTACAGTGTGCCAGGCTGTATGCTAGACACTGAGGAAAGAGCAGAGAGTAAACAGACCACTTCCTCACATGCATGGAACATGGATGCAGTTGGTAAATTGGGAGATAAGCAAATAAACTCATAAGTATATAAATCTATTGGGGATAAAAGCTATGGAGAGTAATAAAGCAAAATAAGGGAATACAGGGAGATGGGGAGGGTGCTTCTATTTTGTGTAAGGTCATCAAAGAAGGCCTCCCTGATAATGTGACATTTGAGCAGAGCATGGGACCTGTCTACACACCACCAGTCTCACCCTCAGTCACTTGCTCCTCCTCAGCTGCTACAGCAGACGACTGACTCAATGTAGGCCCATGAGGCTTCACAGCCTGAGGCTCACCAGCCTCAGGCCTAGAGTATCTGGCTCCTCTTCCAAACCCAGCTGAAATGCCAAACTGCAAGGCCTTCTTTTCTGAGCAATTGCTAATGGGGCTGAATGAAGCAACTCAGAAATGCAGAGGATTTAATTTCCCATGAATGAACTTTGACCAGTGTGAGACAGGAGATTGGAAGAGGCTTGAAAGATAAACTTCCTCTCCCTTTCTCCCTCCGATGAACTGTTTCAGTGCATGGAACATACAGCCTGTCCAAAACTGACTGTGTGAGGGTCAGTAATCTGAGAGCAGCTCAGCTGGGTGATCTTGGCTTAGGGTCTCAGGTTGCAGTTGAGCTATTGGCGGCGGATTGTAGTCATCCCAAGGCTCAGTTGAGGCTGTAAAGTCCACTTCTAAGCTCATCCACATGAGCGTCATTGTAAGTAACTGCATGGTTTCCGTTAAACTGGTGAAATATTGAAAAACTTAAAGACCCCCTACCACTGTCACTGACCTCTTCGTGCCCAGAATCTCAGTTTGTAAAAACTCATTTAAAGGAATAAATGGGAGTGTTAGCAATCTAAAACTATTCAGCCGCAAAAAAATGTAACAGTTTGCAATGGCTTACTTTTATTAAGCTCCTCCTACCTCACTAGCAAGGAGCCCTGGTAGCACAAATGGTTAAGAGCCTGGCTGCTAACTGAAAGTTGGGCGGTGCAAACCCACCCAGCAGTTCCATAGAAGGGCCTGGTAATCTGCTTCCATAAAGATTACAGCCAATAAAACCCTATGGGGCAGCTCTACTCTGTCACATGGGGTCACTATGAGTCGAAATCAACTCAATATTACCTAATAACAACCACCTCACTAGCAGTTTAAAAGAATAAATCATGGCAGTGTGTTTCAAGTCCTCTCTAAGTGATCATTTGATCCAGCAACCTAACCTGTGGGAATCTATGCCAAGATTAGAATCCACAATATGGAAAAGTCTACAAACAAAGATGCTTGTTGAAGCATAGTTTGTTAGAAATCTAAACTGTAGAATTATTAATGAATACACATATTCCTTCAAAAGAATACCATGAAGTCATTAAAGTAGTAATTAAGACTATTTAGGATATAATACAGGAAAGTGCTTAGGATATAATATTAAGTGGAAAAACTAGATGAAATTTATTGTAATGTGATGTCATTTATACATGCACATAGAAAAGGCTGAAAAGGAAGAGAAAATTATAATATCTGTGTTAGAAATTACAGAGTAATGGGTAAATTTCTCCCCCTTTTCCCCAAATTTTCAATACATTTTTATAATTATAATTTTTCAAATAATTTTTATAATCGACATCTAAAATTGTCAGTTGCCATCCCTATCTTAAGATATTGAATTCGATAAAACATAAATTATCTTACTTTCTTTTTCTCATTTCATTTATTTTCCCCAACTTTTTAATTTGAAATTGTAAGAAAAGTTGTAAGACTAGAATAATATATCCCTGTATATCCTTCATTTAGATTCACCAACTGTTGCCACATTTGCTTTATTTCTCTCTCTATAATACCTACACATTTTTTCTTTTTGAACTATTTGAGAGCAAGTAGCAGACATTTGACACCATGGTCTTAACTACTGCAGCACGTATCATCTAAGAACAAGGACATTCTTCTACTTTCTCCTACAATACCACACTTAAGAAATTTAACAGTGATATCATCTAATATAAAGTTTATATTCAAATTTATCCAATAGACAAAAATAAAATTTCCTTTATAGTTCTTTTTTGTTTGTTATGTTTCATCCAGGAGTCAATCAAGGATCATGCATTGCATTTAGTTGTTATGCTTCTTTAGTCCCCTTTGATCTAAAACAGTTCCTCAACAAGTTTTGTTTTTGTTTTTGTTTTCTAATTCTTTCATGACTTTTTTTTAAGATTCCAGGGCAGTTATTTTGCAGAATTTCCTTCAGTTTGGATGTGTCTGGTTGTTTCATCGTGATTAGAAATAACTTGAATTTCTTGGTTAACTCATCCATTTTATTTTGTGTTGAAAGGACACTCTTTTTTCCCGGGTCCTGTGAAAATAGAAAATCTCTAGCGTGTTAAGAAGATACATTGAGATTTTGTTTGAGTGCAGTATTTAGTTGAGTTCAGGTGTGTGTATCTGAACTCCATCATTGTGTCATCTGGAAAATAGTAACTAAGAACATGGAATTTAAGAAATCCAAGCACATGGGAGCTAGTGTAAGTAACCTCTAATTCCCACCTGAGAAAGGAGGAGTCTGTCTGCTTTTTAGTCACCTAAGTTTTGTCTCTATCAGAGGAATGTTGCCTAGTCTTTGTTTCCCTCCATTTGCCAGCTCAGTCTGTAAACTAGACTGGGAGTCAGTCATTCTTGGATCTAAAGATACCAGATCACAATCCTAGTTGATAAAATCAGCTGCTTAGCCACTACTAATGATTGCATTACTAGAACTTTCGAGTCTTGAAAAATACCTAGTTTCAAAACTAGAAGAGCAGACTCTGGGCAGGGAGAAGTCTGAATTTCGTTCATTTCTTGTCATGTTAAGGCTGCCAATAAATCATACCAATTTATATAAATAAAAGCCACGGCAAGGGAGTTGCCTTAATGGTAAGTGCATCTTACTTGAGACTTGCAAGTCTGGGTTATATTTCTAGGAATAGCCTACTGATTCATCCAAGGGCATCGGCTTAAGCCCCAGGGATGACAAATTTTTTTGAACCCATACCATTCTCTTATGTCACTTGCCCATGACGGTGTTTGTTAATTAATCACAGTGGTCTTTTCTATCAGCCTGGACACTTTCCCGACACAGCACTATAGGTAGCCACTGATAATAGTTTGTAGTCGACACATCAGATGAAATCTTTATAACACTTAATATATATGTAACAAATCATTCACTATTTCAGCATTCTTCACATGTATAATTCAGTGACATTAGTTATGTTTATCATGATGTTCAGCCATTACCATTATCCATTTTCAAGTTTTCTGGTCACGCTTAACAGAAACTCAATGGCCCCTAAGCAGTGAGTCCCCCTTTTCTCCTCCCTCCTGCTTACCTCTGGTAACCCTGGGAACTTTCATCTCTATATACTTGCCTATCCTAGATATTTCATATAAGTGGAATCACACAATGTTTGTCCTTTTGTGACTAACTTACTTCACTCAGCATAATGTTTTCAAGGTTCGTCTATGTAGTAACACGTATCAGCACTTCATTTCTCTTTGTGGCTGAGTAATATCCCATTGTCTGTAAGTACCATATCTCATCTAGTTTTTAGCTTCTCAACTTTACCTGAAGATGATTGGTTAGAGTCTAGAACAATGTTTCTCATGAATGACCTACAGCTGCCTGGAAAATCTGATAAAATCTCATAATCAGAGTGTGTTGATCATGTGATTGGTCAAGGGAATGAAAGGAAATAATTACATAATAATATGTATATGTGTATATGTATTAACTGAAACACAGCAGAAGTTTATTTCCTGCTCATGAAATAATTTTTTAAAAAGTGGGTGGGGATATGGGGATGTGAGTTCTACTATACACAATCATTAGGGATCCAGGATAATGGAGATTCTGCCATCTTAAGCATATGACTTCCCAGGTCACTATGGGCATTGGCATCCACCTGGTGGTAGGGAAGAAAGAAGCTTGAAGGAGCACTGCATGAGAGGCTTTTATGGGTCAAGGCTGAAAGTGGCTCATGTCAATTCTGCAATATTCTATGCTAGAACACAGTGACATGCTGTGCCTAACTACAAGGTGGGCTGGGAAGTGTAGTTTATGGCGTGGAAACCTCTTCCCAATGGCAATTGTAGTATAGAAGGGAACATAGATGTTGGTGGTCAGTCAGCCATCTCTGCCCACAAAGAGGGGCATTTCCTCGAAACTCCCTAGGCTTCTGATAGGACAGGGGAATGGTGATAGTACCAGAGAACACCTAGCAGTATGCTATGCATAATATTTGTCTGAACCTTTCCATATTCCAGCTGGTCTATGACTCAGCCACATGTGAAGATGAAACTGATGATGATGAATATTATTAACCCTGCAATGCATTATTGAAAAAATGTGTGGGATTTTAGCCTGTAGGATATCTTTAAAGATAAAATGGGAGTTCCACTTCCCCTTAGTATGTAGAAAGCAGATAAGAAAATTACTCTACCCTAAAAATAAGAAAAACTGTAGATAAAATACAAAATAGTGATTTTTCTTGAATCTGTCAGACAGCTTAAGTCAAAGGGCAACTAAAAAAAAAAAAAAAAGAAACAAACCTATTGCTGTTGAATCAGTTCTGACTCATGGTGACACCATATATTACAGAGTAGAACTGCTCCATAGAGTTTTCTTGGCTATAATCTTTTTTTTTAATTGTACTTTAGATGAAGGTTTACAGAGCAAATTAGTTTCTCATGAAACAATTAATACACATATCGTTTTGTGACATTGGTTGCCAACCCCACAACATGTCAGCACTCTCCCCTTCTCAACCTTAGGTTTCCCATTACCAGCTTTCCTGTCCTTTCCGGCCTTTTCGTCCTTGGCCCTAGGCTGGTGTGCCCATTTAGTCTCATATACATGGTTGAGCTACATGTATTATTGTTTGTTACATGGGCCTGTCTAATCTTTGGCTGAAGGGTGAATCTCAGGAGTGACTTCAGTGCTGAGTTAAAAGGATGTCTGGGGGCCATACTCTCGGGGTTTCTCCAGTCTCTGTCAGACCAGTAAGTCTGGTCTTTCTTATGAGTTTGAATTTTGTTCTACATTTTTCTCCAGCTCTGTCCGGGACCCTCTATTGTGATCCCTCTCAGAGCAGTCCATGGTGGTAGCTGGGCAGCATCTAGTTGTGCTGGACGCAGTCTGGTGGAAGCTGTGGTAGTTGTGGTTCGTTAGTCCTTTGGACTAACCTTTCCCTTGTGTCTTTGGTTTTCTTCATTCTCCCTTGCTCCAGACGGGGTGAGACCAGTGGAGTATCTTAGACAGCTGCTCACAAGCTTTTAAAATCCCAGACACTACTCACCAAAGTAGGATATAGAACATTTTCTTTATAAACTATGTTATACCAGTTGAGCTACATGTCCCCCGAGACCATGGTCCTCAACCCTCAACTTGGCTGTAATCTTTACGGAAGCAGATCGCAGGCCTTTCTTTCCACAATGCCACTGAGTGGGTTTGAACTACCAACCAAGTAGCCTGAAATCCAAGGTCCCTCTAAGAATACAGGTGGCAAGCACTGGCTCACCTTATTCAGAGCACGAGAAGAATAGATGCCGTGTGTTATATAAGCAAGTAAGAACAGGTACCAATAGTACTGAAGGAAGAAGTCCAAGCTGCACCGAAGGCATTTGGCGAAAAACAAGGCTCCAGGAATTGACGGAATACTGATTGAGATGTTTTAACAAACAGATGCGGCACTGAAAGTGCTCATTCATCCATGCCAAGAAATTTGGAAGACAGCTACCTGGCCAACCGACTGAAAGAGATCCATGTTTGTGCCCATGCCAAAGAAAGGAGATCCAACTGAATGCGGAAATTATCAGCCAATATCATTAATACCACATGCAAGTAAAATTTTGCTGAAGATCATTCAAAAGTGGCTGCAGCAATACATCAACAGGGAGCTGCCAGAAATTCAAGCTGGATTCAGAAGAGGATGTGGAATGAGGGATATCATTGCTGATGTCAGATGGATGTTGGCTGAAAGCAGAGAATACCAGAAAGATGTTTACCTGTGTTTTGTTGACTATGCAAAGGCATTCGACTGTGTGGATCATAACAAATTATGGATAACATTGCAAAAAATGGGAATTCCAGAACACTTAATTGTGCTCATGAGGAACCTGTACATAGATCAAGAGGCAGTCGTTCAAACAGAACAAGGAGATACTGCATGGTTTAGAATTAGGAAGGGTGTGCAAGAGGGTTGCATCCTTTCACCACACTTATTCACTCTGTATGCTGAGCAAATAATCCAAGAAGCTGAACTATGTGAAGAAGAACAGGGCATCAGGATTGGAGGAAGACTAACTAACAACCTGTGATATGCAGATGACACAACCTTGCTTGCTGAAACTTGAAGCACTTACTGATGAAGATCACAGACCACAGCCTTCAGTATGGATTACTTCTCAACATAAAGAAAACAAAAATCCTCACAACTGAACCAATAAACAACATCATGATAAACGGAGAAAAGATTGAAGTTTTCAAGGATTTCATTTTACTTGGATCCACAATTAACACCCATGGAAGCAGCAGTCTAGAAATCTAATGACATAGTGCATTGGGCAAATCTGCTGCAAAAGACCTCTTTAAAGTATTCAAAAGCAAAGATGTCACCTTGAAGACTAATGTGCACCTGACCTAAGCCATGATGTTTTTGGTCACCTCATATGCATGGGAAAGCTGGGCAATGTATAAGGAGACCAAAGAAGAACTGATGTGTTTGAATTATGGTGTTGGCGAAGAATATTGAATATACCATGGACTGCCAAAAGAACTAACAAATCTGTCTTGGAAGAAGTACAACCAGAATGCTCCTTAGAAGCAAGGATGGTGAGACTTCACCTCATATACTTTGGACATATTATCAGGAGGGATCAGTCCCTGGAAAAGGACATCATGCTTGGTAAAGTAGAAGGTCAGCGAAGAAGAGGAAAACCCTCAACAAGATGCATTGACACAGTGGCTGCAACAATGGGCTCAAGCATAAAAACGATTGTGAGGATGACACAGGACCAGGCAGTGTTTTATTCTTTTGTACATAGGGTCACTATGAGTCAGAAACAACTCGACAGCACCTAACAACAACAACAACAAGAATTCAGCTAAAAATTTTAACAAATTGTAGAAGTCTGAGTGTGAGCTAATGTGACAGTGTAGAACCTCTGGGAGCCCTAAACACAAGGGAGTTCACACCTCCTCACAAGCTCTTCCACACAGACCCTCATCTGGTGCTCATGAGAATGATTGGGGTCAGGGTGGAGACCAGAGAAATCTTCCTCAGGGGTGCAGGCCTAGAGGAGGGGAGCATCATTGCTGTGGGAACATCATGATGATTCATTAAAGAGCAAAAGCCTTAAGTCACTGGGAGACAGGCAGAAATTCTGTATTCCCAGGACATGGTGAAGACTCATTGCAGCTACCAGTTACCAGTTGCCATCCAGTAGATTCCAACTTATGGCAACCCCTTGTGAGTGTCGGAGTAGAACTGTGTTCCATAGAGTTTCAGTGGCTGATTTTTCAGAAGTAGATCACTAGGTCTTTTTTCCAAAGCACCTCTGGGTAGACTCAAACCTCCAACTTTCAGTTAGCAGCCAAGTGCATTAATCATTCGCACCACCCAGGGATTCAGAAGAAGGATAATTTTTTTTACAAAACTATCATTGTTGGAGGGGCAGAGAATAGTCCGGAGCCCAGGATCTTAATCTTATACCAATACCATCAGAAGTCTTCTACCACTGGGAAGGAATAGGAAAATCCCATACAAGACTTATCAAAGATACAAGGCAATATGGCTGCCATGGAAAGGAGAGGCAGAATCTCTTAGAAACCCCACTCCTGAGACTCAGGCATACAAGAAGACTAAGGTTGGAACAGGACGACACCTAGCAACAGTGAGTAACAAGTAATAGCAATCTACTCCTTGGGGATGGGCAAGAGTTTGGATAGAGACCCCTTCTGTGGTGCAGATACACAGGGAAGGCTGAAAGCTGTTAAAAAAAACAAGTGAAAAGGCAAGCCACAGACTGAAGAAAGCATTTGAAAAACATGTGTCTTACAAAGGACTTGTATCCAGAATGTATAAAAAACTCTCAAAACTTAATAATAATAAAAAAAAAATCCAGCTTAAAAATGGGCAAAAGATCTGAACAAAGACTTCATCAAATAAGATATATGGATGACAAATAACTACATGAAAAGATGCTCAACATTATTAGTCATTATGAAAATGCATATTAAAACTCATTGAGATACCACTACATACCTATCGGAATGTCTAAAATTAAAAAGACTGATTATACCATGGGCCAGCCAGGATACGGAGCAACTGAAGTTCTCATACATTGCTAGTGAGAATGCAAAATTATACAGCCATTTTAGAATGTAGTTTGGCAGCTTTTTTATAAAGTTAAACATACACTTACAATATGGCCCAGCATTCTACTCCTAGGTGTTTACCTAGAGAAATAAAAACTTAATGATCACCCAAAAAACTGTATATGACTGGACTAAACCAAAGCTAAGAAGTTTCCTGAATACAGTCAAACACTTCGAGGGACAGAGTAGCAGGGGCGGGGGTCTGCAGACCATGCTTCCAGGGGACATCTAGGTCAATTGGCATAACAAAGTTTTTTAAGAAAATGTTCTGCATCCCACTTTGGTGAGTGGCATCTGGGTCTTAAAAGCTAGTGAGTGGCCATCTAAGATGCAGCAATTGGTCCCAACCCACCTGGAGTAAAGGAGAATGAAGAACACCATGGACACAAGGAAAGTATTAGCCCAAGAGACAGAAAGGGCCACATAGACCAGAGGCTGCATCAGCCTGAGACCAGAAAAACTAGATGGTGCCTGGCCACCACCAATGACAGAGAACACAACGGAGAGTCCCTGTTGGAGCAGGAGAAAAGTGGGGTGCAGAACTCAAATTCTAGTAAAAAGACCAGACGTAATGGTTTGATCGAAACCAGAGGGACCCTGGAAGACATGGCCCCTGGACTCTCTGTTAGCTCAAAATCAAAACCATTCCCGAGGCCAACTCTTCAGACAAAGATTAGAATGGTGTATGGGACATAAAATGATACTTATGAAGAGTGTGCTTCTTAGCTCAAGTAGATACATGAGACTAAATGGGCAGTTCCTGTCAGAGGCAAGATGAGAAGGCAGAGAGGTCAGAAGCTGATTGAATGGACACAGAAAATCCAAGGTGGAAAGAAAGAGTGTGATGTCACAGTATAGGGAGTGCAACTATGGTCACAAAACAATGTATGTATAAATTTTTGTATGAGAAACTAACTTGAATTGTAAACTTTCACTTAAAGCACAACAATAAATACATATATATATATATATATGGAAAAAACTGTATGTGAATATTTTTAGTAACTTTATTCATAATCACCAAAAACTGGAAGCAACCCAATTGTCTTTCAGCTGGTGAATGGATAAACAAAGTGTGGAATACTACTCAGCAATAAAAAAGTAGAAACTATTGATATACCCAGCAACGTGGATGTATCTCAAATGCATTATGCTAAGTGAAAGGAAGAAGAACAGAAAAGCTACATACTATATGATTCAACTTGTAGGACATTCTGGAAATGGTCAAACTATAAGACGAGAAAACAGGTCAGAGGTTACTAAGGGCTGGGGTAGTTTGGGGTCTGGACCACAAAATAAATTTTTGAGGTGATGGAACTGTTTTATGCCCCAAATGTGGTGGTAGTTGGATGAATGTATGTTTTTGTCCAAACTCATAGAAGTGTGCACTAAAAAAGGTAATCTTCTACTGTATATAAACTATACCTCAACATACCTGATAAAAATTAATAAACAACCACATAAAAAGAGACAATAGATGAGATCAGGGACTCTGCCTTACTTTTTTAAAATCATTTAGTACACTGCCTGGCAAGAACATGGTGTTTATTATGAACAGTTGTATTTTGCTCCAAAATATCCCCTGCTTCTTTCTAGAGGCCCCTCCCTGTGGGGCCTTGCCTTATCAATTCAAGTAAGCTCACTCCAGACAATGCTAATTCATCTGACATATTCTAAGAGTTCCCTAAACATTCTATAAACTTAGAATACATTAGGTCATATTTGATTAAAAATGTATTTAACATCAAAGAAAAAAATACTCTGCTATACAGAAAGATCTAAATTTTTTCTAAAATATATCTTGTAGATTTCAGTTGTTTTGTGTACCACATCAAATCAATCTTTGGTGAATTCAATAACATACATATTTTTATGTTCCCATAAAAAATGAATATTATATCAAAATATTATACTGGAAAAGGATTTATCATGGTACAGTATTTTTTTATATAGTTTTTGTTGTTGCTGTTGAGAGTATACAGCAGGACAGACACCAATTCAACAGTTTCTACATGCACAATTTAGTGACATAGATTACATTCTTTGAGTTGTGCAGACATTGTCACCCTCCTTTCCTGAATTTTTCCTCCCCCGTTAACATAAACTCACTGCCCCCTAAGGTTCCTGTTTAATCTTCCTAGCTGCTGTTATCAACTTGATCCCGTATAGATAGATCTTAAAAGACCATAATGCTCAAAGCAGACATTCTTTACTAGTAAAGCTAAACTATTGTTTGGTTTTAAGACTTCAGGGGACATTTTTTGTTTAAAGATTATCTCAAGGCAGTAGTTTCAGGGGTTCATCCAGCCTCCATGTCTCCAGAAAATATGAAGTCCATGAGAATTTGAAATTCTGTTCTGCATTTTCCCCTTTTGATTAGGATTCTTATATAGAATCTTTGATCAAAATATTCAGTAGTGGTAACCAGGCACCATCCTGTTCTTCTGGTCTCATGGCAGAGGAAGCAGTTGTTCATGGAGGCAGTTAGCCGCACATCAATTTCCTCCTCCTACTCCTGACTATCTTTCTTCCTCTGTTGCTTCAGGCAAATAGAGACCAATTATTTTACCTTGGATGGCTACTTGCAAGTTTTTAAAACTCCAGGCACTACACAACGAATTAGGTGGTAGAACAGAAGCACTAAACATGTTAATAGGCCAGTTAACTGGGATGTCCCATAAAACCATGACCCTAAACCTCCAAACCAAGGAACCAAATCCCATGAGGTGTTTGGTTGTACACAAGCAGCCTCAGCAGCTACTCTTTTGCTATTGTTGTTGTTGTTGTAATGGTACAGTGATTTTTTACTTTGCCTTCTTTTCACAATTTTGGGTTTCCCCAGTTCAGGAAGTTATTAGGTGGTGAAATTATAGCTGACATCTCTTTACTTCACCAACCTCACAGTCTTTCCATTAGTATGTAATTCTACCCGTCACAAACTATTCTGTTACCTAAAACTAAGGACTGTCTGTTCTTTAAAAAAATTTTTCAAATGGCATTTTTATTAATATAAATTTGCATTCTTATATCAAATTTTTTAACAAATTACATTCCATGTGACTAATTCCTGGCCTCGTGTATCTTTCTATTATGGACCATTTCAAAAAAGATCAGCAGATTTCATTTACCCTCCCCTTGAAAAGTAGATCATTTCTGTCCTTAAGCCAGGAGTTCTGAGCTCTATTAAAGCAATACTCCTTTTTATAGCAAATATTTACTGTCTTGATATGAGGTGTCTTGCACATTACAGGATGTCTGGCACCCCTAGCTCACACCCACTAGAGGCCAGTAGACACCTTAATCATTGACAACCAAAAAGAATCTCCCTCACAAAGCTCTAGGATTCCCCCTGGGTCGGAGGAGGGTGAAACCATCAGCATCAAGAAGCACCACTTTAGGACATGTTTCCTTAATGGTAATGTTTTGGTTAAAAAGAACAGACTTAGACTAAAGACGAATGTATTTTTAAAAGCAGGTTCAATAGGAAACACTGTAACTAAAGGCAGTTTATTAGTTATCTTTTGCTGCAAAACCAATCACACCAGAGTTTAACAGCTTAAAACAACAACCGTTTATTATCTGTTTCTGAGGGTCAGAAATCTGGGAGCGTCTTGGCTGGGTGCTTCTGGCAGAGAGTCATTCATGAGGTTGCAGTCAAACCAGGACTGCTGTTGTCTCAAGGATCCACTGAAGCTGAAGGATCCACTTCCAAGCTCATACACATGAGCCCAGGCTTAGTTCCTCTTTATATGGGCCCCTCACAAGAAGGCTTCCTCTGTAGCAAGTGAGGAGCGATGAAGAGAGGGAGAGGGAGAGCATGTGCACATAGGCAAACGCTGTGTCTTTTATAAGTCTTGGAAGTGACATACCATCACTTTTGCCATATTCTATTGGTAACATCAGCCAATCCTACTACAATGGGAGAGGGGACTTCACAAGACTGTGGAGCACATTCACTTTTGCCATATTCTATTGGTAACATCAGCCAATCCTACTACAATGGGAGAGGGGACTTCACAAGACTGTGGAGCACATTGAGGGCCATTTTGAAGGCTGTCTATCACAGGTAAGGATCTTTACATTTGTAAATATTCAGGTTGTAATTTTATTGCATTGTAAGGAAATATTTCATAGAACTGAGAGGAATAGAAAACATTGATGAAGTTTTGTTCCAACTGAATAGAAACTGTTTCTTAGCAACATGAAAATATCATTTTGGTTATCTGAGATTTAAAATCAGTTTATCCGATGTCTATTTTTACCTTGTATTTTAGATTTATTCAACTGCTGAATGTGAATAAAGGCCCGTTTGACTTTATCACAAATATAAGTAAATCTGAAAACACAATCTTAGAACACATACATGTGTATTAATTCTAGCAATAAGAAAGTAAATTCTTTATTAAAGCAGAAGATTAGGCCAAGCCAATCAGATATTTTAGTAATAAGTACCTATTTGGCCAAGCATATAAAAATGGTGTAGACTGAGAAACATGAAGGTGAATGTGTAGGCCAAGCAAAAACTTTTCAAGATCAAAGTCCTGTTTATAACATATTCCCACCTTCTTCATATTAATGAGTGTGCCATATAGACATTGTTAATATTGAATTTTACCTGAACCCTGTGATGTTGGAAAATAGCCATGGTTAAAGAAATCCCCCACCCTTTATATTCAGGAAAATGCTTTGCTGCAAAGAACCACCCTTCCTATATGACTTAGATAAGACTCATGGGCGTCCCCTTGTTTACCTACAACAAGGCTAGACACATACCCTCCAAGTTCCCATTCTTGGCCTCATAAATGATTGCTTGTCCCCAGTGATCAATCAGCAATAAAGTGCTTGTTAACCAAACTTCGGTTAAGCTTCTCTCCTTCCCCCAAGTCCCTGAGCATCGGCCTACCCTCAGCCTGAGCCAACATACTAGCCCTCTTCAAGGACCCTTCACACAAAATAGGCTGACCTCAGCATAAAATATTCTGATTTACTATCCGTTGATGTCACCCTCTCATCACACTTTCCCACGTCTGTTTTTTTCTATTCTTGTTTACTCACCATCTCTATAAAAGAAAAGCACTTTTTCCCCAATTCTTTCAGATGCTTGCAGATCTTACAGTTGGAGTTTTCTCTCTATTGTCGTCACCCTCCTCCCTGAATATTGCAATAGTCCTTTTCTCTTTCCCCCTGTTCTATCAAAATAAAGTTTCTCCCTACCCAAGTCTGGATTTGTTTTTATTTGACAATATTCATCTTCTACATTTCCTGACTCTCAAAGACAGGATGTCAATTTTGTTGATTTTTGCTACTGGGTGGAACTTTCTTTTTAATTTATAATTATAAATTTCTGGCAATTTTATAATAAAACCTGTTGCCATCATGTTGATTCTGACTCATAGCAACCATATAGGACAGAATAGAACTGCCCCATAGGGTTTCCAAGGCTGTAATCTTTATGGAAGCAGACTGCCACATCTTTCTTCCAAGGAGCAGCTGGTGGGTTCGAACTGCTGACCTTTTGGTTAGCATACGAGCGCTTAACCACTGCACCACCAGGGCTCCTTAATTAAAATAAAAACAGAAACCAAACCCACTGCTGTCAAGTCAATTCCAACTCATAGCAACCCTATGGGACAGAGTAGAACTGCACCATAGGGTTTCTAAGGAGTGACTGGTGAATGAATTCAAACTGCTGACCTTTTGGTTAGCGGCCTGAGCTCTTAACCACTGCACCACCAGGGCTCCCCTTAATTAAAGTAGACACTGAATCATTATAATGTAGTGAAATGTTGTCTAGTTCCTTAAAAATTATTATCATTACAGTACTGTAATGTGCACATTTACGAAATACCTTAAGGAAACAGCCTAATAGCTTTATTTATTTCACCTCTAGATCACTAAAAAAAATCCTCATTTAGCAGTTGAAGTTCAGGCCTTCAAAGGATCTTAAAACGAATTTTAACCTTAAGATGATTATGGCCTTATCTAAATTTTTCCATTACATTTTGATTATTATACTACTGGGCAGCCAGTTCACATATGACAATTTTCATTTCTTTTCCCTATGGAAATAAGCTTTAACTGAAAGATTGAATAATATTCAAAGCACTGAATAGTCTGGCATCATGCTTTGTTTGCTTTGTGCCATCCTTGCTGGTAAAGTAGCATCCAGAAAGGCCGCAGCCCCATGAGGAGGGCAGTTGTCACATGGTGATTCAGCTTACATAAAGGTCTCAGCCTTCTTGATACATGGCTACAACGTGCATGGAGGTTGAAGACATTATGCTGAGTGAAATAAATCACAAAAGACCAAATATTGTATGACCTCATTTATATTTAAAAAAAAAAAAAAAAAAAAAAGCAAGAACAGGCAAATGTATAGAGACCAAAGTTTATTATTAGTGGTTACCATGGGCTGGAGGAAGAGGAAAAAGGGGAGGGGTTTGTTTATGGAGCACTGAGTTTTAGTTTACAGTGATGGAAAAATCACACTGATTAAGGGTAAAGGTTGCACAGCTGATTAATGTAATTGAGGTCAATAAGTTGTACACCTGTAAAAAGTTGAATTGGCAAATGTGTGATAGATATATTTACAACAATAACAAAAAAAAAAAATAGGTGCCACTGAGACTACTTATGTACAACCAGACACCTCATGGGATCTGGTTTCTTTGTTTAGAGGTTTAGAGTCATAGTTTCATGGGACATCCCAGCTACTTGGCCTAATACTGTGTTTAATGCTTCTGTTCTTTGGATAGTGCCTGGCATCTTAAAAGCTTGCAAGCCGCCATCGAAGGTACAACAATTGGTCTCTATTCATTTGGAGCAACAGAGGAAAAAGGAAGTCAGGAATAGGAGGAAGAAAAGGAATGTGTGGCTGATTGCCTCCATGAACAACTGCCTCCTTTGCCATGAGACCAGAAGAATTGGATAGTGCCTGGCTACCATCACTGAACGTTTTGATCAAAGATTCTATAGAAGAATCCTAATCAAAATGAGAAAATACAGAACAGAATTTCAAATTCTCATAAACTCCAGACTTTCTGGAGCTATGGAGGCTGGATGAACCCCTGAAACCACTGCCCTGAGATAATCTTTAAACTTTAAACCAAAAATATCCCCTGAAGTCTTCTTAAAACCAAACAGTAATAAGAATGTCTTCCTTGAGCATTGTGCTCTTTTAAGATATATTTATATGGGATCAAATTGACAACAGCAACTAGAAAGATTATTCCTTAGGGGACAATGAGTTTATGTCAATGGAGGAGGAACAATTTGGAAAAGTAAGGTGAGAATAGTTCTACAGGAGGTGGGGCCAAGATGGAGTAGTCAGACACTTCCGGTGGACCCTTTTACAACAAAGACCTGAAAAAACAAGTGATTCGATTATATATGGCAATCTGGGAGCCATGAACATCAAAGGTAGAGTTGAGGATGCAGACTGAGTGGCAGGGGGAGGGAGAGACAGTTTGGAAGCAGTGAGGAGTTGCCAGACCTGACCCGGCAAGAGCCTGAGCCCTTCAGGCCTGATCAGCTCGGGGGTGAGCAGTGAGGCAGGCAAGCAGCAGTGCTCAGGAGGCATATTTTCCAGACTGGGAGAGACCCAGCACCAGAAAGTCACTCAGCCACCCAGAACCATTGAGAAGCAGCCCTCGATCCAACGAAAGATAAGTAATTGCGTACAGCCTACCACGTGGATCAGAAACACCCCTCTTAGGGAAAAGCCTCTCTCCCATTTACCTCCCTGCTCCCTGCTCTGCACTGGGTCCCAGACCGGCTTCAGCAATTGCCGAGTCCCCTGGGCCTGAAGTAAGATCTGTCACACATCCTGAGCCATTCTCCCTGCCTTGGAGAGTGAACAAATTAACAAATGGGAAAAAATAAACTGCCGGCTCCCCTAAGCCAGGAACCCAGAGAAGGCACAGCTCCTTTGCCTAGGCACAGGCATAAGGGATCTGCGGACTTTGAGTGCCTTTCCCCCTGCATAGACTTGTGCAGACCCATCTCAACAAACGTAGGCCCTCATTACTGCAGTGCAACAGGATATATACCAGAACTCTAACTTCAACTGTTTCAGCTGTAAAGTGGCAGGTTCTTGACATTTGACTCTGCTCTGCTTATTAGGCAGGGTCTTCACCTACCCACATCAGGGGCCTGAGGACTGGTGGCTCCACTCACACCACCTAGCCACCTGCAAGAGGGGCCCATAAATAAGAGGTGTCTCCCAGTCCTTACAGCCAACAGCATTAGGTGCTCTTAGTCCAGCTGCAAAACCCACCCACTCAGGCACTATAGGGAACAGGGACATGCCTTCCTCCTGGACACTCGGGGTGGCTGTCAGCACCCTGCCTAGCTCAGAGTATGTCCGCCTGCTGCAGTCAGATGCCTGTGCCTATACCAATCACCCATGCCTGTCTAGGACTGTAAGTGAGAGCCTACACCACACACTTGTTGGCTATCTAGCTGGGCACCTGAGCTGAATCCATGGAGGAGTGGGCAGACTCCTGAGCTCACATACCTAGTAACAGATCTAACCACCTGGTGACAGGACATTAGAGCTTCAAAGGTGCCAATAATCAAACTAGCTTATACAAGCAGCCTATTTGGGCATATCAAAACAAAACAAGAAGCTAGGACACAGTAAGCAAACATAAAATAAAAAAATTTAATAACATTGATGGCTACAAGACAACAGTCAATGTCAAATCACATAAAGAGGCAATGCATGATAGCTTCAGCAAGCTCCCAAAATAAAGAATCTAGAAATTTTACAGAGGAGGAAAATTTCTTGGAATTACTGGAGGCAGAATACAAAAGATTAATATACAGAACTCTTCAAGAAGTTAGGATGGAAATTAATCAAAACACAGAACATGCAATAGAGGAAATTAAAAAGATTAGAGAAGAGCATAATGACAAATTTAACAGGCTGCAAGAATCCACAGAGAGACAGCAATCAGAAATCCAGAAGATTAACAATAAAATTTCAGAATTAGACAACTCAATAGAAAGTCATAGGAGCAGAATTGAGGCAATGGAAGTTAGAATTAGTGAGATTGAAGATAAAGCACTTGACACCAACTTATTTGACGAAAAATCAGATAAAAGGATTTTAAAAAATGAAGAAACCCTAAGAATTATGAGGGACTCTATCAAGAGGAATAAAGTACGAGTGATTGGAGTACCAGAATGGGGGGGATAACAGAAAACACGGAGAGAATTGTTGAAGATTTGTTGGCAGAAAACTTCCCTGATATCGTGAAAGATGACAAGATATCTATCTGAGATGCTCATCAAACCCCACATAAGGTAGAACCCAAAAGAAACTCACCAAGACATACTATAATCAAACTTGCCAAAACCAAAGATAGAGAATTTTAAGAGTGGCTAGGGGTAGACAAAAAGTCATCTACAAAGGAGAGTCAATAAGAATAAGCTCAGACTACTCAGCAGAAACCATGCAGGCAGGAAGGCAATGGGATGACATATACAAAGCCTTAAAGAAAAAAAACTGCCAGACAAGAATTATATATCCAGCAAAACTGTCTCTCAAATACGATGACGAAATTAGGGCATTTCCAGATAAACAGAAGTTTAGGGAATTTGCAAAAACCAAACCAAAATTACAAGAAATACTAAAGGGAGTCCTCCAGTTAAAAAATCAATAACATCAGATAACAACCCAAGACTAGAACACAGGACAAAGCAACCAGATATCAACCCAGATAGGAAAGTCACAAAAGTAAATCAAAGCTAAAACACTGAAAATAGGGAAACAGATGTCAATATGTAAGAGATGACAACATTAAAACAAAAAAGATGGACTTAAAAAATGTAGATATAGACTTTTCATATGGAGAGGAAGTCAAGGTGATATAAAGAAATAAAAGACTGGTATAAATTTAGAAAAATAGGAGTAAATATTAAGGTAACCGCAAAGGAAACTAACAATCCTACAAGTCAAACTAAAAAACTAGAAAAATATAAAGACTCAGCAAACACAAATCAACAACAGTGAAAAAGATGAAAAGAAAACACATAAAGAAAAACGATGCAGCACAGAAGATTAAGTGGAACAAAGAAAGTGTGAACAACACACAAAAAAAGACATCAAAATGACAGCACTAAACTCATACCTATCAATTATTATGCTGAATGTATATGGACTAAATGCACCAATAAAGAGACAGAGAGTGGCAGATTGGATAAACAAGCACAATCCATCTATATGCTGCCTACAAGAGACACACCTTAGACTTAAAGACACAAACAAACTAAAACTCAAAAGATGGAAAAAAATATATCAAGCAAACAACACTCAGAAAAGAGCAGGAGTGGCAGTATTAAACTCTGACAAAATAGACTTTAAAGTAAAATCCACCATAAAGGATAAGGAAGGACACTATATAATGATTAAAGGGTCAATACACCAGGAGGACATAACTATAATAAATATTTATGCACCCAACAACAGGGCTCCAAAATACATAAACAAAAACTCTAACAGCACTGAAAAGAGAGATAGACAGGTCCACAATAGTAGTAGGAGACTTCAACACACCACTTTCAGTGAAGGACAGAACATCCAGAAAGAAGCTCAACAAAGACACAGAAGAGCTAAATGCTACAATCTACCAACTTGATCTCATAGACATATCACTCCACCCCACAGCAGCCAAATATACTTTCTTTTCCAACGCACATGGAACATTCTTCAGAATAGACCACATATTAGGCCATAAAGAAGGCCTTAACGTAATCCAAAGCATCGAAATATTACAAAGCATCTTTTCTGACCATAAAGCCATAAAAGCAGAAATCAACAACAGAAAAAGCAAGCAAAAAAATCAGACACATGGAAACTGTGAATAGTCATACAATTTGAAGAATGTAATCAATGTTACTGAATTGTACATGTAGAAATTGTTAAATTGGTGTATGTCCTGCTATGTATATTCTCAACAACAACAATAAATAAAATAAATAAAGGTTCCAGCCTGTTGAATTTCCTAGCCAGGCTTTGGGCGTCTGGGAATTCTAAAAAGTTTAGATAAAATACATGGTTGGTCACAGAAGGCTCTAATGTGGTCTTCATACAGGGGTTGGTGTGGGAGTTTTCTAAAGGGCACACAATCTTGGATAGTTTTAATGCGATCATTTACCAGTTCCTCCATTTCCACATATACTCGTGCTCCAAGCTGATCTGTCTGAGAACACAGGAGTCCCTGGGTGGTGTAAATGGTTAACATGCCCAGCTGCTAACTGAAAGGTTGGAGGTTCGAGTCCAGCCAGAGGCACCTCAGAAGAAAGGCCTGGTGATCTACTTCTGAAAAATCAGCCACTGGAAACTCTGTGAAAATCAGCCACAGTTCTACTCTGAGACACATGGGGTCTCCATGAATTGGAATCTACTCAGCGGCAACTGGTTTTTTGGCCTGAGAACACATGCTTGATCAAGGCATTGTACCCAGTTTCTTTCCCAACTCTCCATTCGCAGTGGACTTTAAAATAGGCAGTATGTCCTGCTAAGGGGCATGGCCCCAGGGTGTATATTCCTACAGTCAAGCTGCTTTCATCAAAGAACTAGTTTGTTTGTCAAGAAAGAAGAGATAAAAATTTGCACAATTATTTCCAATGATCAGTATTACATTTTCAAGTAATAGAAACATACAGTGGAGAAGACTTAGAGTTTTATATTTTCTTGTACGTTCATTCAGATTCATAGAAGAAGTTTCTTTAATTAGCTTTTTTCACAAAGATAGTTACAGAAAATTTATATTCATTTTTTACTTGGATGCATTTCCTGCTTACTCTTGTTGATCAAATACTACTAGTTTTATCCTATGATGTACTTATTAGATGTATATTAACAAGAATGTATTGAGGATTCTACTATAAATGATACCTGTAAAAACAGTCATTAATACAACTTTTTGTAAGTCTCACACTTAAAAATAGCCAATAACTTGTCTTCTTTCTGCTGTTAATTTTCACTAAATCCAGTCACATTCTAGCAATAACTAATATAAATCTATCGATAGATGGACTAATTAAAAAAGGAAAAAGGCTCCATCCAGCTCATTAAGAGATATAGTTCCAATATCATTTTACTTATTATGTTCAATAATTAGCAAATTTTATAATGCATTTGTGTTCAACTGTGTATTAATAACTGTGATAATTCAATCCAGAAAAAAATTTAATACTTAGCTTTACGATCACAGGAAATATATAGTTCAGATTTCAACAGATACTTATTTTTTTTGTTGTTGTTGCAGAGAGGTATGATAAGGTGATTAATTTTTTTAATCTTTCAAATGTAAAGAAAAAATTCTGTGGGTAAAGTAAAATAGAAATACAAGTTCAAGAGGAACAGGAAAAATGTAAAATTTCCCAAGGTTAGAAAAGAGCTTGTTCATATATTTTTTAAATTAATGACAATGGTTGTATAATTATAAAACCTACTATATCACTCTTTTTAATATATACAGTATAATCTAAATACCAGAACAAACATTCTGGTATTTAGTTTATATTGCATATATTAAAAAGAGTGATGCAATAGGCTTTTGTTAAATATGCCAATATTTACAATATGATTACATCCTTTGCTGCTATTTCAGTTCTTGAGGAAAATTTTCAGATGTCAACATAAAAATGTGTGAGAAGGCACATTGTCTTTCAAAATTATTTTAGGGATTATGCAGCAAAAGTAAATTGAAAATTGCTACTCTGATGAAGTAAAGTCAGTGGCCCCAGGCCACTGTTGTGTTCCAAGGCGTATTGTAAAATCAGGATTTTTGTCATTTCTCCATTTGTCTTCATTTCTCCAAATATAAAATGGGCATGATAATAACTTTCCTTGTGACCAGAAATGTCTGTGAAATTCTTACAAGAAAAAAAAATTTTTTTTTTTTTTTGGCTTAATAGTAAGTCACATTCTATGTTATGCTACACGTGAACTATTGGCAGGTTGAAAATAAAAAGTCACTTATCTGGTCATTTTTATATTTGTTACAATTTATTAGAGGGGAACCTGAAAATAAATGACCAGCCACTATCCAAGGGTTCTAACAAAACAGATAATTCAGCATCTTAATAGCTTTTATCTTTTAAACCTATTTTCTTTACGTCTTAATACAGCTATAGTTTACATAAATAAATACATTCCAGTTGCTGTGGAGTCGACTCCAACTCATGGTGACCCTGTGTGTGCAGAACAGAACTGCACTCGATAGGGCTTTCAAGGCTGTATTTTTTGGAAACAGATCACCAGGTCTTTCTTCCAAGGTGTCTCTGGGTGGGTTTAAACTGCTCTTTCCATTAGTAGTCCAGTGCTTAACCATTTGCTGAGTGCTTAACCATTTGTACCACCCAAAGGCTCCAAATAAATATATACCGTGTATGTTATTTTAACAACAACAAAAATCTGAGACAGATAAGGGAATGTTAAAAGTTTATACTCTTAATTCTTCTATAAATTGTGCCCCCCTTTTAAGCAAAGAGATCTCTTAATAGCCTTCTATAAATTTATAGATATATAATTTGCCTGCACCCCAATTTCTATTCTCATTACCTTTGATACCAACCTTGGTTGCTTCCATCAAGGAAATGAAGTACAGTCATGCGTCATTTAACACCCATGATAGGTTCTGTGAAATAGGATGTTATGTGATTTGGACATTGTGCAAATACCATATTATTATACAGGTAGTCCCCAGATTCTGAACCAGTTCCATTCCTAAGTCTGTCTTTAAGCTGAATTTGTACATAAGTCGGAACAGTTAGGTATGGTTCTTATCTAACGTCAGTTAGTCAAATGTTTCTCTTAGTATATAGTATATAGCATACGTTTCTATGCATAAAAAACATTAAAGAAACATTTCCAGATACACTAAAACATCTTTAACATAATAACATAGTAATGATAATGTTTTGATGTGTGTTGCAAAGTAGCACCCATTTGTTATTACGAACCATTTTTGTATGTACCTCGCATTTTTAATATAATAGGCTTTACAGGGGTTGGTTCGTAACTAGGGTTGTACGTAAGTCAGACATTTGTAACCCAGGGACCATGGACGTATATGCAGTTGGACGTTGCCCAAATGGACAGTGTGTGGCACATGACTGTATATGAGTCTCTTCACACATCTAACAAATATTTATAAAATATCTCCTGTTGACCTAACCAAAAGAACCAAACCAAACCCTTTGTCGTCAAGTTGATTCCAACTCAAAGTATAACTGCCCCATAGGGTTTCCAAAACTAAATCTTTACAGAAGCAGACTGCCATATCTTTCTCCTATGAAGCCACTGGTGGGTTTGCACGGCTGACCTTTCGGTTAACAGGTAAACTCTTAACCGCTATACCACCAGGTCTCCTTCCTGTGGACCTAGCCTGTGCTAAACTACTGAGCAAAGAAGCAATATTGTATTACATAAGAATGTAAATTGTGGGGATACGGTGTAGAGATGGGGTGAGAGAGGAGATTAATGAAGTATCTTGGTACTCAGATAGTCTGGAAGTGGACTGGAAGTTCAGGAAAGAATCTGAAAGACTATCGCTTTTTATATTAGTCACAAGAGACATCTTTATGTGTATAGAGTAATTGTTCAGCCAGTGAAGACAATTACAGAAATTGAACAAGATAAGAAAATTTTGAGTGAAATTTGGGGTAAATGAAAAATCTGATCTAGGCTTAAAGATGATGATCTCTGAGCCCGCATTTGCAACCTAGGAAAACATTTTAGTGATGTAGTGAAAGTCAACATTAGCCAGCAGTTGGACTCAGTAACTTCCAATGTCCCTTCTAACAATAAGCTTTTATCAGAAGGTTACACTCTGAGCACAGAACTGAAATAAGAGAATCTAGTTACATGATGTGACTGCTTAGGGCATCAGAGTCTTCTTCACAATGAATTAGTGTTATGACCGCTAACCAGATTGAGAATTACAGTGTCGTGTTTCTGATGGGGATGCTTTGCATCACTCAGATGTGGTAGTGGAGGGATAGTTCACGACTGAATATAAAGGTTAGGAACCAGTGATATGCAACTTGACAGTATTTGACAATTGCACTAATCTTTGGCAACCCCAGCAGAGGGCAGGCAGGTATAGGGAAAAGAGAGGAAACGTGAAAGTCTCAATTCCAGTTATAGTCATGCAGGACGGTAAAAAATGTCTGTGCAAGCTGGAACCAAGCAAAGCAATCTTCAAAATCAACTGGAAAAATTAGGATTGTTTCATGACTTTAGAAAAATTTTGTCACAACATTAAAAAGTCTTTTACTGTTGGTTATGAATGTATGGGAAAATGAACAGAATAGTAAAACTAATATTATTTAGTATGCTTTAATTTAAAACGTTAGAAACATTGAGATTTAAAGTGTTTTATTTCCTTGTTTTAAAAAAAACACTTATCAAGAGTACTTTGGACAGTGCTTGCCTTCTTCTTCTCACTGTATTAACTTACAGTAAGAAGCGAGCATCTTTTCTATGCCTTTGCTAATCATCACATGCCTTTCTAAGTTTGGATCAGCTTCCAACATGTTATCCTAGGCACTTTCAATGTCATGAAATATCTCTGAGAGTTCTTTTAATGTAATGTTTTTTGTCGGCATCATTCCCGCTAGGACGTCTTCATCCTTTTAATCACAATCACTTTTCTCATTTATGTTGATAAGTTTGCCTTCACTAAGTTCCTCTGGCTGCATATCTAGTCTCTCAAATGATGGCAGTATCAACGTCCCCCATGGTCAGCGATTTCTTCTATAACTCCAATTATGTTCAATTCAAATTGCACTTCCAGCATAATCAATTTTTTGCTTCTTTGCGGCACTTTCTTCTTTGTTGACCAATTCCCTCTTTCAGTTACTCAGTTGTTGTAAAATATCACATAGGTTATATCACTGGGCGACAAGAATACAAAACACTGTATGCTTTCTGAATTAACAGATGGGCAGTAACCAAGACCGACAGTTGTTGAAAGAAGTGATGTGATTAGTCACTGATCATGATGACATCTCTTATTTACATAGTGATCTGTGGCCTGAAGAGCCAACAGTGAAGTTTGTACTTTTTGCAATTACTCAATGTTAATAAACAATGGTAACTGAAATTCGTACATATTGGACCTGGACAAAACAAGGACTGCCTGTATTTGCTAAGCCACCCGCCATAAAGAATGTATAGGCAGTTATCTGAAATTAAAGAAGAATTCATTTCAAAGCTGACAGCAAATTCCTTGGGATGAGAGTTGCCTTCCCCTCCCCCAACAGAACACTTTTTTTTTTAAAAAATAATATTTTATTTCTTTTTGGTGGCAATATACACAACCAAATGTACACCCATTCACACCTTCTGCATGAACAGTTCAATAACACTGGTTACACACTTCACCTTGTGTCACCATTCTATCTCCACCCATACTGTTTCCTCCCCATTAATATAGGCTCTCTGCTCCTTAAAGTTCCCATGTGTGTGTTAGATGAAGTGTTGGCAGTTACGTTCAGAGAGATAATTCTTTATAAGAGTGCTATGCTCGAGGCAAACATTCTTTATTAATTAGGCTTAACTGTTGTTTAGTTTCAGTTCAGGGGCTAAAGATTATTTCTAGGCATTAGATTTGGTGGTTCCCCCAATCTTTTTTTTTTTTTTTTTTAACAAAACATATTGATGGGTCACTGGGCTGTGGAGCCATTGGGCACTTAGGCCAGGCCTAGGTTAAAATACAAGACAAGAATCTATATGCCTCTGCATAGTAAAATAAGATGCTCTTATTTCTGAGATGGTGAGGGCTTGAGAATCTGAGAGGAGCTGGAATAGATGAAAACATTGGGGAGGAGAAAGGATGCAGCAAGAGATTGGGAAGCTGGGACCCTAGAAGGAAATGTAGCTCATGAGAAGTTTAGGGTAATTGGGGGAGTAGGTGTGTTGTTTTTGCCATCTACTATTTTTTTTAATACCTTTCACTATTTTTTTAATTAATTTTTATTTTTATGAACTCATTATATTTACAAAGGTTTTTAAAAATAAAATAGTGCTCAGTGGCTTAAAAGGAAAAAACCAATCCCTTTCTCCAAACTTCTCCTAACCCAATCTCTTACCAGAGCCATCAATTATCAACTCTTTTGGCTGCTTCTTCTAGTATTTATTTCCATATTTCTAAATATGTTTGTTTACTGTCATTTCTTAATTTATCCATTTTAGTCATTATCTAGTGAGAAACTATTAAAATAGTTGAGCCACAAGCATACTCACACATTTTCCTTGCTACTATAGTTAAATCTACAGTTGATCTTTATATTGTTTTGGCAATTTAAATATTATTTACTGCTCAACCAAGTAGTATACTTGGCTCTAACAAGGTTTTGTTCTCTTTAGAGCTAATAATTACCATAGTTTTTGTTTAATTATCTATGTACCTATCACTAAATCCTGCTGATAATTTTTCTAAATGATTTGTCCTCCCTGGAGCCCCTGCTCCCTAAACACTCTGTTCTCCTGCCCACCGGTTTTTACAGGCTGGTTGGAGAATTATCATAGTTATCATAATGTTGATGAGTACATTCAAGTTTCTGTGACAACGTTACAACTTTAAGTGATCATATTTATATATTTGGGAGCCCTGGTGATGCAGTGGTTAAGCTTTCAGCTAACCAAAAGATTAGCAGTTCGAATCCACCAGCTGCTCCTTGGAAACCCCATGGGGCAGTTCTACTCTGTCCTATATGGTCGCTATGAGTTGGAATCAACTCTACAGCAACAGGTTTGGTTTTTGCTTTTTTTTTTCCCTATTTTTTTTTATTCTAACAAATGTAGTTTTATATAACAAACATATGGTCCACTATTACAAGTCAATAGTTTTTAGAAAACAACTATTGAAATACAATTCTCAAGACTTCTGCTTGTGGGAAGATAGAGTAGACATACTTTTCTTTATTCCTCCTGCAATGCACAACTAAAATCCCTGAACATTACATATAAACAAACATAGATGATTCTAAAAGCTGGGGAGAAGGCAGAAGAGCTAGGCACCTCAGGACCAAAGGAATGACACGCTTGTAAGTTCCCTGGGTTTTCTTTTTGTATGCACCTAACAACAGAGTGTCAAAAACCTGAGACCAAAAAAGAGAGAGAGAGAGAGCACTACAAGGAGAAATAGCCCAATCCAACATTATTGTTAGAGATTTCAGCCACCTCTTTTGGTAACTGATAAATTAAGTAGGCAGGATATCAATAAGGATATAGTTGAATTGAACAGCACTGTAAATCAACGTGATCTAATTGGCATTTACAAAATACTCCATTCAACAACAGCAGAATAAACATTCTTCTCACACTAGTATGAGCATTCACCAGGGCAGACCACATCTGGCTTATAAAACACACCTTATGCATTCAGTGAAGGATTATGCACCTTTTGCAGTGAAAGATTATGGGGCCAAAATCCAGGAGAAGAAGGAGACCCAGAAAGGTAAGCCCAGTATTTTTGGCTACTTTTCCATCGGTGGCATCTGCAAATTTCAAAAAAAGGCAGCTAAGAGGCAGGGAAGCTTTGGTAGGTTAACAGGGCAGACTGCCACATCTTTCTCCCACAGAGCTGCTGGTAGATTCAAACTGTCAACCTTTCGGTTAGCAGCAGAGCTCTTAACCACTGTGCCACCAGGGCTCCTTCACAAAGTAGGTGAAGGGAATGCCTTGACCGTATGCGTGTTGTAAGGCCCAAGGATCTCTTCTGTCCTTGTTAAGGAGGATGCTAATCTTCTCTCCTTTCTTACAACACACAAGGAGAAGGGCCCTGGTAAATCCCTCTTTTTTAGTTTGTAACCCTGAGGGTGTACACTCTGGGAGTATGGGTGAATTGAAATAAGCCAGCTCAGCCTTGAGTCATCTCTATCCTTCATTTGAATAAAGTTAGTGCCCCTAACCTATTTGTAGGCCAGAAACATGTTTAAATTCTCTTTGGAGGAATATAACATATCCAGTGAAAATATTTTCAAAACGAAGGAGAAATAACACTGTTTTCAACAAACAAACACTAAGAAAATTTGCCACCTGTAGATGTTTACTAAATGAAATACTAAAGGGAGCTCTTTGGGCAGAAGTAATCTCAGATAAAACAGACATGGCAAATATGTAGGTAAATCTAATGAATGTTGCCTCTTAAAATAAAAAGCATTTCTAGAGACTAAAAAGGTACATCTCAAAATAATAAATTCACTAGGAAAGTATAACAGTTCTAAATTTGCATGTATTTAATGATATACTCAAAATATGTAAAGCAATTTTAACAGAACTAGAAGCAGAAGTAGAACCCAGGTGTTAAAAAAAAAACTTATGACAAACTCTCTAGGTAACAGCTCTGGAAAGATAAAACCCCAGACTGTTTCACCAACGAGCATCACCTCATATATACCAATTACCCTAGATATCCCTTGGTTTGCAAGTCTTCACCAATGCTTGCTTAGACCCTGCTTGCTAACTCCTATCTAAACCACCCCATAACTAAGTCCTCCCCGACAGAACTTATAAAACCCAAGTACTCAAGCCACTCAGGGAATTCATTTGACTGATCTCATTTGGACAATTGTCTCCTTGCCCGGCAAGTCTTTATTAAACTTAGCTTGTTTTTTAATCAAAATAGATTTCTCTGGTAGTCTTTTTGTGGGGATTTTGACTCACAAATATGGATAGAAATATCATAAGAAAACAGATGACAGAGCAGTGTTTGTACTTGGAGAGCAGAAATGGGGGGTGAGAAAGGTGGAGCAAGTGACATTTTTTGATACAAGCCATGAATTTTAAGACTATGTATGTGCATCTATTACTTTGATATAAATAAAAATTAAAATGGAAAAGAAACATGCAATCTACTAGAAAAGTCAAATCTCATCTAACTTCAAGAGGAGGGATGAGAATCACCACCATCAGCCCAAAGCTGATTCTTAGGTGGTAGAGGTCAGACATAACTCCCACTCTCCAACTTTTTCACCACGTTTGACACCAGCCATCCCTCCGACAGCACTCTCTACTTCACTACTGGGTTCCATATTTTGTTGCAGTGGCTACACAGAACTCACAGACCATATTTATGCTTATGTAGTTTCTTAGGGAGGCAACAGGATACAACTCAGGATACAGGATACAGTTCATCAATCAGGATAGCTTCCAACCAAGACACCTCTCAGCTTTCTCTCAGTTGTGTTCACAGGCAGGCCTCACTGTCAGCTGTGCCCACCACTAGGCTTTGCTGGGCCTGGCCTCTGCCCTGCTCTGGCAAGTGTTACAGCTCTTTAGCTCCACTAACAAGTGCCTGAAGGCAGCCTGCTCCGCCAGCAAGCCTTCCATCCAAAGGCGCTCAGCTCTCTTTTGCTCTGTGGGTCAGCAAGCCTATTGCAGCCACTGCACTCCGTGGGCTGGGAAGCCCACAGCAGCTATCTTTTGTCAGTCTTTCTGGTTCTCACGGCTCATAATGCTGCTGCTTGTGCTACTGCACCCATCTTGTGCCGTCTCTCACCCTCTTCAATGTTTTACCTTTTTTTCTCCTCAGCCTCAGAGGTTCTCAGTGCAGAGACCCCAGGTCCAAATAATGTATTCTGTTCCTGGCTCTCCTTCTTGAAGGTAGTGAGGTCCCTCCAACCTCTGTGGGATTGGCCCTTTTAAAAGCCTAGTCCTCCCACCAAGACCATGAACTGACCAACCCCTTTGATAGGTCACAGTCACCTAATTTGCATAGTAATCAACCAATCCTCACAAGGGTTTTACATACCTTATTTGCATAGTAAACTGTCCAATCCTTTACAAGACTGTAGCCTAGCAAATCATCTTGGCAGAACTACAGACCCAGGGTCAGAAAGGTCGTATATAAAGAGAAACCCTTTCCACTGCAAAAACACTTATTTCCTCTGAAGTAGGGTGACAGTACTCAGTTTAATTTAGTAAATATTTGTAGAGCATCAATTACGTGCCAAGAGCTTTGCTGTTGTTGCAATCAGGTGCTGTCAAGTCAATTTTGACTCACAGAGATCCCATGTGAAGAGGAGAACTGCCCCATAAGGTTTTCTAAGCTATAATCTTTACAGGAGCAGATTGCCAGGTCTTTCTCCCACAGATCCAAGGGTTGAGTTCAAACCACCACCCTTTCCTGAAAAAGATCGACACCCTCCCTGCAAGTAGATTACATTCAGCTGAGTCCAAACCACCACCCTTTCCTGAAAAAGATCGACACCCTCCCTGCAAATAGATTACACTCAGCTGAGTCCTTTCTGCAACTCCAATAGCACTATCGCTGGAATGATAATCCAGTGCATTGCTTTTAACTTTAGAATCAGAGTAAAAAAAAAAAAAATTCAGGAGAGGTCTGTTTTCAAAATCAAATATCTTAGAAAAATATGAAAGGTTCAGCTGACTATTTGCAGGAATTGAGGGATTATGTTTCCAACCCCAAATTTATTTATAGCTCCAATTCAGTGAGAAGCTCTAGTTTTACTGAGTTGGGGTCTCTTGATAATTATCTTCTTGATAATGAGTAAGTTTTCCATGCCATTTATTAAGTTCTTGCTGTGTTCATATCCTGCAAATTTTTATTGTCATAGAAAATGGTACATTTATCTTGCCATAAAAAATTACATAATTAAATTTCTAGTCAGTCAGAAATGAAATGAAAGGTTTCTGTTATTATGACTACTATAATTCTTTAATATTTACTGAATACTAAGAAATTCCAGGGACATGAGACATCGACTAATGTGTAACCGCCTTTGAAATATTTAAATGTTCCTAAAGTACTAAAATATGCATACCTCAAATAAGATACAAAATCTTTAGGGGAGGTTTTGAGTCATGGCATTCTCTTCAAATTTTATCCCTGGCATGATAAACTTGCATCTCTGTTTAGCACCAGCTCCTCGTATTGGCAGTGGGTCTCACACTAGTTACACATTAAAATCACCTGAGCAGCTTTTTAAAAAAATAGCAGTACCTGGGACCTATCCCCAGAGATTCTGATTTACTAAGTTTTGGGAGGAGCCTTGGCATGTGTGGTGTTTAATGGCTCCTCAGGTGGTTCTAATGTGCAGTCAGAGCTGAGAACCAGGACCAGCAGCATCACCTGAGACCTTATAGAAACACAAATTCTCAGGCCTTGCTCACCCATGACCTAACAAATCAGAAACTCTGGAGTGAAGCCCAGCAATCTGGTTTAACAAGCCCTACAGGTGATTCTGGTATCGTGATGGCACCGTGGTTACGAGCCTGGCTGCTAACCAAAAGGTCAGCAGTTTGAATCCACCAGCTGCAACTTGGAAACCCTACAGGGTTGCTATGAGTTGGAATTGACTCAACAGCAATGGGTTTTGGTTTTGGACAGGGGTGATTCTGATGCACACACCAACCACTAGACTTAATATAAAAACAGGAATTGTCAGGAGAACGAGTTCAAGAATGAGGGAAAATATAGCAGTGCACTCTCTTCTTGAGGTGTAGGAAGCTGTGTACTAATTTAGGTAGGACAGGCTAGGTAGGTTGGCCTTGCTGATGACGTTTTTTTGTTTTTGCTTTTTTAAAATAAGTTTACCTAGGAGTGATGAGACTTGGGTGAAGTGAGTCACACTAGCAAACTAGCCTGAATTTAAGTTTTTTGTGTGTTTGTTTTTGCATAAAATGAGAGCTTATGACCTTATGCCATTCTTAGGGGAGAGAAAGAGAAGAAGCAGGAAAATGATCAGAAGTCTGGTGAGCATGAAAATCAGGAGCTCTAGATACTGGGTTAGGAGGCTTGGTGGCACAGTGGTTAAGCACTTAGTTGCTAACTGAAAGGTTGGCGGTTCAAACCCATCAGCTGCTCAGTGGGAGAAAGATGCGGCAGTCTGATTACAGCCTTGGAAACCTTATGAGCAGTTCTGCTCTGTCCTGTAGGGTTGCTATGAGTCAGACTTGACTTGATGGCAACGGCTGTTGGGTTTAGATGCCTGGTTGAACAAAATTGGGGGTGGGGCGTGCATGTATACCTGCATGAAGATACACATAAGCAGAATGTAAATTAAATCTTTTGGTTTTAGGAAATATTTCATATAGGCTCTCCAGGGGAAACCCTGATGACTTTTTCCTCTTCCATAAAAATTCCTCTGCCTGTGAGTCCCTTGAGGCAGAGATGGGGTCATTCATCTTTGCAGCCCAGTGTCTAGACTGTACTTCACGGTGAATGAATGCTGGAATACAATCCTTTTATAGGGTTCCCAGTGTTTCAGTGAGGTGGTTCTCGTGTTTGCCATGGAAAGTCCCTTTGGACGCTATTTTAAATTCTCCTCACTATCAGGTAGCACATGATGAGGTTCCACTGTGCAGTTTTTGCTAAATTAATAAGTGTACTAACATGCAATATGAATGAGATCAGGCAGTTCGACTTCCATCAAGTGGAGCCAGTAGCCTAGGCATGGGGGAGTTTCTTCCAGCCTTGTGTACTTTTAGACAAGGATTACACATATTTATTGAAAGGTTAAGGCCACACCAATTGTTTTCAAGTAGATCCTCCATCTTGAGGAGAACCTAATTTAATTGTGGAGGTTAATTAACACCTCTAAACATCTCAGAGGAGTGTATTTTATTTTATTTTTTGAGAGTGAAAGAAGTTGTTATTAATATATGCAGGACAACAGGCACAAATCAGGATTGTCCCAAGCAAATAGGGATGTGTGGTTATTCTTTTTTCTTTTCCCATGTAACAATTTTTATACAAATTGCTCTGTGATATTGGTTACAGTTTTCACTATGTGTCAGCATTCTCATTATTTCCATTCTGTTTGTTCTGTTTCCATTGATCTAGTTTCCCTTCCCCTCCTTGCCTTCTCATCTTTGCTTTTGGGTAAATGTTGACTGTTTGGTCTCATATAGTTGATTATTTAAGGGAGCTCATTACTCACTGATGATAGTATTTATTTTATAAGCCAACCTATTATTTGGCTGAAAGGTGACCTCCAGGGGTAGCGTCACTACCAAGTTCAATGGGTATCTTAGGGCAATAGTCTCGGGGATTCCTCTAGTCTCTATTGGTCCAATAGGTCTGGCCTTTTTTAGGAATTTGCACAATAGCACAAAATGCTGCCCAATCCTACACCATCCCTGTGATCTGTTGAGGATCAGACCATTGAGATCCATAGAGTTTTCATTGGCTGATTTTTGGAAGTAGATCACCAGGCCTTTCTTCCTAGACTGTCTTAGTCTGGAAGCTCCCCTGAAATCTGTTCAGCATCATAGTAACCTGCAAGCCTCCACTGACAGATGGGTGGTGGCTGCACATGAGGTGCATTGGTCAGGAACAAACCTGGGTCTCCCACATGGAAGGTGAGAATTCTGCCATTGAACCACCATTGCCTCCTGACTCCGTAATAGGTGCTCAGTAATATTTGTTCAATGAATGACAGAAGTTGAGAATGTGTCCCAGTTACTCTTAAGTGATGATAACTCATACTTCATCCCATGATTAGGAATTCCTGCCTCCCAGAGGTATGCCAGTTCTCACAAAGGAAGTAGGGAAGGGGGACAATAATAGGCTGAAACAAATCCATCCCCATTACAAAATAAAATCTAAAAAAATCCATAATGTACAGGTTTGCCACTAGTGGTCAGAAGTATCATTGCCACTGAGATGGGGACAGCAGTATGTAATAAATAAGGACGTTGTCCCTGGCCTAGAGCAACATTTAACCTTCTTTTGACTCCTTTCTCCGTGGCCACCACTCCTCCCCCAGTAAATGGATTACAGTAGTTAATCTAAATGATTGAGACCAAACTGTTACCAAAGAGAATTTAAAATCGCTCAGGCTTATTATAGTCCAAAACAATACAGGTCACAATATCCAGTAGCACATGCCAGCTCAGGAATAAGCCAGACTCACTAAGCCTGCTGCCAAATGAATGATACAGTAGTTTTCTTGCTATAATTTGTATTTCCCCTGAGTTGTTTCCCAGCTTAGGCGAGCTGTCATTGAGAAGAAAGAGAAATATCAATTCCTGAAGTTAAGCCTGGATTTTTCCTTTGTCTAATTGGCCCAGGCCCTCTTTAGTTGCTCCTGAGACCTGCCTTAAACTCTCCTAAGCCCAGGAAATGCCTGCAGGCTGCTGCAATACATACTGCCATGTGTCCTCTGGCTACAGAGCTCTGAGCAGCTGCTAAATTCACAAATGTATTGCTGGAGTCAAGCCTTCAGTGAGTACGTGCTGTTTCCAGAGACAGTGGGTGGCTCTATAGATATATAGTAAAAAAAAGAATAGTATAATTCACTCATTCATTTATTCAGCAGATATTTACTGAGCATCCACTATATGCCAAGCACTGACTATGGGGCAGTCATTGATAAAATAGAATGGCCTCTTCCTAGAGCTTGCAATTCAGTGAAAGATACTAGCAAGTCAAAAAACATTACACATGTGTGATAAAAGGTGTGATAGAAGATGCTATGGGAGAGTCACCCGGGTTTAACTGGATGTACTGGGATGGAGAGTCGAAGACAGTTTCCTAGAATAACTCTACCAAGAAGAATGGACCTTATATAAATGCTTTCTTGAGTATTGAGAAAAAATGGTTTTAGATTAAGGAGACTGTTTTTTTATATTTGTTTTTGGCAGCAAATTCTCTTTTTAAAAAAGAAATTAGTAAAGAATATTATTTAGCCATAAGGAAAAATGAAGGTCTGATACATGCTAGCTACCACATGGATGAACCTTGAAAACATTATGCTAAGTGAACTAAGTCAGACATAAAAGGACAAATATTGCATGACCCTACTTATATGAAATATCTAGAATAGGTAAATACGTAGAGACAAAAGTAGATTAGTGGTCACCAGGGGCTGGGGGGCACAAAGGCTAAGTGCTCAGCTGCTAACTGAAAGGTTGGCAGCTTAAACACATCAGTGGCTCCAGGGGAGAAAAGACCTGGTGATCTGCTCCCATAAAGGTTACAGCCTAGGAAACCCTATGAGGCGGTTCTACTCTGTCCTTTCGGTCTCTGTGAGTCAGAATCAACTCGACAGCACACAACAACAGGGGCTGGGGGGAGTGAGGAATGAGGAGTTATTCCTTAACAAGTACTGAATTTCTGCTTGGGGTGATGAAAAAGTTTTAGAACTAGTTAGTGGTGATGGTTGCACAACATGATGAATGTAATTAATGCCACAGAATTATACACTTTAAAATAATTAAAATGACAAATTTTATGTTATGTATATTTTAGCACAATAACTTTTCTTTTCCTTTTTATTTATTTTTTATTTTTTTATTGTACTTCAGGTGAAGGCTTACAGAACAAATAGTTTCTCATGAAACAGAAGTACACATGTTGTTTTATGGCATTGGTTAACAACCCCACAACATATCAACCCTCTAACTTCTCAACCTTTTTTTTTTTGGTGAAAATACACATAGCCAAAGATACACCATTTCAAAAATTTCTACATGCACAGTTCAGTGACATTGACCACGCTCTTCAAATTGTGCTGTTATTCTCACTTAAGATGAAGGCTTACAGAACAAAATAGTTTCTCATTTAACAGTTACTACATATGTTGCCCTATGACAATGGTTAACAGTCTCACAACACATCAACAATATCCTTACTCAAACTTGGGTTCCCTATCAACAGCTTCCTTCTCCCCTTCTGCTTTCTGGCCCTTGTCACTGGACTCCTGTACCTCATTAGTCTCATTTGGTTTTACGGGGCTGTCCACTCCCAGGCTGAACAGTGAACCTCGGAGGTAACTTCACCACTGAGCTAAAAGGATGTCTGGGGGCCATACGCTCGGGGTTTCTCCAGTCTCCTTTAGGCCAGTAAATCTGGTCTTTTTTTTTGTGAGTTAGAATTATGTTCTACATCCTTCTCCAGCTCTGTCCAGAACCCTCTGTTGTGATCCCGGTCAGAGCAGTCAGTGGTGGTAGCCAGGCACCATCTAGCTGTACTGGACTCAGTCTGTTGGAGGCCTTGGTAGCTGTGGACAATTAGTCCTTCAGACTAATCTCACGATAACTTTTTAAGAAGGTAAAAATAATAAAATCAGGTTAGGTATACTGAGTTCAACCTGGTTCTTTTTCTTTTTTTTTTTTTTTAATTGTACTTCAGGTGAAGGTTTACAGACCAAATAGTTTCTCATTAAACAGACAGTACACATATTGTTTTATGACATTGGTTAACAACCCTACAACATATCAACACTCTCCCTTCTCGACTCTGGACAACCTGGTTCTTGGTAGGTATATCTGTGTTATTGCCCTTCTTTCTTTCCTGTTTCTATTTTCAAGACCAGGATGACTCAAAACAAGCAATTGCAAAATACACTTATCCTGCGTTATATGATAAAGAAAAGACACTCAGAACAACAGTTGCAAAGAAGACATGTTGAGCTATACTTCAAATAATAATAAAGACACCCAAACAGCATGGGAAAGTACTATGAGAATGAGTCATTTTGGAGGAAAGACTAGGTCACAAAAAGTCAAAACATATCCAATGGGTCAAAGTGAATAATTCCACTGTTTTCCACAGTGACTGCGCTATTTTACACTCCTACCAGCAATGAGGTAGACTTCCAATTTCTCCACATCCTCGCCAGCACTTGTTGTTTTCCTTTTTGTGTGTATATGTTTAATAAGGTACAAACATTCAAGAAACTCTCATGTATTAGACTCGTGAACAAATAAAATGTTTGATGAAGTTTACCATCAACATTTACATACAGAAATTTAATTTGTTAAATTTATAAAGTTTTTTACTGATAAGTTACCTAGTAATATGTGACTTTTTGGAGATACGCGATATACAGGGTTATAAATTGGACTTTAGACAAAATAAAAGTGGTGAGCATTGACTTCCTCACACAGACATCGCTTGGGCATTAAAGAAGCTATGAACAGTGATGAGACACTGAAAAGTAAGACAGAATGCAAACTAATCCCCACATCATCTATCCCATGAGTATCTCACTAGCCAAACGATTTAGGATACTTCAATCACTGAAATGTGTAAAGGAGAAGCTTGGATAGAACATCCAAAAATTATTGTCGAAAGGGAGAATGACATCCTCATTGAACTAATACGATGAAGTGGAGAGAGCGAGTTATGGAATTTAAAATTATAATTGCCATTATTTTTGCAGGTAGGCCATATTACAGAAATGTTCCCTCCTGGAAATTCAGCACTTTTGCTTGCCACAGAGCCTTTTAGCGGGAGTGTGAAAAATTGCATTCTGGGATTTTGTGATTTTTATTCAGTTATTTTATTCACAGAAGTTTGCCCAAAGTTATGCTGAAGTTGTGGCTTGCATGTAAATTTACTTTTTTTCTTCTGCTGTTTTGTATTGTTTTAGAGGATGTATTAAGAGTCTATAGGGTCGCTATGAGTTGGAATCAACTCGACAGCAATGGGTTTGGTTTTTTGGGGGTTTTTTGGTAGGGAGGGGGAGGCGTTCAGGTAGCTATGTGCTGCCATTGTCTTCAACTACCCCAAAGTCAATGAACGTCACTTTTGCTAAAAACTGTGACAGGCACTGCTATTTGCCTACCAGTTTCCATCTTTCTCTCACTCTTCCTTGCTAACAAAGCCCTAATTTGCTGTGGAGGAAGCAAACACATAGTTGTTTGTTTGTTTTAATTCAATTTCCAGGCTTCTGTGGCCAAGTGAGACAGTTTTGTCAATGAGATGTAAGCAGAAATCTATTGGTTGGGGTTTCAAGGAAAGTCTGACCCTCAATAAAAATGGTCAGACTCAACTGGAAATGCCTTTTGCCCTTTTCCTTTTCCTCTTCTTTCTTCCTGGAACTCAGACATGATGCCCCAAGGGACAGCTATCTTGTAACCATGAGGATCAAAGCCAAAAGCTAAGGATGATGGTCTCCTTTGCCATGAGACTGGAAGAACAGGATTGTGCCCAGCTACCATTATTGACTGTTTTGATCAAATCCATCACCAAACCAACCCACTGCCCTTGAGTCGATTCCAACTCATAGCGACCCCATAGGGTTTCCAAGGCTGTGAATCTATACAAAAGCAAACTGCCACATCTTTCTCCCGTGGAGCAGCTGGTGGTTTTGAATTTGATCAAAGATTCTATAGAAAAATCATGATGAAAGGAGGGAAAATGCACAACAGAATTTCAAATTCTTATGATCTCCAGACTTTCTGGAGCCAGGAAGGCTGGCTGAACCCCTGAAACTATTGTCCTGAGATAATCTTTAAACCAAAAGTATTCCCTGAAGTCTTCTTAAAACCAAACAATAGTTTAGCTTCACTAATAAAGAATGTCTGCCTTGAACATTGTGCTCTTTTAATATTTAAAATAGCAACGTGAAAGATTGGGTAGTGAGTTAATGGGAGGTGAGTTTATGTTAATGGGGGAGGAGCAACTCAAAAAAGGGGTTGAGAATAGTTGCACAACTCAAAGAATGTCATCAGTGTCACTGAATTGTACGTGTAGAAATTGTTGAATTGGTGTATGTTCTGCTGTGTATATTCTCAACAACAACAAAAATAAATTATTTTTTAAAAAAAGCTAATGATGGTGGAACAGAAAAATAGAAGAAGCTTGAGCATTTGAGGAGCTGCATTAGCTCTGGATTGCCTATTCCTGTATTTCTGGTTATGTAAGAAATATAAACCCTTTTTTTGATTAAGGCACTTTGTCAGGTCTCTGTTCAAAGCTATTTATCTTGACCAACATCTTGGTTTATTGAGGCATTTCCTCCTTTGTATTGGAGAGATGATGGTTTGCATAGCTTAGCTTGTCTAGGGCCCCACTAACCTACTGCATATGCTATTCCTTGTATACTAGTTATATGATAAAAGACTCAAGATTTACCTCGTTAGAGGGGTGCAGAGAGGATGATAAACATTCCTATAGGTACATTTCTTGAGAAGTCTATTAACTTTTCTCCATTTTGTACTTCCCTTTGAAAATAATCTCCCCTACCAGTTAAAAGCAAGGATGACGAGACTTTGTCTCATTTCAGACATGATATCAGGAGGGACCAGTCCCTGGAGAAGGACATTGTTATGGATTGAACCGCGTCCCCCCAAAATGTGTGTCAACTTGGCTAGGCCATGATTCCCAGTACTGTGTGATTATCCAGCATTTTGTCCTCTGATGTGATTTTCCTACGTGTCATAAATCCTACCTCTATGATGTTAATGAGGTAAGATTAGAGGTAGTTGTGTTAATGAGGAGGACTCAGACTACAAAATTAGGTTGTATCTTGAGTCAGTCTCTTTTGAGATATAAAAGAGAAAATCGAACAGAGACAGGGGGACCTTATTACCACCAAGCAAGGAGAGCCAGGAATGCACTCACCCTTTGGAACCGGGATCGCTGTGCTGAGAATTTCCTTGACCAGAAGATTGATGACAAGGACCTTCCGCCAGAGGCGACAGAGAGAGAAAGCCTTCCCAGAACCACGGTAAGAGACAGCCTTCCCCTGGAGCTGGCGCCCTGAATTCGGACGTCTAGCCTCCTAGACGGTCAGAGAATAAATTTCTGTTTGTTAAAGCCGTCCACTCGTGGTATTTCTGCTATAGCAGCACTAGATAACAAAGACAAAAGTCATGCTTGGTAAAACAGAGGGTCAGCGAAAAAGAGGAAGACCCTCAACGAGATGGATTGATACAGTGGCTGCACCAACAATGGGCTGAAACTTAGCAACAATTGTGAAGACGGCGCATGACCCGGCAGTGTTTCGTTCTGTTGTACGTAGGGTCGCTATGAGCGGGAACCGACGGCACCTAACAACAATAGCAACAACTAATTATAAATAAGCAAGGCTTTAAATGTCTATAAAAATAAGTCAGTAGTCAAATTTCTTATTCACACGTTTATTCATAGTTCACAATGTGAAACGCACAATTTGCTTTGCCAGGAATCAGGAGAGATGTAACGCTACCAATGAGCGGTGTGTGAGTGCGATGTGATCATGCCAGGTGTGGGAGTGTGTGCACTTGGTGAGGGCAGGAGGCAGATAAGCAAGGCAAGTGCTCATTTGGGAAGATAGGAGGCAGGGGAGCAGAGAGAAGGTCTAGGAAGTTTCCAAACGGGAAAACTCAGAACAAAATGTCAAGTAAAAAAAACAATTAAGTAAAAAGGTGGAGTATATAATACTTTGTTGCCTCTTTTGTTTCTATTATCACGAGGTGAATTTACGTTCTCTAACAGAGTTCCTTGCACCCAGTGAGTCCTCAATTATTACTTTTGAATGAAGGACTGAGTCAATAAACTTTGAGGTGAGAATTATTTTCCAAGTTAACCACATGACCTTGGACTACCTAAATGTTTTCTGATTAATTTTTCCATTTTTGAATAACACATTATTGAAAATTACCTCATTTCCCTATGAAGAACATATAATAAAATATTCTTGTTAGATAAAACTAATTCAGAAGGTAATTCTATGTTCTGTAGTGTTCTCAAGTACATATACTAAAATCTACATTATCATCAAACACTAGTACAGTTTCTCTGGTTTTAAGGTCCTGTCTCGTGGGCCCTCAGTAAATAACACTTAATGAATGCTATAGAGACTTTTAATAAAATATTAAATGCAACCACGTACAGCAGTTAATCAATGGCAAAACTGGGAATTGACTCTAGATTCCATGCTTCCTAGTGGCACAATGGTTAAGAGTTTGGCTGCTAATCAAAAGGTCAGCAGTTTGAATTCACCAGGAACTGCTTGGAAACCCTATGGAGCAGTTCTACTCTGTCCTATAGGGTCACTATGAGTCTGAATCAACTTGAAGGCAACAGGTTTCCTACGGGTTTTCCATGCTTCCTAATACATTGTGTCAATAAGATCATGTTTTCCACCAGAGCAAAAGTCTGTGCAGATGCTCTTGAAAAAGTCTACATAATAACATCAGGTAATAATTGTCTCATTTCTAATTTGAAATCAGAAGCCTGTTCAAAAGGAGTGACTCTAGGGAATTCAAGAGAAGTTCCAGGAAGAGTTTTCTCTACTTCTGCTTTCCGGACTTGCATTGTCCTATTGAATTCCTTCCCAGAAACGAACTATGGCAAGCCTGATTGAAGTCTAGAAATCTGGTCGTCTCCTAGGCAATGGTAATAACTGCAAGCCCGCTGCCACTGGAACAATTAGGAAAACCCCAATACCCTGAGCTGAGAGCCTCTCTACTTTTTGGCAATGAAACAAAGTTTAAGAGACCCAAAGAAAGCTTCAGGGTTATGTCCTTATTAGCTTCAAGATGTGCCGCTTATATCTCTACTTCCTAGAACAACAAAATAGTAATTATCTATGAGTCATATACCTTGCAGTTCTGTGATTATTATTTTTCTCCAACTAAATAAACTGTATACATTGTCATAGTTTACTTTTGAATTCAAGTGGCCCATTCTTGCTGCTTAGCTCCTCATAGAAGCTTGGGTATTAATGTGTATATAATGTTGCTTTAATAATTAGTTTAGTCTCTCATCTTACTCTCACCTCATGGGAAATTATGGCCTCATTCGGTGGTTGCTCTGCAGGCTGCAGCCAAACATCAACCAGCCTTGGAGAGGATTATTTCATTGATATGACAACCAGTCAGGCTTTGTGTTTCCAGTAGGAGAAAGAAATCTTATTTTAAATTGTTTTTTGCCTAGTAACAGAACTCTTGGTTTGTAATCTTCTGAATGCAGATAGCTTAACGCCCATTACTTAAACTTAAATTACAAAGCACTGCTCCAGTTATAAACCGTAACTGTATATGTCATGTATACTACCATGATCAAAGATAGATTTATTTCTATAAATATAAAAGTCAAACAGTGACATACATAAAATGTCCCTTAATGGTTTATGGTCCATCCTTTTTTTAAGAGTCATAGTAAGTAGATCTTATGACAGGCTTAATTTTTCCTTTAGTAGGAATAATTCTACATCGCAGAGGTGTTTTTGTTTGTTTTGTTTTTGTTGTTAAAAAAAAATACTCGTTGGGAATAAACACAGAATTTATCAAAGTGTATAAAATTGCGAAGTTTTATGGCATTTGATAAAGCACTTTCACATCCATTATTTCATTTTGGTTTACAGGAACTCTATGAGATAAATGGAGGAGACATTTCAACCTCTATTTTTAGAGTTAAGGAAAACTTTTATAAAAATAAAGCACTTTGCTTGCCCTTAGAAACATGACAAACAAGCAGTAGGGCCCAGGGTCAAATCTAGACCTTACAAGCCCAAGACTGTGTTTTTTGTTGTTGTTGTTGGTGGTGGTGGTGGTGGTGGTGTAGCTATGTTTTAATTAATCTACACTCTCATTTAAAGAATTAATTTTCCACCTTCTTGAACTAACCCCAATCTCACCAACCCTTTATCACCATCTTGCTTTAATGATCAATTAGTTTCCAAGGACATCCATCCTTTTGGCTGTAATGTACTACCAGCCTGCATGGCAATCTACCCATCCCCTTTGCTTTCCTTCTTAAATTCAACAAATGTGCATTGAGTGTGTAGCCATGTCAGACACTGGGCCAAGCCATAAACTTGCATGTACAGACCCTACCAGCATGGAGCTTCCAGTTTTTCAGGGGACATGTTTTAAAGACTTAAGTCATATGCATACTTTCTTCTAGAAATTTGTCCTAAATAACATGCCCTAGCAATGGGCAAGTTGCTGAGCTACAAAGAACTGTCTTGTAGGGTTGTATTTTTAATTGCAACAAATCGGTGGTGGTGTTCAAATCATTATGTTCAAATCATTTTAAGATTGGTGAAATAAACTATGATAAGCCATACTTCATAATTAAAATTGAGATTAAATAATTGAAATTGAAATTTTAGAGAAGTATTTAATGATACAGAAAGATGCTCACCAAATACTATTTTAAAAAAAAGTAGATAATAAAAGTAGTATTTTTATTTTTAGTCCATATTTATTTTAAAAATTATGTACACACACACACGCATCAGTGTTATCTCTGGGTGGTGAGATTACAGGAGATTTATTTTATTTTTGCTTATCTATAAATTTTGAATGTTTTCTACAATGAACAAGATCTCCCTCCTGTCTACAAAGGCAGTGCGAGCTACTCAGCACTGAGCTTTCTGAGGTGACTTGTGGCCTGTAGACAGCGATGTGCTGGCAAATGTTTAATAGCTCAGGTGATTCTGAGTGGAGTTCCACCATGAATGTTGGTTGATATTTTCATTTACATTGTCAAATAAAAAATACATGCAGACTTAGATAGGGAAAAGCTTTATTCAGAAAGAAAGTGGGGAAAGGGAAAGAGACTATTGCATAGTGGGAGACTACTAGACTAAGAACATTCCAACCACAAGATTTGCAAACGTCTCAAAGAGTTAGAGAAAAGGCTTTTTTTCTTTTATAGAGACTGAAAGTAAACAAGGAGAGAAAAAAGCCAGGCATGTGGAACTGGGATGAGTGGATGACATCCTCAGATTGCAAATCAGAATGTTTTACACTGAAGCCCAGAGAGGCCCTTACAGAGGGGTGGTATGTTGTCTCAGGTTGAGGGTGAGCCAAAGTTAAGAGATTTGAGAGAAGGAGAAAAACTTAACCAAAGTTTGGTCAGCAAATGCTTTATTACTGACTGATCAGTGGGGACAAGCAATTCAGTTACTCAATTATGAGGCCAGGAATGGGAGTTTGGAGGGTCTGTGTCTGGCCTTGTCATAGGTAAACAAGGGGGTATTCATGAGTCTTATCTAAGTCACATGGAAAGGGTGGTTCTTTGCAGTAAGCTGTTTTCCAGAACACAAATGGTGGTGGGGTTTCGTTAAGCATCGCTGTTTTCCACTATCACGGGGTCCGCTTAAAATTGAGTATTAACAATTCTAATAAGTAAAGCAAAAGGGAGACAATAGAAACATGTTGAAACTTCACTCAATTACCAGTGATGTCAGCTACTTTGCTGAATCAGATAATTTTTGAAAGATGCAAGATATTTCCTTAATTTTTTTTGTGCTATTCATGTTGTAATGGCTCTAAACACAACACACTTTTAAATTTAATCTGCATTATTAATGTCTTCACCAACACTTCCTTAAGCCTAGATAAACAGATTAAAAAACCAAGTCCTGATTTGTAGCATTTGCTGGTTTGCGTGGTTTGGTGCAAACAGTTAATGAACTCACTGTTCACTAACTGAAAGATTGGAGACACAAGTCCACCCAGAGGCACCTCAGAAGACAGGCCCGTCAATCTACTCCTGAAAAATCAGCCATGGGAAACCTTATGGAGTAGTTCTACTCTGACACACATGGGGTCGCCATGAGTTAGAGTCCGCTCCTACAACGAGTTTAGATACTCCAACCATGGCCAATTTCAAGCTCTCAATGTGAAGTCACTGAACTTGGAGCTGAGGAGAGAAGCACAGCAGCACCAGTATGTGTACTCCCTCCATACAGGTACAAAGTAACCTCAAGAGTAGTAGTAAAATGAGTGAAATAATTAGGAAGTGATGACTTTTGAGTATTTACCTTTGTTTTTAATATAATTTAGTTAATTATTTTAATATAATCTAAGTTATTGTATTTATATATCATATATTACAATATAATTCACATACAATAATTTGTATATGATTTATACAACAGTTGTATATAATTTTAGTTCTGATAATTAATAATTTATTAAAAATTTAATATTTTTTGTAAAATTCCCCAAAATTTAGTGATCTGGTTGGGAAGCTGGTACAGCAGGCTCCAGCACACCACCGCCTGGAGGTTTGTTGGAAGATGGTAGGCCCAGGAAAAGCACAGCTACATCCAACAGAAAACCATAAGACCCCAACCCTAGTCGTTGACCGAAAGAGTGGAATGTCCCTGATGAGATGTCAACTTTAGTTCTTGATCTTGTCTGGTAGGATCACGTCATCATCAGCTCTGTACCAACCCCTGCATACAAGTCCATTTACATCACTAGTATCTACAGAGCTGACAAAGCATAGCTATTCCCACCCTGCTTCCCATTCCAGGCAGGTGAGTGTGGGCTGAAACTCTGGTTTGGGCTTGTTGAGAGTAGCAAAGTAGAGATCCTGCTCTGTAGGTTATGGGACAAAGGGGAACCAAGCGGAGTGCCTGGGGAAAGGAAGGCTGTCTCAGGAATTGAAAAGAAAGTTCAAAGTGTCCGTGGATCTAAGGCTAAGTGCCCCATTCAGCAAGGGACAGGCCTCACCCAGCAGGGTATCTTTTGTTTTGAATCAAAAACAAGCCAGAATCACTTCTTTACTGTTTAAAAAAAAAAAAAAAAAAATGGTGAGAATGAAGAAAATCAAAGATACAAGGGAAAGATTAGTCCAAAGGACTAATGGACCACAACTGCTACAGACTCCACCAAACCGAGTCCAGCACAACTAGATGGTGCCCAGCTACCACTGACTGCTCTGACAGGGATCACAACACAGAGTCCCAGACAGAGCTGAAGGAAAATGTAGAACAAAATTCCAACTCACAAAAAAAAAAAAACAGACATACTGGCCTGACAGAGACTAGAGAAACCCCCAGAGTATGTCCCCGGACACCCTTTTAGCTCAGCCAAAGATTAGACAGGCCCATAAAACAAAACGAGACTAAAGGGGCACACCAAGCCCAGGGGCAAGGACTAGAAGGCAGGCGGGGACAGGAAAACTGGTAATAGGGAACCTAAGGTCAAGAAGGAGAGAGTGTTGACATGTCGTGGGGTTGGTAAACAATGTCACAAAACAATATGTGTACTAATTGTTTAATGAGAAGCTAGTTCTGTAAACCTCCATCTAAAGTACAATAATAAAAAAAAAGAAAAAAATAATGTAAAAAAAATGGTTGCACGGACAAAAACAGGTTCAATAGATTTTTCTTCACTCAGAGCTTTTCAGCACATAAAGAGTGCAAAGAAAAAGTGCAAACAAACAAAAATGTACAAACAAAACCCACCACCCCGCAACATAGCTGATATAATTACAGCTTAAGGAATGAATCAGACATAAACTTCACGAGCTCCACTATTTTCTACAAAAAATGTGTTTAATGACTTCCAGCAAGTCTCTCCAGCTAGAGGCTAAAGGTTGCCCAACAGAAATGTAAAGACAGTAAAACAAATCAACAAGAGGAAGTTTGTCACTTGGGATCTAAAACGGCATAATTAAATTTAGTCTTATTGAAACCTGGCCTTTCTTTTAGTTTGTTTCCTTTTCTATTCAAAGTAAGGCCACTCCCACCAGATCATTTTTACAAATAAAGTACACGGGGTCCGATGAACTGGTAAGCAAGATAATCACGTGCTTACTTTGTCTGTTGGATAATCCGACCCTGGTCATTAGCAATTTCTCCGTATCTGAACTAGGTCCCTCTCGAATTTTCTTTAGCTTTGTAGCTGGAGCCAGTCCTTTAACTGCTAGGAAATTTTTTTGTTTTTGAAGATCGTCGTTATCATCGAACGCGACATGCCTGAATCTGCTACGTCGCATTCTTTGATGGAGATTTCTGAACTCTGTTACAACCTTACCGGACCACAGATGTATATGCGGTCTGACGTTGCCTGCACGGATGTTATGTGGTACAAGACTGTATAGCATATTGTGGTTGGTAAAAATCACAGGCTTGTTGTTAGGTGCTGTCAAGTTGATATCAATTCATACCGACCTCATATGACAGAGTAGAACTGCCCTATGAGGTTTTCTAGGCCTGTGATCTTTATGGGTACAGATCGCTATGTCTTTCTTCCACGGAGCAACTGGGTGGGTTTGAACCGCCAACCTTATGGTTGGCAGCCAAGCCCTTAACTATTGTGCCACCAGAGTTCCTTAAAAATAATCACAGGCAGACTGAAACAATTCAATCCTCTGTTCTAAACCCTACCTGGAGCAATGCTCCAAGCTGACTGCTTTTTTTCTGGAATGTGCTGTGCCTGAAAATTCCCATAATCTGACACTCTCCTTTTCTCAGGTACCCAGACTGTTCAGACAGTTGACTTAGAGGCACACAAGCCTCTATAAAACCGTCAGATTAGAGAGGAAAATAGTGGATTCTTGTTTGCAAAGAGTGATATAGAAATTCTAAATCGGAACGTCCCTTCCTTTTTCTTTTGATTTGTAGTGCTGTTCTCACAGAGGAAACAGTGGGGGCGGAACCACAGTGTATATGTGAATTAAGTTGTCATTTACTTTAAACTCTTTTTGTACAATGAGAATCACTCTCCAACAGTCATATATAAGAACTTTTCTTTCTCTTTTGTCTTAATTTATCAGTTGTGTACAATATTATCTATCTGTGACAAATGCCACGGTAAATTGTAATAATCCAGTTAAGGCAGTACACACTGTGAAATTCTGCTATTTTATTTAGTATTTTAAAATTAGATGTTATTTACTTCATTGTTAAAGGTACATGCTTAGAAAGGAAAGGATAATAATGGATATTTTGGCCGTTTACCCACAACAGCTTGATTCAATCAGCCAGTCAGTTAAATCCTTTCCAAATTACTTTTAGTAATGAACACTCACATTATTTGATTACTGTGTGACTGTCTTAGTTATCTAGTGCGCTGTAACAGAAATCCCACAGGGGGATGGCTTTAACAAACATAAATTTATTCTCTCACAGTTTAGGAGGCTGGAAGTCCTAATTCAGAGCACCGGCTCTAGGGGAAGGCTTTGTCTCTGCCAGCCCTGGAGGAAGGTCCTTGTCTCCTTACAACATGTCTGGGCCCAGTGGTCCTTGGAGATCTACATGAGCCTTGGCATCAATCTTCCCCTTCCTACATGTGTCTAGGAGGTCCCCAGTGCAGGGACCTTGGGTCTAAAGGACGTGATCCGCTTCCAGCTCTTCTTTCTTGGTGACAGGTCCTTCTCCTCTCTTTTATATCTCAAAAGAGATTGACTCAAGATACAGCCTAATCCTGTAGATTGTGTCTTGCCTCATTAACATAACTGCCTCTAACCCTGCCTTTTTAACACCATAGAAGTTAGGATTTACAACACATAGGATAATCACATCAGATCACAAAATGAAGGGCAAACGCACTATACTGGAAATCATGGCTTAGCCAAGCTGACACACATTTTTGGGGAAGGCACAATTCAATCCAATGACCAAAGTGATTTTTCAATTATTTAGCCGACAAACATCCATTCTGCCGTTGTGCTAAGTCCTGGGGAAATAAAGATGAGTAAAACCTTCTGGTGAAGATGGAGAAGATTGTTGTAACCTCTGCTCCAGGCTTCCTGTCTGCAGTGACAAATCCATTATTTGTCCTGTCTTGTAGATACAGCCTAGAACGTTCTGTCTTTTAGCACTATGTGCACAACCTATCTTTTTCTAGTAGTAGAGTTATACAATGCCTAAAATAGATGGAGACGAATATTAAAAGCTCAGTAAACAGTTAAAAATATTTAACTTATTTTTAGTTCTTATTTTGTGCTGTGTAGGGTGCTAAGCCTTTTACATTTTTATTAAATATAATCAGTGCTGTGCTGGTAAACGGCTCTCCAAGAATAAGGATCTGATTTGTAATGTTTACCAATTCAGTGGTATGAATACTCCCAGCATGACCAATTTCAAGCTATCTGTGGTTTAACAAAGGAAACTTGGTGGCACAGTGGTTAAGCAATCAACTTCTAACCAAAAGGTCAGTGGTTTGAACCCACCCACTCTACAGGAGAAAGATGTGGCAATCACCTTCCATAAACATTACAGCCTTGGAAGCCCTATGGGACAGTTGGCTCTGTCCTACAGGATTGCTGTGAGTCAGAATCAACTTGATGGAAATGGATATGGTTTAACAACTGGCTGGCAAAAATCCTGGAACGTTCACAGTTGGCTCTCCCCAGCCATTACAAGCTGGCTCCAGGACACCAGTGACTCAGAGCTGAATCCATTTATTGAAGAGTTGGCCGTTCACTTGAAACTTTGCCTATTACCATATAGGCAAACATTTCCCATGAGGAGTAATGACAATATAATAGCAGCTATCATTTATTGAATGCTTTATACAATGTGCCAGGCACTCTACACTCTACATGTTTCATTTCATTTAAACCTAACACTCTGTGAGATAGGCACTATTATTATCCCATTTTACTTATAGGCAACCAAGGCACAGAGGATGTGAGTAAAAAAATTGCTTAAGGTCACACAGCTAAAAATGATGGGTTCCAAGATTCAACCTCCAGGAACAGGTTTTTAAAGACTTAACTCTTAACCACTATGTTATTCAGTCCCTAACTACTACATAACGAGCCCTGGTGACGCAGTGGTTAAAGCGCTTGGCTACTAATCAAAAGGTTGGCAGTTCGAACCCACCAGCTGTTCCGTGGGAGAAAGATGTGGGAATCTACTTCCGAAAAGATTTACAGCCTTGGAAACGCTATGGGGGCAGTTCTGCTTTGTCCTGTAGCGTCACTATGAGTCAGAATTGACAACAGTGGGTTTGGTTTATGTTTTAAATACTTCACACCAAGGTGCTAGCTGATCTTATATCCTAGCAGCTCAACTCCATGTTATATTCCTTGAAATTCTTTTCTAGTACATTTTTAAAATCCCTCTTCCTGTCCTATTCATAGTTACCTCTCTTTGTCTTACCAAAAGCGGGTGTTCACTGTGAAGAGAGGAACTGAGATGACTCCGCATTACCTCAGGGCTGTACTCCAAGTCCTCCTTTCTAGAAAACGCTCACACCAGTGGTGTCATTAGGAGGGTGCAGGGGGTGCAGAATGCACCAGGTGACACTGTCAAAGGGGGTTACACCAAAATGACTGTCTATAAAATTTTGTGCAGTGTATTTTTTTTATTAAAATATCCCTCTAGTTAGTTATAACAACAAAATTTTTTTTCATAAGCCCAGCTTACATGTATCAATATACCTTCACAGCTAAAACTCCATGCTAATTTAATTTTTGAAACTTCTAATGCGCTCAAGTGGGCCTGGTGGTACAGTGGTTAAGCGTTTGGCTGCTAACCAAAAGGTCGACAGTTCGAATCCACCAGCCGCTCCTTGGAAACCCTATGGGGCAGTTCTGCTCTTTTCTAAAGGGTTGCTATGAGTCTAAACCAACTCGACCGCAACAAGTTTTGGTTTGGTTTGGTTTAGTTTTAATGCACTCGAGTCAGAGATGTCATTATTACCCAATTACAATGATGCTTTCAATCACTTGGTTTTGTCTGCACTAGCTACAAGCACGTGCTGCAAGCACAGGCTGTTGTTTTTGTTGCTGCTGGTGTTTTTATAGTTGCTGATTTTGTCAAATTTTCTGGGTGTTTTAGCCACAATATTGTGGTAATTAGCATGGAGCGGGGGTGACATCATGAATTACCACACTGGGTGACACTAACCCTAGTGATGCCAGTGTCTCACACTATTTTATGTTAACAATTCTCATAGAACTCAAGAATAAGAATTGAAGGCTCAAGTTTTCTATAATGGGGCTGGGACAATGGACAAGTCACTGTGGGTGGCAAGCCTACCCCTAACATTCTCAAAGCCTAGGGTAAGAATGCTAATGAAGACCCACATACCATTTGTCTAAGTATTTAGACGTTATAAATCAAGTTAGAAAACTGTTGAAGTGTATTCTGTCCTTCATAATGCCCTAGAAGGCCAGATTTGAATTTAGAAAGGTTGAACTAGTCAGAGTTCCTAGTGTTGGACAAAGAGAATTGGCCCTTGATCCAAGGCCTATCCACTTTTCTTCCCACCCTGGCTCTGTCCTTATACACATGTATGTGGACACCCCAGCCCACATAGCCAACCTAGGTTCTCCTCCCCATCAAAACAATTGCTTCTTGGCCATCGTTTTGGTCCAAGGGTGCACACACTGGAGCTGTGGTCTACCTCCAGGAAGCAGACCAAAGAGGAGGCCTGTGAGCTCAGGGTGTGTAGGCAGGAAATTTCAGAGTCCTAGGGCTAGAAGTGAGGTTCTGAGACTAGAGGAGGGCCTGAGCACAGCCCCATAAAACACAGGGCTCACAGCAGAGGCCATTCTTGCCTAGATCTAGGTTGGTACTAATGGTAGAAGCCATGAATATGCTCCTCCTGGGGCCCAACTTTGACTCTTTGGGCATTAATTTGGATGACTCCAGTATTTGACAAATGGATGAAGCTACACGAGGAATCAATCCACTATTTCGAAAATTGCCATGACTGATGAGGTGATAGCTTCATGCCAATGACTAAAAGCCACCTTTTCAGCTTCTCATGTCAAAAAGACCAGTGTGAATACAGGGGAAACTAGCACAACTTGTGCAAGGACAGGTCATGGAAGCCCCATAGACACATCCAAACTCCCTGAGGAACTGAATTGCTGGGCGGGGGGCTGTGGAGACCATGGTCTCGGGGAACATCTAGCTCAATTGGCATGACACAGCTTATAAAGACAATGCTGTATATTCTACCTTGGTGAGTAGTGTCTGGGGTCTTAAAAGCCTGTGAGCAGCCATCTAAGATACTCCAGTGGTCTCATCCCTTCAGGAGCAAGGGCGAATAAAGAGAACAGGATACAAGGAAAAGATTAGTCCGAAGGACTAATTGTCCACAGCTACCAAGGCCTCTACCGGACTGAGTCCAGTACAGCTAGATGGTGCCCGGCTACCACCACTGACTGCTCTGACCGGGATCACAACAGAGGGTTCTGGACAGAGCTGGAGAAGGATGTAGAGCATAATTCTAACTCACAAAAAAGAGACCAGATTTACTGGCCTAAAGGAGACTGGAGAAAGCTCGAGAGTATGGCCCCCAGACACCCTTTTAGCTCAGTGGTGAAGTTACCTCCGAGGTTCACTGTTCAGCCTGGGAGTGGACAGCCCCGTAAAACCAAATGAGACTATCAAGGTACAGGAGGCTAGTGACAAGGGCCAGAAGGCAGAAGGGGACAAGGAAGCTGGTGATAGGGAACCCAAGGTTGAGTAAGGATATTGTTGATGTGTTGTGAGATTGTTAACCATCGTCATAGGGCAACATTTGTAGTAACTGTTAAATGAGAAACTATTTTGTTCTGTAAGCCTTCATCTTAAGTGAGAATAACAGCACAATTGGAAGAGCATAGTCGATGTCACTGAACTGTGCATGTAGAAATTTTTGAAATGGTGTATATTTGGCTATGTGTATTTTCACCAAAAAAAAAAAGGTCGAGAAGTTAGAGGGTTGATATGTTGTGGGGTTGTTAACCAATGTCATAAAACAACATGTGTACTACTGTTGCATGAGAAACTATTTGTTCTGTAAGCCTTCACCTGAAGTATAATTTAAAAAATAAATAAATAAATAAATCATTCACAAAAAAAAAAAAGACCAATGTGATGGACCACAAATACCACAGCCTCCACCAGACTGAGCCCAGAACAACTAGATGGTGCCTGGCTACCACCACAGACTGCTCTGGCAGGTATCACAGTAGAGGGTCCTGGACAGAGCAGGAGAAAAATGTAGAACAAAATTCAAATTCACCAAAAAAACAAAATGCCAAGCTTGCTGGTGTGACAGAGACTGGTACCCCCAGACACTCTTTTAACTCAGTACTGAAGTTACTCCTGAGGTACACTTTTCAGCCAAAGATTAGACAGGTCTACAGGGCCAACAATAACACATATGAGAGACATGCTTCATAGTTCAATCTTGTATATGAGTCTAATGGGCACACCAGCCCAAAAGCAAAGATGAGAAGCAGGAAGGAAAGCTGAACAAGTGGAAACAGGGAACCTGGGGTGGAGAAGGGGAGAGTGTTGACACATCGCGGGGCTGGCAACCAATGTCACAAAACAATTTGTGTATTAACTGTTTAATGAGAAACTAATTTGCTCTGTAAACTTTCACCTAAATCACAATTAAAAAAAGACCAATGTGAAACTTAATGCAGTTTAATCAAGTCTGATTAACTGCTTGTAATGAACATTATGATATTCAAAAATAGCTTTATGTTAAACAGTGGGAAGACTCTCCACCGCTTTGCTACATACAGTCTGAGATACTCAGCACTCCCTCCTTCCAAAGCTCCTCTCTTAAATATGAAAATTCTTTGAATAATTTTCTTTATTTTAGTCCCCTGAGTGTGAAAGCAGATGATGTCCTAAGATTAAAGGTTTGACACTTAAGTTTTCTAAACTGCAGCAGTGAAAAATCAGATAAAGCCAATGCCCTGGCACAGACACATAGTTCCTGAGGTAGGGAGCCCAGAGCCCAGAAAACACCTGAGGAGGGCCCAACCCACTGTGTTGAGAGGTTGTCATGGATTGAATTGTGTCTCCCAAAAATATGTGTGTCAACTAGGCTAGGCCGTGATTCCCAGTATTGTGTGATTGTCCACCATTTTGTCATCTGATGAGATTTTCCTATGTGTTGTAAATCCTACCTCTATGATGTGAATGAGGTGGGATTAGAGGCAGTTATGTTAATGAGGCAGGACTCAATCTATAAAATTAGGTTGTGCTTTAAGCCAATCTCTTTTGAGATAGAAAAGAGAGAAGTGAGCAGGGAGACATGGGGACCTCATACTACCAAGAAAATAGTGCCAGGAGCACAGCCTGTCCTTTGGACCCTGGGTTCCTGTGCCTGAGAAGCTCCTAGACCAGAGAAGATTGATGACAAAGACCTTCCTCCAGAGCCAATAGAGAGAGAAAGCCTTCCCCTGGAGCTGAAGCCTTGCAATTCGGACTTCTAGCCAACTAGACTGTGAGAGAATAAAATTCCGTTTGTTAAAGCCATCCACTTGTGGTATTTCTGTAACAGAAGCAGTAGATGACTAAGACAAGGGTGTTCATAAGGGACACCAGGCCCAGCTTGCTCTATTCTCTAGGATGAAGTTCTCAAACTTTCTGGTATATCAAACTCACCTGGAAGGCTTGTTAAACTGTAGAATGCTGGGCCCCTCCCTGAGAGACTCTGATTCAGTAAGTCTGGGGTGGGTCCTGAGATTCTGATTTTCTAACAAGTTCCCAGGGGTTGCTGATGCTGCCGGTCTGGGAATCCCACTTCGAGAACCATCACTCCTGGGTTTTTACAGGTGCTACTGAGCTGTATTTAATTGTGGCTTCCCTCCACAACCGCTCCACTTCCCACTTGCTTAATTACATAATTGATAGCCCCTCTTCACACCGAGTACCCATATACTCTTATACACACCCTTTGCCGTGGTGTTGATTCCAACTCATAGCGACCCTATATAGGAGATTCAAATCAACAATGTAAGCAATTTTCACACTAAAAAAGAAAACTTACCAAGCACATGCAGTTTTTCAAGTTAATGATAAATCCTCACGGTCTTGAAGATAACATCTTGCTTCTTATCCTTTTTTGATACAATACAAACAAGATCATGGATGCTCCATTTAGCCCTGTATTATTTCCAATAGCAATGCTGGGAGATGTTTTGTGGAACTCTAAAGAATCTCTGGGTAGTGCAAACAGACAGTTAACACACTGAGCAACTAACCAAAAGGTTAAAGGTTTGAGTTTACCCAGACATGCCTAGGAAGAAAGGCCTGATGATCTACTTCTGAAAATTCAGCGATTGAAAACCTTATGGAGCACAGTTCTACTCTGACACTCATAGGATCACCATGAGTCAGAACTGACTCAACCACGACTGGTTTTTTAATCTCCAAAAATACTAAGTAATCTGAACACCTCTAACTTTCCACTGGATCTGTTACTTGTGATGTTATTGAAATCCTTCCTGTTTGTATTTTCAGCCTATTAGCACCTCTAACAATAACAGGTTACCTCTCCATGTGAAAGAGCGCTGTCTTATGTTGTTGGCTATGAGCATAAGATCATGTTTTTCAAGCACAACCAAAAAAAGCCAAACCCCTTGCCGTTGAGTCAATTCTGACTCATGGGGACCCCAAGTATGTCAGAGTAGAACTGTGCTCCATGGGTTTGGTTTTTCTAAATTTCATTTATTTTATTGTTGTTGTTGTTGAGAATATACACAGCAAAACATACAGCAATTCAGCCGTTTCTACATGTACAATTTAGTGACATTGATTATACTCTTCAACTTGTGCCACCATTCTCAGCCTCCTTTTCTGAGTTGTTTCTCCCTCTTTAACATAAACTCACTGCCCCCTAAGGTTCCTATCTAATCTTTCCAGTTGCTGTTGTCAGCTCGATACCATACAGGTAGATCTTAAAAGAGCACAATGCTCAAGGCAGACATTCTTTACTAGTTAAGCTAAACTATTGTTTGGTTTTAAGAAGACTTTAGGGGATATTTTTGTTTTATTTTTATTATTGTACTTTAGATGAAGGTTTACAGAACAAACTAGCTTCTCATTAAACAATTAGTACACATATTGTTTTGTGACATTGGTTACCAATGCCACAACATGTCAACACTCTCCCTTCTCAACCTTGGGTTCCCTATTACCAGCTTTCCTGGCCCTCAGGCGTATTTTTGGTTTAAGGTTTAAACATTATCTCAGGCAATGGTTTCAGGGATTCATTCACCATCCATGGCTCCAGAAAATCTAGAGTCCATGAGACTTTGAAATTCTGTTATACATTTTCCCCCTTTTGTTCAGGATTCTTCATGGAATCTTCGATCAAAATGTTCAATAATGGTAGTTGAGCACCACCGGTTCTTCTGATCTCATGGCAAAGGAGGCAGTTGTTCATGGAAGCAATTAGCCACACATTCTGTATTCTCCTCCTATTCCTGACTCTCCTTCCTCTATTGCTCCAGGTGAATAGAGACCAATTGTTGTGCCTTGGTCCATTGACTTTTTAATGGCTATGGCCTTTTGGAAGTAGATCACCAGGCCTTATCTTCCAAGATACCTTTGGATGAATTCCTACCATTGTGCCACCAGGAACTTCTCTCATAGTCCTAACTTCAACTTGTTCTTGGCCTTTCATGGCCCGTTCTCGGTATTTCTTCTAACTTCTTCTCTTGATGCCAACTAACCAATTCTCTCCACATTTCCACCTGAACCACTGAAAGAGAGATGATGATGGTCTTTGTCTGGGCAGAGTTTTTCATGTCAGGCCAACCCTGAGATGGGACAAAGGGAGTGGGGTAACACATGAGTAGTATTGAAAGCACATTAATAGAATTCAGAAACCTGAAATTATTTCATCTGTCCTCAGACAATGGTTTTTCAATCTACAAGTGAATGACTGAAGAAAAAAGGCTGAAATGGCAATGGGTAATTGAAAATAGAAATGCAGGCACATTACAGTTAAAAATCAAACAGTAGCTCAAAGTTTTATTAAAAAGATTTAAGCATGGGTATTTTCTAGTTGTAGCCTATCCACATCATACTGAATATGAGTTCTTACTTTTATGGATAAAAATCATCATATAGATTTTGCCTTTGATTAATTCTACTAAAGAAATAATACTCTATCCATACTAATAATATTCTTGCTGGTATTCAGTTAGTAATTTTCCAAAAAGTTTTTTCCTCCCACCTACTTCATAGGAGGGAGGATTTTGATTTTGGAAATATATGTGAGCAAGAACACAAAATGGTAGCTGAGGGTTGGTTTTTAATTGTTTCATTTACTATTAATTTGCTTGTTTTTATTTTTGGTTTATAGTAATGACTGACATTTCCCAAGGCAATCCATGGTATAATTATGAAATGCTATTTTCTTCATGAATTCATTTTTTAATAAAAATGCTATCTCTGACCATGTCCATGGTGTTGCTTTCTTGGGACTATCCTTGGGAATGTTGGTTGACCACCAGTTCCTTGTGTGACTGTTTCTATCCAATTAGCAATTATAAAATTCTGTCAAGTATGAAGGAATTCTTTTCTTTAACCTACACTAATTTCAGCAGCCCTTTTTTAAAATTTATTTTAAAGAATAAATGCAGGCTCTTGATAAAGGAGGAAGTAGAAAAGGAAGCAGATAAGAATGGAAAAGTAAGTTAATTCCCTGCATTATTTAAATAACTAATTTATGTAATTACTTAATTAAAATCAATAAAATTATATCAAACTAATTAAATTTAAATGCATAAAGTTAGACAAGTGGATTAAAGTAGGAGAAAAACAAAAAACAAATATTGATTGATACCATTTGAAAGCATCCTAAGGAATAATAAAGAATTCCCTGACCAAATAATGCTAACCATTATTCTTAACAAAAGAATAAACTTTAAGTGGGTTATGGTGTATCAAGTATAGGGTAACTTCAGGGTGTTTGGTAGACATTAAAATAACATCCAATAGGAAACAACCCAAGTGTCATCAACAGATGAATGGATGAACAAAATGTGGTATTATGATACCATGGAATATAATTCAGTAATAAAGAGAAATGAAGTTCTGATACATGCTACAACATGGATGAACCTGGAAAACATTATGCTAAGTGCAATGAGTCAGACATAAAAGAACAAATATTATATGATCCCACTTGTATGAAATATCTAGAATTGGCACATGCATAGAAGCCAAAGTAGATTCTGATTAGTGGATTGCCAGGGGCTAGGGAATGAAATGATGGGGAGTTATTGCTTAAGGGGTATTGAGTTTTAATTTGGGATGATGAAAAGTTTTGGGAATAGTGGCGATGGTTGGACAACACTGTGAATGTAATTAATATCACTGAATTGTACACTTAAAAATGATTAAAATGGACTTCCAGCAACATGGCACTCCAGGCAGAAGCACCACGCCGTCCCTCCACAGCAAAGATCCGAAACACTAAGCCAAACAGAGAAAACAGCAACCCTGAAATACTAAACATCAAATGAAGAGATAAAGAACTCAGCCAAGCACCAAATGGAATAAGAAACTGACAGAGAACAGAGAGTGAGGAGATATACATGGAGAGGTACCCTATCAGCTAATGCAGCATGGATCCGCATCTAGGACTCCTATCAGAGACCAGCAAATACGGGGTACAAGAAAGCAGCTTCACAGAACTTCCAGCAGAAGAGAGAACAACTGGTAAACAGCGATATATGCTTTCCCACCCCCCACCCTTCTTCACCCCCACTTGGCCTCCTCTGCTTCCTGCAGCCACAGTCTCTTGGCCGGGAAGCACCGGCTGCTTGGATTCTACCCGCCCACACTGGCCGACTCCCTGAGTGCCATTTGTTGGCTGCTGGTGTTGCTTTTTTCCACTTCTTTTGATTTCTTCCTTACCTCTCACTACCTCCCCCTCTTTTTGCTCAAATACCTGGCTCTGTGCGCCATCTCAGCTTCTTCCTAAGGGGCTGTGGAGCTCTGCTCGAGAGTGGAACTGCTTCCCGGTCTGGGCTGCCACGCTGGTGGGATCCTAGGGCTTTTGTTTGTTTGGTTGTTTTCTTTTTCTTTTCTTGAGTTGGGAGCCCATTCTGGCCGGGCGGTGCTGCGTGGCTGGGTACCTACCCCCTCAGCTTCCGCAGACGCGCAGAGGGATCCCTGAGAGCATTTCTTTTTTTGTAAGTTTTTTTTTTTCTTCTGTTTTTTGGGGGTTTTTCATGTTCTTTTTTTTTTTTTTAATTTGTTTTGTTTTGTTTTCCCTCTTCTTCCCTTTTTGTCTTCCTTAATTACTCAGTTTCTCATCTCTCTATATCTTCCTCCTCTTCCTGTCCCCTGGATACCTGGTGCTGAATACCTCTATGCTTCTTAGCCAGGCTGTACTTCAACACCTGGGAACAATTTCCCCAGACCTCGTAGCCACACCGGTGGGATCTCTGGGAGCTTTGCTGTTCTTTCTTCTTTCTAATTTTCATTTATTCATTCTTTTCTTTTTCTTCCCCTTTTTGTTTTTCTCCATTTTATAGTCTCTCATCTCTCCACTCCAACGGCAAGCTCCCTTAGCACTCTTTTTTGTTTGTATGTTTTTGGCTCCTATTCCTCTCTCCTCTCTCCCATACCCATCTTAGCTCCACACATCACAATCTCCCCCCTCCATCCTTCCTGCCTGCACTATGCGCTTAACAGCACACCATCAAGCAGCACAGGCATGGCCTACTGGAACTTGCCCCACACTGATTACCGACCCACCCTGGTAGTTGTAGTCAGTGCCACAAACAACCCATCCCAGCAACTCCTCTTCAGCTAGACCTGTTCTGCTGTGCCATATCTGAGCGACTGACCCTGCCAATTGGAGAAGGAGGTGAAAAGTATCGTGCCCACAGATGAGCAAACGATGAAGAACACACAGCCCGCCTGCTCAGACATAGCCAAAAAAAAAAAAAAGACCACGATGAAACAAACAAATCTACAATCAATAAACAAGAAAAATAAATACTGAATGCCCTGAAGACAGCAGACTATATCAAAACATTTACAAAAACAGAATAGGATGGTTCCAGTAGGTTTGCAAAATAAAACACCAGATGACTTCCCAGTAGAAGAAAAGGCACTAGAACTACCTGATAGGGAATTCAAATCTCTAATACTCAGAATTATCCAAGACTTGAAGCAAAAAGCAGACAAAAATGAGGAAAAAATAGACAAATTCATGGAAACGGCAGACAAATTCATGGAAAATACAGGCAAAAAAATGGAAGAATTCAGGAAAATAATGCAGGAACAAAATGCCAAAATAAATTCACAACTAGAAATTATACAAAAACAACAATTAGAAATCCAAAAGATAAACAAGATTTCAGAAATGGACAGTGTCATAGAAGGGCTGAGGAGCAGATTTGAAACAGTGGAAGACAGGATCAGCGGAATTGAAGACAAACTCTTGGATACAACTCTGTTTGAGGAAAAATCAGAAAAAAAGAACGAAGAAAAATGAAGAGACCCTGAGAATTATGTGGGATAGAATCAAAATCAAAAATCTGAGAGTGATCGGAGTTCCAGAACAGGGGGAGAAAACAGAAGACAGAGTGGATCATTGAAGACTTGCTGACAGAAAACTTCCCCAATAGCATTAAAGAAGCTCAACAAACCCCATATAGGAGAGACCCCAAAATAAAATCACCAAGGCATATCATAATCACACTCGCTAAAACCAAAGACAAACAAAGAATGCTGAGAGCAGCTCAAGAAAAACAAAAAGTCACATACAGAGGAGAAACAGTAAGACTAAGCTCGGATTATTCAGCAGAAACCATGCAGGCAAGAAGGCAATGGGATGACATCTATAAAACCTTGAAAGAAAAAAATTGCCAGCCAAGAATAATATATCATGCAAAACTCTCATTCAAATATGATGGTGAAATTAGGTCATTTCCAGATAAACAGAAATTAAGGGACTATGCAAAAACCAAACCAAACTTAGAAGAGTTATTAAAGTAAGTCCTTTGATCTGAGAACAAACACTATCAGACCACAGGCTGAATATAGGACACAGGCTTTTACTAGCCATATACCAACCTAGGAAATGAACTCTTAAGGACTATGCAAAACCAAAAGAATTACAAAAAGGAACCAGAGAGGTTAATCCACAAATGACAACAGCATCAGATCAATAAAAGGGGAATAAACGGTGTAGATACAGAACCTCCTAATGCAGAGGAAGTCAAGCAATACCAAGTAATAATAGCCTGGTTCAAATCTAGGAAGATAAGGGTAAATTTCAAGGTAACCACAAAGAAAGTTAACAAACCTCCTCATCAAAATAAAGAAGAAAATCATAAAGTCTCGGTAAAAACAAAACCTACAAAAACAAAAGAAATGAAAAAAAAATCCACAAAGAAAAGGAACTCAGCACAGGAGAGTAAGAGGAACAAAACTTGAGGACATTATGCTGAGTGAAATAAGTCAATCACAAAAGGACAAATATTGTATGAGACCTCTACCGTATATCTCATATAAAAGTCTACACACACACACACACAAATCTTTGTTGGTTACGAGGGATGGGAGGAGTCGGGGGGAACTAAATAGATAAGTGGTAACTTTGGTGAAGGGTAAGACAGTACATGTTACTGGGGAAGCCAGCACAACTTGTACAAGGAAAGGTCATGAAAGCTCCATAGACACTTTCAAACTCCCTGAGGGACAGAAGTGCTGGGAGGAGGGCTGTGGCGACCATGGTCTCGAAGAACATCTAGCTCAATTGGCATAACACAGTTTATAAAGACAATGTTCTGCATTCCACCTTGGTGAGTAGGGTCTGGGGTCTTAAACGCCTGTGAGCAGCCATCTAAGATACTCCACTGGTCTCACCCCTTCAGGAGCAAGGGAGAATGAAGAGAACAAGATACAAGGAAAAGATTAGTCCAAAGGACTAATGGGCCACAGCTACCACGGCCTCCACCAGACTGAGTCCAGTACAGCTAGATGGTGCCCAGCTACCACCACTAACTGCTCTGACTGAGATCACAATAGAGGGTCCTGGACAGAGCTGGAAAAAGATGTAGAACAGAATTCTAACTCACAAAAAAAGACTAGATTTACTGGCCTGACGGACTGGAGAAACCCCGAGAGTATGGCCCCTGGACATCCTTTTAGCCCGGTGGTGAAGCCCATACCGAAGTTCACTGTTCAACCCGGGATTGGACAGCCTCATAAAACAAAACAGGACTAATGAGGCACAGCAGTTCAGGGACAAGGACTAGAAGGCAGGAGGGGACAGGAAAGCTGGTGATAAGGAACCCAAGGTTGAGAAGGGACAGTGTTGAGATGTCATGGGGTTGTTAACCATTGTCATAGGGCAATATAAGTGTACTGTTTAATGAGAAACTATTTGTTCTACAAACCTTCATCTAAGGTACAAAAAAAAAAGAATTATCTACGTGAGATCAAATTGACAACAGCAACTCAAAAGGTTTGATGGGAAGCCTAAGGGACAGTGAGTTGAAGATAATGGTGATAGAATAATTTGGAAAAGGTTAGTGAGAATAGCAGCAAACTAGAAGAATGTAATCGATGTCACCGAATTGTACATGTAGAAACTTTCAAAATCGTGTAACTTTGGCTATGTATATTTTCACCAAAAAAAAGGTGCTCATGGTCGAGAAGGGAGAGTATTAACATGTCATGGGGTTGCTAACCAATGTCATAAAACAATATGTATACTGACTGTTTAATGAGAAACTATTTGTTCTGTAAACCTTCATCTAAAGTACAATAAAAAAATTTTTAAAAATGATTAAAATGACAAATTTTATGTTATATATATTTTACCACAATAAAAAAAATCTTAAAAAAAATGGAAACCTTGGGGAGAATAAAGCATGCAATAAAAGGAAATACGCGTTCTGATTAGGAACACAACAGATGGATTCTGATAGAATGGGAGCAAAATGTGGAACAGAACTCAAATTCTTAAAATACTGGACCAGTTGAGACTGGAGGACTCCTTGAGACTAACGCCCTGAGATACTCTGTAAACTTTGAACCAAAACTGTTCCATGAGGTCATCTTCTAGCTAAATAACAGATTGGCTCATAAAATAAACAATATTACCCGTGAGTACCATGCTCCTTTAAAAAATCATCTATATGAGATCAAATGATGAACACTTAGTCTACTAAAGTAAAGATGAGAAGGCAAGGGGGCAGGGAAACTAGATTACTAGAAAGGGAACAAACAACCAGAATGGAAATAATGAGAAAGTTGACATACTATGTAAAATGTAACCAATGCTACTGAGCAAATGTGTAGAAATTGTTAAATGGGAACCTAATTTGCTGTGTAAACTTTCACCAAAAACGCAATAAAACATAATTTTAAAAAATTAAATGCATATTATTAAAAAAAAGGAAATACGCAAAATAAATTCTCTGTTGGGAGCTTCAGGTGTAAGAACCATAATATGTTCCAACACAATGGTGAGAAAACGCTTCTTTAGATAGTGTGTTCTAGAAGAGAGAACTGAACTGCTGATGGCTGCAAGCTGCTCTGTAACTGGTCAAAAAGGGTACCAGAAATATTTGGAAAACAGCAACTATTTCTTTAAAATTATCTACATAGTTACCTGATAGAGAAATCATTTGAGTCAAGTCTATTTCCAGATATATTAACCCATTATAGACTATTTCTTCTCATAACTGTTATGAAATCCTGTGATATTATAAACTGTTATGTAGACAGTTTGTATGTTATAAGCAAAGCCGAGAATTCTTGGGAACTTAAGTTCTGGAGTGAGAAGGAGACTTGTTACTGTTTACCCCTTGGTGCAGTTTAATTTTTTTCTATATGCACTTTTATTTTCAGAATTAAAAACAAAGAAAGAATGTGGTTGAGGGAGATACTACAGTAGAAATTATGTATATGATGGAAACATAATAATATTTTCGTACAATTAAGTATTATTGTAGGAGCCCTGGTGGCGCAATGGTTAAGTGCTAGGCTGCTGACTGAAAGGTCAGTGGCTTGAACCCAACAGCCACTCCATGGGAGAAAAAACCTGGCAATCTGCTCCGGGAAAGATTACAGCCTAGGAAGTCCTATGGGGCAGTTCTACTCTGTCCTATAGGGTCGCTATGAGTTAGAATCAATTTGACAGCACACCACCACCTCCACAAGTATTACTGTGAAATATAAGTACAATTTTGTAACTCCTACCCTGTTGCTATAGAAATAGGTGCAGTATAAATGCTCAGATAAATACTTGGTTTACATATTGACCAATGCAGTGATATTGTAAACATAAGACTATACAACGAGAATTTCAATATTTCTGATGAAATAGTTATGCAAGTCTACATCTGCCGAAGAAACTGTATGGAAAATGGTTAACCTGTGCTTGCTTTTTTTTTTTGGGAAAAAAACACTCAGGAAGTTTTTTAAGAAACGTTTCCAATGGAATAAAGAAAGTTGACATTCTGATAAGAGCTCTTTCATGGAATGTAATTACAATAACCATATTTTCAATATAATGCACTAATATACTACAGTTATTTCATACAAAGAGGGCAAAAGATGTCTTTAGAGCTTTTATCAATTATATTTATCTTTCGAATAAAAGAGCTTATCTATTTTTTTCTCTTAAAGAATAGATTGATTTTATTGAGGAAATGGAAGATGTGGTTAAGGAATGGTTTACATATGAACAAGGAAACATGTTCAAAGTTCATCGCAGCACTGATTGTAATAAGAAATTAATAGAAACAACCCAAATGTCTCTCAATAAAAGGAATTTATAAAGTGAAATACTATCCAGAAGTTAAAATAAATAGATCAAACCTATAAATCCTACTTAGACGGCAGGAACTAAAAAATCATACTGTTGAATGAAAAGTTACAGAAAAGCCACATACTGTGGAAACCCTAGTGGTGGTTAAGTGCTATAGCTGATAACCAAAAATGTCAGTTCAAATCCACCAGGCACTCCTTGGAAACTCTATGGAGCAGTTCGACTGTGTCCTGCAGGGTTGCTGTGAGTCCGAATCGACTCAACGGCAATGGGTTTTTTATGGATGTTATACAGGTAAAATTTTAAAATCTACAAAACAATACTATACAGTATTTATGTACCCAGCTCTAGGTAGTAAAATAAAATAAAATGTGGATTGTCTACACTCAAATTCAAACGAATAATTGCCACAGGGAGGGTAGGAAGTGAATGTGGAAAGAGAAAAACAGGGAACTTTAATTTTACCTTGATAATAATTTTATCTGTAATATATTTTGTTAAAAGAAAAGAAGATAATAGAATTGAAGCAAATATGATAAAATGACAGAATTCATTCATTTAGGAGGTTGGCATAGGGGGGTTTGCTACATTATCTACTGTACTTCCAAAAAAAACTAATTAAAAAAATCATAAGCAGAATAAGGAAATAGATTGGCTCTATCTACAAAAAAAAAAAGTGAAATGACCTCAGTATTATAAATTACTTAAATAAATAGTGCATACAGTAATTTGAAAACATTAATGAGCATTTCCAAACAGTGGTCAGTTTTGATTTTGATCAATTGGAAGCTCCAAGAGAGTGGATAAAAGAAAAAAAGGAAGAGACAAGCAAAAAATTAAAAAATTTAAATAAAAAGACACACTATATTATTTTGAATGAGAAACTATCTATGGTCTGATGCACCATTACTTTATCTTCCACCAAGGGTCAGGATGGAGGAAAACATTGCCGATTAAGATTTTTAGATATCAATCTACAGATGAATCCAGATTGTAGAAATGTTTAAATGTAAAGCAAAACAAAATGCGTTTTAGAATTGTCAAAATGCGATAAGCTAACATTCTGGATCTTCCATCGCAAATTAACCCAACAAAAAATGCACAAGACTTTTACAGGGAAAACTTTTAAAAAATCTGTTAAAACTCTTTCATGAAAGAAGTTCTAAATAAATGGAGAGATACACCATATTTGTGGTTGAGATGACTTGATAGTGTAAAGATTCCTGTTCTCCCCATATTAATCTAGAAGTTTAGTGCAATTTCAATTAAAGCTCAAGAGAAGGTTTTTAAGGAAGTTGAAAAACTTATTCTAAAGTTCATATGGAAAAATACAAGTGTAGGTAAAGCAATTTCAGAAAGAAGGGGAAAGAGAGGCTGTATCAGTAAGAAATGTGTTCAGCTACAAATATCAGAAAACTTCACTGTAGGGACTTACAGGGAGAATGATTTGACTGAAGCAACAGGCCCAGAGACAGGCAGTCTGGGACTGATATTGACAGTTAAATAGTACCATCAGCGACCCAGATTCTTTCAATTTTCCTGTCCTGTCATCCTTAGTATGTAGCCCTTTGTCCCCATGCTTGCCACCTGATAGTTGTGAAGCAGTGTTATACCTTTAGGCTTCATATCTATGTACATTCTAGCCAAGAAAAACAGGAGAGTGGGAAATGATGAATGGCTTTCTCAGGGTGATCCTTTTTTTCTTGGGAAAGGCAGCTCTCGTTAGAGAATTTTGTCTTCATATCATTATTGTTAACTGCACCACAAATATTTTTAACTGGGCACATTACTGTCCCAAACAAAATCGGAGTTCTGTTAGTAAAAATGAAAGGAGGATGGATATCAAATATGTAATTAGAGAGTTGGCTATAAAGGAGCACTTAGTCTTCAGGCAATAAACAAACAAACTGCACTTCTGACACAAGTCAAACAAATTCACTTGAAACAGAACAAAAAGCTCAAAATATACCTGTGAATATATGGGAACTTGTTGTTTGATAAAGCTAGCCTGAAAAATCAGTAGGAAAGGAATGGGTTGCTGAACAGATGATGTTTAGAAAGCTGGCACATAGTATAGAGAGAAATAAAGTTGGAATCTTATGTCACCCCATGTACAAAAATAACTTCCAAATGGATATATGACTTAAATGTGAAAACAAACCTATAAAGTGAAGAGCAGAATATGTAGGAGAATATTTTTGTGACTAATGGGGTAAGGAAGGACTTAATATCCCATGAGAAATAAAATAATTAGATGGCCATGACTACATCAAAATTAAGGATTTTTATTCAATGAAGAACATAATACGTAAGGTTTATAGTTGGGTGACTATATGAGAAATGTTTGCAATATTAAAAATTGACAAGGGATTAATAACTAACAGTGCTGTCCAATATGGTAGCCACTACCTACATCTGCTTACTGAACCCTTGAAATGGGGCTAATGCAACTGAAGAACTGAATTTTTAGTTTTAATTGATTTAAATTTAAAATAATCACATATGGCTAGTGGCTACCTACTGGGCTGTGGAACTAGAGTACTCAAAGAATTCTAGCAAGTCAACAAGAAGAATACAAGCTTTTCCAATAGAAAAATAAGTTAAGAATGTAAATAGGTTGGTAGAAAGGGAAGCCAAAACAGCTAGCAATTATAAGAAAGATCCAAAATCACAAATAATTAGAGAAATGTAAATTAAAAACTATAAGATAGTACTGCTGAAAGTTAGAAAGTTGTATAATACCAAGTTATTTACTACTGATGTGAGGCCATTTTGGAAAACAATCTGGTGAAATTAAATTTTATTCAATATTAAATAACTAATCACTTTAAATCACCTACCCTAGAAAAACTCACACACAGGTCATCAAGAAGGCTCATGTACAAAGACGTCCATCACAATGTTAAGGAGCCCTGGTGGTGCAAATGGTTAAGTACTCAGCTGCTAACCAAAAGATTGGTGGTAAGAACTCACTCAGCCACTCCACGGGAGAAAAACCTGGAAATTGCTTCAGTAAATATTACAGCCAAGAAACCCTCACAAGGCAGTTCTACTCTGTCACATGGGGTCGCTATGAGTCGAAATTGACTCTATGACACCTAACTACAACATCACAAAGTTGGTTGTGGGAATGGAGATTAGAGGCAACATGAGTTCACCATGGTGGAAATGGATAAGTAAAATGCAATGGAGGCATACTATAGAAGCCTCTGCAGCAATCAGAAATAATGAACCAAAACTATATACAGCAACATGGATAGAGCTAGTGTTTGGTGAAAAGGTAAGAAACAGATTAAAGTACACTATTAATGTATACTTCAACATCAGGTGTTAATAAAAACAGTACTATATTGTTCAAAGATGCTAACATTTCCAAGGACTTATACTAAGCGTATGGGATTCCGTAGGTGGCGCAGTTACACAATAGACTATTGGCCGAAAGGCTGGCAATTCGAACCTACCCAAAGGTGCCTCAGAAGACAGACTTGGAGATCTGCTTCCGAAGGTCACAGCCTTGCAATCCCTAAGGCCACAGTTCTACTCTGACAAACATAGGGTTGACACAAGTCAGAACTGACTCAATGGCACAATAACAACCAAAAATCATACCAAACCCATTGCCATCAAATCAATTCCGACTCATAATAAGTGACTCCATAGGACAGAGCAGAACTGCCCCATAGGCTTTCCAAGGCTGTAAATCTTTATGGGAGCAGACTGCCACATCTTTCTCCCACTGAGTGGCTGGTGGGTTAACAGCCGAGCACTTTAACCACTGTGCCACCAATATTCCTACAATAACAACATACCGAGCATATTACAGTTGGTGCCTATGAGGTAGACAGTGTAAGGGAAGCAAGGAGCAAGGATGGAGGAGAAAAATGAGAGTGTTGCTGCAAACAATTGGGGTGATTATATGCCACAAAGGAAAAAAATATGATCATCTTAACCCTCTGTACCTGATGTCTAAAGGGGGAGAAGAAGAAAAATGCCGCCTGGTTCCTGAATTTTCTAGATCCTCTAGTCACTATCTATGGTTTTCTTGGTATCATACATATTTTATGAGCTAAACAGAACATCATCTGTGTTCTGTTGCCTTTTTCGTGTCAGTGCTTGCTTTAAACACAAGCGTGTTTATAACTCATTATATTGGGCTCTGCTGCTTTCTATAAACTCCACCAGCTGCTTTTGCTTTTGCACAACATACTGTTTTATGTTCCACTCCAGTATTTCCCAAAAGAACATAATGCTTTGTGACACTTGTATTGCAGATAATGTCTGAATGCTGAATTGTAGCTATAAGAACTGCAGAGCGAAAGGGACAAGAAGAACACGGCAGGTGACAATTCACAGGCGGTTTCAGAGGCTGCTCTAGGGAGCAGATTTAAATACTATTCTTTCAAACGAGGTTTTCTTCTATGTATATCATTTAATTCTCTGCGTCTGAGATGATTTGCATAATCATGTGACTGGGCCTGGGATTTAATTCCTATGGAACTTTTGATGCTTTTTCTGATGCATCCGCGCTCTCTTGCTCTCTCTCTCACTTAGAATTTTGCAGGAATGGATTACAAGTTAATCTTGTAAATCTTTCATTAACTGAAAAGTGTTCAGAGCTGAGAAGGAAAATGATTTGACACAGTTGTATTTTATTGTACCATCTTAAAGGCATTATCACAATCTCTCTTTAAGTCAGTTTCCCTCCTGATTTTTTTAATATTGATTACTTAAATAAATTAATGACTGCCCAGAAAATAAAGTGTGACACTTCAATTTCAAAACTGCCTCTAAGTCCGACACCCATTCATGATAAAAAACTCTCAACAAAATAGGTATAGAAGGGAAATTCATCAATATAATAAAGGGCATTTATACAAAGCCAACAGCCAACATCATCCTAAATGGAGAGAGTCTGAAAGCATTCCCCTTGAGAATGGGAACCAGACAAGGATGCCCTTTATCACCACTCTTATTCAATATTGTGCTTTAGGTCCTAGCCAGAGCAATTAGGCTAGAAAAAGAATAAAGGGCATCCAAATTGGTAAGGAAGAAGTAAAAGTATCTCTTCTCTACACAGAAAACCCCAAAGAATCCACAAGTGAACTATTGGAACTAACAGACAATTTCAGCAAAGTATGAGGATACAAGATAAACATACAAAAATCAGTTGAATTCCTCTACACCAACAAAGAGAACTTCCGAGAGGAAATCACCGAATCAGTACCATTTACAATAGCCCCCAAGAAGATAAAATACTTAGGAATAAATCTAACCAGAGAGGTAAAAGACCTATACAATGAAAACTACAAGACACTATTGCAAGAAACCAAAAGAGACCTGCGTAAGTGGAAAAACATACCTTGCTTATGGATAGTGTCATGGATTGAATTGTGTCCCCCAAAAAATGTGTGTACCAACTTGGCTAGGTCATGATTCCCAGTATTGTATGATTGTGTACCATTTTGTAATCTGATGTGATTTCCTTATGTGTTGTTAACTCTATCACTATGATGTAATAAGATGGATTAGCGGCAGTTATAGTGATGAGGTCTATAAGATAAGATAGTGTCTTAAGCCAATCTCTTTTGAGATAGAAAAGAGAAGCAAGCAGAGACACTTGGGGAGCCTCACACCACCAAGAAAGCAGTGCCAGGAGAAGAGCGCATCCTTTGCACCTGAAGTCCTGTGCTGAGATGCTCCCAGACCAAGGGAAAATTGATGCATCACAAGGACCTTCCTCCAAAGCCGACAGAGAGAGAAAGCCTTCTCCTGGAGCTGATGCCCTGACTTTGGACTTGTAGCCTACTGGACTGTGAAAGAATAAACTTCTTTTTGTTAAAGCCATCCACTTGTGCTATTTCTGTTATAGCAGACTAAGACAGGTAGGAAGACTCAACATTGTGAAAATGTCAATTGTACCCAAAGCAATCTACAGATACAATGCAATCTCGAATTCCAATGGCAATTTTTAAGGAGATAGAGAAACGAATCACCAACTTAATATGGAAAGGGAAGAGGCCTCAGATAAGTAAAGCATTACTGAAGAAGAAGAACAAAGTGGGAGGTCTCACACTACCTGATTTTAGAACCTATTATACCTCCATGGTAGTCAAACAACAGATACATATACCAATGGAACAGAATTGAGAATCCAGATGTAAATTCATCCACCTATGAGCAGTGATATTTGACAAAGGCCCAAAGTCCATTAATTGGGGAAAAGACAGTCTCTTTAACAAATGGTGCTGGCATAACTGGGTATCCATATGTAAACAACTGAAACAAGACCCACACCTCACACCATGCACAAAAACTAACTCAATATGGAACAAATACCTAAATATAAAATTGAAAATGATAAAGATCATGGAAGAAGAAATAGGGACAATGCTAGGAGCCCTAATACCTGGCATAAACAGAATATAAACCATAAGTAACAATGCACAAACACCAGAAGAGAAATTAGATAACTGGGAGCTCATCAAAAGACTTCACCAAAACTTACAGACTGGGAAAAAATTTTTGGCTTTGACAAATCCGATCAGCATCTAATCTCTAAAATCTACAAAGTACTGCAAAACCTCAACAACAAAAAGACAAATAACCCAGTTAAAAAATGGGCAAAGGATATGAACAGGCACTTCACTAAAGAAGATAGTCAGGCAGCTAACAGACACATGAGGAAATGCTCGTGATCATTAGCCATTAGAGAAATGCAAATCAAAACTACAATGAGATACCATCTCACCCCAACAAGGCTAGCATTAATCCAAAAAACACAAAATAATAAATGCTGGAGAGGTTGTGGAGAGACTGGAACACTTATACACTGTTGGTGGGAACGTAAAATGGTACCACTTTGGAAATCGATTTGGCGCTTCCTTAAAAAGCTAGAAATAGAAGTACCATACGATCCAGCAATCCCATTCCTTGGAATATATCCTAGAGAAATAAGAGCCATCACACGAATAGATACATGCACACCCGTGTTCCTTGCAGCACTGTTTATGACAGCAAAAAGACGGAAACAATGTAGGTGCCCATCAACAGATGAATGGATAAACAAATTATGGTATATTCACACAAAGGAATACTACACAATGATAAAGAACAATGATGAATCCGTGAAACATCCTATAACATGGAGGAACCTGGAACGCATTATGCTTAGTGAATTTAGTCACTTGCAAAAGGACAAACATTGTATAAGACCACTATTATAAGAACTCAGGAAAAGGTTTAAACACAGAAGAAAACATTCTTTGAGGTTACGAGGGTGGGCAGGGAGGGAGAGGGATATTCACTAACTAGATAGTAGACAAGAATTATCTTAGGTGAAGGGAAGGACAGCACACACTACAGGGGAAGTCAGCACAGCTGGACTAAACCAAAAGCTAAGAAGTTTCCTGAATACAGCCAAGCACTTTGAGGGACAGAGTAGCAAGGGCGGGGGTCTGAGAACCATGGTTTCAGGGGACATCTAGGTCAATTGGCATAACAAAGCTTTTTAAGAAAATGTTCTGCATCCCACTTTGGTGAGTGGCATCTGGGGTCTTAAAAGCTAGTGAGCAGCCATCTAAGATGCATCAATTTGTCCCAACCCACCTGGAGCAAAGGAGAATGAAGAACACCGAAGACACAAGGAAAACATTAGCCCAAAAGACAGAAAGGGGCACATAAACCAGAGACTGCATCAGCCTGAGGCCAGAAGAACTAGATGGTGCCCGGCTACCACCAATGACTGCCCTGACAGGGAACACAACAGACAGTCCCTGCTGGAGCAGGAGAAAAGTGGGGTGCAGAACTCAAATTTTAGTAAAAAGACCAGACTTAAATGGTTTGACTGAGACTGGAGGGACCCTGGAAGACATGGCTCCTGGATTCTCTGTTAGCCCAAAACTAAAACCATTCCCCAGGCCAACTCTTCAGACAAGATTAGACTGGACTACAAGACATAAAATGATGCTCGTGAAGAGTGTGCTTCTTAGCTCAAGCAAATACATGAGACAAAATGGGCAGCTCCTGTCCAGAGGCAAGATGAAGAGGTAGAGAGAGTCAGGAGCTGGATGAATGAACACGAGAAATCCAGGGTGGAAAGGAGGAGTGTGCTATCACAGTATAGTGAGAACAACTAGGGTCACATAACAATGTGTGTATAAATTTTTGTATGAGAAACTAACTTGAATTGTAAACTTTCACTTAAAGCACAATAAAAAAAAAAACTGCCTCTAAACTAATGGAAGTTCATATCTATGTGCACTTCCAAACTACATGCAGAAGAGTGGTTGCTTTATTTCACCCTTTGTAAAGCTTTCTTCTTCAAAATAATGATGCTTCTTGAATATTGGCAATATTGATATGTTAGGAGAAATTTTGCACATGAAAATTATTTCTTTTTATTCATCACCCCCATTATTTCCAATTATCACCCTACCTCCAAAAAATGAAATTGAAATCTAGCACACTTCTGATTTAGGCTGGTAGAAACTTATAAGCACTTATATTTCAGGGATATATATATGTGCGTGTGTGTGTGTATATATATGTATATACATACATATATATATATATATATATATATATATATATATATATATATACATATATATATACATTTTTAAAGGGTATTTATTTCAAGGAATTGGTTTACACAATTGTAGGGATTGGCAAGTCTGAAATCCAGGTAAGCCAGCAGGCTGGAGCTGATATTACAATCTTGAGGCAGAATTTATTTTTCCACAAGGAAACCTCAGTTTTGCTCTTAAAGCCTTTCAACTGATTGGATGAGGCCTACTGTAAGAATGGAGTGGAGGTGTGGGACCTCCTCATCTAACTTCACAAGGTGGGAGGAGAATCATTATCAGCAACAACATCCAAGGTTGATTGCTATGAGGTGGAGGTCAGACATACCTCCACCCTCCAAACTTTGTACAAATTCTGACACCAGCCGTCCCTCCCACAGCACTCTCTACTTCTCTGCTGGGTTCGTTAATTCATTGCAGTAGCCACACAAAACTCATAGACCATATTCAGAGTTATGGGGTTTATTAGGGAAATAACAGGTTACAATTCAGGATCAGGAACAACTCAGAATCCAGTTCTTTGACCAGCACAGCCTTTTCTCAGCCATGCTCACAGGCAGGCCTCTCTCTGGCCCTCAGCCCCTCAGCCCAGCTTCTGCCCTGTTACAAATCTCTTTAGCTCTGCCACCCAGTGCCCAGAGGCACCCCACTCCACCAGCAAGCTTTAGCCTGAAGGCACTCAGCTCTCTCTCTTCATGGATCAGCACACCCACTGTAACTGCCTTACTCCATGGGCCAGGAAGCCCACTGTGCTATCTCACACTGGTTTCCTGGTTCTGCTACCACCATCTGCTGCCAGTTCTTGCTGTCTTGCGCTGTGTCCAGTGTTCCAGCTCTCTCTCACTGTCTTGTGGGTCTAGGAGGTTCTCAGCACATGGATCCCAGGTCCAAAGAACACACTACACTCCCGTCTCTTCTTCTTGGTGGTAGTGAGGTTCCTCCTTTCTGCCTCTGCGGTGGCTCATTTTAGCCTAGTGGGATGGCAAAACTGACCAATCCCCTCATTAGTGGTCCATACATCTTATTTGCATGGTCCCACTCCACAAAGGTGACATACACCTTATTTTCATCATTAACAAGCTGTCCAATCCTCTTGGTGGGCCACAAGTGCCTTATTTACATAGCCCCACTCAATCATGTAGTGGTAGTTACAAGACCATGGCTAGAAAGGCCATATAAAAGCAATTCATCACACCGCACTTACCCAGATTATCAAGATAATCTCCTTTAATTAAAGTCAACTGATTGTAGATGTTAACCACATTTGCTAAATACTTCATTGCAGGGGCAGATTATCCAACAGGCACTGTGCTTACCTTATTTACCCAGATCATCTTTAGTGAACAATTTCACATTAAAAATTGTTCACTACAGTTTAGTAAGTAAGCACAAGTAAGTCTATGCTTACATTGCTTACTGGGTCATCTACCCCTGTTAGGGATTGCACATTTGAAAAGAGGCTCTGATTCTGTAGGAAGGTGCTGTGGGGTTGGGAGAGAGACAGATGCCAGCCATACCTAGAAGCAGAATCTTTGATGTGCTGAAAAAACGTGAAATTGTTCACTACAGATGATCTAGTAAGCAAGGTAAGCACCGTGCTTACCTTGCCTGTTGGATAATCCGCCCCTGCTTCACAGCAACCACTAATTACTATTTAATTTAATAACTGGGTACTGTCGCTTACCCAAATTGACACATAAAAGTAACCATCACAGGAATTCACATAGGGCACAGTGTGATTGGCTTGTCGCTGGGGCCTCAGCTGGAAGACACAAAGGCTCGAGATGGAATCATCTAAAGACTTGTTCACTCACATGTCTGGAGGGTGTTGCTGACTGTCAGCTGGGGCCCTCAGTTCCTCTACACAGGAGCCTCTCCATGTGGTCACTCCTCTCCATGTGGGCTAGTTGGAATTTACACACAATGTTGTAGCTGGTTCCAAGGACAAGAGTCCTGAGAAAGCCGCGCCGAAACTGTGTCCTTTCATGGCCTGACCTCAGAAGCCACCTAGCATCACTCCCACCACACCCCACTGATCAGGGCTGTCACAAGCCCCTGTCCAGATTCAAGGAAAGAGACTCTAGATTCCATCTCTTGGGAGAAGGAGTGTTAGTCAGAGTTATGTGTGATGTGATAAATATATTCGTGTAGCCATTTTTGGAAAATGCAATCTGTCACAATCACCAACTCATTTTTGGTGCTCAACATCATTCTTTTCTAAGCAGTGTGCTTGAATGGGTTGTTTTTCCAAAATAAGTAAATGAAACCAGTGACTAAATGTTCAGTTCTCTCTAAATTGTCAATAAAAAGACCTGTTAGAATGTAATCAATGTTGCTGAAATGTAGAAACTTCAACTGATATATGTTTTTGCTGTGTGTATTCCCAACAAAATAAAATAATTCATTAAAAAATATCTCTTATTCTGACTTACTAGTTTTTTTTATGATAACAATCAGAAAATATAGTAGGGATAAGCTATTTTATTTACAACATAAAATTAACTCTGCATGGCTAATTAATTAGGACTTTCTAGGGATGCAAGTGATAGAATTGAACTCAAAGCAGATCAAGAGAATTCATTGTCCATGAATCTGAGAAGTCCAGGGCTTCAGATGGATTCAATCATAGCTGGATCCTGGGACTCAAAGCATGTTATCAGGACTGTCACTCTTTCCATTCCTTAGCTCTGCTTTCCTCTATACTGTTTCACTCCCAGGGATGCTTTCTCCTTGTGATGGGAAGAACGGGACTGCAGCATCCCCAGTCTTAAATGGGCTTTGTAGTTGTTGTTGCTGGGTGCCATGGTATTGATTTCAATTCATAGCAACCCCATGTGACAGCGTAGAACTGCACCATAGGATTTTCTTAGCTGTAATCTTTACAGAAGCAGATAACCAGGTCTTTTTCCCTCGAAGGCACTGGTGGGTTCTAACTGCCAACTTCTCACTTAGCAGCGAGTCACTTAACCCTTTGTGCCACCAGGGCTCCTCAGATGGCCTTCAGAGCTTGTGATCTCAGGACTTAAGTTCCCTCCCCAACCTTCTGGTTGTTAGTTACTGTTGAGTTTCCCCTGACTCATAGACACCTTATGTATAAGAGAAAGAAACATTGCCTGGTCCTGCATTTCCAATAATTCCTGAAAAAGGATTCTGGATCTCCTTGGGTCAGATGCTCACCCTGGTCAGTCACTATCCAAGAAGATGAGGGACTCTGATTGACCAGCCTGAATCACACCCCACTGGTGGTGGGGGTGGTGGGGGTGGTGGGGGTGGTGGGGGTGGGGGTCTTATGATTGACAGCTCCATCAGGCAATGGAAGGAGTAGTTGCTGAGTGGAACGGAAGGGCTCTAACACTAGAAAGCAGGGGAAAGTAGTGAAACTGGCAAAAACAACAGTTGTCACTAAAGCTAGTATGAGTTTTAATTCCTCATCAAACCTTGATCTAGAAACTTGGTAGTCAAAAGGGAAAGAAATCAATCTGCTTAATCTTAAATTAGGAGTACCTGGTGAACAACCTTCTGTAGTCTTATGCTACCAAGTGGATATAAATCTACAATGTTGCATTTCTCCCCACATTTGTATTTTTTTTTTTTTGATGTTTTATCTTTGAAACCAAAAAAAACCCAAAACCAAACAGATTGTCATTGAGTCAATTCCAGCTCATAGAGACTCTATAGGACAGAATAGAACTGCTCCAAAGGGTTTTCCAAGGAATGGCTGGTGGATTCGATCTGCCGACATTTTGGTTAGCAGCCAGATGCTTAATCATTGCGCCACCAGGACCCCATCTTTGAAACAGCATGATTAAATCTCAGTCTTCAGACTATACTGAGGTTTATAGATTTCCTATAGGAAAGTTAAGTTTAATATAAAATCTACTCTGTGTTAAATCACAAAAAGGAAAAAAAAAAAGACCTGCCTTAACAAACCCTGTTGAAATATGATTTATGAAGGAAAAACAGACCTGCCCTAACAAATCCTGTTGAAATACAATTTATGAGTCCATGCTTAGGTGTTTCAGTACAATGTATCATAACTTTTATTAGTGCTTCCATTAATATTGCCAGTCATGAGCCATAAAATTGACTCTGAGTATATCCACAGGCTTCTATAAAACTCATTCTGAATCACTAGTTTTTCTGTAAATCATATAAGCCATTTTTATAGGAAAAAAAAGTGACAACTCATTTGGTTTTGGTTTAGCATTTGCATTTTTTAAGAGTAGAATCATAGCTGCTCAGTGCTGCAGGAGCTCTCAGAAGTCATCTAGTCTTGCTCTCTATTTCTCTGTGAGTGGAGCGTGGGCACTCAATACATGTTAGCTGAATGCATCTCCTTCCTGACACCATGCTCCCACTAAATAGTTCTCCAGGCTCAGCTTGGATAAATCCATTGGTAGGGAATTTATTATTGCCCATAATATTTCATTTTTTTGTTCATGCTCGTTTTTGAGACAAACTCTAATTGTGAGAAATTTGCCCTAAGTTTTTTGTTTGTTTGCTTGTTTTTTCCATTGAGCCATACAGAATCAGCCTACAATTTTCAGATTAATATGGTTTGCTTGGGACTTTTCTTCTTCAGACTTTGTGTTCTTAGTTCTGTCCAACTTTCCTGTGTACCATAGTTTCCATACCCACCTCTATGTTGACAACTTTACTTTTGTCGTGTTCCAGGCAATCAATGGTCAACCATTAACCAGTATTCTCTGGACAAAGTTGTTCGTTCAGTTACAAATCTACCAGCCACTGTATTCTAGTCCCCATTTTTTGCATTTTATTTATAATGAACCTCAGGAGACTGTCAAATTATTTGCTGAAACCCCAGATACACTATTTCAATAGCCTTTACCTGTACAAGGCAAACTATTGAAGAAAGAAATAACATAATGTTAACGATTGAATTATGTCCTCCAAAAATGTGTGTTGTAAATCCTAACCTCTATGCCTGTGGTTATAACCCCATTTGGAAATGGGCTGTCTTCGCTATATTAATGTGGCAGGATTAGTGTATCATGTGTCTTGAGTCAATCTCTTCTGAGATACAAAAGAGATTACAGGCAAGCTAGCAAGCAGAGATGAGGGACGCTAGATGACACACCACAGGAAGATACCAAGAAGCCAAGGAACAAGGACCTTCCTCCAGAGCCAACAGAGAAAGAAAGACTTCCCATCAAGCCAGCACTTTGAACTTGGACTTCTAGCCTCCTACACTGTCAGAAAATAAATTTCTGTTTGTTAAATCCGGAAATTATCAAACAATATCATTAATATCACATGCAAGTAAAACTGCTGAAAATCATTCAAAAGCAGTTGCAGCAGTACATCAACAGGGAGCTGCCAGAAATTCAAGGCAGATTCAGAAGAGGCCGTGGAACCAGGGATATCACTGCTGATGTCAGATGGTTCTTGGCTGAAAGCAGAGAATACCAGAAGGATGTTTACCTCTGTATGGATCATAACAAATTATGCATGACATTACAAAGAATGGGAATTCCAGAACACTCAATTGTGTTCACGCGGAACCTGTACACAGACCAAGAGGCAGTCATTCGAACAGAACAAGGGGATACTGTGTAGTTTAAAATCAGGAAAGATGTGCATCAGGGTTGTATCTTTTCACCATCTTACTCGATCTGTTTGTTGAGCAAATAATCCAAGAAGCTGCACTATATGAAGAAGAACTTGGCATCAGGATTGGAGGAAGACTCATTAACAACCTGCAATATGCAGATGACACAATCTTGCTTGCAGAAAGTGAAGAAGACTTGAAGCACTTATTGATGAAGATCAAAGACCACAGCCTTCAGTATGGATTGCACTTCAACATAAAGAAAACAAAAAATCCTCACAATTGGACCAGTAAGCAACTCCAGATAAACAGAGAAAATAGTGAAGTTGTCAAGGATTTCATTTTACTTGGATCCTCAATCAACACCCATGGAAGCAGCAGCCAAGAAATCAAATGACACACTGCATTGGGGGAAATCTACTGCAAACGATCTCTTTAAAGTGTTAAAAAGCAAAGATGTCACTTTAAGAACTAAGGTGCGCCTGATCCAAGCCATGGTGTTTTCAGTCACCTCATATGCATGCGAAAGCTGGACAATGAATAAACAAGACCGAACAATAATTGATGCCTTTGGATTATGGTGTTGGCAAAGAATACCACGGACTGCCAGAAGAACAAACAAATCTGTCTTGGAAGAAGTACAGCCAGAACGCTCCTTAGAAACAAGGATGGCGAGACTTTGTCTCACATATTTTGGACATGTTATCAGGAGAGACCAGTCCCTGGAGAAAGGCATCATGCTTGGTAAAGTACAGGGTCAGCGAAAAAGGGGAAGACCCTCAATGAGATAGACTGACACGGTGGCTGCAACAATGGGCTCAAGTGTGATAACAATTGTGAGGATGGCGCAGGACCAGGCAATGTTTCGTTCTGTTGTACATAGGGTCTCTGTGAGTCGGGACTGACTTGATGGTACCTAACAACAACCACGAAGCCATCCACTTGTGGTATTTCTGTTATAGCTGCACTAGATAACTAAGACAATAAGTTTTGTCTGGAATTTTCCCTACGTGGAATGTCAGGTTACCAGTCTACAGTTCATAGCATCATCTTTCTTCCTACTTAAAAAAAGAAAAATTAAGACTTTCTCCTGACTTTAAGCATCTGACTTATTTTCCTTCTCCATGAACCATCAAAGAATATTACAAAGTTTCATTGATCTCATCCACAAATCCTGTGAGTCTCCTTGGATGTAATTGTGGGAGGAATATTTCAAGATATTACCTAATATTTTCTCCCTTGAATTTCTTTTACTCAGTTTCTGCCCACTATTCATTTAGTCAATGCGTTCATTGCCTCAGGGAACTATTGTTACAGCAGAAAAGCAAAGAAAAGGCTGTTTAAATTTCTAAAGCTTGTGCCTTTGAACTTAAAAAACCAGGGCCGAGAGGGAACTGAGATCATAAAAATTAGATGGGGAAAAAAATATGTTATTGGCAATCAGAGTCTGCTTTTCCTGATCCTATAATACCTCCTGCTTCCCCTTATCTCCACTCCTAGTCTATTGCGCTACATAAATTTACTCAGACTCAGGGAGAAGAAAGGAGAAACCCTCAGTATGCTTTGGAAATCCAAGAATAGAAAAGAATGTAGGGAAGAGGCAAGACTTGAGGATTTTCTCCTGCCCGGGAGAGCGGAATGAGTGGAAGTGTCTAGATGATGCATCTGGCGGATTCGAACTGCTAACCTTTTGGTTAGCAGCCGGACACTTAACTGCTGCACCACCAGGGCTCCAGATGATGTAGCTAGGTAACCCAAAATAATCTCACAAATCCCTACTTTTCCACAGTGCAACTTGGGGAATAGAAGAATGGTCTTCCATGAGGCCGAATAGCACAGAAGTGGTGGAAGTCATGCTAAGATGAGCACTAAAAAACAGAAATTAATAAATACTGGAAAGAAAAAGGAGTCGTTTTCTGCAAATGGTTAAAGCACTTGACTGCTAACCAAAAGGTTGGAGGTTTAAGTCCACCTAGAGGCATCTTAGAAGAAAGGCCTGGTGATCTACTCCTGAAAACTCACCCATTGAAAACCCTACAGAGCACAGTTCTACCCTGACGCACTTGAGGTCGCCATGAGTTGGAATCGATTCAAGGCCAACTAGTTTTTTTAGAAAGAAAAAAAAAATCATTACTCATTGTAGTGGATATCATGGTACTTCACGCAGATTCCCTCTTTATGGTCAATGTATCTAACCTGCAGCTGCTGGGGATACTATCAGCTGCAGACAAGGTTCACCCAAGGTTATGTCCCTCCAGTGGGTGGCCTGTGTCCAATGACTGGGTGACGCAGGGTTAAAATGGTCCAGCCCTCTTTTCTCAATAAGAGACAACTCTGAAGTGCCATCTCAATTCCAGAACTCTCACGATTGGTTGACAACCCAGTTGCAACCACATTTCAAGGATATGCACACTTGCTCTGCCCAATCCTGCCTCCCTCAGTTCCTTCCAAGTGTATCTCTCAAGAACTCTCCCCAATACATTTTCTGACTCACTTCTCAACTTCAGTTTGTTTCCGGAAACTCCAATCTAAGGTATTTGCACATCTCAGTTTGTAGCTTGAGAATTCATAATTCTGCTTCAAACATAATTTTTCCAGGTTTGGAGATAAATTATTTTAAAGCTTCTTGGTACACGATTGTACTTTTCTTAACTAATCGTTGGCTTCAGTTCTCTCATACCAATTTTACTTCTACCCTTTCGTACCTGGTAATTATTATGACAGTGAAGTGAGTGTTCTGACCTTTGCTGTATTGTTTGTTGCCGTCATTCCACCTACCCACACATTGGACCAATATCTTCTTGGCCATCTTCTTTTGAGCAAACTAAAGAGGACCTCTTTTTTTGTCTTTAGCTTTTTAAAAAAATCTCCATCTACTCTAAGGTTTTAGTTTTGGGGAATTTTTTCAGTCTTATAAACAGTAATAATTTTACATCTTAAGATGGATAATGACTTCAGGGTCCCAACCTAGTTTATAGAAACCTCCTTTGCAAGTCTAACTTAAGTACTCTAGAACTCACCTTACAGTGCAGGAGTAGTTGGCATCTGTTGTTTTCTTTGCAGACTTGAAAGCCTCTGCTAAAACTGATGCAGAGTCTCATTTAAAGTTCTGTTGCACAGGCGATAACCTAAATGGCTGTCATCAAGCGACTGTTTCAATTAAATCATGACATATCCATTACAGTGGAAAACCATAACCAAAAAAAAAAAAAAAAAATCCGTTGCCATCAAGTCAATTCTGACTCATAATCACCGTACAGGCCGGAGTAGAACTGCCCTATAGGGTTTCCAAAGAGTGGCTGGTGGATTCAAGCTGCCAACATTTGGTTAGCAGCTATGCTCTTAATCACTGCGCCACCAGGAATCCACTAACCCCTAAAAGTATTAAGTACTGACAGAAGAAAATTGTTATCAAATAAAACAGTAAGTTGTTGAAGAATATGTATACACAAATATGTTTTGTGTTTTCTTTTTAAAAGGCTATATGTTTGGTGTGTATATATAAATATATGTGTTTGTATATACATAGAAAATGCCAGGAACAAAGCACAAAAAATTACGAACGGCCGTTATTTCTGGAGAAGGAAGTTGAGAAGTGCAGAGGGGAAGCTTTATTTTTATTTAATACCCTTCAGGATTGTTTGAATTTTTATAATAACCAAGCATTATTTTTATTAAATAAAAAGGAAGAAAAAAATACCTTAATGGGAAAAATATAGTATATGCTCTTGTATTGTTTTTCTTTTCTTTTTTTTCCTCTCTGTCTCTAATTACTTTTTATTGTAGTAAAATATATATAACAAAAAAATTACCATTTTTTAATTGTGTAAAATATATGTCACAGAACATTTGCCACTTCAACATTCTTCACGTGTACAGTTCAGTGACATTAACTTACGTTCATCATGTTGTTCAACCATCATCCTTATCTGTTTCCACATTTTTCCATCACCCTTAGCAGAAGCTCACTGTACCCTAAACATTGAGTCTTCCTTTCTCCCTCCCTCTTGCCCACCCTTGATAACCACTGATAAACTTTGGTCTCTATACACTTGTTTTTAAGTGGGCTTTCCAAGTTCTCTAGCCGGGGAGACGGTACTCCAGGGTCAGTTCTACCATTAACCAGTGTAAACACAGGAATATTCTATCCAAGAGGGCACACACTAATATACATGCCATGTACGTAAATTATGTAGCATAATGCAATGAACATCCATAACCTGCCATCCAGCACAAAACCTTCAACTTTAGCACTAATTTGCATTCACCTATGTGCTCCTCCCTAACCCATCCATACAATCATTAGCCTGAATTTCATATTTATCATCCCCTCACCTTTTAAAAAAAAGATGTAGTTTTACCCATGGCTAAACAATATATTGTATTGTTTGTTTGGTTTGGAGCTTCTAGAGATAGTATCATGCACTCTGAGTTTTCTGGGAATTGCTTTCTCATGCGATATTATGTTTCTAAGATTTATCCTGTTGTGTGTAGCTGTGGGTCATCGATTTTCGCAGCTGTATATTATTTCACTGAATAAATAAATACGTCAAAATTTATTTATCTGTTGTCACTGAATTCTTGGAAAATTTCCAGTTGCTTTTGCTATTACATAAAGGCTGCTACAGTGTTGTTCACAATAGCAAAAAGATGGAAACAACCTAGATGCCCATCAACAGATGAATGGATAAACAAACTATGGTACATACGCATAATGGAGTACTACGCAACGATAAAGAACAATGATGAATCTGTGAAGCATCTCATAACATGGATGAAACTGGAGGACGTTATGCTGAGTGAAATAAGTCAATCAAAAAAGGACAAATATTGTATGAGACCTCTATTGTAAAAACTCATAAAAAGTTTACACACAAAAAGTAACAATCTTTGTTGGTTACGAGGGATGGGGGGGATACTAAACAGACAATAGGTAAGTGGTATCTTTGGTGAAGGGTGAGACAGTACACAATACTGGGGAAGCCAGCACAACTTGTACAAGGAAAGGTCATGGAAGCTCCATAGGCACATCCAAACTCCCTGAGGGACTGAACTGCTGGGTGGAGGGCAGTGGGGACCATGGTCTCAGGGAACATCTGGCTGATTTTGCATAACGCAGTTAATAAAGACAACGTTCTACATTCTACCTTGGTGAGTAGCGTCTGGGGTCTTAAAAGTCTGTGAGCAGTCATCTAAGATACTCCACTGGTCCCACCCCTTCAGGAGCAAGGGAGAATGAAGAGAACAGGATATAAGGAAAAGATTAGTCCAAAGGACTAATGGACTACAGCTACCAAGGCCTCCACCAGACTGAGTCCAGTAGAGCTAGATGGTGCCCGGCTACCACCACTGACTGGTTTGACCATGATCACAACAGAGGGTTCTGGACAGAGCTGGAGAAGGATGTAGAACAAAATTCTAACATACAAAATAAAGACCAGATTTACTGGCCTGAAAAAGACTGGAGAAACCCCAAAAGTATGGCCCCCAGACACCCTTATAGCTCAGTAGTGAAGTCACTTCTGAGGTTCACCATTCAGCCGGGGATTGGACAGCCCCATAAAACAAAATGGGACTAATGAGGCACAGCAGTCCAGAAACAAGGACTAGAAGGCAGAAGGGGATAGGAAAGCTGGTGATAGGGAACCCAAGTTAGAGTAAGGACAGTGTTGACATGTAGTGGGGTTGTTAACCATTGTCATAGGGCAACATGTGTCCTAACTGTTTAATGAGAAACTATTGTTCTGTAAACCTTCATCTGAAGTGAGAATAGCAGCACAACTGGAAGAAAGTAATTGATGTCACTGAATTGTTCATGTAAAAATTTTTGAAATGGTGTATCTTTGGCTATGTATATTTTCATCAAAAAAAAAAAAAAGGTCAAGAAGGGAGAGGGCTGATATGCCGTGGGGTTGTTAACCAATGTCATAAAACAATATGTGTACTGACTGTTGAATGAGAAACTATTTGTTCTGTAAACCTTCACCTGAAGTACAATTTTAAAAAAAAGTGCTGCTACAAGCATTCTTACACATAGGCATGTTCCTCTAGGATACGTATCTAGGAGTGGAATTTTAAATCATAGGGTATGTCAATGTGTACCTTTACAAGAAACTATCAAATCGGTTTTGACAAATTACAGTATAGCCAGATAATGGAATACTAAGCAACAATAAAGAACAATGATGAAGCCGTGAAACATCCTGTAACATGGAGGAATCTGGAGGTCGTTATGCTGAGTGAATTTAGTCAGTCACAGAAGGACAAATATTGTATAAGACCACTATTATAAGAACTCAAGAAAAGGTTTAAACACAGAAGAAAACATTCTTTGATGGTTACAAGGGTGAGGAGGGAGGGGGAGGGTTATTTACTAACTAGATAGTAGATAAGAAATATCTTAGGTGAAGGGAAGGACAGCACACACTGCAGGGGAAGTCAGCACAACTGGACTAAACCAAAGCTAAGACGTTTCCTGAATACAATCAAACACTTTGAGGGACAGAGTAGCAGGGGTAGGGGTCTGGGGACCACGGTTTCAGGGGACATCTAGGTCAACTGGCATAACAAAGCTTATTAAGAAAACGTCCTGCATCCTACTTTGGTGAGTGGCGTCTAGGGTCTTAAAAGCTTGCAAGCAGCCATCTAAGATGCATCAATTGGTCCCAACCACCTGGAGTAAAGGAGAATGAAGAACACCAAAGACACAAGGAAAACATTAGCCCAAGAAACAGAAAGAGCCACAAAAACAGAGACAGCATCAGCCTGAGACCAGAAGAACTAGATGGTGCCCAGCTACCACCAATGACTGCCCTGACAGGGAACAAAACAGAGAGTCCCTGATGGAGCAAGAGAAAGGTGGGGTGCAGAACTCAAATTCTAGTAAGAAGACCAGACTTAATGGTCCGACTGAGACTGGAGGCACCCCGGAAAGCATGGCCCCTGGATTCTTTATCAGCCCAGAACTAAAACAATTTCCAAGGCCAACTCTTCAGACAGGGATTGGACTGGTCTGTGGGACGTAAAGTGATACTTGTGAGGAGTGTGCCTCTTAGCTCAAGTAGATACAAGAGACTAAACAGGTAGCTTCTGTCTGGAGATGAGATGGGAAGGCAGAGAGGGTTAGGAGCTGACTGAATGGACATGGTGAATCAGAGATGGAAAGGAGGAGTGTGTTGTCATGGTATGGGGAGAGCAATTAGAGTCACATAACAATGTATGTATAAATTTTTGTATGGGAAAAATAAAAAAAAAAAAGATATCCACACCTCCCCAAAAAGAAACTACCAAATCAGTTTTGAAAGCGATAGTAAAATTTACACAGGAGCCATAATATATGAGAGTTCACGTTGATCCACATTTGTACCCTTGGTTTTGTTAGATTTTTAATCAACGTGATATAATCTAGTGGATATAAAATAATATATATAATGTGAGCTTGCATTATATAACACATAATAATTTGCATTTCTTTGATTACTAAGGAGGTTGAACACTTATTTATTTGAGATTTGGCTCCGCATTTTTTTTCTTCTGAGAAAAGCCTGTTCGTAGCTGCATACCCACAGCAGCCTCTTTCAGAGTATGCACTCCATAAATGTTGTTGAATAAATCCTCACATAACAAAGTAAGATTTAAGAGAATGGACTTGTTAATTTAGAAAGATATTTAGCCACAAGGGAACCACAAACCCTAATGTCCCAACATTGTCATTTAATAAATTTTCATTATATAGCTGGTTTAATGTAACTGATTGATAGCTAAACCATAATTCTTATGCACAATTGATTTTTTTAGTTTACAAAACTGTTCATGTAATTAGCATAAAGATTATTTTGTATAAGATAGTAGTTATTTTGGGGGGAGCAGTACTCTGCTTCTGCTATCTAGTTTTAGTGTCAGCAGAGGAGTTTAAATTTTGTTCTAGTGGCTGAACAACTCAGATAGTGTTACTGTTTTCAGAATGCTAAGCAGTTTTCAAAACAACGTGAAATGTTGGACCTGTCTAGTACTAGTAAACAAATTAGCAGTAATTTTTTCTAATAGTAAATGACTACTGTAAGTGTTTTTGTTTTGTTTTTGTTTTTACAGTTGCCATTGAGTCAGCTCTAACTCTACAGGCTTTTCAATGGCTGATATTTTGGAGGTAGATCACCAGGCCTTTATTCCAAGGTGCCTCTGAATGGACTCAGACTTCAAACCGAGCTTGTTTACTGTTTGCACTACCCAGGGATTCCCTACTATAAATATATAGCAAAAATCACATCCACAAATTATGTTTAAGAAAAGAAATGATTCCTAGTAAGTGTAATATCACACTGAGTGCTCCTGTCACTATTGTCTACTAACACTTGTAAGGAGATATGTTGTATCAGGCAACAATATTTATGAAAAATTAATAGAAAAAAAACTTAAGATTAAGAAAACTACCTAAAGTTTTATGACATTTTTTCTAAATTTTTCTAAAGTAGAAATAGATTATTATTACACAGTTTTAGCTTGTAGGTGTTCCAGAGAAGCATGATTCTAAAACCACACTTCTCATAAGAGTCTAGATACAAAAAAAAAAAACCCACTGATGTAGAATCGATTCCAACTCATAGCAACCCTGTACGACAGAATAGATAGGAGGACAATAGATAAAGAAGTCATTGGCAGCAAAAACATCAATTGGGAATTTTTATTTCTATTTCAGCAGTTCTTCTAAATAAACCATAGAGGCATGCTGTTCAGATCTGCCTTCAAGAAAGAACTTACCGTTTCTCTGCAAAGACTGCAATTATCTGATAACCTCCAGCTGCAAGTGCCTTCAGACTGTGCTTCAACTTTCCAGCCACAGCCACACTCTTCCAGGATAGCCCCAGCCAATGACTGAGCATGGTGGAGATACCAGCCATTTCTGTCTTGAGTGTGAATTCTCATGGGCAATCTGCTCCTGAGCTCCTTCCTCATTGGGTTGGCCAAGATTTGTCAGATCTACATCATGGTCTGAGGTTCTCCCTGTTGCTGTCGTTGTTGTTAGCTGCCCTTGAGACGAGATGCCCCCACCTCATGGCTACCCCATGCACAACAGAGCAAAACATCACCAGTCCTGAGTCACCCTCATTGATCAGTTGAGGATCAGACCATTGCGATCCATAGAGTTTTCATTGGCTGATTTTCAGAAGGAGATCACTAGGCCTTTCTTCCTAGTCCATCTTGGTCTGAAAGCTCTGCTGAAACCTGTTCAGCATCATATCAATATACAAGCTTCCACTAACAAATGGGTAGTGGCTGTACATGAGGTGCATTGGCAGGAAATCAAACCCAAGTCTCTCATGCAGAAGGCGGGAATTCTACCACTGAACCACAAATAGCCTAGAGGCTCTTCCTGCCCAATCCTAATTCTTCCCCCTTGTATTCTAAATTTCATTCTAGTTACCCCTGTGTTAACTAATGAGTGCTACTATAACACAAATACCACATGTGGGTAGCTTTAAAAAACAGAAATTTATTTTCTTGCAGTTTAGGAGGCCACAAGTCCGAATTCAGGGTGCCAGCTCTAGGGAAAAACTTTCTCTATCAGCTCCAGAGGAAGGTAGAACTTGAGGCCACATGGTTTCTCCTTGCCACTTATAGTAAAATGTGAGAGGAAAGAGATGGACTTAAAAACAAACTGTGAAAAATAAAAACAGAACTTAAAGATTTGGAAGATTCTGTTGTACAAACTAAGGACACGTGTCCTATAATTTTCACCAAGGACATGGCTGCACAATCTTTTGTTAAACAGATTAAGCCTGGGAATGATGGATCTATCCAACTACTACAGCAGAAAACCCGTCAGTTTAGACTGAAGGGGACGGAGAAAGAATGAAAGGAAAGAATGCTGTTTGCCTCTTGGAATTCTACAGGCAGGAAACAGGCCAAAGGAACTACGTCTGTTATCCGCCAAGAAAAGAAAAAGACCATCCCTGGAGCAGCTCAGAGAACAGTGGAACTGTCGGGAGGAGACCAGGAAGCCAGGCCTTCTCGATTTCAAAGGGTGGGGACATGGTCTCCTGGATCTCAAAGGGTGGGGCCACAGCCTCCCAGATTTCAAAGACCTTCACCAACTCGGTTCTGGAATGCAGGGCTGATATTAAGGTGTGCCAAGGGCATGAGGCCACCGCCCAAAGCTGAGGGGGTAGGCTGCCATGCCCACGAGGCATAAGAATGGAGCCTACCAGGGCTAAGAGGTGGGGTCACCACTCAGATGGATTAGGAGAGTGGGGCCACCTGAAGCCAAGGGAGCAGAGTTGCCATTCCAGTGGGCCTGGAAGGTGGAGCTAAAACCCAGGGCCAAGGGGCCTGCACCCAGAATCCAAAGGGTATGGCCAACACCCAGAAGCTAGAGGGCAGGGCCATTGCTGAGATGGTCTCAGAGAACAGAGGATTATTTTCAAGCCTTGAGAGCTAATGGAATTTGTTCTGCTGGGTTTTGAAATTGCTTGGTCCCAGTTATCCCTACTTTGCCTCTAATTTCTTCATTTGTAATGGAAATGTCTACCTTGTGCCTATTCCACCACTGTACTTTAGAAATAGATAACTTGTAGTCTAGATTTCACAGGTTCACAGATGAAGCCTCACCCGTATTTGATTTAGATGATTCAGAAAATAAGATTTTGGATTTGGAGTTGATTTAAGACTTTTAGGATGATATAATGGGGTGAATGTGTTTTGTATGTGGCAAGGACATGAATTTTGGAGGGCCAAAGGGTGGAATGTTATGGATTGAATTGTGTCCTCCCAAAATATGTATAGTAAATCCTAACTTCTATGCCTGTGGTTATAATCCCATTTGGGAATGTGTTGTCTTTGTTATGTTAATGAGATAGGATTAATGTAGGGTGTGTCTTAAATCAATCTCTTTTGAGATATAAAAGAGATTAAACAAGTAAGTGAGAGAAGTAGAGATGGGGAAAGACAGATGCCAAGCCACGTGAAGATCACCCAGGAGCAGAAGCTCAAAAGAGGCAAGGGCCTTCCTCCAGGGCTGACACAGAGAGAAAGCCTTCCCCTAGAACCAGTGTGCTGAATTTGGGCTTCTAGCCTCCTAAACTGTGAGAAAATAAATTTTTGTTTCACTTGTAGTATTTCTGTTATAGCAGCACCAGATAATTAGAACACCCCCAGTAAACCTTTTGCGCTCCTAACTCTTTCTCAGCATCTGCTTCCCAGAGGACTCAATTGATACAACTTTCCTGTAGCAAAGGGGTTTCATTTGAACACAGGCTATAGCCTTTATTTTCCACTACAGAGAAAGACTATTATTAAATTTTTGAATTGAGCTTGGGATTGGTAGAGTGGTGGCTGGATTTATGACAGCATGAAAACATTCCCTGGATTTAAGAAACTTACTCATGGTTTAAAAATACTTTTTTTTTTTTAATTTACCTGTGGCAGTAATTAATGTAGAAAACCTCATGACACCATCAATTTATAATACTAGTACTACTAATGGCTATCATTTATTGAGTAGTTACTATATGGCCGGAAATGTGCTAAGTGTTTTACATACATTATCTCCTTTAGTTAATTTATGAGTTAGTTAATTGCTCTTAAGAGTTTCAGCTTTAGCCAGGAAGCACATTAGCATTGAATCTGGAAATTGCTATCCTGGGTCTATGATGAATGCATTCATTCAAATGTTAATGTGTAATGGTGGATCTTGTGAACAGAAATGTCATGATGCTTACTAGTTTAGTCCAGTAAAATGTATACCATAGGAGTACTTATGAACTTTCCAACTACACTGTCTATTTAGAAACATACTCTTTTCTGTATGAGAAAATCCATTTTTTAAATTGTGGCCTGGATAATTATGATATGGTAAAATCAGTGTTTGATTTATGCCAGCTCTATCTATGGATGTCTTTTAAAATCTGGCCCAGTACTTCACAAAATGAGCTATGAAAAGCATTATTATTACATGGGGGAATATCAAGGATGGAAAAAATTGCCTGAAAGTGGAGTCAACACTATCAGATCCTAAAGTAGGAACCCTTGGCTATTTTGAATTGGGATTAGATTTTGTCCAAAATGGGCTATGAAAAACACTATTGTTATACAGATGAACATCAGGGATGGGAAAGTTACCTGAGAGTGGAGTGTCTAATACAGTAGATGTAGTGGACTGTTCTGAACTGAAAGCTGTAGACTCCAAATGTCGGTTGTCACTTACTGTCATGTGTCCCTGGAAGGTCCCTCACCCACTGCTCCTATTCCTTCCCCTGCTGCCTGCTGATTCCTTGAGGCCCCTGCTGCTGCAGCCGAAACTGCTCCCCTAGGGCCGGCCATGCTACAGCCAGATACAGTATCAGCCTCCACCTGGAGCTTGGCCAACCACCTTCCTGGTGCTGCAGCTCTGGACTCATCATCATACACCTACCCCTGCCCATCCCAATACTGAGAAAGAACACACTGTGGCAGGATGTGACACCTATAGCTGCAGTGGTGGGGTTGCCAACACAGTGACACTTGGCTTGTCTCAGAGTAACAGCAAGCCTTATTTCGGTCTGAGGCAGGGCCTGGAGTGGCAAGACAGCTGTAGGCATGTTGAAGCCATAATCCTTGGCTGGTTCGAACTAGGTCTTAGAGAGAAGTATGAACAGCAGGGATTTCAGGAAGAACTATGTATATAACTTACCCAGTTATATCGCCGCTAGTGCTTAATTCTACTTCCAAACTGGCAGAAAAACCCAAAGCATTTACTATTTTAGATTTTTAATTATAAATGGACTCAAAATATAAGTATGTTAATGTTCATCTTTGGCTGGTTTAAAACATTTCTTTGAAGACAGTGTACCCAAAAGCTAATTTAGGCAAAAACTGTTTCTGTAGACTTTCCTGTTTATAATATCACCCTTACATAATTACATTACTAGAGAAAAAGACTCCAGGATAAGTTACCAGGAATAATACCCTAAACAATGCTACAAAAGTGGCTTGATAAAGAAACTGCTACTACTTAATGAGTATGGGCTCCTTTTGGGGTTTTAAAAGGTTCTGGGACTAGATACAGAGATGGTGGTTGCACAACATTGTGACTGTGCTAAATGCCACCTTAAAATAGTTAATTTGATGCTATGTAAACATCACCTCAATTTTTTTAAAAGTGGAGAAAAAATTTAAAAAATACAAAAAAAAAAAAGAAGAAGAAAGAAACCATACCTTTGCACAAGTCAAGACATATCCTGGCCCAAGAGCAACAATCTAGGTCAGTGTGCACCACAGAAAATAAGCAATCACCTGATGGATCCCAATTGGTAGTTGTTCCTATTGGTGGCTTTCATTGGTCACCAAGGGTTGGTTTTGGCAAGAAAGGGACCTTCTCCCCAGGGTGAAGAGGATTTGCCACTCCAGAGGAAAAAAAGCTAGACTTTATCAAACAAAGTCAAAAATATTAGTCCCTTTTATGTGTACACAAATCCAAAGACATTGGACATTCCTATCCTCTTTTCTGGGGCCCTGGTGTCACAGCGGTTAAGAGCTTGGCTGCTAACCGAAAGGTTGTCAGTTCAAATCCACCAGCTGCTCCTTGGAAACCCTATGGGGCAGTTCTGCTCTGTCCTATCGGGTCACTATGAGTCAGAATCAACTCGACGGTGATGGGTTTGGTTTTATCCTGTTTTCTATTCTCTGTTATAGTTTCTATAAGATAGAAATTATCGATTTCTTGATGCGTCTTTCCTCCAGCTGCTTTACCAATCAGCTGGAGTCTACTCTGACACAGAGGGGTCCCCATGGATCAGAATTGACTCTACAGCAACTGATACTGTTACACTAAAGATTTAAATGTTTCGAAGTATTGGAGCAAAGTTAGAAAGAGGAATCTCCAGGGAGCTAGTAACTTTTACCTGGAGTGATATTTTTACAACACCTGGCAAATGGTGAAGAGAAACTTCCTTCAGCTCTGGACATAGTACTATTCAAATTTTCCATGGCAGTGCTGACTTGGACCCAACCCAGCAGACAATCCCAGTATATATGTCTTACATCTGGCTGCCACTATCCAAGGATTATTGTAACATCTAGCAATAGTCTAGTCCATCAGTGAGTTAAGCGCTTTGAATTACAACAGAACTATACCCCAGAATGGAGCCCTGGTGGCACAGTGGTTAAGAGCTCAGCTGTTCAAAGTCATCAGCCACTCCTTGAGAACTCTATGGGGCAGTTCTACTCTGTCCTATAGGGTCAATATGAGTTAGAATCGACTTCACAGCAACAGGTTTGGTATACCCCAAAACAGTAAGTTAAGGTGATCATATGGTTTTTTCTTTTTTGGTTGAGGTGACCATACGGTGTTTTTCTTTTTAATCTGTAGTACAATAAATTGTATGTATTTTTCAGATAGTAAAACATTCTTGCATTCCTGGGAAAGACCCAGCTTGGTTTATACACTTTACATTCAATTTGCCCCTATTTTATTGGTGATTTTTCATCTATATTCGTGAGATTGGTATACAAATTTTTCATAATATCCTTGCTCAGATTTTGCTTCAAGATTTTCCCAACTTTATGAAATGGGTAGGGTAGTTTAATCTCTTTTCTGTTCTCTGAAATAGTTTCTATAAGGTAAGAATTATCGATTTCTTGATGTTCACCTATAAAACCCTTTCTTTTGGTGGAGTTTTGATTACTAGTTCTATTCCTTAGTGGTTATTAGTTTATTTTAATTGTCAAAATCTCTTAGACAAATCTTGGTAAAACTTGTTTTTCTAGAAATTTATCAATTTCTTCTACTTACAAAAATAATTGTCATAAAGTTTATGGTATTCTTTCAATTATTTTTAATCTCTGTAGTTATGTCTCCTTTTTTGATCTAGATATTGTTCATTTGAGACTTTTTTCTTTCTGATTTGTCTTGCTAGAGGTTTGTTTGGAAGCATCTCTTTAGATGAAACCTACAAAGACTCCCTTGAAGGACTGCCACCAGCTTTGCTGTCCCAGCGTGGCTTTGCCTACAATAATACAGTGAGTGTTCACTTAGTTTTTTCTGTATACTTGAAAATACAGTTGTTTTGCCGCTCCTCTAACTTCTCTCTTCTATATTTTCTTACCTTGCTAGTTTTTCTTGTGTTTACTCTTCGGTTTTCTTTATCGTATTGATTCATTTTTGTTCAAGACATCATTTGAGGAAAGACAGTTCTTAAATTCCTTATTCATTTACTGAACATGTGTATATTCTATACTTAGAATTATGAGAATTAGTGAGAATAGAGATGAATATAAATAGTTCATATTAAATCAGGTGATTTGTTATCTATAATTTTTATACTGTAATATAGTGAAATAAGTGACATTAATTTTCTCTCTTCCATTCTACTTCAGTTATATAATCAGATGAGCTCTATTTTGGGGAATAAACTTTGGACAAATAATTAGATATTTTCACACAATACTCTCACACATAAGTACAAAACCATGGCAAGAATACTGTGGCTTTTGATAGGAGTCACACTTTAAAATATTTTGGCCTCATAAACTATGTTCCCTAAAGGAAATTTTCAGCATCTTTAGTTTAGTACAAGCACATGGTAACATTTCACTTCTATTCAAAACTACAAAATCGCTGGCAATAGTCTATGGGACAACTGCAGCAAGTACACGCTCAGACTTTCAGAAAGTAACTCCTGAATGAACACAACACTGAAATGGAAGTTCCTGATTTATCTTATTGTTATTGTTGTTGTGTGCTGTCGAGTAGATTCCGGCTCAAAGCCACCCTACAGGACAGAGTAAAATTACCCCAATAGGGTTTCCTAGGCTGTAATCTTTATGGGAGCAGATCTGGGAGAAGCTGATGGTTTCAAACTGTCGACCTTTCAGTTAGCAGCCAAGCGCTTAACCACTGCACCACCAGGGCTCCTTACTAGGGTAGAAATTACTGTAGTTTGTTTGCCAGGTTTTTTTGAGGGGAGGGGTTGCTCAAGAATCTCCAGTTTAACGAAGTAAAAGATAGCTGTCACTATTCTCCACTATAAATAGCAGCTTTTCCAACCGAAATCAAGAAAAGACAAGTTTTGCATCAAAAACTGGCAGTCTTGTCATTTGCTATTAAAAAATCTGTTTCACAATTGCCAAAGAAATGTGCAGAATCTAGAAAAAAGTGGGCAATAGGATATGTTTTTCTTTCCACGCGTGTAAATAGAACAAAAGACTCTACTGGAAACCAAAACTTATTTTAAAATAAGAACATTTGTAAACGTTACAAAAAATGAAATACATATAAATCTAACCAAATCTGCACAGGGTCTCTAGTTGAAGCAGTTAAGTAATTTGAGAATGCTGGAACCAAGCAAACCAGTGGCAAGATTTGTCTTTGTTTTTTTCTCACATGCATAAAATCCTCAGCATCAGTTACAGCATTTTTCAGGTGCATAGGGTTGACTGTAAGAAAATTAATTATCAGGGCCAGAAAGAAGTTAACCATGTATGATGAAAAACTCCTCCAGCAACAGCCATGTTTGCAAACCAGCTAACTCAACCCTGATGACCCATGTGTTGAAATTTCACATTTGTCATAGCAGTTGAAGACATAAACTGAAACTGGTTCTGATGGTTAAGGTTGTGTGTCAGCTTGGCTGGGCCATGGCTCTCAGTGGTTTGGCAGTTATGATGTAGTTTCACAGTTATGTAATGATGTAATCACCTCCATGATGAGATCTGATATAATGTAATCACCTCCATGATGACATCTGCTATGAGCAGCCAATCAGTTGAAAGGGAGTTTCCTTGGGGGTGTCACCTGCATCCAATATATATAGACTTCCTGGCAAAGCTCACTAGCTTTTGCTCTCTCTGGATCCTGTATCCTGCTCATCTTCATCTGATCTCCAGTTCTTGGGACTTGAGACAGCAGCCTGCTGTCTCACCTACCAATCTTGGATTCATCAGTCCCTGCAGCTACATAAAGTGAGAAGCCTCCAGCCTGATGTCTGACCCACGGACTTGGGACTTTCCAGCCTTTACCATCATGTGAGCCATTTCCTTGATATAAATAACAATATATTTGAAATCAATATTGATATATTGATATAAATTATCAATCTCTCTCTATATATATCTACATATAAAATCTCTCTCTCTCTCTGTCTATATATATATATAACCAAAATAACCAAACCAACTGTCTTCAAGTCGATTCAAGACCTTTCCTACAGCTACTTATATTCAGGAAAGCTATTCAAAAGAGTGCATTAAATATCACCTTTCAAAATCACAGAACAGAAGATCTTCATTTATGCAATAAATCATCTGTGGTGTGTTTGGATAATGAAAGTCTAAAATAAGTCAAACCACACAAACTTCACCTCTTGCTTTTGCCATTAAAATAGACACAGTGGAAATCCAAGTTCCAAACACTTCCTCTGTTGAAGACAGGGAAATTTCGTGCAAGCCACCCAGCTACTACAACTTTTTGAATGTTTACAAAATGTTGAGCCTTAACAATGGAAGAGACTTTTATTTAAAAGATGTATTTTTAAAAAACCAAAATCTATCCAATTTATTTTCAAACTAAGGGTTGATCCATGTTTTCAGTTTATTGTCATACAGAAAACATTTTATAAAATAACATAGTGGACTTCCATGTCAACATCTTCATGTAAAAATTTCAGTGCAAGAAAGTGATCAGTGTTAAAAAAGTGTGAAGACAGCTAAAGTCAGATGGTATTGTAAGTGTATATAGGGCAGAACGTGTTTGCTATCCACTCCCAAAAAAACGTCGGCATATACATTAACTGCTGAGATTATAAAAATCACTTAGTATCCATTTCTTATCCTTTGATACATTTTTATATCTATACTGCATTGATTAATGCTGGTGAAGAAAATGGCTCACTTAAAAATCTAAAAATCTTTTCAGGTAGCACAATGATTTAAAATCAACTAGGAGAAAGCTCCCTCCAAATATTTTGTGTGTAATCTTCTGTCCATTACCACAATAACAAAGTAAAAAGTCATTATACCTTAAAAAGAAGTCAAAGGAAACACTTTTCCTTTGAAAATACCATTCCTTAGCTCTTAAATAAAGAGGAAAATTTTTTCTTAATTCTTGAGGGAGAGGGAGTGTTTCGTAAGTAAAAACCTCAATTTTGTCAGTTGTACAAATGTCTCATTTATGAAAAAAGTGAATGCTTTGATTCAAAGGATTCTAAAATATTGTCAATACAAGTGTAATTTAAAGTTAAAAAATAGAAACACATTAAACTACTACAAATCACCGATTAACATATTCTATTATTTTTCACAAAATCCACAATTAAGGAACAATAGGTTATGTAAGATCCCTTTTTCCAGCATTTGGTCAGACTAGCTAAAATGCCCCAGGCAAGCAACATAACCCACCGTCTCAGGATCCCCATCTATCAAATGAGGGCACTGGACCAACTGCCCTTCCACATCTACTCCATCCTACAAATGTATACATAGATTTGTTAGTTTTACATAATCTTTTTAGAGAATGAGGTGTTCCAACTTAATGCATTTCCCAGATAAATAAAGCTTTCCCGTTTAAGTGGCAGCTGTACCTTAAACATTGTTCAAACTTTTAAATATATTTCCCTGTCACTTAAAAGAAGATGAGGTATGACTAAAAACAGTCTCCTAATGTCACAGTCTCCCAGACTTTGCAGCTGATTGAATGGTCCTCAGACATGGCTTGGGCCCTAGCTCAAATTCCTTGCAACTCTGGGCCAAACTGTGAGTCTTAAAAGGAGGATGATACCACTTGCTCTGATTCCCACTGTTTTGAAGACCAATCGAGTTATTATATATCAAAGTATTTGGAAACTGTAAATTACCACACAAATGTAAAGGATTGTTGTGATGAACCTAAGTTGACTTCTTCCTGTTAACTGAGCCTGGATATTTTGATAAAATATATGTTCTTATGTCAGGACTTACGCATTTATGGTTCTGATTCTTCAGTTATCTGACTATTCTCCTATAGTCATTTTGTTCTCCTTCTAATTTGATGCTATATCTTTTAATTGCACCAGGCCTGAGATTCAGGTTCTTTCTCCTATAGTCTAGAAATCTGACCTGTAAATAGGCAGAAACCAAAACTCAAACAACTGTCTGTTACTTTAGTGAATGTGGCATCACTGTGCACTTCAGAAGAGTGGTTTCCTAACTAAGCTAGGCATTAGGCTCACCTAGGAAGCTTTTTAAAACTTGAGATTCCCAGGTTCCAGCCCTACAGACTCTGATTCAGTATGCCTGGGGTAGGATCTGGTAAGAACTGTTTCTCAAAAGCTCCCCCAAGTAATTTCCATAACCAATTCATTTGGGATTCACTGCTTTGTCCTCCACAGTGTCTCTAGATTAGTAGTCACTAGTTTCCTTGGTTTTGAGATTAAAATGTCCCCTTGCAGTAACCACATGCACATTGGAAGTAGATTGCCTGTGACCTTGGCTTAGACCCACAGAACTACTCATTATAATTTTTTGCAAGAAAATTTTTGAAATGATAAACTAACTTCAAAGCTAAGACAATGTGTGCAGATGCTGAAAGGTAGCAGGTTCTACACTCACTGGGCACCTGTGTTCTGCTTTACCTGTAGTCAGTCACTGGTTCATAAAGACCATCTTATTACAGTTGTCACTGGCAGAACTCCTCCAAATCACAGAAACATAGATAGCTAGTCAGTTTTATTAAGAAAATGTTTCTAGCAGACATACATAAAAAGTATTTTTAAAAAACTACATAGCTTCCTGTAGAAACCCAAAAACTTCCATGCTTCTGAAGTCAACCATAAAGAGGAAAGTGGACCCAAACACAGTTGTTTAAAAATATGCTCAACTAACTGTGAAAATTTAAGTGTAAAATAGGCACAATTTCATCCTTTAGGAAGTTTAACGGGCATAAACGGAATTTGGTTTCCATTTATTCTACACAGTTAATTATGAAAACGACACGTGAAGTATTTGGTCGAATGCAGTTTTGAACACCATCCCTTCCAAATTTTGTACAAAATCCCTGTTTGGATTTTCCAAGTGTCCCAAGTGTATCTAGGCACTGCGGAACGTTGTCATGTCTTTCGGTTCTCTACTTGGGACGCACCAGTCATCAGCCTCATGGTTGGTGTTGTAATGCTTCCAGGCAGCTTTGTTGTACACTGGGAGTCTTTCTATTGATTCTGTTGACAGAGCCTGAAAAAACAAGCAGGACCTAAGTCTGGCGTTTTAAAAAATCCGTTGTTTGAGAAAATATACAACAGCGCAAAAGTTACTACAAATTAAATACTACTACATTGGGTTTGTAGTTTATTAATCACAACAGCATCTACATACATTTTTAAGAAGCGTACATAGTTGACACGTTATTCACTAAATCTATGGCACTGCTTAGTGTGCATGTTGACTAAGTTTGTTGCTTGCAGTAATTCCCCAGCCAGCCTGGAAGCTGCTGGATTGAAATTTTTAAATAGGTATAGTAGACAACTCTTACAAAACCTGACCCAGACCAAAAGTTGGTTGGTTAACTGAAAAAGTCTGCTAACGTGTGAAAATATAAAAATTGACATATGCACCTTAGTGTATATAATTGTATAAGCATTTAATGAAATCTATAATTTCAATTATTTAGTAAAAAAAAATTTTTTTTTTTTCAGTATACTCACTGTACTTTCTTTAAACTCATCATGACAATATTCTCAATAAATATAAAACTATGTCTAAGGCATCTTAGCTCCTGCAGCAGCACTTCTGGGCCTTGGGTTTGAGCCTGTGTCGTCACTGAAGCCACCTGTTTCAGTCACAGCACATGTGACTTCTGTAACGAACATAATTTCATTTCTAACGTATCATTACCATTAACTCACTGTTTCATGTCAGTTTCCTATAAATCACTGGAACCTTCAATTTACCAGAATAAACTATTGTTTCTCATTATCTTCTTAAAGTTAGGACTAATTTTCAACTTCAAGCCACAAGCATTCCCCAAAATGTAGGAAATGTTGAACTAGAAACTTCATTCTGATAATACTAAGGTCAGTCTTTGATATTGATGATTTTAATGATGCTGTGACCTCTTGGCTTCTATTTTTCCCAAAATGGAACTAAAAAACTTTCACCTACATACTCTCTTTAAATATTCCAAAACCCTTCAATCTAGACTCAATAAAAAACGTTACATTTGGTGGTAAAAACACTGCCTTCATGTTGCCCTTTCTAAGTTCCTCACAACTGAGATGAGAGAAAACTTATTATCTAGAAAGAACTTACCGGCCTTTCAGATAAATTTATTTTTCCAATGTAAATTCTTAAGCATTTCCTATAAAATAGGTGCCATCTAGTGGCCAAAAAAGGAAACTAACGTCACCAAACAGTGGAAGCTGTGAACAGCCCACCACTTAACCAAAGTGGATTGACGGAACCCAGTGGTTCTCCATCCCTCTAAAATATACTGACCCCTGAAACACACTGGACCATCCAGGCTGATATGTTAAGTGCCTCTCCTCCCACCACGTGAGCTATATGCTTACCACGAATCACCTGTGCTTGTCCCTAAATCGGTTTATGCAATTATGCAATCTACCATTGCAATTACAAAATTTTACCACATATTACATAACAAAGTACAAAAACGGGTGGGGTGGGTTGTTGATTATATGAAAACGAAGATGAGTGCTTTGGAAAGACTCACGAAGGAAACTGATATACAAACTGCTGTCAAATTAGAGTCAGAAGACATATGTGAAGGACTGTATAAATATCCAAAACAAATTCTGCACCTGGTTGTTTCTTTGTGTTTAAAGAAACCAAAACCGGAAACCATACACGATGCATTTTAAGTACGGCTTCTGCAAGAAAGACAATGTGAAACTCCAATCTGCAGACCCATGTACAAAGAAAAGGCCTTGGTAATACACTAAAAGATTGGTGGATGAATGTCCAATTATGTTTTATGTTAAAATTCAAATTATAAGATATATAACTTTTTATGATTCCCCATTTTTACTGATTTTTTTTCCTGTTAACCATAGTCCTGATCATGTCAGATAATAAAGTTTCTTTCCCCATACTGGTGGGGATCATCTGTCAAAACAGATGAGATCATATGTAAAAAAAACTGTAATATTCTTATATTTAAATTGCATCCAGTAGAAGCAAGGTTTTATTTACCGTTAAACATTGGCATCTTTTCTTATAATCAAAAGATGTATCATTAAATCAAGAAGACTAAAGTCATACCTTAATGTAGATAACTGCATCTGTCCCATAGCCCTCGAGGGAATACAGCTTTAGGTCTCCTTGGAAGTACTGTGCATAAAGACGAGATATGGGCAATCCATAACCAAAACCAGCCTGTTCGATGAGAAAAACAAAATTCTATTCAGAAAACCATACTTTATGATATTTTGCTATTTACGACCAATGCCACTGAGTGTCCCAGGGCTATCAGAGCCTACATCTGAGAGATCCCTCAACGTCTAAGTACTAATATCCCTTTCAAGCCCCACCTACCAGTGAGGAAGCTAAAGCTTAGTTGTCTCCCCTGTGATCATTCAAAACTCTCCATTCTTCTGTTTTCTATAAAATGACTTGCGGGGTTCTGGAAAAAGCATGTTGCTTCTCCTCGATGGCCTGTTCTAGACTATTCCAATACTGCTTCTAACAATATTATATAAAACATGTTTGTTCTTTCAGGAGCAAGAATAGAAAAGACTTGTAGTGGCCTAACAAATGTATCTCATGATTTCATACCATGAATTTCCAATTGTGTCCTGAATCTGGGATATCTATAGAGCACAGTTGTATCCCTTTTTCCTCCTTGCAACGCGTTGCCTTGGAGATAAAAATCCAAGCTTCTAACAAGGGCTTTCAAGATCCTATAAGATCTGCCCTCTGCCTCCCACTTTTCAGTCCAGCAGAACTAAATCTGCTGCTTTTTAAGTTCCTCAATCATATTATTTCTCATTTCTGTGTCTTTGTTCATCTTGTTCCCAGTATCGGGAATAGTTTCCAGAATGGCTTCCTTCTTTACCTGTACAAATCCTACCATTTCTTTAATACTAAGCAAAACATTTGGACAAGATATAAAAACGGGTTTTTATTACCAAGTTATATGTTCGATGACATTGCACACAGCATGTTAGTTAAGAGCTTGTGTGGACTCAGGAGTCAGAGTTCTAGGGTTCAAATCCAGGCTCCAACATGACTGATCTCCAGCATTTATTACTTGACTTTTCTAACCAGAGTTTCTGTTTGTCCCTCCAAATCTACTGCCTATTCTCCATACTTCTGCCTGGCCTGGGGGCTGACCTGAATGGATTACATTGATGAATTCCCATGCACTCTACTTCCAGTGGGCTCAGTCACTGGGGAGCCCAGCATGAGTTGAGAGAGAGAGAAAGTCAGGGTACTCATTCCCCTGGCTCCTTCCCTGTGAGGTTGCCTTGGGCTAAGTGGGCCTATTGAGAGAAAGCAGGGGCTCTGAAACTTTCTCTTCTTCTGGGTTCTAACTTCTTCTCCTTCTCCCTTCAAGTCAGGGTGGTGGCAGTTTTACTGCTGCTAGTCCTGGATTCCTGCACTATCCCTACCAATACCTGGGTCATTTAGTCTCTTTGTAAATAAACTTTCCTTGAATTATCATAACTTGAGTAAGTCACCTCTCTCCTGTTGGAACCCTGATAGATTAATTGGTTCCAGAAGTGGCCCCAAGAAAACTACACAAGCAGGTCACTCAGGTTCCCACAATACCTGACCTACTTTATCACTGCTCTCCCTCAACCACACCTATGAGGGTTCCCCGATGACTAGTTAACAGAGAGAAGAAAAAACAGCATAGACCTGGTCCACTGATGGACCTACACAGTATGCCACACCAGCCAAAAGTATACCACCCTTCCACAACCCCTCTCAGAAGTGGGCCTGAAAGACAGGGGTGAAAAGTAAATCCTACTAGTGGGCGGAACTTGAGGTATTACACCTACACTCCATCATGGGCAGGGGCAAACATAGTGACTGGCCAGGGACTTGGAAAGAGCAAAACTGGGTAACAGATGACAAGGAGGTCTGGGAGAGATGTGGCTAGTCAGTCTGCTTTGAATGGGCTGAGAGTGTAAAGATATTCTGTCCCATATAAATGGCCACTAGAAGGCATCCACCTGGAACCACTCAATAATCAGGTGGACAAGATGATCATTCCTGTGGATGTCAGGCAGCCTTTCTCCAGTTATCCCAGTGCTTGCTTATTGGGTACACTTACCAAATGGTCACAGCAGCAGGAAGGAGTCTCCGCAAGAACTCCACAACAGTCTTACCCTCACTAAGGCTGATCTGGCTACCACCACGGCCAAGTACCCAACCTGCCAACAGCAGCAGACAATGCTGAACCCCCAACATGGCACCTACTCCCAGGAGAACCTGCTGGCTACTTGGTGAAAGACTGATTACACTGGAACTCTCCCATCACAGAGGGGATAGTGCTTTGTCCTCCAACAATAGACAGATATTCTGGAGAAGAAATTGCCTTCATGCCTAAAGCACTTCTGCCAGTATCACTACTCATGGACTTACAGAATGCTGCGTCTATGGTCCCAGTAGCCTATGCATATTGTTCCCAACAAGAGGATATAGTCTGTGGCAAAGGAAATGGAAATTGAGGTCATGTCCACAGAATTTACTGATCTAACTACATGCCCCATAACCCAAAAATAGCTGGCTTGATGAGACTGGAGTGGCCTGATAAAGACTCGGTTATAGCTAGAAGACAATATCCTGTCCAGGATCACAGGACAGAGATTTGGCAAAGTGCTCTTTTGAGAGGTGTGGGATAAGAAACAGGGGCAGTTCAGAAACTGATCTTATTACACCTGATACAAGTGATTAAGATCAATAAAAAACACCGTTCAAAAAGACGATAATTTGGTCCATTTCCACCTGGTGATTAAACTGCTCAGAACTCCAGTCTCACTTCAGTGTTCAGAATATGAGATCTTTCCATTAAATTACAAATACTCAAGGAAAAAAACCAACACTGAAAATTAATTCAGGGTTAACCAAACATTAGTAAAACCAGTAACTTATTCTTTGCATTATTAATAGCATATCAAAATGTAGTTTACTACATGAAAACCACTGATATATCACTATCAAGCCTGGCAACCAGAACTCCAAAACAAATACTCTTTGTCTTGTGCCCTTTTCAATTAAAAGAAAAAAAATTATTCCACAGGCTGTTTTAAATGAGGGAAGCGTTTATTTCTAGTAGATTCCTTCCTCCTTGTGGACCACTCTACACAATGGCTTAAACGATTCGTTCGGCAGCCAGATCCCAGTGAAGGCAATTCACAAAACACATGCGATTATTTCTTGATCACATACCAGGGGCACCGCTCGGGACGTCTCAATACGAGGCCGGGGTGCAGTTGAATACATGTAGTTGAAGAGTCTGTCAATTTTCCTCAGAGGGACACCACCTCCACGATCACTCATCTAAGGTAAGAAACAATCGTGCCCTATGACCAAGCCCAATGAACAGCAAAATGCATATGCATAGTGTCGTGGATTAACTACAGGCTAGAGAGTACTGCTCTTTAAAATTTGCACTGTACAATCCCGGTTGCAAATATAAACTTTCTCTCACTGGCAGACCTAACATGCCTCCTTAATATGTGAATTCTAAAATATAATAAATTCCATCAGAATACAAATTTAATGCTGGGGCTTTGTCCATTTACTGAAGTCCCATGAATAGCACAGCCACAAGGTAAACCTCTCTTGGATGGAACAATAAGTTTGTTATTCCTTTCTGGTGGTCAGTTTGGCAAACAGTACCAAATTTCAAGTGCACTCTATGATTCAACAATTTCACTTTCAAAAATTTATCCTAGGAAAATAATTAGAAAAGCATGCAAGAGAATATCCATCACAGCCCTATTTAGAGTAGCTAACCTGGATAACAACCTAAATAAGGGATTAGTTAAATAATTCTAAAATAGAATATTATTTAGCTATTAAATATTATATAGAACTATATGTATTGACATGAGAGACAGCCACAAAATATTGTCAAGCAGCAAAAAGCAAGTTATGAAGAAGTAGTTATAATGTTCTAATTTTATTAAAATTATATCATTAAAAAATGTCTGAAATGCTTTTATTGCCTATGGAATTATGGGTGATTTTCTTTTCTTTCAGTTTTCAGAATTTTTTCACAATTAATTATGGAGGAAAAAAATAGTATAACTGTCATTTTCATGGAGGAAAACAGAACGACTTCATTGTGTTTTAGAGTCTCATCTCTAAGCAATTTCACAGTACTGATGCCCAGACAACTTTCTGGTGAGTTTGTGAGGTATATTAAGTCCTTATATTTTTCTTTTGTCACTTTCCAATTTAAATAATCATATGGTAGATTTAGTAATAAATTTAGTAGTTTTTTTACAGATTATTTTTACTCTGTTTTCCTTCACAGTTAACATGGACTTATTTTCCTAGCTATTGCATAACTTACATTCTTATTTACTATAGTCATTTTCCTTTATGACAAAATCTAAATTGACTCTACTATCTATAACATTAGTGTAGTAGTCATATACAAACAAATCTGCTTTTAACCTATGAATACAGACTTGGAGATAGATAAAAGCAGCTCTGAAGGATATGTACTGAAAAGTCAACATGCTGAACAGTTTATAACTGAGTTTTTATGTTCTTAAAAAATCTTTGCAGTATGCATATATTACTTTTATAGAAGACATTATATCGCTATTTTAATTTGAAAATGAAAATCTGCTTTGAAATACCATTTGAAGACTTGCCTATTCTATATCTACACTTAAGTGATTACAATACACAAGTATAAAACCAAAAACAAAACAAAACCTGTTGCCATTGAGACGATTCCGACTCATCGTGACCATACAGAGCGGAGTAGAACTGCCCCACAGGGTTTCCCAGGAGCACCCGGTGATTTTGAACTGCGGACCTTTTAGTCAGCAGCCAAACTCTTAACCACTACGCCACCAGGGTTTTCGTACACAAGTATACAAACACTTTATTAAGAACTTATATGTATCATTATCCTTAAAATTGTTCTTGGCTATGAATTCAAAGTCCTGTAAAAAGACTTATTTTAGTAAGATGAATAAACAGAGGTCTGGAGGTATTTTCTGAGATCTGTCAACTTGTTAATTATTCATCCTTTAATTCAATGCTCTGCTACACATTTGGTGGTAACAAGTAAGAAGTGTAGGTGTCCTGTAAATATTAATTAAGTAAACAACATACTAGAATAGGTATTACAATAAAAGGTAGACATGAGTAAATATTTCCTAGTTTTCTTTAACTTTTCAGCTATGAAGACTATAGCAGTTCAGCAGTATGAAACAAGAAGTGATTTCCAGCCATAGGCAAGTACAAGAAAAGCAGATGAACTGAGCAGAAGGGACTGTGAGAAGCATCATCTTACAACAGATGAAGTGGCCAACTAAGCCACAGGAATATAGTTAAACATTGATAAAGGTAGCTTCCTTTGCTTTGCAGCCAAAAATACAATAAACAGGAATTGATGGATTTTAAAGACACTGGTGAAGTGATCAAAAGAGTTTCCAAGTTTTCCTGTTATAACTCAGGTGGTTTTACACCAGAAGACAGGGGTTATTTAGGAAAAGAAAAGGAGGAAATAGTGGGAGAGACTTTTAGCTTCCAAAACTATATACATTTAAGGCAAGAAGAAAGCAAAAGGAATGGCACCTTGATAACAAATATATTGAGAGAGATGTGAAAATGAAACAAGAAATGTCTGATTAAGAGAATTTGGAGAGGAAAATAATCCAGAATCATGAGACCGTAAAGCCTGTGTCAAGAAAAAGAAAAGAGATTATGAAAAAGGTGGGGTGGTGGGCAGTAATATCAAGAGGAAAGGCTGAAGAACAGAGGTTTTCTCCTCAGTGCATAAAATCACTACTTCCTAATGTCACCTAACCAAGAGCTGCCATCCCTAACTTCCTGCTCCCCATAGCACTGAACTCTCTGGGCTAATCTGTGTTAATTTTAGGCTCTGGGGAAAAGGAACCACTACTGGATGATAGCACTGAAGCCAGGAATTTACGAACCCTGTACTCACCCAGGGCTCTTGAAGCCTCTTACCCACAGCTATTTCACTGTCAAGTTTGTGAAGTCACCAACAGCTACTGAACCAAAACACTTCATTTTAATTTAAAAAAAAAAAAAAAAAGTATTAGCTAACACTATTTACTACATACACACCAAACACAAAATCTGAAAGAGCACCCAGAGTTGTAAGACAGGAAAAACAACTCATTGACAGGATTATTTTAGGTGAGGGATAAAAGGTTTAAAAAAAAAAAAAAGTCAATAATCTGAATAAATTAAAAGAATGGGGGACAAAATCCAGGCCTTGATCGTGTAAGCCTAGGATAAGTGATGGGGATGAAAGCTCCGCTGAAGAACAGTAAAGCAAGCATTTAACATGTAAAGAGAGATAACAAGGGTGGTGCATTCATGGGACCTTGGATGTGAAGAGGAAGATGAAAAGGTAGAGGCAGAGCTTAATAGAGGGAGGGATTTTTTTTTAGACTTCTAGACAGTTCTGTTCAATACCTTTCCTTTACATCAAATAGAGAAGTCCCCTAGCACTAACCCAAGTGTGTCCACCAACACAGAATGAATCTCTGCTCAGTGAACCTGGATACACATGCTGATGATGGATGGCCTCAAGTCTTCAAAAGTAGCTGTGGACCAGCATGCTAAAGCACAACAAATGGAAGCAGAAAAGGGTGCAAGAAAGACCATGCTGCAGCACAACAACTTAAATCCCAAAACAGAAAGCATGTGGAACTTATTCTGAATAAAGTAAACCTTAATGGGTCATAGCTGACACAACCAACCAAAAAACAAACATTAGACTCTGGGCTGAAAAAGTAAAGCATTCACATTGTTTCCTTCAGCAAACAGATGGTATTATTGTATATTTATTTATATATGCCTCACTCTCGTAAAAGAGATAACAGAAAAAGGTTGAAAGTAAAAGGGTGGAAAAAGATACACCAGGACAACAGAAATCAAAAGAAAGCTGAAGTGGTTACACTAATATCAGGCAAAACAGTCTGCAAAACGAATTGTTACTAGAGACAAGGAAGGATATTTTATAAGGATAAAAGGTCAATACATCAAGAAAATATAATGGATATGATGAGATAGAAGATCAAAAGGAAACAGAGATTGAACAACAATATAAACCCACAAGACCTAACAGATATCTATAGAACACATCACTCAACAACAGTAGAACACACTCTTCCCCATGGCACATGAAACGTTCTCCAGAACAGATGATATGTTAGACCACGAAATAAGTCTAAATAAAAGTAGAAGGACTGAAATCATATGAAGTATGTTCTCTGACCACAACAGATGAAATTAAAAATCAGTAACTGATGGAAATTTGGTAAGTTCACAAATATGTGGGAATTGAACAACACACTCCGAAATAACTAATGGGTCAAAGAAGAATTGACAAGGGAAATTAGAAAATACTTTGAAATGAATGAAAAAGAAAATACAACACATGAAACTTATGGGATATAGAGAAAGCAGCGTACTGAGAGGAAAACTGATAGCTGTAAATACCTACACAGTGGTTAAGCATTTGGCTGCTAACCAAAAAGGTCAGCAGTTCAAATCCACCAGCCGCTCCTTGGATGCCCTAGGGGGCAGTTCTACTCTGTCTTATAGGGTTCCTATGAGCTGGAATCAACTCGATGACAACTGTTTTTTTTTTTTTTAAATATCTACCTTTTAAAAAAAATTTTCAAATCAATAATCTAAACTTTACCTTAAGAAATTAGAAAAAGAGCTAAGTAAACCCACAGCAAGCAGAGGAAAGAAAATAATAAAGATTAGAGTGGAAATTAATGAAATACACAATAGGAAAACAATAAGAGAAAAAAAAAATCAATGCAATCCAAAGTTTGTTCTTTGAAAAGATGTAACAAAATTAACCTTTAGCCACTGACCAATACAAAAACAGAGAAGACCCAAATTACTAAAATCAGGAAAATAAAATGGGACATTACTACTAACCTTACAAAAATAGAAAGCATTATAAAAAATACTATGGACAATTAAATGCCAACAGATTTCACAACCTAGATGAAACAGTCAAATTCCTTGAAAGACACAAACTACTGAAACTGACTCAAGAAGAAAGAGACAATCTGAAAAGATGTATAACAAATCAAGAGACTGAATTATCAATCAAAAAACTTGTCACAAAGAAAAGCTCAGGCCCAGATAACGTTACTAGAGAAGTTTACCAAATGTTTAAACAAGAATTAACACAATCTTTCACAAACTCTTCCAAAAAAGAGGAGGAGAGAACATTTCCCAACTCATTCTATGAAGCTAATATTACCCTGATACCAAATGAGACAAAGACATCACAAGAAAAGCACAAACTAATACCCCTATGAATATAGATGCAAAAATCCTCAATGAACCAATATAAACCAAATAAAAAGTGAGATGTATCACAAGATGCCAAGTTGGTTCAACATACAAAAATGAATCAATGTAATACTACATATTAATAGAATAAAGGGCAAAAACCACATGATCATCTCAATAGATGCAGAAAAAGCATTTGACGAAATCCAACATTTTCTCATGATAAAAACCGTCAACAAACTAGGAATAGATGGAAACTTCTCAACCTGATAAAGGGTACCTACAAAAAAATGACAGTTAAAATCAAACTTAACGGTGAAGGACTGAAAAGTTTTTCCCCCAAGATCAGAAAAGAGGCAAGGATATCAGCTCTTGCCACTTCCAATCAATACTGTACCAGAGTTCAAGCCAGGGTAATTAAAAGAAAGCAAAAAAAAAAAGGTACCCAGATTAGAAAGGAAGTAGTAAAATTATCTCTAGCTGCAGCAACATAATGTTGTATACTGGAAATCCTACGGAATCCACAAAAAAATGATAAGAGTTAATAAAGGAGTTCAACAAGGTTGCAGGATACAAAATCAACACATAAAATCCAGCTGTACTTCTATACGCTAGCAATAAATAGTCCAAAATGAAATTCAGAAAACAACTGCATTTATAATAGCATCAAAAAGAATAGAATATTCAGGAATAAATTCTGTATTATCTACATAACACTGCAAGTACCAAAATATTTTAGATCTTATCAAAGTGGATATTCACAATTACTACTAAATTGTCTGTCTCCGGGATTTACTTTAACTTGAATCACCCGGATTAGGACCAGAAAAGAAACAGACTCAAGAGATAATTCTATAATCTGCTGGATAAATGAAGCAGTGTGCTTATTTTCTATAAGCAACAGGATTTCTTTCCTCAAGAAGAAGTTATCATGCCTGTTAGAAATTATGTACATGCTTATTCTTGCTTGCCTACCCATATAATTTTTTAAAATGCAATTACCTTCACAGTCAAATCCTCGTTACCTAGTGTGATGTGAACTTGAATAGGTGGGTAAACACCTTTGTCAGCATGGTATTCCATAGTTGCTCTCATTGCATTCTGAAATACATTAGGGTTATATTAAAAATATAACTTTAAAAAAAAGAAGAAATTAAAAAAGATAAACTAATTATATTTTCAAAAGTACATATGCACTATTTGAATTTTTTTAAAACTCTTAATGCTTTGGGAATATGCCAAAGAATCACAGTTCTTACAACCATATTTAAAGAGTTACTTTAAAAACAATAAGTCAATTATGTGGAATTTGGGAGATAATATGATTTAAAAATTCCAGTTAACTTATGCATATTTTCAAAAACCAAACTTCTAAACATCTTTAACTACATTAAAGCAGAAAATTCTGTTCTAACCGTTTTACTATTTTAGAAGATAATGGGCAAACCAGGCTTATTTTTGAAAAGTTTCTTTTCTCTTTTTAAGAACCATTGTAATTGTCATAAATTTCTAAGAAAAACCTTTTTTCATATATTATTAACAACAATGGCCTTATTATCATGTAGTAACTAATCAAATTTACCACTAGTTTGAAACAAAGGATATTTATTTTGTAAAGCTGTTTTGATCAATATCTAAAGAATACAAGATACACAATGCTATTTACCAACATGACATGTAGCATTGGAGTAGAAATTGATAAAGACTAGATACAACTAAAATAGCAAGATAGGACTGAATTTGGAAATAAGGGTATGTGGCCCTGGCTCACCAGTCAGGGGTGATTATCCCTGGGGAAGAGATCCTGTCATCTCTCCCAAAAGTGGTTTAAGATTAGGTTCCAAAGGAAAGTCATTATTACTGATATTATGTAAAACATGCTATACAATATCATAATACTTCTTTTTTAAGCATCATGGGGCACAAAATGTTTTATGTGGCTGAAATTTCAAGGAAAAAAAATCATTTTACTCCTTGAAGTGTCAAGCACTGTTTACTTAACAACTTCGATAGAAAAAATTTTTGTAAGATGTTAGATACATTCTGGCTCTCCTGAAACAAAGAAGCATTTTTGAACCCTTGCTTAACAAATGGGATCACCCATATGCTATTTGTTCTAAGACATTCAGTCAGTTTTTCTGTTTTACTTTGTTTTTCTTTTTTATTATTAGACTGAGAGTTGCCTCTTCTCTCTTCTAATCTCCTGCTTGCTGAAGAAAGAGTTACTAGACAGAGACCACAGGAGCTGTATTTAGGGTAATTGTTTTCAGCCACAGTGGACAAGTACCACTCCTCACTCCCCACTTTCCTGTCTACCAACAAGTGTCATGTAACAGTGGGACTCTGGTTCTTTAAAAGCTGAAAGCTGAGAATCATTCTTCTAAATATTTTGTTTCATAAAAATTTAAATTATAACTTTATTGAGCACCCATAATGTGCTTCCATGTATTGACATGTACGTTATTCCTGATCTGCCTAACAATCCTGGGTAGTATTAACCTTGTTTTACAGAAGAGGCAACAGAGGCTCAGAGAGGTTGAGTGAGTTGCCCAGGGTCACACAGCTAGGAAGTGGCAGAGCTGGAGTTCAAAGTCTGAGCTTACCACTACTCTGAGCTGTCCATCAGGGTTGACAAAAGGCTGATCTCCAGCAATCTGACATGATACTGCACATGAAACGATAGTCATCTTTTAAAGAAATCGAGGAGAACCCAGTGGAGTATTTAACTTTTAGAGCAGATTCCTAACCTCAGGAAAGGACTGGTAAAGGTTATGTAATACTATTTTACAAACCTTGAAAAGTTCAAACACCATGTGATAGAGATGGGATGGTACATAAACCACTTGTATTGGTTGTCCTGGTGATTTTGCTACAGAGCAGAAGAGAAAAATATGAAAGAACAGAGAGATGTGCTTAAAGCATTTTTAAGAATCAATTGTGTAGTGATGAAAAGAAAACATTTACTATGGAGGACTGTATGATTTTGTGGAGAACTGCCACACCACTTACTCTTCACTGTATTAGTGTTCAAACCCTATACTCACATAGATTTAGAACTGACAGTGATAACATGAACACTGCAGTCATTTCTTGCAATCCTGCATAACAATCTAACCAACCCACTTCTCCCATTCTTTTCCATCACAGTGATTCTTTTTCAAAGGACGCTCAATCTTATGGTCAGGCTTTTATTTTTCAAAGGGAAATGTTAAAGAAAGTCTCTAAATTCCACAGACCAATTCATAGACCAGTTTACATGTTGTTGTTGTTGGGTACCATTGAGTTGATTTTCATCTCACAGTGACCCCATGTGACAGAGTAAAACTGCCCCATAGGGAGCAGATTGCCAGGTCTTTCTCTCACAGAGCCACTGGGTAGGTTAGAACCGCCAACCTTTCGGGTTAGCAGTCGAGCGCTTACCCAATGCCCCACCAGAGCTCCCAGTTCACACAAATACATTAAAAATAAAATTTTCTAAATGTTTCACCCAGGCAGAACTTCGTCTATTTCAGATATTTCTATGGATGCAGATCTGAATTTAAAAATTTAAGCTTGCATCAATTTATCAAGAGATATGAATTCTACATTCAAACAATTTAATGGGAGCCCAGTGGAAGAAGGATGGACAGTGTGAAAAATAGAACCGGTAGTACAGCAAAGGAATTAAGACTCACCACGCCTTAGAATTCTAATTCAACAAATAAATCAGACTCTCCCTGCATCGACTACCCCTTGGGAACATGGACCAGCCACCTGTAAACCCCACAGCAGTTCAGGCTCCCAACTACCACCTGTGCGTTGTGATTCTTATTTACTGAATGGCAACATCATGGATTAGGAGTTAATACGGTTTAGAAAAAAAAAAAAAGAGTAATTCTATTTTCAACTGGATAACTTTTCCACTGCTCTCCCACTCTAAATTCCAGAATAAGGCTTACCTGTGGCTGTCGAGTTGATTCCAACTCATAGCAATCCTATAGGTCAGAGCAGAACTGCCCCATAAGTTTCCAACGCTGTAATTTTTACAGAAGTAGCCCACCACATTTTTCTCCCACAGAGCGGCTGGTGGGTTCAAACACTGATCCTTCATTTGACAGCCAGGTGCTTATCCACTATACCATCAGGGCTCCTTAGAATAAGGCTTAGTGAAAGCCTATCTAATTTTATTCTTCCCAACTTCTTTTTAACTTAGGAAATGGTTTTCCCTCTACCAAACTACTTCTAGAAAAAAGAGGGAGACTCATTAATCTCCTCCCAAGGCATCTAAGCCTTTTTGTTTGAAAGGCACTGATCAGGGTAAAAAGAAAACCAGAGAAAAACAGAGGTTCAAGTGACTGAGCATCTTTCTTTACTCTTTTACACCCTAGTCTTTTTACTCCCTCAACAGTAAAAAATGACTTACTACTGGTGGTGCGGTGGTTAAGAGCTACGGCTGCTAACCAAAAGGTCGGCAGTTCAAATCCAACCAGTCGCACCTTGGAAACCCTTTGGGGAAACTCTACTCTGTCCTATAGGGTCGCTATGAGTCACAATCAATTTGACGGTACATAACAACAACAACTCAGAAAGCAGAAATCTTAAATGGTAAACCTTACATTACTGAAATGCACCCTAAAGTCAAATGAAATGTTCTTGGCATTTTTTTCTAAGATAAACCAGAAAATAAAAAATAAGCAAAGAATCAAAAGTTATCAATTAAAAATAAATAAAATGGGACAGAAAAATGCTAAAAGTTTTTTCAGAAAGAATCCTACTAAATTCAGTGCATGAGTTACTTTATTTTTTTATGTGATTTCTCTCTTTCAACCTTCATATTCAATGAAGAAATTGATGAAAAAGTTCTATTAAAACAAATCTAACTTCTTACCATTTCCTGTCAGCTGAAAATACTACTAATCTTTAAGGAAAAGATGACATCAGGCTTACCATTTAGTTCTTGAAGTTCCAGCTCAGGAGAGTTAATGTAATATAAATCACATAGGCGCCTAGCATTTTCATAGCCATCTAGTGTGAATCAAGACAAAAAAAGCATTAAATAAATTTAGCTCTGTTTCATACATTACAATGGTAATAATATTGACAAGTGAATTTTTAAACTCTATGGAAGAAAATATACTTTATTAACCTTGGCTTGGGGGAGGTCTTTCTAAATGTGACATGACAAAGCCCAACAGACCTAGAGGAAGAATGACAGATATGACTACAGAAAAAATTTAAAACATCTGTATAGAAAAGGATACCATAAACAAAGTAAAAAGAAAAATAGTAGGCTGAAGAAAATATTTACGTTATGTAACAAAAAGTGTAATATGCATACTATAGGAGGACTTCTATAAAATCAATTAGAAAAAGATAGGTAATCAAATAGGAAATAGGCAAAAGATGTGATGCGCAACTCACAGAAGGAAAAATACGGCCAATAAACATAAAAAGCTGCTCAATTTCATTAAATGCAAAGCAATGAAAATCAAAACAATGAGATACCAGATTTTTTTTCTCTATCAGATTGGCAAAAATGTGACTGAAAACTTTCAGAGTTGGTGAGGGTTTAAGAAACAGGTACTCTTATCCATTGTTTGCTACTTTTTTGGAAGTATAGAAATTTTAAATACATTTAAAATGTTAAATTTCTAGGAATCGTGCCTTCCAAACTACAAGCAAAAGTCAGCATGTATCTAAGAATGTCAGCATGTACCTAAGAATGTTCCCTGCAGTTTTGTTACTAATAGAAAAAAATTAAAACAATCCAAGTGTGCATCAGTGGGAGGATGGATTAATACATTATGATACATACATACAGCCATTCAAAAATTTGGGATATGTGTTGGTTAAGGTTGTGTGTCAACATGGCTGGGCCATGATTCTCAGTGGTTTGGCAGTTGTGTAATGATGTAATCAACTTCATGATGAGATCTGCTATGACAAGTATAAGGAACCTGGTTGGTTGGTCTTACTTTCACTAGACAAAGTAGTGAAATTAAGAGATGAGCTCAGGGCTTCAGACTCACAGCTCAAGCACCGCATAAACAACCTCAAAGCTGCCACTTCTGCCTTGAAAGAAAGCTTTATTTCTTGTAGTAACAGAGCTGATATTTCCAGAAACCAAGCCCAGTCTTACCGTAAGAGTGGCTAAATTATAGCACCAACTAAATTCCCAACCTCGAACGGTGTCTGAAGTTAAAGTGAAGGCATTGATTGGGAAGGAATGGGATCCTGAAACTTGGGATGGGGACATACAGACAGACAATCAGGAAGCTGGAGACATTGAGCCCCTAAGTTCTGTTGAAGCACTCCTGCCAACAAAACCAGCCCTCTCACTCCCATCTAAAGATTACTCCACCTTTGTCTGCTAAACCACCCTTCCCAGTAAAACCATTAGCCCCTCCACGCCCATCTGATGAGATTAACCCAGCTGTGTCTGAAGAGCCTTTGTCTGAGTCATTGCATGGGGCATTACCTAAGGCAGGCACCTTACAATACAATGCTGAATGTTCTCAGATCACATCTTCACCACCCATTTTTGCTTCTAGATCTATAGCTAGACTTAAATCCCTGTGAGCTCCAAAAGTTGAAGTACAAAGTATGACCCAGGACGAGGTACGTGATAACCCAAAAGAAATGCTTGACATGAACAAAGAGAAACCTGGGAAATATGTGAGGGAATGGCTATTAAGGGTGTGGGATAATGGTACAAGGAACATAAAGTTGGAGAAGTCTGTGTTTATTGATATGGGCCCAATAAGCACAGATCCTTCATTCAATGTTTCACCTCCAGAGGTTAGAAAAAGATCTAATAGTTTATTTGATTGGTTTGTTGAAGCATAGGTCAAGCAGTGGCCTACACTAAATCAAGCTGAAGTGCCAGACCTGCCTTGGTATACTCTAGAAGGTATCCAAAGGCTTAGGGAATTTGGCACGTTAGAGTGGATTTATCAGGTTAGACCCACAGACCCACACATGGAGTGCCCAGAGGACACACCTTTTACCATAACTGTAAGGAACAAATTTGTGAAGGGAGCCCCAACATCCTTGAAGACTGCTGTGGTTGTTATTTTATGTAAGTCAGATTTGACAATCAGAACGGACCTAACTGTATAAAGACACCTAACTACAGTGGGCTGATTGAACCCCATGGTGGTAGGGGCCAAGTGGCGGCACTTAATCAACAAAGACAAGATGAGCATGTTACCATAATGGACAGCAGAGTCAAAGCAGTAATTAAAATAGTCTGATTCATATGGACTTAGGTGTTAACTACTTATTCATGGTATTCCTAGGAGTGAGAGACGGGAAATCTACTAAATACTTGATTCGTACAAGTGGAAGAATTCTAGGTCAAGTGAATGACATTTTAACTTGAATCGCCAGAAGAGGCACAGCCCCTTAATCAATTCCCAGACTTCAGCCAGTTTACAAACTCACAGCCCCTTGAATGAAGGGGAGCCCAGGTCCCCTTGGGGAAAGACCCCCACTACACTTCCAAAAATTTCTACTATCTTTCTTCCAGCCTTCCCAAAGGGATCTACAGCCTTTTATGAGAGTGACCGTTCACTGAGGAAAAGGAAATAATCAGACTTTTGGGGGATTGGACAATGATGGTGAACTGACACTAATTCCAGGAGACCCAAAACATCACTGTGGCCCACCAGTCAGAGTGGGGGCGTGTGGAGGTCAGGCTATTAATGGAGTCTTAGCTCATGCCCATCTTACCCTGGGTCCCCGAACCCATCCTGTAATGATTTCCCCAGTTCCAGAATGCATAATTAGAATAGACATACTCAGCAACTGGCAGAACCACCATACTGGATCTCTGACACATGGAGTAAGGGCTATTATGGTAGGAAAAACCAAGCGGAAGCCATTAAAACTGCCACTACCTAGGAAAACAGTAAACCAAAAGCAATACTGCATTCCTGGAGGGATTGCAGAGATTACTGCCACCATCAAGGACTTGAAGGATGCAGGGGTGATCATTCCCACCACAACCCCATTCAACTCACCTATGTGGCCTATGCAAAAAACAGATGGTTCTTGGAGAATGACAGTGGATTACTGAAAACTTAATCAGGTGATGACTCCAACTGCAGCTGCTGTTCCAGATGTAGTCTCATTGCTTGAGCAAATTAATACATCTCCTGGTACCTGGTATGCAGCTATTGCATCTGACTAATGCCTTTTTCTCCATACCTGTTGTCATAGATTGAATTATGTTCCCAAAAAAATGTGTGTTATCAGTTTGGCTGGGCCATGATTCCCTGTATTGTGTAATTTTCCTATATGTTGTAAATTCTGCCTCTATGATGTTAATGAGGGAGAATGGGCGGGAGTTGTGTTAGTAAGGCAGGACCCAATCTACAAGACTGGATTGTGTTCTGAGGCAATGTCTTGAGATATAAGAAAAGTGAGCAGAGAGACAGGAGAACCTCATATTACCAAGAAAGCAGTGCCAGGTGCAGAGCGCATCCTTTGGACCTGGGGTCCCTGCATGGAGAAGCTCCTAGTCTGGGGGAACATTAATGAGAAGGCCAACACAGAGAGAAAGCTTTCCCCTGGAGCTGACACCCGGAATTTGTACTTTTAGCCTACTTTACTGTGAAGTAATAAATTTCTCTTTGTTAAAGCCATCCACTTGTGGTATTTCTGTTATAGCAGTACTAAATGACTGTTTTGAAGGATCACCAGAAGTAATCTGCCTTCAGCTGGGAAGGCCAGCAATACACCTTCACTGTCCTACCTCAGAAGTATTATCAACTCTCTGGCCCTAGGTCATAATTTAGTCCACAGGGAACCTGACAGCTTTCCCTTCTGCAAGACGTCACACTAGTCTTACACTGATGACATTATACTGACTGGCCCTAGCAAGGAAGAAGTATCAATGACGCTAGACTTATTGGTAAGACATTTGCATGCTAGAGGGCGGGAAATTAACCTGACAAAAATTCAGATATCTTCCACCTGGTGTGGGGAATGTCGAGATAGTCCTTCTAAAGTGAAGGACATGTTGTTGCATCTGGCCCCTCCTACAACTAAAAAGGAGGCACAATGTCTGGTGGGCCTCTTTGGATTTTAGAGGTAGCATATAGATCATTCGGGTGTGCTACTCTGGCCTATTTATCAAATGACTCAAAAAGCTGCTGGTTTTGAGTGAGGCCCAAAACAAGAAAAGGCTCTACAAAAGGTTCAGGCTACTGTGCAAGCCACTCTGCCACTTGGCCCATATGATCTGGCTGATCCAACAGTGCTCAACGTGCCCACGGCAGATAGAGATGCTGTTTGGAGTCTTCCGCAGGCCTCTATTGGTGAATTACAGCACAGAGCTTTAGGATTTTGGAGCAAAACCCTACCATCTTCTGCAGATAACTACTCTCCTTTTGAGAAACAGCTTTTGGCTTGCTACTGCCTTAGGAGAGACTGAATGCTTAACCGTGGGCCACCAAGTCACTATGGAGCTTCAACAGCCCATTATGAACTGGGTGTTGTCTGACCCACAGAGTCATAAAGTTGGACACACACAGCAGCACTGCATAATTAAATTGAAGTGGTATATATGAGACAGGGCCCGAGCAAGACCTGAAGGCACAAGTATGTGGCATGAGGAAGTGGGCCCAAGTGCCCGTGGTCTCCACTCCTCTCACATTACCTGCCCTCTCTTAGTCTGTACCTATGGCCTCATGGGTAGTGCCTTATGATCAGTTGACTGAGGAAGAAAAAACGCATGCCTAGTTTACAGATGATTCTGCAAGATATGCAGGCACCACTAGAAAGTGGACAGCAGCAGCACTACAACCCCTTTCTGGGACCTCCCTAAAGGACACCGGTAAAGGGAAATCCTCCCAATGGGCAGAACTTCAAGCAGTGCACCTGGTTGTTCACTTTGCTTGGAAGGGGAAATGGCCAGATGTGAAACTGTATTCAGATTCATGGGCTGTGGCCAATGGTTTGGCTGGATGGTCAGGGACTTGAAAGGAACATAATTGGAAAACTGGTGAAAAAGAGGTATGAGGAAGAGGTATGCAAACTGACCTCTCTGAATGGACCAAAGGAGTGAAGATATTTGTGTCTCATGTGAATGCTCACCAAAGGGTGACATCGACAGAGAAGGATTTTAACAATCAAGTGGACAGGATGATGCATTCTGTGAAAACCAGTCATCCTCTTTCCCCAGCCAGTCCCGTCGTTGTCTAACGGGCTCATGAACAAAGCAGCCATGGTGGAAGGGATGGAGGTTATGCATGGGTTCAGCAACATGGACTTCCACTCACCAAGGCCAGCTTGACTACAGCTGAGTACCCAATCTGCCAGCAGCAGAGACCAACACTAAGTTCCCAATATGGCACCATTCCTTGAGGTGATCCGCCAGCAACCTGTTGGCAGGCTGATTACATTGGACCACTTCCATCATGGAAACGGCAGTGTTTCATTCCTACTGGGAAGGACACTTACTCTGGATATGGATTTCCCTTTTATGCGTGCAATACTTCTGCCAAAACTACCGTGGACTCACAGAATGCCTTATCCACTGTCATGGTGTCCCACACAGCACCTCCTTGGGATCAAGGAACTCACTTCACAGCAAATGAAGTGTGACAATGGGCCCATGCTCATGGAATTCACTGGTCTTACCATGTTCCTCATCATCCTGAAACAGCTGGTTTGATAGAACGATGGAATAGCCTTCTAAAGACAAAATTATGGCATCAGCTAGGTGTCAATACCTTACAGAGTTAAGGCAATGTTCTCCAGGAGGCTGTATATGTTCTTAACCAGCATCCAATATATGGTGCTGTTTCTCCCATAGCCAGGATTCACGGGTCCAAGAATCAACGGGTAGAAATGGGAGTAGCACTACTCACTATTACCCCAAGTGGCCCACTTGCAAGATTTTTGCTTCCTGTTCCCGAGACGTTACGCTCTGTGGTCTAGAGGTCCTAGTTCCAAAGGAAGGAATGCTCCCATCTGGAGACACATCACTGATTCCACTGAACTGGAATGCCACCCAGCCACTTCGGGCTCCTCATGCCTCTGGATCAACAGGCAAAGAAGGGAGTTACCATACTGACTGGTGTGACTGACCTTGATCACCAAGAGGAAATCAGATTGATATTACATAATGGAGGTAAAGAAGAGTATGTCTGGGATACAGGAGATCTCTTAGTGCGTCTCTTAGTACTACCATGCCCTGTGATTAAAGTCAATGGAAAACTACAGCAATCCAATTCCGATATGACTACTAATGGTCCAGATCATTCAAGAACGAAGGTGTGAGTCACCCCATCAGGTAAAGAACCATAACCAGCTGAGGTGCTTGCTGAGGGTAAAGGGAATACAGAATCAGTGGTGGAAGAAGATAGTTCTAAATACCAGCTACGATGACATGACCAGTTGCAGAAATGAGGACCGTAATTGTTATGTGTGTTTCTTCCTTGTATGTGTGTTTCTTCCTTGTATGTGCGCGCAGTGCGACTGATTACATTTGTGTGGCCTTCTAGCCATGGTCTTGAAACTCCTATCCATGTGACGGGGGGACTGTTTGATAAGGTAATTGTGGCCCACCAAGGGGATTGGTCAGTTTTCCCTTAAAAAGGAGTCAATTCCAGAGCAGAGAGGGTCCTATCACCACCAAGGAAAAACAGCCAGGAGCAGAGAGCACATCCTGTGGACCCAGGAACCCTGAGCTAAGAAGCTCCGGGAAGCAGGGAACCAGGAGAGAGAGCAAGCTGTAGACTTGAAGACAGTGAGAAGCAGTGGCAGGAGACCTGACAGCCAAGACCCAGCAGCAGGAGACCGCATGGTGGGCTTCCTGGCTAATGGAGAGAGAAAGCTGAGTGCCTCTGGGCAGAGGCTAAGGGCCAGGGAGAGGCATGTCTGCAAGCACAGCTGGGGGAGAGGCTGTCCTGATGAAAGAACTGTATCCTGAGTGTTCCTGAGCCTGAACTGTAACTGTTACTCCCTTATAATAAACCCCATGATCATGAGTATGGTCTTTGAGTTCTGTGTGGCCACTGCAATGAATTATCAAACCCAGCAGAGAAGGAGAGTGGTATGTGAGAGACAACTGGTTTCAGAATTAGTGAAGATGGCAGAGAGAGGAGGCTTGTCTGGCCTCCGCCTCATGGGAGTCAGCCTCCCGCTGTTGATCTTGGTTCTCCTTCCTCCTTGTGGGGTTAGAGGAGGTCAGACACTGCCTCCAAGCTGTTTTTACAGTGTGCATCAAATATTTTTGATTTCTTCACTTATAAAATATAAGTTGTAAATGGGGCTAGTGCATTTTCAGATGTAAGCATGTTAGTTGTATCATGATAAGCACAAGTATGACTTTATAATTTTCTTTATTTAGAGGTTATGTATGGTTTAAGGAAATGTGTACAGGTGCCAAGATGACAAGTGGTGGACTGTGATAGTTAAAGTGGTGTGTCAACTTGGCTGGTTTGGCATTTATGATGTAATTTGGCAGTTATGTAATGATCTAATCAACTCCATGATGAGATCTGCTATGAGTAGCCAATATTTGAAAAGGAGTTCCTTGAGGGTGTGGCCACCTCCAGTATATAAATGGATGTTCCAGCAAGACTCTCACTCTGGATCCTGAATCCAGCTCATCATGATCTGACCTCCTGTTCTTGGGACTTGAGCTAGCAGCTTACCACCGATCTTGGGATTTGTCAGCCTCTGCAGCCTGTGAGCCATCAGCCTGCTGTCTGACCTGCCACTCTTGGGTTTATTAGTCCCTGCAGCTACATGAGTCAGGAGAAACCTCCAGACTAAAGCCTGATCCACAGACTTAGGACTTGCCAGCCTCTACAACTGCATGAGCCATTTCCTTGAGATTAATCTCTCTGTGTATATATGTATGTATGTATGTATGTATGTACGTATACATACATACACACACACTCTTCATTGGTTTTGCTTCTCTAGAAAACCTAGCTTAAGACAGAATATCTCCAGGTGTACTACCATGGTACAATATCTGTAAACTTATAGAAAATATACATAGAGTATCCCACTATATAAAAACAATGAAAGGCAAAAAAAAATTTATATGCATATGTGCATATATGGTATAAACACAAAAATGTGTGGAAAAATGCAAACCAAATTGTTATGAATTATGGCTCCTATTACAGGGAGCTAGAAAGGGGACTTGAACTTTCTGAAGTGAAAAAGATCTCCTCTACAGTATGACCATACTTTGCCTAACAAAATATATCAAAAAAACTTCCATCCTATACATAATGCACAAATAGGTTATAAAGTTATTTTCAAACAATCCACATATTTACTCTTAACATTTTATCTAATGATATAGTTATCTTAATAGCAAAAAATTACAATTGATTTTGATTTTTGCATTCTTTTTGAAAGGAGAAACTTAACTGTTTACCTTTAATAACTTCAACTACGTTACAGTTTGGATTTATGCTTCCAATGTGTTTTCGATGAGATGGACTTCCTTTGCCTTTCCCACCAAACAATAAAGCTATCAAAAAACAAAAAATAAAAAGCAATTAGGTACCTAACACCCTTTTCCAGATTTGACTACTGTTTCTCTAAATGGTGCCAAATAGTAGAACGAGCATTTTCCTTATGCATAAATATAGAATTTTACATTCAACAAACATACCATGTATATAGCTATTTACTATTCTTAACCTGCAAAAAAAGTAAAGCTAAATGTTCTCCATAAAGCAAAGTTTTAAAAATAAATTTAAAATGTACCAACCCCACATTTTACTTAGGTTCTTCACTTGATTCTCGGACACTTACAGTGTTGATTGAGTAACATTCTAATTGAAATACGACTCATGTAGAAACGATCCAAAAAGTACTGAACATTCTGGCTGGTGACAGGATCCACCCCGAAGCTCTCCTTATACTCAACCACACCCTGGGCCATCGTGGGAATGACGTCATTGTGTCGGTTCCTGATCCGTATCACAGTATCTGTAAAGCTAAACAAACTTGGCTGTCAAAATGGCCAAATATTTTAACAAGTAAATTTAATACTGAAAAATAAGTGTAACCAACTACACTAGATAAAGAAAATCCCTAGTTCAGAGAGAGGAGCATCACTTCTTGTTTTCCTACACTTAAAATTTAAGTACATTTCAGGACATAAAATATATGGAATCAATGGAAGTGTAAGGACCCCAAAATAAAATTTTCAAAATTTAACTCTTTTCTTGGAACGCCTAAAAAAAAAGGCTGCCACAAAATACAATCCTGAAAATGTTAAGAGTTTTCTTAACCATTATTAACTCAGGTCATCTGAGCAGTCACTATGCGGACGGTATTCCAGGGACATTCAGCATAAGAAAAGACAGAGCACTTGCTTTCAGGGAACACGAGCTCTGTACAGAATGAAGGTGAATGAGCAAATAAAGCCTGTCTGGCTTTGAAACTATTCCCTAGAGTTCAAAGAGAAAAAGAACCACTTAACAGAAAAGTAGAAAAGAATTCTAATTTCATTTACCCTGTGGGTTTACAAAATGGGAGAGGAAAAGTAGACAGTTGTGTTAAAAGAAAAACTTCCAAATCATCCAGCCTTCCTATTTCTATCATTTAAAAGACACTGTTGCCTGGTTAATTTAGCGAGCTAAATAAAAGAGGAAAGGAATTTTAATTATGAAGTAACAAAACCAACCTTCTAACATAATCATCAGAATTTACACTTCCAAATGAGTGCTTTCCCATTCAAAGTCATCACCTTGAGTACTATTAACTTATTCCAAGGACGCTTCCTCTACTCAAAACACTTTTTGAATTCCTAGATTGTAATTAGCTTCAAAACCAAACTGTTACACCAAACTACAGACAACAAAACTCCTCAAAAACAAACAACTAATCCTTCTAGTCACCCCCTTTATTTATCTCTTTAAAAACAAAAAAGAAAAACAGCATTATTCTGCTTGATTGCTCACCCTATTTTCTAGATTTAGCTCTGAACGACTAACCCCTTTTCAGAAGGTTCTAAAGCATAGTGTGTACTTTTAAGTAAGACTGCTTGGGTCAAATCCTGATTCTACTATTTGCTAGCTTTGTGACCTTAAGTTAACCTCTTTGTGCACAAACAGCATTATTTCAATAGAGTTGTTTTAAAGACTAAATGACATTGCTCATAAAAAGTCTTATCAAAATACAAAATCAATGACAATGAAAAAGATGAAAAGAAAATAAATAAAGAAAAACAACAGCACAGAAAATTAAATGAAACGAAGAAACGGTCAGCAGCACACAAAAAAGACATCAAAATGACAGCATTAAACTCATACTTATCAATAATTACGCTGAATGTAAATGGATAAATGCACCAATAAAGAAACAGAGAGTGGCAGATTGGATAAAAAAACACGATCCGTCTATATGCTGCCTACAAGAGACACACTTTAGACTTAAAGACACAAACAAACTAAAACTCAAAGGATGGAAAGAAATATATCAAGCAAACAACATTCAAAAAAGAGTAGGAGTGGCAATCTAATCTCTGACAACATAGACTTTAAAGTAAAATCTACCGCAAAGGATAAGGAAGGACACTATATAATGATTAAAGGGTCAATACACCAGGAGGACATAACTATAATAAATATTTATGCACTCAACAACAGGGCTCCAAAATACATAAAACAAACTCTAACAGCACTGAAAAGAGAGACAGACAGCTCCACAATAATAGCAGGAGACTTCAACACTCCACTATCAGTGAAGGACAGAACACCCAGAAAGAAGCTCAATAAAGACATGGAAGATCTAAATGCTACAATCAACCAACTTGATCTCATAGACCTATACCAAACACTACACCTAACAGCAGCTAAGTATATACTTTCTTTTCCAATGCACATGGAACATTTTCCAGAACAGATCACATATTAGGCCATAAAGCAAGCCTTAACAAAATCCAAAACATCGAAATATTACAAAGCATCTTTTCTGACCATAAAGCCATAAAAGTAGAAATCAATAACAGAAAAAGCAAAGAAAAAAATCAAACACATGGAAACTGAACAACACCTTGCTCAAAAACTACTGGGTTATAGAAGAAATTAAGGATGGAATAAAGAAATTCATAGCATCAAACGAGAATGAAAACACATCCTACCAGAACCTTTGGGACACAGCAAAAGCAGTGCTCAGAGGTCAGTTTATAGCAATAAATGCACACATCCAAAAAGAAGAAAGGGCCAAAATTAAAACATTAACCCAACAACTGGAACAAGTAGAAAGAGAGCAGCAAAAGAAAGCCTTGGGCACCAAAAGAAAGGAAATAATATGTATTAGAGCAGAATTAAATGAAATAGAGAATAGAAAAACAACTGAAAGAGTTAACAAGACCAAAAGCTGGCTCTTTGAAAAAAGATCAACAAAATTGATAAACCACTGGCCAAGCTAACAAAAGAAAAACAGGAGAGGAAGTGAATAACCCATATAAGAAATGAAATAGGTGATATCACAACAGACCCAACTGAAATTAAAAGAATCATAACAGAATACCATGAAAAATTGTACTCTAACGAATTTGAAAACCTAAAAGAAATGGACAAATTTCTAGAAACTCACTACCTACCTAAACTAACACAAACAGAGGTAGAACAACTAAATAAACCTATAACAAAAGAAGAGATTGAAAAAGTAATTTAAAAACTCTCAACAAAAAAAAAGCCCTGGCCCAGATGGTTTCACTGGAGAATTCTACCAAACTTTCAGAGAAGAGTTAACACCATTACTACTAAAGTATTTCAGAGCATAGAAAAGGATGGAATTCTCCCAAACTCATTCTATGAAGCCAGCATAACCCTGATACCAAAACCAGTAAAGACATCACAAAAAAAGAAAAAAGAAAATTACAGACCAATATCCCTCATGAACACTGACACAAAAATCCTCAACAGAATTCTAGCCAATAGAATTCAACAACATATCAAAAAAATAATTCACCATGATCAAGTGGGATTTATATCAGGTATGCAGGAATGGTTGAACATTAGAAAACCAATCAATGTAATCCATCACATAAATAAAACAAAACACAAGAACCATATGATCTTGTCAATTGATGCAGAAAAGGCATTTGACAAAGTCCAACACGCATTCATGATAAAAACTCTCAGCAAAATAGGAAAGAAGGGAAATTCCTCTACAATAGTAGAGGGCATTTATACAAAGCCAACAGCCAACATCATTCTAAATGGAGAGACTTTGAAAGCATTCCCCTTGAAAACAGGAACCAGACAAGGATGCCCTTCACCACTCTTATTCATCATTGTGCTGGAGGTCCTAATCAGAGCAATTAGGCTAGAAAAAGAAATAAAGGGCATCCAAATTGGTAAGGAAGAAGTCAAAATATCTCTATTTGCAGATGATATGATCTTATACACAGAAAACCCCAAAGAATCCACAAGAAAACTACTGGAACTAATAGAAGATTTCAGCAAAGTATCTGGATACAAGCTAAACATACAAAAATCAGTTGGATTCCTCTACACCAACAGAGAGAACCTCCAAGAGGAAATCACCAAATCAATACCATTTACAATAACCCACAAGAAGATAAATTACTTAGGAATAAATCTAACCAGAGATGTAAAAGACCTGTACAATGAAAACGACAAGACACGACTGCAAGAAACTAAAAGAGACCTACTAAGTGGAAAAACATACCTTGCTCATGGATAGGAAGACTGAACATTGTGAAAATGTCAATTCTACCCAAAGCGATCTACAGATACAATGTAATCCCGATACAAATTCCAATGGCATTTTTTAATGAGATGGAGAAACAAATCACCAACTTCACATGGAAAGGGAAGAGGCCTTAGGTAAGTAAAGCATTACTGAAGAAGAAGAACAAAGTGGCAGGCCTCACACTACCTGATTTTAGAACCTATTATACTGCCACAGTAGTCAAAACAGCCTGGTACTGGTACAATAACAGGTACATAGACCAATGGAACAGAGTTGAGAATCCAGACATAAATTCACCTATGAGCAGCTGATATTTGACAAAGGCCCAAAGTCCATTAAAAGGGGAAAAGGCAGTCTCTTTAACAAATGGTGCTGGCATAACTGGATATCCATCTGCAAAAAACTAAAACAAGACCCATTCCTCACACCATGCACAAAAACAAACTCAAAATGGATCAAAGACCTAAATATAAAATCAAAAACAATAAGGATCATGGAAGAAAAAATAGGGACAACGCTAGAAGCCCTAATACATGTCATAAACAGAATACAAACCATAAGCAACAATGCACAAACACCAGAAGAGAAACTAGATAACTGGGAGCTCCTAAAAATCAAACACTTATGCTCATCAAAAGAGTAAAAAGACAACCTACGGACTGGGAAAAAAATTTTGGCTATGACAAATCCGATTAGCATCAAATCTCTAAAATCTACAAGATACTGCAAAACCTCAATAACAAAAGGACAAACAACCCAATTAAAAAATGGGCAAAGGATATGAACAGGCACTTTGCCAAAGAAGACATTCAGGCGGCTAACAAACACATGAGGAAATGCTCACGATCATTAGTCACTAGAGAAATGCAAATAAAAACTACAATGAGATACCATCTCACCCCAACAAGGCTAGCTTTAATCCAAAAAACACAAAATAATAAATGTTGGAGACGTTGTGGAGACACTGGAACACTTATACACTGTTGATGGGAATGTAAAATGATATAACAACTATGAAATTGATTGGACACTTCCTTAAAAAGCTAGAAATAGGATCCAGCAATCCTGCTCCTTGGAATATATCCTAGAGAATTAAGAGCCATCACACGAATAGATATATGCACACCCATATTCATTGCAGCATTGTTCACGATAGCTAAGAGATGTAAACAACCTAGGTGCCCATCAACGGATGAATGGATAAACAAATTATGGTATATTCACACAAAGGAATACTACGCAACGATAAAGAACAACGACAAATCTGAAACAGCTTATAACATGGAGGAATCTGGAAGGTATTATGCTGAGTGAACTTAGTCACGAAAGGACAAATATTGTGTAAGACCACTATTATAAAAACCCAAGAAAAGGTTTAAACACAGAAGACAACATTCTTTGATGGTTATGAGGGTGGGAGGGAGGGAGAGGGGTATTCACCAAATAGAAAGTAGACAAGAATTATCTTAGGTGAAGGGAAGGATAGCACACACTACAGGGAAAGTCAGCACAACTGGACTAAACCAAAGCTAAGAAATTTCCTGAATACAACCAAACATAGCAAGAGACAGAGTAGCAGGGGCAGGGGTCTGGAGACCATGCTTTCAGGGGACATCTAGGTCAACTGGCGTAACAAAGTTTTTTAAGAAAATGTTCTGCATCCCACTTTGGTGAGTGGCATCTGGGGTCTTAAAAGCTAGCAAGCGACCATCTAAGATGAATCAATTAGTCCCAATCCACCAGGAGTAAAGGAGAATGAAGAATACCATGCACACAAGGAAAATATTAGCCCAAGAGACAGAAAGGGCCACATAAACCAGAGACTTCATCAGCCTGTGACCAGAAGAACTAGATGGTGCCTGGCTACCACAATGACTGCCCTGACAGGGGACACAACAGAGAGTCCCTGATGGAGCAGGAGAAAAGTGGGGTGCAGAACTCAAATTCTAGTAAAAAGACCAGACTTAATGGTTTAATTAAGACTGGAGGGACCCTGGAAGACGTGGCCCCTGGGCTCTCTGTTAGCCCAAAACTAAAACCATTCCCGAGGAGGCCAACTCTTCAGACAAAGATTAGACTGGACTATGGGACATAAAATGATACTCATGCAGAGTGGACTTCTTAGCTCAAGACGATACATGAGACTAAATGGGCAGCTCCTGTCCAGAGGTAAGATGAGAAGGCAGAGAGGGTCAAGAGGTGGTTGAATGGACACAGGAAATCCTGGGTGGAAAGGAAGAGTGTGCTGTCACAGTATAGGGAGAGCAAGTCGGGTCACAAAAAAGAATGTTTGTATAAGTTTTTGCATGAGAGACTAACTTGAATTGTAAACTTTCACTTAAAGCACAATTAAAAAAAAAAGTCTGCTCAGTACCAAGGCACAGAGTAAACTCTTGATGAATGTTATTTCCAGACCAAAATCTTTTAATTAATACTTTTATTTAATCATGTTTAAACGTACTGCTATCACCTTTAAAGACAGCCAAAAAAGAATGTGTAACAGACTCCCAGGACAGCAACTCTCCAGGTAAATAGTCTCCACCATTCTCCTATTGTCCAAGTGACACTGAAGCCACATGTAGATTTCCACTGATCATCAGTCTTGAACTGTGTTTTTTCTTACAGCAGAGTTAAAAGGAACATGCAGCGTTTGTCATGCCCAGCCCAACTTACTCATTCATGTTACCTGCCTTGCGTATACTGGCTATTTGTTAATAGATACATATACTACCAAAGGGGCCCTGGTGGCTCAGTAGTTAAGTATTTGGCTGTTAACCAAAAGGCTGGCATTTCAAATCCAGTAGCCACTCTTAGAACCCCACAGGGCAGTTACACTCTGTCCTATAGGGTCGCTATGAGTCAGAATCAACTCGACAGCTATGGGTTTGGTTTTGGTTTTATACTACCATGTTCTAGAGTAGAGGGAAACTAAAAGGTAACCAATTGCCTTAAATTGATGCAATAGTAGGTTTAGGCTTAATGCATTTACCTTTTTGCACGATGTTTAACGAGTATAAAAATTGTTTCCAGAATACGGTCAAAACAGTGTACTTACTCAGAAATAGCTTTAGCATCTTCAGCACTTTTGTCCTTAAAATCAAGAAGCTCCTGAAGACTCTGGATATACCTAAAACATAAATCAAGAGGGTAAGTTTGTTGTTTTACGTTCTGAAAGTTCAATATTTTGAAAATGCTCAAAAGCTATTTCTTAACATTTCTTAAACTTAATTTAGAATACTGCTATAAATTATGGTTAATGCAGAATTTTTTTTTCTTTTTATTGTGCTTTAAGTGAAACTTTACAATTCAAGTTAGTTTCTCATACAAAAATTTATACACACATTGTTATGTGACCCTAGTTGCTTACCCTGTACTGTCACAGCACACTCCTGCTTTCCATCCCTGATCTCCCATGTCCATTCAACCAGCTCCTGCCCCCTTCTGCCTTCTCATCTCGCCTCCGGACAGAAGCTGCCCATTTAGTCTCGTGTATCTACTTGAGCTAAGAAGCACACTCCTCACGAGTATCATTTTATGTCTCACAGTACAGTCTAATCTTTGTCTGAAGAGTTGGCCTCCGGAATGGTTTTAGTTTTGGGCTAACAGAGAGTCCAGGGGCCATGTCTTCTGGGGTCCCTCCAGACTCAGTCAAATGATTAAATCTGGTCTCTTTACTAGAATTTGAGTTTTGCACCCCACTTTTCTGCTACTCTGTCAGGGACTCTGTTGTATTCCCTGTCAGGGTGGTCATTGGTGGTAGACGGGCACCATCTAATTCTTCTAGTCTCAGGCTAATGGATAATGCAGGATTTGTATACCCACTCACATTCCAGCAAAGTGACTGGCACACTGTAGCAGAAGGTGTACATTTTCTCCTCAAAGCATTTTAAGATGTCCTACTGCTTTTTTTTAAAGGAGCCCTGGCAGCACAATAGTTAAGCATTCAGCTGCCAACCAAAAGGTTGGCACTTGGAACCTACCCGGCAGCTCCATGGCAGAAAGACCCGACTATCTGTTCCTGTAAAGATTTCTTGTTGTTGTTGTGTACCATTGTTGCTGTGTACCATTGTTGTTATGTGCCGTTGAGTCGATTCTCACTCATAGTGACCCTACAGGACAGAGTAGAACTGCCCCATAGGGTTTCCTAGGCTGTAATCTTTACAGGAGTAGATTGCCAAGTTTTTTCTCCTACAGAGCCTGTGGTGGATTCAAATCACTGACCTTTGGGTTAGCAGCCAAGCACTTACCATTATGCCTCCAGAGCTTCTCCCTGTAAAGATTACAGCCTAGAAACCCTATGGGACAGCTCTGCTCTGTCACGTGGGGTCACTATAAGTTGAAAATCACCCTATTTTTAAGTTCTATACCCTACGTTTGAAAATTTCCTTTATTCACAACTGTACATTACAGTAGGAACACTAGGTGTTGTAAGAACTGAAATTATCACCAATAACTATGTGATCTTGGGCAAATGACTTAACCTGTCTTAGTCTCGATAAAAGGAACCAGCCTACCCTACTCTAGGAGGCTAACTTAAATGTCTTTGCTTTAAAACATTAATTTTAGATGTTTACGTCTAATGAACAAATATTTACTCAAAGTCTGCTATCTACCATGTGGTTCTTTTAAACAGAACTGTGCAAAAAAGTCATGAGAATGTAGGGTTTTAATTTACCGAATAATTCAAGGTAGCAAAGCACTTGTTAAGGAATGAGCAAAATGAGGAAGAAAGGCCAAATGATTTTCTCAATGTAATGAAGCCAGGTACAGTGGCAGTGCAGGCCCTGAGCTGAAAACACCTCACTGCCATTTAGTTACCTTCTTCAACAGTGCAAGTTCTGCTCTTCTGTCGGCGCGTTATCTACAACTGCCCTAACTGAGCAGCCATCCAGGACCCAGATGGTATTACCAACCAAACCTGTTGCCATTGAATTGATTCCAACTCACAGAGACACTATAGCACAGACTAGAACTGTCCCATAGGGCTTCCAAGGCTGTAATCTTTATGGAAGCAGACTGCCACATCTTTCTCCCATGGAGCAGCTGGTGGATTCTTATCACTGATCTTTCGGTCAGCAGCCAAGCAGTCAACCACTGCGCTACCAAGGCTCCTTCAAGTGGCAATGAAAGTGTTTAAAAATCTGTAAATCCATGTGTTGGTGCAGAAAGCTGTCCCTAAATAACAAAATGCCTCACTGCATTCCAGAGTTAAGTACAAATGATTCTGGTATTGTTAACCCTTAATTTTCTCTTCATCGGCAAGAAAAACTGCACTTCATTCAAGAAACATTCAAGACATATTTGAGTATCTATAATGTGCTAGGCACATTATAGGCTTCAAAAAGTAGCATATTCTATTTTTAATGAAGAATTTTTTTAAAAACAGAAATAAGCTTCTGTAGAAGAGTATATTTTCTCCTCTATATTCCAACATAATTCCTAAACAAATGCCTCTTACTTAAACCAAATTTATAATTGTTCCTTACTTAGACCAGTAGCATCTGATTGTCATATGTAGAAGTCATCCTTATTTCACTTTTTTTTTTTTTTTAAAGAAGATCAGTTTCTCTCATAAACCATAATACCTACAAAAGGAAAGCTAGACTCTCCAAGAATCATAATTAAGAAACATCTTGCAGGTTTTTTTTTTTTTTTTTTTGCTTTTAAGGCTTAACTCCACCCAGCTCTTTTGTTTGAAATTTATAGTACTTAAAAGAACTAACACTTTCAAATTAGTATCATTAACACTGATAATAGAGATGGCCTATAGGCATGCACACCTTTAACACCACTACTGCCATTTTTTGGAAAAGAGATCAAAGTTAGTTTGAGCACATATGAAGAAAAACAACACAGATCTAGGGGATAAAAGTAAAAAGAGAAGAGGTCTGGATGGACCCCAACATTGGCCAAGCATGTGTGAGCTCATTTGGTCTTTACAGGGATACTTTTGTCCCCATTTCAGAGTGGAGGAAACTGAGGCTCAGAAAGAGATATGATATACCCAAAGTCATGCTAATAAGTGGCAAATCTATGATTTAAACTCAGGAGTCCCTGGGTGCTGCAAAGGGTTTAATGCACTCAGCTGCTAACTGAAAGGTTAGATGTTTGAGTCTACACAGAGGCATCTCAGAAGAAAGGCGAGGCAATCTACTTCAAAAAAATCAGTCTTGAAAACCCTGTGAAGCACAACTCTACTCTGACACACACGAGGTCGCCATGGTTGAAGTTGACTCAACGGCAACTGGTAAAGAATAAAAAAGCATTTGCTTGAAGTTGAGTAAAGCCCACAACTCCCTCAAAATTGCAAACACAGGACTTCTGGACAACATGGCGCTATAGTCAGAAGCACCATGCCGTCCCTCCTCAGCAAAGATCAGAAAAACTAAGTCAAACAGAGTCACACGTCAATCCTGAAACCCTAAGCATCAGATGAAGAGATAAAGAACTCAGCCAAGCACTGAATGGAATATGAAACTGATTGAGAACAGAGCTCAAGGAGAGACACATGCAGAGCTCCCCTATCAGCTACCACAACAAAGATCTGCCATCTTGGACTCCTGTCAGAGATCAGCAAACAGGAGGTATGAGAAAGCAGCTTCACGGAGCTTCCAGCAGGAGACAGAACAACCAGTAACCCATGATATAGGCTTTCCCACCCCCCACCCTTCTTCACCCCCACTTAGCCTCCTCTGCTTCCTGCAGCAACAGTCTATTGGCCAGGAAGCACGAGCTTCCCCACAAGTGCCACTTGGATTCCACCCGCCCACACTGGCCAGCTCCCTGAGTGCCATTTGTGAGCTGCTGGTGTTGCTTTTTCTGCTTCTTTAGATTTCTTCCTTACCTCTCATCACCTCCCCCTCCTTTCTCTCAAATACCTGGCTCCATATGCCATCTTTGCTTCTTCCTGAAAAAGGTTGTGAAACACCGCATGACTGTGAAACTGCTTCCAGGCCTGTGCTGCCATGCTGGTGGGACCCACAGGGCTTTTTTGTTTGTTTCTTTGCCCTGATTTGTTCTATTTTGATTTGTTGGTTGGTTTTCTTTTTCTTTTCTTGGCTTGGGAGCCCCTTCTAGCCAGGCAGTACCACGCAGCTTGGTAGCTAGTCCCTTACTCTGCACAGACGCACAGGGACATCCCTGGGGGCATTTCTTTTTTCTTGTTTTTTTGGGGTTTTTTTGTTTGTTTGTTTTTGGTTTTTTTTTCATTTCCTTGCTTAATTTTCTTCTCTCTCTTACTCCCTTTTTGTCTTTCTTCATTTCCAGTTTCTCGATTTATTTATTTTTTTCTTTTGCCCTTTTTCTTTTTTTTTCATTTTTGTTTTTCCCCATTTCTCGGTCTCTCATCTCTCCACTCCAATAGCAAGCTCACTTAGCACTCTTTTTTGTTTGTGTGTACGTTTTTGGCTCCAGTTCCTCTTTTCTCTCTCTCATCTTTCCCATATCCATCTTAGCTCCACACATCACAATCTACCCCTGCCTCCCTGCCTACCTGCACCTTGTGCTGAACATCACACTCCCAAGCAGCACAGGCATGGCCTACTGGAACCTGCCCTGCACTGATTCCCGGTCTGCACTATCAGCGCTGGTACATGCCACAAAAAACCTATCCCTGCAACTTCCCTTCAACTGGACCTGCCCTGCTGTAACATACTTGAGTGACTGACCCTGCCCATTGCAGAAGAAGGTGAAAAGTATCATGCCCACAGATGAGCAAACAACAAAGAACGCACAGCCTGCCTGCTCAGACATAGCCAAATAAAACAAAAAAGCAGTTGAAACAAACAAATCTACAATCAATAAACGAGGAAAATAACCACTGAATGCCCCAAAGACAGCAGACAATATCAAAACATTTACAAAAACAGGACAAGATGGTTCCAGTAGGCGTCCAAAATAAAACATCAGATGACCTTACAGTAGAAGAAAAGGCACCAGACCAAACTGATAGGGAATTTAAATCTCTAATATTCAGAATTATCCAAGAGTTGGAGCAAAAAACACAAAAATGAGGAAAAAATAGACAAATTCATGGAAACGGCAGACAAATTCATGGAAAATACAGACAAAAAAATGGAAGAATTCAAGAAAATAATACAGGAACAAAATGATAAAATAAATTCACAACTAGAAATCATACAAAAACAACAATTAGAAATCCAAAAGATAAACAACAAGATTTCAGAAATGGACAGTGTCATGGAAGGGCTGAGGAGCAGGTTTGAAACGATGGAAGATAGGATCAGCAAAATTGAAGACAACCACTTGGATACAACTCTGAGGAAAAATCAGACAAAAGAACGAAGAAAAATGAAGAAACCCTGGGATACAATCAAAAGCAAAAATCTTCGAGTGATTGGAGTTCCAGAACAGGGGGAGAAAACAGAAAACACAGAGAGGATCATTGAAATTGCTGACAGAAAACATCCCCAATATCATGAAAGATGAAAAGCTGACCATCCAAGAAGCTCAACGAACCCCATATAGGATAGACCCCAAAAGAAAGTCACCAAGGCATATCGTAATCACACTCACTAAAACCAAAGACAAACAAAGAATACTGAGAGCAGCTGGAGAAAAACAAAAAGTCACATACAGAGGAGAAACAATAAGACTAAGTTTGGATTATTCAGCAGAAACCATGCAGGCAAGAAGGCAATGGGATGACATATATAAAACCTTGAAAGAAAAAAATTGCCAGCCAAGAATAATATATCCTGAAAAACTCTCATTCAAATATGATGGTGAAATTAGGTCATTTCCAGATAAAGAGAAATTAAGGGACTACGTAAAAACCAAACCAAACTTACAAGACTTACTAAAGGGAGTCCTTCGATCCAAGAACAACAGACCACAGGCTGAATATAGAACACAGGATTTCACTAGCCAGATACCAACTTAGGACATGAACGCTTAAGGACTATGTGAAACCAAAAGAATTACAACGGGGAACCAGAAAGGTTAATCTGTAAATGACAACAACATCAGAACAATAAAAGAGGGAATAAACAGTGTAGGTACAGAACCTTCTAATGGAGAGGAAGTCAAGCGATACCAAGTAATAATAGACTGGTTCAAATCTAGGAAGGTAAGGGTAAATTTCAAGGTAACCACAAAACAAGTTAACTAACCTACTCATCAAAATAAAGAAGAAAAGCATAAAGTCTCAGTAAAAACAAAACGTACAAAAACAAAAGAAATGAAAAAAAAATCCACAAACAAAAGGAACTCAGCAAAGGAGAGTATGAGGAACAAAGAAAATGTCAGCACCACAAAAAAGAAAAAACACTACAAAATGCAATCCCACTCCTAGGAATATATCCTAGGGAAATGAGAGCCATTACACTAATAAACATATGCACGCCCATATTCATCGAAGCACTGTTCACAATAGCAAAAGATGGAAACAACCTAGATGCCCATCAACATATGAATGGATAAACAAACTATGGTACATACACACAATGGAGTATTATACAAAGATAAAGAACAATGATGAATCTGTGAAGCATCTCATAATATGGATGAAACTGGAGGACATTATGCTGAGTGAAATAAGTGAATCACAAAAAGACAAATATTGTATGAGACCTCTATTGTAAAAACTCATAAAAACGTTTATACACAAAAAGTAACGATCTTTATTGGTTACGAGGGATGGCAGGGGTTGGGGGAAAATACTAAATAGACAATAGATAAGTGGTAACTCTGGTGAAGGATAAGACAGTACACATTACTGGGGAAGCCAGCACAGCTTGTACAAGGAAAGGTCATGGAAGCTCCATAGGCACTTCCAAACTCCCTGAGGGACTGAATTGCTGGGCGGAGAGCTGTGGGGACCATGGTCTCGGGGAACATCTAGCTCAACTGGCATAACACAGTTTATAAAGAAAATGTTCTACATTCTACCTTGGTGAGTAGCATCTGGGGTCTTAAAAGCCTGTGAGCAGCCATCAAAGATACTTCACTGGTCTCATCCCTTTGGGAGCAAGGGAGAAGGAAGAAAGCAAGATACAAGGAAAACATCAGTTCAGAGGACTAATGGTCCACAGCTACCATGGCCTCCACCAGACTGAGTCCAGTACAGCTAGATGGTGCCCGGCTACCACCACTGACTGCTCTGACCGGGATCCCGACAGACAGTCCTAGACAGAGCTGGAAAAGGATGTAGAACAGAATGCTAACTCACAAACAAAAAGACCAGATTTACTGGCCTCAAAGACTGGAGAAATGCTGAGGGTATGGCCCCTGGATACCCTTTTAGCTCAGTGGTGAAGCCCCTCCCGAAGTTCCCTGTTCAGCCGGGGATTGGACAGCCTCAGAAAACAAAACAGGACTAATGAGGCACAAGAGTCCAGGGACAAGGACCAGAAGGCAGGAAGGGACAGGAAAGCTGGTAATAGGGAACCCAAGGTTGAGAAGGGAGAGTGTTGACATGTCATGGGGTTGTTAACCATTGTCATAGGGCAATATGTGTACTAACTGTTTAATGAGAAACTATTTGTTCTGCAAACCTACATCTAAGGTACAATAAAAAGAAAAAAGAATTATCTATGTGAGAACAAACTGTCAAGAGCAACTCAAAGGGTTTCATGGGAAGCCTACGGGACAGTGAGTTGAAGATAATGGTGATGGAATAATTTGGAAAAGGATAATGAGAATAGCAGCACAACTGGAAGAATGTAATCAATGTCACTGAATTGTACATGTAATTTTTGAAATGGTTTATCTTCGGTTATGTATATTTTCACCAAAAAAAGGTCCTCAAGGTTGAGAAGGGAGAGTGTTGACATGTCGTGAGGTTGTTAACCAATGTCATAGAACAATATGTGTACTGTTTAATGAGAAACTATTTGTTCTGTGAACCTTTATCTAAAGTACAATAAAAAAAATTTTTTTAAATACAAAAAAAAAAAAGATGTTGGAAACACAAGAGGGGACTCTTACCAGCTTTGTACCAATTGAACTGATGGCGTCTTGAGAAGATTATCTGGAAGGAGGCTTATTTCTTTCATTATGTTTGCCAATCTAACAGGCAACTCTTGCCGCAGAAACATAAATGAGGTCTTTTCACAAGCATCCACAGATCCTGAAACCAAACATGGTGAGAAAAGCAGTTAGTAGAAACCATCAGACAGCTGAAGCCACAAGGCAGGGAGAAAGAAAGAGGAAGTTATCTGGCGGGGCCAAGAGAGGTAGAACACCATAATAGGAGGCAAAAGATATCCATGCCTGAGCAGGGTGGGAGAGGAGATAACAGTCTTCAGCGTTCTGAGGTATCCAGAAGAACCTTCCAATTCCTGGAATTCCAATCCCTCTATAGAGCAATTAAGATACTTTCCTGTCTCCTTTACTTCCTCAAGCATCCTTACCTGATTATCTCCCTAACCTGAGCATGTCTGAGCAAGGGTCAATCTAATTAACAGTAGAACATGAAAAAGCCTTTCCTATATAACCTGCTATCATTTTGAAAATCTCATTCCTAACTCTAGGTTTATAAAAAAATATCTGAGAAACCAGAAAATTTGGACATGTGCATGGGAAGATTCATTCATTCCATATAGAAGCCCTGTATTAATCACCAAGGAGCCCTAGTGGCACAATGGTTAAGCGCTCAACTGCTAACCGAAAGGTTGGCAGTTCGAACCACCAGCAGCTCCACCAGAGAAAAGACCTGGCGATCTACTCCCAAAAAGATTAAAAAAACCCATTGCCATCAAGTCAATTCTGTCTCATAGTGACCCTACAAGACAAAGCAGAACTGCCCCATAGGGTTTCCTAGGCTGTGGTGCAGTGGTTAAGAGCGATGGCTGCTAAACAAAAGGTTGGCAGTTCAAATCCACTACCCACTCCTTGGAAATCCTATGGGGCAGTTCTACTCTGTCCTATAGGGTCACTATGAGTTAGAATTCACTTGCTATCACACAACAACAATATTAATCATCAGAAGCAATGAGTAAAGGTAGAGGGCCTTTCAAGCAACAGAAAGCAAAAAACACCAAGGCCTGCTCAGCAACCATTTTCAAGCTTGTAGCTACCTAATCTTCTTCAGCAGGTCTGATTCAATTGTCAGATTCCTGCATAGCAGATGGCCCTTTTCCATTCCCCCATCAGGATTCTGAGCAGAACATCTGTAGAATGTCCTCGGGCAAGCAGCTCCATTTAAAGTTAAACTAAAAAGTCATATTATTTCAGTAATGTACTTTAAACTCACTAATGTTGCTCTTTAGCAGAGATAATCTTAGCAAAAACTAGACTGGAGATAGCAGTTATGGTATTAAAGGAAAACATTTTCTTGTGAAAGTGTAAAGGCATACTTGTGAACAAGGCCAAATTCACCCCTTAATCATACTAGTGCCATTTTAAAGTAAAAACAAAACAAACGGCTTTGAGTCCAAAAAAAAAAAAAAAAAAAAGCCTGCCATTAGAAACCAGTTTTAAGATAAAGTCAGGTGCCCTGGTGGCGCGGTGGTTAAAGCGCTCAGCTGCTAACGGAAAGCTCGGTCACTTTGAACCACCAGCCGCTCTGCGGGACAAAGATGTGGCAGTCTGCTTCATAAAGATTTACAGCCTTGGAAGCCATATGGGGCAGTTCTAGTCTGTCCTACTGGGTCACTATGAGTCGGAATCGACGCAATGGGTTTGTTTTTTTAAGATAAAGTTGCCAGCCCTACTAGTATCTTTCAAGTCCACTAGTGATCTGTTAGTGACCTAACAGCAATCACAATGCACAAGGCAACTTTTTTCTACCCAAAGTTTATCACTTTATTAGAGTCTGTCCTTTTCCCCATTACTGCCCCCAAATGGAAAGTCCAACGTTAAATGCCTAACTTTACATTTCCTTCCTCCATCTGTTATGTTTTCTAGAGAAAACCAGGAAGCATCCATCTGAGCAGGAAGAAAGTTGATCGTCGCTTCCACAGGGGTAGTATGTAGTATACCCCACAGCATCTTGTACTCATGCACTTTACACGTGCTCAAGAGCTATTTGCTGCTGATTAAATGAATCTGCTGTTGGGGGAAAAACTCCTAAGCCACTGTTGAGAAAAACATCCTATGAAACACGGGGCCAGTTATATAACCTGTTTTCCCCCATCATCATGCTAATTTTATGCAATCACATATGCAAAACTGAGCATGTATGAAGCTCTGCAGATCCCGTACACGATTCCCGGGGGTGTCCTTGCACTTGCCTCTCCCCGCAGTTCGGCTCCTCGGAAAGGGCCTGGCCCAGTATGCGCATCTGCACCCGTGCTCTGAAAGGCGGGAGGTCATTCCGCTTTCAGCCCTTCTGTTTGTTTTTCAACAATACACAGTAAAAGACACACACTCCCAGTTATTGACCTGGGCAGCAAGCTCCTGGACCTGAGTTTACGGATCCGCGAGGGCGGAAGGAAGCGTTCCAGGGCACTGGGGGAGAAAACGATAGAACAGGGGTGAGCCTAAGACGAGAGGGAGTCAGCGGCGGCAGCTCCTCGCCCGGGGCGGCGCACAAAGGCCAGAGGCCCAGGCCGCACTCACCGAAGTCTAGGAACTGCTTCATGGAGAGCGGGGACGGCGAGAAGCGCGCGTAGAAGTCCACTTGGCCCGGAACGCTGCGTTCAGCCGCAGGGCCGGAGCCCGAGTCCGAGGTGAGGCTGCGGCTGGCTCTGGGCCGGGGGGCGCGCAGCCCGGGGCCCGGGCCGGCCGAGGCGGCGCGCCGCAGCAGCCGCGCCAGCCGCATGCCGAGCCCCGCTGGAGGACCTGGAGTCCTGGGTGCCAGGTCGCCGATCCGCAGCTCGGCCCGGCGCTACGTGAGGGACGTGGCGGGCCGCGGGGCTGGGGAACGACTGTCACCTCCGCGGCCACCGCCCCCTCGCCAGAGCCCAGCCCCCTGCCCCGTGGGGCGGGACCCAGTGAGAGAGGGAGGAGGGGAGATAGGCGGGAAGGGCGGGCGCAGGCACCGCCCCCTTCTCCGAAGTCCGGCCCCCTGCCTGTCGGGCGGACTCGGACATCTAGGTAGGCAGAGAGGACGCGCGCGGGGCCGACCCACTTGCGGGCCCGCGGCGGGTTCCCGCGAACGACGCCGGCCGCCGGGACCCGGCGCGCGGGAGGAGGCAAGGCCTGAGGGGAGTGGCTCGCCACCTCCCTGGCCCGTCTCCTTTGCCAGGCCAGAAAGCCTGCTGTTGGCTGTGGCACTCGACTTGCGGTGTTGTGCGCCCCTTTCCCACGCCCTTTTGGAACAAACGCCACCTTTTTGTTTTCTCTGCCTTCCCAGCCGCAGCCAAAATGCTCAAGAACAGAACTGCGCTCGGCTTCCACCCACCGCTGTGTCGCTGCCGCAAGCGCTTTCCAGATACTTTCTTCTCTGATGCAAGCGCCACATTTTACTGGTGGAGAAACAGGCCCTGAGAGCTTCAGGAGCTGATTCTTGCCAAACGGTAATACATAAACACTGCAGGGTGTGGCCCTCAAAAATACCACAGCGACCGCAATCCTAGGAGATCATTGGCAGCCCAACTGGAAGCTTTATCTGCAGGCATTCCTGGCATGGTCAGCGATGTGTTTAAAGGATCCCTCCGCTTTGACTGCCCAGGTCTTTCAACTAGCTTAGGGGCACAGTCTGGCTCTCCACCCTTTCCAGGCAGGCCTCTAAATAGTGAACACCAAAACCAAAAAACCAAACCCGTTGCACCCGGGTCGATTCAGACTCATAGCGACACTATACGACAGAGTAGAACTGCCCCATAGAGTTTCCAAGGAGCAGCTGGTGGAATAGAACTGCCAACCTTTTGGTTAGCAGCTGAGCTCTTAACCACTGTGCCACCAGGGCTCCAAATAGTGAACACAGGACTAGACAATTTCTAATACTGATTTAATCCCAGAGGCAAAGCTGCAAAGGCTGCAGTCTATAGTGAAAATCACCTCTGCCCCTTCGCTGTGAACAACATGCTGCTGCCCCCATGTACCCAGCCCCAGTAGTTTGGTAAGTCTTGTTGTTAGTTGCCTTTAAGTAGATTCCTACTTATGGCAACCCGGTAAGCAGAGACGAGAACTGCTCCATAGGATTTTCAAGGCTGTGACCTTTTGGAAGTGGTTGCCAGGCCTGTCTTCCAAGGCACCTCTGGGTGGGCTCAAACTGCCAACCTTTCAGCTAGTAGTCAAGTACTTAACCATTTGCGCCATCCAGGGACTTCCTTGTATGTCTTAGATGCAAAAAAATTAACTGTGGGTGTGAAATTTATCAATTAAATAATATATATAAGCCCAGCAGTTACTGGTATAGAATAACAATTCTGTATGGTGGTCAGGTCTTGAGTTGTATAAAACTATAATATGTAGAAATAATGAAATTCTTTTTAGGCTTTATTAGTCAGGCAAATTGTGTTTAGTGTGAAGGGGGAACATTGACCACTTGGAAACTGAAGTTTAGGTAGTTGCGGGGATGGGGTGTGTCATGGATTGAATTGTGTCCCCCAAAAATATCTGTCAACTTGGCTAGGTCATTATTCCCAGTATTGTATGATTGTCTACCATTTTATCATCTGATGTGATTTCCGTATGTGTTGTAAACTCTATCACTATGATGTAGTAAGACGGATTAGTGGCAGTTATATTGATGAGGGCTACAAGATTAGATAGTGTCTTAAGCCAGTCTCTTTTGGGATATAAAAGAGAGAAGTGAGCAGAAAGACATAGGGACCTCATACCATCAAGAAAGCAGTGCCAGGAGCAGAGCGTGTCCTTTGGACCCGAAGCTTCTAGTCCCGGGGAAGACTGATGACGACAAAGACCTTCCTCCAGAACCGACACAGAGAGAAAATCTTCCCCTGGAGCGGACACCCTGAATTTGGACTTGTAGCCTACTAGACCATGAGAGAATAAATTTCTCTTTGTTACAGCCATCCACTTGTGGTGTTTCTGTTAGAGCAGCACTAGATGACTAAGACAGGGTGGAAACAGCACTTTGTAAATTGAAAAGTTTCAGACCTGAGGTGCTCATGTCAGACTAAGAAAGATGGAGTCAACATGCATTCTCAGGAAACAAAAGGTCAGGACGTAAACCATATAGGAAGAGTATGTCAGGATACAAACAATCTGTTCCTAGGAAGAATGTGTATAAACAAACTGGCTGGCACCACTCACCCAGGTAGTTATCCACCCCTTTCTAGCCAAGTGGTGGACCTTTACATTTTAAAGGACTTCAGACTGAAGCTGATTTTATCAATCATTAAGCCCCTACCTTTCCTTTGTTCTCTATGTATATAGACTCCTCTCTCTGCTTGTACCTCAGAGCACTTTGTATTTTTATCTAGTGCTGCCCAGCTATAGCTGTTCTATTCCCCAATAAATGCTATGTACGGCATCATTCATCTCCCTCAACCTCTGTTTGCATCTCTGCTACAGTCTAAGCATGTCAAAGTGCTCTGCTGAACATTAACTTGAATGGAAGCACAAAGGTCCAACAGAAAACTTGAGATTTATTTTAGCAAATCAACTGTTTTATAAAGTATTTTTTCTTTTCTTCAAATGACATACATTCACAGAGCTTGCACCCAATATACAGAGAATGAGTATATAAGAACACGTATAGAATGGCATCAACTATTTGCTTCTTGGTCAAAGGCTTAGAGTCCAGAAGTTGGAGAGAACCACTGAGAATTTACTAAATGGATGTATTACTTAACTATGTAGATATAAAATATAGTCATATTCTAAGGCTTGTTAATAAAATAATATTAAGCCAATAATATAAATTTATTTGAAATTTACACCTACCCCGCACATATCGACTATCTCATTATCCAACATTTCACATTTACTGCAATAGTAATAAATCTACTATCCAACTATTTTGCGCATTAACGACATACATCTGGCAGTAACGAACGCAGAGTTGTGAGTTGAGAGTAACATGGGATGTGATGGTTAAGGTTATGTATCAACTTGCTTGGGCCGTGATTCTCAGTGGTTTGGCAGTTATGTAATGATGTAATTTGGCAGCCTTGGTGGCGCAGTGGTTAAAGCAATCAACTGCTAACCGAAAGGTCAGTGGTTCAAAACCACCAGTGGCTCTGCGGAAGAAACTTATCAGTCTGATTCCGTAGAGATTTACAGCCTTGAAAACCCTAGGGGGTCGCTATGAGTCAGGGTCAACTTAATGGCAGTGGGTGAGTAATGATGTAGTCAGTCATACTCCATTTTGTCTTCTGATATGGTCATCCTCCATTTTCTCATAATGCTGATTTTTGCATAACAACCTGGTCTTTGGAACCTAACCATGTCGATAAGTGAGTAGTAGGTGTATTTAACATACCTGTTGCCACTGAGTCAATTCTGACTCATAGCAACCCTACAGGACAGAGTAGAACTGCCCCATAGGGTTTCCAAGTCTATAGTCTTTATGGAAACAGACTGCCACATCTTTCTCCAAGGGAGCAGCTGGTGTGTTCGAACCACCACCTTTCAGTTAGCAGCTGAGCACTTTAACCACTGCACCACCATGGCTCCTTTTATTTAATATATGCTTTGCAAATCAGGCAACACTTCTGACTAGAAAGTCAAAGTGTCCAAAGAGAAAAGAACTCCCAAAGATTCCTATACCCCATCTTATCAACATTCCCATGGAAAAGGGTGGGGCAGGGTTGGGCGGGGGACAGTATTTACATAATAACAATTTACCCTAAAACACAACTTCCAGTTGGGCCCTGGAGTTTCTGTTTCTGGAAATTGACTGCACATTGATAATTCTTCAAAAGAGCACAATGCTCAAGGCAAAACAGTCTTTACTAATTAGCAAGATTATTGTTTGCCTTAAAGGTGACTTTTAGGAGACCAGTCTGCTCAAGGCTCAAGGTTCAAAAGATGTCAAGGCAATGGCCTGGGTGAGTCACCCCAACTCCATGGATTTCAGGAAATTAAAACTGTTTCTCAGACTATGTAGACATCTTTATATAGCATACTTGAGCGAGACCCTCTAAATTCACTGAGAATTCATGATCCATGTTGGGCTGGTCTGACCAAAAAAATTAAGAAAAGCGATGGAAAATAAGCTAGTGTCACAAATAATTGAAACACAATGGAATTTGAACTTAAGGTTTATTCTAACCAGTTATTCTATATGGATACAGGGACCAAAGCCCTAGTGGTTCAGTGGTTAAGAGCTATGGCTGCTAACCAAATGGTTGGCAGTTCGAATCCACCAGCTGCTCCTTGGAAACCCCATGGGGGAGTTCTACTCCTATAGGGTCACTATCAGTTGGAACTGACTTGATGGCAATGGGTTTGGTTTGGGTTTTATAGGGAGACCATTTTGATTCCAGAAAAAGCAAATAGCTTGAGGTACAGTGAGATACAATGAGGCTTATAAACAGAAGAGGAGGGAGAAATATGGCCAATCAATCAATGGCTAATCATAACATGATTGGTTGAATCCTGTCCTCCTCCTTTTACTAAGATCAATGGATATCAGTTCACAAGATAGTCTCTGCCCCTCTACCCAGCCATGTCTTTTGAAATTCAAATTTAGTAAGCCTGGCTTTTTCAAACAGGAAAGAAGGATTTGCAACTTTGGGTAAAAGAAAGACTGCTGGCAGATTAATTTTGGTCAGGGATTTCTTTAAAGTGAATATTTGGTTTCCTGAACAAGAAAACCTCAAAATCAGCCATCTAAGATGCATCAATTAGTCCCAACCCACCTGGAGTAAAGGAGAATGAAGAACACCAAAGACACAAGGAAAGTATTAGCCCAAGAGACAGAAAGGGCCACATAAACCAGAGACTTCATCAGCCTGAGACCAGAACCAGATGGTGCCCGGCTACCACCGACTGCCCTGACAGGGGACACAACAGAGAGTCCCTGATGGAGCAGGAGAAAAGTGGGGTGTAAACTCAAATTCTAGTAAAAAGACCAGACTTAATGGTTTGATTGAGACTGGAGGGACCCCAGAAGACATGGCCCCCAGATTCTCTGTTAGCCAAAAACTAAAACCATTCCCAAGGTCAACTCTTCAGACAAAGATTAGACTGGACTATGGGACATAAAATGATACTTGTGAAGAGTATGCTTCTTTAGCTCAAGTACATACATGAGACTAAATGGGCAGCTCCTGTCCAGATGTGAGATGAGAAGGCAGAGAGGGTCAGGAGCTGGTTGAATGGACACGGAAAATCTTGGGTGGAAAGGAGGAGTATGCTGTCCCAGTATAGGGAGAGCAACCAGGGTCACATGACAATGTATGTATAAATTTTCATATGAGATGCTAACTTGAATTGTAAACTTTCACTTAAAACACAACAATAAAAACAATGAAATAAAAAAATGTGAAAGAAACTCTGTAGGCTGAAGAGAATTCATACAAGAGAAAACCAAACCAAACCCATTGCTGTCAAGTCGATTCTGACTCATTGCGACCCTACAGGACAGAGTAGAACTGCCCCATATAGTTTTCAAGGAGTGCCTGGTGGATTCAAACTGCTGATCTTTTGGTTAGCAGCCATAGCTCTTTAACCACTATGCCACCAGGGTTTCCAAAAAGCCTGAAATTTCAGATACAGGAAGAACATCAGAAATGGTTAAGCTTCTGGGTAAATGTGATCGTCTATTTTTCTCCTCTTAAATTCTTTAATATATGTATGACTTTTGAAAGCAAACATTACACCCTGTCTCAGAGGATGGGGTTCAATTCATGTAGATGTAACGCATATGACAACTATGACATAAAGAGTGGGGCGTAAAAGAATCTGTATGGCTGTCAAGTTTCGACCTCTTACTAAAGCTGATAAGATGCTCATTCTAATTTGACTGTGAAATGGTTAGTATACATAATGCTACTCTCAGAAAACAAATAAAAAGCACTTATAAACTCACTCAGAGACATTAGATACCTTCAATAGTGCTATCCAGGAAATATGAATAAAGCAGTTAAAAACACTCAAAAAAAAAAAAAGAAAGAAAACCTCAAAATCAAAGGAAGATATCTGCTACCAGTTTCTCTCTTTGACACTAGATACAGCAAGGAGTCTATGCTAACGGTGCTGGCTACTCTCCAGTTGCCCTTCTGGATACTGTTGTAGGGAAAAAACATCACCAAGTTTAGTAAAGCAAAATGAAAGTTTTATTTGGCATATATTAAAAAAGGCGAAAGTGGGAAGCGGACAAGCATGCTGCCAGAGCTAATGTCTGCCCAAATCCAAGGAAGGTTACAGAATCATCAGTATATATTAACATTACAAATAGGTAAAATCATTAAAAGCGTCACCTTTTCACAGATTGGCTAAAAACTGCTAGATCACCGTGATCCTACATTTTGAATCATCTTTCTTAATAATACAGGTTTCAGTAACGACAGTCAGGAGGGTCTTCACTGGTCCAACAAATCTTCTATTCACTAAATGCTGATAAAAAAGATAAGACTGGAAACTCTTTTGTGTTCTGTTTATGATTTGTTTATGTGAAAGCTTCCCTAAAAGATACTTTCCAAGATTTTCCTAGCTATTGTCTTTATATCTCAGGGCTCAGTTGATGTATCCTTGTGAGGCCAGCTCCAGCTTGGTCACATTCTCTATGTTCAAGGACAGGGAATAATGACTCCAATATTATTTCCTAAACCAATACACTCTCTTCTCTTCTTTACCCTAATCTGTGCCCCAGGAGGTTGGATGGTGTCACCCTGTCTCCTTTACCCTCTGGCTTCATGGGGTTCAGAGGTCAAGAGGAGAAGCCATGATTGTGTTCCTCCAGGTATGGCCACAGCTCCATTGAGTGGCTCCTCTCCCACGGGTGTGGCTCCTGCTGGGTTCCAATAACAGCTCCCACCCCTTGCACTGTGAGCCCTAGAGAGGGTAACAGTTTCCCTCTGTTGCTAATGGGGTGCTTCACCATCCTGGGCTGCTAAATTCTGCCCACATCCCTGAAAACAGTCCCTTCATCAAACATTCTGTTATTTCCTCTTTGAGTATGCTATCATTTCCTGCCCCAGAACCCTGACCGACACATTTAAAAGACAATTTTCAAAGAAAGGTAAAATCATGTGTCTCATGCAGATATAAAATGAATGCTTATCAAAATTTTATTTAACTCATTAATTAAATGAGGGAACCAGAAAAGATGTTACAATCAGTTCAAAGAAGAAGTTAAAAAAAGGAATACTGAAATGAATTTGCAAATGGCTGCAAAAACTGGCTTTTTTCCTTGGGAGTACAGCTGTCCCTGTACTTGACATGAGTTTATTTGCATGTATATGGGCAATAATTATTTGCATTGTTAAAAGTTAGCTACAATTTACAGAATTGTAGAATAGCTCAAAGGCAATGAATCAGAATCAAATACCCTGGAAAGTTGTGCACTAAACAATGGATAGAATTCCACTGAAGCAAAACATTTTTTCCTACATATATTTGCCTTCTTTCTCTAAGGAACATGATCATTCAAGTAATTACTTGTGCAGTGATGTGGAGGCCATCCTATATACCAGGATGTATTTTAGGGAAAACATGGTATTTGTATTTGATATGCTGCTGGAGTGGAGGGAGAGGTCCCCAGGGAAGGTTCCCACAACAGCTCTGCAGGAAACCAGAAGACAATTCACTTTGCAGAGGTGGGGAGGGGAGGCAGCCAAAGATTGCAAGGCTGATTCACAAAGTGAGCACTCCCTGTAACCCACATCTTCAGTAAAGTTTACCAAAAAAAAATGTTGAGACTGGATCTTTTGTACAAATTAGAGAAAAAGAACACTTTTTGCATGAGAATTGGAGCTAACTGGGACAGTATTTTTACATGAGGAGCCTAGGTGACAGTAGTGGAAGGGCTTGGGGCAGGAAACCCATAAGAATTTACAAACATGGACAGGAAGAACTGTGGACTATAATTAGGGATTTGAGCCCAGGTTGCTGAGGGGCAGGAAGTCTCCTGCTGATATCTGAACTATACATACCATCATCAAAGTTCAAATTATTCTCTTTTTACATTTTGTTGTGGGGGCGGTGGGGAGGGGGCAAATTTCTAGCTTCTCCATGGATTTCCCTTTATTTCTTCCATTTCGTTTCTTCCTAGGTTCCTAGCTGCCTACTTCTGGAGTTCATTCATTCAACAAATTTTTTTTAGACACGCAAATGGTGGGCAGGCACTGTTTTAGGTTCTGGGGATACAGCAGTGAACAAGAGGTACAGATTCCTGTGCTCAGGAAGTCTCCGTGCTAAGGGGCAGGCAATAAACAAACATCTATGATTATGTCAGAGTGCTGTATGCTTCTATAAAGACAATAAAACAGTGTACAAGTGTGTGTGTATTTGTATGAAGAATGAAGGCTACTTAAGACAGGAGACAAGCAAGGACCATTGTGAGATTAAGACCTTCAGAGACTCTAAAAGGGAAAAGATGTTGCTGCCTCTCACCATGATCCTCAAAGAAAAAAAAAACAAAAAAAAAACTCTTCCGCAAGAACAAAATTCAAAACAAAACAAAAAAACCCTAAGATCATCATCCTATCTTCATCCGTAATTAGGCACGAAAGTCATTAGGTGAGACTTTTGATTATGATTTGAGTGAGGCAGAATGGAGCCAGCCTTTTCTGGATGTAACGGGTTCTAGACAGCCCATTTAAACTAATCGCCTATGTAAGGATAAGTACAAATGGAAAAGCAAAAAATATGATTATATAGTTTGCCCTGCTGCAAAAAGGAAAAGAGACTTCTCCCACCCCCTTCCCCTTTTCTTAGAGTATTTACTTTAGAAATCTTGTACAGTAAAATCTGTGAAAGCCAGAACCTGTGTAAGGCGGAAACTTGTCAGAGAAGGAAAACTCTTAATATTTTCCACTAATAGGAGCTGCAGAAAAGTGGTAAGGCTGCACCCAGTCACAGGTGGAAAGTTTTCGTGACCCAGAAAAACAGGGCAGTTCTGTGGATTTCCGTTCTCACAGGTTTCACTGTAACTGTAGATTCCTTCTTTGTCTCTTTTGAGAAATCCTGAAAGGATAGATAAGCTTCTTGCCGGTTTGACAATCCAGGGAAGTTTCCTTGGGCATCTGGGAGTAAGGCTTCAGAAAAAGTTTCCAGGAAGTTATATACAGGAATCATCTGGGGATCTTGTTAAAATATAGATTCTGATTCGATATATCTGGGGTGGAAATGCCAATTCATATTAGGAAACTTGTTAGAAATGCAAATTCTCAGCAAGGGTTCCTACCCATGGAACTGGTTGGAAGCCCTGCCTGGGAGCCGTCTTTTTCAAATGTAATCAGTGAGGAAGTCAGTTCCTTTGTCTCTCAGAGTCTCAGTGTCTGGAGGGTAAAAGCCTAACTTCAGCAGACTCCAAGCTGTAAAAGTACCTCCTGTCACAAAGATATCAAGAGTATATTTTTCCTTTGGATAAAGGCAATTACCAAACACTGGTGGCTACCCCTATAACCAGGTGAATTTAGAATAAACGGTGTATGACAAAGGGTGTTGACAAGTCCTGTTATTTGAGGACTAGTTATCATTTACCTGGAGAACATGTGTGAAATGGATTACATCTACTTGACAATATAAAGGGTGAAATTTCTTTCTGTCTTTGCAGTTTCTTTAGCAGATTGCCTATGATGCTTCACATTCTGGTTTAATGCTTACTCAATAATAACACTTTTCTTTCTCTTCTATTTTTGTGGAGAGGTTTTCTGGGTTGGGAGTAGATTTTGTTTTTAATTATATCTCCCCAACGCTGGTTTACAACCACCTCCATTTGCAAATGACCACAGCCAAGGGAAAGTGTTAAGTCTGAAGATGTTAGTCTTTTACTCACTGGCTGTGGTGCCACCCAGACAGACCCTCTGAAATAGGCTTTGTTGGGAGGCTTTTTTCTATCTGTTCTTTGGCTGCTGAGCTGCCCATATGGTCTGTCAAAGAACTCTTAACAGGAGATACTTTGAAAAGCTTGTAGCCAATGTCATGTCCTCTTCAGAACTATATGAATTGCCATTTTTTATTGATATATATAAACAAACAAACAAGAACAGTTGCCAGCAAGTAGATGCCCACTGATTTAGGAAATAATATTGGAGTCATTATCCCCTGTCCTTGAGTATAGAGAATGTGACCCAGCTGGAGCTGGATTCACAAGGACTCCCAATGACACATCAACTGGGCCCTGAGATATAAAGACAATAGCTAGGAAAATCTTGGAAAATATCTTTTAGGGAAGATTTCACATAAACAAATCATAAAACAATCCAAAAGAGTTTCCACTCTTACCTTCTTTATTGGCATTTAGCGAATAGTAAGATTTGCTGGACCAGTGAAGACTCTCTTGTACCAATGATTGTTAAGAAAGGCAATTCAAAATGTAGGATCACAGTTTCTAGCCAATCTGTGATAAAGGGAAGCTTTCAGTGGTTTTGCCCTTTTGTAATGTTAATATATACTGATGACTCTGTAATATTCCTTGGACTCAGGCAGACATGGCTCTGGCAGCATGCTTGCCCATTTTCCTACTTTTGCCTCTTTGAACATATGCCAGATAAAACCTTTTCTTTTTGCTGTACTAAACTTTATGATGTTTTTACCCTAGAAAACCACTCGTGGCAACCCAGTATGTTTCAGAGTATAACTGTGCTCCACAGGGTTTTCAACGGATGTGATCTTTTGGATATAAGACTTGTTTTGTTTTTTGTTGTTTTTTCTCATTATAGCACTCTGCAAATCAACATGGTTTTACAATCCTTATCCAGCCAGGCATGGACAATGCTTATGAATGAACATCCAACCTTACAGAACTGGTTTCAGCTATTTGGAAGAAAATCTTGAAAATAATAGTGGAGCAGTCTCTTAAGAAATGATGTCTCGCCAATGCAGTGGATACTATTTTTTGGAAAACACAGGTATTTATTATGCTGAATAAAAGGGTGATTCTGAAGAGTCAGACTGTAAATGTAAAGAAGTTTTAGGAAAACTATAAACCATGATTTATTTCATTTACATTTTCCTATTTTAAATATGACCAAGGAGTAATATGATTAAAATCTGTTTAATACGTCTATGAGATCTCAATAAAAAAACGATATGCCCACCAACAGGTAAATGGATAAATAAAATGTGGTATACACATACAATGGAATATTATTCGGCCAAAAAAAAAAAGGAATGAAATTCTAACAAACATACTACAACATAGATGAACCTTGAAAACATTATGCTAAATGAAATAAGCCAGACACAAAAGGACAAATATTGTATGATTCCACTCGTACGCAGTATCTACAATAGGTAAATGAATAGAGATAGAAAGTAGATTAGAGGTTACCAGGGGCTGGGGAAGTGCGGATGGTTATTGCTTAATGGGTACAGGGCTTCTGTTCGGGGGGATGAAAAAGTTTTGCAAACAGATGTGGTGACAGTTACACAACAATGTGAATATAATTAATGCAACTGAATTGTACACTTAAAATGGTTAAAATGGCACATGTTGTTATGTATTTTTTACCACAATAAAAAAATATTTTTTAAACTTCAAATAAATAAGTCGCCGTTCTTTAAAAAAATAAAATAAATTAAATTCTAAGTGATAAGAAAGCATTATGTCATTGGCAACTTGATCTTTCTTACTAGTTTATAAATAATAGGGCATCTTAACAGTTGATAGTGTTTCGATATGATGACATACAGTTTAAGTGTTTCTGTTTAGAGTATAGAAGCAGCTGAATTTTTTAATCCTTCTAGATCCACATTAAACCAACCTAAGATTTTAGGCAGCAAGCAGATAACAGCTCCTTTTTCAGAGTTGTATTCCCTTCCATCTTTGCATCAAACTGGTTAGCTCCTGCCTGAGCTCACGGTGTTCACAGAGCTGTGCTAAAAGCAGCAAGATGTAGCCAAGATAGGTCAACATTCTAAATCTTCCTTGTCCTTTTTCCTTGGTTGGGATGTAGTCTTCCTTCCAAGGTATCACAGATGATGGTTTTATTAAATGTTTTGCACAGTATAACAAAGACAATAGCATTCCAGTCCATATCTGACTTCTGTTTGCCTGCATGCACACATTTCCATAGAGCTAATGCCTCATGGCCATGCCTAAAGTGCAACAGAAGTGGGAAGAGTGCTGTTTATTCTGGGAAGTATCTGTTCAGCTAATGATTTTATCACCGTGGTAGAAGGGAGAGTAGGAAACCTAGTGGCTCAATGGTTAAGCACTCGACTGCTAACCCAAAAGATGGTGGTTCAAACCTACCCAGCAGCTCCACGGGAAAAAGACCTGGTGATCTTCTCCCACAAAGATTACAGCCTAGAAACCCTATGGGGCAGTGCGATGTGATGAATCACTTTTATATGGCCTTTCTTGCCATGGTCCTGTGACTGCTACACAATGATTGGGTGGTGACTATGCAAATAAGGTGTTTGTAGACCATCAAGTGGATTGGACAGCTTGCTAATAATGCAAATAAGATGCATGGAACCCCTGTGGGGATGGGACCATGCAAATAAGGTGTATAGAACCTTAATGAGGGGATTGGCCAGTTTTGCCATCCTCTAGGCTTAAAAGAGAGCCAATCCCAGAGCAACGAGGGGACCTCACTACCACCAAGAAAGAAGAGCTGGGAGTGGAGCGCATCCTTTGGACCCAGGCTCCTTATGTTGACAACCTCCTAGACCCAGGAGACAGAGAGAGAGAGCTGTAACACTGGAGATGGCACGAGATGGTGAGAAACAGCGGCAGCAGAACCAGAAGACTGGTGTGACACGGCACGGCAGGCTTCTTAGCCCATGGAGCAAAGTGGCTACAGTGGGTGTGCTGACCCATGGAGCGAGAGAGCTGAATGCCTTTGGGCAGGAGGCTTACTGGCGGAGTAGCGTCCTTTCAGGCACTTATTGGTGGAGCTAAAGAGCTTTGTAACACTTGCCTGAACAGGGCAGAGGCTGTGCCGAGGGGCCAAGGGGCCAAGAACCAAGAGAGAAAGAAGCCTGCCTGTAGGCATGGCTGAGAAACTGTCCTGACCAAAGAACTGTATCCTGAGTTGTTTCAGATCCTGAATTATAACCTGTTACTCCCCTAATAAACTTACAGTACGGTCTGTAAGTTCTGTGTGGCCACTGCAATGAATTACTGAACCCAGTAGAGAAGCAGAGAGGGCCATGAGAGCAGGATTACACAATAAGCAAGGTAAGCACATACTTAGGGCATCAACAAAACAAGGGCACCAGTTGTCCAAAGCAAATACTCATAGATGCCAAGCAGAGAGGACACAAAGAAAAGTGAGCACCACAGTAGAAGGGAACTGGCAGGGCATTAAATGAAACCGCTACCAGTTCCAGTGCGTGAGAATGTGCTGGCCAGAAATAAAGCTCATGCAGGGTCACAAGGGCACTATGTGCAAGGTTGTTTAATTAAGCTACGAGACCCTGACACTTCAACACTTTTGTTGATATGTGTCTCCTACAGCCCCCTCTTGTGTAACTGAAACTCCTTCCTTCTCTTAGCGGGTCTCTTGGGAATATACCATTTCTTTCTAATAACAAGAGGTGGGGGTGGGCCGTCGAGTCTAACTCTTGCTACTTTCACCTAATATGCAACTGGATCCAACATAAGCAGTTACTGGGCAAGGACGGATTATGTTAATACATAACAGATCTCTAATCCATTTTGAGAGAAACGTCTGGTACATCCGTGTCTGCTGATCCAGCAACTCCAGCCAGGAAGGCCAGCAATGCTCTTTGCCATGATACAAACACAAGGGTATGCTCTTGCACATGTCATGATAAATAACCAATGAGAACTCCAGTCCCAGATGACATGCAAAAGCAAGGGAGCTGGAATAAGTCAACCACTGTAATGAATTCAATCAAGTTACTTTTTAACTATATAGCATTTATGTACAGAGTCATGTCCTACGTTTTGTAAACAATAATATTTATAACTTTACCTTTAAAATAGGTTTGGCATACATGTGGACACAATCTAGCATACATTTAATACAATACTAACATGGGTAATAATTTAATTCTAACATAGCAAATGTCCAAAAAAAGCTGGAAATATTAATATTTATCTAACACGAAAAGTTTCAATCTATGTATCAAATGAGTTTCATTTTTTATTGTCTTGCATGGGACACAGTGCTTGATATTATTCTATATATGTCAGTAAACAAGTTATCAGGCACATTAAGAGGATGCAAAATTCAATACTTATTTATTGTGCAAAATATGTTTTTGTTTTGTAACAATGTGTTTCTAAATTCATCTTTCCAGAAAGTAAAAAAAGACATTTATCAGAACATTACACTTACATTTTATCAGAATATTTACATATCTTCATGTAAGAAGACTGAACAATTCCTCGAGGAAATAAATTAAATTAATATTTAGATAACAAAAATTATATAAATGTATTTTATTTTCCATTTCCCTTCAGACTGTCTTTCTTTCAAGAAATTGATTAACATTGTTATGACTCACAAAACAAACTGGCTTGTCGAGAAGTGGTGCTCTTATTGCGTCAATTATGTACCTATCTCCGAATATGGGAGTTGAACAATCCTACAAATCAGATGTACATTTTATAAATTTTGTATATGATAACAATTATATTTTCCTTTTCATTTCAGAACAATCAGGTATAACCTCACAATCAGGTCTCTCTCATCGACCACATAGGAACACGCCAGCAGCAGTATAATCACATGACCATGACGTATCTGGTCCTATCCTGCACAAAGGAAACCAAAACAAGTCTTCAGATTGAGTATAGCCTTGAATTTGTATCATGCTCTTTGCAATCGCTTTCACCCCTGTAGGGTATCAGCAGTAGTCCAATGCACTGTGAAGACATAGCATCAAAGGATGGAAAGTGAGTGTGCACGGTTTTAAGTATTATTTCAAGACGAAAAACACTCGTGGAAATCTGTGAAGGTCCCGCCAACAAACATGTACAACAAAGGAATGAAACTATTACTGACTGCCTTGTAAGGATTGTTTCTTTTGACTATCTCAGACCTGAAGAACAAAATCACATGTTCCAAATCAATTATTTTTACTTACTAATTTTCAAATAGAAACTTTTGTGTTAACGTTCAACTTTGTGTGTATATTTTATTTTATAAATTTTATTTATTTTCAGTTATTCAAATTTATTGCTGACAGTAGAACCAAATGTAAAAAGTGACATAATTTTATATCCAGCAAAATGAAATGGCAACAACTAAGTGGAGCACAAAAATGAAAACTCACAGAAGATAAAAAGGATTTGTGAATCCCTAAAGGCAATTCCAAAGTTAACTTCCTTTTTAAAACATAATGAATCAGAAGAGACTTCTTCGTTGAACACTCAGGTTTAATGGTACGAATCATTGTACTAGTACTGATAGTGCTGAAATTACTAATAGCAATATGAATAGAACAGAATTTGTCCCAAATTCTGTATCCATTCCCTGCTGTAGTAGAAAAAAATAATAATGGTGTAGAAAGTGAAACTACTTTAGAATCTGAAATAGTCACATCTGCAGACACCATAAACAATAGATATACAGAGCCTGCTTTGTGGATAATTTTTCATCTAATGATGTACATTATTGGATTAAAAGAGGGCCAAGTGATTGTCAACATCACAGTGGACCATTTGAAAATTTGCGTTGAAAATTTCTGGATGGTGAACAAACAAGGTTCTGTAGCCATAATATATTTCTAGGGTGCAAAGTTAATGGTGAAAATTGTAAGAGGGAGTAGCTACTGTAGTCTCCATCAGTTGCTCTGTATCTTGTTTTGTTTACAAATTATTCAGTCCTAAATCATCTAATTCTCAATTTGCTATGGATGGATTCAGTGATTGGTGCATCCCAAATATGATTGATAAACATGAAAACAGTTCAATTCACAGATTGTATGTTGTCATATTTAAACCGAAGACATAGTTTTGGCTTAACTCATGAACTGGAAACACAAATTAATGAAGAACATCAGTACTGGAAAGCTGCTTTGCAACACATTGTTGCTGTCATTATAACAATCGCTGAACATGAACTATCTTCTTGAGGAAGAAATGAAGTGTTTGGGTCCTCAGAAAATGGAATTTTTTTTTGGTTTATTTGAACTTGTTTCTCAGTTTGATCCATTTTTAGCAGGTCACATCTCCAAATATGGTAACACATGAGAGGGCAACCCATCATATATATCTAAAACAATATGTGAAGAATTAATAAACTTAATAAGTAATACATTTTGATCAACTATTTTCAGGGAAACAAGTATAGCTTGATATTTCAGTTTGTCTGTAGACTCCACTCCTGATCTTTCTCATACAGATCAGCTAACTATTGTGTTAGATACTTATTTCCAAAAGAGGGAAAACTTGGCAAAAACTTGTCAAAACTTGTTATCACATTTACTATCTTAGAAATTCATACAGATGAAGAAATTGCAAATCAAGTACTTCACTATTTATGTGAAGTTTGCAATACTGATTTTTCTAAGTGCAGAGGCTAGTCCTATGACAATGCTGCCAATATGTCAGGGTGTTATAAAGGCATGCGACAGAAAATTTTAGAATGTAATGAATATGCCATTTTCATACCATGTACTGCACATTCACTTCATCTTGTAGGATGTAGCACAGTAGATTGTTATCTAGAAGCCATCGAGGTTTTTTTTTTTTTACTGTTCAGTTCCTCTACACATTTTTTGCTGCCTCTACTCACCAATGGGCAGTTCTTACAACATATTTTAGGCAATGACTGAGTATTAAAATGTCTTTCTAACACATGCTGGAAGCGCATGCTGTAGCAACGAGCACAATCCTGGAATCGTACACTCAGATTCTAGATGCCTTAGAAAATATTGCTGAAGACCAGACACAAAAAGGAGATACCAAAAGAGAAGCTGAAAACATCACCAACTGTGGCACAATGTATTACTTAATATGGCCCTTCTAGCCATAGTCTTCGTGACTCACACTCAGTGATTGAGTGAGACTATGGAAATAAGGTATATGGAACCCTAACGAAGGGATTGGTCAGTTTTGCCTTCCCACTAGGCTTAAATTAAGCCATCCCAGAGGTGGAAGGAGAGGATTTCACCACCACCAAGAAAGAAGAACCAGGAGTGCAGCATGCTGTTTAGACCCAGGATTCTTAAGCTAAGAGGCTACTGGAACCAGGAGACTGAGAGAGAGAACTGTAACACTGAAGACGTAGAGAATTGGTGGCAGAGAAATAGCAGTAGTAGAGGCCCATGTAGCAAGAAAGCTAAGCACCTTTGGGCAGGAGACTTGCTGGTGGAGTGGGGAGCCTCTGGACACTTGGTAGAGTTAGGTTTGCAACCCACAGAGCTATAGTTGAGCATCTTTGGGCTGAGGCTTATGGGTGGAGTGGGGTGCTTCTGGATGCTTACTGGCAGAGCTAAAAGAGCTTTGTAACACTTGCCCAAGTAAGGCAGAGGCCACGCTGAGGATCCACCAAGCCGGGGCCGAGGGCCAGAGGGAGGCGTGTCTGTGAGGAAAGCTGAAAAGAGGCCATCCTGATTGAGGGACTGTATCCTTGAGTGTTCCTGAAATGAATTGAATTGTAACCTGTTACTTCCCTAATTAAACCCCATAATCGTGAGTATTGTCTGTGAGTTCTGTGTGGCCATTGCAAGGAATTACCAAACTCGGCAGAGTAGTAGAGCGTCATGGGATTGGTACAAGAATTGGTAAAAAGGTTGGAGGGTGGAGGCATGTCTGACCTCCAGCTCATAGGAATCAGCCTTGGGCTGCTGATCTTAATTCTCTTTCCCCCTTCTGAAGTTAGAGGAGGTCCGACACTGCCCCCAGGTCATTTTTACAGTTGGGTGTCAGAAGTGGGGATTGTTGCGATGGCTCCAGACTCATGGAAGCATAGAATTTAGGAAAAGAAGGAATGAAGGGGCTTGGGAAGTGAAACTTTTGATTCTTGGTTGGTTACTTTGGTTATTGTTATCTATGATGGCCAAAAGGAAAGTAAGAGATGTTGTGCTGCAGCTGAGGGGAGAAAAGCTGTATCTAGAGCGGCTCAGGACAAGGACCAGGCCAGTTAAATGGGATGACTGATAGAGGGCCAGAGTCTACTGGTTTCACCCAGCCAGAAGCCGGAGGCCATATACATATGAATGGGAAGATAGTCAAGGGGTGGAAAAGATGCAACTGGAATGTTTTTTTTAAAAAGGGTTATGTGTTTATCTGAATGCTATGTATATTTAATAATTTCTTCTACCTGGTGTTGTAAAATGGACCTAAATGTATGATAGAATGAATACTGGGTATTACAGATTACAGACAGCGTGTAACTCCACCTTCAGCCAATACTTTATGGATATGCTAAAAAGGGAACTAGTATTTGCCAGAAGAAACGCAGGCTTTTTGTTTTAAGCCAGTAGCCCAGCATACGGACTGGGGGCTTAGGTAAAAAACTTGAGCTCCACCCATAATTTACATTTGAAAAGATGTGTAGTTCCACCTAGAACTGCTGGGAGAGGAGTAAATTTGCATTTAAAGGACCTGCAGGAAAAAAAGTGACTGTTTTGCTTGAATTTTGAGCAAGCAGTTTGCGTTTGGATGCATTCAGGCACGAAAAGTGAGTGCCATCAGAAAAACCCCCTTCCAGGACTAGAAGTTAAAGGGCGCTGGTAAGTAGACAGCCTGGTATGCTCACTTGAGGTGACCACCTGGGGCCACCAGATGAATGGAAGTGGGGGAAGTGCAGCAATGAAGAGACAGACTGAGTTTGGACATGTTCCATTGGCACCCATTGACCTAGACAGGGGGTTAGGGGTGAGAGGGAGAGAGAGAAGGGGCTGGCTGGTTTGAAGTGCTGGGAAGTGTGTATGAAGTCTTGAGCCTACGCTAGTACCCACTGTGAGCTAGCTTAGATGGCTAGGGATAAGCCGACCAGAATCTGACCGAATGAAGAGGAAGATGTTTGATACCATGAGCTGGTGTAAACTGCTGCAATTTGATGGCTTGCTCTGGACTGGACTTTGCTTACGGATGCAGATGCTCAAAGTTCTAACTGGAACATAAGATTCTTCAAGGCCAAGGAACATGCTTGTCTCCTCAGAGTACTGGTTTGATAGTGATTGTCAATTTAGAAATTGACTAAAACAGCGGAAGATAAAGGCATGAAGTGGCTGGCTTACACGCTTTCATGAGTATGCTTACATTAAAGGAGGGCGACAAGGGAGAATCTTCACTGAATAGATTCCTCTTTTCCTGATGTGTCTGGGGAAGCGAGTGGGGGAAGATACTGATAGGCTTATATAATTCAGCTGTGAGTAATGATTGTTAATGGGGTTGTGATGTAAAAACTGTAATTGTAGAAGTAACTGTGAAAGAGTGGACTCAAGTACAGTGGCTGAACCTAAAGTTCCTTAAAGGTTTTGCTATGCTGATACTTCATGAGGCTCAGAACAAGGGAATAATCTTTTCTTAGTTAAATTTTATCAGACACCAGGAAGAGTGAAGCCGAGATGACTTGCAGAACCTGACCAGATCGGACGGACACCTGCAGCAGACTCAATGGCTGGTACCCGAGTAGTCTCACCCCGAGGACTCTTGCCCTACTGAAGGACTAATTGTTAATGTTTTGGACTGGTAAAATGTTTGGGGAGGAGAAGTTAACCCTTCACTTATGAAAGGGCCGATGGCTAGAAGAGCCAGGGGGTGGCCTGTGGGGCAATGAATTGCTTAATATGGCCCTTTTAGCCATAGTCCTTGTGATTCATACACAATGATTGAGTGGGGTTATGCAAACAAAGTACATGGAACCCTAATGAAGGGATCAGTTCTGCCATCCCACTAGGCTTAAAATGAGCCATCCTAGAGGCAGGAGGAGAGGATCTCACCACCACCGAGAAAGAACCAGGAGTGGAGTGTGTCCTTTGGACCCAGGATCCCTTCGCTGACAAGTTACTGGAACCAAGAGACTGAGAGAGAGACTGTAACACTGAAGACGGTGAGAAGCAGTGGCAAAGAAATGATGGCAGCAGGGGCCCATGGAGCAAGAAGGCTGTGTCTTTGGGCAGGAGGCTTGCTGGCAGAGTAAGGTGCTTCTGGGCACTTATCAGGGAGAGCTAAAAGAGCTTTCTAACACTTGCCTGAGCAGGGCAGAAGCCGGGCCAAGGGGCCACCAAGGGGATGAGGGGCTGTGGGGCTGCGGGCATGGCTGAGAAGAGGCTGTCCTGATCGAAGAACTGTATCCTGAGCATTCCTGAACCTGAACTGTAACCCATTACTTCCCTAACAAACTCCATAATCGTATTATCTGTGAGTTCTGTGTGGCCATTGCAATGAATTATTGAACTCGGCAGAGAAGTAGAGAGTGCTGTGGGAGGGATGACTGGTATGAGAATTGGTAAAAAGGTTAGAGGGTGGAGGCATGTCTAACCTCCAGCTCATAGTAATCAGGCTTGGGCTGTTGATCTTGATTCTCCTTAAGCCTTGTGAAGTTAGAGGAGGTCAGACACTGCCCCTATGCCATTTTTACAGCAACAAAATGCAAACACTAGAATATGTATTTATGTTGATTATTAATATATTGCAATATTTTCATCAGACAAGTCAAGCTCTCCAAGATTCAGAAGTAAATTTAAAGTCATGCACAGGCTTCTATCAGTCATTAACAGTGTATCTACATACTTTAAGATTTTGAAAAATTTGAAAACACAACAAAACAAATTCTGCTAAATACTGATTATCAGCAGTTCACCATCGCAGAAGCATTAGAGAGAAACAAGTAAATGATGGAAGCGCTCCAGAAGTATCACTGAGTGCCAGAGATCAATTTTGCATAACCACATACTACACTAACGTTGACACACTTGAAGTTGCATGAAGGGGGGGGGGGGCGGATAAAAGTGTATGAAGTTCTTTCCAATAGATTATCCTTATTAGAAAACATGGCTATACCTGATGAATGCATGAAGACATCCAAGAAACTAGTGCAGGCTTATCTCAATGGCTTAAATGCAAACCTTTACAGAGAAGTGACAATTTCATTCTTACATGAGAACTAAGTTTACAGATTCAGGACAGACAAATTTTACTCACATAGGAATGTATGACTCCATAGCAGAAGATAAAACACAACATGTATTTCCCAATGTTGAAATTGCTTTACGAATATTCGTAACTTTAATGATCACAAACTGCACAACAGAATGCTCATTTTCATCCCTAAGAAGACTCAAAAAAACTCTCAGTGTCTAACAATGATTCAATAAAGACTCAATTCATTATCATTATGAATGGAAGTAGATATTGTTTGGCAGCTTAATTGTAATGAAGTCATTGAATAATTTCTAAGAGTAAAGAATAGAAATGTTTTTCATTATAACATGTTAGAGATGAAAGATTTATCTAAAAATAAAATGTAGTAATCTGCTGTAATAATTTGTTTTCTAATCATTAAATTTTCTTTTCATTTGTTTGTTTATAATTACGGCACTTATGAAACAAATATCAAAATTGAAGTATGAGCCATTTAAAGCGAAACTGGTGAAAGTCAATTTTTCATTGTGGGAGATCAACAGAATTCTACATTGATTGTTGAAACAATTAAGTTCACTGACTCATTTTCTTTGTTGCAGAATACGTGCAATATTCTTTTTTGTAGAAAATGTGGTGGTTTGTGTTGATGTTACATGCCGTCGAGTCTTTTCCAACTCATAGCAACCCTATGTACAACAGAATGAAACACTGCCCTAAATCTTAATACCCCTTATCCACTAAAAATTTTATAATCCAGTTTATTTCATTCTGATAAAATGGCATACGCCACTTTTGCATTCAATCACTAATATTACAGTCGCATTTAAAAAGAAGTTACATCATTGATAGCTAAGACACACACACACACATACGTCTCACATATCTCGTTCAAATGTGTGAGTAAGCAGAGGAGAGGGCCCTCACATGCCTTAATCCGGCCCTGTGCGGGAGGGATGACCAACGTCAAAATTGGTAAAGAGGTTGGAGAACGTATGCCTAACCTCCACCTCAGGAATCAGCCTTGAGCTGATGCAGATGATCTTGATTCTCCCTCCTCCCCCTTGTGAATTTAGACGAGGAGTCAGATGATGCCCCCACCATGCAGAATACAGCTCTGCTCTGTCACATGGGGTTGCTACGAGTTGAAAGCAACTCGATGGCACCTAACAACAACAGAAGGAAAGAATGAGTATAGAAAAACAACCCTCTGTCTCTGATACAGGTAAGTGATACAGATCTGTGGAGATCACCAGGGAGGGTGTGAATCGAGAGAAACAATGATAGCCAGAGACACAATCCCAAAAAACAATACTATTCGGGACGACCAAGATTAGAAATCGTCTTGGATTGAATTGTGTTCCCCTAAAATATGTGTCAACTTGGCTAGGTCATGATTCCCAGTATTGTGTGACTGTCCATTTTGTCATCTGATGTGATTTTCCTATGTGCTGTAAACCCTCTCTATGATGTTAATGAGATGGGATTAGAGGCAGTTATGTTAATGAGGCAGGACTCTATCTACAAGATTAGGGTATGTCTTAAACCAATTTCTTTTGAGCTATAAAAGAAGCGAGCATGGACACATGGGGATGTCATACCACCAAGAAAGCAGCACCAGGAGCACAGTGTTTCCCTTGGACCCGGGGTTTCTGCGGGGAGAAGCTCCAGGACCAAGGGAAGATTGATGACAAGAACCTTCCCCCCGAGCCGACAGAGAAAGCCTTCTCCTGGAGCTGGCACCCTGAATTCGGACTTCTAGTCTACTAGACTGTGAGAGAATAAAATTCTGTTTGTTGAAGCCATCCACTTGTGGTTATTTCCGTTATAGCAGCACTAGATAACCAGGACAGAAGCCTAGGGGAGTGTATTAAAAAATGAGGGGACACTCAATACTGCCAAATATTCTCCAGCAGTTCAGTGAGATGAGGACTGAGAAACATACTTTAGATTTACTAACCAAAAGGTTGGTGGCTTCGGAGTAAGTGATTTCGTGAGAACAGGGACGAGGAAGCTGAATTACAGGGAGGAAGTAGCAATGATAACTGTAAATAAATACACTCATTGGAAAGGACTATAGAGTTGAAAATGAGTTTATTTATGTATTTTACAATGTGAAAATCCTGATCATGTCTAATTGCAGGCAAGGGACTAACGAGGGAAGCTGGATATAAAGGAGAGTTAACTATTGAATAAGGTCCCGGAGGACTGGAAGGCTTGCCTGAGATGGGAAGAGGACATGCTTAAGATTGGGATGCATTTTAAGTGTGTTTAAGAAATGTGTGGAATTGGATGTGCGCAGACTCGGGTTGGAATCAAGGCTCCACTGCTTTCTAACTATGTAACCTTGCCTGAGTCACTCGCTCTCTCCAACGACTATGGCTACTCTTTATCGAGTACCTCCTATGGCACAAACACTAACCAACAAAGTAGTTATTTTACAGAGGAGGGTGCTAGGGAAGAGAACATGTGTGTTATATTAGAATTAGACCAGGGTCCAAATCTAGGCAGAAAATTGAGATGCTCCTTATATGATAATTTCCGTTTTCTTTGTGAAGCAGGAAGCAGGGTGCGGCTATAACTAAGGGAAGAGAGATGCGAAAAATCCACTGGGTAAAACATTTAAGAAAGGAAATTCAGAAAAACCAAATATCTATGAGCTTGACAGATTTTACTTTGTATCAGGCAGGACTCTTGTAGACTCAAGTACAGAATACTCAGCTCCAATTTCCTGAAAAGAAAGACTATTTTGTCTCTTGTAACTGAAAATTCTCCAGTCATGGTGGATCCAGAAGAACACCAGAATGTGTCCTGGCCTCCTCCTCCCCATTTTTCAGTTCTGCTTTCCTTGGCATTGGCTTCATTATCAGGCTGACTCTTTTCATAATGGCAAAGATATAGTGACACCAGGCTTCCACAGACCTTGATGGGCAAAATCTCAGTAGTGAGCACTTCTCTCCCTAATTACTCTAGAAAAACGCCAGGACTGACTGGCAAGGCTGGGGCCATATCTCCACCCCTGGAAACTGGGGAGAGCTGTGGAGAGGTGGTTTACTACCCCAACCACACGGACTGGACTATATTTACGATAGGGAAGGCTTTCTAAAAAATACAGCAGATCCTGTCACAAGGAGAGGGATGCTGGGCTAGCAAAACCATCACACATTTATTACCCATTTCTATGTTCTGCAGACTGGAAATATGTTTTGTTATATTGTACCGACAAAAATTTCTGCAAAGTGAAGATTTCTTAATCTTTGCTGGAATTCATTAGTGGTATTTAATAAGCACATTCAATCCATGAAATGATATTCTCTTGAACTTAAAGAAGATTCTTTACACTTTTGTCTACTTTTATTCCCCTCAAGTTTCTTTTGTCTTTTTTTTTTCCTTCCCGAGTCAGGTAATGTATATATTTCCGCCCTCTCTCAGAGATTTAGAAAAAACAAGGAACAAAATTCACTCTGATGTGAGCTTTTTTGGACATATCTTGGAGAATCAAGGTGATCTTAAAAAACAAAAAACCCGCTGCTGTTGAGTTGATTCTGACTCATAGCAACCCTACAGGACAGAGTAGAACTGCCTCATTGGGTTTCCAAGGAGCAGCTGTTGGATTCGAACTGCCAACCTTTTGGTTAGCAGCCGAGCTCTTAATCACTGTGCTACCAGGGCCCCATAAGTTGATCTTAAATGCAGTAAAAGTACTTTGAATCTAGCAGTAGTTGGAAGAAGGTAGCTACCTCCTCTCTGCCTATTTTCTCATTCAATTTCCCAGATATTTTAGCATTTTGCTGGGTGGCCATATCAGTCAGGGTCCAGTGCAGACAACAGAAACCACTCTAGATATTACTGGCACAAAGGGATTTAATTCAGGGGGTTACATATATATAACATTGATGGAAGTGGACTCTAGGCTGAATCTCTGAAGGAAACTCCTAGAATAATGCAGAACTGACCCACTTGGGAAGCTCTGAGGAGGTCCTTGGAAATTGAATCAAAGACAAATATTTATAACTACAATCCAAGGTCTGGAAAATGGAATCAAGAGGCCACCAACAGCTAACCCTTATTTAATGGTCAGAAAGCTAGAAGACACTGAACACTGACACAGAAAAAGCTCAGGTCTGCACAACCATGCTTGCTAGCAGAAGCAACCACCTTGAGTCCACGGTTCAGATCTTAAACAAGTGTATCTAATTCATAGACTCTAATTCACATGCAACGCCTTAACTGCAAGAAGTTTGCTTTCTAATCCTTCCAACTGGAAGGATGGTGGAGTAGAGGTTGAGCAAACCAATCCACTGATATCTACCAGAATGGCTTTGGAGTTTTACTTATTTTAGTGTGTGTGTTTTCTGGCAGGGGTAGTTGGGTTATATATGGTGGGAACAGGCAAAAGATAACTGAAGAATAATTGCTGCTTGAGAAAGGAAATACAGAATCGCAAAAGCTTAAGCGTTAGGGCCAGACAGAACATTATCTCAAATTCTTTGTTTTCGTCATTGATTTAGAGAACTTACTATAACCAGATCAACATATCACTTTCAATGGGTCACTACAAAAACTGGCATGTTGTGTACCATTCAGTTGTAATGGTATTTTGCTTCTAGCAGAGCAGCAATCTTGAAAGCAGGGCCCACAAGAGTGGCCTAAGACTATTGTCTATCCTGTCAAGATAGTGAAAGCTATATATATATACACTCAGACTAAAATGTGCCCCGTTGCTCTTTATTCCCACAATTGAGGATGTTGGCATTGTATAGAGATGGGTGGTATGGTGTCTATTCACTGGTGACCAAGGTTATAACCCTAGTTATTCCATAAATATACCATTTTACAGATCAGCAAATTAAGGCATAGGACATTAGTAAACTTGCCCAAAGTCACACAAGTAGGAAGTGGCAAAGACTTGAGCAAAGACTGACCCCAAAGACCCTTGCTACCTGAAGTGTAATCCATGGCAGCAACTGAGGCTTGTTAGAAATGCCGAATCTCAAGCTCAACAGCAGCACTCTGAATTAAAACCTGCCTCTTAACAAGATCCCTGGGGGGGTTCCTCCACATGTTCATGTGTGAGAAGCACTGCTCTTAACCACTCTGTTGATTAAGACTTCCCCAGTCAGGGGAGGCTTCCCCAGTTAGGTAAGTTCCCTAGCACTTCAATTCTACCAGCAGTTTGATGACACCCTAGAACCAAACAACCCCTCAGTCTTCTGAGGGGCAAATAATGCATTTCCTTGCCTTTAACACATCTTTTGATCAATGTATTATTGTGACATATGAGAGGTAGACATGGGAGTTTTTAAAACTCTGTTCTTCCAGTGACACACTCTGGTCTAACATATGTGATTCAAACATGAGGTAAGCTCTGTGAGCATTTCCTCTTCTGCACATCAGTCAAGGTTGTAAGCAGTTAACACTGCAGTTTGCGTTCCCCCTAAAGGGAACCAAACTATGGACAATATGTAAAGAACTGTGAGAAAAGGTTCAAAAAAAGGAATCTATCCTTTTTACATTTATTTAAAAAAAAAAATACCAAGAGGAATCAGTACATAGCAATTTTTGGATGCCTACTTGATTCTCTTAACACACTGACTTTCTGAACTGGATCCTGACCCCAACCTAAACTTACATTTTTGGTCATTGTATGAAGGGCTAAGTCAGAGTTTAACATGGAACAAAGGCCAATCTTGTTTTTCTGCAAAATGACCTATGCTGATAAGCAGTTTAAATTTGAGTTAGGTTCACGGTATTTTTTAGCTAGTGAAGGATACTTAGGCTTATAGATTGTAGCTGTAATACTCATTAGTAAGTCATGGGTTGGTAGACATTGGAGAGTGTGGAGACAAAAGGTTCCAGTCACAACTGAAATAAACCATGTTTCCCCATCTGCGAAATTGAGGACGTAGAACTAGATTTCCATAGTGCCTTCCTATCTTAACATTTTATGACTGTATAATAAACAAGTATAATAAAAATAGCTAACATTTATTGAGCACTTCCAGACTGTCTCATTTATTGCTTACAAGAATCTATGAGATGGGAATTACCATCAATCCCATTTTACAGATGAAAAAGTGAGGCACAGAAGTGTCAGTAACTCACCCAAGTATATATTCAAAAAGGTGAAGCTAATTCACCTCAGAAGTCCGACTCCAGAGCCATATTCTTAAGCAGCCTGCTAGACTGTCTTCCTATTTATCGTAAATATACCTCTAGCTTTTCAGCTCGTTAATGGTGCGGTGAAAGTACCACAAGCAGAAACGAGGAATTTCTAGACAGTGGGTACAGCCCTTTTGATAAAGATCCAAGCCATCCAAGGGCCCCTAAAGCAGTTGTTCTCAACCTTGACACTTAAACAGTACTATGCTTGGGTCTCACCCTCTGAGATTCTGATGTAATTAGCCTGGTGTTAGCCTAGGCCAACAGGATTTTTTAAGGTTCCCCAGGTGATCCAAATGTGCAGCCCAGATTCAGCCCTTCTGCTCCACAATTTCCTGTGAATGGGGACTGGCTCCAGGGTAAGTTACACCCTCAGGATCAGATGCTGACTGTATATGTCAACCAGTGATGTCTTAATTCAAAGTTACTAATTCTGCTATCTATATAACATAAAGAGCCCTGGTGGCACAGTGGTTAAGAGTTCGGCTGCTAACCAAAAGGTTGGCTGTTCGAACCCACCAGCTGCTTTGTGGGAGAAAGATGGGGCAGTCTGTTTCTGTAAATATTTACAGCCTTGGAAACCCTATGGGGGAATTCTACTCTGTCCTAGAGGGTCGCTATGGGTCGGAATTGACTTGATGACAACTTTTTTTTTTTTTCCTATAAAGTGAATTCACTTATGTTTGTCAGTACCATCTGTTGTTTTAGATAATTTTCCATTGAAAGGTCTGATTTAAATTATTTGTATGTATATACAAATATTTTTTGTATGCGTACTGTATATTATACATATTTGTACCCAATTTAACATTCCTAGAAACATGTCCACTTCCTTTCAATTGAGAAAAAAATGATTAAATCACATCTAAATATCTCCGCTTCGTAACGACAGGACCTTAACAGAAGGTTCACTTAACTCACAGCTGTTACTGGTGAACTGAATACTTTGTTGCTAGGTTTTGAGGTATCAAGAGAAGCACAATCTGTCCCTGCAGTTTCCTGTGATTTTTGGTAGATGTTCTAGAAGGATGAATAGTGTATAATTTTACCTGACCTCTCCTAACATGGCTCTGTCTCTGCTCGTTTTCATGACCCTAGCACAGCCAGCCTGAGAGCTGGCTCTAGGGCATGGGCAAAAAGATTGAGGCACTTAAAGTTTGTGGACTGCTACACAGATTGCACCCTCACTCCAGTGTAATCATCAACCACTACCTGCTCAGTTTTGCCCTTTGTGGCAGCTGGTCCATCCTTACTGTGCTGGACCAGTTTCCTTGCTCTGGTTTGTTTTACAGTTCATTTATCCTTAGAGGATTTAGCCACAAATCCCTTTATGACTCGCCTTCTCACCATACCTGTTAGGAACACCTCCGCAGACCAGGCCTCAGCCACTGCTAGGTAGCACTTCCACCTTCTAACAGCTGGATCAGATGCCTTTCAGAGCCAGCAGAACCTGTTTTCTAAAGTACATGAGAGAGAAAAACACTTACCATTTGACCATAATCAGCCTACTGGAAGAACAGATGCCCACTAGCTTCTCTGCAATAGTCACTCTTTTGAACTCATTCTGAAGCTCATTTCCTTCATCTCTTTGTACTTCGCCTTCTCCTCAATGCAGGACCCTATCCTTTGGCCTTGAGGAACTGCCTTTCATCATTAATTTACTTTATGCTACCCAAACAGATCAAACAACTCTTCCACATTCCTGCTTTCTCAGCCCTGAGGATGTAGTTATGTGGAACCCAACCACCTACAGTATTTCACTCTTTTCAAACAAACAGTCCATCTCAGTCTGTCTTCCCACCTCATCCTTTCATGTGCTAGTGTACTAAAGACCAGTTTCCCATTAAGATGTTTTCATTTAGAGTAGAAGGCTTGGTCTTATCCTTGCTTCCCTAGCCTGGACAATTCAAAGCATTCTCCACCTACATCTACGCCACATCCTAGAATACTAATTCTCAACCACAGGGCACAAGCCATGACTGCATGCTGAGTAATCTGTAACCAATACTAAAGTGTCAATGTTTCCAGTGATTTCCTTTATGGATCCAAGTGGATCTAAGGATATCACCATCATAATGCCACTATCACCTACATGCATTCCTGTAGGACTTTTTGAGAGGGAGGGAAAGGCATGGAATCTTAGGAGTCACATGAAGCACCACCATGAACTCCTCCAGCCCCATCTCATTTACGCTGTAGCCTTCGCCAAACAACAACTCCTGACTTCTTTCTTGGACGCAGGGTGACTTAGCCAATGAGGGCCCTCAAAGCAATTTTTGGTTGCTTTTCCCCTGCAGTATCAGGAAATTTGGAGCATTTTTCTGTAGCATAATGATTCTTTTTTTGTTTGCTGAGAATATACACAGAACATACACCAATTCAACAATTTTTACATGTACAATTCAGTGAAACTGCCTACATTCTTCAAGTTGTGCAACCATTCTCACCCTCCTTTTCCAAATTGTTCCTCCTTCGTTAACATAAACTTATTGCTCCCTAAGTTTCCTATCTAATGTTTCGTGTTACTGTTGTCAGTTTGATCCCACACAGACAGATCTTCAAAGAGCACAATGCTCAAGGCAGACACTTCTTACTAGTGAAGCTAAATTATTGTTTGGGTTTAAGAAGACTTTAGAGGATATTTCTGGTTTAAAGTTTGAAGGTTATTCCAGGGCAATCGTATCAGGGGTTCATCTAGCTTCAATGGCTCCAGAAAGTATGGATTCCATGAAAATTTGAAATTCTCTTCCACATTTTCCCGCTTTTGATCAGGATTCTGCTACAGAATCTTTGATCAAAATGTTTAGTAATGGTAGCTGGGCACCATCCAGTTCTGGTCTCAGGGCAAAAGAGGCAGTTGGTCATGGAGGCAATTAGCCATGCATTCTATTTCCTCCTCCTATTCTTGACTCTCCTTCCTCTGTTGCTCCAGGTGAACAGAGACCAATTATTGTATCCTGGATGTCCGCTTGTAAGCTTTTAAGACCCCGTGCACTATGCAACAAACTAGGGGGTAGAACTGAAGCACTAAATACCATATTAGGCCAATTACCTGGGATGTCCCATGAAACCATGACCCTAAACCTCTAACCCAAGAAGCCAATTCCCATGAGGTGTTTGGTTGTATCCTGATAGACTCTAAATGGTTGTGATGATTACACATTATTGTAGTAACTTCCTTCCAGGCAAAATTTTCTAGGATTTTGTTAAAATCTAGGTATATCCATGAGACTGGATATGTGAACTATGGTTTTAAAAGGTTCACAGCCACCGGTTCACATCATTAAAAAGCATCACTCACATTTCTTTGGGTGGCGATACCTGTCTGATATCCAAAGAGCCAAGCAGACTAAGACTGAATATAGAATACTGAATACAGTGTGAAATGATTACATAATATACCAGGCAAACACATTTTAGACTGGAAATGTATTCAGGCCAGGGCACGTTATACTGTGTAGGTGCCCTATGCATGCTTTATTTTATTACATTATGATAATCCAGCTAGACCAGTTTCATAAAACTGCTTAAATCTAAATGAAGTCCTCTGGTGAAGAAAATATTTTCTGACTGGTTGTTCTGCCAAACCAGTCCTTGTGATCAGTATAATGACACAGATCATAGCTGGACTGCTCTCATTTCCAAAATGTGTATTAAAGAAGGAAGTAACTTTGATTCTTCGTGTCATGGTATCACTGCTAAACAATACCCTATCCCTTACAGGCATAAGCCTTTGAAGCAGATGAATCAATGCGAACACAACTCCCAACTGGCAGATATCGTGACTAAACCATCTTTAAGACCATTTTCTTTTACTTGTAAAGAATGAACATTACTGTAAAGATTTGAACAGTTGAATCAAAAAAAACAAACAAAACAAAAACCCACTCAAAAAACAAAAATAAAACAAAACCAAAAAACCCTCAATCACATTGTACCAGTATGTTTGATGGATCTGAGATTATACAGGACACTAAGAGTAACAAAAACATTGAAAACTATTTGGTACTCTAAATGCAAACTTTAGTCTGGCTTGATGAAAAGAAAGGCAATTCCGGGTGTTGTCTATAATTTTAGAGTTCTTTTCACATATACAATGCTGCATTATTTAGAATGATCTTTTTCTTAAAAAAATTTATTTCACACTTTTATACAAATATCCACAGGTTATGTTCTAATCATGAAATAATTTTACAATGCTAGTTAGTATAAAAATGTATCAAATGCAAACAGACCAGTGACTTGACTTGAGATGACATTTTCAACAACTCTAAATTCAAATGCCACAACTTCCTTGTTTCTTTGTTGTTGAACCACCTGACCCTCCCCGCTTCTCAGGACATTCATTTTTATAACAAAGGTCTATAAACACTGTCAAAATATCAGCTTCTTTGCAATCCACAAAGCCTAGACTTAATCCACAAAGCACTAGACTTTGAGTTACCTAAGCAAGAAACTGAGATTTTAAATACTGTTACGACCCTGTTTTAGAGACTTTTTGTAAACAAAATAGCATTTGTATAACTATTCATGTAAATTGAAAACTCCAAAGTACAATCAAAACAATGCCCTTACTATCTTGAGGGTGTATGATCTCTGAAAAGAAAAAGCAGTTCAAACTCTAAAGCAACAGTGCCACATATTGCTATATATTTTGTTCTTTTAAAAGATCGAGGCATTGCTTACACTATATCTAAATAAATTAGCACCTGTTTGCTGTTGCTCCCCATAACTTAACATTTCAAAGCACAGTAATTAAAAAAAAAAAAAATCAGCTTTCATATCTCTTCAAACTTGATTGAATGTATAGAATAATTGTCTTTTTCTTCTTCTTCCATTTTTACAATTAACAAACAATGTCTTATTAAAGTAGTTCCAAAGCCAATTTGGCAATATAGGGTAAGGGAGAATAGGAAACAAAACAGAACACTGACTCACTGATTAAATGGTTCTAATAACATTTGAAAACTTAAAAGCTGTGTTTTTTATCTGACTAGAATCACTGTTTTGGTATCAGATATTCAGTAGTAGTCTCACATGGGATGGGTCTGGACCCGCCACAGGCACTCACTGTTTCTTTCAAGTCCTGAATATACAGTATTTGCAGCAGTCAGTGAACTGCCCTGGAGTTTAACGAACAAACCCATTCTCTCCAAGAGTTCCTGAAAGTTATAGTATGGAATTCAGAAATCCACACTGGGCTCTAAACTCCAAAATATCCAATTTCTGATAAGAATGAAATTATCTTACGATTAACCCTATTTCTTAAATCTTTCAGTTTGGAGGAAGGGGGTGGGGGTGGTCATGGAGGGAGATGTTATCATTTACAGATAAGTTTAACTTATTAAAACAACGCTCTAGTACATTTATAAAGAATTAGTATTTTCCTTTTGCAGTAAATAATTTAGGTCAAACCAATGACCTCTCGTGTTCTAATTCTGATTGCTTAAACCAACCTGAAGGTTCAACTGGAGAATCTTTGGCCTGTCAATAACAAAATGGTTTGTAAAAACCAAAAATAAATACCAGGTCTAAATATATACAAATAAGTATAACTAGCATTCTAATCTATTGCTCCTGGGTGTTTTAGTGAAAAGAGAATGAAGCCTGTAAGCATTTGGTATGAGCAAGCACTCACACATCCAGGAAACGGAAAAAGATGTCAGGATGGCAACATCACCTTCTATTGCACATTTAATTTAAGACAGCATTTAAATTGAAAAACAACTACCCTGGCAACAGAGTCTTGTCATGTGGGCCAGTTAACTTGCAGGTTCTCCAATCCTAAGGGAAGAACGTTTGCAGAGGAACTGCTGAGGTTGGGATGGTGACCACCAGCGCCTTCCTCCAGCTACACTACGTTATCAAGGTTATCAAGAGGATGTCACGTGAGCACAAGCAGCAGGCTCCTTCCCTCCCCAGCACGTGTAAGTCAGCCACACCTAAATCAAAGGCAACCTAGAAAGTTAAATTAAGGCGGTGAAAGAAAAATCCATTCCAACAGTCTTAAATTTGGCTGTGCAAAACAAGAGCCTTAGGCTACGTAACAATATCCACAGTTAAAACTGTACGTTCGTACTGTGTGTAGTCAGTCTGCAATCAATATTTGGGTATTGAAGGGCCTGAAAATCCACTTGAATTTCTGTGTTGGGAGGTGCGGAAAAAAGGCAGTTTGGGTACTGTGGCGCTTTTTTGGTTCCCCTAGGAGTAGCTTTCATTTTCATTCCACTTTGTGATCCACTGCTTTTTTTCCAGGTTATCGTTATTATATTTTTCATCTTGGATCTCTCGCTCTTCTTTACGGATCCTTACCGCATGGTATCGGGGAACGCTATCATCGTACCTAGAGCGTTTAAAGAATCCACACTGGGGAAAGGGGAAAGAGAAACAAAAACAAATGAATTAATCTCAGAAAAAGCAGGTGCCCTACATGAGAGTGTCTAAGCTGTCTATTCAGCTATGCCTACCTTTGGACTAAGAAAAAAAATGGTTTCTTTTAAGAAAGAACTAATAGGTCTGAAAAGATAACAGCCAATAGGGATAAAGGGAAGAAAAAAATAGCTGTAAAATGAAATACAGTCTATTTTTATCTTGTCTTTATATTTTATAACAATGTAAGCTATCTCTTTACTAACAATCTAAAGAGTTTATGAAACACTAATTCCTTTTTAAAATAATATTATATGTAAAATATCTAATTTTCAGATGCTTAGAATATCATTTTAAGAACAATTTTTTTTAGGGCTATAAAACAAAGATTATATCATGCTCCTTTCCAACTAATGAAATGGAAATCAGGTCACAGATATTCTACCCATTACTATTTAAATAAGCCAGCATCCAATTTAATGGGTCAGTTTAAGAATCTTCTCCCTCTTCTCTTGAGGCTCTACTACACATATCACAGCTCTCATTAGCTAAGCTGAAAGGTAATTTACTTTGCTTGGATTGGCTGTTATGCTTCCAATTTAAACTGTTTTATTAATAAATCATGTAGTAAGTGTCCTGCAATAAAATCAATCATGTACCGCTTAGGACTTGAGGACAGTTTTCATTGCACTAAGGTTCAGAGGACCCTCTGATTTCTCTTTCTTTTGGAAAAAGACACTATGTTCAGATTGTTAATGAATATATTTTTTCATTACAAAATATTCGATCTGATCCAAAGTCTATTTTTATCAAGAACATATCTGAGCATTTTTTAATCAGACTGAATATTTTTAAATGAATAAAATATATACATGATTTTTTAAAAGGTATTTTCAATTTAGAAATGCAGCCAAAAGAAATCTGGATGAGGAAGATACTTAGAATGGTTGATTAATAAATTTATTAGGTGACATCAACAGAAACAGAATGTTTATGTTAAATGATGCTATGTTATAAAAATGCCATGGGGCAAAATTATGTGCATAGTTATCACTAAATCAACAGGCAAAATGGACCAAGAAATTTTGTTCTAGGGCCCCTTCTACATTGACTCATTTATTTTTCTGTGCAAAATAGTCAAAGTACCTCCCTATTACAAAATGTGACTGCTGCCCCATTTAAACAAAGAGGGAAATTAAGGGTGATACAGAAAACTGCAATGGCAATATTGGGATTCATCCTAATAGTGCCTTGGAAAGGGATTATAGGAGGAATTCTATCTTTTCATGCCCACAGAAATGGAAAAAGGAATCACCACCAATTCCTGTTTCCATGGATTTACAAATAGAGAAGCAAAACATGAACTTGAAATCATCTGAGACCCAAGGTTGAATAAGATTTCCAGGAACATGAAACAAGGTCAAATTCCATTACAACATATTGAAATAACTGTCCAGAGCACTTTTTGTATTAAAATTCCATATACGGAAGGTTACTTAGGTAAGAGGACCATCTTCTGAAGTTGGCCATAATCTCCATCATGCTGATAGTCATAATTTGTTGTAATGGTCTTTGACCTTCAGTAGATATGCAAGAAAAGGAAGTTGCATGCTTAGCTAGCATAAGATAGTTTCTGAGCAACAATAAAAGCATTCCAAGCTTTCCCCCATCACTTTATAGCAAGGACAAGGAGATCAAAAAAGATGACAGTGACAAAGCCTCGCCATCAAGAAGAACATGGATCCAACATGCAACAGGTTAATTAGGCAGTCAACACAAGCTTCTGTTTGTGGAAAACTCCAAAATGGACAAGAAATCTGGAATGATTTCTTATGCATCTTTGAAAGTCCCAAGTGGGATGCTACATAACGAGACTTAACAACATGTGGCAAACTGGGCTATTATGGAGGTCTAGAGTCTCCTTTTGTGTGTACAATGATTGAGATTTTGTTCACTGCCATGGGTGATCTGTAACAACGATAACACAAAGCAACTCACCTGCAACAAAAGATTCTTTGTGCATTTTTTAAAAACTGTGAGCTTTCAAGTGTACTTAATAAATCTAAGCAAGGAAAGCCAGTGTAGACATTTGGAAACATCTGTTAATGGGACACACATAGCAAGCTGTTGCTCTTAAAGTTAGCCACCACAACCACAGCAGGTCCCAGAGCTAGCAATTAAAAAACATCGATCAATTACCAATTACAGAAGTAGATCAATACTATGCATCAGAAGTAAGCCTCTCTTTATCAGACGGCTGAGCATGGATCTCAGCCTTGTGATATGTGGCATCATAATGATCTTTCTTATTTCTCTTGAAGAAACCACACTACAAGGAAGCAAGGTATTTAGTCAATTTTACAATTTTGTGTATAAGAGCTAAACAAAAGAAAACCTCAGATTTTCACCTGTTTTCTATTAACAGCTTGTTTACAAAGAGACCACTATGGGTCAACCCCAAAGCAAACAGCCGCTGCACTATAATGTATTGTGACAGCATTCAACCCAACTCTTTCACCACAGTTCTCTGGCCAGAGATTTTTATGGATGAGATTAGTCAGCTAATTGATTTTTCTATTTGGAACAGAGACTAAAAGGACAAAAATCATTTTAAAAGGGAAAATGTATACACATCTGATTGTAGCTTTGGGTGGTTTCTCCTTGCAGGAGAATACGGACTCTAAAATAGGCAAAAGATTGACTTCTGCAGTTTACTGAGACAAAGGTTAGAAAAAGAATTCTCTAAGTAAGACTTTGCACAAATCCAAATAGAATATAGACACACCGTGGGTATTTTTCTGCCTTTCAGAGTAAGTTTTATGGAACAAATGCCATCTACTTGAGGCCTTTGGATAGGTGGGATAAATCACAATTCAAACACACCATCATGAAAGAATGATTGCTGTCATTTTCTGAAATTCTGAACCACCATGAAACCCTCAAGTGGTAGAAACTTAAGTTCCTCTGGTTAGGTCACTCTAAATGAGTATAAAAGTATAATTCTACTTTCCACCATAATTTCCTTCACTCAGCGGCAGAGAAATTTTCTATTTACTTTTATCTAGTTCATAAGGCCATGGAACTGCCCTTTGAAATAGAACTTAGTCGAATAAATCTCTGTCCTTCTGCAAAATTCTGCTTCCTAGGCTGGCAACTTCATGAAGCCACTGGTTATGTGGCTATTAAAATTCAAATTAATTGAAATGAAGTAAAATGTAAAATTCAATACCTCAGTTATACTAGTGCTCAGAAGCCACATGTGACTAATGGCTACCTTACTGGACAGTGCAGCTCCAGAGCATCTTCATCATTATAGAACACTCTGGTGGGCAGTACTGATCTACACTACCCTGGTATCTATTTGCAACTCTTAATTTAATACACAGTGAACACACCCAGCAAACTTTCAATAACACGTGCTAATAAAAAGGGTGGAAAGAGGAATGGACCAGGAACTGAGAGTTGTCCAACTTCACAACATTCTTAACATCCCTGAGCACGAATGTCTTTGTCTGCAAAATGAAGGTAACTGGACCAGCTCAGAGGTCTTTTCTCCTTTTTCTCCAAACAAAATTCTATGTAGAATTCCAATATTTAAAGCATGATATGATTGAAGTGGGGATGAAGGCTCAAGCCCCACTTGACTAGCTTAACCTTGGCACCTACGTGGATATGCAAAACCCAATTTAAAGACCATGAAGCTTCCATCCTTTCTGACCCTAATATTTTGTAACTTTAATACATAAAAATCAAATAGTTTGGTTTAAGAAAAAATAATGTCTATAATGTATTAAAAAATGATTTTCATAGGGGAGTTGCAGAAGTTAACTGATTATAGTAGTCTGCCTGGGAGTCTGGCTACTTTAGAGCTTTCAAAGTAGTCACTGAGATCATTTAGTCAACACACTTGTTAAACAGCTGAGACAAACCAGTGTCCCAGGGCAGTGAAATGATTTGTCTAAAATCACACAGCTTGTTTTCTTAAATCTCAACCCACTGTCATGTTTATACCCTCATTAAAGACTGACAATAAGAACTGCTCTAAAGAAGACTGTCCTCGTGACCTCTTCCAGAGAGCAGATAAGGTCATCCTCAAATATCAAACCCCAAATTCAGTTTCTGATAGCAAAATAATTTTCAGGGCATCTCTATGTTGGCTGGCTGTGCCTGCCAGAGAAACCTACTGCCTGAGCTTCACATCAGAGGTAGGCTGGCTGAAACCCCACTTCGGGATGAGTCTTGGCATGATCAGATACCAAGATTCAAACATACATTTGGAGGACACCAGAAAGTGATCTTAGATTGGCAAAAGGAAATTATTTGGAAAAATAAAGCAAAAAAGAGATGCCTAGTATTTTAAAGGGAGACTATCCTGAACCCTTAACCATTATACTCCTTAGATAAGGAGGTGTCTGATTCTAGAAGATTGGCAGTTGAGGTTCACAGTCCCTCATCCAAAACTCTCTGCACCACGGATATTTTGGAATTCAGAATTTTTTGCTTTTTAGAAAAACAATATGGTGCACACAAAATGACAGTGTCATCACAAAATCTTAATATTTCTGTAGTGAAACTAATGAATAAAGGATAAAGACTATAAATAGCCCCTCTTCGTATCACGTCAGGGTTTGCTGCCATGTAAGTCACTATAAACTTTCAGTTTTCAGAGCTTTTTGGAATTTGGGATTACAGATAAAGGTGTGAACCTCCATTACTCACTGGAAATAACCCAAAATCTCTGGCAACCGAAGTATGAGATCATCTCATATACACTTTCTTTGTAATGTAGACTATTTACTAGAAGGAAGCAAGAGGAAGCGATTTCATTTTATTTCCAGTCCCCAAGTTCTAACAAGGAACGTCATCTTGAGAAAAAACCTTCCTTGTCCCATATGTAGGCTATGATGACCCCTAGGGATGGAGTCATTCATTCATTTTCATGCTTTTCTACTCCTAGCTGTGACCACTGTTGTTGTTGCTTTTGAGCTGATTCTGACTCATGGCTATCTTGACGGTTGCCATGAACATTTCCTTACAGAAACTGAATACAGATCCAAATTAATTTGATACGCGACAATTTGACTTAGATACAGAATTTGATCTTAGGTGGAGACAATGTTAAAATATTAAAATAATTTGCCAAACACACTAAATTATATACAAGGGATTCAAAAGTCTATACATTTAAGAAACTTCTAATCATGTACAAATAATGCACCTTTAAAAACAAACTACTAGGTAGGTAGGTATATAGGTGTGCATTGTAAAATTCTTTCACATTTTCTTTATGTTCGAAAATTTCCATAATGAAATATCGGGGAAAAGTAATGAAAAAGAAAAGAAAAACACTTGGTGTTAATTCACATTTTTAAAGACATGAAATAAAGTTTTATCATGAAAGTCAAATGCCAGATATGACTTACCTTCCATAGTAAAAACACTAATAGACCAAGCATCAAAATCCCAGCAAGAATAGCCACTAGGATGATCCACCAAGGGACTCCTGAATATTGAGCAGCAGTCTTTGAGGGAAATACAGTCACACGAACCTGAGGCACAAAAGAAAGCATGTTATCATGAGCTAGGGAGAAAGGTAGTATCAGGAGTGTATAGTTGTAATTCTGATTCCAAACACACTGTGGACCATGCAACCTATGGGTGGGTGAGAGGACTTTCTGATCCAAGATTCTTTCCCTTAATAACAGAATATTGCCTCAAGAGGCATTCCTTGGAGATTGTTTCCTAGAACCTGGAAAGTGCTGGATGATGTTCTGGCAAAGTAGCAGTTTCTCTGCTACCTTGGTATCTTTTTAAAAATCTGTTATCAGCAAAAGTAAAGAGAACTGTATAATAAACTATCATGTATTCATCATCTAGTTTCAACAATTATCAATACATAGTCAATCCTGTTTTATCCATATAGTCTGGTATCTTTTTGAGAAAGATCACATTTTCCTTTAATTAACTTTAAGAAATGGAAATAAAAGGGCCAGTGTATGCCCAGTTAGCCTACATTCCTCATTCAGATTTTAAAGATGTTGTGAAATATGAAAAGAGGGGTGGAGCTATATGACTTTTCCTTAGGATATCAAACTAAGAACCCTCGTAAACTCTAACGTTTCCTGAAATGGCTTGGTGCCATCCTTTACAACATGCATATGAATCAAATGAAACCTAGATTCATTCAGAAGCAACTTAGAGCTTAAGCTGCAGCTGATGAGAAGCATAAGCTTTACATATTCGATAGGTGGCAAGTACCAATTTAATAGAAATCAGGTTTATTCAAAAATCCAAAAAATTGCTATGGCAATTCACAACAACTCGGTTATAAGGGTTTAGGAAAATTCAAGTGGACTTTTGTGATGCCAGGAGACCATCTTTCAAAGCACATCAAAGACCTGGTGATTCTGATTTTGGAAACCACACTGACCAGAGATCTCCCAGTTTGAAGTTTCTGTTATTTCTGAATTAAGAGGATAAAGGGTAAACAAAACTCAGAGGGAGCATTTACCTTTTGAGATGTGTTTTGAGCCAAGTATTCGACTCTGGATGCTGCCTAAAAATGCTTCTATCCTACACTGTGCTTCTATACTTTTAAACTATATATACTATGATTCTATGATTTTTATTTTTTAAATCTTTCCATTAATGTACTTCCCTTTCCACTTCTACTAGAATATAGTTATCAACCTCATTTGACCTACAGAAAATACTTGAGAGTTGCTTTTCTTTCAACATTTAATAGGCAGGAATTCACATTTAGAGTTTTCAGCCACATATACTGACTGTAACAGGCAGGTAGAACACACACTTTTATCACCCACCATATTTCCTGTTATGCTCTAAATGAGGTTTCCCTGAAGCTCCCAGCCCCAGTGTGGTTCACTTCCTCTCCCACACAGGCATCCCAGCTTTAAGCTGAAATAAACCTTCCTTAAGATTACTTGTTCCAGCACAAGGGCACCCATCCAGGAAGGAAGAAATAAGAAATGGTGAGAGATCAATGAAGAAATAATACAGTCGATTATCTTATGTAACTGGTAAACTGACTACTCTTTTAAAAAAAAAAAAAATTCTTTCAATTAGTCTGTGTTGTATCTCATTCACCTTTGTCTCCCTAGTATCTAGCACAGGGAAGGCACACAGTGTGTCACTGGAGCAAGGGGACCACTTGGAAGGGACACTTTCATTTTTAAGAATAAACCAGTTGCCATGGAGTCATTTCAGACTCACGATGACCCCACATGTGTGAGAGTAGAACTGTGCTCCACAGGGTTTTCAAGGCCTGATTTTTCAGAAGTAGATGTTTAAAGCCTTTCTCTCAAGGTACCTCCAGGTGGACTTGAACCTCCAACCTTTCAGTTAAGGGGCTCATACCACCCAGAACTCCCTTTGTAAGCATGCTGTTATTGTTGGGTTCCATCGAGTCATTTTCAACTTATAGCAACTCCATGTGACTGAGAAGAAATGCCCCATAGGGTTTTCTAGGCTATAATCTTGACAGAAGCAGACCGCCAGGTCTTTCTCCGTGGAGCTGCTGCGTGAGTTTGAACTGCCAACCTTTCTGTTAACAGCCAAGTGCTTAGGGCTCCTTTTTGTAAGAATAAGTTCTGGTAAATCTGAAGTGGAGACTGGTCCATGGAAAGCCTAATTATAATCACACCGTGTATCAGAGCCTTTAAACTAGCTGATAATAGGAGAAAAACTATTCTCATAAATGGCTACAATCCAACAGCGTAAGGGCCGAAACAAGTAAGTTTTGATTTTGCAGCTTGGGGTGGCAGGAGAGCCACTGAGAGCTTTAAGCCCTGAATCTGGCCACCATTAAAACCAGAGCTTGGAACCTTTTAGAAATTGTAAAACAACTCGTTGGAGAGCAAAAGAATGAAGCCCGAAATAAAGGGCTGGGCTACACATTTAAAAGGCAGATATGCCCTGCAAACCTTCTGTGTACAAGGCCAGGCTGCAGTTCAGGAGGGTGGGAGAGACCAGTCAGCAAGTTTTTATTATACTTTATTTACTTAAATTGTCAACTGAAGGTTTTATATGAAGTTTATGATTTTTTTTTTTTTCGTATGGCTATCATTTTACAGCTGGGATTGGGAGTTAGGGTGGAGCTAGACTGATTATGATTACCAGAGATCTGGGAAGCCTTGTCTTTGCCACAGCAACTGTTACAGACAGACAATGAAAAGTTAAGGCAATTATATACTATCATAGGGGGCTTTAACAACTCCAAAACAAACAAAAAAAATTTCATCAAAATCTAGGCATTTCCATAGGGATGACCCACGCATGTGAACCTCACCCATCTGGTTCCCTGTCAGGGGAAAGAGGCTTCAGCTCTGCTGATGCATTAAATTAGATGCTCACTGAGCAGTGAGTGCTTAGGACACATTAGCTTGCCAACTGCCAAGTACTTTCCCTAAATTACTCTGTAATGTAACACCCTCCACTTTTACTGAAGATCAGTATGATAAATCACCATATGAAGAGATTTTCATATCTTTTACAAAACTATTAAATCCATTCTTAGTAAGTGTTCCTTATAGAAGAATCAATCTTATAAAAGGATCAGTATCTCAAGTTCTTCTTTGAATTTAGAGCTAAAAAGAGAAAATCTCATTCCCCTTAAGAATGATGTGCTCATTTTTACGTATCATGTTTTCTTTTATCTTTGGTGGCCAGATATTCTCTTCCTATTTCCTTAGGAATAAAGTAGGGGTATACAAAAACAACCTCTTTTCTTGGCTTAATTCAGTAATTCTTGCCTGGTTCACTGTCTCCCAGATCGTGACATTCTTAGCAATTGATACTATCTTATTCAACTTTGCTTCTATAGCATTTAGCACAGGGAAGGCATACCAGGAATCTTTAATAAGTCTTTCTTAATTGGATAGATTTAATTGATGCTAAAATGCAACCTTCTCATTTGGTTGAATTATGTGATTTCTGCTCTGTCTGACCTTGTTGTGTCTTGATTTAAACATGCTTTATTGCAAAGTAGTTGGAGTGTCTTGATTTAAAGATGCTTTATTGCAAAGTAAACAAAAATGTTTTGAAACTGGTTGGATTTTAAGGAAACTAAAAGATTTCTTCTTTTTCTTCTTTCTTTTAAAAGCCAGGATTAAAGTAAAAGCAATGGGAGGAAGCTGTGATATTAAGACCAAATGACCGACTGAATTACTCAACCTCTTTCGCTTCTATCTCCAAAGAAAATGATCTTCAGAGTGAAAAGGATAGGTAAACCAAGGTAAGGATGAAACTGAAACCCACAATAAAGGAAGGCATCCCGACACTTGAATTAAGTTTGCATCTGGAGGCCTAGAAAAACTGCACCCTAGAATACTAAAGAAACATGTAGACGTGATATCTGAACTATTGTACCTCAGAATACAAGAGGTATCAGAAGACTAGAGATAAGCCAATGTCTCAATTTTTAAAAGAAATGGGTTCTAGAAATGAGAGACCAGTAATCCACTCACAAATCTACCAATTATTAAAGAAATAAAGTAGGGTCACAGCAAAGGCTCCAATTCCCATTAGGAGGCATGAGTTCTCCAACTCCTAAGAACACAGCATGACCAAGAGACTCTCATTTCCATTTGTGACCCAGACACTAGAGTGGACACCAGGGGCCCCAGTCCCATCACATCTTCCAGAAGAAGAAAGCACTTGACTAGGACTTGTGGGACTGAGGTTTCTACTTGCTGGTCATGTGACCTTGAGGGGAACACAACCTTCCTTGAACCCAGTTTCCTCATCTGAATTTGAGATGTGGAGATTTAATGAAGACCAAGGGTTGCAGAGTGAAAGAACAAGAGCCCTGAAGTCAGACAGCCATGGGGTTCAATCCAGGACCTCACATGACATCCCCTCTCTGAGCCTGCTTCCTTTTTTGTGCAACGGGTACAATGTCTACCTTGCTATTCTTTTGAACTTTAAATAATAGAGCACAGGTAAAGTACCTAGCAAGTGAGAGACATTTTATTAATGTTAGACTCTTACGTCTAAGATGTTAAGCTCTCTTTCCGGCTCTAAAAACTCAGTCATTCTCAAGAGTTGCTGACTTAAAGTTACAGAAAGCTACAGCAGCTGCCTTCAGCCAGAGATGCATAAAAAAGGATTCTCAAGGAAGGTGTGGTTTTTTTGACTTATGATGCCTTATTAATAAAAGATATAGAAAGGTGGGCTGGTGTAACTTGCAGAAATAATACATGGTGAGCGTGACCATATGTCCTGGTGAACCCGAGACAGTCCTGGCTTACACCACTTGTCTAAGCGTCCTGCCTGGGTTAGCATTTGTCCCAGACAAATGTACTCTGGTTTGGATGATAAATTGTAAGGATACCCTAAGGACCACCAGAAATCTGAGTGACCAGGGAGGCTCCATTAGATAGGGAAGATCACTGATTTCAGCTGGCTAAACAACTGAAGCCAGAAAATTTCCATTAGTAGATCAGTGTCAACATAAGAGCAGTAATTCACAATCATTCTTCCTCTACTCAGTCTCTTTGTGAAACAGTCCCAACCATGATGTCTTTTATGACGTGAAGTCATTCTGCCTGAAGATCCTGATAACATGTCCCTGTGGGTTCCAGACCCCCACAAGGAATCTCTCGCTCATGGTTCACTACGCAGTTCTCTTCCTAGTCTTGTTCAATCTTTTTGTTAACTGCTTAGATGAAGACATAGAAGGCATGCTTCCTAGTTTTGCTAATGCTTACATGATAGAAAGTTAAAAGAGCAAATAATCAAGATTCATAATTACTTCGCAAACAGAAACAATGGACCAAAACAAATCACACAAAAACTGTGAAGTTACATTTTGATTTTTAAAACTTGCTAAAGGACAGCATATGGGAAACATAACTTGACCACAAATTCTGACGAAAAACACTTGAAAGTTTCAGTAGAACAGGAATGCAAAAAATAGCAGCTGCTAGAAATGCAAAGGCAATCTTTAGGAAACACTTACAAACCAAATTTTAGTTGGGCTGATAGAAGTGTGGTGCTGAGCTGCTGGGAGGTAATGGTCCCAGGGTAAACTGAACTGGGCAGACCACAGCTCAACTACTGAGAATTACATCTAAACTAGGACACTGCCCAATAAGGGCAGGCCTAGGATGGGGAGAGGCCTGGAACCAGTTTAGTTTTGCCTCGCATGACAAATAACTGAAGAGCTGGGGCACTTAGCTCTGAAGAGAATACGACAGACCTGTCCAAGGAGGCTTGACAGTTTCCTTCATTTCTTTGAAAGAGTGCTACACGACAAAGAGTAAGAACTTGTTTTAGACTCATCCTAAGGGGCATACCCAGGGACCTATTTTACAAGGTTCAATTCTGGATCCATATATAAAGAGACCTCTTCCAATAACTGCATCTGGTTAAATGTGGCATGGACTACCATTATTGTGGGTACTCCAATGATGGCTGCAACAGCAGGGATCCTGTATGACATGGGTTTCTGCAGGGCTGGGAGGTGTATCCATTCTTTCACTGAGCCAACAGCTCTCAAGTCTACCATGTGCGCTGATGAACTAGATGACCCTAGGTTTACTTATTTTTTCAATGATTCTATTAAAACACAGCTTAGCTTGTTGTTATTGTTAGGGGCCGTGGAGTCAGCCCCCAGACTCATGGCAACCCCATGCACAATGGGATTGGACCATTGTGATCCATAGCGTTTTCACTGGCTGATTTTTGGAAGTAGAACACCAGTCTTCTCTTCCTAGTCCATCTTAGTCTGAAAGCTCTGCTGAAAAGCAGTACCTTAAGACATTGTCTGTTTTCTCCTTAATGGGGTAACAGTGTAATAAGGGAAATGAACAGCCAAAAAAGCATAGCCTCAGGCCATGGGTGTGGAGTAGAGGAAAGAGTGATTTTCTCTGAACCTGAATGAGGACTGGGGTCTCCCTCACCTGAGTGCCTGCGTTTGGCAGCTTGATATTCTCTGTGGCAGCAGTCACATCAATGGAAGCCCGCATGAGAATGTCCAAGTAGTTCATTTTGGAATATTCCTGTTTGGAGACAAAGTTAGCGAATGCGTTAGGGACATGAGGAATGTCCTAGCAGGTGGCAAATGACTTCCAGGGGCAGGGCAGAGTCACACCTCTAGAAAAGTGCTGTTCCATAACCTTGAGTGCAAAATAACAGAGGCCTTGCTGTCCAGCCCTCGCAATGGGCACCTTATGTTCACACAGTTCACGTTCACACTGCAGTTCTAGAGGAAAAAGATCGTAGTGAAAATGCAACATTCTGGGGAAGACCTTCTTCTCCCCCACCCTCTGTCAAATCTTCACAGTTCTTGAAAATACTTACAAGGGTCTGATATTTCCTTTCAGCAAATAAAGAAAATTTCCTGCTATCGTCTGTCTGTTTTTCGGCAATTTCCCGTTTCTTTCTTGAGTTGTGAGACTCCTGAGAAGAGTTATATCCAAAACAGGTCCACTTTTACTTCTTTGTCATACCGTGCAAACCTCATAAGCACACCCTCCCAAACAATGCCAAATTCACATAATCGACAATTAAGATCAGCCACTTTCTTGTCATCAAAGGCACAGAAATAACTTAGGTGTAAAACCAGCATAGGCTATTACCAATCTAAACGTCAGGTTTATTAAGGCAATTCATTCCACCTTGACCTTAAAACTCAGGGGAAGAGAAGAATGCTCTCTGTTCCTCTGTCTCTTCACCAAACTGGGAGCATCCTTAGGTCAGGGATCATATCTTATTACTAGACCCCTACAGAGCTCAGTACTTTACAGTAGATAGTCAACAAATCTCGAATGAGTAAGTGACACTGAGGAACAGGGAAAGAGGCCAAAAAAACCATCACATGACTCACTCAAAGTAGAGTACTAAAAACTCAGCCATATAAGAAGTTTTAAAATGGCATTTTTCCTTATAATAACCATTGGGAATAATGGGCCATCTTGTTTTTTAAAAGCTGATGAGTAGAAGATCACTCTACAAGCTACCAACTATGAACACTGGTCACACCCAGTGACTGTAGAGTTTAAAACAGACATGCAATGACAAAACAAACCTTCATCAAACTAGAGTGGAAATGAGAAGTCAGTTAAATCAATGTGGAGCACAGTATAGAGTGAGGGTGGGGCAGGGAGTGTGTGTAAAAGTAAAAGTGCAGGCTTTGGAATTAGGCAGAGCTGAGCTTGAATGCCGAATCTGCCTCTTTATAGCCCAGTGACTTTGGGCAAGCTACTTAATCTCTCTGAATCTTAATTTCCTCATCTGTGAAATGGTTGGTATAATAAAGGTTCTTACTTCATAGGACTATCAAAAGAATGAAATGAGAAAGCACAGACAAAATGCTCAGCACAGTGCCTGAGATGCAATGAGTACTCCATGCATGTTTACTATTTAAAAAGAGTCAGAATGAAGAATGAAAAGCTTTCACAGTCATTTGCTAAGGTACCCAATACCTTTGCAATAAGTTTGGTTCTACTGGTTATTATTATGGCTAACAAATGCAACATATTTTTGGTCGGTGCAATTAGAAATCAACTAGGAGTTAACACTGGTGGCTCACACCCACCCCTCCCCACCAACAGGGACCACATCCCAGTCCTCCTTACATAATATCATACTGGGTAACTGCTGGTCATGAAACTTCAGATAATGTCATTGGCCTCGACAAGCACTGAGGCACTCTGCCTTATGTGCCAGGATGGTCACCAGTCAGCAGAACTCCTCAATCTGACTTGGTTACTCAACTAAAAAAGAGAAATTGCAATACCAAAGAAAAACCCAACATGCCAGAGTGCCAGTTTCTAAGAGTGATGATGTTTTCTCAAGAGCTATCTTCTCTTGCTTGCGTCTACGGGGATACTGGATAAGACGACCGACATACCTTTAGCTTCAGGAAGTTTATTTCACTTGGTGGCTCACAAGCTATTTTTTCCAATCCTTTGGATTCCACTTTCACCAAATAAAGCAACCATTTGCCATTGCTGATTTCTTTTGGCCACTGGATATTCAAGGTTGCTGTACCGAGGTTTTTAAGAGGCTTGCCTAAGTTAATTACCTGTTAGAAAATAATACACATTATCTCAGTTTAATTATTTTAATGCAAAATTAAGTAGCAGCTCCTATCACCAAGAGAAAAAAGCAAAATATCTGACATAATCCTACAAAAAAGCACAGACTCCAAAAATGGACTATATATACCAAAAAAACAAACAAACCCTAAAACCTGTTGCCATCGAGTCAATTACAACTCATAGCAACCCTATAAGACAGAGTAGAACTGCCCCACAGGGTTTCCAAGGAGTGGCTGGTGAATTCAAACTGCTGGTCTTTTGATTACCAGCCACAGCTCTTAACCAGGACTATATATAGGGTATTCAAAATAGAGAACTGTGCTTAAAGGTTCTTGTCAACAAATTTTTTGTTTTTACAAAGGTCAAAGAGACAGAAAGTAAATTAGGGGCTGCCCAGGGCTGGGAGGAGGGTGTGGAGAATGTGGAATGACTGCTAATGGGTATGGGACTTCTTTTTGTGGTGATGAAAATGTTTAAAATTAGATTGTATTGATGGTTGCATAACTCTGAATATACTAAAAACCTTTGAATTGTACACTTTAAATGGATGAATTGTATGGTATGTGAATTGTATCTCAATAAAATGTGTTAAATGTTTTAAGATGGACTGGAAAAAAATAAGACCAAAGAGAGATGATTGCTAACTCAATCCAGAAAAGTTGCCAGGTCCAATAGAATTGGCACTCTAGGTATGCTACGTTCTCCACATGCCCAGGGAAAGAGGCAAAGTCATGCATGTGTTTGTGAGTTGCTCTGTAACTACCTGCTCAGCAGATGAAGAAGCCTGTGCTGAGGCAGTGTCCCAATATGCTTTAGGGAAACTCCACCCACTGTGAAATGAAACAGACTCTGTCCTCTACTACCCAGGGAGACTTGGGTTAACAACAAAGAGACTTTGAGTAAAATTATATGACAGTCATGAACCTATGAGTCCAAGCTGAGAACCAAGCAACTTCCTGCAGCAGAACCCAAAGCAAGAGGAAGAGAGCTCTCTTTGTCTGTGTGAAGCCTCACGCCTGAACCCACAGACTTCTTTTTCAGCCATACCTGTACAGAGACTCATAACCACCATCATTAACTCACACAGCTGTCCTTAGTGTTAAGAGACACATAGGGTAGAATTCAGCTTCTTTGCCCTGCTGGAGTCAGGGGCAGGTCCGTTCTTGCGGTTTTAGACTTTCACTTCAGTGGTCACTATGCTTTCAGAAAGGTGATTTGAGCCAAACTCACCCATGAGTTATGAGTGGGCTCTATACCATGTGTTTATGCTCATTCACCTGGACACAGAGTCACTGTGACTGCCTTCTTTGAAATGGTTCAGAGACAATTATTAGTCTTCCTTATTGGCATATGGAATCCCTGGGTGGTACAAAAAGTTTAATGTGCTCAGCTGCTAATCAAAAGGGTGGACGTTCAAGTACACCCAGAGGTACCCTGGAAGAAAGGCCTGGCTACTTCCAAACAATCATCCATTGAAAACACTATGGAGCACAGTTCTACTATGACACATGTGGAGTTGCTGTGAGTTGGAGCGGACTTGACGGCAACTGGTTTTACTGGTATATACCAAATTCACACTATCATAAAATTGGGCTTGTGAAAGGTAAATAAGCATTATCATTCTTTCAACCGCAGGCATTTGGTAAGACGACCTTATAATGAAAGAAGAAGTAAATCCTAACACATTCTAAGGCCAAATATAAATTACTTTTTTATATCTTTCTTTGTTTTATGGACTCTGGGTAGAAAAATCAGGTATTTCTACACTGCATATATACGAAAACTCTAACTTAAAGAAAAAAAACAAGCTAAACTGGATTCTGAACACAGTCCTATGTTGAGAATGTGCACAGCAAAACATACACCAGTGCAACCGTTTCTACATGTACAATTCAGTGACACTGATTACATTCTTCCAGTTGTGCAACCACTCTCACCCTCCTTTCTTCTGAGTTGTTCCTTCCCCAGCAAACTCATTTTTAACTAAAAAAAAAAACAAAACAAAACCCAATGCCTTCGAGTTGATTCCGACTAGTAGTGTAGTGACCCTAGTGACCCTACAGGACAGAGCAGAACTGCCCCATAGGATTTCCAAGGAGTGGCTGATGGATTCAAACTGCTGACCTTTTGGTTAGCAGCCGTAGCTCTTAACCACTGCACCACCAGGGCTCCTTTATAATGCTTAGCTATTTATAAATATTATTTATTAAAATTACATATTCAAGACCATACATAGTATATGTTAGCTTCTGGAATAATAAAAGGACCAACAGAACTCTGCTCCAACTTACCCTGAACTCATACTCTATTAAACTTCCCACTTCGTCTTCAGATTTCATAGCTTGCTCACCCACAACTGTACCTCCAAAATACACCTGAGAAGGTTTAGCAACTCTGTTAAATTAAAAAAACACCAGTTTTAGTGAGGATTGTAAATGGTTCTTTCAAACATTGATTTGTTATGCTAAATACAAACACTTACCCAGAGACTGATAAAAGCAGTTCAATAACCACTTTCGCTTTAGCTGTAATTGAAGCCAAATTATCTTGATTGCTTGTTCTGACAAGAAAAGGAAACAATAGGGTTTTATTTTAACAGTCAGTTTTCTTATTACAATTACACTTCTTTTATGAGCTAGATCAGGGCCAATTCATTGACTGCCTGCATTTTCATGAAATAACACTGAATGGAAAGGCTGAAGTAACTCTTACGTTTCCAATTTCAGATTAATATCCAGATCTGTGGTGTCAAAGGTGACCTCCGTTGTACTTAAAATCAAATAAAAAGTCACCTAGAAAATATAAATAGCTGTTAACAGAGGCCAAGCATATCAGTACTGTAACAGTATTTAAAACAGTAAAATAAAATGTGTGAAAGCGTCACCTACACTGGAATTTCTTTTAAAAGGATTTCCAAGTTCACAGTCTGCTTGCGAGCCATTCTGGTTGGCAACACAACTCAGCTGTTTCTCCTGTCAGAGAAGAAGGAACTAGATCACAATATATTCATCTGCTATACAGTGTGGGACTTCTTTCCCCCAGCCGCTCTCTAAAAATACTTACAGGGAAAGACCTCAGTTCTCTATACGCAGAGTAAGTCAGAGTGTCCGGAAACGTTGCAGTAAGTTTAGCCTCATGAGCGTCATCACCATCGTTTGTGGGATTCCTTGGATTGGAAGGGCTGTTTGTCACTGTTATTTCTAAAGCAATATCCTTCTGATCTTTTAGCACTAGTTCTGGTATACCTTTCTGACTACTGAAAAACAACAACAAAGAAAATACCGAAGTCCTCAATACATTTTTAGTAACCGTTTCCTAACAGAAAACCACTGCAAAGCCAGAGTCATTTTGCTATTGTTACAGAGTGATTCTTACATTGGTAAATAAGAAAATTTGTCTTGACTTCCTTCTCGGGTACAGAACTTATATTCCAGTTTAAGGTTGCTATTACATATATTGTCGTTTCCACATCCCTCTTTTAAGAAGTGTACCTGTAGGAAAAAAAAAAAAATTAGTGTACTTAACACCATTCAGGACTCAGAAAGGCATCTAAATAGGTTACTGGCTGCTTCCATACAGTTCATTTCCCTGCATGACAAGGTCATTGGCGAATTCAAGTTTCAAAGATACCTTGCCATGCATCTAATTCCCACTCTGCCCTTTAAGAAAACTGTGCTTCAAGGACATTTGGCAAGGGCAGGAGGGCAACATGGGGCAGTAAAGAGCATGAACCCTGCAGCCACCTGGATATGGGTTCCAAACTTGGCTCTGCCACTTACTGAGCAGGTTAAGTGGCTTTGGGCAAGTCACTTAACCTTTCAGAGTCTAAGTTTCATTAGGGAACATGGGAATACCATCATCCTGTTCATAGGGCTATTGTAAGAATTATTAATAATGATGATGATGCTAGGTAGCATCATTACATATTTTAACTCATTTAATTCCCACAGCAGAACTACGAGGAATATACTATAATCAGCCGCATTGTACAAATGCAGAAACAGAGCTTAAGGTCAGGAAAGCAAATGACTGAGAGTACTTCGCAAAACACTAACTGTGCAATCATCACATCAACAAATAATTAGGAAAACTGTCTTGTTATGTTTAAACATGGCTATGGAGCTGGAAATGTACACAAGAAATACTAATATGATAACAATAAATAACACAAACACTGAGGGTCTTCAAAGTATAAGGAACTATATTTGGGGGTAATAATGACTGACAAGTGTAGATTTAGGCATCAGCTCCTAAGCCTAACGTAGCGAGGGCTTACTTCTGAAAAACGTCAGTGATCCAAGAGCCCTGAGGCAGACACTCCAGCTCCATTAGGTTTTGTGCATACGCCAAATCAAGATGCCATGGCTACAATCCTAACATTGCCTCCCAGCCACCCTAAACCCTTGCAAATAGACCCCACCTCATAGGAGGTGTCCAGCAAGCTAGACAATATAAATTTTTCTAAGATTACTCAGGCTACATGAGGCACTATTTCCTTGCTAATAATCTTTCGTGTTGCTGGATTTTGATATTCCTTGATTTTATTAGTCCTTGTTCAGATTAACAACAAACAGTTTGTCTTCTACATTTTAATATTCCCACTGGTAAAATACGTATATCTTTCTGCATGTAGCTATGGGAAAAACTTGATGTGAGAATAATAAACTCTGTCAATTATATAGCCTCAATAAGTTGCAATGGCCAAAAAATAAATAAATAAAGAAAAAAAATACTCTCTGGCTCCAAATTATATTTTGTATGTTTAAAAAAAAAAAAAAAGACGCAAACCCACTGCCATTGAGTTGGTTCCAACTCATGTTTCTATATTCACTGCTAATTTGGGAAACAAATCTTCTCAGACACAGTATATATTACAAAGTTTATTTAATACAAAGGAATGGTCTTTAAAGCAAATTACTAGTCCTATTGCCTTCAAAGACATTTGATTTAGCACGACAATACAGCAGAAAAAGGCAAAATAAGAGTCAGAAAGACTTACATCTGTATGGACGGTCTTGGGCTCGTTCGAATTCAGAATTGGAAGAACTTCTGGAAGTGAACTTACTAGTCTACGAGAGCTAGACTCTTGGATCTCTACTGAAGCAGTTACGGGAATAGGACGCAGTTTATCTCTGATATTTTCCTGAAAAGTATGCAGTGATATAGTTAAGTACAGTAGCTAGAAAGTGATATACTGAAGAATGCTATTGAAGAAGTCCAAAAACAATGCTTTATTTTATAATAAACAATGGCTTGCTAGAAAAAAATTCAGAAATATCTACAGACCAACATAAAACTCGGCTTCTGTCTTTTTTAAAAAACTGACGTGACCACCTGCAGCCCTCACCTGCAGCCAGAGGGTCTCATCCATGCACACCTTCTGCTTCTGCCTATTCAGAGTGAGTTGCCGAGTATACTTGGGCTCGGAACCTTGGTTTCGAAACTGAACTCTTGACGACAGCCCAGATTTCCTTCTTTCCTTTTCAGCTTCAAGTGTGCCCACAATTACTAAATAAAATTAACAAAATCATATTAACTTCAAGTGCATTCATGCATGATCCAGCTGTAAGTATACTGAGTTCCTTTAAAAAAAATATTAATTTCTAGAACACTTTTCCCACTGCCAATGTTTCTCTTCAGATTTCCTGCTAATATACTTGTTAAGGATTTGTGATGTTTGCAATAAAGCTGTCCTTCCCCTCCCATTGCTGTTAACAATATTTCAAAGTTAACTTTTCATCGGGCCACCTGGGGGAGCTCGAGAATAAGTCAAAACCTCTCGGCAGTGTCTCAATGATTCACAGAATACTAAAGCTAACTAGAAGGGGTCCAACACTCCCTAAGGGCCTAAACTGGTTCTCTTCAAATTGTCCGATGCTTAACACCCTAAAACCAAAACCAAACCTGTTCCCTCAAGTTGATTCCGACTCATAGCGACCCTATAGGACAGAGTAGAACTGCCCCAGAGTTTTCAAGGAGTGACTGGTAGATTCAAACTGCCAACCTTTTGGTTAGCAGCTGAGCTCTTAACCACTGCGCCACCAGGGCTCCTAAACAGTCTAGTAGTGTCTTGCTATTCACAGAGGGTCTCCAGAACAACGCTTCAGCATTTCCCTAGATGCTGCTGTTAGGAATGCAGAATCTCAGGCTCCACAGGAGACCTCCTGAACCAGAACTGACATTTAACAGGACCACTAGGTGATTCTTATGTATACTAAAGTTTGAGAAGCACAGATACTTGACTGGCACAAAAGGTTAAGCACTCCGACTACTAGCCAAAAGAGAGGCAGCTTGAACCCATCCGGAGGCGCCTCTGAAGACAGGCCTGGCAATCTGCTTCTGAAAGGTCATAGCCTTGAAAACCCTAGGAGCAGTTTTCTACTCTGCACACATGGAGTCGTCACGAGTTGGGATCGACTCAATGGCAACTGACAACAACGGAGATGGGAAAAGTTTTTGACAGTAGTTATGAGACCTTCCACTTTTTTAGAATAAAGAATTAAAAATATATTCGTTAGTGGCTAGAGGGCCCTCTGTCAAGAGCAACATAGCTCCACCACAGCCAAAGCTTTCAAGCCCCATAGCTCTAGACCTAACAGCTTGCTCTCGATTATCTATGCTAAGAACCATGGAGGCGAGCCAGGGTCTGGATGATCAAAACCTCATTTTCTTGACTTTAGAATGCATTCTTTGTCGGTTTGCTGGATGTAGCTGCTAACTATGTTTTTCGTGGGCCGGTACTTAAATTGCTTACATACATTTAGTGCTCACTAACCATCAGATGAGAAAGGAAATCAAAGTGTGCAAAGGGCCAGAGAAGTCAGCCTGAGGGAAAAGATCTGCTACAGAAAACAGAAAATGTTCCACCTACTTTCTAATATTCACATTAGAATCAGGAGACTGCTTACAGTGTCTATTTTAATTGCAGATGAAAAAAATGGAGGCCCAGCAAAGTAGGTGAGTAGCCCAGGGCCACACAGTGAGGGACAGAGATGATGCCTGCTTCTGTCACAAATGCTCATGGTGGCTGTTTTCTGAAGGCTCTTAGATGTCCACATTTTCACTTGCCTCTAGGCCTCTGCAGGAACCACTCCTTCCCTCTGCCCGCTGCCCCTCCTCCTCTCCCACCTACCCCTCCTCCTTCAGATCTCAGCTTGGACATCACTTCCTCCAGGAAGCCCTCCCTGGACCCTCCTGTGTGATCCTAGAAAAAAAACTGTTGCCGTTGAGTTGATTCCAACTTATAGCGACCCTACAGTAAGTACTCTGTATTTCTCCAACCACAACGCTTAGCCTACTGTGCTATAATTGCCTGAGTGTATCCCCTAGTGGGGAGTCCCTGGGTGGTACGAACTGTTAATGTGCCTGGCTGCTAACCAAAAGGTTAGCAGTTTGAGTCCACCCAGAGGTGCCTCAAAACAAAGGCCTAGCTAGTGATCTACTTCTGAAAAACCAGCCATTGAAAACCCTATGGAGCACAGTTCTACTCTAATACACATTTTTTTTCTTTTTTTATTCCCTAGTGGAGCAAAGCCAAGGAGAGGACCATGTCAGTCTTGTTCACCGTGGTATTCCCCAGGAACTACAAATATATGTGATTTGTAGGAATAAATAAATGGAAGTGGGTGTAACTGGGTGCATATTAACTCATACACACAAATACACATAAATACACACATAAACACTATTCTTATGCCAAAACAATAGCTATTCAGATGTGTAAGGCCAAATTTTAGAAACACTGACAGTTTCAATAGTAATTTCTGAGTCCATCTGAAAAATTCTTAAATGTCACCACTGCCAAGTGGAATGCTCCCCATTTTAGGCCCTCTGCAGCCTTGACATCATCCATTTATCTGTGACCTGCTAACTTCACAGTGAACCAGATGAAGGCTCACACGCTGAGTGCCCCTCGCAGCAAGAGTCAGGGAGGATGTGGGTACATTAAAACCATTCATCTACCAAACCCACTCTGACCTTCTCTAACCCTCCAGACAGTTCACATCATCTTAAAATCCTTGCTGGCCACCTTTGTTGACCTTTAGAGGGGCAAGCCAAGTAGAATACTCATTAAGTCTCAATTATAAATCTCTGTATGTATGGAATACTACATCTAAGGACTACTGATCTAAAATTCCTGGTCAAAACAAGCTCATATTTTCAGATACCAGGGGGATGTTTTAGATATATTAACTTATGCAGCTTTGTGGAAGTTCTGCTTTAATTTGATTTAGAATTTTCCAGTACTGTGGAAGCACAGGCAATGAAAATGGGTTTTCACTGAGTCTCTTCAGAGAAAAAAGTTCGACCCATAACAGGCCATCAGTAAACACCTGGTTAACAGACTAGCTCTATAATATAAAGGTATTAGCACACATGGCCTAAAATGCTGCATAAAAGCTAGGAGAAAGTTTGTAATTTATGATATATAAATCATTGATTTGGGGAGAAACAAGGAGCACTCTGATGAAATTTCACATCTATAGTCAACCTGAGAGCGGTCTGAAAAAACTAGAGTCTGCCTAGTAGAATAAAAATGACTCCCCTGGCCGGTTCAAGAATCACTCTTTCTCCTCATCTCTCTAGTCCACTTCCAAATAATGGTGAAAGCCTGTTATCCAGGTGGGCAAGTGTAAGGTAATGCATTTGGGTAAAAACAATGCAAACGATACTGAGTGACAGATCCTGAGGAGTCGCAGTCGACATTTTCTTGTCATTAAAAGCCACAAAGAGAATTGCTACTTATACTCGAGAAGCCGGCCACATCAAAGAGCCAAGTGAAAAGCCCCGGCTCCACTTTGCACAAAGGCATAACACATCTACACCAAGAATGCGTTGCGCAAGGGTTTGCAACCCCCCAAGAAGATGCAGTACAGCAGGACAGGGCCCAAAAAGGGGGCCTAAAAAGACCATGGAGATGAGGAAAGCACCTGTAAGGACAGCTTAAACTCTGGACGGATGAAAGCTAAGTGTGCACATGACAGCTCAAAGACACGGAAGTGTGAACTGGGTAAAGACAGACTTACTTGTCAAACTCTGGGATTTTAAAAGGGACCTCTTTTAATAAAGACAACAAAGCAGTCCTTTAGATAACAAGGAGAAGCTGGGCACAAGTGAACTGCATTTCCATCTTGTAGGTGGAGCACCTCATTCCGAATCAGAGCCCTACTGCAAACTAGACACTATTAACTAGGGGAACTTAAGAGAACTGATTACCTCAAGGTGTGGTAAGGACTGAAAAACACATAAAAATAGCAGAACAACACTGCCCTGGCACAAAGCTTCCCTTGGTATAAAACCAGGATACTAAGCTGCCTGGTTTGCGGGATGGAAATCCTATTGTTCTTTCAGTTTCCTCTTTGAGAAAAAGATTTTCTTTAAATTCCCATGCACTGGCCTCAACTCTGGAGCTGGATCAGGTGGCTCACATCTGAAGAGGTGAGGCTGCTACTGAAACATACCAGAGAAATCCAATCTGTCCAGCTGATAATAGACTTTAGTTACGCTCACTATTGTTAGAGTATAATTAACCAGCTGTCACCAAGTCGACTGTGACTCATGGTGACCTTGTGTGTGTCAGTGGGACTGTGCTCCATAGAGTTTTCAATGACTGATTTCTTGGGAAGTAGATCCCCAGGTCTTTCTTCAGAGGCACCTCTAAAACCCATTGCTGTCGAGTCGATCCCAACTCATAGTGACCCTACAGGACAGCTGGTGGATTTGAAACTGCTGTCCTTTTGGTTAGCAGCCCAGCGCTTAACCACTGTGCCACGAGGGCTCCGAGAAGCATCTCTGAGTGGACTTAAATCACCCATCTTTTGGTTAGCAGCCAAGCATGTTAACCATTTGCACCACCAGAGCATCATTAGCACTGTCAAAATTTGGGGCAAAAATCCTCTTTTAGATTATAAACAGAGGAAGCACAGTAATACTTCATAAATTACAAACTGCTTTCACCACATCATCTCATTTGATCCCACCACAAACATTTGCAGGAATTACTATTTGACACTTTTTTTAACTGATGGGAAAATAAAAATTTAATTGTTAAGGGTATTGCTGCCCTGTGTTGTAGGGTCAGTCAGCGTCAAAGCTGGAACCAGGAGCAGAGCCCGAGCCTCTGAATTCTCAAGGTCAGCCATCAACTTCCACCAGGGGCCTACACTTGCTTGGGAACACAGCTTGGGTGTTCCAGGCCACAGCGGCCTCTTAGGGAGGGAACTGGAGAGCGTATAAACTGGCACTTACTTCATGCTGTATTCAGGCTTCTACAGGCACCCTACTACAACCACCACCCACCACCTCACAACCACAAACCAATTTTCCACACTGGCTTTCAAAGGCAGAAATTGAGGAAATGGTTGTGGTAGCAAATGAGTGCTTTCCCGAGACATTCTGTTCTAAACCATCTGCTCTGGAAAATTCAAATGGGGACTAGAAGGAGAGATTTTTTTTCTCCTCTGTGCTACACCCTCCTGATTAAAGGAGAGACAACACACACAATTTTTTAAGAAAATGACTTTATGAAACCATTGTGGACACTGCAGGTCTATTTTCCTGTTATTTAGGCAGAATTTTCAACCTGGCCAACAGAAAATATTTTACAAAAAGTTCTGGGTACTTACCTATTGAAGGATTATAACCAGTGGGTTTAGCAGTATATTCAAAGCAGGCCTTAACCTTGAGGCTGTATAAAATCAAACACATATTTCTTAAAAGACACATTATTGCAGTAGGAAAAATCCAATAGGTTTCCCCAGCTCTCGAATGCCCCCACAACCCACTGAGGAGTAAAATGTTATATATTCACTTGGCAGATTCCTCTTCCCTTTGCCCAGCTCTCTTTTACCCTGTGGCTCTTCGGGCAACAGGGTCATCATAAAGCAGAGGTGTAAAACTGCGGAGAACTACACAGTAACAGCAGAACCCTCACCATATCCCGCTGGGCGCTGCACACGACATTTTCTTGCTGAGATCAATTTTGTCAGGTGTTACTGTGATGGTTTTCTGAACGTTAATCACAGGACGGGATCTAAAGACAAAGGAGTTAAAAAAAAAACCAAGCTCAGACTTTTGTCACTTTCAATGTAAGATGAATTCACCGACTAAATGGCATCCTTGGCTGCCTACACCTATTGCCATGGAGTCAATTCCGACTCATAGTGACCGTATAGGACAGAGAAGAACTGCCCCCCCAGGGTTTCCAAGGCTGTAATCTTTACGGAATCAGACTGCCACGTTTCTCCAGCCAAGCAGCTAGTGGGTTCGAACCATCAACCTTTCGGTTAGCAGCCCAGTGCTAAAGAAAATAATTACTAACAAACATAATTTAAAACCTGATTGTACAACATTTATTTGAAAATTAAAAACTTATAAAATTATTTATAAAAAATTATATAATTCATTATAATTTCAACACTAGAGTTTTTAAATAGACAGCAATATGGGCACATGTAATAGTTTCAGTTTTAAAGCAAATATTATGTGGTCGTCCCCATACAAACCCCCAAGTAGTCTTGTATATCCTTCCAGAGACATACCACAGTGTATGTGTTTCTATTACAATTGTATCTAAAATTAAATATAAAAAAATACATAAAATTTCAAAACATGGGTGCTTTTCATGCTTATTGTTCTGTTCTCTTTCCCCCCACTTATTCATTAACATTTCAGAGATCTCCAATCTCAAAACAGGGATCTACTACTTCATCGCTCTCCATAGCTGATGGTGTTGCACTGTTATCAACCTTCCTAGCTGAGAGACATTTATGTTGTTTCCAGGCTTTCTGTTCTGGCAAACATCCTTGTACATACATTGTTGCACACATTTGAGTTTAGCTGTAAGATAAACTTCTAGAAGCAGAATTTGAGTCAAAAAATATGTGCATTTTAAATTATAAGTAATATTGCCAAAATACCCTCCAAAAAAGATTATGCAAAATACACTTAACACCTGGGATGTTAACTGTCAGGTTTCTACGTATACATGAATTTTAGTAAAACAAGCTATCTTTGATTGAAGTCTCCATCTTAGAAACAATTGCCCTCCGCCCTCCTTCCTTATCCTTCCTCAGAATCTGCCATCCTTAACCTTAAATCTTTGTCTTCCTGCTGCCAGAATTTACTACAACTTTTCAGTGCTGCACTATAACTGTGTAAGCAAAAACTTAAACCCCTTAACCTTTCCCATAGGAGTCCCATCTCTGCTTTGCATAACCAAACCTGCCAACACTCAAGAAGCTGAATCCCACACCTTTATCCTTTCTTGCCACATAAACACATCTTGTCTCTCCCGTACACGTTAGTGTTCATATTGTCCCCTACTCTCCACAGACAAAAGGGCCACCAATGGCCAATCTCTGCCATAGGCATAAGAAATGCCAGTGTATGGCAGATTAGGGGATGGGGTGGGATGGGGAGATGCTGCCTCACCTCTCACCTCCAACACTTTTCAGCTAGAACTTAGAATAGGCTCTGTGGTTTCATTACCCCATGGTTTTCAGTTAGATTGACTCTGGTGGGCTTGCAGTAAACCCAACCAGCCATCCTGAGGAATAGTGTTTCTATACGAAAATGCATACCTCATCCCAAACAGCTAGCTCAAACTTCTGGAATCAGTCTATTGGTAAGCTAGAGACAGCATGAGTGAAAAACGAGTCCATTTAAGGTAAAGACGGGAGCCAATAAAAAGGTAAATACTGCTCAGATTCCCTGATCCTGTTTATTTCCTTTTCTCTCAATTGTTTACCTTTCTATTTTTTATTTTATATTAGCCAGCTGTGAGTTTCTAAAACACTAATGACATTTTAAAAAATGATATATTTTATTTTTGTTGTTCTTATTGAGAACATACACAGCAAAACATATACCAATTCAATAGTTTCTAGATGTATAATTTGGTGACACTGATAACATTCTTCAAGTTGTGCAACCATTCTTACGGGCCTTTTCTGAGTTGTTCCTCCCCTATTAACATCAACTCATTGCCCCAAAGGTTCCTATCTATTCGAGTTGCTGTTGTCAATTCGATCCCGTAGACAGATCTTAAAACAGCACAATGCTCAAGGCAGACATTCTTTACTAGTCAAGCTAAACTACTGTTTGGTTTTAAAAAGACTTAAAGGGAATATTTTTGCCTTAAGGTTTAAAGATTATCTCAGGGCAATAGTTTCAGAGGGTTCATCTACCCTTCATGACTCCAGAAAGTCTGGATTCCATGAGAATTTGAAATTCCGTTCTGCGTTTAGATAGATTCTTAACTCTTAAGCTTTGAGATCCTACTTAAAAGACAAACATTCAGAAATATTTTAAAATCAGTGTGTCACAGATACTGCAGTGTTTTACATATCAGAGCTTTAGTGTTCTAGTGTGGCATAAATTTCAAAAGGAAATATTTTAACATATACTTCTGCCTAAAACCTATTTTGTTTTTTTTAAACATACCACACACACACACACACAATTCTGAAGACAGTATAAATGAATCATGAAAACTTGTCTTTCAACACAGGACTATGAAGCAAATTTGACTGGCTCAGCTGTCTCCTGTTTAACTGGCATTTATTTACTAACCACCCTAAAGTACTAATATAGCATGATGTAGTGAGGAAAACACCCAGGACTGAAGTTGGGAAGATTTGGGTACAAGGTCTTGTTCTCTCAAGATCCAGCCTTAGGAGCTCAGCAAGTCACCCAGCAAACCTGGGCCTCAGTTTGTAAAATAAGAGAATTGGTTCCTCTCTCATTATATTAAGTTCTAGGATTCTAAAATTCACTACTATATATATGAGGAAAAGAAAGAACAAGTTTACAAGGTTCATGGTCATCCTACTTATGAGGACATTAAAATAACGGTATTAAAATGTCAACTACACACAGACAGAAGCAAATATTTAACTGACTAAAGTTAGGTCAGAGTACCTGAGAGGTACAAATGGTTAATGTGCTTGGCTGCTAACCAAAAAGTCAGCATTTTAAACCCACCAGCAGCTGTGTGGGAGAAAGATGTGGCAGTCTGCTTCCGTAAAGATTACAGCCTTGGAAACCCTATGGGGACAGTTCTACTTTGTCTTACAGGGTCGCTATGAGTCGGAATCGACTTGAAAGCAATGGGTAGGTGCATTTGATGATACCCCAAAAGTACAGAGATAACTCAAAACTCTTAAAAATTTTTCTGTGGAAAATGGGAATAGTGGGGAGCTTGCACTTTCTACAATTCTGTATTTTTAACAAAAATGTGCTACTTTTAAAATTAAACAAAACAAATTTAATGATGATTTCCAGCAATGATGAAACCACTGGAAAAAGGGACCTAAGCACAGCTGATGGCAATGCAAACTGTTGCAGCCTTTTTGGAGGTCATTTTGGTGAACCTGAGTCAAAAGTCTTAAAATGCACATACCCTTCAACTCAGCAATTTCACTTTCAGAAATTTATCATTAAGGAAATCATCAAGGACGTGAACAAAAGTAAGGATGTTTACCACAGCTTTGTGTATGGAGGCAAAAACATCTGGAAAGCAACATGGGTGTCCAATAATAGCACAGCAATTGGCTAAAGTAGAGGGTCAGTGAAAGAGAGACGACCCCCAACGAGATGGATTGATGCAGTGGCTGCAACAATGGGCTCAAGCATAGCAACGGTAGTGATGATGGCGCAGGACTGCACAGTGTTTCATCCTGTTGTACATCAAGTCACTATGGGTTGGAAATGACTCGATGGCACCCAACAACAACAACAACAGTTGGCTAAATAAACTATGTGATGCTTGATAGACAGCAGGTAACTTCATTTAGAAAAGTACTCAATGACATGGAAAAAAGCTCACTATGCATTATAAATTGACAAAAGCAGGCTATAAAGCAATGTACATTATGATCTCAATTTTTAAAAACACACATCTACATTTAAGAAAAAAGACTAGAAGACTATAAACCACAATTTCAGAGTTCAGTAATGGATGGTGAATTATACGGGATTTTTATTTTATTCTTTATTATTCTCTGTACTGTCAAATTTTACATGTAAACATAGTTTGTTCTTATCAAACGAAAAGTTCTAAAAAGATATTTCTAAAGAGTTCTAATTCTGACCTATCCCTCAATTAGTTCAAATTTAGCAAGATCTTCCAAAATAAGTTTTTATTAAGTTGTTACACTATCCTCAGAAGAAAAATCTTTGAAATTCACACAGGTCTTTGCCTTTGAAGTACAGGCATTAGATTTCGGTAATTTCAACCCAAAATGTAAAAATTTCAGTGTAACCTTATTATTGAACATGCTTAAGTAAAGTCAGAGATAACACACCTGAAAATAGTTACTGAATCTGAGAGGGAACCAACAGCAACATCAGGGTAGGAATTTCTATCAAGGTCCATATTTCCAGCAATTGAATATCCAAAATAAGGTGATTTGCCCTTGAGAACCTGAAACGAGCAGGGCATCAGAATGGACACTGATCCATCAACATGAGCTTCTTATCTATGCTTTGAAAAAAGACACACAAGTTTCTTTGGAACTGAAGTTTAAGAGTTCACTTACAAATAAATAAGAATAAACTTATATACTTCATATATTTTATTTTGTACAAGTCACCTGATTTACACTGGTATCTCAAAGGATAAAAGACCCAGTTCTTGAAGAGGTGGTGTACTATATCAAGTCAATCAGGACATTTCAAGCCAAATCCTTCTACCTGACCTCTAAATGTCTTATTTTTCTCAAAAGTAATTTTTAATTTTTGGAGCTTGAATTTCTCACGTAATTATAACCATCTAGTTCATTTGTCTGGCTTCACCTCTATTTAATAAGCTACTAAAGGAAGCATATCATATTTCCATCTCTCTATGCTGTCAGGGTCTTTTAACTTGGATTACTTTGATTTCTAACTTAACTAAGAAATTTCATCATTAAAATAAGTAGGTCATTGCATTTATATCTATTTCCAAGTTATCCTCTAGTAATATGTTTTAAAAAATTCATACTATTGTAGACTTCTAAGTAAAACATGATTAGTGTGACAATCCACTTAAACCTAAATATTCTATTACAAGGAAAAAGGCTGAGACCCTTATTGTAGAAAGCCAGGTTACTGGGCTACCTGTGTTGGTTTGGTATTTACTCCATTCGCGGAACCATGATAGATAAAAACCTTTCCGTTATCATCATAGGGAGCTCCAACCGCAATATCTGTAGACAACATCACATTTGACAAACATTACATCTTTAAAACATCCCAATATAATGTTTTAAAATAAGATGCCATAAACACTCATTATTTTAAACAACCACATAATCCCTATAAATCATCACTATTTCACAATCTATTATCTACCTGGATAGCCATCTTGATTAATATCGCCAATATTTTTGACTGCAATGCCAAACATAGAATCTTTGGTTCCATTAAGACGAATTGGCTTGACATTACTCCACCTGCCTTGCTGGTTAATGTAGACATACACTGCACCTCCAACTTCTCCATCTCTATCAAAATACTGCGGGGCTCCAATAACTATATCTTGCCACCTAAAAACATAATTAGGGGAAGAACTGTGAATCATCAGCTAAAATACCAGCAAGCTTAGAAATAATAGTACCAGGCCAGATACTAAGAACAAAGAGATACCAACAAAAATCCAAGGTAGCCTGTAATAAATGCCCTAAGAAAAGTATTGAGGATGAGAACTCAAATCTAGTTTCCTAAATTAGAATTATAGTGCAGTGGGACTTCCAGGAAAGACCTTACCACCCCACCCAAACTGGCACCAATAGCCACAGATCTATGCATTGACCTTGTCACCCACCCCTACTTTCAACAGGACATTCTGGATGCTCTAAAAGTCATGTAAGAAACCACTGAACAGAACCACGTAGGAGTCACTGCATAGGGTTAATTTCTTCTTTCAAATTTTAATTCTCATGGTCCCGTAATCCCAAGACACAAATCAAATCTGGACACTGAAAATGTCCTCCTATACCTTAGGGAGGGTAATGAACATCTACTGACATCATACAAGTGATGAAGATGGGATGGGATGGTAAAAACCTAGCAGCAAAATAATTCTTTGAACCAATTAACCTGAAAAGAAGGCTCTTCTCAAGACCTACAGAAGCCAGTCAAAGAAGCAATGAATTTCCATATAAAACAACCTAAGATGCTCTCACCCATCTTTGTTGAGGTCCACCACTGCCACATCATAGCCAAACGAAGAGGCCAGACCTTCCCCATCAAATATGTGCTCAGGTAGAAGAAGTGTAGACTTCATGTCCCTTTTTAGCAGAACCACAGCTCCGCTGTGGTTGGCTCTCGGAGCACCAGATACAAACGTGATCTCATCTTTAGAAACAATACCTTTCCCTGAGTCCAAAGAAAAGCCTAGAAAAACAAAATGCAGCCTCTCACATCAATCCTGTATTTCATGAGGTATCTGACATTGGTAATGCCATCTTTACCTTTTCCTCTTGCTTCCCACCTCTCTCACAGGCCCTCCCACCAACTAGTATATTTATAATATGAATGAGTTACAGAGCTCAGAGATTTGACACACGTACAGAGTAGTAGGGCTATTTCACTGCTTTCTATGGATATTAAGACTTTAAAAGATAAGCATCTATGCTGTTTAGCATTTGTGTAACTTGAATTATGAAACATTCATGTGCTTTGTGAGTGAATTTGAACCCCATTTTAATCCTGAAACTGTGATAAAAGGAGATCAAACTAGATGTTAATGTGGGAAAGTTACATCATATACAGAGAAAACAATATTTGACTTGCAGTGCAATTGAGTTCATGTTATAAGGTTCTGCTATAATATAATGATTAGTATTTGATTCATGAATAGTTTCCATATTCATCAATCTCCTTGGTAACTGGGCAAGATCAATGCTAACATCATTAATATACCATAGATAGCATTTCATTATTTTGGACCAACTCAGTTCTCAGAGACAAACGTGCAAACATAACCATGATTGATGATACATAGTATTTTGAGAATCTAGTATAAACAATAGAGGTGAGTAAGTTGTCACTGATCTCAATTACATTCTTGTTCAGAGGGCAAAAAACCATTAGTACACTAATTATAAAGCATCTGGTAGGATTCAGATGACAAATACTAACATTTGGCAAAGAACAAATATAAGTGCCCATTCAAATCGAGTACATCTTTCTAAATAAAGGTGAAGTAGGTGTGGAATAATATAAGCTCACCCCTTTTATTGGGCTATATTTATGAAAGGCATCACCACTACTGTTACAGTTCTCAAATTGTGAAGTGAGGTGAAAAACATACGAGCTACAAGTTTAGAATAGGGCGATATAATCCAATCCAGCTCTGAAAGCTATCTGGCAGCAGAGCTTCAAACATGGCATGCTTTTTGTGTGTGCTGCACTTGAAATGAAATAGAAAGTAAAGATTTATGCTCTGTATGGATCAAACATTTTTTTTTCAAATGACCATGACCAAGACAATTTATTTGTCATCTCAGAGGTCACAAACCTAGGTAGCTATTCATCATCACATCAGGGGATGTGTCAGGCTTCTCCCTGGGAGGCTGTGTTTTATAAACAAACTGATCGGGATCTGTATAGGAGATGCTGGTCAGAAACAGCAGGCCTGTACACATGCATGGGACGGAAGAGATTGAAGGAAAAAACAATTATGCTCCGTAATAGGCAAGGACGGCTGTTGCAGTTCTCGCCGAAGGATGAGGTCATCATTGCATTGGCAAGCTGTGATCTTTCCCAGCTTCTGAAACTTCCAGCAGATCATTTTATCCCTAAGACCCACTGATCTTTTGAAATGACAGATTCACAAACAGTATGGACAACCAAAATGTAACAATGAGAACTTAATTTTTTTTAAGGCATCTACTTTTGAGAAAATGCATTCTAAAAGTGGCAAATGTGTTTCATAAAAATGTTTACTACTTTAAAATGTTCTACCAGTAATTATGGCTATAAAGTCCCCAGGCATCTGAAGACCAAAGTGTTGGTTTCCTGACCAGAGCAATTAAGATTAAACACTTTTCATCATAACTAGTCTCCAAATAATGTATTTGCAGAGAGAGAGGTTGTCTGTTAAAATATATTATAAATAAAATATTGGTGTGTTGATAATATTTACCTGGAAAAGGATTTTACCTTGAAAAACTGTGTTAAACAATTAATTGAGACTGCAAACCGCTCAACTGGTTCCCTTCCTGCCCTGCAAGGCCACTAACATCCCATTCATGCACCCAGCTGTTTCCCCTGCTGCTCCTGTGAGTTTCACAAGCATTTCTTTCCTTGGCTGGGAGAATGAATACTGTGTGACCTTAGACTAAGAAATTAATCTAAGCTGCAGTCTTTCTCACCAGCAAAAGAAGGACAATAATATCTAACAAATTGTTGCGAAGATTAAATGAGATAAGATATGTAAAGTGCTCAATATAGTATCTGGCTTGCAGCACACAATAGGTGCTTAATAATTAAGTACAATTTTTCTCTTCCATCTTCCATATCTTACACCAAGTTTTAACTTTTTAGGGGGTAGGGTAGGATGCTGAAAATTTTTTTTTTACATTTAACAGTATGGTTCATATGTATTTATACAATTAGAACAATTTTTTCAGAGTATGTATATTAAGATATTAGTTAGAATAATTCATATCTATACCTGTTTTTTCCTTTTTCATGTTCCATAGTTCCAGTAATATCTCTAAGCTTATGAGTACTTTTCTCCTTATGATTTTTTTTTTTTAAACAGGTTACTATTTAGGTTTGGGAGATTTTTTACATTTTTTTCTAAGAAATGCACAGTAATTATTCTTTATGTCAATTCATACCAAGAATTAAAGCTTTTAAAAGCCTTTTGTAATTATCATAATGCACATGAATAATTTAGGACACCCATTACTAATGCAAACAAGTCTTAGGAGGTAAGGAATTGGCACTCAGACACATTCTGGGTGTCCTCGAAGCTACTTTAGCAGTCTTGCGCAGCCTCAGTCAGAAAGCCCCCGTGCCACCCACCAGGGGCTCTGTGACATGGGGGCCCCAATCCAGAAGCAAAGCCAACCTTTGGGGACCAGCAATCATACAGTAAGGACCCAGAGGTCTTGAACTGCCATTTAAGAATTACTTTACGAATGTAGCTCTTAAGAGAATCTCTAGAAAGAAGCACTGAAGGGAGAGGGAAGGTGGCTCGGTATACTACGAACATCCTTGCCTTCTATCTTGGCTGCATGAATAGCCCATTTCAGGTTACAGAGGACACCATTAGCTCAGGAGACAGGCTTCTAAGGAGGGGGATGATCAATTTTAGGAGATAATAGGTGTCTCCTCATCTGAAGGATTCTAAACACCAGTCAGGTAACCTCGGGATCACCAAGGTTTAAATCAAATTCCTGCAAATGCAGCCAGGGACCCCTGACTCCACCTGCTTCTCGACCTGAGAAGTCCAGGGTCCCGTGGGCCCTGGGAAGGGAGTATCACACAGCGCTCACTCCTACCTAAATAACTGTTGGCAGGAACAGGAACTAGACTTTCGTCACGGTTACTCTCTCCACCAACTTCATAAGGCCCATCTTCAAAGATGTTCATGTCAAAAAAAGAGTTATTCTTTTGCTCTACGCGAACAATCCCTGAAGGAGTGAAATGGCAAAAACAACAAAAAAAAATGAAGATGAAACAAAATAAAGTAAATGGTTCCTAATATTCATCCCCCATGCTATCACTGAGTACAGGGAGGAAAAAGTCCGAAGGAAGAAAAGACAGACGAAAGAGATGACTTTTACAGTTGTTAAAATAATGTTAATGTGCATTTTTACATCAAAGAAATCTGTGGTAGTAATTAAAAAAAAAAAAAAAGAAAGAAAGAAATGTTCCCTGCTTTTTCATGAACTATCTCTACAATGCCATGAAACTAGATGGAAACTGGAATATGTTTACTTAGTTAAAAAAACCTACAAAAACCAATTTTTTAAATTGACATGAACTTAATACATATGATATTTTACATTCTCTGTAACCCAAGATCAGTTGAGCTCCTTTGCTGTAGTGTACAAGTGAAATCAACATTTTGATCTTTTCTTTAAATCACAGGAACCAAGATTTGATCTTTTCAAAATGCTCACAATTATCTAATTAGAAAGACAAGACCACACAGTAAGTCCAAATCATACAACTTTTTAAAAATGGCAACATTTTAGGTCAGGGTTTATAAAAGCAGTTAAGACATACTGCCCATAAGTTGAAACATACATAGTTGGTGGGTATTTTTGTTTTGTTTTACTATACATGACGTTGGAAACCCCGGTGGCATACTAGTTAAGAGCTATGGCTGCTAACCAAAAGGTCAGCAGTTCAAATCCACCAGGCCCTCCCTGGAAACCATATGGGGCAGTTCTACTCTGTCTTATAGAGTCACCATAAGTCGGAATTGATTCAGTGGCAATGGGTTTGGTTTTCATTTTTTTATATATGACAGCTATCCTTGCTAAAATAAAAATATTTCTAAATTCAACACTTTATTTCAATTACATCAGAATCACCTGACAAATATCATCCCATGAAAGTTCCTGCTGGGGCAGGAGGGCAAAAGGAAATTACTCGCACAGGCACATCTACAGCTGATAGAGCAGAGGAAGTTTTCCCAAAAATCATTTTGTGATAGAAATTAAAACTTGGATTTTTTTTTATTTTACTATACTTTAGATGAAGATTTACAGAACAAATTAGTTTCTCATTTAACAATTAACACACACATTGTTTTGTGACATTGGTTGCCAACCCCACAACACGTCAACACTCTCTCCTTCTCAACCTTGGGCTCGCCATTTCCCTTCATTCAGCTTTCCTGTCCCCTCCTGCCTTCTAGTCCTTGCCCCTGGCCTGGTGTGCCCACTTAGTCTCGTTTTGTTTTATGGGCCTGTCTAATCTTTGGCTGAAGGGTGTACCTCAGGAGTGACTTCAGTACTAAATTAAAAGGCGTCCAAGGCCACACTCTCGGAGTTTCTCCAGTCTGTTAGACCAGTAGGTCTGGTCTTTTTTTGTGAGTTAGAACTTTATTCTACATCTTTTTCCAGCTCTGTTCAGGACCCTCTATTGCGATCCTTGTCAGAGCAAAAACTTGAAATTGTTTTAATGGAAAAGAAAACTTTTTCTAAGTTTTTCCTCACTAGTGAAAATGTTATAACACACAATTTATTTTGATAAGTATCTCAAAAAATGTTTTATGTCCAAATCAGATACATTTCCCCTCATCATGGACTAGAGTTAGGAAAATCATCCTTTATGATATAGTGGCTTTCTATACTTTCCTAATTTCTTCAAAAGTTAAACTTTTATAACAGGAAGTGACCAGATTCATCCAGTCAAAAAAGTGAGCAATTTTCCTCCTTTCCACTCAGTGTTTCCTTTTACCCACACCATAATAATAATCAAACAATACCAATAAGTAACTTTTTCTCAAGTTATCTGAAATTATTGTCTCAAAAGTCCCTAATGTGTCCGACATCTGCCCTTCTGACTTTATAGATTTATTAGCAAAGCATAGCCTCCTAGGATAAAGTACAAAAGAAAATTCTGTAATCACACAGTGTTATTTGTACATCGAATCAAAAACCAAACCCATTGCTGTCCAGTTAATTCTGACTCATAGAGACCCTACAGGACAGGGTAGAACTGCCCCATAGGATTTCCAAGACTGTAATCTTTACGGGAGCAGACTGTCATGTCTTTCCCCCAAAAAGCAGCTGGTGGGTTCGAGCTGCCGACCTTCTGGTTAGCAGCCAAGCGCTTTAACCACTGCACTACCGGGGCTCATTTATTTGTACACAGCACCACTTAATTCTTCATGGTGTTCATAACACTAACTTAAAATTAAAACCTTTAGCTTCATAAAACAGGCAAATATAAAACAGCAAAAACTACTCATGCTAATTATTATATTCCTACAGGAAAAAAAAAGTTAACTGCTTGTATCCATGAAAATTACTGGTAAGGGGGAAAAAACCCAAAAAAATCTCTCATCACTTAAACAAACAGACATCTTCACCAATACTTGTTTTTAAAAAATTATATGATTTAGAGAATTCAATTTATCCTTCCCCACTTCTATAACAAACAAATGCCTTATGATACATTTTGTCTTAATTTAAAATGTACTAAACCATGGTACATTTTATAGTAATTATATAGACATTCTAATCTCTATTTCTATAAATAAAAATGCCATACCTTTCCAGTTGTAAGTACCCGGGGCTCCAAACACAATGTAATGAAAGTCTTTAGTAAAAGTAGCTGCTACACCTTGCTGGCAAGAACCGAATTTTTCATGGCCTCTCAAACGACCATCACAAAAACTCCAATCTCCTCCATCCATATCATCTTCAATCCTGAGATTCTGACTGAGGACGTAACACCTCCCGAAGATGTCTCGGGATTCCTGCTTCGTATTAACATGTTGCCTTTTTTCATATCGGTGAGCACATGTCTGCAAATGTATGGAATAAAGTAGCCCGTTTGTGTCTATAAACCTTAACAGCATTGTCAATAATAAAGAGGTTAATACTAAAAACAAAAAACTGGTTGCCATCAAGTTCACTCCAACTCATGGTAACCCCGCATGTGTCAGAGTAGAACTGTGCTCCATGGGGTATTCAACAGCTGATTTTTAGGAAGTAGACAGCAAGGACTTTCTTCTGAGGTGCCTCTGGATAGACTCAAATCTCTATTGGTTAGCAGCTGAGCGTGTTAACTGTATGCACCACCCAGGGACTCTGATGATTAAGCATGTCCTCACTCTGGGACTGGATCCCAAATCAGTAACTTTTCAAAAGTGCCCCCCAAGAAGGCTATTACCTGAATCTAGAAGCTGGAATCTCTTTCTTGTTTTCACCCAGAGAGTAATATCGTAAGCCAAATATTAAATGCAAGACAATTTACTTATAACTTTACATGTCACGTAGACAAAGGGAAACATCTTCTTATTTAATTTTCTCAATTTAATTGGCTTTTAATGACTGTATAAACTTCCACATCAGCATGTTTATGAAAATAAGCAATTCTGTCTAGAGGAGAGAAGTCACAGACATATTTTCACAAAGATCAAGTAAACATAATTCGTATTTTTCTTTTACCCACACTAGTTCCTTGTCATCAGTCCTAATTTACATTCTAAACTCTGAGATTATTTCCCTAGAAATGTTTATTTTGAAACACAGAAAGAATTATACTGCCGGAAGAGGTGTAATAATCTCTATGATTTCTACCAGGTATTCATGGTTACCCTCAATATAACACAAGCTGAAAATATTTTACAATATCCAAGTCATTTTCCCATGTGTCCCTAAAGTATCAAAATTCAGTGTCCAGTAAAATAGCCATTTTTCTCAAAATTCTATATAAATTTGTTACAACAACCAGGCTGCCTACACAATCCATCTAACAAACCCTCTTTTCTTCACTACCTACTGAAGAAGCTCAGAATAAATGACAAGCGAGTTTAAAATTATCTGACGGTACTTTCTGTAACCATTTCCATGTTTTTTAAACTTATTGGTAAGAGCTATACTGGTTAAGAGCTCAGGCTGCTAATCAAAAGGTCAGCAGTTCAAATCCACCAGCCACTCCTTGGAAACCCTATAGGGAAGTTCTACTCTGTCCTACAGGGTTGCTATGAGTCAAAATTGACTCGAAGGCAACCGGTTTGGTTTTGGTTTTGTTTTTTTTTAAATAAGAGTGACACAGTTCCTAGAGCAGAAACCATGTCTAGTTTTTTTTTTTTAATAAAAATATTTTTTTATTGTACTTTAGATGAAGGTTTACAGAACAAATAGCTTCTCATTAAACAGTCAGTACACACATGGTTTTATGACATTGGTTAACAACCCCACGACATGTCAACACTCTCCCTTCTCGACCTTGAGGACCTTTTTTTGGTGAAAATATACATAGCCTAAGTTACACCATCTTGAAAGTTTCTACATGTACAATTCAGTGACATCAATTACATTCTTCCAGTTGTGCTGCTATTCTCACTATCCTTTCCCAAATTACTCTATCACCATTATCTTCAACTCACTGTCCCCTAGGCTTCCCATCAAGCCTTCTGAGTTGCTGTTGTCAATTTGATCTCACATAGATAATTCTTACCACGTCTAGTTTTGTTTTAAGACCATCTAGAGTTTTAGGGATATTCAACAAAGGTTTACGAATAAGTTCTTTCAATGTGAAAGTGCTCAAAAAAACCATGTTGTATGTCTGTTTCAAACTACATCAGGAAGCACAGGAAAAATGATGCCTCCATTTCTCCCTAACATGAATTCTTGCTTTAAAGCAATCAGCTTGCTAGAATACAAACTCTGTGTGGTCAGGAGTCCTGTCTGTTTTGTTCTCTGAGTAAGCCTGGTATACTGACTCATGATAGGTACTCAAATGTTTGTGGAATGAATTACACTTACCACGACTTTGCCCCCTGGGCCCTGGCTCTGGACCGTGACGCCCATCCATTGATCCTCCTTGCTTTCCGATGAAGGATCAGCTGTGGAACAGCAGCACAGGTTACACACACAGTTAACATGTCAAAGTGGCTGAAAACAGCCTCTGTACCAACAAATCACAAAAATACAAGAAATCATGTCTAAACTGCCTTGATGCCAAGTCTAACCACTTAGTAAATTCTAACACTCAATCCAGAAAAATTATTGCTCTTCTCAAGAAAATAGGTAAGTGGTTATCTGGAAGGGTCTTTCTTAGAATCCTCTACATAAAATGCATAGCTCTGCATGGTGGCCTAGCTTGTCCCACAATCTGCTTCACCGTCTCTGACACCAGAGTCCTCAACACAAAAAGATATTTGAAAATTGTGAGACTAAGGGGTAGCCCTCCAATATATGCCCTTAAAGCAATAATGCATGATCCAGTTTCAAAAGTCAAACTACAGTAAAACCTGCAAAAGCAGGAACCTGTGTAAGGTGGAAACCTGACAGTGAAGGAAAACTCAAAATATTTCCCACTAAAACGGGCAATAGAAAAGTGGTAAGACTGCACCGTTTCAAAGGTGGAAAACTCGCGAGACCCGGAAAAACAAGGCAGTCCCATTGAGTGCTGGCTCTCACAGGTTTCACCATACTACCCAAACTAACAAAAAGTGGGTACCTCTAAATACACTGTCAAATTTGTTACATAACAGCACAAATTGTTCTTTTCCTTACTTGAGACTGGAAGACAAGGCCTCAGGTTCATTTTAGGTCTCATAACTGACAAGTTATATCTTTTATCAATGCCAAGAAAGAAACAATGTATTTATTTTTAGCCAAAAACGAATGAGGAGCCACAAATACCACCATATGCTCACTTCAGTGTTAATTTAAACCCATTGTTTAACCCTATATCTGCTCTTAAGCAGCATCCAAACTTCTTCTTTAAAAGGGGAAGGAATGTTTGCTTTCCTCAGTGAGAAGGAGGGCAAAATCTTTAACCTTAAAACATTACAAAAATACAAGAACTAAAAAACCTTGAGTAGACAGAAGGAAAAACGTCAAAATGTTAAATAATGATTACGTCTAGATACTGAGATTACCAGTAAGTTTTTTTTTTCTTTATAGGTCCATGTATTTTACAAGTTTCCTACAATTAACATGCACTATTTTCTCATCGGTAAAAAAAAATATTTTTAAAAGCTGAAAAAGTAAGAGAAGAATTTAAACATGAATCTGTAAATCTACTTTGGCTAAGCAAGTCAAAATCTGGCTTGGAGCTTCTCAGGACATGAATTACTCTACCAAACCTAGAGGAAACTGGGCAAACTAAATGTCAACAGGACCCACGGAATGGCATCCTCCAGCTACCCAGAGTTCTCACAAAGTGAGTATTGTGACAACAGGGCAAATTTTAGCCATACTGATCAGCTCTTATTTCAGAGAGATCTGACATTTGAACAATCTTTCTCCCAACTATTTTAACAGCAAATGACATCTTTTGGCTGCTGAGTACAAGACTGGCACATTCAACTTTATTCACTGCTATGAATTCAGTTTTTAATCCACGGCTTCCTGTAGAATCTCAGCACATCACTAGGTGGCAACATCAACACACCATATTAGTTTAGACACCAGGATTAGGAGGAGCAGCAATGCTACACATCCCACTGTGATTTAGAAAATAAAGTTTTCAGGGCAAACTAAAAAAAAAACAAAAAACCGTTCGTTGCCAACAAGTCCATTGATTGCGACCCATAGCGACCCTATAGGACAGAATAGAGCTTCCCCATAGGGTTTCTAAGGCTGTAATCCTTACAGAAGCAGATTGCCACATCTTTCTCCTGTGGAGCAGCCAGTGGGTTCAAACCACTGACCTTTTGATTTTAGCAGCCAAGCGCTTAACCACCGTGCCACCAGGGCTCCTTCAGGGCAAACTAGTAGACAAAAACCAGTCAGTGCTATTGCAATTAAAAGAGGTCCTCCCTCCAGGAGTAAATGCTTGAACCCTCTTTCCCTTCAAACAGAAAGGGCACGTGGGGTACAGGCGAGTTGGCCAAGTGAACAGTGTGAGGTCGGAAGAACGCACCATTGTTATCAAATTCAATCCTTGTGCACGGCCCCTGGGAGGTGATGTCACAGCTGTACAAGCCTCCCGTCCGGTTGGCCCTCTGCAGCGGAAGGGCTTTGGCCTTAGGGGCCCCCACTAGCAACCTGTTGACAAAACAGAGAAAACTTAGAGACTTAAGTTTAATACTAACTTACCATTAGGTTAGTCAGAACCAAGAGATATCAGAACTGTTCTCTGCCAAGGAGTCTATTAATTCTTCAGCAGCTGAACAGTCAGAGAGAGCAAAGGTGGAGACCGTGATTAGCTCATACAACATACACAAATACAAATGTTAAAACTATTTGCTGTTTTGTCAGTTGAGTTCCAGTGGAAGGAAAAAATGGTCATGCTGAACATGGCAGTCCCGGGGATGGGTTACAAACAAGATCAGTTCCTAAATGTGTCTTTAAGTCAAATTTGTAGGTAAGTCAAAACAAGTGCATATGGTTCTTAATTAACCTTACTTTGGTGCAAGAAAGGAGCCCTAGTGGTGCAGTGGTTAAGAGCTCGACTGCTACCCAAAAGGTCAGCAGTTCGAACCCACCAACCACTCCTTGGAAACTCTATAGGGGCAGTTCTACTCAGTCCTATTAGGGTTACTATGAGTCAGAATTGACTCTATGGCAACGGGTTTGGTTTTTTGGTTGGTTAGTGCCAGAAAAGGCTCGAAGCCTTCAGTGATTTAAAAGCTGCCCTTGCAGCACGTGAAGGTGATTGTGATGAAGAATTCCTTGCAAGTAGGGGTTGGTTCAATAGTTTCAAAGTGAGGACAAATTTACATAACATTAAAGGGCAAGTACACTTGTTTGTAACTCAGGGATGTGGTGTATGTCAAGTTCTAAAACTGTCTTCCTAAGGCATTTTTAAGGGTAATTTTGACTATATCCTTGGGTTTTCAGTGATTTAGAACCTAATCTGTACCTAAGATACAGGTTAACTGAATTGCTCTCTTTTGCAGCCCTGGCCTCTTTCTGAGTCAATTCTTACTTCTTGGCATTCCAGTCCTCTCTGACCAGCTCCTCGTCCAATCAGTCTCCCACAAACGACTCAGGGATTCAAAGATTTGCACAGGGCCACTTATGTTCTAGGCATTGTAATATTCCTCCTTCCTTCCCACCCCGGCGTTCTTGTCATCCCCTGTAAATTGCTGGGTGCCGTTGATTCCGACCCATAGTGACACCATGTGACAGAGTAGAACTGTCCCACAGGGCTTCCTGGGCTGTAATCTTTACAGGGAGAAGACCGCCAGGTCTTTTCTCCTGCAGAGCAGCCGATGGGTTCAAACCACCAACTTTTCGGTTAGCAGCTGAGCACTTTAACCATTGTGCCACCAGGGCTCCTTTTTCCTATATGAGGCCCCTAAACCAACTTACTATCCTTAAAATCACATCATTTGACAGCCAGAGGGATCTTCAGAGATCCACTACCTTTCTCCTGGGCTCCTTTTACCAATGCTTTTTATTCACCATGATCGTTACAATCCTTGGGGTCTGGCTGACCAATGGAACAACCGGAAGAGAAACAAAGGGAAAGAACACACACCTCAAGGGACAGAGAGAAACAAAGAGTTGAAAGGGAAACCAGGATGGAGCTGGGGTAAAGGGCGTGGAGCACAAACATGAAAAAACCAACAAGCTCCGGAAACAGAAAACAAGCCACTCCTGGTCTTCAAGGAACGCAGGAGCAAAAGTAAGACAATACAAACCAAACAGTCCCCACTACTTCTGTCCCTGCTGGGATCCCAATAAAGGATTTAATGCATTAAAAAAAAAAAAAAAAAACTAATACAATGCAGCTAGTATAACAGGAGGATGTGGACTTGGAAAGCAGAGCAGGGAGCAATCAGACTCTTCACAGGAGAGTCAGGCAGGCAGAGGTGGCCCAACCCATCCCAGCAGCATCCTCCTCCCACTCCCTGGTCAGAATCTGACCATGTACAAAGGATCAAAACAGCACACACCCCGATACAGAACTGTGCAGAGAAAACTGAAACGAGACTCAGAGGGCCCAGGAGGTGTCCTTGGTGCCTGGCTCCTCTTGACAGATGGCAGAGGTAAGGCCAGCGGCAGTAGAGCCTCTGGAGGCCCACCCCATGCCTGTTTTCAGGAATGCTGACCCTAAACTCGGGAGATGACCTGGCCTAGACTGCGAGGTGAACGAATTCACTTACTCAGCAGAGGTGCAGATGGAACTGTCCTGGGCACTGGGAGGGATAAGCAAGGTGCTGGGCCAGAAGCATGGGATCCAGGAGTTAGCACTGGAAAGCACCTAGAGAGTGTCTAGCCCTCTCACTTTACAGATGAAGAAACAGAGGCCTTCGAAGGGATAATGACTCTGCCTGTAAGATCCCACAGCTAGTGGGTAGCCAGGACCAAATTACCTGGGGTGGTGTTTTCCCCACTCCCTTAAGCTACTTTCTAGGAAACATAACTCAGAATTTTAAGGAGTTTGAGTCTCTGGGTGGTATAAACAGTTAACGCACTTGGCTGCTCATCAAAAGGTTGGAGGGTCGAGCCCACCCAGGGATTTCTCAAAAGGAAGCCCTGGTGATCTACTTCCAAAATATCAGTCACTGAAAACTCTGTGAAGCACAGCTCTCTGACACACATGGGGCTGCCATGAATCAGAGTTGCCTCAATGGCAACTGGTACAACCTCGATGAAAGGGCAGAACTGACACAGGTGAAACAAACAAGAACAGCTCAGTGTGCTGGCAGGCGGTACTTAGCAGACTAAATACAGAAAGCTTGAGGAAAGCAGAGGCAAAGCATTATTGTGGTTGGGTGGGGTAAAGCTCAGAGAAGACATTCCTGTAAAGGTAACCACCTGCAAAGGGCAGGGGATGGCTACGAAGAGCAGCCCAGGAGCCCCAATAATATTACCATGTGTTTCTCTAACCACTTCCTCTTCTCCTCACCACACCCAAGGAGGCCCATAAGTTACCTAAGGCAAGTACTGGGCTTGTTATTTCGTGTCTGCTGCCCCTTACTCACTCATTCACTCAGCAACATTTATCAAGAGTCTCCTGGGATGAATAAAGAATTGCCTCATCCCCCAAACTCTGGGCGAGCCAGATCCATGAACAGGTCATTAAACTACAGGGAAGGAGCCCTGGTGGAACAGTGGTTAACCACTTGGCTGCTCACCTAAAGGTTGGTGGTGCAAACCCACCAGCCACTCTGTGGGAGAAAAGACCTGGCAATCTACTCCCGTAAAGATTACAGCCTAGAAAACCCTACTGGGCAGTTCTCTTCCGTCGCTTCGGGTTGCCAAGAGTCAGAATCAACTCACAAAAAGAAACTCCAGGGAGGCAGAAGCAATGAGACAGAGTGCTGTGGACGTCCAGAGGAGGGCGCCAAAACCTGCCTGAGAGGAAGGGTGTCACAGAGATCACAGCACAGCTGGAGTTGCCCAGGTGAGGGGCACAGCACATGGGAAGGCTGAGAGGGAAGGAACTGGAGAAAATGGAAGCGAGGGACTTGGTGGTGTAACAGCATAGGGCTGGGGATCAGCAGTCAGGTATACAGAGCTCTGCATGCATGGGACAAAGGGTCAGACTGGGACACATGCTGTTGAACTTGGAAAGTTTGCCCCCAGTGGCGTCCCACACTTCCACCAACTATCGTGACATACAGGGGGTGAGTGCTTCTGGGTTTCCTATTGTTTAAGAAGCTGCGGAGCTTTGTTCCAGTAACACTTCCTCCAGCCCCTTGGTCCTAGCTGTGGGGTACACGCTGCATGAGGCAGGCTGTCTCCCTCTTGGGTACCTCCCTCCATCCTTCCACTTGTTCCCCTTCCCACTCTGGCTAACAGCAGGCTTTGAACCGAGCTTGACAGAGGAGACACTTAACTTGAGTTGGCTGGCTGGTTATAAGAGCCATGGAAACAAAATTTCACATATGCTTAAAATGCCAAACCCTTATAGAAGAGGTTTTACTGGGGGACTACTGCAGATAAAAGCAGATCACATAGAAAGATGAAAGCAGCAGCAAGATTTTGGGGAAAAAAAAACCACATTCTAAGAGAAATCCACAAAGCAAGAGAAATGTACCTACGGAGAATAATATTAGCTGTCAAAGTGCCTCCCTGTGGGCTCTGCCTGCACATGTTGTCAGCACCATTCTTCCTCCCACATGCCTGGACTTCCGCACAGTGAGCCTCCACCCTCCAATCTGTCCCACTTTGGATAGAGTCAGAAGGACTCCAGGCTCTGGAACTCAGGCTCCAGTAAGGCCAAAGGAGGAAAAGCCGCCACTGAACAGCAGAGGGTGCCCCTGCTCCAGCTGTACCCTATTCCCTGGGACCATGCTTTCAGGAAAACCATGGTGGGGGGCAAGCAGAGTTAAATCGGTAGAACTGGAGTCATAGAAAAGGAGAAAAAGGACCTTGATGAGAGAACACAGTAACCCCAACTAGACTCAACAATTGGCTGGGCCTTAATCCTCAAGGTAATGCTGCCTTCACTGGTTCAGGAAACAAGCAAAGGCTCTTAATTCTGTTTGGAACCAGCCTTAATCACAGGAGGTCACAGCCCATTAGTTAAGGCTATGCCTGGCACCAACAAATAGTGAGAACAGAGCGATGTCCTGTCAAACAATGACACCAGGCAATAATCCACCTATTTCCTAATCTAAATCCTTTAGGACAAGGGCTCTGATTCAGACACAGCCAGCTCCAGAGCTAGCAGAGTAGGTGCAGCTCCAGGAAGAACATTTTGAGGGGGGGTGCTCAGTCTACACCAAGAGGCAGGGTTTCTGCTCAAATCCTAGCTCTCTTCCTGTCCCCCACGAGTGCCCTTTCCTGCCATGAGCTGGGCTCTAGGCCTTGGAGACAGTTCTGTGTGAGCACCAGGGTCCTCTCTGGCCATCACCAGGATGTCCACAGCAACTCCTAGGACCACGGCAGCAGCTGCCCAGTCTCTCTTTTATCACTGAGGCACCAGGATGTATGGAGAAGTCAGAACTACAGTAACAACTCTACATTCAAAGTGAGAGAGATCAAGGGATATAAATTATGACCTTTACAGGGAAGTGGGAGAAATTAAGCAGAACAGGATCTAAGAAGTTTATTCGAAATCAGGTCAAAAAAAGAAAAACTATCATCAACAGAGCAAGAATCAGGGTTCAAACCGAGATTTCTTTAGACACCAAAAGGATCAGGAAAAATTACTTTCCAACTTGCTTTCCACAGGGCCAGGGAACAATCACCTCGGAAGCCTTTTAAAGACGCACTGAAACAAAAACTACCTGGGGATTCCAACATATTGGAAACCTGTATTTTAAATACAGGAGGACAACACTCAAAACTTGTAAAACCACAACATTGTCTTTAAAGGTAAGAAATAAAATTTTAAATAGTAAAAAGTAATGCAAGAGGCTAACTACACAACCATGGCAGTAACAGGATATGACATAAATTCAGGTCTTTGGTATCTCGATCATAGTTCCTGGCACAAAGATTTAGGACCTACTCTCATGCTTATGTTCACTAGGAGTTTATTTCAAAATTCCTCAAGTACGTCACACTCCTGATTCATGGATTCAAGTTCTCCCCCATGTAGAGCGGGTTTGTTTTTGCATAACTACTTCAACCAAAAGTTCTAAACACTGAAGTACTTTTAAAACGCTAAAGACAATAGTAGCTTTGCTTCATTGTCTTTGGCAGTAATTCATTTCCTTAAGGATTAGAGACTCTGCTTCTAGCCATGCAACTTTGTCCCAGGAAAAGGGACAAGGCCGCTATTATTGCTTAACTCAAAACACAGCTTAGTGTGCCCAAATTAAGACTTGAAAAATTACAAGATGGTATTACCGTGGCAATTGTGTCATGTCCACATTTAACCCTTCTTCAAATTCAATTTTTCCTTTTTGTTAAAGTAATAAGTACAAACGACAGGACATCAAAAAGTAAAAAAGACTTTATGGTGGAAAGCAACAGATTACACCACCATCCCTGGCTCTGCTCTCCAGGAGCAGAAAAACCTCTTTTGTTTTTTATTCTAGTATTTACTTCTCCATAAAACTAGATATTAAACTTATACCTTTATTTCTCAATTTATCAGCTTTAGGCAATAATTGTTGACATCACAATATGAAAACAATCTACTTACCTCAATGCTAAATAACCCTACTACTTTAAGTCGTCTATTTGTTACCCTTTCAGTTTTAAATAATACATTTTTAACCTTTATCCCCCATCAACTTTGGACAAAATCTCGATTCCCCAGTTGCTGAGATGGTGCTATAAGCACTCTGATCTTTTCTCCCAAACTTTCCTCTAGGTTTCTCCAAGCCCTACTATCCATTAGCTATTCTTTTACACTACATGAGAGCTAGTACCAGTTTTTGTCTTATACCCACAATTTGGTCATCTGTACTTTTAAATAACTGAGTAAATACTATTCAGTGCTGTATTCACATTTTCTACCTGGGACTAATATCAGAAGCTCCTGGCCTCAAAGGAAACTGTTCCTAGCATCAAGGTGAAACAGATTTGCTTTTCTTACATTCTGTCAATTGCTTGGTGTACTTCACATTTGGACTGTGACTTTTGCTTTTCTTGGCATTTCTAATTGCCTTTTTTTCTTAGATTGTTTGACTTTATTCTAGTTCCCACCTTTTCTAAGTGCCCAATCACACTTTGTATTAAATCAGAATCTCTTCTTTGTTGAGACTTCCTTCTCAGAGGCCTTGAACCTCCTGCTACTACATAAATAGGTTGCTCTGTCAAGCCTGTTGTACTTCCCAGGACTTGCCTTCACTGCTATCCTGGGTTGAATCTGTCTTATCTGGGAGCCCATGTCTTCCTCTTATTTGAATTATTTCCTCAAATGTCTTAAGGAGCAGTGTGCATGATAGGTTAACTGAGACCCTATATATTAATAAAAAAAAAAATTTTCCTATCCTGTTCTCATCCTTGATTAATAGTTGAACTGAATATAGAATTCTAGGCTGAAAAGTATTTTCTTCAGATCTCCTAAGGCGATGCTAAATGATTCTAGTATACAGTGCTGCCAATGAAAAATCTGACTTACTTCTGATTCTCATTCCTTTGAGGGTGACTTCTAAGCTCTCCACTTTACCCTAGGCATTTGGATCTCGTGATGGTGTGTGGGTCTGAGTGGTTATTCACTTACTGTGCTCTCCGTGGCCTCTTTCAATTTGTAGACTTGGGACATTCCTTTCAGGAAACTTTTAATCATGCATTGACCATTTCATTCTTCACATTTTCTCTTCCTGGAACCTCTAATTAATTAGTCAGGTGTTAGACCTCCTGGATTAGTCTTTCTCTCATTTTCCTTCCCTTTCTGTGTGAGCCTTGGTGGTGCAGTGGTGAAGAGCTCGGCCGCTAACCAACAAGGTTGGCAGTTCAAATCCATTAGCTGCTCCTTGGAAACCCTAGGGGCAGTTCTACCCTGCTCTATAGGGTCACTATGAGTCGGAAATGACTCAACAGCAATGGCTTTTCTGTGGTCCTGAGATTTTTTTCAACTTTGCTTTCCAGCATTTCTATTGAATTTTTAAATCTCAGCAGTTAGATTTGTAAACTCCAAAGCTCTTTGTTCTGATTGTGCCTTTCACATAACAACATATCCTATACTTGTTTTGTAGATTTACCATGTTCTCAAATTCTGAGCATTTTAAATAGAAGATTTCTTTCCTAAAGTTTTCTTTCTGTTCCCAGATTATCTGTTTCTTCCAGATTTTCTCTTGGTTTACTTCGGCTGTTCCCCTTCTTGCGACTTGCTCTTGTCACACTCCTGATAAACAATCCTTGGTTCTTTTGTTTGTTTTGCTGTTGTATAAAAAACGTTCGTATCTAGCTAGGTCTCACCCTGAGCAGACATTCTGAAAGGGAGTCAGTCCTGGGTGGGGCCTGCTGACTTTAGGCTGAGTGAAAAGGGAATGAGCTGTCAGACTGCAAACCCCATTTAATTGCTAGAATGAGGAAGGCTAGCATTAGAAGACCTAGCTTTCCCTTTTTTTTTTTTTTTTAAGAATGTCCTAACTGTCTTGCCTACCTCTAAAAGAATCTACTCTTTTTGAGAGTTGGAATCAATTTAACTTCGTAAAACATGCATATGTTAACATCACCCCTCTCCCCAAAAGAAGTGCCTTGGCCTGAGTTTTGGTCAGAATGTTACATGCCAGCAGCCTGCACTCTGTACAGAGCTGGGAAATGATGATGTCACTTGGTGTCCATGGTCCAGGCATATGGGCTTTCTCTTCCAGATCTACTCCTAATTCCCAGTCTGCCTAACCGGATGGTTCTCTGGAGGGGAGAGGGGCACAGGACAGTGTCTGCTTTGCACTCCAGACTGTGGCTTCTTCCCTTGTTAAGGTCATAAACCAATCCCATCTGTTTTCTGCCTTTCAAGAATCTCTCAGGCATTAGGCAGCCTTGAAGAGCCTGAAGGCAAATCTGTACACCTAGTCTGCCATCTCAAGCCACAAGTCAAAATCCAGTCATTTCTTGAAGGAATCAGATTTACATTTCCTGCCTAGTTTCCCCCTCCTCTGCTGCCACCACAACTTCACACCCATCTCTCACCATTCCTACCACCACCATCTGTGCCTAAATATAAGACCACTCCCATGGGAAAAAAAATCCTAAAAAAGGTTTTTTGTTCAGCGTAAATATTTAAATTTTTATGAACGTAGATCACTCAACTGACAACATGTGAACACTTAATTTATGCAAACATTTAAAATCACGTATACTAAACATTCATTTAAAAATAGTTTTATTTGTATTTCATGAAGCAATTTTATCCAAACTCCATATGCTTCTTTGACATCACTTTGTCAGACAGCAATGTCTCACCCTGCTTTCCAGAACGTTCATTTTCATTTCGCCTGTAGCTGTACATTCACGGTCTCCACATCTTAACCATCTATTGTACTGTACTTTTAAAGTTTACATCAACATCTGAGACTTGCAATTATGATGTCAAATCCTGAAGAATTATTACTAAATGTGGGTTACATTTCTCTTCCTCCTTTAAAGTATTTATTTAAAATGTTTTAACATCAAATATCAGCATCCACAATTAAAACTGACTGAGGTTGTGTTAACTAATATGCCTACACAAAACAGAACTTTGTTGTTCAAAATAAAGTAATCGAGAGGGCAGCTCTCATAAGAGAAACATATTTTAAGGGCTCGAATATAAGGTGGAATTTAATTTTTGGGTGAAAAAAGAAACCTTACATTATATTCAGGGATATACAGAAAATACCTCTTCAAGACCCTAAACTGGAAAGCCCTCTATGCTGTGGACAAGTGTCTTGGGAAGGGTCTCACAGACAATTCCCTTTCTCTTTCTAGGAGCCTAGGCCCTTCCACATAAAAGTCATGTTGTACTGAGACTTTTTTTGGTCATCATACTATCCCAGAAAGTGGTTAGTTTCCAGGCCTTAGCTAGGGTGATATGTCTGATTTTTTCCAGGACAATCCTGGTTCACACTGTTGTTCCGGTGCACTGAAAGCTTAACATCTGTCCCACCCCCTTCCACTCTCAAAAAAGATAAGTTACATGGCCACCCTAGCCTCAGATACACAGCTAGCAAATGGAACCTGACTGTGGTGCAGCACACTGAATTGAGGTTATAACGCCATGCTTGGAATTTAAATTGGGTGGTTGATCTGGCTGTGGCTTTATAGGCACTGGTGAGTTATTCTGGCCTGGAAAGACCTAGGTCAATCTCTACATAATCAGGCTACCTGGGGGCAGCCTGCCTGGCCACTGACACTCCACTGGCCTTGTTAGAACATCCCTTTCCCCGAGGTTGACTCTCCAGGAAAGCCTGGAGCAGGTTTCCAAGCCCAAGGCCCACCAAGGTCACTGGCAGAAGAACTGACCCTCTTCTGGCTGGAGGGGGAAGGGCCTACTTTCCAAAGACCAGTGGTCAACAAGGAACATCCACAACCATCCATCCCCCCACCCCCCGGGACATGTTCAGCATTCCTAGTAGTCTCTGCCTTGACCGCTGAGTAGTTTTTTCCTTTACTCCCCACCTTTAGTTGAGGATCTTCCTTTCCCCTCCCTTCTCTACCTGGTGAGAAAGAAGTGGAGGACGCATTAAAGCTTGCTTGTGTTTTTATCTAAATCCTGCACCTCTCTTTGCCTCTAAGTAAAATTCTTCTCAGAAGACAAAGAATCTGCATCCCTGTCCCTGGAACTAGAATATCACTCCATCATCAGACTAACACTCCAAGTTAGGTTTTCCAATCAAGATAGGTTTTTTTTTTAAGCTGTGGAATGAGGGAAGGAGGGAATCATTGCGTAAGTGGCACTACGTTTCTGCTAAGGCAAGGAAAACCTAGAAATGGATAATGGTGATGGCTGCACAAGATGATGAACGTAAAAAATGTTGAAATGGCAAAAAAAAAAAAAAAAAAAGCTATGAAATGACTATTTTCTTTATTTTAGTGACTGGTTATTTGGAGATCTAAAAATATATCTAAGAACCACAAAATGTTATATCAAGCAATAGTGAGCTGTGCAGTAGCAAATATTATTGTATTTAATTTATCCTATTTTACCAGTCCTAAAGAATCATTTCAAACCAATCTGAATGGAAAACTAAATATAAACATGTTGGATAGAAACTCTAGTTTTCCCACAAGTAGTTAAAACAGGGGACAGATTTCTTTGTTCAGGGGAAGTTACTGCCATTTACAGCTATTTAACAGTACCTCACTTTCAGGTTTGATATCTGGGCCTGAAATCCCCGCCCTTGCTGGTGCTCTGTATGGGTCAAGGCTATGAGATATGCTAGAAGAAAGCTCTGTTTTTAACCACAGACTTATTTCAAGCTCCTAGAGCAGGCCCGCTCGTGGCAAGCCCTCAACAAATATTTACCATCACAGCTCAACTATCTCACAAGTGTTATTTGTAAGAGCTGCTCTCCACTGCTCTGTGTTTCTGGTTTTATTCAAGCAGAAACTAATAGCTCTTATGGTTTTGAATGTCTTTACTCAACCCAATTTGGATTCTCATGGCTATCTACAGATGAGAAAATACAGGAGAATCATTCTACACATGGGCCCCTTAAGCTCCTCAGCCTAGGTCCTAGGGATGTGGCCCTGTGGCACTGCAATGTCACCACTGTTACTCTGGACCAACCACTGGGATACACCTTCATACCTCCAGGCTCTGCAAATGCTGCTCATTCTCCAGAGTGCCTGCTCAGTCCTCAACTCCTCCCCTTACATCTCCACTCAACTCAAGCTTCACTCCATCATCAATGAAGCCTGTTACTTCCCTCCTCTTCCTCAACCCACAATCCCCTCTGTCTTAGTCATTTTGTGCTGCTCTAACAGAAACACCAAAAAGTGGATGGCTTCAAAAAAGAGAAGTTTATTCTCTCACAGTCCAGTAGGATACAAGTCCAAATTCAGGGCATCAGCTCCAGGCGAAGGCTTTCTCTGTCAGCTCTGGAGGAAGGTCCATGTCATCAATCTTTCCTTGGTCTGGGAGATTCTCTGTGCAGGAACCTCAGGTCCAAAGGAGGCACCCTGCTCCCAGCACTGTTTTCTTGGTGGTACGAGGTTCCCCTATTCTCTGCTTGCTTCCCCTTCCTTTTATCTCTTGTAAGGTAAAAGGTGGTGCAGGCCACACCCTAGGGAAACTCCCTTTACATTGGATCAGGGATGTGACCTGGGTAAGGGTGATATTACAATCCCACCCTAATCCTCTTTAACATAAAATTACAATCACAAAATGGAGGCCAACCATACAATCCTGGGAATCATGGCCCAGCCAAACTGACACATACATTTTTGGGGGGACATAATTCAAACCATGACACCCTCCTTAGGTGCCAGTAGTTCACCATACCCGTCTGTACTGTAATAGAACCCAGGGGTTCCTCTGGGAAGACATGCTGCCCATCCCACTACCACTCATTCCTGGCTCCCAGGCAGGAACTCGAGGAGCCCAGCTTGATCTCATTTGAGCCCCTAATTTTACTGAAATAGGAATGAAGATTCAAAGAGGATCTGCCTGACATACATGGTAAATTATGCAGCCTGCATATAAGACCTCTGCTACTCAAATAATTAATCATCTGGAAAGAGGAACTGGAAGGTCGAGGGAAGCCGGATGATGAAACCGACTACAATCAACCTCTTTCTGAATCAAACTCTAACATTGCATTTCATTATGTGGTTTGAGAGGAACCTCTAGAATGTCAAATAATCTTAATACAAAATCACCAAGCAAAAAATGGATGCGGAAAAAGACAACTGACAAAATAACACTTACCAACGTATCTTTAAATACCATGTGATTTTCAAAAAATATAGCAGATTTTTGAATTATAAAAGTAGACATCAGAACAGTGACACCCACCCCTTCCCTCTGACCACTAGGAGTTTGCAGCAGCTCAGGGCAGGTAGTGGAGGAACCTACCTCCAAGCAAAACACAGAATTTAATGGGTCAACAAAATCCATGGTTAGTTAGCAGTGAGAATAAGCACCAGGGCCTCCTCTTCACTGTTAGAGCTTTCAATGATAAGACTGGGTGGGCACAGTGCAGAGAGAGCCCTTTCTAACCTTTTCTCCCCTACTTAACTGAAAATGTCCCATTACCTGTATATTTTTCAAAGCTAGGAAGTGTGTCCACTATGATCCTTTCTATTTTCCTCCACAAGAAGGGCTTTAAATTGTGGGCTCACTTGCTATAGTTGAGAGAAGAGGGTCCTAAGAGTCTCTGTGATTTTAGTATCTACTTCAAGTTTGACTTTTTAAACCTATTCAAGTAGGAACTAGAAGAGACAGCTGGAGAAAGGGTGGCAAGGTCTAACTTTGAGTCAGTGGATACCTGCCAGATTTATCTTCCCACTTCACTGGCTACTCCTCTTCCATCAGATGTTAGATCCTTTTCTAGTCTATAGCTATACTCTCGTCCTATAACTGGAAACACCATCCATTTACCAGTGACTCTCAAACATCTCTTTTCAGCCCAGACCTCTGCACTAAGCTCCACTCTCAGACACCCAATTGCCTACTGGACATCTCCACTTGGAACCTCACACCTCATATGTCCAAAACAGAACTCCTTTTTCCTAAAAGCCACACACTCCACAAGCCTTCTCTACTTTGACAAATGTACACTACCCAGGTCCTCAGACCAAAAGTTTAGGAGTCACCCTTGATTCCTTTCTTTCCCCTATATTCCACGCCCAGTGCATCAATATCTCTTACTGGCTCTAGTTCCACATTTTACTTTGAATCTGAAGATTTCTCAGTGGCTCCTAAGAGTTACTCTGTTCCTACTTCACTATAACAGTGGTCCAAGCCACCATCGGGTCCTGTATGGTCAACTGTAGTATCACTCTAAATGGTCTATCTGCTTCTAGTATCTGAAATTATTGTATTCATTTGTGTATATATTAACTATCCATCCATCTTTCTTCCATTAGAATGTTATAGGCTTCATAGATACAGAAACTCTTCTCTTGTTTTCTGAATACAACATCTAGAAAGTGCCTGGCATATCCCTAGCATTCAATAAATGAGATAAATGCAACCCTAGGTAGATACTAGTCATGGATTCCAATATTTTCATTGGGAAGGGAGCAAATCCTACTCTCCTACTCACATTTTAGGACATTTTATGGTGACGTAGGGGTTAAGTGCTCAGCTGCTAACCAAAAGGTCAGCAGTTCAAACCCACCAGGCGCTCCTCGGGAGAAATATATGGCAGTCTGCTTCCGTAAAGATTACAGCCTCAGAAACCCTATGGGGCAGTTTTATTCTGTCCTTCAGGGTCACTATGAGTGGGAATAGACTTGACAGCAGTGGGTATAACTGCAAAGACTTTTACATATCTATCTTATTTTTTTCTAATTTTTCTTCAAATATGTCCAGAGGTAGGTATTTCCAGTCATGAGGTAGGCATCTTTATTTTAGAGATCAAGAAACTGAGGCTCAGACATTAGTAGGACTTCAAGCCCAGTGCTCTTCCCACTGTGCCATCTCTTCCCAGTACAACTGAGAACCCTCTCTCTGCTGTCTGGCCTATCCCAGCCACCCCCCATGCTCCTCCTCCCCTAGCTTCTGGAGCACACAAAGGCCTTGGTACCTTTGCTCACATGCTTCCTGTCACTTGACGCCCCCCACCCTCCAAATGCTCTCCCACCAACAATTTCTAAACTCCAGCTCCAGGCTTTGCCCATGAATTTGCTTTTAAGACCCAGCTCAAGTTTCACCACCTCCAACGTAAACTTCCCTGGGCAAGGACTACTCCCAACTTCACTTACTTAGGCTATAAACTCCTTGAGGCCAGGGATCTGGTCCCCCCCTTTTTTTTTTTTTTTTTTGGTAACCTCAGGGTGTTTGGTTTAAAAAAAAAAAAAATCTATGTAACTATACTAACTGGCTGATCCAGCTGGACAAGTATGAGCTCAAAATCACAGTGAACAAATCTGTTCACCTCCTAGCCTTGGTTTTCACATTTACACAGAAAGTTAATTAAAAAGCCGAGGCTCTTTTCTCTATGAACTACAACCCCAATTTTAAAAGACTAGATTTCTATTAACCTTCCAATTATCTGACCTGCATAATTAGGATAAACAGCTGCCAGTGTATTAATAACAATATCATCTCTCAAGTTCTTGTAACATATTAGGTTCTGCTATAAGTTAATTAAGAACTACATACTATTACCGCCCCCATTTTACAAATATGAATGGATGTAGGTTCAGAGAGGTCCAGTAACTTGCCCAAGGTCACACAGCTGGTTAAGTGACAAAGACAGGAGTTGAAACAGTACTCCCTGGCTCCTGGGTCTTGCTCTTATAACCACTATACCCACAATCTCTTTTTTGCCTGAGTTTGATAATAAACATCACTAAAGTACCTTGGAGAAAAAGTATTTTTATGATAAATAAAGAATATTTATTTTACAAGGGCATAACCAAAAACTAAACCTGATGCCGTTGAGTGGATTCTGATTCATAGTGATCCTATAGGACAGAGTAGAACTGCCTCATAGGGTCTCCAAGGAGAGGCGGGTGGATTCAACCTGGTGACCTTTTAGTTAGCAGCTGAGCTATTAACCACTGCATCACCAGGTCTCCTACAAGAGCACAGGAGCTTATAATTAAGGTCTACAAAAATGCTTTGAGATTTGTGCCATGAGGGTCCAAAGAATACTTGTTGCCTTTAACTAGATCTCAAGACCAGTAATTCTGACCTGCCCTTCCCATAGAGTTTACTTCACTAATAACCAAAATTTCACAAGAGACTTTTTTCCCCTATCTTCTTAGAGAAGCATGCTGCAACTAAACCCAGTTTCCAGTGACTATGATACTCTTCTGACATTTGCGCCTGAGGGTTCTAGTTCTTATGTGACTTGTACACTTTAACATGGGTGTGTCCCAGACTAAGAACAAGGGAGCTCATACAATAAAGGGAACACCTAAAGCAGAACATGTTTTTAGTGTCCACAACATACAACTCCTTCTCCTGCTCAGAAATCTTACCATCAACCAAGGGGAGTTGGGGGCGGGGGGAATGAATCAACAACCATTGATTTCAACTATTTAAAGAGAATACCAACAAGAGTGGTCAATCAGCAAACTGGAGAGGGGTTGGGGAATGAATTCTGGTTCTATACCTGGCATCGATTTTCAGTGCGGCATTAGTTCATCAACACTTGCTTCTAATCTCAAGGAAAAAGAATACATTAGCATCTGACAATGTAAAATTACAACAGCTGCTGGCCTACATTAAATGACCAAGAATTCCACTTCAACAAAAATTTGTAACATATGGGTATAAATATGTAAGCAGCTAATCTTTAATATAAAGGTACTAGCTGAAAAGGATTTTTAAACTGGCCAAACAATCCAAACCAATGAGATATCAAACAGTTATAATAAAAACCCTGGTGTCTACCACAATAAGAAAAGGAAAAATAAAGTCCAAGTTCTGATAACTGTCTCCAAGCAACCTTGGTTCTTTCAGTTTCACAAAGCAGCTCCCACCTACTGCCATCAAATCAATTCCGACTCATAGTGACCTTATGGGACAAAGTAGAACTGCCCCATAGGGTTTCCAAGGTTGTAAATCTTTATGGAGAGGCTGGTGGGTTCCAACCGCCAACCTTCTGGCTAGTAGCAGCTCCAGAGCTTGTCAAACGTGGCATTTAATCACTTCCTGTGCTTCTAAATTATCAGATACCTGATTTTCCAGTTGTCAAATCACATTTGTCCTTCATAGAAGTCCAGTCTCTAGTGAATTTTCCTTTCAAAGAACAAAGTCTAAGAACACACATAAACTACACTGTGAGTCTAACCTCCCACCCTGGAACTTCGCAGTGCTTAGAGCACATGGTAGGTGCCAAGTAAATTTCTGTTAAATGGATGAAGTTCATTTTATTATAAATTTATTCTCACTTTTAATAATTTTAACAAGCAAGTTTTTGTTATCAAGCAGATTTTTATATGCCAAGTGTGCCACACATCAATATCATCAGTGCTAACTCTTACAACCAAAAAAAATAATTTCTTAAAGGCTGTTATTGAACAGCTCATTTGCAAGTGTAGTAAGTGACTTTTCAAATTCTATCATTTTTCAGTAAAATATTTTTAATAAGAACCAGGAAGAGAAAAGGTATATTTAAAGAGCTCACACCTGGCAGGTCATCATATCCATTTTATTATTTTAATAGCTTAGGAAATTGAAATTTTTCAATGGCTTGAAAATTAATATAATCATATAGTTTATTTTCTAAATGGGATAAATGAAACAACAGGCTTAGTAACTATGCCACAGACTATTGCCAAGTATCAGTTCTCCCCTCTTTCCTAGTAATTTTTAGCTGAGCATATGGCCACCTTGAATAAACGCCTCCATGCTCAGCTAGAGGTGCCCATGCAACTCAGTTCTGCTAAATGGGATGCATGACAAAGTGTTGTATTGCTGCTTCCTGGAATCTCCCATAAAAGTTGGTGCACATGTGCCTTTTGCTCTTTTCTTCTTTGCTCCTTCCTTACCTGCCATCTCGGATTATGAGGGTGAGGCTATATATGCGTAGTGGAGTAATAGGAGAGAATGAGATCTGAGTCTCCCACACCTCAGATCAGCTACCCAGCCTTTAACATAACAATAAAAAACAACAAAAAGAAAGAAAAAAGAAAAACTATAAGAGGTCTTTAGGGATTAAAAAAAAAGATTTAGAAACAGGATATTGTGAACAAAAAAGGAATACAATTTTAAAAGTACAGTCATGCACCACGTAACGTCTGTTTGGACAATGTCCAACTGCATATGCGTCCGTGGTCCCTGCCACCTCCCAGCTTTCCCTTGTGTATACACAGTCCTGGTGGTTCTGCTCCTCCCGGCGCAGAGTAGTCCTAGGAGTCCGGAGGAGTGGCCACAGGGTGGGATCTCTGAGGCAGGGGAGAGGACAAGCGCTCATGAACAATGAAGGGCCAGCCAGTGGCAGGGATACCGAGTGCTCCTCATCCCCTCCATGCTGGATGGTGGCCATGACAGGGACAAGGGCACCAGGCACTGTATGGGCCTGCAGAGCAGCCTGGGAATGTGGAGCCCGGAGGCGGTGGCAGCCGAGGAACGTAAGCAGGGCCTGGAAGTGCAGCCTGCTGCTGAAGTGGGCATGGGCGAGACCGTGTCCCAGGCAACCTCAGTGGTGCCACTGGGGAGGCGGTGTATGTAATATAGTGTTTGTACAACATCCAAATCACATAACGTCCTATTTCACAAAACATATCGTGGATGTTAAGGGACTTATGACTATATATGACTGTAAGTATATAAATACAGAAATCAAGTTATATTGCTAAACATTTACATTGTTTACTATTCCACTCCTGCACCTAAAGATGATATTTAAAAATATTTAGTGACTAATGTGGCTTGGGAGACAATCTGCACAGATGGTAGTCATAGCGCTGGAGCTTGGTCCCAGAGGTTGCCTGTTACGTTAAGGCATCTCCCTGTTTTTTGCTGCATTGTTGGGGGGGGATATGTATGCGTGCACGGGGGTGGGGCTCCTACAGGGCAGTGGAAAGGGGCGCTTGGAGATTTGGGGAAGAGCTATTTACCAACCTAAACAGAAGCATTTCAATATTTTAACAACAAGTACTACTTCCACCACTCGTCTGTCAGTTTGTTGTGTCGTGGTGGCTTGTGTGTTGCTGTGATGCTGGAAGATATGCCACCAGTATTCAAAGACCAGCAAGGTCACCCATGGTAGACAGGTTTCAGCAGAGCTTCCAGACTAAGACAGACTAGAAGGACCTGGAAATCTACTTCTTAAAAAACTGGCCAGTGAAAACCTTATGTGGAAGAAAAGCAGTAGAACACTGCCTTAAAACAAAAATCCTCACAACGGAACCAACAAACAACATCATGAAAAATGGAGAAAAGATTGAGGTTGTCAAGGATTTCATTTTACTTGGATCCACAATCAACACTCATGGAAGCAGCAGTCAAGAAACCCAAAGACGTATTGCATTGGGCAAACCTGCTGCAAAAGACCTCTTTAAGGTGATAAAAAGCAAAGATGCCACTTTGAGGACTAAAGTGTGCCTGACCCAAACCATGGTGTTTTCAACAGCCTTATATGCATGCAAAAGCTGGACGATGAATAAGAAAGACCAAAGAAGAACCAACACCTTTGAATTATGGTGTTGGTGAAGAATACTGAATATACCAGGGATACCCAGAAGAACGAACAAAGCTATCTCGGAAAAAGTACAGCCAGAATGCTCCTTAAAAGTGAGGATGGTGAGACTTCGTCTGACATACTTTGGACATGTTATCAAGAGGGATGAGTCCCTGGAGAAGGACATCATGCTTGGTAAAGTAGAGGGTCAGCGAAAAAGAGAAAGACTCCCAACAAGATGGGCTAATACAAGAGCTGCAACGATGGGCTCAAACAGCAACGATTGTGAGGATGTTGCAGGTCCGGACAGTGTTTCGTTCTGTTGTACACAGGGTTGCTATGAGTTGGAACCGACTCGACAGCACCTAACAACAACTAGTTCACTGGTATATGCTGCTGAACATCAGTCATTCTTGGGCCTATCATTATCAGGATAATATGATACATGCTCCAGAACGCTTACATCATTTTACCTGCCTCATACCAGACTGGCAACCCAAAACCATAATCAGTAATACAGAGGGAGTTACATGACGACCTGGTGAGTTCAAAGCCCAGCTGTACCACCTGTTATCTGGCAGTCATCACTGTGGGTGTGGTGTCATCCGTGAAATGGTTCTATGTTTTCTCATAGGGTTGTTGCAAGGATCAAATGAAATAATGTTAAATAACTTTGTAAACACTAACACAGGGATAAAATACTACGTGAGCTCTATGAGTATGCAGTTAACACACACTCCAACAAACCACTCTAATTTTCAACAAATACTTTTTAAGAAGTACAAGTAGGTAACAAACACTGAAGCCGTCAGGAATCCAGTAGCTTGGCATAAGACTGTCAACTTTAGCTGTTGAAAAGATTCTACCAACCCCATGGGTACAATACCCTTAAGCAAGATCAGATGGTATGACATAACACAGTTTTTGACAGAAAGTAATGCAGGGCAGCCACTCCTCCAGAAATCAGCCATGATAATTAAAACAAAGACTTGGGACTCAGGAAGCAAGTCACCACACTAGGAATTGATCCTTTACTTAAAGTGAAAGGAGGGTGGTGTAAATTTCTTTAGAGAAAGTGGCGCTTCAGTGGTTGAATTCTCACCTCCTCCCATATGGGAGACCTGGGTTCGATTTTGGCCAATGTACCCCAAGCGTAGTCACCACTCATCTGTCCGTGGTGGTTTGTGTGTTGCTATGAAGCTGAACAGGTTTCAGTGGAGCTTTCAGACTAAGCCAGACTAGGAAGAAAGGCCTGGCGATCCACTTCCAAAAAATCAGCCGATGAAAACCCTATGGATCACAACGGTCAGATCCAGTTGTGCACTGAGTCACCATGTATCAAGGGCCGACTCCATGGCAGCTAACAAAAATAAGGTTCTTCACTGCACACAGCTTCTAATAGCAAAGGATTAGAAATAACCTAAATACCCAAACTGATTAAATAAATCATGCTTCATTCCTTAAAACTGAATACTATGTAGACATTAAAAATACTAAGGAAGTTCTTTAGTTACAACATAGAAAAAGCTATAATACATGCCAAAGAATAATTAAAAAAACAAGCCAAGGGTCAGAGCAGTGTCTATGGCATGCTACTATATGTGTAAAAAAGAGCATATGTGTATGTACAGTCCTGCGTCGCTTACCGTCCATGATACGTTCTGTGAAACAGGATGTTATGTGATTTGGATGTTGTGCAAACATGCCTAAGTCGCGAACAACAGCATTCACTGATTTTCCACCATCAGTGTTGTTTAATAACTTTTTGTATCATTGCCAAATCAGTACTTCTTCTTTGCCTCTTACTACTGCAAATTTCTCAATGGAAATTTCAAACCTCCAGTCTCCTCAAACGTTCCATTATCAACTCTCTTCCACTTCTCATAGTAAACAGAAGCCACGAAACCAACAACTGCATAAATTTCTTCTAGTTACAGTGAAAAAGATGCAATTCCTCCTGCCTTAGTCTAGTTTCTTCACTTATACTCTAAATCTCAACTCTTCTCATCTTCTATGGGGTAATTTACACTATAAAGGAGAGACTAGAAAATAGCAGATGCCAAGAAATGCATGGACACCATGTCAGTAAATGCAAGATTTTTTTTCTCATATTGCTTGACCTTTCAGTAGCATTTGGAAGTGCATATCTGGGGGAAAAAAAAAATCATGAATCTCAACCTGTCATTCCAGCTTCTCAGGCTTTTACACGTTTGACTACTTCTATTTACTCTGGTAAGGGACCATGCCATGTATGTGGTAAGATGTTGCCCATAGGCACGTTATGTGATGCAGGCCTGTATGTGCATAATTTATATTTGCTTGTAAATGTATCCATTACCTCAGAAAGGATTTACAACAAATTAGTAAAACTACAAGCTCTTACTAGGAAGGAGAACACGGTGACTAGAAACCAGGGGTGGGGGGTGACTTCCACTCCATATTTTTTTGTAGTTTTTAAATTTTGTACCATGTGACTGTATTACCCTTTCCAAAATAAATAAATGCAATTTGAAAATGATGTGAGTGGATACTGGGTCATTTAAAGTCTTGCAGAGAAAATGACAGAGATGGTCATGGAGGTCAAAACCAGTGCCTAGAAGTCATGAAGAAAGTAAACCGCCTAACTGCATGAAACAAACTCAGACATGCTATCTTTACATAGATACTTGAAGGCAAAAAGAGTCAAACATTGATTTTTACTGCCTATTCTAGATGCATGACAATACACAATAAAACAGGCACTGGGCTGGGCAATCTGTGCATTCCAGAATGTCCAGGGAGGGAAGGCAGGGGATGAAATATTTTGAGGAGAGGAAATCCAAGCAGCTGAAAGGGTAGACAAACCTTCCAACAGCGTACTGTTGTCAACTGACATGCAGACTAACCAAATGTCATGACATCAGAGAGAAGCTCTAGCTTTCACTATGGAAGTCCATGGTGCTGACTGTATTCAGGGGAACATCTCAGCTATGGAAAAGTATCCAACATAAAATCCTCACTGTTCATAACGCTCTCTTTTAGAAGGGAATGAATCAATCCAGTTCAGGAGCATCCCCATATTCAGGGCTAAAGCACTGTAAGAACTGCTTATAAACAGCTGCAGGGTCCAAATGCCTTAGTCTTGGATGTTGGCACCGCTGCTCAACCTGCCCGCAGCCACCACTTCCTACAGGGGAGATTGGCTTATTCAAGCTCAGCATGAGTCATGAGTCATGGTCTTGAGTCAGGGGCCTCACTTTCATCTAATCTAATGCAATGAATAAGAGGTGTGGAGGGAACCAGGACTCCTTGTTTGGAAACATAACTGAAGGACAGGAAGCAAGATGAACATACAGCTGCTTTGGAATTTGTGGTCAAAGGCAAACCTAGCCCTAGCTCCTAATCAAGAAATGCTTTTCAGGTCAGGAACCCAGTATAGTACCTCCCTATGATGGGAAAAAAGACTGAGACAAGTTTGGTGGGACGGAACAGACCCGCTGAAGCTTCTGGTGACATTTTATACCAACAGGCACACTGGCTTAGTAGACCCTTCCTGAGGGGGAAATATAGTAGCAACAACTCTGGACACGCCAGAGGAATAGGACAGCTCTGGCAGTAGCTGGCTAATGACCTACCACAAATCCTAGGCATCCATTTCTTAATCTATAAAATGAGAAAGATGGTGTACCACTCTAGATCATATCCTGGGTGCCTTCTTCCTAACTCCTGCAGGTGATAGTTTCAATGGTAAGGAAATCCACGAAAGCATTATTGGGTAATATTACCAGAACATGCCCACTAACTTTGTGTAGATGAAAACGTCTACACTGGTAGCTGATGCATTAGGTTTAGATTTCTCTCAAAGCACATTTTTGTTTTTAAAGAACAAGGTGTATCAGGCTCCATGTTAAAACTCTGGCAAACAAAGATAAATCAAACTCAACTCCCTGCATTTAGAGGGTGCACAATTCAGAACTGTCAGCAAGCATTTACTCTGACAGCACTCAAATAGTATATTAAAAATTTCATAATGAAAACATTAATAAGAATAAAGAAAGTCTATTAAGCTAAATTCAACATGATCTAGGCAAGAGAAATTAAGCATTAGAAAATAAAGATGTGAGGGACAGAAAAAGAAAGGTGCTCCCAGGTAACAGATTAACATGGTTTTAAAGAAAGCTTGGGGGTAGGTGGTGGTGAACAAGGAAAGTATTTATTTGCAAGACAAGCCAAAATGGCCTTACAAGGGAGCTGTGAGTCTAATTTGGTGTTCCCTGAACAAACATACACTTCCTTTCAAACTTCAACCTGTAAATATGCTATTGCCATATCAAACCTCATTTTCAACACCTGAACACAGTGTGCAGCTGAAACTGCTCTCAGTTTCACTTTAAAACTACCAAGAGTTAGGCAGGAGTAGTAAATAGCAAGATGTAAGCGAGAAACAAACAACCAAGCTTTTTATTCACTGCAATTTTCTCTTTAACTCAATTAACAAAATGTCAAGACAAATTACTTGGGTTTCTCCAGTGATGCTCCCGAAGAAACCTGAGGTCCATGGGCGGAGCCAGGTACACAGCTGCTACACTCAACTATCAGCAGTCCTTTAACAAATTGGTAAAACATATACTAAGCTACAAGATTGAACTTTAGCTTCTTCCATACATTTGTTAAATTTTTAATTCCATTGCCACCAATCTATTCTAGAATATAGTATCAGATGACATATGACTGAGCACAGTTCTATATTTAGTTATTTTAAGTTTATCCTATCAATATTTTATGTCCTCATAATACAGACATTATGATTTCTGGGCATTCCACTTCCAGAACAAGTTTAAGAATTACCAGTGTATAAAGGATCACCCTAAAGAAACAGTCAAGCCAGCTCCTATTCTCTAGAAGTCTTTAACGTACTTGGGAATTAACTCAAAGAGCTCAACAAATACCTAATGGGTACTCATCTCTGTATATCTGACTTGAACAAAAAATGACAATATGTCAGCCTTGCTCTTAAGCTCACAAACCAACAGGGATAATATCGTCAGGCATACATTTGCATATGCAAGGGATCTAGTTAGGTCAAGAGGGCAAACAGGTGTTGTCTTCTGTGCAAACACCCATACATCGGCACAGTCTAACTAAAGTTGACAATGAAGAATTCTGAGACTCAGCTGAAAAAAAATGCTATGGTTATTTGGAGTGCCCCTAATTAGTGAGGAGAAATACCGACAGTGGCTGTAATTTCCTCTCTCTCCCCCAGCCCATTATGTGGGGACACATTTAAAAATCTAAGATAGCACTCTTTTAAAGGCAGAGTATGTAACACAGGTTTAACTCCAAGAATGGGCTACCTCACCAAAAAGCAGAAGTACAATGGCATATAGCATTAGGTGAATTAGGCATCAGAATGGCTGGGTTTCAGGGCCCACAATGCCCCTAACTGTCTACACTTGACTTTTCTGCCCTCTATAGGGAAAAGGTGAGACTGGTCAGTGCATTGCAACTATTTTCACAAAAGTATTGAATGACAGAAGAAGGTGAACGTGTATGGGGACATAGCACAAACAGGCCACCTAAAGCTTAAAATGTCTTCAGAGTTTCATGTTTTATATTAAAAACTTACACATTTCATTCTACTTAATAATGTCTTTTTTTTTAAAAATAATTATCATGCCCCTCAGGAAGATGTATCTTGTTTAATTTGTGGCACACCCCAGGGGAACAGATGCTAATGTCGTGATGATTCACATTATTACCTAATTTCAAATATATTCCATTTCCTTTAGAATTCAGATTTACCTCAAGTTAACTCCTGGCCTAAACCACTTATCTTGAAAGACATTGAAAACTGACAGTATTTTAAAGCCCAAAGTGCTGTCTAAGCCTCGTTTTCCACACTTCTGACAATTTAACAAGGCCACCCATCAGTTTTATTCAATAATGCAGCGAAACGCTGTATAAATTGACTAGGGTTACAATGACCATCATTGGACCAGCAGAACAGGAAACAAGGCCTTGTCCCCCCTTCCGTGTTCCCAGTGCTCACTTCTACCCTGCACAGCACACGCCCATCATCCAACGCCCTGGTGTCTACCTGGGCTGGAGGACACCAGGAGACTGTACCACCCAAGATGGTACCACATTCTGGGGCTGCAGATTTTCCAACACAGGAAAAGTACACTACACACCCAAAATGAGCCTGGCAAGAATTTAACAAAACAAAAAGCTGTGGTTCTCAGTACCAGCATAAGGAACTGGAGATCCCCAAAGGGTTGGGTTTTATTTTCTTGTTTTTAAACTTCAAATATATATGTAACAAAACATTTGCCATTTCAACATTCTTCACATGTGTAATTCCTCAAAGGGTCCTGACATCTTGCCATATTCTCTTCCTTCTTCCAAGTCCCATATTTCCCCTTGTACTCTTCTTCAAGAAACAATGTTATAGGTCCCCATCTGACTGTGAGCTTCCTCCAGTTTCAGTCGTAGGTCCCCCATAGGGCAACTTAACCTTTGTTTGACCTGCCCCCACAAAAGGGTAACCTCTAGTTCACCAGACTGTAAAGATAGCTACAAAAACACCTCACTGTGAAGGAATTACTCTTACTTTAAGGTGCTTTGTACTCATTTACCACATTTAATCTTCACAACCCTATGCAGTAGGTACTATTAGTACTTCCATTTTACTGATTAAGACAAGTAACTTATCCAAGGTCAAATCAACAGAATGTGAAGCAGCTAGGATTCAAACCCACATCTGTCTGCATCTAGAATAGAGTTCTTAAAAACAAAAGCTCAAAGCAAACTTCTAGACAAGTACTGGGCAACTTAGGGCTAATGATCTTGCTTCCTATTTCACTGAGAGACTAGACGCAATAAAAAAACTCACAACTTCCCACCAGGACAACTATCCATCTACCTGAATTTGTGCCCCTTTATTCTGCCTTCCTTTCCTGTAACTGATGTGCTACCCCTGCTCCAATAGCTGTACTAACCCCTCCACTGGTATATCCCTCTCACCTTCTCAGCAACATCACTCCAGCAATTCTCCCCTCCTGCATTAATTTTCCTGCTCTACAGAATTATCCCCTCTTCAGCAAACAAACTCCCTGTCATTCTCTCATCTTAAAAAAAAGAACAAAAACCTTTTGCCCCCATTTTCCCTTCAGCTACTGCCCTACTGCTCCGCTCTCCAATGCAGCAAAACTCCTCAAAAGCATTCCTATACCTCATCTCCAGTGTCTTCTATTCTCTCTCAGACCCACTCCAATCAGTAAATTGCTCCCACTTCTCCTCCACAAGGGCCTCTGGATAAGGTCATCAAAGGCTTCCATATTGCTAATCTAGTGGTCAACTCTCAGAGTTATCTGACACAACTGATCACTCTTTAAAACACTTTCAACATGTGGCTTCCAGGACAGCACATCGCCTAGTCCTTCTCCTCACTGGCCATTCTTTTCAGTCTCCTGCGCTGCTTCTCCCTCATCTCTCTAACCTCTATGTTACAATGCCCCAGAGCTCAGTCCTTAGTCTCTCTGTCCTTACGCCCTTGGTGATCTCATTCAGTCCATCACCCTAAATACAACCAAGAAGCTGATGACTCCCATATTTGCATCTCCAATCCAAACTTCTCCAGCTGATCTTCAGACTCTTATTTGACTGCCAACTCTACAACTCCATGTAGATGTCTAAACATCTGAACTACATCTAAAACCAAACTCCTTCTCTGCCCCCCAAAATCTATTTCTCTCATAGTTTTCCCCAAACCATGATATGACAACTTCATCCTTCCAGTTGCTCAGGCAAACACCTTGGAAGACATTCTCTTCCACTCTGTCTCTCTGACCCAATATTCAATCCATAGGAAATCTTGTTGACCCTACTTTCAAAATATATCCAGAATCCAACAACTTCTCACTACCTTCACTGAGGCCACACTGGTCCACACCACCATTACCACTTGCCTATTACTGTAGGAGACTCCAAATTAGTATCACTACTTCCTATGAGTCGTAATCGACTTGATGGCACACAACAACAACTTGCATTCTTGCCCTCATATAGTCTATTCTCAATGTAGCAGCCAGAGAAATCCATTTAGAATCTAAGTCAGAACATGCCATACTCTACTGGTCTCTTTGCCATTCCGGAACATACCAGGCATGCTTCTGCCTCAGGGCCTTTGCACTTGGCTTCTCTTTACCAGGGGCAGTCTCCCTACCGGCAACATCAGCATGACTTGAAGCCTTACTTTCTCAGTGAAGGCTTCCCTTGTTGTCCTACTGTCTCCATTCCACACCCCATCCCCACTCCTTATTCCCTTTCTCCACTTTACTTTCCTCTGTGTCATTGATACCATCTAATATACCTGTTTATTGCTTGTCTCACCCACCAGAACATAAGCAGGGATTCTGCCTATTTTGTTTGCTGCTCTATCTCCAGCACTAGAACAGCCCCTAGTAGATAGCAGGTGTTCAACGATTATCTGTTGAATGAACAACTTCTACAGAAAAATCCAAAAGAGCTGGCTATGGTTTCTCTAGAAGGTCCAGAGCACATTCCTCTCTAAGTTTTTACTACTTTCTCATGTTCAAGTGAGGATAAAAATCCCTATTTGAGGTTGAAACAGAAATATAAATATAAATCAATATGTATATGTATATACAAAATAAATGAGCTGGCAGAAGACTAATTCTTTATCTTAAGATATTGATAAACCTCATCAGACTGCTTCAGGCTGGTTATAGCTTCAAAGCCTAGGCTGGAGGGTGAGAGACAGATGCCTCTCAGAGCTTACCTCTGGGATTATTCTCCGAGTGAGGGTCCCAGGATGCCCCTCCACAGCCCCCTGACTCTTCCTGGTTCATCTCTGGCGCTTCAGATCATCCAATTCAGCAGGCGCTTCCTTCAGCCTTCCCAAGGTCCTCTATCTTTAAGCCTCTGGAAGGCCCAATAGTGTCCAGGCCTAACTTTCTTTGCACTTACAGGCTTACATGAGGCCTCTTTATCACCTGGATCTTAAAGCTGGCTCTCCACTTTTCTCAAGTACTGTCATAAGTTGGCACCTGAGCCTAGTCTTACTAACAGCCACATGGCCTCAGTGGCAAATACCATTTTCCCAAAAGAGATGTCCACCTGTCCACCTAATTACATCTCAGTCTCTTTGAGATTCTCCTTCTTTGAAAAAGCTCTTAAGTTTATTTGTGCCACAGCAAAGTTGCATTCATTAAGCCCAATTAATAGGTTTTCAGTATCTCACACTCTCCCCCATGTATTTCAAATATCATTTGCCTACCTATCCCCAATCTCTCCAAAGCCTTGTAGAATTCTAACCACTCCCATTTCACTGCATCAAAATACCTTGATTCTAAAGGGCCATACAGAACCACACTGCCAGTAGGATAAGGGTCAGGGCATCATCTGAGAAGATGTATCAGTGGGAAAACAACCCCAGAAGGATTTGTGACTCTCTCTTTAGCAAGAAGGAAGGAGAACACAGAACTCCATACTCTCAGTGCTGTCAAGCAGTTCATCCACACCAGGGTACAGCCACCCCATACTTTAGGCCTCTAGTTAAATTTACATCACTTTGTGTCTCGGTTACCTAGTGCTGTTATAACAGAAATACCACAAGTGGATGGCTTTAACAAAGAGAAATTTATTCTCTCACAGTCTAGGAAGCTAGAAGTCCAAATTCAGGGTGCCCACTCCAGGGAAGGCTCTCCCTCTATGTCTGCTCTGGGGGAAGGTTCTTGTCATCAATCTTCCCCAGTCAAGGAGGTTCTCAGCACAGGGACCCCTGGTCCAAAGGACTTGTTATTCTCCTGGCTCTTGTTCCTTGGTGGTTTGAGGTCCCCATGCCCCTCCACTCAATTCACTTTTATATTGCAAAAGACATTGCCTTAAGACACAACCTAATCTTGTAGATTTGAATCCTGTCTCATTAACATAACTAACTCTAATACTGCCTCATTAACATCATAGAGGTAGAATTTACACACATAGGATAATCACATCAGATGACAAAATGGTGGACAATCACACAATACTGGAAATCATGGCCTAGCCAAGATGACCCATATTTTTGGGGGACACAATTCAATCCATGACACTTTTTGCTTTATTACAACCAGAGAACACTGATCACTTGATCATTGGCAATATATCCAGAATCCTCTTCTGGTTCTGCAAGACTAAGAGGTTATTGGAGCCCCCGGGTGCTGCAAATAGTTAATGTGCTTAGCTGCTAACCGAAATGTTGGTGGTTCCAGTTTACCCAGAGATGTTGGGAAGACCTGGTGATCTACTTCCGAAACATCAGCCATTGTAAAACCCTATAGAGCACAGTTTTACTATGACACACATGGGGTCACCACAAGTCAGAATCAACTCGACAGCAACTGGTGTTTTTAAAGAGGTTATTTGATTCAGGAGACTTACGGTTCAGTGACAACCTACCCTCAGGGCCTGAAATGTTTATCATCATTTGTATAACACACACAATTAAAATAACCTCAGTACAAATGAATGTCCTTTTCAAATTGAACAAACCATAGCAACACTGATATCACTGAGCAAAGCAAACCCAGACCTTGAGGAAATAGGCATTACCCTGGGCTTCATTTACTCTTCATATCACTAACCGATGTGCCCCTTTCAAATTATTCCAAAGTTGACTTTCATTTCTGTATTTCCAGGCTTAGAAAGCATACTTCCCTACAAGGTTTTTCTTATACTCTATCTGAAATGGCTTTTCAAAAAAAGTAAACTCTCAGATTGTATGACATGCAAAATATACCTAGTTGGTTGGCAAGGAAACACGCAAACAGATATCATGGCTCCTCGTCACTTGTTTTTACCCTCTGCATTTGCTTTTAGTGGCACACCCCTCCATTTTTCCTCATTCAGAACAGTCTGCTTGGTTTCAGAGACTTGAAAGTTTTCTAAACAGTCCCTTTGCCAATTTGGAATTAGATGAAGTGAGAGTGGTATCCAACACTAGAACTAGGGGCAGATTACCCAATAAGCAAGGTAAGCTTACTTGTGCTTACTTACGAATCTGTAGTGAACAATTTCACATGTGGCAAATAAGGTAAGAATCATAAGTAAGCACAAGAAAGCCCACGCTTACCTTGCTTACTGGGTCATCCGCCACTGTCAGGGATTGTAAATTTGAAAAGAGGCTTTGATTCTGTAGGAAGGTGCAGTGAGGCTGGGAGAGAAACAGATGCCAGCCATACCTAGAAGCAGAATCTTTGATGTGGTGAAAAAATGTGAAATTGTTCACTACAGATGATCTGGTAAGCAAGGTAAACACTGTGCTTACCTTGCCTATTGGATAACCCACCCCTGACTAGAACCCAGCATGCGTGAAGCGGGGAAGGCCTGTTGTAATGCTGCAGCCTGTAAAAGGCACTGTTCTGCAAACACACCAACATCAGAATCAGTAAACTGATTTTGAATTGTTCTGCCTTGTTTTTCTAAACAGAAAGCTGGGCAGTAACAGATTAGATGGTGATCATTCTGCCCTATTATTAGTCTCACAGGGACCTGCGCTGGTAAAGAGCCCATCTATCTGTCCTAGTTCACAGCAAATCACTAGCTTCTTAATTTAGTTCCAGGACGTCACCGTTCACGATTCTAAATGCCAATTCAACAAACAAACAAAAATCTGCCGAGAAAACACTATTTCCGCACTTTGTCCACGTATCTTACAAACTTAGGTAGCTGCATCAACAACAATCAGATCCAACTCTGTGCAAGCTCCTTCCTACCATACATTAATGCCATCACATGAGGGACTAAGAAAATCAAATTGTCATTAACCCTGCCCTGGCTGGAATGCAAATTACCCAGCCTCCCAAGAACGGGGGACATGGGTGCTTTCTCACAGAGGTCTGAGAAGGCCTGGAAAACCAGACAGCTGGTACTCCTAACGAATAACTCCACACTGAAACTGCACCATCCGCCCTCCATGGGTATGCCATGCGTAGGCACTGCCTGCCCAGGAGCCTCCTCATCTGACCACCAGTCTGCCCTATTTATCTGCCTCTTGGCAGCTACCAAAAGGCTGTAAGGCATGGTTCTTCTGGGATACACTTTTCCAGCATATGGGAACCATAGAGCATAATGGAAGAAAGGGAGAATGTACATTTAAACATGATCAAAACCAAAACCAAAAGGGGAAAGCACATGCACAGTGTAGGCTGGGAAGCACAGAAGATGTGGGTTCAAGACCAACTCTGTCCTGACAGGCTCAGTGGCCACCTCACCTCCTCAAAGCCTTGGTCTTCTCATTTATTTAATACACATAGTGCCAGGCACTACTATCCTAACCTTACAGCTGAAGAAACAGAGGCATAGACAGTGTAGGTATCCTGCACAATGTCAAAGCAGGGTTTGACCCCAGGTAATCTAGCTCTCTGCCACCCATCTGCCAGTTTGTCATACTGTGGCAGCTTGTGTGTTGCAATGATGCTGGAAGCTTTGCCAGCAGTATTTCAAATACCAGCAGGGTCACCCACAGTGGACAGGTTTCAATGGAGCTCCCAGATTAAGACATTCTAGGAAGAAAAGCCTGGCAATCTACTCCCAAAAATTAGCTAGTGAAAACCCTATGGATCACAACAATGGACTAGAGCATACCAATGATTATGAACATGGCACAGGACCTGGCAACATTTCGCTCTGTTGTACATGGGGTCACCCTGAGTAGGAGCCTACTTAACAACAACAACAGTCTAGCTCTAGTTTTTGTTCTTATCCACTTCATTATTCTGGCTTCCATATGAAAAAACAAAAGTTCATCCAGATCAACTGCTCCGACACAACAGATCTTGGGCTGAGTCTAGAAACCTATTTTTTATTGAAAAAATTCACCAAGTTATCCTGATGACCAGCAAAGCCTAAGAATCCATAAGTTTCTTCTGGACGTAAAGTTATTTGATTCTAAAGTTGTATCCAAACGCAGAAGGGGAAGACAGGCAGTGGGGAGTCCCCAGTGTCCACTACTGCACTGGTCAATTTTTAACTTCCTTCAAACAGGCCGGTGGAGGTGTTACACAGGATGCTGAAACTCGGGTTCAGAAATGTGGTCCAGGGGACAGTGAGTTGAAGATAATGGTGATGGAATAATTTGGAAAAAGATAGTGAGAATAGCAGCACAACTGGAAGAATATAATCTATGTCACTGAATTGTACATGTAGAAATTTTTGAAATGGTTATCTTTGGCTATGTATATTTTCACAAAAAAAAAAAAAAGGTCCTCCAAGGTCGAGAAGGGAGAGTGTTGACATGTCATAAGGTTTTTAACCAATGTCCTAAAACAATACGTGTACTGTTTAATGAGAAACTATTTGTTCTGTAAACCTTCATCTAAAGTATGATTAAAAAAAAAAAAAAAAAAAGAAATGTGGTACACCAGACCCCCATTCTATGGCTCTCAAGATCCCCATTGAAGGGGGTGAGCAGCCTCATCATTCCATCTAAAAAGTTAAATATATTCCCTTACTATCTGTGAATAACCCAAACCTTCAGTTATCAGTTCACAAAGTCTCCTCACATACCTTCTCCCATTTTGACCCTCACACCCTTGTCAGGTTGGTTTCGTGATCTCTGTTCTACAGCTGTCCTTCTCTATCTAGCCTCATTTTAACAACCAACAAGTAAATCCCAAGTACGCACTGCAGTGGAGGGCCAGCCTGCATTTCTGGGGTTAGGTTCCAAAGTCTGCCCTCTAAGTCAAAGTCAAGTATAGTTAAAAATCACTCATGAGAGTCCCTTAGCTCAGACTTGGCCCTTGAAAACCTAAAAACCCAAAATTAACTTGTGTGTGTCTCTTTGCATTATGGCTATAGCTTCCCTTTCCCCGAGGGCAGCAGAGACCAAGGCCTACTAAGAACAGGAAGGGTGAAGGGTTAAATAAAGGGATTTCTCCCTCTCTCAACTACTAGCTGGAAGAGTTGATTTCACAAGTTAAATTGCGTGTATGATACGATTCCATTGTATTTGCAAGGCATATGCTAGGTGTCATCAGGCAAAGAATGAGCACAGGACCCCTGCCCTCACATAACCTATAATCCACTGGGAAAGATTAGATCATCCCCTGAAAATGGTGGGTCACAGTTTAACACAACACCATCAGAACTGCCAAACACATGATGCTAAGTGTTAGAGACATTCAAAGGAAGAAGAAACTGTTATAGTGTAGAATGGGCTTGAGAGGCTTTCCTGGAGAAATTTAATGTGGTTCTTGAGATATTATGCCCTTTCTTATGGGCCAACCCAGAACTAATCAGTGTTTCAGGCACAACTGACCCTGTCATCTAAGCTATGATAGTATTTTCTGTTTTGCTCCACTGTCCCTTTGGAAAATGCCAATTCACTGGCCACTCTGTCTACTATAATATGTTGAGCCAATGTCCATGGGGAACTATGTGCCATAGTCCCAGTACTATTTGGTTACAAAAGCTTAAATTAAATCTTAACATTATTATGCTAAAATAGAGCCTATATAACTAAGAACACAGAACAACCGCTTCTTTGTAATAGAGCAGGGACTCTCATATGAGCACTCAACCTCACTTTCCTGACAAAGTATTCACACCATATGAATACTTTGACCCTTTTTTTTCCAACCCTAAGTCATTACTTGGTCTACATGAGCCTGTATTAAAATTAAACCAGTCATTTTCTTGCTTTCTTGCTGAGTCCTCTAAGTCTCCAAAGTTTTTTGAGACCTCCTCTAAGTCTCCAGGTCCATCTCAGCTCTTTCTCCACTCTCAGGACTCCACATGACCAACTACAGTGCCTGGAAGACAGCCCTGGGCCACACTGCACTCCGAAAGAGTGAATGCAAGGAAGCAAGTGCTTAGCTACACATCCTGGGCACAGCTCCTACCCCTAGTTGGCTCACAGTCACACCTCACTTGGTTTCTTGAGAATGAAGACAAAGGGTAGGGCCAAGAGGGGCATGCAAAGGAAGGACCCAGAAGCTGATCCCATGCCTGCTGGAATAGGGGTCAACAGAAGAGAGTCCAAGTGCAAGACATTTAAATATACGCCCTGGCCCATATGTGAAGCAGTTTAATAAATCAACATAATTCCGTACATTTCCAAAACTCAGATGCTGGCCAATTTCTTCAGGTCTGAAGGACATTTCTGACTTTTCCTTTTAGAAATGGCATGTGCACAAGTCAGAAATACTAAGTCCAAATCCAGATTCCATTAAGATTCTGCTTAACTTGTGAGACTTTGGATAAGACATTTCAGAACTTGGGCTTCCATTTCTTCACGTGTCAAGAGAGCCAGCTGGACTAGATGATGTCTGATTCAGAAAATATGATTTTAAAAGCTGGAGCATCATACCCATTGCTGTCAAGTCGATTCTGACTCATATCAACCCTGCAGGACAGAGTAGAACTGCCCTGTAGGGTTTCCAAGGAGCAGCTGGTAGATTAGAACTGCTGGCCTTTTGGTTAACAGCCATAGCTCTTAACTACTGCACCACCAGGGCTCCAGAGCATCACAAGTCTGAGAAAAAATCAAGAACAAGCATAATAGAGTCAGAACAGAAGTGATAGTGGGCCTGGAAAGCCTCTGGAAGATGGTGATTAGAGAGGTCCTGTCATGGACTGAATAGTGTCCCAAAAAACACGTCTGTCAACTTGGCTAGGCCATGATTCCCAGTACTGTGTGGTTGTCCACCATTTTGTGATCTGATGTGATTATCCTACGTGTTGTAAATCCTAATCTCTGCCTGTGGTTAATGAGGCAAGATTAGGTTATGTGTCAAAGAAGATTAGAGTGGGATGCAACACCTTTACTCAGGTCACAGCCCTAATCCAATGTAAAGAGACTGCCCTGGTGTGTGGCCTGCATCACCTTTTATCTTACAACAGATAAAAAGAGAGAGAAGCAAGCAGAGAGATAGGAAACTCAAGCCACAGAAAGAAGTGCCAGGAGCAGAGTGCATCCTTTGGACCTGCGGTCCCTGCAGTGAGAAGCTCCTAGACCTGGGAAAGATTGATGACAAGGACCTTCCCCCAGAACCGACAGAGAGAAAACCTTCCCCAGGAGCTAGTGCCCTGAATTTGGACTTCCAGGCTCCTAGACTGAGAGAGAATAAATTTCTGTTTGTTAAAGACATTCACTTCTGGTATTTCTGTTAGAGTAGCACTAGATAACTAAGATAGGTCTCAAAATGAAGAAAATAGGGATTGGGAGAAATCCAGAATTGCTCCATGAGAATATCACATACAGGTCTCCTTCTTCTCCTAGGTATCTTGCCCTGTAGTCATAGATCCATTTCTTCCCAAGAAGAACCCAGAGTGAAGAATCATAGGATGGACACACCTGAAGATGTCATCAGATCCCTTCTGCCTCTGGGGATGACTCAACCTTAACTACCTAAGAGAAATTAAAGATTCCAAGGAGCTCAGCCCCTGAGCTCAGTAACTTAGCCAACCATCTAATAATCTTTTGGAGTCTGCAACTCCTTTCTTAATATATAACCTAAAAACCTGAACGAGGTTCCTCAGGTCTGTAGTTGAGTTTTATAGGCCTCAAAGTTTTAGGAATACCCAACAGGTTTTGAGCCTCTCAGATTAATATTATTGTTATAAAATCTTAACTAGAGTTTAAGATTTATTGAATATTTAAATAGTCTTTTACAAAATTTAACCCATAAAAATCTATGATGAACTTTCTTTAATACTGCATTTCTGTTATTCTCACACATCTTTGATATTTTACTTCTTCGCCCTCAAGAAAGTCCCTTGTTCAGTAAATTTACTTTTTGTTATAAGCCTAGTTAAAACCAATTAAAGTTGCTTTGAACAGAAGTTTCATAAATGTGACTGAGAGTTTAAAATATCAATTAGCCAAACTACAATAAGCTTTGACCTACTTAGATGTTACTTTTAGGCCGTCTTAGAATCACAGAATGTTTAACACCTTATGCAGTACCTGGCACATAGCGGGAACTCAAGGAGCCCTGGTGGCACAAAGGTTAAGTGCTCGGCTGCTAATCAAAAGGTCAGAGGTTGGAACCCACCAGCCACTTCACAGTAGAAAAGATGTGGCAGTCTGCTTCAGTAAAGATTTACAGCCTTGGAAACCCTATGGGGCAGTGCTACTCTGTCCTACGGGGTCACTGTAAGTCAGAATCGACTCCATGGCTCACAGTAACAGTAGGAACTCAGTAACTACTTTTAAATTTATTATCATCATTAACAGTAACTTGTAGTCATCAAGTACCCATACGAGGCACTTTCCATGTTATCACTTAAACCTCAAAACCACCCTATTAAGCAGAAATATCACCTCTGTTTAACAGATAAAGCTACGGCTCATGGAGATTAAAGCAAGTTAACAGCTGCTAAATGCTGAGCAGGAATTTGAACTCAGGTCTCTTTCCCACTAGCTTCCTGAAATCCTCTAACGGAGCTTTTCCATAGAGCAGAGACCAGGAAGCCAGACCAGGAGTTTTGAGGTCTCAATCTCACCGGCTCCATTATTGACACACACGTTGTTAACTTTCAAAGTTGACAACTGATGTGATATGACCTGTGTATGCTGGTTCTCCTGGGACTACCAATGCTGCTCCTGAAACTGGAGTACCTTATGAAAACAGGGAGGCACCTGACATAAACCACAGTCTGGCAAGTGCAGTCACTGCCTTTGGACTCTAGGGAAAGATACAGTTCCTTAGGCTGGGCCTCTCCCCATCCAAGGGTTTGATCAGCTACTCCCCTCTGTCAGTCTCTAAGAACAGCATTTCTAGAAGACATTCAGACCCCAATCACAAGGCTTATTCCTACTCCAGGGACTACTCACAGCGGCTTTAATACCAGAGAAGCCCAGCAGCAGTAACAAGTTTTAGCAAGCATGCTGCTAACCTTGTGACAACAGAGATTCCCGGCTAAAGTCATGTTTCGCAAATCTCCATCCCAAGGACGTTTTCTTGCCCCAGTGTTTCCCCTTCACAATTTTCGCTTGCACAAGAATTTCAAGGAAGCCATCCGCTTCGGTTGGCATTTGGTGCAGAGAATGCCAAGGAGAATATATTCCCTTTGCCAGCCCACAATCATTTCTGCACTAACAAGTTCAAATTCTCCATGTGGGTGAGTACACAACTACATACTCCTAAATGTTCAAAGACACAAAACCTCATCCATTAACTGAGTTAACAGAAACCATCTTTCATTCCAGATTCACAGCTTAACAATTATTTCTGAGAGAAGGCAGAGTATAAACAGCTGCGCAGGCCTGCAGACGCAGCCCACCTTCTCTCCCCCTAATTCTTTGCCTCGTTAGCAGGTGTTATGAGAAAAAATCTGACTTTTAAGATTCAGGGGCCCACAACATTCACAAATTCCAAAGGTCTTAACTGCTGAAATTAAGACGTTTCCTCCGACTCTAAAATCCCATTCGCCTCTCCTAAACACAAAGTCCTCTCTTGACTGACTGCACTTTGCTTTCTCTGGTCTTGTTGGTCCTGGAAGGGCCTCGGTTCAACTAAAGGCCTCTGGGGGTGGGGGAAGACCCTTTTGTTGTTAGTCTATTTTTCAGTAACACAGATCAAGAAAGCAACCCACAACGATTAAGGCAACGAAGCTTCAAAATACCCTCTCCAGCCTAAATAGTTCGATCATGTGGGAACCAAACACTTACAGTCGTTTAAAATAGAAAAAGAGAGGTTAAGAGTGCCGGCTGCCACTTTCTCCTGGGACGAGCACCTCTATGGTGGGGGGTTGTCACTTGCAGACCTTGTATGCAAAGCCCCAGCTCAGATCGGACATTTTGCTTTAACCCCTGGGCTGCGCCCGCCCAATGCAGAGGTCCCGCGGGTCTCGGATGCTGCCAGACTCTTTCGGGGCTGGGCGGGGAGACCGGGCAAGCCACTCAAAAGGACTTGTTTTCTCAGCTGATCTAGTCCTGTTGAACAGGTGCCTGGTTAAATCCATCGGGGAGAGGGGGAGGGGAGGAACAGCCGTGCAAAAGTATCTCCTACTGGAGCGCCCGCCTTGCGGGGGAAACCACGCGGAGCACGAAGGAAAGTGGCTTTCCAACTTCTGCTGGGCCCCAGGACCGGGTGTTCCCTAAGTTTGGAGAAGGCCTGGATGGTTCTGGTACGACACTCCCAGCAGCCCCACAGCAGCTATACAGTGACCCTAACACTCCACCCCCGCCCGATACACACGTGAAGCTCAGCAAAGCGTGCCACCTGCCGGGTTCCCAGCAAACAGCCCGGAGGGAAAGACAGGCGGAAAGCACTTTGTTGTTAAAAAAGAAAAGTAAACTCTCCGGGGTCCGAGGACAGCCCCACCTGGCACCGGGACCCGGGCCGCGGCCGTAGGGGGTCGGCCCTTGGGATCTCCTTCCTCCCGGGCGAAGCGGGAGCAAGGCGCATACGGCGGTGGGCGCGGCTCGCCCGTCCCTGGCCGCTACCCGCGGGGCCCACTAACCCCTTGGGCCGGCGGAGCCCTGCGCCGGCAGGGGTAGGGCCGGCCGCGAGCGCCGGGGCGCGCCGGGCGGGCTGGAACAGAGCGCACCCTCGCCCCTCCTCGTGCGCGGGCCGGCGCCCTGGTTGGGGGAGGAATAGTCGGGGAACTCACAGCCGCTTGTCCTCGGGCTGCAGCTGCCAGTGCATGGCTAGTGAGAAGCCGAAGAGGCTCCCAGGCTCCCCGAGTTTCTGGATCATATTCTCCTCGCTGGTGTCCAAGTTGAAGGCGGCGCCAAGCCGGGAAAGGAGCCCCGCGGACAGGTAAAGCAGCCACAGCTGCCCCGCGGCCGCCATGCGCTCCGCTCCGGGTCCGAGCCTGCCGCGCTGCTACTTCCGCGCCGCCCGCGGACACCTTCGCCCTGTCTTCCCGCTACGCCCGATCCCACCCCCGGACGGGTCGCGCTCTCCGTCCGGTCGCTCCCCCTCGCAGGCAGCTCCCGACCGCTGAATGAGCCCGTTGTTCTCTGGAGATTCGCAGGCGTTTTATCAAGTGACGAGGACGCCGGCCCCGCCCCTCCCCACCCCTTTCACCCCTCCTCACCCCTCTCACCCCTCCTCACACGCCCGCCGGCCCTGCCCGCCGGCAGTACCTTCCCCGCCGGCCGGGTTACCAGCTTTCCCGGCGCTGTCCTCCCCCGGCCAGGCCCCAGCCCCACGCCTCTCCCACCGCCGCAGCCGCAGCCACTGCCGCCGCCGCCGCCCCTTACCTGGCCCGGAAGGAGCGGCGTAATAAACACGGCAGACAGGCCAAGAGTGGGGAGGCGAGCTCCAAGCCTGGCGCCTCCACCTGGGAGACCACCTCTGGAAAGAAGCACTTGAATTGTGGTTGCAGTTTAGCGCACAGCGAGAAAGGAGTTTATTACCTGTTGGTAAAGGAAAGTGCTGGTGATGGGCCAGGCCTTATGGCCTCTTCAAATGTATACTTCATTCATTCATTCTACAAGTGTTTGTTGAGCACTTAACGTGTGCCAGAGACTTGGGGAATGGAGCCGCATAGACAGTTATGGGTCCTAAAAGACTGTACCTTCGAAAATGATGATAGCACAGACTTTGATAGTGCTGTACAGTTTACAGGACACAGCTATTATTTAATCCTAACAGTTCTGTGAGCTGGGAATTTTCTTTTTGCAGATGAGAAAACTGAAGATCAGTGTTGCCCCAGATCACCTAGGGATCGATGCACACATGAAGAGAATCTGTGAGGGAAGTCACACTGGTGTCAGAAATTTAAAACTTGATTTCCAAGTCTTTTGAGGCTGGAGAAAAAACCCCTCAACAGTTAAGAATGGATTGTTTAAACTGGTACCCAGGACCTCAGGCGTTGTCCTTTCCTGGCCGCACATACTAGCGGGCCAAGAAGCAGCTCTGAGCTCTATGTGGGTGGCATGAAGGCTCCTGGCTCCAGGGCATGGGGTGGGGGTTCAAGTGAGATGGTGGCCCTTAGGGCAACCTTATCGTTGCAGGGATTATTGAGCAACGGAGAGAGAATTCAGGGGGTTCTGTGAACTTGAAAGGGGGCGGGGAAAGCGGCTATTTTTTATTTTCACTAACATCTAACGAACATTTAGCATTTCCTCCCATTATGAATGTAGGCAACAAACCACGGTGGCATTAGGATAAGTATCTGTGACTTAGTCACCAATGGAAGACAGAGGGTTTTTTAACGCATCATGGTTGTTACACATATCTCAAAATATCATTTACACTCATCACTACCTCAAATTACAGTAGTTATTAAACCTCGAGCCAGATTTGTTATGGAATAAGTTAATAAGGAAGCATATATATTGCTGTAGCACAAATTTATCCTAATAGTTCAATAACTGTATTTCAATATAATTGATTTCCTTTATAATCCCATGTATTTTATTTTACGCATTTAAAAACTTTTTTCTGATGAAGTGGGACCCATAGATAACACCATATATGAAAATTAACTCAAAATAGATCAGTGACGTAAAGAACTAAAACTATAAAACTCATAGAAGGAAACATAGGAGTAAAGCCTCAAGACCGTGTTTTTGACAATGGATTCTTAGATATGGTACCAAAAGCATGAGCAGTAAAAGAAAAAATAGATATATTGGACTTCAGCCAAGTTAAAAACTTTTGTGCATCAAAGGACTTTATCAAAAAAAAAATGAAGAGATAACCTACAGAATATTTGGTAACTATATACAACCAAATTTGTGCTCTGGCAATATGTGTGCTTCCTTATTAACATAATGTTTAATAATCTGATTTAATATTTAGACTATATAAAGAACTCCTATAATTCAACAACAAAAAGACAACCCAATTTAAAAATGAGCACAGGACTTGGAATAGACATTTCTCCAAAGAAGATATATGAACAGCCAGTAAGTACATAAAAGGATGCTCAAAAGTCATTCCAATGAACCAACCCCATTGCCATTCAGTCGGTTCTGACTCATAGCGGCCCTATAGTTAGGGAAATGTGAATCAAAACCACAATGAGATACCACTTCACACTGACTAGTATGGCTTTTTTTTTTTTTTTTTTAAAGGAAAATAGTAAGTGTTGTTGAGGATATGGAGAACTTGGAACCTTCGTGCATTACTCATGGCAATGTAGAATGGTACAGCTGTTGTAGAAAACACTTTAGCAGTTCCACAAAAAGTTAAACATAGAATTAACCATATGACCCAGCAATTCCACTCCTAGGTATATACACAAAAGACTTGAAAACAAGGATTCAGACACAGACTTGTACACCAGTGTTCATTGCAGCATTATTCACAATAGCCAACAGATAGAAACAAACCAAGAGTCCATCAATACATGGACAGATCAACAAAATGTGCTATATACACACAAGGGAATATTACTCAGCCATAAATACAAATGAAGTTCTCATACATGCTACAACATGGATGAACCTTAGAAACATGCCAGGTGAAATAAGTCAGACACAGAAGGACAAGTATTGTATGATTCCATCTATATGAACTATCTAGAATAAGCAAATGCATAGAAACAAAAGTTTATTACTGGTTACCAGAAGGTAGGGGGAGGAGTTACTGCTGAAAAGATATAGAGTTTCTGTTTGGGGTCAATTAAACTTTTAACAGATAGTGGTGATGGTTGCACTACATGGTGAATGTAATTAATGCCACAGAATTGTACACTTAAGAAAGATTGAAATGGCTAAATTATTGTTAGAATATTTTACCACAATAAAATAATAATAATAAAAAGAAAAACTTTATTCTGAGCGGTGACTCATAGGCTTTAGCTACCTGCCGAAGGGGCCATGGCATGAAAAGGGTTAAGAAGTGCTGGCCTGATGCTCCTGGAATTCCTTGGGGTGCCCTCCTTGGAATCTAACATCCCTGCATTGGAAATAGAGGCAGGGTGCCTTCTCCGGGAAGAGCTGGAGCCATGGGAAGATGTGCCCTTCACCTCCAGTGATATTTGTATCAAGGGAGCCGCCAGTGCCACATCGAAAAACTGCTGAACATCAGCAAGGGTCACCACAGGTGGTAGCATCTTCCAGAGTGAGTCCCTCAGTATACTGGGGGTGTGTGCTACTTCTCTGCCAATCAGTAGGTCAAGTCAAATATAGCCCAAACTCGGACACTGTTTTAACAAATATGCCATGACAAGGTTGAGAGACTTTCGCTGACAGTTATTTCATAAACTAGGGCAATATCTGCAAGATGATTTTTCATGCAAGTGAGCTGCAAGTTAGCGTTTCTTCTTCATGATGAACACATACTATTCCAGAAAGACGGGGCCCACGCTATTATAGTTAGCACAAAGTGAACCTCACTACAGTCTGGTACTCAGCCAGGCCCCACTGATGTGGTGGTAATAGTTGAGGAATTACAGAAATACTTCTGAACTGGTTGATAAAAGCTGCTGCCCTGAACGCTCCAAGTGTAACTACTGCTGTCTTGGCCACTTCCCCAGGGCCCACTAACGTCCGTCCCCACCATCCAGCAACTAAAGATTTAAGCACTTACTTAAGCCCTGGTGCCCCAAGGATTCCTTCTGATTGGTTTGCCCATTTCATACCAGCTGTTAACTATTTAAATATCACTCTTTGCTTATAAGAGTAATTCTATGGATCATTCATTGCTTCCTTCCCAGGATATATTTACTAGATGATGTAAAAATGACCAGAGTCTTCTACTTGATCCTAAATATTGATTGTGTTCAAACTGAAAATTTAAATTACAGGTTACTGGTGCAACTAAGTATACAGTGCTGCTGAATTAAATGATACTTGTGTGGGAGGAGAATGGGATAAAGAAAAGCAAGGATTAGACTTAGACTTGTTCTGGGGTCTAGTAAGTGCCCATCACAGATGAAAAACTTATCAGCTGCACCCCTACTTATCACAGATCTTCTGCCAAGGATACCAAACATACCTGAAGTTGAGTCAGACTTGAAGACTAAGCCTTAACAATAATCTTTTTGAGGATTGTCAGCTCTTCCTGATGGATGAACTATAAAAATCAAGTTTTGTGACTCAGTTGTCATTTGTTTTCTTTTTTAACAGTGCATTAGGTGGAAGTTTACAGAGCAAATTAGTTTCCTGTTGGATAGTTTGTACAAACAGGATTTCATGACCTTGGTTTCATGCCCTGCAAAGTGTCAGCACTCTTCTCCTTTCCACCCTGGATTCCCCGTTCCCTTTAATCCTGATTTTCAACCCCTTCCTGGCTTCTCATCTTTGCTTTTGGGAAGATATTGACCGTTTGATCTCATGTAATTAATTGTTCTAAGGAGTGTGTTCCTCTCGGGTGTTATTGTTTGTCTTACTGGCTTGTTTGTTGTTTGGTTGGGAGGTGGTCTCCAGGAATAGCTTCAGTTCTGGGTCAGAAGTGTGTCTTAGGGTTATAGTCTCAGAGGTTCCTTCAGTCTCTGTCAGACCAGTAACTTTTCTTTTTTCTTTTTTTTTTTAAGACATGCAAATCTTTATTTTTAATAGTGTCTTCTTTACAAATTTAAGATCTGGGAAGTTCCTTTTTCCCCTACCCGAAGAGTTCATAAATATGAGCAGCAGGGCAAATTCTTCATTTAAAAAGAACATTTTTTAAATGATAAAAGATGATATCCATAGGCATCAGTCCAACTTTTAAGAGGCAGAGGAATCCTCAGGCAGCCAAGGTATCAGGTTTAGTAAAGTTGCCTCACCGTCCAGAATGCATAGATTAGTTCCTATACTTAAGAGGGATGGATAAAAGAATACATGTTTTAACAAGTGAGAAGTTATTCTCAAATGATACTCCTGGACGGATCTCCGTGTCTTCTACTTTAGAGGATGTTGAGTTATTCTTCCTCACTGGGCTTTGTAACGCACAGTTATTATTCAGTTCATTTTTTGTCACAAAGGCTAATAAAAATGGTCTTTGAATCTAGCATGATATTGGGATATGACCAATGATATCTAAAATCACTGGTTCATGTCACTGAACTTTCAGTGAGACTACTCAGTGGGTGTTCATCAGCTCTGATGCCACAAGAAGATAGAATGTAAAAATGAATTTGATTTTTTATTCTGCAATTTTTCCCTTACTCTGTCCAGGACCCTCTGTGATGATCCCAGTCAGAGTGGTTGGTAATGACAGCCAGACACCATCTAGTTCTTCTGGTCTTGGGGTCGTGTAGGCTGTGGTTCATGTAGACTAATTGCTCCCTTGGGCCTTTGGTTTTCTTAATTCCCCTCTACTCTGGGCAGTAAGAGATCAAGTTGTATGTTAGATGACTGCTTGCAAGCTTTTAAGACCCCATACTCTACTCACCAAAGTAGGATGCAAAACATTGTCTTCATGAACTATGTTGTGCCAATTGATATAAATGTCCCCGAAGTCTATGGTCCTTTGTCTTCTAGCCTAGGAACTCCATCCCTCAAGGTATTTGGTTATGTCTAAGAGTTTTCCCTGATTGATCCCCTTTTGTGCTCTATATGAGCAATACCTACAGTCATGTATGTAGAAATATCCACCACCTATATCTGCCGGTGGGTGTATTCTCTTACACCCTCCCACACCTCTTGGTGTATCTACCTATTTATTCATTCATAAATTATTATTTGTTAATACTAATGTTTCAGGATTGTCTAAGCTATAGTAGTTACCATAGTTACCCTTTATTCTTGCGTTCCTCTCAGTATCCTCTCTTGCCTTGATCATGTTGTGCTGACTTCCCCCATATTATGTATTGCCTTTCCCTTCGCCACTATTAACAAGTGCCTTCTGTCTAATTAGTAGTTTTCTCTCCCTCCCCCCCTCCTCCCTGCTAACCATCAAAGAATGTTTTTTCTTTTTTTCCTGCTTGTAAACCTTTTGTTGTTACGTTATAATAGTGGTATCATACAATATTTGTCCTTTTGTGATTGATTATTTCACTCAGCATAATGTCCTCCAAATTTATCCATGCTGTGAGATATTTCAAAGAGTCATCATTGTTCTTTATTGTTGTGTAGGATTTCATTGTGTATATGTACCACAGTATGTTAATCCATTCATTTGCTGATAGACATTTAGGTTGTTTCCATCTTTTTGCTATTGTGAATAATGCTGCTATGAACATAGGCGTGCATATGTCTATTCATGTCACGGCTCTTATTTCTTTAGGCTGTATACCTAGAAGTGGGATTGCTGGATCATATGGTATTTCTATTTCTAGCTTTTTGAGGAGGAGCCATACAATTTTCCATAGGGGTTGTACTATTTTGCATTCCCACCAGCAGTGTATAACAGTTTCAGTCTCTCCACAACTCTGCCAACATTTGTTAATTTGGTTTTTTTTTTATTATTGCTGGTATTGTCTGGGGGAGATGGTATCTCGTTGTAGTTTTGATTTGCATCTATCTAATTGCTAATGATTGTGAGCATTTATTTCTTCATGTGTCTGTTAGCTGCCTTAATATCTTCTTTGGTGAAGTGCCTGTTCATATCCTTTGCCCATTTTTTCATTGGGTTATTTGTCTTTTTGTTGTTGAGGTTTTGCAGTATCTTGTAGATTTTAGAGATTAGACGCTGATCGAATTTGTTGTAGCCAAAACTTTTTTCCCAGTCTGTAGGTTGTCTTTGTACTCTTTTGTTGAAGTCTTTTGATGAGCGTAAGTGTTTGATTTTTAGGAGCTCCCAGTTATCTAATCTCTCTTCTGGTACTTGTGCATTGTCACTTATGGTTCGTATTGTGTTTATGCCATGTATCGGGGCTCTAAGCGTTGTCCCTATTTTTTCTTCCATGATCTTCATCGTTTTGGATTTTATATTTAAGTCTTTGATCCTTTTTGAGTTAATTTTTGTGCATGGTGTGAGATATGGGTCTTGTTTCAGTTTTTTGCAGATGGATATCCAGTTATGCCGGCATCATTTGTTAAAGAGACTGTCTTTTTTCCAGTTAACGGACTTTGGGCCTTTGTCAAATATCAGCTGCTCATACGTGGATGGATTTATGTCTGGACTTAATTCTGTTCCTTTGGTCTATGTATCTGTTGTTGTACAAGTACCAGGCTGTTTTGACTACCGTGGTGGTATAATAGCTTCTAAAATCAGGTAGTGTGAGTCCTCCCACTTTGTTCTTCTTCTTGAGTAATGCTTTACTTATTTGGGGCCTCTTCCCTTCCCATATGAAGTTGGTGATTTGTTTCTCCATCTCATTAAAAAATGCCGGTGGAATTTGAATTGGGATTGCATTGTATCTTTAGATCGCTTCGGGTAGAATTGATATTTTCACAATGTTGAGTCTTCCTATCCATGAGCAAGGTATGTTTTCCACTTATGCAGGTCTCTTTTGATTTCTTGCAGTAGTGTCTTGTAGTTTTCATTGTATAGTTCTTTTACATCTCTGGTTAGATTTATTCCTAAGTATTTTATCTTCCTGGGGGCTATTATAAATGGTATTGATTTGGTGATTTCCTTTCAGAGGTTGTCTTTGTTTATGTAAAGGAATCCAACTGATTTTTGTATGTTTATCTTGTATGTGAAACTTTAAATCTTCTATTAGTTCCAGTAGTTTTCTTGTGGATTCTTTGGGTTTTCTGTGTATAAGCTCATATCATCTGCAAATAGAGATACTTTGACTTCTTCCCTACCAATCTAGATGCCTTTTATTTCTTTTTCTAGCCTAATTGCTCTGGCTAGGACCTCCAGCACAATGTTGAATGAGAGTGGTGATAAAGCGCATCCTTGTCTGGTTCCCGTTCTCAAGGGGAATGCTTTCAAAGTCTCTCCATTTAGGATGATGTTGGCCATTGGTTTTGTATGAACGCCGTTAATTATATTGAGGAATTTCTCTTCTATTCCCATTTTGTTGAGAGTTTTTATCATGAATGAGTGTTGGACTTTGTCAAATGCCTTTTCGGCATTGATTGATAAGATCATGTGGTTCTTGTCTTTTGTTTTATTTATGTGATTTTACATTGATTGTTTTTCTACTGTTGAACCATCCCTGCATACCTGGTATAAATCCCACTTGATCATGGTGAATTATTTTTTTGATACGTTGCTGAATTCTGTTGGCTAATTTGTCGAGGATTTTTGTGACAATGTTCATGGGTGGGGATAATAGTAGCATTTACCCCGGAGTTGCCTTGCCTTAAAGAATTAAGAGAGTTAATTGATCTAAAGCGCTTAAAATGTTGTGTCACAACCAGAACTTCCACCTGTATACAAGCTTTCAAAACATGGCTGTTAGGAGCCATGCATTGACCCACAATGTATCTATAGTTTTGTGAACTAGATATATATAGTAAACTGCATTAAATAGTAATTCTACTATTCAATGGTAGATTTTTTTTTCAGAAAAGGAAATAGAGTTTTTCTGTATTTGTTTTTTATTTGTCTCTATGTAAAAGCAGGACTTAGGACCAATTTATTACTGAATCAGAATCTACATTTCAACAAGAGGATAGGATAGGATATCTGGGGTGGAAATGTGAATTCTCAGTAGGGGGTCAAACTGGAATGAACTGGTTCGAAGCCCTGTGTGAAAGGGCTCAGGGGTTTTGTCTTCCACGCTGAACATTAATGCATTAGTTTAAAAGGGGAAGCATTTTAGTTACTCTAAGTCACAGCACATTTTACAGGGGCAAACATTCCTTTTGTTGGGATCAGGAGAATCCAAACTGCCAGCTGTACCTTATTTTAACACTCAAATCTATTTTAAAGTAAATTTTATTTGAATATTTATAATTCACTTACAGTGAGCTCGTTAACATGTTGTAGAGTGTTTCATATTGACATTTTAGATGAAATTGTTTTTTTCAGGTTTGTTTTGAGGCAGGTTTTCTAAGCCAGGAAGCAGGCCTTCAAACTGGTTTGTTCCGGTTTGAACCCCTGCTAAGAATTTGCCTTTCCACCCTAAATATACTGAATCAGAATCTACAGTTTAACGAGATCCCTAGGTGATTCTTATGTATAACAAATTTTGAGAACCACTGCTCTACTAGTTGTTCTCAGAATTGGTCCCTAACCAGCAGCATCAGCTTCACCTGGGAACTTGTTAGAAACGTAAATTCTCAGCAGGGGTTCGAACTGGAGTTAACTGGTTTGAAGCCCTGCCAGGAAGCCATATTTTGCCAGCCAGAAATAAACTCAAATCTTAAACGAATCAAGTTGAATTTAATAACAGAGCTCCCAAGGCTGGGTGAAATCCCTATATGGCAAATTTGGTTTTCCATCCCCACCATCATTAGAAACAAACATGAAGCTATGTGTATCTCATGCCACATGCAAAGAAATCTTGAAAGGCTAATTTTCTTAATTTCTTTAAAGAAGAAATATGCCTGATTTCCATTAAAAAATATTTAAAGTGAAAAAAATAAAAAGACAAACTGATTCTGAGTCAAGGCATAAATGTGTGATCTCTGGAGTGTGACAATTCAGGTCAAAGCAAGCACTCAAGACAGGCAGCTTAGGGCCTAGATCAAGTTACCCTACCTCTGTAGAACTCAGTTTTCTAATCTTTAAAATGGTCGGAATTCTGACCTCTTTAGGTTGTTATAAAGATTAAAAGAAGTTATGTATGTGAGGTGTATAGCACATGTCTACCTTAAATAAATGCTGAATACAATGGTGGCTATGAAAATGAGAAAGAAGAAGGTATGTTGGAAAATGAAACACAGAGGGCTTCAGGTAATGAGCATTAAGCCCATGAAGGAGAGAGAGTATACCCAATGAGGACAGCTGTGTCCCACATTCACTTCATCTAGCTGGACAAGATAAACCATTCCTTCACTTAATGTTGTTGTTAGCTGCCCAGGGTGACCCCATGCACAATGGAATGAAACTGCCAGGTCCTGCTCTATCCCTATGACCAGTTGTGGATTGGACTCTTGTGACCCATAGGATTTTCACTGGCTAATTTTAAGAAGTAGATTGCCAGGCCTTTCTTCCTAGTCCATCTTAGTCTGGAAGCTCCTTTGAAACCTATTCAATATCATAGCAGCGCACAAGACTCCACTGACAGACAGCTGGTGGCTGTGCAACGAGGTGCATTGGCCGAGAATCAAACCCAGGTCTCCTGTTTGGAAGGCGAGAGAATCTCAGGTTGCAGATGGCAAATAATCCCTGTGATATAATCGTTTCTCAGTGCCTGAGGTTTGGGTAGAAGCAAGTTGGTGCCTCACTTCTGGCTCCAGAACAGTTTGATCTCTTGTCACTATTTGGAGAAGCAATAATGGATCCCAAACTTTGAATTGCTTGTCTCTTCTGAAGTTATGATGCCAGCTAGAAAGCCTGGTCAGAGAAAAAGATGAAAACAGAGGGATTATTTCCAAACACATCCTTATCTTCTTTTCTATCCTCGGAGGAGGAGAGTTAGTGTTATAGATTATTCCAAATCATAGCCAATTTAAAAATAATTTTTCCCTGGAGTTTTATCTTATTGGATACATCTTGCTGCTAATATTAAAGCAGTTTGTACTACTTGAAATAAATTGATGGGAGAACATGCAAAATTTATCTAGAAAACCAGTCGTTTGTACATAAATAATGAAGCACTCACTATATTTAACAGGTTGCTTCTACTGGCACATTAACAAGACATTTGAAAGCAATGCAATGAATTCTGCCCTGTGAACATACCCCTGTATAGAACAAATAACAAAGAGGGGAGAACAAAAAATGCAGAAATTTGGACAACCTAAAGCCTGAGAATGTTCCTATAACAATGGCTTTGCTGTCCCACACCACATGCCCAAAAGTGAAGAGCCAAACGTTCTAGCATTATATTATGTATCCACATATTCCCTGAGGGGAAAAAAAAAAAAAAAAAGGCTCACTGGTACTTATATCACATTTCATTTTCAAATATCTTTGGAAACACTGAAGTCAGTGCATCTCCACAAAGCAAAAGCCATTGTCCTAATCTTATATATGGAGACACCAAAACAGGTACTTCTCATAAGAGAGAGCATCAGTGTCTTGGACTAAATTAAGACTCAGAATTTCACGACGTCTGATTTCATAATGCAGACCACACCTTCAGACCCTCCTTCAGCCTTGGCAGATGAATGGTCGGCCAAGACCAAATTTCCTGCCTACCAAACAAGGTATTGCAGCAGTTCACAAAGTGCGATCTTGAGCAAATATGTTCTCTGGCAGGAAAAAAACAACCATTAACGTGTTTTCAGTTAGTTTCATACATAAACACATGCTGCTTATTCTTCCTGTTACAGAGGATGGAGAAGACAGAAAGGCTAACCATGGGGCGTCCTGCCCCTACCCAGCCCAATGAAACAGAGTGAATTATTTCAGCCTTGTACACTACTAGGAACTAGAACCTGCACCTCATTGCTCCAGACCAAGTTTACTTCCCCAAGTAGCCAGCCCACACCAGGTTGCCGTTGGTTACAGAAACCATTGGGTAAATGCCACATTGGTTGGAAACGGGTTAAGAGAGTATGGGAGACAGTCAGCTCTTTGATTTTGAAGGACTTTTAGAATTTCCTAATTTACACTCTGTAAATAAGCAAAATACGTCTATTTCTCTGAGACTTTCTTTATATGCTGACTACAGTCAGCCAGCAATGTCTTTAATGGTTATAAACAACTCCAATAATATTTTTTAAATAATTCAAATACAGCAAACAATATTTTGAGCATTATATGTATTTTTTTTTTTTACTATACTCTAAAGTTGAAATATTTTCAAAGGTTAATTAAAAGGAGATGTGTATATATCTCCACATATATATCTAAATATCTCTCTATATCTACGTGTCTCCATATCTTTATCTATATTCCAGTCACCAGCTACCTAGGGTAAATATTCTAAGAGGAGGGTGTCTTAGTCATCTAGTGCTGCCATAACAGAAATACCACAAGTGGATGGTTTTAACGAAGAGAAGTTTATTTCCTCACAGTCAAAGCAGGCTAAAAATCCAAATTCAGGGTGTCAGCTCCAGAGGAAGGCTTTTTCCCTCTGTTGGCCTTCTTCTCTTCGGCGTTCCCCTGGACGAGGAGCTTCTCTGCACAGGGACCCCAGTCCAGAGGACGCGCTCTGCTCCCGGCACTGCTTTCTTGATGGTATGAGGTTCCCCCGTCTCACTGCTCACTTCTGTCTTTTATATCAAGAGATTGCCTCAGGACACAATCCAGTCTTGTAGATCAGGTCCTGCCTTACTAACACAACTGCCACCCATCCTCCCTCATTAACATCATAGAGGCAGGTTTACAACATACAGGAAAATCACACAGTACCAGGAATCATGGCCTAGCCAAACTGATACACACATTTTTTGGGAGACATAATTCAAACCATGACAGAGGGTAAGATTAAGTAGATACCCTTTCCATCTGCCCAGGTGCCCTCTTATTCACCAACACTACACATACACATCTCACCTACTTCATACTGAGTCATACTGTGATTTATCTGCTTACATGACTGTCTGCCTACCAAACTGTGAACTCCTTCAGAGTAGGGACCACACTTTATTCATCTTTGTATCCCCAGTATCAAACACAGGTCCTGGAATATTCAAGGTACTAAAAAAATGACTCATTATGTGACCTAAGGGTTTTCACCCATCATCACTTTTAGGCCGGCAGACTTTGTTGGAATTTATTTTAGAAAATGTGTCATGCCTTGTATTACGTGCTTACAATGGAGCATACCCAATAGTGCACTTTATTCAAAGAGCACATGCTCCCTACCCAGCTTCCTCTAAAGATCAGTAATTTTCATGGAAATGGAAAAGCCCAGCACCAAGCTGGCAGATTAACAGGGTACCTTTTTGGACCTAAAGTCTCTGATGCTGTAATCCTACCAACAGTTCAAACATAGCTAGGACAAAGTGAAAGTGGACTGCAGCAATTTGGAGTGGAAATTCTTAGAGCACTAGGTAGACGTGGGGGTGGGGGGGCAGTTGGAGAAAGGATGTGGTGACTAAAAATCCAGGAGTCCTATGAACAAAGCAGCAGCTTCCTAGGAGGGATAGATTCCCTAAATTGGAAAATGTATTTGTTCCACTTTTTGGTCTGTCATCCCTGGGTGGTCACAGTGTTCCACTTTTCGTGTGTCTCATCTTTCAGTCACCAAACAGGCAAAGGGAAGTCATGGTGACGTAAATAGGAAGAAAAAGTTTCAGATGATAGACTCCTCACCTTACTTTCACCACAACTCATGAACCCACACAACGATATATAACTGGGGATCAGCCTCTGCCCCCTGCCCTCTTCTCATTCCAACTGCACATACCAAGACAGGAGGAAGCTCAGTGATGACAGGTCTTCTCAGGGAGAGAATTCTGGGAGAAGGTATGCATTGAGTATCACACCAGAAACAGCTGCTGAGGTTTATGAACTTGAAGCAATACTACAGATGTGACTTTTTATTGCATTAGAAATTAAAAGACTCTGTAGGAAATAGGCTTTTGTTGGCACCTGCTAGGATAATGTGGTGTGGTTCAAAGCCACAAATAGTTTATAGAGAATTCTGGAGAGTTGGGTGGTGTGGAGGGAGTGTGGTTATGGCAATAAGATGGCAGACCACGAGGAAAACAATGGAAAAAGGCATCTGTTATGGACTGAATTGTGTTCCTCCAAAATATGTGTTAGCATCCTAACATCTGTACCTGTGGATATAATCCCATTTGGAAATAGGGTTTTCTTTGTTATGTTATTGAGGCCATAATTAGTATAGGGTATATCTTAAACCTAGTTACTTCTGAGTTATAAAAAGAGCAGATTAGACACAGAAGAAGCACACAAGGGGGAAGGCAGGCTTTATCTGATGATGACAGAAACAGATGAATTTACAAGCCCAAGAACTCCAAGGATTGTCAGCTACTTATGGAGCCCTGGTGGCACAGTGGTTAGGAGCTTGGCTGCTAACCAAACAGTCAGCAGTTTGAATCCACCAGTCACTCCCTGGAAACCCTATGGGGCAGTTCTACTCTGTCCTATAGGGTTGCTATGAGTCGGAATCAACTCGACAGCAATGGGTAGAAGCTGAAATAGACAAAGGAAGGACCTTCCCCTACAGCCATACACTCAATTCGGACTTCTAGCCTCCCAAACTATGAAAAATAAGTATCCATTCTTTAAAGTCACCCACTTGTGGTTTTTCTGTAACAGCAGCACTACTAAACTAAGACAGCGTCCTATGTATGAGTCCCAGAGTTTAGTATTTACAGACTATATTGTTTTATATAAACATCAGTTTTCTCTGTGATTTATTGAAGGTTGATAGTAGAATTCCCAGCCAAGTGTTATCCATTTGAAACCCGTGCAATCATTCTCAATCATATATTCCATTTAAAGGATCTCTCAGTTGTTACTAAATATTATTAAGCACTCAATGCATACCAGGATTAAAAGCCACGTTGGTGGGGGGAGGGGCTTCAACTAAACAAACTTACAGCTTATGTTCTAAGAAAAACCAAGCCTGGTGTGGAATATAACATCTTTTGAATAAGAAATATGCCATTTTTATTTTGGGCTACATAAGGGTTTTTTGAGAGTTTTCTTCTTCAGTTTTTTTTTTTTTTTTTTTTTCCCCATGATTGGGTAAGGGTTTGAGAAATAATTTGACTTATCATACTGAATTCTTTCTCTAAGGTCACAAAAGATAGTGAGGCAGATTCAAGAAGGCACCAGACTTTTTTTTTTTTTTTTTTTTTAACATTCCTCTCATCGAGAGATAGAGTCTAATTCCCATCCCCTTGAATCTGGACTGGCTTTCTTGATCAACACTTGGCAGATGTGACATTCTGGGACTTTCAAGATTAAAGCATAATAAGCCTTATAGCTTATTCCTGGAACTGTTGGAACACTCATTCTTGGACCATGAGCTACCATGTAAGAAGTCCAACTTCAATGGTGGAGTGACCATAAGGCTGATAGAGAGAGGTCCAGCTGAGTTCCAGCCTTCCAGCTATCCATTCCAACGTGCCAGGCGTGGAAGTAAAGCTATCTTGGACCCTACATACCTCCCTAGCCACCAGCTGAAAACCATCAAGTAGTCTCAACCAGTGCTACGTGGAGCAGAAGAATCACCCAGCCAAGCCCTGCCTGAATTCCTAACCCACAGAACTATGAGATATAATAAAATGGTTGTTGTTTCAAGACACTAAGTTTTAGGGTAGTTTGTGATGAAGCAGTAGCTAACCAAAACTGGTGTGATATAAAGTTTCCATGTGGAACTCCTCTGATAATGGGCAGGCTTAGTTTCTATTCAGCGAGCCACCTCCTCTGCCATGATTCTCAATAGGAACAAGTCTGCAGTATTGGGCCATGGCTGGTAAAGCTAATGAGCCATGTTTTTTGAGAAACAAGGTCAGTTATACTTGCTTAAAGGTAACTAAATAAAGTATGGGGTGATAATTTCATGGTTCAATGACTATTCCCAATTGCTCAATAATAGGTCCACAGCATGTGGGAGTAGGGTAGGTTTTAAACAGTTTTCTCCAACCTCTAGCATGACGGGGAAACAAAAGCCAATCTGTCTTACATCATGTAGTCGGTGATCGCTTCCACTGATTCACACGGTGTTCCCTGACCCACTTCATCTTTATTTTAACGGTTCTTTCATAGTCCCTACTTGTTATTGGTGTTAACATTCCCATGATCACAAAGAATTTCTAAATGTGACTGCAAAGTTTGTGGTAAGCAGGAAGGCAAATCCTCAAGTGTCATTTCAACACTGAGCATAAGAATCCTGGCACAAGGGAGGCTTTCTAAAAATTTAAAAGATCTGCCACCAAATCTCTCAGCCTCCCTCTTCATTGAAGGGTTTCCCTGCCCTCAGATCTAGTTTCATTTTGTGAAAAGGTTCACTGCCTTATGTGCCATGAGCAGACAAGCTTATCGAATGAACGGTAAATCTAATCAGTTTGGCACAGGGGTTTCATGGGAGCCATGTAAACAATAGCTGGAGTGTGTTAAGCTTCAGTGACTCCAACTGATTCCTAGTTTGGTTCATTTGTGCAGAACATTTGGAGATACAAAGCCAAGCCCGTTAGTTTCCGAAGAGTGATTCTAACAGAGGAAAGAGCTGTCGATACCCAGGAGGTTTTCAGTCCAAGCCCTAACTACAGGATTTTATTTATGGCATAACGTGTGTCTTCGAGTTACTCAATTTCCTTCCATTTCCCCAATATTCTGTATTTCTAAGGAGACCCTGGCAACTCTTGTTGAAATTGGAATCCTGTGACGAAATGAGCAGAGAACGTCTCCAAGTTCCTATGGCCCCTCGTAATAGTGATCAAACTGTGGTCTTGGATCCCCACCCATAGTTTTCTTTTTTTTTTTAAAGCAGTTGTACCCTAGCTCACCCCTGAAAAATGGACTTAATTAATTTTAGCAACTAATTGAGTTCTATTTCTCATTTATATACTTTTAGAGCAACACAGTCATTTTTTAATGTGAATTGCACTTGCTCAAGATTGTAGTTTATGTAGTCACAGTGCTGAAGTCACACTAGTTTTCAATCTAGTAAATCATACATGCTTAGTTTCCAGACGGAAAAATGAATATTCACCACAGCTCCATTAGGAATGCCAATTTCCCATCACCCCCTAGCATTGGGCAGCGCAGTTATAATACTGTGTTAAATTAAGACGTTTCTGGTCCTCTGAGACTTGTATTTGTGTACTAGATAAAACTCAAGTGAAATGAATGAGGCTGATGATATTTGCTTTATCTCAATTTTTCTTCGAAAAGAAGAAAAGCACTTATGCTTGAAACAAGCAGATGTAGAAACACTTGTCACTAATCAAAATGTTTACCACTAGGTTATGAGAGGCTGCCTGTTTAGAGGAAGTGAAACTGATATGTAAACTTAGCAAATCAAGTATATTTACTGCGACAGAACTTTGGAGCAGAATTTGTGTAGCTTAGTTCAAGATGACCACTAGCAACTACATTTCATTGCATATTAGGCTTTTGGCAGTTCATGTACTTGGAGTCAAGAGTGCCAGTTGAGTCTATTTCAGTATAGACTCACACACCAGTATAATTACAGCTCCAGTCACTATACCTAGAAGTAATACAGGGGAAAAATGCAAAAAGCAAGGTCACTACAAGACTCAAAGAATTAGTTTTGTAAAATATTTCACAGTGAATTAAGGAAACTTTAATTGGAATAAAAAAATTAAATCTCTGATATTCTAGAAGACAACTGTTGTACCAATAGAGTACAATTACTCTCCATTTGATCCCAGGCAGTTAAAAATATAACAGAAGATTTATGAAATAATATGTATGAAGATGACAGAAAATTACCAGTATGATTCTGTAGAGAGCTTGGTGTTACAAACCAGTCTTAATTTCTTTCTAAAACAAGATTGCAGTCACATAGATGGATAGAAAGTGACATATGAAATACAGCTGAATTTTCTTGGTTAAGACTACTGTGTTTATAAAATTCACAAAAACTACCTGAAACTAGCTTAAGCTGTATAATAGGCATTCAACAAAAGATTGTGGAATTATGACAATGCCAGCTAACACTTACGGAATGTTGACCCTGTAGCAGATACTGTTCAGAACATCTTACATTGGTTAATTCATTTAATCTTCACAGTAACCCTGTATCATAACTACTCTTAGAGTGTGCACTGTAGACACGAGGAAAGTGAGGAACAGCAGAATCATAGAACTCTCCCAGGTTCTACACCTCAGAGTGTTGGAGCCAGGATTTGATCCCAGGCATCCTGACTCAAGCCTATGTGCCTGACCCCCACACCAAACGGCTTCTTCGAATATATAACTCTTGAAGTTACCAGTCAAGAAAAACTATCATCTTTTGACGTTATTTGGTATGAGTTAGAGTCATAGCTTAAAGATTGAACTCAAAAAGTAGGGGTCAATAGCACAGTGTCCACCTGTCATGTTCTGAGTACAGTTCTATGGGATTCAGTCTTACGACTTAATTTGATATCATTATTTATTAGATGGACAAAAAGGGTTAAAATATATGCCCCAAATTTTTATATGATAGTAAATCTAGTGGAATTGTTAATATTCTGGAAAACAATGGAAATTCAAACTCTCAGAAAATGGGAGAATAGTTCTATAAAAACTATTCAATTCTCTTAAAATGTATCAGAGACGTTTATTAATCACAGTGCTTGACAATCAGCCACACTACCTGGGTTGTGTTCTTTGAGTCATGACCTCCTATGCCCAGCTATAGCTGATTGGATAGGGATGAGCACCTGACCCAGTAGGAGTTGGTCCACAGGCTGGAGTTAAAAGACGAGCTGGACCTCTCAGACCCTAACTCTTGGGAATATGCTTTGGGAAACAGAGTGATCCAGTTGGCAACAGTAACTTAAGCTGAAAGATTGTGATGTAGGGAAGGGTTAGTAGAAGCCATTTTGGTTATGTGCACAGAGAAGCCAAAGCTAGGACGGAGCAGATGCTTTGAATAAGCAAAGCAAGTTGGTCAATAAAGAGAGGAGAATGAGGCAGAAACAAGAGTGAAAGAGAAAGGGGGACAGGATATATGCATGAATGGACATAAGAAAACAAAGGGTGGCTGTGCTTTGAGCTGCAGTGGTTTCTCCTGGCTGTCAAGTTCCCATTGTGATTCCAGGCACCCATACAACAAGCCCCCCAGCCTTAAATAACTTGAGAGGGTCTCTGTTCCTTGTAAACAGAAAAGAGTGACACAAAAATTAGAAAAATGAAAAGGGATTCACTGTAAGCAGAATCTCTACCTCAAAATAGGATACAGAAACATGGATTTATAGAGATACAAAGAGAAATGAAGACTAATTTATCAATATGAAACCATTGTTAAAATCCAAAATGATATTGGCATATATGAAAAGGGATATATTTATCAGTTGTGATTTTAAAGAGTAGGTTTTTAAAATTTTCTGCTATATTTTAGTTAGATCCCTATTAGCATACAGTGTCATTTTAATCCCCTTGAAAAAAAGATTTAAAGCTCCTGCCAAGGTTCTAAGAATAATCAAAATTATTGTAATATGCCTTACAGAAATTGGTGCTATATGGTCTGAAGAGAAGAATGCAAAGGAGTGACTTCTTTATTGTCTTCAAGAATATGGAAGGTTTTTAATTACAATTATCTCTTGTATGCGCAGATGTAGAAATGAGCTTTGGTCAAAACTTTTCTGTCAATCACAAGGAAGAATTTGTTAACAGGCTGCATAAGAAGGCCAAGGCATGTCTAGTATTGGACACCTTTAAGAAGACACTTAGAAAATATCTGGCAATCTTGGGTGGTTGGTGAATAGGACTCATAGCCTCTTTGAATCTGAGCCACCAGGAAAAATACACAATGCCCACCCATGAGCGCTATGTGAAGCCAGGAGTCAGATAAGGAAGAAACAGAAAGACAGGAGGAAAAAGAAGTGAGCAAAGAAGGGAAATATGTTGTACAAAATGGTCAAGTTAGCATTTACCTTTCAGATGATTTCCAAAGGTCACTCTGAGCTCTCTTATTTTGTACAATATAGTATATAAAAGGATGGTTGTCATCGAATCACATCCTGGTTTAGAAGTGACCCAAGTTGAACATGGCCAATAGAGTGACCAAGAGTTAAGGCACTTCATGTGCAGCCTACCTTCTCTACTCTCACAAGACCTCGTCAGGGGCAGCTCTAACACCTGAGAAAGTCAGGCGAAGACTGATTCATCAAATCCCTTCAGGAACCCACCTGAGAATGGCTCCGAAGCGGCCAGGGTGCTAATTTGTCCCTGCCTGTACCATACACAGCTCTGTCCTGGGTTAGGGTGAAATCTGAAGGAAAATGGGTGATGTGATCCTGATTGCTAAGTTACTGTGCTGTGGAGACTTGAAGGCAGCCGTGTCTCCATGTTGAAGCATGGAGGGCTGAGTCCTAATCTCAGATCCATACTTGTTTCATGAGAAACCTTGAACATGCCATTTCTTTCAGTTCTCCCATTTCCATCCTTACAAAATGATTTAAACTGACTATTCTCTGCATATCTGACTGAGTTACTGTGTTTAATTAAAATTGGGCTTTTTAAAAAAAAGTATGAGAAAGGAACTGTACAGTCAGGGGCAGATTAACCAGTAAACAAGGTACGCACAGGCTTATAATAAGAAAGGTATGCACGGGCTTAACTGTGTTTACTTAGTATACAATTTCAAATGGGTTTCACCACATATTTGGTGAAAAACAGGTGAAATTGTACACTGCAGATTAGTAAGTAAGTGCAAATAAGCCTGTGTATACCTTGCTTATTGGGTAATCTGTCCCTGCGTATGGTACTCAGTACTCAAAATTCTTGGTTTATGGACCACTTTAGAAGTTACAAAGTTTTCCTACTAAAAGATATCTTAGAGATCATGTAAAATTCGATCTCCTCATGTGTCTTAGTTTCTTAGTGCTACTGTAATAGAACAACCACAGTGGGGATCTTTAAAGAACAGAAATTTATTTTCTCTCAGTTCTGGAGGCTGGAAGTCCAAATCAGGGTCTGGGCAGCGTTGATTCTGTCTTTATTGGCAGCCCTGGGCATTCCTTGGTTTCTTAGAGTTCCTTGGCTTGTAGACGATCCTCACATGTGGTCTATCTTCCAATGTGTGTGTGTGTGTGTGTGTGTGTGTGCGTGTGCATGCGTGTGCGTAATCTTTTTTTTTTTTTTTTAATAGTTTAGAAGTCATTAGGATTAGAATCCACCTTACACTGGTATGCCTGAACTGATTGATTGATTATATAATATTAGATTGCATTATGAAGGGTAATTACATTATATTATAGTAGATAGAAAGTAATTACATTATATCACATTAGATTACATCTACAGGGGGTTAGGATCTCAACACATATTTTGGAGGTGGCATCATTCATCTATCACATTATGTGTTTCGAGGTGAGAAACTGATGCCCGTAAAGAGTAAGGGACAGAATCAGGACCAGATCATGAACCCCGTTAATCTTACTATTTTCCCCAGCAAACCAAATTAGCACGGAAGTGGCATGTTCTTTTTCTCAACAACAATCCAACACACTAGAATTCATAGGCTTTGCAGTGGAACACAATGGTGAAAATTATATATGTCCAGAAATCATAAAGTTGTAGAACAAACACTTGGCAAAGGCTGAGACAATTCCATGACTCTGCCCTGGCATCACTCTTCCACTAACGCCAGATCCTCTCCACTGTAATAGGACCTGATGATTGCCACCCAAGTTACAATATTCTTGCAATTTTCTTGGTTTCATACTACTTCTCCATACAGGGCTTTGGATGAGAAGAAAAGGAGAGAAAGTATCCCTCCTGCTTGTAGGGAGAGGCTCTACCCTTAATTTTGTCAGCCTACCTCTGTGAAAAAAAAAAAGTTCCCATAGAGTCAACTACAACTCATGGGACCCCACATGTGTAAAGTCAATTAAATCAGATCAATTTCTTCTAATATGCTTTGAATCAGACTTGCTCATGGCATGCGTATGAATCCAGTTTAACTTTTCATAAGTGAGTAACATTACTATAAATAAAATGATGTTTTTAAAAGTTATAGTATGAATCACATGCTCGTTATTAAAAACGAAACTTAAGACAATAGAACTGTTTAAAACACTAAGTGACAGTTTCTACCCATCCAATACTACTCCCCTGAGATAATCATGATTAACAGTTTGGTTTATATCCTCCATTTTATGCGTGTAGAGACATGTTTATAAATATTTGGCTTTTAAACTTTGACTAACGTTAAGAAGCTCCATATTAAAAACCATAGGTCAAATTCCCTCTTAAAATGTATTAAGCCCTACTTTAAGAATCCAAAACACAAAAATTATAATATAAACACAGGATGAGGGCAACTTGGCTTGCTTTGACTAGTTTGCCAGGTTACCCTAAACACGCAAATAAGTCAAATCTAGTAATTCTAAAATAGGACTACAGTTCTTACCATAGTTATTAATAAAAATTATGGAACTGAAATTATTTTCTGATGTTATTCTGCTGAGTTGCAGGAAGGTTTCAAGCACAGGAAAACTCTGTTTAATATTGTTACCTTACTTAGCACTAATTGTGAATGTACTTGGCACAATCTCTCTGGTGCTCTCCATTATCTGGTGATTTCTTTTGGTTACAATAGTGACGGTGGCATAGTTACAATAGTAACTATTGCTAGTGTGGTGTTCCCTTCATACTTGGAGGAGATGGTTATAATTTGGTCTGATTTGAAGGAACGTTCTCTCCAGTCTCACTGTGACTAGGCAGATCTACAACCAGATGCTGAGGGCTGTGCCTCCACATGCCACAATTGAGGAGATTTAACCTCAGGTATTATTTATCCAAAGGGTTCCTAAGGCTGCTGAGCACCTGGCAGCAGCTCAAAAAGAAGGGACACCTGTACTTGAGAAAGACTGGTAAGCATCCACCGTGCTAAGCATTCACCTCTTGCAGGCCTATAATTAAATGTGGATAACACCTTGCAAGCTCAGTGCTGGCTCTCATGGTCTCAGACAAGCTATAAGCTTCCATTTAGTCCCTTGTAGCTGAAGAGGACATATCCTGGTGAGCTACAGTGTGTATTTAGCACAAATGTTGGATGACGGTCTCTGCATTGAGGTCTGAGATATCAAGTAATCCTGTTTAGCCAGAAATTTAAAAAACAACAACAACAACAACACAAATATAAAGCCTGAAAGATTGTCAGAGTAAACCAAAGGCTGACTAGTTTTTGTGACTGCCCCTCACTTTCCATCTAAATTAGGTGCAATTTTGACCTTTAATCTAAATTTCACCACAACTTTCTCTCTGCCCAGGAGTACTGTTCTCTGCCTTAGTTTGCTCGTCTGCAGAATAGGGTTAGCAGTGCCTGTCTCTAAAGGAGGATCAATTGGTTCATGCCTAAGATGCATTTTGATAATACTCAGTCTTCAGTGTTATATAAAACACCGCACACTACATTGTATACAAGACAATGTACTAAATTGATTGGGCAGTCAACGTAATGGATCAGTGGCTAAAAACAAAACTATAAAAACTGAAAATAACAGCAATGACTCGGTTCATCATACTCAAGATCAAGAGAATAAAATCAACTAATGAAACATAAAACAGCCAAACACATCTTTCTCTTAAAAAACCCAACATCAGCAATTTAGTTTCCATAAAATATTTATGGAATTTATCATATTTTTAAAATGTAGCTTATTTGAATTTCATTGAGTTTGTTATTATGGGTATTTAACTGATAAATGTATGTTGGTATTATACTTACTTAAGAGTCATAAATCTAAGAGGCTATACCGAGTTTTGTGTTTGTCTACATTTAAGTAATGTTACTTTAAAAAAAAAAATTATTTGAGTCATCACAGTGCTAATAAGAATTTTTTCCACTAAAAGCAGTCTGTAAATTATCCAAATCTGAGAAACACTGAACTAAGGCATTAACTGGACCTTGGTAGTCTTATTAAATAGAAAATCACATCCTAATATTTGCTATTATAAAGGAATTTTGTCAGTAACTTTAAAGCAGAGATTTAAAGCTGGTGGATCTTCCTAATATTATTTCAAGTTTTCTTTTAAATGCACATTTATTCATATATTCATTTACTTGTTCATCAGTTGAACACCTACTATATTCCAGGCATTGTGCAAGTATCAAGGATAGAATGAGGAATCTGATAGATTCTGATTCAGTATATCTGGGGTGGAAATGCAAATTCTCAGCAGAAGGTCAAATCAGAACCAACTGGTTTCTCAGCCTTGAACTACATACATTTTGGGCAGAATAATTCCTTGTTGTGGGTGACCAGTCTGTGTATTTTAAGATATCTATTAGCATCCCTGGCCTCTACCCACTAAATTCAAATAGCACTTTCCCTCCCTGCTCTCACATGTAACAACTAAATACGTCTCCAGATATTGCCAAGTGTCTTCAGGGATGGGTGTGTGTAAACCCTGGTCATTATCACCATATGGGAGGGCAGCAAGAGAGACTGAAGCAAGATAAGAGTTAGAAGGAGAACAAGAAGAAGTGATGTGACAGAAGACAAGAGAGGAAAGTATTTCTAGACAAAGGAGTTATCAAAAGTATTAGCATATGTCAAAAAGTCACCTCAGATGAAAATTTACAATTAGGTATTGTCTCAGTTATGATGTTTGTGGCTGCAAATAATAGAAACACCAATCCAACCGGTTTAAACTAAAAGATAAATAGGAAGCCCTAAAGTAGGCTAGCTTCAGGGTTGGTTGACTTTAGAGAACATGAAGAACTCAGATTCTTCTCTTTGTTCTGCTGTCCATAGCATCAACTCCATTCTAAGGCTTCTTCCTCTTGTGATTGCAAAATGGTTCCCAGGAGTAATTAGAGTTTTATGTGTCCTTGTTTTTACATCTAAAGAGAGAATACTTTAAATCGAGAGACTATCTCCCCCAAACATGGAACACAAGCCCTTTTCTTTGGTGAACGAAGGTTTTTAATTTTTATGAGGTCTCATTTATTTATTTATTTATTTATTTATCTTTTGCTGTTTGTGCTTTTGTTATTATATTAGATAATCCATTGCTGAAAGCTAGACCTGACAGCATTGCCCCTCCTTGTTCTTCTAAGAATTTTATGGTTTTAGTTTGCACATTTAGGTCCTTAATCCATTTTGAATTAGTTTTTGTGTATGATGTGAAGCATGGATCCTGTTTCGTTTTTCTGCATGTGAAAATCCAATTTTTCCAGCACCATTTATTGAAGAGACTCTTCCTTCCCCATCAAATGGACTTAGCACCCTTGTCAAAAATAAGCTGATTGCAGATGTGTGGGTTTATTTCTGGACTCTCAATTCTATTCAGCTGGTCTATATGTCTACTGTTATACCAGTACCAGGCTGTTTTGATTACTGTAGCTGTATAGTATGTTTTAAAATCAGGACGTGTGAGTCCTCCTATTTTGTTCTTCTCTTTCAACATTGCTTTAGCTATTCGGGGCCTTTTGCCATTTCCTATAAAGTTGAGGATTGGTTTTTCTATTTCTGTAAAGAAGGCTATTGGAATTTTGATTGGGATTGTGCTGAATCTACATTGCTTTGGGTGGTATTGACATCTTAATAGTATTAAGTATTCCAAGCCATGAACATGAAACATCTTTCCATTTATTTAAGTCTTCTTTAATCTGTTTCAGTAGTGTTTTATGGTTTTCATTGTATAAGCCCTTCACACCCATGGTTAGATTTATTCCTACACAAGTCCTTCTCTTTGATTTCACTGGGTCATCTTAGAACACATGTTCACCTCTGGACCAATAGTGGTAATCAGGGGAGGCTGTACACAAAGTCTTTCAGGACTAGTCAGGATCCAAAATTAGAGCTTAATTAGGAGAAACTGGCTTGTTAATAATATTATGTCTTTACTGATAGAAATATAGTATGTTTCTCCATTTATTCAAATCTTCTTTTACATCTCTCAAAAAAAAAATTGTTTTTTGCATAAAAACCAAAAAAACCAAACCCGTTGCCATCAAGTCAATTCCAACTCATAGTGATGCTATAGGACAGAGTAGAACTGCCCCATAGGGTTTCCAAGGAGCAGCTGATGGATTCAAACTGCCAACCTTTTGGTTAGCAGCCACAGCTCACCATAGCTCTTAACCACTGTGCCACCAGGGTTCCATACATAGGTCCAGCATAGCTCTATTTCATGTTTTTGTTTTTTGTGTGTGTATATGTTATTGTTAATGGGATCTGTGTTTTTATTATATTTTCTCTTTATTGCTTACTATATGACCAATATTGATTCACATAATTATTTTTTAACTGGGTCCCCTGAAAGCTTATTAGTTCTAATGACTGAGTATCTCTAAACTTTTTCATATGAAAGCCCGTAAAGGCAGATACCATTTTAACTGACGCTATGAATTAAAAATTTCTTTATAGCTCTTATTTTGCTGAATTTTGCATTCTATTCCTTAATATAATATTTGCTGTAATAAAAATAAATTTGGAGAAAAAATTATTAACAAAATTGTCTCTCCAGGATAGTGTGATATTGTTTCATATTTCCAGGCAATGGTGGATCATCAACAAAAATCCGGTTGCTAATCCGCTGCACTCGTCCTGTGTCAAACTCTGATTTTTGAGGAGCAGAATCTTGGCATTTTTGTTCTACTTACTCACCGCTTTGGCCCAAGGAAGTTAGTTGGATGAGTGCCCTTCTTTTTTTATTCAGAGATGCCATAGATTAATTTTAAAGACTTTCTTTCATCTACATAACAGAAAGGGGTTCAGATAGGCTTTTAAGCTATTATTTGTAGTTTGGAACTTTGTGCTGCAAAGTCAGACTAGTTATACAAAAGGGGTCTGTTAGAAACAGTGAACAATGAGAGTTTGACATTTTTCTCCTTCAGCCTCCAGAAAAGAACCAAAGCAACTATTTTATTGAATTTATGTATTTCATAAAAGAATGTGGGGTTATATTTATATGCTAGCAAACTTCATGAAAATGATAAAACCATGGAGCTTGTTTAAGGGGAGACTTATTAATAACTCATTGCCATTGGGTTGGTTGAAGGAAAGTGGCAGCAAATTATTCCACTTGTTCGACTAGGCACTCAAACTATGTACTTGTTCAAATATAAGAAAAATAAGGAGTGGCGCCTAATCTAGAACCAACTCAGCCTTATTTATAGAGCAAGGGGGTAGGGGGAGAATAGTAAATAGCATACAGAACATTTAGGATTTTAGCTGAAATGAGACTCTGTACAAATATATATATATATATATATATATCTTGCTTTAATGAACAGAAATTTATCTTCTCACAGTTAGAATGCTAGAAGTCTGAGTTCAGAGTATTGGCTCTGGGGAAAGGCTTTGTCTCTCTGTCGGCTCTGGGGAAAAGTCCTTGACTCTTTTCAGCTTCTGTTCTTTCGTTCCTTGGGGATCTTCATGTGGCATCTATCTTCCCCTATCTGTGCTTCCTTGCTTTTATGCCTAATCTGCTATATAAATCTCAAAAGTGATTGGTTTAAGATACATATGACACTGATATAGTCTTATTAACATAACAAAGAAAACCCTGTTCCCAGATGGGATTACATCCATGTGCATAGGGGTTAGGATTCCAACACATATTTTGGGGGGACACAATTCAATCCACAACACCCTGTCTTGCTCAATCCCTGCATCTTGCCTTTACCTGCAAGTTATCTTTGGAATCCTAGCATACCTTGAGTTCAAACTCACCTAAAACACAATATGCAGTATTATATTTCTAGGGGACTCAGAGATGAAAAGACATAGTCCTACCCTAAAAGAATTTATAATATGTGTAAAATAGGAGATACCATATCAGACATAGCTTATATACCTTGTCAGGTCCCAGACTGTCAGCACCTCCTCAGGAGCCTCTGTGACACACTTACTCCACGCTTCATGTGGTTCTGCTGCCTGGTGCCAACTAGCTGGTTGTCCAGGGATGTCAGCTCTCTACCGTGGTTGCCACTGTGCAGTCAGGTAACTAGCCACATGCCAAGAATCTCTGACTTCTTGGAGTATGAGATGAAATATGAAGCACCACAGAATAGGGCATAGTATTTGGCTTCCTAATTAGCCAGATATGAGGCCCTGGAGATGGAGGAGAATTAACTTCCTGTGGGGTAGCTTGAACCAATGGAAACCAGGAGATTAGAAGGAACCAAACAGATCAATTCTCTCTCCTCTCCTGTCTCCCTCCCAACCACTCCTAGTCACAGTTTCCCAGTGTGGCTGAGCAAACAAACCTTGTGATGGTCTCTGTCTCTCCATAGTGTATTATGAAGCAGTGGCTAGCATGGTAGCCTTGCATTGCTTCTTCTTCTTCTTCTTCTTTTTTTTTTATTATACTGTAGTTGAAGGTTTACAGAACTAGCTTCTCATTAAACAGTTATTGTTTTATGACATTGGTTAGCAACCCCACGACATGTCAACACTCTCCTTTCTCGACCTTGGGTTCCCTATTACCAACTTTCCTTTCCCCTCCTGCCTTCTAGTCCTTGCCCCTAGGCTTGGTGTGCCCATTTAGTCTCGTTTTGTTTTATCTGCCTGTGTAATCTTTGGCTGAAGGGTGAACCTCAGGAGCGACTTCATTACTGAGCTAAAAGGGTGTCCAGGGGCCATACTCTCGGGGTTTCTCCAGTCTCTGTCAGAACAGTAAGTCTGGTCTTTTTTTTTTTTTTATGAGTTAGGATTTTGTTCTACATTTTTTTCCAGCTCTGTCTGGGACCCTCTATTGTGATCCCTGTCAAAGCAGTCAGTGGTGATAGCCCAGCACCATCTGTACCAATATTTTAAACAGAAATTAACAACAGAAAAAAAAATTTTTTTTTTGCCCTTTCACATAAGTGCTTCTTCTTGGTTATGGTAGTTTTTTTTTTTCTGTCTCCTCTGTTGACTTCATTGATTTTGTGTGAGCCTGCGTGTGTGCACATTCTTTGAATATAAATTGCTTTAATTAAAAACCACCTGAGCTAGAAAATTCACTGTGCCTGCTCTCAGCTCAGGAAATTCAATTCTCAGCTTGGAAGTGGTTCCTCAGCTTAGCAAGGCAAAGATTTAGTGGAAAGGATTTTCACGTCTTGGTTGGCCTTCCAAAGAAGCTGTGATTTTTCCAGGACAATCTCTTCTCTGAACCCACCACGAAAACACATTAGCACTCTTTTCGGAACAAAGAAACGTATATAGGAAATAAAGACATTGTGTTATCAAAACTCCATCTTTTACTCTGACGTAAACTGGGTGGGAAAGAAAGTCTGTCCTTCCAAGAGGAAAGTGGTTCAAGTCTGTTTTCTCTATACTTAAAAACTCTGCTAAACCTTGATTGGAATGATTAAAAAAAGTGGAAGCGAGTTTTCCCATTTTCCCTTCACTGGAGTTTCGCCCCAATCTTCCCCAATACTTATGTTCAGTTATTTATCCAGCACAGGTTGTGAGCCCACTAGCACTTAATTGGTGTTAATGACTGCCTGGGTTCATTATCTATCCCTGTGATAGTACCTAGGGCTAGGTCTGTGATCCTTTGTCTGGACTGTATCTGACATGCTATTAATCATATATATTTACAGATTTCACCTCATTTGGGGATGAGGAGGAGTTTTGCAGTCAGAATCTGAGCTGCCCAGCACATGGAAGACAGCAACAACTCCCGTCTTGCAGCCTGTCTTTCTGTATGTGGCCTCCGTCATCAAGGCAATACGTGTCCTGGCTGAGAGAGGTTCAGGGTACACTTGTCAGGGGTATACTGTCTATACCATGTCCTCTGGTTCCTGACACTCATGGTGTGTTATGGTGGCCCTATAGCTTGTTAATGCTGAGAAGCCGATTTCTTCTTGTCTATTTTAGAACTTACCCACTGCCCCAGTCCCTCTCCATCCATAGAATCAATGGCAGGTTTGCTGCATCTCATTGCCTCCACAGTCTTTCTAATACCTTCTTTCAAAGCCTCAGGCTCTCTTCAGCCACTTTTCCCTTCTGGATTCTCTAGTTGGAATCCAATTCTTGCTTTCCACCTACCAGTGAGAGGTTGATGCCAGCCCTACCCTCAACTTTGGGCTCAAACTCTAGCCCCATTCACTTCTACTACCAGTTTGGGGTCTTGGAATCCCAGCTCAGTCAAAATCTTGAGCCACTTTTGCAAGGATATAAAGACATATCCTGTGACATACAATGCCCAGGAGTCTAGTGATGCTACTTAATAGTTTGAACCTGAGAACATTTACAGAATATCCAAACCAAGTGTTCACAAAAGTCACATGGTGTTAGCTCACATTAAACCAGCCAAGTATTTCAGTAGACACAAACAAAAGGGTATGTAATAGTTTGCCACTTTGAAACTTCTTAAAGAGATGTAAGTTTAAGAATATTTTTTCCACACTTATTTAGAACTTCCTGTATATGCCAGGTATTGGACTAGGCACCAGAGAACAGAAATGAATAAAGACATAGTTTATTAGTACAAGGAACTTTACAATGTAATGGGGGAAATGAGACACATAAACTATTAGCAACAGTGTGATGGATGCGCTAGATGGGGGAACAGCAGGGCCATGCAGATAGCCTAAGAGACTCCAAATGGAGGGGATGGGTCCTTCTCCAAACATTTATCAAAGGCCTCCTATGTTCCAGACACTAGGCATATAGTTGAAAGACATAGTCCCTATTTTCAAGTAGTGCCCAATCTACTAAGCTAACAGGTGAATGCCAAACCATGTGATAGGGGCATAGTAGGGATACACATGGGATGCAATGGGAACTCAGAGCAGGACTCTAACCATGAGTCCTGCTCTAGATGTTTATCTGACCAATCAAAACTGACTCCAGCAGCAAACAGTGGGCTCCATACCTGGCTATTCTGGCTGATTATGAAAGAATCCTGTCCCTACCCAGCCTGGATGGCCAGGGAGCTTCCTGGAGGAAGTGATGCCTGATTAGACTCTTGAAGGACAAGTATAAATTGTCCAGGCAAGGGCATTTCAGACAGAGATAATGGCCCATGCAAAGGCTTGGAGGTGTGAGAGTGCAGCACGTATCTGGGAATATCTGCATTCCTTCACCAGATACCCCTATTGAGCACCCAGTCACATGTGCCCAGTGTGGCTTATCAGAAGCAGGCCCTGTGAAATGAGGCAGCCTGCTGTTGAAATAATCTAAAAGCCATCAGAAGTGGCAACTGAAGATAGTCAAGACTCAAAACAACTCATACAGAGGACACTGTGGTTAATAGCCAGAAGCCAGAGATACAATCTGGATGATGAATACCAACCAATAAGCCAAAGACAAAAAAAGAGAGACTGGTAAATAAAGAAAAACAGACCAAGAACAGAGGGTGGGAAATTAGAAAAACAGGCAACCTTAGGAAAGACCTGAAAAGATTTTCCAAAGGAAACAAATAAAAACCAACAAAACACATTAATATCAAACCATAAAACTGCTCCAATAATAGCATTACTGGTAACTTAAGTGAAGATAAATTAATAAAAATTAAGTGGAAAAGAAGTAACAAAGTAAATCCAATGTAATAAGTGTAGTGGGCATCTGTGGTTTCTGCTGCTCAAAACCCACCCTCGTCCTTCTGTGATGGAGCCTTTCTTTCCTGTGAGGGTCTAAGGCTGTGCAGTTCAGGTGGGACTGACCCTTCCTTATACCTCCTGCATCGCAGGTATGGGAATACGACCCAGACTTGTCTGAAGTACCCCATTCCCTCTGTCCCCAGTGATCAATTCACAGGTGGGCTCATGATTTAGGCTGGACTGACATCATCCCCAGGATTTTTCTCGTGCAGTTACTGTGAAGAAGCTCTTTCTCACTGAGACTGGCTAAGGTGGTTGCATGTAAGCCTTGGTGCTCACAACCATCTTCACCAAGTGGTGAGAGATGAAGTCTTGACTTCATCATTTCAGCCCCTGGAGCTGCTATCCATTCCTAGGCTTCTATCCATCCCTGGGCTTCTCTGGTATTTGAGCTAATTTTCATTTTTGCTTGAGTTAATTTGAGTTGGATTATGTCACTTGCAACCAAAAAGGACCTGATCAATTCAAGAAAACTTTCAGTCACTAAAATAATGTTTTAAAGGGGCAAACATTGTGGTTGCTTACTGAGGAGTTCCCTAAATGACTAGGTCCTATTACATCAAAATCTCACAAATGGAAATATTGGAAGAAAGAGTCAGATAGCATTCACAGAAAGCATTTGGTTCTGATTTATTAAAGAATTCCTGGTACAAAAATTTCATGCCAACAAAACGCACCGTACTAAGGTATCTCCCAAAAATATTTTGCATGAGTTAGAAACACCGCCTAACTATATTCATTTACTCCATAAACACATAATGAGCAGGTCTAGGACCAGACACTGTGCTTGGTGCTAGGGAGAAACAGAGTAAGATAAAGCATAGAGCAATCACAGTCATGGAAGAGACATATATATATGAGCAGATACATTAACCGAGTTAATGCTGTAGTCCAGGACCAAGTGCTCCAGGAGCCCAAAGGACGAAGCTAACAGCTTCCTTTCATCAGAAGTAAAAACAATCCTTCCATTTCAATGGAGAATAGATCTGCCAACATGCTCACCTACCACATTCAATTTAAACATATTAATTCTGGAGAAAAAGATACCCTCAAGCTTTGATAGGCTTCCACACTAGAGAGAACCTCTACTTTTTGAGTTCCTACCCTGTGCTGGGCACTTCATGTTAACTCAGAAAAGATGTTGCCTCATCCTTTTAGGTGTCAATTATGTGAGACTATCAAGAAAGCAATCTAACGTCTAAATCCAATCTGACAGTATTGGTGATTGGAATACAGGTGACTTAACCAATATGTGATGAGGTGCCAAAAAAACCCCTCAGTAATCAAGATAAATAATATTTTAATGCAATATTTAAAAAAATAGAAATTAAAGCAAAAAATCCATAATAAACAAAACATCAAAATTTTAAATAAAGATAGCATCCGGCTCTGCATTTGCGTGACTCATTCTCACTCAATTTACCCTAATTCTGGCCCTGCTTCCCAGATGGTAGCTCTATGCACTTTATAAGGTTTGTCTCTTCTGTCTGTCTTTCTGTCATAAATAGAAAATAACCCTTAAAATGGGTGTGACTTATGTGCCAATCTCTGGGGACACCAGGGTAATGTGAAGCCAGATACTATGTCTAATCCCAATAGAGGGAGGGAGGGAGACCCAGACCATATCCAGTCTAGGTGTGGAGGAAAGTTAGGGTAGTTAATGGAACCCTGTCTTCAATGTTGAGGCAGGGAGAGGGGTTGGGCAGGGGCTGAAGGGCTGCCTGCTTTGTAAAAAGGCCTCACTCACCAGGGTTGATGAAAACAACATCAGACCCTCTTGATCCCTAATGGAGTGAGGCAAGACTGCTCATGAGTTTTGAAGATACCAGTAAGTAATGAAATGCACAGTATTTTCCCCTCATCTCAGCCCTTTAATCTAGCCTCATTTTATAGGAAGTTTTGGGGCCCATTATCATGGTTATAGAATCTCCTTCAGCAAACTCCATGGGAAGCAAAGGGAATGAGTCAGAAGCAAAAAAGAGAACTCATGGGCTACCAAACTCAGAATTAGTTCACTGAAAGGAGATTGGGCAAGAAGCACCTAGGATCAAGCCAAATTCTACTACTAACCACCAATTTTTTCATCTATAAATTGAAGATAATGTTACTTGCCTTGCTATATCGAGGGGTTGTTAAGGAATAACAAATACATAACAAAAAGTGCTTCAGATACAAGAAATATTTTGTATATTTAGCTACAGAATTTTTCAAAAGTTATTTTTTACTTGCTATTAATTTAATAAAAAGCTGGGGGAAGTTGCTAGCATTAATTGTGATTTGTACTAAATAGAGAAGCATGCCACTTCATTATTTACATTAAGATAATAGCTAACATTGATATGCCATATACCATACCAGTTTTATATATGTTATTTCATTTAAAAGTACAACTGATTTTTAATAATGGAATTCAAAGAAAGTTAAAGAGATTTATATCTAGTCTATCTGTTTATTAAGAGACTAATTTCATTTATTCATTTTACAAATATTTATGAATGGATAAACAAAAATGCATTTACTTGTTTAAGTCACTATAGGATTATTTCATACTATCTGTCCAAAGGATACTTTGGAATCTTATTTATAAGACAGAAACTGGATTTAACCAAGAATTTGATTATACTGAAATCAAAAGTGGTCCCCAACTCTTAACTCAGGCTCAGAACAACATTCTGAACACGAAGTCAACTGTATTCCCCTACTGATGCAATAAAAGACATGGGTCTTTATATTTTGACTCTTTGTAGCCTCACTTTTCCTGGAAAATCACCAGAATTCCCTGATGTAGTGTATGACAAAGCATGCCACTCAAATAACATTTATTTAACATCGACTAAGTAGACAACTATCAACAACAACATGTTAAGGGGAGTCCCTGCGTGATGCAGATGATTAAGGGCTCTGAAGGTAGCAAAAAAGTTGCCAGTCTGAGTCCACCCGTAGGCACTTCAGAAGAAAGACCTGGGGATCTCCTGAAAAATCAGCCATTGAAAACCCTATGGAGTACAATTCTACTCTGACACACATGGGGTCGCCTTGAGTCAGAATTGACTCAATGGCAACCGGTTGGTTATGCATGAAGAACTTTACGCTATTAGTTGCTAAATCTACAGGAATGAATAGGGCACAGTTCCTACTCTTGAGGAGATCCTTGTTAAATGAGGAAAAAGTATACAAATGATTAAAATACACCATGATATTTGGCAACAGAGAGACATACACAAAGTGCTGTGAGAGCATGGAGAATACAAGCCACAATTCTGAATCTTTCATATTCTGGGAACAGAAAAGTATAAGCCAACTTCATTATAGCATTGAGAGGTGTTTTTAGACTCCACAGGAAGATCTGCTCCCAAGTGAGAAAGAAACTGGAAAGAGTGACTGTTTGGAAACCTTATTAGGAAGCGTGGATTATCACACTCTTGAGAGATGTCCCTTTTACCCCAGTGTGGAAGTCTTTTGGAGTCAGATGGTGAAATCAATCACTGAGGTATATGATTCCAAGCCAGCTGGGAAGAGCTGGCTGGATTCCACCTCTTCAAAATGACCTGGGAGAGGCAGCTCTTTGGGTAGGCATTCCTCCCCATTTGCTTAATGCCCTTTTAGGGTGTTCTGTGTGCAGCAGCTGACCCAACCAGCATCCCCCTCCCTCATGTCTTTCCCATATGTGCTGGGAGAAATTGCCTCTGGATACCACTGAAACTGTGGGAAGGCGAAGAGAGAGAGAAACAGAGCACGCAGAACTTCTCAAATGAGTTGGAAAAATGAATTCTCTACCTCACTAAACAAAAGGGGATCCAACTCGTGGGCCTACAACTGTTGTTGTTAGGTGCCGTTGATTCAGCTCCAACTCATAGTGACCCTATGTACAACAGAGCGAAACACTGCCCAGTCCTGCGCCATCCTCACAATTGTTTTTATGCTTGAGCTCATTGTTGCACCCACTGTGTCAATCCATCTCATTGAGGGTCTTCCTCTTTTTTGCTGACCCTCTACTTTACCAAGCATGATGTCCTTCTCCAGGGGCTGATTCCTCCTGATAACATGTCCAAAGTATGTGCGATGTAGTCTCGCCATCCTTGCTTCTAAGGAGCATTCCAAAACAGATTTGTTTGTTCTTTTGGCAATCCATGGTATATTCAATATTCTTCACCAACACCACAATTCAAAGACGTCTATTCTTCTTCTGTCTGCCTTATTCATCGTCCAGCTTCCACATTGCATATGAGGCGACTGACAACACCATGGCTTGGGTCAGGCGCACCTTAGTTTTCAAGGTGACATCAACTGGGGGGCTACAATTTTTTCCCCAATTAACATTTCATTTTGGCCAATTCTCCACCAAATAAAAAAAAAAAAATGATACCTGTGTGGATTCAAGTCACTTGGAAAAAGCCCCCTACCATTCTTGCCAATAACTATAATTAGTTTCCCACACATGTTATTTGAAGACTATTGACTGTTGACCTTAGCTAATAAATAATATGCAGAATTGTAAAAATGTTGATGGAAGGGATCATAGATACCCAGCCTAAGAAATCTGAGGCCCAGAATGGTTAACTGAATTGTCACGGATTGTACAGCAAGTTGGAGGCAGAATAAAGTCCAGGAGACCACAGTCAAGCTCTTGACACCTGACCAAGGGCTTTTGACAGAAGGACTCTTGTATATCCTGCTGCTCTCACCCATATGAGAATTCCATAAAATAAAGAATGATAGTGTTTACATTTGTGAAGCATTTTCTACATGTTAACAAGCTTTCGTGTACTTTTTTTGCGATGATTTTAACTGGCAAGACTTGTGTCACTGTTTAACCCTCAGCTTAGTCTCTTACTGTGCTTAAGATTCTTTGAATTCAGGGAGAACCACCCTGAGGCTCCGCCTAAGAGCTCTACACCTACTCCCCTGGTCTCCTCACACCAGCTGTGGAAGGTCTGCCTGGAAGCCTCCCAGGACAAGTCCTCCTGAGGGAAAGGGAGAGGATACCACCCAACTAGCTTTGTGAGGCTCCCGCCAACTCCAGTGTGATTGCGTTGCATGAGTTCCAGGCCCTGGCAGAGATCATCATAGGAATTTAGCAAGAAGGCTGAAGAATAATTACTATTGCTGTGGGGCTGACAGCTGCTAAGAACTCATTAAGGAGTGTCAGTTTTCCACAGGCAGCTAACTGCATTTCTGAGAAAAGGGCCTGACCTTGGGAAAAACACTAGCAGCTATTTCTATTTCAAGGGAACAAGCTGTTGAACTTGAAGAGGCAATAGAGTTCACAAACCTCTTGATCCTCCACTTCTGGCACATTCTATCCACTCAGGACTAAGATGCAGGTCTGGACTATAAAATAAGCACCTGATGAACCTTCCCCTCTGTCATGGATCAAGTTGTGTTCTCCAAAAATATGTGTCAACTTGTCTAGGCCATGTATTGTGTGATTATCCTCCATTTTGTGATACGTTGTAAATCCTAGCCTCTATGCCTGTGGTTATGGCCCCATTTGGGAGTGAGCTGTCCATTATGTTAATGAGACAGGATTAGGTCGTGTTAAAGAGGATTAGGTTGTGTTTGTTATGTTAATGAGGCAGGATTAGGGTGGGGTACAACATCCTTCCTCAGGTCACAGCCCTGATGGATGTAAGGAAAGTTTCCCTAGGGTGTGGCCTGCATCACGTTTTATCTTAGAAAATATAAAGGAGAGAGAAGTGAGCAGAGAGAGAGAGGGACCTTACTACCACCAAGAAAGAAGAGCTAGGAGTGGCGCATGTCCTTTGGACCTGGGGTTTCTGTGCTGAGAACCTCCTAGATCCAGGGGAAGATTGATGCCAAGACACATAGACATCTCTAAGGAACACCGGGCCCATGGTTGTTGAAAGGAGGTAAGGACCTTCCCCCAGAACTGACAGAGAGAGAAAGCCTTTCCCTAGAGCCAGCACCCTGATTTTGGGCGTCTACCCTCCTAAACTGTGAGAGAATAAATTTCTGTTTGCTAAAACCATCCACTTGTGGTACTTCTGTTATACCAGCACTAGGTAACTAAGACATCCTCCCTCCTCAAAAATACATGCTGAGAGCAGATAGTGAACAGCCTGGGAAATTACATACACGGAGGAAGTTGGGAAGACTTCAGTTTGAAAGATGAGGTCAACCAATTATGACACATACTTGGACACTGATTAATCATCCTGAGTCTTGGAATGCTGAAGAATTGATACCTTTCAGTTATGGTGATGGTGAAGAATATTGAATATACCATGGACTGCTAGAAGAAAGAATAAATCTGTCTTGGAAGAAGTACAGCCAGAATGCTCTTTAGAAGCAAAGATGGTGAGACTTTGTCTCATGTACTTTGGACATCGTATCAGGAGGTACCAGTTCCTAGAGAAGGACATCATGTTTAGTAAAGTAGAGGGTCAGCAAAAAAGAGGAAGATCCTCAATGAGATGGATTGACACAGTGGCTGCAACAGTGTGCTCAAATATAGCAATGATTGTGAGGATGGTGCAGGACCAGGCAGTGTTTCATTCTGTTGTACAGAGGGTTATGGATTGAATTGTGTCCCCCAAAATGTGTGTCAATTTGTTTGGCCATGATTCCTACTATTGTGTGATTGTCTACCATTTTGTCATTTTGATGTGATTTTCCTATGTGTTGTAAATCATACCTCTATGATGTTAACGATGCAGGATTAGAGGCAGTTATGTTAATGAGGCAGGACTTAATCTGCAAGATTAGGTTGTGGCTCAAATCAATCTATTTTGAGATATAAAAGAGAGAAACAAGCAGAGAGCCAGGGGGACCTCATACCACCAAGAAAGTAGTGCCAGGAGCAGAGTGTGCCCTTTGGACCCAGGGTCCCTGTGCTGAGAAGCTCCTAGTCCAGGGGAAGATTGATAACAAGGACCTTCCTCCAGAGCCAACAGAGAGAGAAAGCCTTCCCCTGAGCTGATGCCCTGAACTTGAACTTCTAGCCTACTAGACTGTGAGAGACTAAACTTCTGTTCATTGAGGCATCCACTTGTGGTATTTCTGTTACAGCAGCACTAGATAACTAAGACAGGCACTATGAGTTGGAACCAACTCGATGACACGTAACAACAACAACATCTTGGAATGCCAGCAAACACATGTACAGTGGCTGATGCTTTGAAGACATGAAAGAGGCATCAAATACCATCCCTGCCCTTAAGGAGCATAAAATTTGGTACCGGTATCAGTTGCCATTGAGTTGACTCTGACACATGGCAACCCCAAGTGTGTCAGAATAGAACTGTGCTTCATAGGTTTTTCAAGAACTGTGAACTTTCAAAAGCAGATCACCAGGTCTTTCTTCCAAGGTGGCTCTGGATGGACTCAAACATCCAACCTTTCAGTTGGCAGCCAAGAATGTTAACCATTTGTACCACCTAGAGACTCCAATCCAATGAGGAGGGAGAGCTAACTTGTTAGAAACAATCTGACCAAACCAAGAATGAGACCTGCATATACTTCAGAGATGGTATCTTATGGTCCCTGGGTGGTGCAAACAGTCAACGAGCTTGGCTGCTAACCGATAGATTGGAGGTTGGAGTCCACCCAGAGGCTGCTTGGAATAAAGGCATGGTGATCTACTTTCAAAAAACCAGCCTTTGAAAACCCAATGGAGCAGTTCTACTCTGACACACATGGGGCTATCTTGGGTCAAAATGAATCCAATAGCAACTTTTTTTCAAAATATTATGACATCGAGTTTAGGGAGCAGAGAGGTCACTGAAGGCTGGGGTATTATCCTCTGGCCTTCCTTTCTTTAGTCCCTGTGCAGGTGCTGTCATCTCAGAAGTCTGACCCAGTCCTTTGCTTAGTCTGCCTCTTCCCCTGGATTGGTGGTTCCTGAGAACTCATTTCAGGATTCTCTCAGTTGCTGCTGTTGGATGCTCAACTTGAATGAGCTTAAGGCAGCACATTAGAATCACCCAGGGAGCTTTAAAACATACCTATGCTGAAGTCCTGCCCCAGGCCAACTGAATCAGAGTCTCCAGGTGAGGGACCCGGCATCAGATTCTAAAGGGCAGCCAAACTGAGAACCACTAGTTTAAGCAATAAAGGGCATTTTGCGGGCCATAGAGTAAAACGTACAGAAAGTGCTGGGTAGAGCTGCCCGTGGGGACAACTGGAACAGGACTTTGAAAATGGCTTAGATCCGTTCCTCTGCTCCACTTCTCCCCATGTATCTGCGGATCTTAGACCAGTTCCTCTGTGAGATGGAAATCATGGCTAGCAGTGACTCTGGCTCATACTTAAGCAACTAGAGAGGAGACAGATTTCCTTCCCTCAGTTCCATATTGACCAGCCACTGCTCATAAAAAAAAGAAAGCAAAAATGCTGATGGCTTCACAGGTCATGTACCCACTCTTTGACCAGTGCTTGAGATATTATCATTACTCCAACTTCGTTCCCAGGTTCGTGTTCCTACCCCTAGGGGGGTGTGCTGGGGAGACTAAAACAATTTTCTACTTGTGGTTCACTGACCAGCAGTGCAGGCATCACTAAGAGCTTGTTAGAGATGGAAATTATCAGGCCCTACCTCAGATCTACTAAATCAGAACCTGCATTTTAACAAGATCCCCAGGTGATTTATATGCATGTGAAAGCTTAAGGACTGTTCTAACACTCTAGTATCATTTTCACAGGTTGAAGAGAGTATACCAGTTGCCATGGAGTCAATTTCAACTCATGATGACCCCATGTATGTCAGAGTAGAACTGTGCTCCATAGGGTTTTCAATGGCTATGATCTTTCAGAAGTAGATCACCACGTCTTTCCTCCAAGGTGCCTCTGGGTGGATCTGAACCACCAACCTTTTGGTTAGTAGCCGAGAGCTTAACCATTTGTATTATCCAGGGACTTAAAGAGAGTATAGATGTTCCTTTCTCTTGGCTTCATGTCAAAGCCTCAGAAGAAGGATGCCACCAGTGGGTGAGGGGAAAATACCCACTACTCTGCTTCTGACAGCAGCAGTACCAGTGCCAGGACTACCTTGTTTGGCAAGAAACCCACTCAAGCTCTCTGAATTATTTCTTTTTCCCCTTCTCAAAACCTGGCTCTGATCAGGCTCCTGGGACGGGGTCTATCGTTTTGCTGCAGTAACTGATATGGGAGAGGATGTGGTGCTCTGGGCCAAGTAGGGGCCAGCAGCTGGTGCTTATCAGCCGCACCCTGCGATACAGACAGATGTGTCCACGCTGACCTTCCTGGATGAGGATGTGTGGGAACTCAGAGCTTCCCATGGGAATACATGACAGAACAAGGAAGCAAGAAGGTTGATGTAGGTGTGATGGCATCCTGCCAGTTGCCTCGAATATAGACCCCATCATCTCTGCTAGTCTGTTGGGTGCGTTGTCTCTGAAACCTGGAAGCAGGAGGGAAGCACAAACACATAATCTAAGTATCTGATCACTGTTTGCTCAGTGTTGCCCCAGGTCCTGCCTGGAGGATGACCATTTTCAAGTTTAGTGTGCTCCCCTGGCCCCATGTCCCACCTTCTGTGTCAAGACAATCAATTCATTTTTTCCCCTTACCTTTTCCTCCCTGTCTGTTTCCTTTCCAAACCTAAGAGGAAAAAGTGAAAATTAGTGGACACTCAATAAATATTCGTTGAAGAAATAAATAGATAAATAAATAAACAAATGAACTTTTCCACATTTTTGGAAGAAAGAGAGTTGAACTTGGCTTTCGTCTATTTTGATGGATAAAGAACTTCAATTCTGGGAAACTACGTGGAATCACCATGTAAAAATCATCACATCATTTTTGTTTGTATCTCTCTTGCATCCCTGCCTTCCACAAACAAGGAATCCTCCGTATATTTGTACTCCAGAGCCTCAATTTTTTTATTCTTGCTAAAATGGTCTACAGGGAAAGCCTGCCTTTTGATCTCAGTGATCTTTTACCAGCAGTGCCAAGTAAAAGATGAAGATAACTCCCCTGCTCAATTATATGAGTATTTTGACCCCAAGAAGAAATAGATTTCTATTCCCTTATTCTAGATAAGAATTAGAACTAAGAAAACATTGTTGGAAAGCTAGTCTAACCCTTTCATTTCATAGAGGAGGCAACTGAATCCCAAGGAAGAGAATAGACCTGTCCAGGGCCACACAGCTAGTAAGAGGCAGCAGTGTGACTAGACCACTGACTAAACCATGAGTTTCCTGAGGTCAGATCCAGTTCTTTCTCCTTCCTACCACAGTGTCCACCACCTGTCAGTTTGTTTTACTGTGGTGGCTTTCATGTTGTTATGATGCTGGAAGTAATGCCACCAGCAGGGATACCCATGGGGAACAGGTTTCAGTGAAGCTTCTAGACTAAGACAGACTAAAAAGAAAGGTCTGACAATCTACTTTCAAAAATTAGCCCATGAAAACCCTATGAGTCACAACAGAATATTATCTAATATAGCACTGGAAGATGAGTACCCTAGGTTGGAGGGCATTCAAAGTACACAGTGGCCACAGCAATGGACTTGAACATACCAAAGTTCTTTAAGTTGGTGCAGGACCGGGGAATATTTCGTTCTGTTGTACATGGGGTTGCCCATGAATCAGTCAACTTGATGGCAACTCACCAACATCACTGCAGTGTAGCCTGTTGACTGATCTGCTATCAGCCCTCAAATCAAGGGCAATGGCATTGCCACTTTCCCGTGATTTGAAAGTAACCTGTTAAAGGGCCTCCAGGCTGTTCAGTCCAGTGACTCCTGCCCCTACACATTACTTATCTAACAGGAAAAAACAACAAAAAAACCAACCAAACAAGAAAACCCAGCTAGGATTCCAGTGGCCAGTTCCACCTCAACCCCAAAGTTACAGACTCTATTTTTCCAGAAGTCCATTTTTGTCTGTCTCCCGTACCCAGCCCAAGCAGCAAAGGAGAGGATTTTGCTCAAACTTTCCAAAATAACTTCCCCTTGGCTGAGACCAAGCCTGTGTAGCTTCAGGGCAAAGGAATATTGAGAAGTTTATGAGCCACAAAAAATAGACAGTTACAATAGAAACTCCCTCCTCTTTCTGCCATTTTCCCTGCTGGCTACACAAATACAGAGGCAGAATCCAACCAGGAAGGGTGGAAAAAGCAGCATATGCTCCAAGCTAAGACATAATCAGGTGGGAAATAAGTTTAAGAAAGAATGGGTACTATTTCAGGAATGGGTCTGACTCAAATATCACAACTGGAGAGTCAAAGATCCATCAGTGCCCCCTCTAACCTGTAATCCCTCCTCCCACAGCCAGAGAAGGGGGAGGGCAGGGGTAATGGCAGGATTAATCCACAACCAGAGTGGCAAACCCACTGTAGTAGGACTGTGCTCACTTGTGTGCACTCATCTCTTTGGGGAATGGAAGTCAGGTCTAATTATGGTGTAGGTTCAAGAACATTCCAGAACAACTTTAATGGGGCAAGTGTTTTCTTTGAAATATGTTTGGACAGTATAGACTATTACTTGCCTTCTCCCTGGACTAAGTCTGTACCTGGATACTTAGAAGATTCTGGTTTACTTTATTTGCTTTACAGAGTCTAGAAATTAACCTGGCAAGTTATATATGGTCTTTAGGTCCCAGTGAACACAGTTTTCAACCAGCCACAAACCAGGCGGGGCTGTAGCTTAGAGGCCTGGCTGGGTTAGTCCGGTATCCCCCATCTGTATAGCCTTTTGTGTGGTCAGGGAATGGAATTATAGAATCCCACCAAGAATGAGGATCATCCAAGTACTTAAGAAAAAGAAGTTGTGTGTTTGGTTGGTCTTGAAGCAAATGACTTTTATGGCTCTTAGGTTATATAGATATGTGATGAAACATTGGAAGTTATACAAAGTAAGGAACGAAGGATAATACAGGCCTGAAGAAGAGAAGTCATGCCTTTTCCATTCACTGTGTCCAAAGGGTAAGTGGGGCCCTGATGTGATTTTCAGGATGATGGTTCTCCCCAGAAGGAATAACTTAAAGTTGTGAATGTGCTAAACATCTTATGGGCACTTCTTGTACTTAAACTCTGTTTTATATACTCTGTGCTGAAGTGACCCGCCGTAAGACAGCTCCATTCTCTCTATTTTTAAAGACTTCCAGAGTGGGAGATCTAGAACCTTCTTCTACTGGTCATTTCAATGTTTTAACAGCTCTTTATGGGGGTGGGGGGGAAACCCTTATTCCTAAGCTAAATCCCTCATGCTGCAATTTAAATCCATTTCTTCTTGTTTGCTTCTTGGTAAAGATGGGAAACACCTGGAGCCCTTCCTGTATTTATTGCAGATGTTGTGTCAGGTTTCCCATTATATCCCTTATACTTTCTTATCCATCTCCTCTGAGTTCTCTCTAAATTCTTCTTCTCCCTCTCTCATTATGAAGTCCAGAAGTAGTCACAATAATTGAAATTGTACGCCAGTGCCCATAATGGTTTATGCTTGCATATGTACTAGTTCATTTAAGTAGCTATCATTATTTCTATTTTGTAGATGAGAAAACTCGAGAAGTTGAAGTGAATTGCCCAGGGTCATAAACCTAGTAAGTAGCTGAACAAGGAGCCAAACCCAAGTCTTCTGATTCCCATTGCAGGGCTCTTTTCATGACACCTTCTCATCTTTCAGGGATCAATCCTGCATTGTAGAAGGATGTGTAGACTGGGATCCTGCCCCATCTAGACCCAAGAACTCCTTCTCTTGTTCCTCCTCTGCACCCTGTTCACACTTGAGTCATAGCGCATCAAACACTGCATTCCACTTGTTCCACTAGGTCAAGGACCATGTCCTACTCATCCTAGATTCCACTGTGCCTCACAGAGTGACTTGGCCCTTAGTAGGTGCTCAACAGCTGTTAAGTAGAATGAATGCATAATGAACAAGTGAATGAATAAATGACAAAAGGATCATAGGGAGACATAGAGAAGTGGGTTTATGCTGTCAATTCTACAGTAGTAGGATTTTGCCTGTTTGAGGCAAATAGGCTTAACTGATAAAAGGTACAATTGTACAACTATTTTAGAGCATTAAATGAGGTTCCACTCTGATAATTTTCATAAAATAGGCCTCACTAGTCAGAGTACATTATCCAACATTATAACATTAAAATTATAAGCATGTATTGCTGTGATTAAAAAATATTTAAAAATGTATATAATTGTAATGTTAAATATTAAATCAACCATTTTGAGGCACTTCAGATCCAGGAAATTCTTTTCTCATTTAATGGATAGATTTATTCTCCATGGTTAAGTGACTCCCCCCCACCCCCAACCCCGGAACATTTCCAAACAGTAGATGTCTGAGCTATCACTAAGTGCATGGCAAATATTTATTGTTCACAATGATGTGTCATATTTTTATCCCTTGGATTCCTAACTTCCCACAGAAAAGCTGCATAGAATAAGCCAGCTTAATATTTATGAACCGATGCCATCATTTTTTGTCTCATAAAAGATAACATATATTAGAAAGCCCAACCTCTATTTAGAGAGGGACCTGGCTTTTAACTTCCTTATAGCTTGAGAGAAGTTAGAGTTTAGATGTTTAAAACTAAATATTAGAGCTACAGTTCACATCGAAAAGCATAGTTTAAATCCAGGGACTTCATGTAACTGGGAAAAGTTATATTCCTGGTGACATATGGTAAAAATGGCCTTGTTCTCTACTTGGAAGAAGAACTTGCGTTCAGTTGTGTAGTCCTGCATCATTAGCAAATTAGGAGGCAGCAATGCATCAATAGCGGTGTCTTCTCACAACTAACGAAAAGTCTTAAAAGCCAAGTACTTACGATATTTAAGTTTTCTTATTATTTTTACTCACTGTGAAAACTGAAGGGAAATAGTAGAATTGCTAAAGTACCATTATGGGATTAAAAGAGAAAAGACAAAGGCTGAGTAATTGTTTGTGTAATTATTTATGGCTTCTTATCTAAGATCAAAATTTTTTAGGTCCTCCAGAGGGAAAGGGAAGTGGTTTTTTCCTGTACACAAAACTTGCTTTGTCACGTCAACAATTTGAAGACCATAATAAGCAGTAAAGGACTTGATGCTTTCTCCACCAGAAAGGACTGCCCCTTAAAGACCTGGAACTGAGCTCTTTAACTTTGATGAGCACAACGTTCCCTTGTTGGCAGACGTCATGGTGTTCAACAGTGCACCAAAACCAAAAAACCAAACCCATTGCCGTCAAGTCGATTCCGACTCATAGTGACCCTATAGGACAGAGTAGAAGTGCCCCATAGGGTTTCCAAGCCTGTAATCTTTACAGAAGCAGGAGCAGGCTGCCGTATCTTTCTCCCTCAGAGCAGCTGATGGGTTTGAGCTACCCAGCTTTCAATTAGCAGCTGAGTGCTAAACCACTGTGTCACCAGGGATCTTCCAACAGTGCACAAAGGGAGGAAATGTCTGGCATTTTCAGTTCTCACAACTTGGTGATCCCCTTTGACTAAAAGAAGTCCAATGTAGCGAAAAGGGAATGGAATATTTCCTGCAAACAAAAACCTGATTTTAAGCTAAGATGTCATAGCCCAGACTACAATTTGGCATAAAATATATCTCAGCATGTTGGAGAGCAATCACAATAATTGTTGATGATTTGGCAGCCCAAAACTGCAGGTAACCAACGGCTGGCTTCTTAAAGTTGCGGCACCTGCTTGCTTTAAGATGTTGAGTTTTGGAAGGTCACTCTATTGTTGCATTGCAAGGTTCTGGCCCAGAGATTTGACTATGAAACCAAATAAAAACCAGAAAGCTGGTGGAAGTTCAGCACTTGGTTTAGACAAATCAGGACCCAAGTTTGATGATAAGGGTTCAGGAATCTGGAAAGTCAATGAGTATATGCAGACTGCAAAAAAGCAAGTCACAATGTACAGTTGACTGGATTCAGTGCCCAGGCTTTCCAATTGGATGGGAGGGCTAGATGGTAAGCTTGTTCTGAGAATGTGGCTAGGGTTGAAGGTCAGCAGTACCAAAAGAACAGGGAAGAACAGGTGGTATCCTCGCTGGGTTTGAAGTTCAAGAGTCTGGAAGGCACTACCCAGATTCAGAGCACTGATTGAAGGATATGAAACTGACAAAGTGGAGTAGGCAGGAACATAGCTTTGCTCTCAGTTCACCTCTTCAGGCTTGTCTTTGGCTGTTCTCCTCCTAAAATGAAACACTCCAGCCATATTGAACGACTTGCAACTTTTCTGAAGGAGCTAAATGTTCTTTGCCTGCCGATGAGCTTTCTACACGCTGCTACCTCTGCCTAGAAGGTACACAATGCCCCACCCCACCTTATCCACACTCAGGAATCATTATTTATGAAATGTCTTCCCTGATCCGTGCCCTACCCCTGAAACTGGATTAGGTCTCTTCCCCATGCAATGCCATGGTCCCAATGAAATACTGCAGAGTATTGTAATTTGTACCTCATAGGTCTTCAACCTTCTTTCTAATTAATGGAGCACTGTTCTTCAAAAAAATCTTATTCAGAACCCAGTGCAAAAGAGCAGGTGCCTTACAGAAGCGGTGGTGAGAGAAGGAGAAAGACCCATGACTGTGCCTGCACAGCCCTGTTGCTTACCCTAGGAAGTTACCCCCTGAGAAAATTTCAAGGTAAGTACTCAGAAAATGCTTTTGAAGTTCTAGGCCTAATGTACATGTTTGATTATATATAAAATATAGGCATTCTTCATTTACAGCTGTCCCATGAAATAGTTAATGTATACTAACACTATTAATCACTGAAATAGTTTCCAATCTGTATGGTATGGGCACCGACTAATAAAAAACACATCAGCCATCAATAACCAGTATAGCTGTTCCAATGCATACTGGATGAATATATATATGTATATATATATGTTGAACATATATAAACTTTTATCCACTAGAAGTACTCTACTAGTGTGTATTTTCCCCATGCTATGACCTACTAGCACTCAGCCACACTCCTGAGTTGGACAACCACATTTTTAACCCGATGTGGCCTTTTTTTCCTGCCTATTATTTTATGTCATAGTGAACACCCACCATGGCTGATAAGGTGTGAAGTTATGGAGTTGGTCCTGCCCAAAGAAGCAATGAAAGGGACTCATGTACAATTCAGAATGCAAGTTTCATGGTGCCTCAAGTCACCACCAAGGAAGTAGTTAAGGAAACAGTAAGTATAGAGGGCAGCAGGTAATTAGGGATTGGTTGGCAATTAAGGAAGATATCATAGATATCCTTGTAGCCTAGGAGGATTAATCCACAGTTGTATGCATGGGAGCTGGAAAGAATGAAAATGTGTCTGCTGAGACTGGGACATAGTTCCACAGGGACCCTGCTAGAGTAACTCCGTACACTCACCACTTCAATCATTGCTCCTCTGTCCAAAGGCATCCACTGTGTGCCTACCCCACACCAGCTACTTGGAAAATGTATATGTATGTATCCCTGGGAGGATTTCAACTAATTGGTAGATGTTACTGAGGAGGGAAACTGAGAATCTGCACAACAGGAGTGGGAGCAAAACGTTTTACTGTAAACCTTTCATATGATCTGAAGTTTATACGTCCATGTATAAAATCACTAGCCTATTTATGTGTCTGCCTCCTCCATTAAACTGTAAGTTCTTTGAGGGCACAAACCGTGTACTATTCGTCTCAGTATCCCTGCACCAGACATAACACCTGGTATGTAAAAACAAGCAAAACAAACACAAAAACAAACCCGTTGCCGTTGATTCGATTCTTAGTCAAGGTGATCCTGTGTGTTAGAGAATAGAACTGAGCGCCGTAGAATTTTCTATGGCTGATGTTCTGGAAGCAGATTGGCAGGCTTTCTTTGGTGGTGCCTCTGGGTGTGTTCAAACGACCAATCTGTTAGTTAGTTGCCAAGAGCCAACTGTTTGCGCCACCCAGGGACCATAGTAGGAAGTTAATAAACAGATGAATGCATAGATGAATAGGTAGACGGATGGACAGATAAATGGACAGACTTTAGCAGACAAGCAGTTTTGGCACCAGATAAAGAGCCCTGGAAAGAAAGACATGCACAGGACCAAACAAGTAAGGCTTAGGCTCTAAACACTGAATGACTGGGCAACAGGTGCAGAAGGGGGTAGTGGCAAGACTGGCCCCTGCTAAAAGAGATCCCCTTGCCCAGTGCAAGAGCTGGGCACAGTTTAGGGACCAGGCTCCTCCCAAAGGCCTTTGAGTAAACTTCTTTGAGCACAGTAAGACTTCCAGGCAAAGTCAATAGAGGGCCATACAAAGCCTGATGCTCAGTGCTTGTATGAGATACTTACCTGTCTCTGACTTGAGTGGCTTTCCCCAGGCCCTAGAAAGAAAATAAGCATTATGAAAGGACCTTAATTGGCCTGCACAGTGCCAATGGTAACATAAGTTACCATGGTAGCTAATGCACACACTTCCTTCTCAATAAATAATACCTCCTTATCTGCTTTCTAAAGAAAAAATGAATGAAAGAAGAAAAGAAAGCAAAGCTACACCTTCTGCAAAAGATGCCCACTTCCTTCTACTTTTGCTTTTCTGGATCCTATGTGCCACGTGATATTTGGATCCCAAAGAGCATACAACCCTTACTTAGTAACAGATGCTGCAAACACCATGCAAGGGAACGTTTTACTCTGTTTGACTGCTGCATGGTGGATGGCATTTTGAGGCACCAGAGGGAATTGGGAGGATTATTCAGAGTCCACTCATGATGACATTTGCAGTAATTATGGAAGAAGAAATGCAAATGAGAAAAGCTTTCTGAAACGATTTCTCTCTTTAAAGTGGAGAGGGTGATTTTAGTCTATTTTAGGATGACATGATTTCATGTGGATGTTCTTAAAACTTTTTGGTGGAGACAGTCTAGAATCAGAACCCAGCTAAAGATTAAAGGGGCTTGGGGGTGGGGTGGCATGAACTTACTTCTTTGTTGCATTGGTTCAGCTCCAGCCTTTCTCCTTCAGAGAAACCAGACACAGGAAAAAACCTCTGAGGTCATCTTATGGATGCCCTGCAGGGTCAATGCCAGTCTATTCTCTGTGTGTCTGAGTGAAATGCTTTATTCAGGCGATTTTTAAAGGATTTAAGTAGTACAGTTCCCACCACTTCCTTTGGCAAATTTTAGTATTCACAGCCTTTAGCAAAGGTTTGGGCTGCTTTTTTTAAACAAAATGGCAGGCAGATAATGACTGGCTGTTGCTTTCGGGGCAGCAACCCACAGTCTCTGCTGCTGGTTGTTGCTGAATATCCTAGAGTCAATTCCAACTCATAGCGACCCCACGTGACAGAGTAGAACTGCCCCATAGGGTTTTCTAGGGTGTAATCGTTATGTAAGCAGCTCTTCAGGTCTTTTTCCCACAGAGCTGCTTGGTGGGTTCGAACCACCAACCCTTCAGTTGGCAGTTGAGTGTGTAGAAATGCCATATCTGTAATAGGGGCCTCATGAAGAGCATGTTCCCCAGATGCCTTGACATCAGAAGCACTTTCAGGTTATTGTGCAGTCATAGAAGATTTTTTTTCTCCCTTCTCCCACTTTGCTTCTGGATAGATCAGTGACGCCAAGCCCGCAGTCCTCTTCTAAAGGAAAGGGCTCTGAGCTCCCTGCTGAGGGAAGGCCCAGGTGATCAATCCACAGACTGGGGAGTGGATCCACAGGAAAGCTTCTGCCGAAAGAATTGTTGGTGACAGAACTGGGCCAGTCAGATTCTCTCTCTTGTATAGTTTGAATATAAGATTTTAAAGCACTGATTGTCAGTGAGCAGGAAGAGTCCAGGAAATGAAGCAAAATTGTGAAGCAGAAGCTCTGAGGATCCCTGAGCTGTGGGCTAGCAGAAATCCCTGACATAGGGAAAAAAAAGGTATACGAGATGAAATATGACGCAGGTAGTGGGGACGCTGGGAAACCCAAAGAAAGATGAGAAGAACTTAGCCACTGTAATGGCGAGGATTAAAACCCCAGCCCTGAGGGAGCGACGAAATAATCCCTAGAGAAGTTTTAGACTTTCCCAGTTCCTGAACTCTATTCTCTTTTTGTGAGGACCATCTGTACTCCATTCTGGGTTCCTGTGGGATCCCCATCTCCGGCATTACCATGCTTGTCCTTACAACATCCACCGTTACCTGAGGCAGCCTGAGAGGATTTCTAGTCCTTCAGAGCCTGACAAGCCACCCCTACCTTAGGGCTCCAGCTACAAACCTTGGACATCACACTAATGGACTTGGACCAAAAAGAGAAGCACCAAGAGTAGAAGAAGAAGTTCTGGTGGAAAAGTCACAGGGTATGAAGTACAATTTAGAAGGCTAAGTCCCAAAAACTCATTCACAAGCCTTTATTTGGTCATTGGCCTCTACTGGAGAAATGGAATAAGTTGCCAGATGTTTAATACATGGCAAAACCATGAAGAGGTTCTCTCCCACATGGGGACCATCTTGGCCCTTGCTCCTTTGCCACACAGTCTGCCACATGACAATGAATGGAAGCGGGTGGGCACAAGCAAGTAGAGGTGAGGATGGAATGATAACGCTTTCCCAGTCCTTGTCACTTCTTCCTCTCAGGTGGCAAGGTTGGGAACCCATGGACCCAGTACTCCAGTATAACACAATTTCAGGGTGAATGGGGCCCCTGGAGTTATATGATGCAGTGTACAACGTTAGGGGGCCCAGTAGCAGGAAAGCACATCCCTCAGCAGCAGTAGGCCCTGAGCCTGCTCCTTCCGTATCCCCCAGCTTGTGGTCTGTTCACCTCCTGCACCTCCAACCTGTTCCATTCTTGCTAGACTTCCAAGAGAAATCCCAACTTGAACACTTTTTTAAAAATTTAATAATGTATTTTATTTAATCCCAAAACCCCCAAAATCAAACCCAGCGCTAGCAAGTCGATTCTGACTCGTAGCAACCCTATAAGACAAAGTAGAACTGCCCCATAGAGTTTCCAAGGCTGTAAATTTTTATGGAAGCCAACTACAATATCTTTTTCCCATGGAGCTGCTGGTGGTTCAAACTGCTGACCTGTCAGTTAGTAGCCAATCACTTAACCACTGCACCACCAAGGCTCCTCCTTATTCAATGCATCAAAAATATCATATTTAACATGTAATCAATATAAAAATTATTAATGAGTTATTGTATACTCCCTGCACTCTTATTTTTATCGTGGTAAGTATATATGTAACAGAAAAATTGCCATTTCAACATTTTTTCCATGTACAATTCAGTCACATTAATTATATTCAGCATATTGTGTATCCGTCACTACTATCCTTTCCCAAGTTTTTCCATCACCCTTAACAGAAGCTCAGTGCTCTGCCAAGCAATGACTCTTGGTAACCACTAATAAACTTTGGTCTCTATACATTTGCCTATTCCAGATATTTCATATATCAAAATGATCACTTTTGAACACCAAAATTATCCTTGTTAGCCCCCCTTTCCCTGATTCCACCACTGCCCCTTTTGCTGTGATGCAAGAGGGACCTAGCTCAATAACGTGAGCTGACCATGCCTTTGAGCCAATGACAAATGGTAACTCTTTCTGCTTCTGAGTAACAGCATGTGATGTGAGACCCCCTAGGCAGGGAGCAGGGCAGCTATTAAGTGCTAGGCATTTAGTTAGCATTTTGATCAGAAGAGGAGTCCGGATGGTGCAGTGGTTAGGAGCTCGGCTGCTAATCAAAAGGTTGGCAGTTCAAATCCAACAGCTGCTCCTTGGAAACCCTATGAGGCAGTTCTACTCTGTTCTATAGGACTATGAGTCGGACTCAATGGCAATGGGTTTGGAATTTTTTTTTTTTAATGAAAGTAGCTGGATGGGCTGAGAAAGGAAGACCAACATGTTGCACCTATTATTAAAGTTTCATTGCAACAATTCTTCACCAAAATAAACTGTAAAGAGAAAGAAGTAGGGTAACTTCAAAAACAAAAATGTAACTTATTAATTGATTATACCCACTGCCGTAGAGTCCATTCCAACTCATAGCACCCACATGGGGTTTCCAAGGCTGTAAATCTCTATGGAAGCAGACTACCACATCTTTCTTCTGTGGAGTCGCTGGTGGTTTCAAATTAGCAGTCAATTGCTTTTACCACTGTGCCACCGGGGCTCCTTCAGTTGATTATATTTAATCAAAAGTAGATAAAGGATTTTTTTTTTTTTTAAGTTAAATCTAGTCTCGGTAAAGGGCACTTTCATTAGATAGTGTTGGCCAGGGTGCGTATTTTCGGAAAACGTTTTAGACTTTTTTTTCCCCAGTTGAGACTTTTAGACTAAGCAGTTCCACAAGTTTTCTGGGGTTTGTGGCCAAAAAGTAGGTGGGACAAAAGAACAGGCCTGCCCTACATTTTTGTTCTTTTATCTGAATACTAAACTCCTTATATCTCTATGCACAGCTTTTGTTCCCAAAATGTGAGGTTATGAGTTCAAGATGCCCTATCATTCAGACCCTGAATGTTGATGCTCTCTATTGGTTGTGAACTACCCTGGAATCTCCGGTCCCAGCAGGCAAAAACCTTAGGCCACCGTCTAAGCCAGCTGTGGGTGCCTGTCTAGAAGGGCCTTCACAGGCAGGACACAGCCAGGGACAGAACTGAGATGGATGTAGGCACACTCGGTTCTGCTTCCTCAAGAAATGCATCTCCTGGGAGTTTATATTTAATTGACACACCCTGCTTCCAGCCCTCAAAGTCAGGGTGGGTCCATCAAAAACTAGAAATGTCTTCAGGTTGTAGAAGTTTCTCTGGTTCTGAAAGATGGGGCCAGAGAAAACACACTGTATCTATCATAAGAGATAGGTAACAGGGAAAACCACTGATGGAGAAAGCGGGAGAGGAATTTCCGCCTTTGCCTGGGCTTTACCCTGCCCATCGTCCAAAATGTAAAAATACATTTCTCTGATGGGATGACATGGAAAACTAGGGAGCTTGTTGATCACCGCGTGTTGTTATTTTCGCTAAGACCTCTCCCCAGAGCTGAGCTTGTTTGCAGTAGGGCTTTGTAGTGAGTGGCTTCCCCTTCTGATGGCTCCATTGGCATGTGTTTGGCTCTCTGAAATTCTTTTGCAAAATAGCTCCTCAAATCCCTCCTGTGGTCTGCCGAGATTCTATTCGAGGATTTAGAACAAGGCTCAGCATTCACCAGAATCGGCCAGGCCTTCTTTCTCTTCTGCAATTGCCATGCTAATGAATCTGTTGGGCATCCCAGTGACCTACAAGCTCCTACACAGCAGGAGAGCCCTGCATCTGAACTCCGGATCTGTCCCACTTAAAAAGGAAAAGAGGCCTAGCCAGTCCGAGGGGGAGAGGGAGTTTGGGAAGCCTTCCAACACTCAGATCATTGTGTGGAGATGTAAAAGATCACAATTCTCTTTGTTATTACCAGTGATGAATGGCTGGGCAGTAGGTTCCGCACCACAAGAATTGCTGAAATTGAGGAAGCCTTGTGGCATGGACAAGCAATTGAGGAGGAAGCGACAGGCCTTGGGCAGTGTGACCTTAGTCAAAGAGAAGCCATGTGTCATGTTGCTGAAAGAATTGATGGCAGATAGTTCTCTGTCTGGGGTTTGCCTTTAAATAGAAATTGCAGACACGGCAGGCTTGGAGCATTAGCTCCAAGTACAAAGTCTGGTTGACGGGGACAGCTTATTAGAAGGGTTTCACAGGGTTGGGGCATTTTGATATTATTGTGGGTTGAATTGTGTCCCCCCAAAATATATATTGAAGTCCTAATCCTCAGTACCTATGAATGTGAACTTATTTGGAAATATGGTCTTCTTTGCAGATATAATCAAGTTAGGATGAGGTCATACTGGATTATGCCTGAGTTCGCTAGAGGAGGAAAATCAGTGAAGTGTACATAGATATACATAGAAAGAGAGAGAGAGAAATTTACTTCAAGGAAGTAGCCCACAAAATTGTGAGGAAATGGCTTATGAAACTGTGGGGACTGGCAAGTCCCAAACCCGTGAGTAAGGCAATAGTCTGAAGACCTCAGCTGGCTCACATGGTTACAGGGGCTGATGAACCCAAAATCTGCAGGTCAGAGGGCAACCTGGAGGCCTCTGCTGGCTCATGTGGGTGCAGGGGCTGGCAAATCCAGAATCCACAGGTCGTGCGGTGGGCCAGAGACTTCTGCAGGCTAAAGTCCCAAGAACTGGTGGTCAGGCGATGAGAAGAGTAGAGGGTCAAGAGAAAGACTGAACTTTGCCAGAACATCCATTTACATACTGGAGGCAGGCCACACCCCTAAGGAAACTCTCCTTTCAACTGACTGGCTGCTCATATCAGATCACAAAATGGAAAGTGATTACATACTGTCTGCCACATCACTAAGAATCATAGCCTGGCAAAGTGGACACGTAACATTAACAATCACAGGCCCTAAATCCAATATGACAGTGTTGTAGGGTAAAAACATCACAAAGTCGAGTAAAGCAAAAAGAAAGTTTTATTCGGCATATATTCGAAAGGGCAAAAGTGGTAAACCAACAAGCATGCTACCAGAGCTAGAACGTCTGCCCAAATTCAAGGAAATATCACAGAACAGACAAAAGTGGGAAAACGGACAAGCATGCTGCTAGAGCCATGTCTGCTTGAGTCCAAAGAATATTACAGAATAGGCAAGAATGGGAAAATGGACAAGCATGCTTCCACAGCCATGTCCAAGGAACCACTACAGAGCCATCAGTATACACTAACATTACAAATGGGCAAAACCATTGAAAGTTTAGGCTTTTCAGATTAGCTAGAAATGTGATTCTACATTTTGAATTGTCTTTCTTAACAATCATTGGTACAAGTTTCAGTAAGGAGAGTCAGGAGGGGTCTTCATCGGTCCAACAAATTTGTATTCATGAAATGCTAATAGAAAAAGATGAGAGTGAAAAGTCTTTTGTGTTCTGTTGGATTAGCTTTATATGAAAGGTTCCCTAAAAGATATTTTCCAAGATTATTTTAGCTATTGTCTTTATACCTCAGGGCCCGGTTGATATGTCCTTGTGAGTCCTTGTGAGCCCTTGTGAGTCCAGCTCCATCTGGGTCACATTCTCTATGCTCAAGGACAGGGAATAATAACTCCAATATTATTTCCTAAATCAACAGTGTCCTTATAAGAAGAGGGAAATTTGGACAGAGACACAGGCAGAGGGAGAAGGTCATGTGAAGAAAGAGGCAGAGACTGGAGTTATGCTGTCACAGCCAAGGAAGGCCAAGATTGCTGGCAACCCCCAGAAGCTAGAAGAGGCAAGGGAGGATTCTCCTGTCGTGCCTTCTTGAGGAAGCATGGCCATGCTAATGCCTTGATTTTGGACTTCTGGTCTCCAGAGCTGTGAGAGAAATTTCTATTGTTCTAGACCACTCACTTTATGATAATTTGCTACAGCAGCCCTCAGAAACTAATACAGGTGTGAAAGAGCCCAGCTATTTGAATTTTGTCAGCTGTTTTCTAAAAGATGAGTGGACTTGTGAAACTTATAGCTCATAATGAGCGGCCTTTTTCTCATAAGCTTTTTAGTAAACTCAACATTTTTAGTTCATCCCTGTGCCTGACCCCTATGGGGTCCCAGCCATGAGGACCTCAGGGAGGGTGGCAGTGTCCATTAGTCTGGTGAAAAGCCACTATGGCCATGGAGCCCCTCTGGCACCAGGTCAGCTACACACATTTCTGAGTTTCATCTCCAACAGCTTGGAAACAATACTATATCTAAAAAAATGGGAGAGATGACTGGGTTGGGTTAACTCTTCACAACAGGTAAGAAAATGCTCAAGGCTGTAGGAAACTGGGCATACACTCCAGAAGTAGGACTCTGAGGGATTCAAAGATGATGCCATCACAGGGAACTGGCCATAGGAAGTCATTCATTCAGTAGTGGGCAAAAAGTAGTGTCATTAGGCACAAAGTAGTGTCAGTAGGTGAAAGGAATAAAGGCACCCTTTGGCTCCCACCTGGGAGGCCCTCATCTTGGGCTCAACTCCTTCAGGCTGCAGTTCTGTCTGCTTCTCCCCAGCATTTGTCATTCATGAACTTATCTCCCCTTTCTCTAGATTTCATGGAAAATTGATATTCCTGGATTTCCTGCTGATATTCAGTTAACCTTGCCAGAGTGGGGGAAAGGTGGACGGAGAAAGAATTGTCTGTGTCTTAGTTTCTTAGGGCTACCATAACAAAATACCACAAAACAGATGGTTTTAAAAAACAGAAATTTATTGTCTCACAGTTTTGGAGGCTAGAAGTTCAAATCAGGGCAACAGGTCTAGAGGAAGGTCCTGCTTTGTCTCTTTCAGCTTCTAGTAGTTGCAGGCAATCCTTGGTGTTCCTGGGCTTGTTAATGTGTCTGCCTCCATAATCACACGGCATCTGTCTTCCCTCTGTGTGTGTGTCACTATGTCTATTCTGCTCTTTTTATAAGACACCACTCAGAAGGGATTAGGTTTAGGACCCACCCTATTCAGGTAGAATTGTGGTGTTGGCAAAGAGTACTGAATATACCAGGGACTGCCAAAAGAACGAACAAATCTGTCTTGGAAGCAGTACAATCAGAATGCTCTTTAGAAGCAAAGATGACGAGAGTACGTCTCACATACTTTCGACATGTTATCAGGAGGGATCAGTCCCTGAAAAAGGATATCATGCTTGGTAAAGTAGAGGGTCGATGAAGAAGAGGAATACCGTCAATGAGATGGATTGACACAGTGACTGCAACAATGGGCTCAAGCATAACAATGATTTTGAGGATGGTGCAGGACTGGCCAATGGTTCTTTCTGTTGTACATAGGGTCGCTGTCTTAGTTATCTAATGCTGCTATAACAGAAACACCACAAGTGGATGGCTTCAACAAACGGACATTGATTCTCTCATAGCCTAGTAGGCTAGAAGTCCGAATTCAGGGCACGAGATTCAAGGGAAGGTTTTCTCTCTCCGTCGGCTCTGGAGGAAGGTCCTTGTCATCAATCTTCCCTTGGTCTAGGATCTTCTCAGGCACAGGGACCCCAGGTCTAAAGGACGGGCTCTGCTCTCAGTGCTGCTTTCTTGGTGGTGTGAGGTCCCCATGTCTCTCTGCTTACTTCTCTCTTTTATATCCAAAAAAGATGGCCTTAAGACACAATCTAGTCTCGTAGATTGAGTCTGACCTCATTAACATAACTGCCATTAATCCCATCTCATTAATACGATAGAGATAGGATTTACAACACATAGGAAAATCACGTTAGATGACAAAATGGTGGACAATCACACAATACTGGGAATCATGGCATAGTCAAATTGACACACATGTTTTTGGGGGACACAATTCAATCCATGACAGTTGCTGTGAGTCAGAACTGACTTGACGGCACCTAACGAAACAGCTACTCAGGTATAACCTCATAAACATAAAAGAAAATGCCTATTTCCAAACAGGGTCATACTTACAGGTAAGGGGGTTAGGACTTCAACATAACTTTTAGGGGAGACACAATTCAATGCATAACAGTCTCTTATATAGTTATTTTAAAAATAGCTTTATTGAGATATAATTCACATACCATATAATTCAATGGTATGTGAATTATTTTAAAGTGTACAATTCAATGCTTTTTTTGCATGTTCACAGATCTTATGTAACCATCACCACAATCAATTTTAGAACATTTGCATCGTATCAGAAAGAAACCCTATACGTTTTGACTGTCACCTTCACACTCCCCACACCCCAGCCCTAAGCAACCACTAATCTACTTTCTGTCTCTATAGATTTCCCTGTTGTGGACATTTCGTATGATCAGGATCCTATAATAGGTAGTCTTTTTTGACCGGATTCTGTCATTTAGCATAATATTTTCAAGGATCATCCATGTTGTAGCAAGTATCAGTACTTCATTCTCCCTTATGGCCAAATAACATTCCATTGTATAGATACAACGCCTTCCGTCTATCCATTCATCAGTTGATTGAATGATTTCCACGTTTCGGCTATTGTGAACAGTGCTGCTATAAACATTCATGTACAAGTTTCTGGGAGGACATGTTTTCATTTCTCTTGGGTATATACCTAGAAGTGAAATTGCTGGGTCATATGGCAGTTCTATGTTTAACATTTTGAGGAACCACCAAACTGTTTTCCATAGCAGCTGCACCATTTTAAATTCCCACCAGCAGTGTATGAAGGCTCTGATTTCTCCACTTTCTCACCAGCACTCGAATAGGTAAATACTTAAATACTGTCTTCTTCCTTCTACTCCCCAGCTCCCAGTCAAATAAGGCAATTCTGATGGCTATCATGTAGCTTGTGAAGGCAAGGACATTCTGGTCTCCAGGGCTCGAAATCAGTCAACAAAGAAACAGAATCTACTCTGTTGTTAAGTAAACACTCTCTTTATGGGTACTGGGCCCAAACAATTTCTCCTATGTGGAGCACACTGACAGAATTTAAAAAGTACAGTATTTAAAACTTAAAGCAAAGGATCAATGGCTCCAAACCAATATGGAAACGAAAGACCGCAGAACACAGATCACAATTACAAAGCACAATACAGTGTTCTTAAAGCAGATTCAGAAAAATACCTGTTAAAATGCAAAACACGATCAGAAACAAGCTCTGATATCAGAGTTTACACAGATATACACATAAGCATTGGTTTGTATGTGCACGTGAATGCGTATGTATTTGTCTATATACATCTATCCATCTACCTATCTGTCTGTCTTTCTGTCTATTGAGAGAGGTAAGAGTGGCACAAGATCTCCTGGCCACCATTCTCTCCTTCATTTCCTAACTCTAAGAAGCAAAGAAGTGGTCCTCAATATTAAAATTTTAGATGAGAAGGGACCTCAGCGACATTAGTGACAAGGGCATCAGAGTAGCTAGTGGGATTTTTTTTTTTTTGTACTTTCACATGGCATCATTTGATTTGTCTTTACATAGGGCCCTGGCTACCCAGCCCGCCTCCTCTCCCTTCCCTTCCCCTAGCCTTCTTATCACTGCCCATAGCAATGCAAATCTCTCTGCCACACGGTACAGATGATTTTATGGATTATCTGCAAGGAATCCTGTCTACTTGGTTTGCTTTTTTTTTTAATTAGATAGTAAGTAAATACATTATTTCCTGGTCAGCAGGCAAGAAGGAACAGTGTTGAGCCTGGATGCAAGGCTGTGTTTTCATGAGCAGCAGTTCAGACCACAGTCTTCTCAGGCACAGCAGCAGAGAAGAGTGACTGGTATCAGCTGTCACCGGCACTGAGAATTCCATACTGAACTGAAACCAGAATCTCAGAGCAGCGGTTCTAGATAGCATCTGAGGCAGCAGGATGTCATGCTAGTGAACACCTTACTGGAATTCTGCTTCATCGGTCACGGGAATCCCTTGTCATTTCAGGAGCCAAGCACTTCCTTCTTATTGGAACAGATCTTCTCTAATCTTCTCAAAGCAGAGTCTTTGCCTGTCCTTAATGCTGCCTTCTAGCTATTAGTTGCAGTCAAGTCAACTCCAACTCATGGCAACTCTGTGTGAATCAGAGTAGAACTGTGCTCCATAGGGTTTTTAATGAATGATTTTCCAGAAGTGGATCACCGGTCCTTTCTTCTGTGGCACCTCTGGGTGGACTCGTACTTCCAACCTTTCAGTTAGCAGCCAAGCATGTTAACTCTTTGTACCACCCAGGATGTACTAAATCTTCAGTGTGTCACAGTTAGAATGCCTGACCCTTGTTGCTCTAAGACGTTTGCTGCTTTGGGACCTCCAACATTCTTTCAGCAAATTCATGAACAATAGGGAAATTAAAATTCAAAAGGAAAATCCTGGGGCTTAGGGAAGACTGAGATGAGGGGAATTCATCTTTCTATTCACTCTCTTTACGAGTGCCATTACTAAGAATATACTAAAGTTGATACACATTTTTCAGGCCTTTAGCCAAAGTCCAAGCCATTTTAAGTTTGACTGGAAGAAGAGTTATTCCTTCAAAATCGCAACCTTGATAAATGTTTTCATTTTATTCCCTGGATGGATCTAATTCAAAGTCATTTGCTTATTGCACTGAGAGATTCAAGCTCAAAGATATTTAATTATGCCTAACCTTTATTCCATTAAGTAGATTAAAAGTCAAACGCATCGGCTGGCCCCTGTATGGCTGGTCTGTTAGATATGTATGTTCAATTGCAGCTTGCAAAAAGCAAGAAATTACATCAGCCTTAAAATAGTATGTATTCAGGATTTGATTCTGTATTGAGCTTATGCCTGGCTTAATTGTACCAAGCAAGGAAATAATATTACCGTGAAGGTGCTGAATTCATAAATACATTCCTGTTAGAGAAGAAGGCCAAAAGAGCCAGCCAATGTAAATTTATCCTTGGCTGCTAAGTGGTTACTCTTTCAAGTCCTTGAGAAATTGGCAAGACTTCAGGTTCTGTGCCAATAGTGTTCTTAAATGCGATCTTATGATAGCGGGAAAATGCCACATCTAAGAAATTAAGCACAGGTTTCTTATTTGGGTGAGGCCCCTCACAAATGTGAAATTCCTTAAAGGGAGTTCAGGGAGAAATGTAAGCTTTGTGATGTCTAGTAATCTTTATCTACTTACCCCAGTGGGCAAGCAGATAAATATATCAGTAAGAAACTCTAATTGCACATGATGCACGTATCACAGTATTTTGATGCATGGCAAGGTTATCACTGACATGCTGTGCTAAGACACAGAGTAAAGGTGATGACACCTGTGTTACAAAGAATATGGAGGATGTCTACACCGAGGTGTGCAGTGTTACGCTGATACATATTTTACCAGGCAACTCTCTGGAATAAAAAGCCCTGATTTATAGTCTGCCAATTTCCATGATGTAAATACTCCCACCACAGTCGATTTCAAACTACTAACGTGATTTCACTGAACACAGAGTTGGGAAGGGATGCACAATAGCCCGACAGCATGTAGCATTTCCACCAAACAAATATAATTGTTGTTAGTGGCCATCAAGTCGGCTCCAACTTATGGCACCCTCATACACAGCAGAATGAAACGCTGCCCCGTCCTGTGCCATCTTTGTGATCATTGGTTCATTGTTGCAGCCACTGTGTGTTTTGAGGCTTATCTTCCGGATACAATAGACACAAATAATTAGAAAGGGATGAATTTTGAGTATTTATCTTTGTTTTTAATATAATCTATTTAACTGGTAAGTTTATATAATTTTTTATAATGGTGTATTTAACCATCAGCTCACAAATACAAGTTTCCTAAAAATGTAACAGTTGGCTCTCAAGAGCCTGTGCAAGTTGGCTCCAGCTCACCACTGGTATATGTGTATGTACACACACACAAGCGTGTGCCTGTAATTTAGTTGAGGGCTGAACAAAGTGTAAACATATTTATAAGTCAAAGAGTGTGCCAATACTAGAGCGCTTTCCTTTGAGTCTGAAAAGAATCCCAAAGTGAAGCAGAATGCCTAGCAGTAGATCAAAAATCGGCCAGGACCGGGAATCCAGAGTGGCTCCAAAACCCAGAGTGTGAATTCAAGAATGCCTGAGAGCTTTGGTCGTACGGGGTGACATTGATGCCGGGCTGCAAATGAAAAGATGCTTCTGCCTTGGCTAACCCCATCCCACAACACAGGAGTTTGATAATGATGAGCACAATCCTTTCAGCTAATTATTCAGAAAAGACTTATTTTTTACAGTGTCAGCATTTATAGAAAAAAAAAAAAAGATTCCAGAAAATATATTTCTGTAGCCTAGAAACATCCTTATTTGTGACTCAAAGATCATAAAAGAAAGAGCTGCTACCGTTGTCATTTACCATTTCTTTTGTGTAGTAGACCGTATCACATTTTTTTCTTTTGGCCTAAAACTTTATGCACATTTGTCTTTTGGTAACTGATCCAGTCCTCCTGGCCACAGGAGTGGGTGTATAACCCAAATCAAAAAAACCAAAACCGTTGCATCGATTCTGACTCATAGTGACCCTATAGGACAGAGTAGAATTGCCACATAGGATTTCCAAGGGGCACCTGGTGGACTCAAACTGCCGGCCTTTTGGTTAGCAGCCGTAGCTGTTAACCACTCTCCACCAGGGTTTCTGTATATAACCCAGGCCTTCCAAATTAGAGTATTCCATCCTTCTAGGAACAGTAATACTCCATAGGATCTGTGTTTGACTCCCTGGGTCTAGCTGTTCCTGAGACTAGATCAACCCTTGGAATTATCAGTTACCAGTTACACAAGCCAATAAACTTCTTCTTTTACTAAAAAATTATTATGCTAGTTGGTCACTTGCAACCAAGAATCCTAAGTAGTAAAGAGATTGGAACAGAAAAACAAAACAAACAAAAAACACTAGTTGAAATCACTAGGAAGGAAGGAAAGGAGGGAAGGAGAAAGGCAAGGAGGGAGGGAGGGAGGAAGAAAAGAAGTAAGCATAAAAAGGATAAATAAGGGAGGTGCAAATTTAAGCCATAAATTCTTGCAGGGGAGGCAGCTGGGAGATCCACATAATACATTTTTGGCTATGAGGGGATAAATCTTTACAAATCATTACAAAAAATTTCACTGCAAATATTCTTCTGAAACACTCAATATTTTTCAGATATTTTTTCACAAAGCCCTTTTAACACACATTTTAGATACAAGGAACCAGGAGCAGCAGCAGGAGGAGTGATTTATTTGTTCACAGCGACAAAAGAGACTGGGCAAGAGTGATTCATCTAAATTTCTCTTAATTCTGCCCCTCCTTGCCTTTCTTGTTATCTTGCCGAGGCCCTGAGTTGGGCCCTCCTTATCTCTTCCTTGGACCATAGCCATAGTCATCTCTCTGTCTTGCTTGGTTCTAATCTCTTCTTTCTTAATCCCATTTTTACATTACTGTATGAATTAGCTTCCTGAGTAGGAATCTGATCATGCACATGACACCCTTAAACCTGGCTTTCCAGACTCATGGCCCACCATGCCCACCCTGCACCCTAGCACTCCAAACAAACACACTGGGCTTTTTCTCAATATTGTTTTTCTTCTCACCATGTCCATTCTTTCCGGGATGATTTTTCCTCTTTTCTCTGTCTGAAAAAGTCCTAAACTTCCTTAAAGACCAGCTTAAATGCCACCATGAAGTCTTCCTGAAATTCTTTGTAGAAGGAGCTCCATCTCTGCACATTGTAAGACTTTTAGATAATACTTTTATTATTATAATTATTATAAGATTTAATATTTAATAATATAATAATTATATTATTATAATATATAATTATTATAACTTAAATATGACAAGTCGTGAGCTCCTTCAGCTTGTATTACTGTTACCTAGTACATTGTGGGCACTTGGCATATTATTAGAATGAATGAGCCCATGAAGGATTAAATGAATGATAGCAAACATTCTGTACGCGCTGCTTATGTGCTAAGCATTTTACGTCGATCTTTTTACTTAATCCTCTCCAGAACCCCATGAGGTAGATACCATCACTGCAATTTACCCATGAGGAAACTAGGGTTTAGAGTTAAGTCACTCCCAAAGGCCACACAGGAAACAGTGGTAGAACCAGAATTTGACCAAGGGCATCTGACTCCTGAGCCTGCTATTAAATCCTAACCTGCCTCCATAGACTGAAAAGCTCCTTTTTGCTCCAGATATTTGGCTATTCCTTTTGTGTTGTCTGGGATTGAGGGTCTACTTAACAAGCTCTTGTTCCGGAAGCTGTTTGGGCATCCCATGAAAATGCAATCCAGAATCCTAGTTATGCTCTTACCAGAGCTTGGAAGGAAGGAGATCTGCCCAACTCCATCACTGAAGCATCTCGGTATAAGGCAGAAAAGTATTACTCATCCCCAGGGACAAAGCCCTTTGGGGGAGCTCATGTCTGTCTTTCCAGGGTGGGGCTTTAAGATTTAAAGAGCTAGTCTTAATTAGAGCATTTCCTGGCTGAGTAAATATTAAGCTTAACTACGCCTTTGGTTGGCAAGTCACAGCTCGAGGCTTTGGCTTCCACGTAACAGCTCAGATTCTTCAAGGAAAGAGGTCAGAGGGAGGGGGTGGGGTGAGGAATGGAGGCAAGGGCATAATGCAGTCTGGGGAACAAGAAGGCCCCAGGATTGCTGCTGCAGCAGAGATTGGGTCAACCTGTATTGCAGATCTGTTACTAAACCCAAACACACGGTTACCTCTTCCAACAGGTTAAATATTAATCTGTGGCACCATTCCATCCATTGAGTATCTATTAGACTTTGTTTAAATAAGTCATTTTGAAAGTCACCTGCTGGGAAGGCTACCTTAAGCCAAGCAAGGGTTCCTTCACATTCTAAGAGGCCAGATTCTCAACAGTCTCAAGTTAAGAACTACAGTTTTGAGGTGGGGGGGATGGCTATGTCACTGGACTGATCTCATTTTAATTGGAGCAATGCCCAGAGGACCAGATAGAGAGTGCTATACCTGAAAACCAACCTCCATCCCACTGAGCTCCCTGGAACACGTCAGACTTTCAAATGAAAGGTACATACAAAGAGTAAGGGCAGGAGGGATTGGCCAGGTACTTTATTAGAGCTGCTACTATTGTGGGGGCTGTTGTGAACCAATCTGTATCTTTTAGAAAGATATGAGTTCTAAAATAAGAAAGGGTAACAGCTGCAAAAAGCAGAGTAGGGGACTGAGCCCAAGGACGCACTCCCAGGCATCACTGGTCCAGGAGCTTGGCGCCTACAACACTTGACAGACAGTGGACCTTCTAATAAGCGTCTATCCTGCTTCTGGAAACCAGAAATCAGTTGCTGTTGAGTCTATTCAACTCATGTGTGTCAGAGGAGAACTACGCCCCATGAGGTTTCCAATAGCTGATTTTTTAGGAGTAAGTCACTGGGCCTTTCTTCTGAGGATGAACTTGAACCTTCAACCTCTTGGTTAGTAGTTGAGCACATTAACCATTTACATCACCCAGGCACTCCTTCTAGAAGCAGTGCTCTGATTTTACCCTAGTGGCCTACTTTCCTCGCTTGGTTGGGACCATCAGTCAAGGCGCCCTACAAACCCCAAACCAGGAAGAGGGTCTATGACTCAAGCTGGACTATTCAGATGCTTTCTCTCAGGAATCTGAATCTTGAACAAAGTGACAAAATGACTGTTGGGGTTGATTCCACCTAGTAAGAGAGCGTTCATCTGTTTTGATGCTTACAACATGCCTTCCCCCTTCCATTCAGGCTTCCTGATTCCTGCCCATTCTAAGTCTAGTTCTTCAGTTTTCGTTTTGATTCTGTGGGTTATTCCACAGCTATCAAGTAAATGCCTTTCTGCTCAAGTTAGGCAGAATTTGTTTCTGTTGCTTGACACCTAAGAAGCTTAACTGATATACCATGCAAATCTATGTATATTTACATTTATTTATATCCTGTGTTTGTGGGTATGCTTTTAAACATGCTTCTTCTGCACACATTGAGTATTTTTCCCTTCTCTCTGTTTCAGTGCCTGACGTCCACCTACTGGACGTGATTCGGAGAAGAGCTTTTGAAATGCAGACATGGAGAATGGATGACTATAGGGGATGATCAGTCAAACACAAACTGGTGCCGATCAATTCAATCAGACTGCTTCCAGTTGCCAAAAGGATAAGAAAGGTTTTTTTTTCTTTTAATAGAAAAGAAAAATTGAAGAGTTAAAAATATGTTTGAAGATAAGATATTGTGTGGAAATTTTAATATACGTATCATTGACTGTTGATACCAAAGACCAGTGGTCAGAAACTATGGCCTGCCACCTGTGTTTTTTTTGTTTCCTTGGGCTTGGGAGTTTATTTTCACTTAACAAAATTTTTTTTATTGTGGTGAAATATATATAATAAAACATTTGCAATTTCAATCAAAATGAGAGTTTTGTCTGGGCAAAAGGAGGGAAGTAATTGGGATGTTTGGGGCCCTTGGGAAATGGAGCAAACCTTGGTAGGGTCCTGGTGAAGCAGCTTGACAATACTGCTGCCTGTGAGGGGAGCTCCAGGAAGGGAAAGACATGAGTAAAGGAAGGTCTGACAAATGCCTTCTTTTTTCTCTTAGGCCTTGGGTCCCAGCTGCCAAAGCTCAAGTTTGCTATCAGGATAAGAGGGTGGCTACATTTAGGCAACACAGGTGTTTGTGGGATGGCCTGGGAGTCTAACAATCTCTTTAATACCATTTCTACGGCAACATATTTTTCTAGTATCAAGCAACTGACATTTTCTAGACCCACCATTTTTCTCAATGTTCCAAGTTCCTGCACCTTCCTGTCATTGTTTCTGGCCTCGCTAGTCTACCTGGGAGGCTGGTCATTATTATTGTCATTTGCCTGCTGTCTTCTTAAACATCAGTACAAACTATTTACATATCAGTATCCCTAATTTGGAGCCCTGATGGCGCAGCGGTTAAGAGTTTGGCTGCTAACCAAAAGGTCAGCAGTTCGAATCCACCAGCTGCTCCTTAAAAACCCTATGGGGCAGTTCTACTTTGTCCTACAGGGTCACTATGAGTCAGAATTGACTTGATGGCAATGAGTTATACTTAGATCACCTGTGTCCTGGCCAAACTTGATTTTGAATAACTTTAAGTTGAATAAGCCCCAAATCATTCTAGTTAATAGTTAATAGATACTTTAATGTACATAAATATGCTCTAATTACTACATATTGAAAGGAAGCTGTAAGGTCAGTTTTCATAGATGAGCAAAAATACATAAAAATTTGGCTACAAAGGATTTCTGGGTACTTTTCTATTTAAATTAATATAGATTCATGTTTATGTATTATTGCAGTCCACGGTTGTGGCTTTCATTTAGTCCTGGAATATTGATAGCAGTCTGGATAAATCAATGAATGGACTTTTCAAAGAAATTAGTTCTCAGACCAGACAATGGTTCTGTCTTAGCCCTCACTTACCCGCTGTCCACATGAAGATGGAAAGGACCAGACCAATTCAGTTAATCAGGTTTCCTGTGTTATTTTACAAGGTAGCTCTAGGCTGTGTTACTGTGGGGCGGGGAGGGACCAGTAAAAGAGAACAAAAATTCCATCCCCTTCTGAGTCACTCACTGCAACATTTTGAGTAACGTAGTCCACCACCCAGGGCTTTACTTGAGACAGAATGAGAAGGAGGAAATCATTACACCAAGAACATATGTAATTTGGAGGAATAGAGGAGCGATTAGCAACAATATCTGCAAAGGATTACACGAAACCATGAATAACCTCTTTCTGGCAGCAATACTTCACAATCAGTAATATAAATATGTTTTACTGTGTGTATTCTTCCTTTCTACAAAATCTCCCCGTGGAGACAACTGAGATTTTAATTACTCAAGAGAAAGACTATTAAGATTTTAACCACCATATTTCATTGTTCTGAGACACACACAGTCTCACGCTCTATCATGTCTGAAACCTGGATGTGTCTTACAATTCTTATTTTCACATCTCCGTGAATTATGAGGATGCAGTTTATAATTCATGGCATTTAATGAAATATGGCAGTTCTTTTTTACTTATACTTTACTTGAGGTGGTGAAGGAGGGAAGACTTAGGAGAGATTAGCAGCCTTTGTGAGAGAGAGAGAAAGATTAAGGCAGGCTTGTGAGAGGGGACTCACTAGGGAGAAAGGGGATTGTAAGAATGTTCACTAAAATGCTACTGTTGCCAGGGTCTTCTGCCCAACCTGGGCAGCCCCTATGAGCTTCTTGCCTTCTATTGACCAGGAATGATCAGGAGAGGCTCAAGCTGTCTGCACGAACAAAGCTTTATTGAGCAAAAATAGCTCACGAGCAGAGACAAAGAGGAACAAAGCAACGCTAGCCTTTGTCTCCCGGAATAAAAGATTGGCTAGGGCTTATAAAGGTTTTTAGGTGGGAAAAGGCATCATCTTTATTCATGAAAGAGGAGGGGTTATGAAGATTAGGTGCGCGTGCAGGAGGCAGCCCAAGATGGAACCTGTAACAAAGGCTCCTGGGATGGGATGGTAGGACTTATTATGGAGCGCTGTGCAATACCCCCGTGGTGCTGGCTCGATTCCTGTCACGGGTCTGTCGGTCACCTTGCAGATGTCTGTGCATGCCCCAGGGACAAGATCGGGCTGGTTCTTCTGAAAAACCTCTTATCAAGGAAGCACATTGAGAGCTGGGTGGGTTGTTTGTTCTTTATTGCATGTTCCAAGATACGGGTTTTGTGTCATTAGTTAAGCACATGATTTTAGTCCTGGGTCCTTTGCCTAGGGGCTCAGTCCCTTTTCTCTTCCCTATCTCACTACAAATGGATATTACCTCTGGATGGTGGTATTTTAGGGGATTTTCATCTTCATGATTTGAAGTTTCTTCACTACAATGAATCCTGTACTGGACATGTTTTGTTTTTGCCTATTCAGCCTTTCCAGGGATAAGCCTCCCTAATTTCCTTTGTGTGCAGTCTTAGAGAGACTATAAATGGAGTGCCCAGCTCTCCCCAGCCAAAGGGTGAGTGTAGGACTCAAGCTAGGCTAGTGAGCCTCTCTCCCTGGAATTTGTTGGGGCTCCTTCACACCACTGTGGCAGTGTCCTGAAGGGCCTGTCCATTAGGGCCTGATACTGGGAGCTCCCAAGCTACTCTGGCTTCTGGGCTGTCCAAAGCCTGGGCCCTTGCTGTTTTGTTCCTTACAGTCTCTGAGTATGTCATTCCCTTCTGATAAATTCCCTTCTGCTCAAGTGAGTAGAGTTGGTTTCTTTGCTTGCCATCAAAGAATGCCGACTGTTATACACGTAGTATCTTTAAAATAAGAGAGAGAGAGGAAAAAGTAAAATATCTCCTTAATAACTTTTTGTATTGATTACATGGTAAAATAGTAATGTTTGGACATATTGAATTAAATAAAGTACATTATTTTTAAAAAATGCTTGTAAAATAGATAGCCTCCAGGGACTGACTGACAGCATGTGGAGGTGCTGAAAGCATGGATTTTGTATTAAAAAGTAAAATAAAGGCATGGGTTCCAGGGTCAATGCCTGGCCTCAAATTCTGGTCTGGCCACTTAACAGCAGCTTTGTGTTCTTCAACAAATGTCTTATCCTGTGCCCCAGTTTCCTGCTAGTAGGGAGACAATGATAAAGAACCTAACTCACAGGATTATTTTGAGGATTAAATAATGAAATATATGTAAAGCGCTGAGAACAGTGCCTGGCACACAGGAAGTGTTATGCAAGCATTTGGTGTTCTTGTTTTGGGCGTAGATCCCTAGACCTGAATACACTATGGGCTCTGGTGAATGGGTTGTTTGAGGGGCTCAGTCATGGGAGTTCACTGTCCCCACTTCAGGGCTCCAGCCATCCTGAGACTCAGACACTCACTCTGTTTCTACCTCTCTTCAGGTTTGTTTGCTTTGCCCCATCTTTACTCCCTGGCTATATTTTATATGAAGCCAGTGGTGGTTCAGCAGTAGAATTCTCACCTCCCATGTGCAAGACCCATGTTCAGTTCCGAGCCAATGCACCTCCAGCACAGCCACCACCCCTCCGCTCAGTAGAGGCATGTTGCTACGATACTGAACAGGTTTCAGTGGAGCTTCCAGACTAAGATAGACTAGGAAGAAAGGCCTGGCAATCTACTTCCAAAAATCAGGCAATGAAAACCCTATGAATCACAACAGTCTGACCCCCAACCCATCACGGAGATAGTGCATGACCTGGCAGCGCTTTGTTTCATTGTGCTTGAGGTTACTGTGAGTCAGGGGGCGACTTGATGGCAGTTAACAATAACGACATATTTTATATTCAAATCCTGAGACAAAAAGACTGGTTGGTCCAGTTAGTCTCCATCATTATCTCTACTAGGTAAAACTCCCTTGCCAGGCTGGCCCAGAGAGAGCATGATCAGTTATTGACAAGGAACCACCTTGGACTGCCTCCTTCAGCATGGGGCAGGGAGCGAGGACAATTCCTGGACACAAAAGGTCTAGTGTTCCCCCTGCAACACCATCAGCCCAAAAGCCAACTCACTTTGTTCTGGCTCCTCAGGTGCTGCTCCAGCCTGTCAGACAGAGCCATTCGAGAGTATGGTCTAGAAGCTGGATTCCAAGAGTTTCTTCCAAAACAGAACACATCAACAGCAGGGATGTTCTCCACCATTTCTTCCTGGCATAGCTGCAGGCTCGTTATGTCATGGGGAAATTTTTCCAAAAACTCATTCTAGGAATGAGCTTTCATGTAGTGAATAATGTGCTTAAAAGGAGTTGTTTTCCCCCTGTGTTTTCTTAATTTGGCTTGCTTAGGATACTGAAGGTTCAGCAGTTCTTTGTGAGTGTTGAGAAGATGCGCTCAGGAGCTCCGTGTTGAGTGAAGGTTGTATCTGGGCCCCATGCTGACTGATCAGATATGGAGACATCTGCAGTTTATCAGACCCTAAGTGCAGCGAACACACAGCAGCACCCACCTGATAGGATTCTTTCAGCATTGGTACATCTGGGGCTCGTTCTGCTGACACCACATAAATTTCATTTCTCCATAAAACTCTTCCCTCCTGGGGAACGCATAAAAGGAATAAACACCAGGAAGCAACATAAAATGCAGACTCCAGCTTCTGTTAGCCAGGGCTGAAAGAGGAGCACCCAGAAAGAGAGTCCCAAACAGATGAAACCCATCATAATGGACTTCTCGGGAGACAGGACTCATATCTGGATAATGGACTAAAGGGTGAGTCCATTCAGCTGTGGGGGACAATATCCTAATACAATGAATCGTATGTAACAGGCTGCATTACATAACATGTTCAAGAATTAAGGTGTTGAAAATTGCAAGCCCCATTTCTTGGCTCAGGGATAATCGTTCAGCTTTATTTAGTTTCTGCATGGAAATCAGGAGCTGGTGGGGAGAAAAATATATGTCCTCCCCAGATAGCATCTGGAGAAGGGGAGATGCAATGTGTGAGCTGGGAGTGCAGAGGTTTGGAAAAAGTGCACTGTGGTTCCCTGAAGCCACAGGAGGTGAGGGCCATGTCAAGGTCACGAGGGCACCCAGATGGGAGCACAAACCCCCTCCCCATTTTTCAGATGAAAAAAATCAGAACAGAAAAGGTACATAGAGTCAGCTCTGTAAATTATAAAACATATGCCTCAGTTCTACTTTTTTTCTGTATCAGTGCAAGAATCACAAATTGTTTACCAGGATAAAAGGTAAAAATCAAACAAACCACATACTCTCTCAGCTACCCAGAGATCCTAGTCATGCTATGCCTGCACCTGCATCTGCCTCCTTCTAGTAGCATCTCTGACACTCCAACCACAGCAATCTCTCTGGCACCCTCTGATCTAGCCATGGTCTATACTGTCTGTGTTAGTTATCTAGTGCTGCTATAACAGAAATACCACAAGTGGATGGCTTTAACAAAGAGAAATTTATTCTCTCACAGTCTAGGTGGCTAGAAGTCCAAATTCAGTGCACCAGCTCCAGGGGAAGGCTTTCTCTCTCTGTGGGCTCTGGGGAAACGTCCTTGTCATCAATCTTCTCCAGTAGAGGAGCTTCTCAGGGCAGGGAAACTGAGTCCAAAGGATATGATCTGCTCCCAGTTCTTCTTGCTTGGTGGTAATGAGGTCCCTCTCCTCTCTGATCCATTCTCTCTTTTATATCTCAAAAGAGATTGACTCAAGATACAACTTAATGCTGTAGATTGAGTACTGCCTCTTTAACATAACTGCCTCTAATCTTGCCTCATTAACATCATTAAAACAAAAAATCCATTGTCATCAAGTTGACTCGGACTCATAGCCACCCTATAGGACAGAGTAGAACTGCCCTATAGCGTTTCCAAGGAGCAGCTGGTAGAATCAAACTGCCAACCATTTTTTGATTTGCAACCGTAGCTCTTAACAACTTTAACAACTGCGTCATCAGAGCTCTCATTGACATCATAGAGGTTAGGATTTACAACACACAGGATAATCACATCAGATCACAAAATGGTGGACAACTATACAATACTGAGAATCATGGCCAAGTTGACTATATTTTGAGGGGACACAATTCAATCCATGACACTGTTCCTTCTGCCTGTGTGCTTTCTCCTGCCTCTTCCATCTGTCAGACTCCTAGTCTTCCAAGCCTCAGCTCAAGTATTTTGTTTTTCTGTGAAAACTCTTCTGATAGTCCCTTTCTCTTCCAGAGTAAAGCCTTTCTTACTTTGTTTGCACATGCTGCAGACTGCTAGCTCTCTCCTAAAATCCATTGAAAATGCCGTTGAATATTGGACTGACCAAAAAAGACAGCAAAAGCCCAAATAGGACACCATTTGGGTGTCCTTGTTGTTGTGTGCTGTTGAGCTGATTCCAACTCATAGCAACCCTGTATGACAGAGTAGAACTGCCCCACAGGGTTTCCTAGGCTGTAATCTTTACGGAAGTAGATCAATAGGTCTTTTCTCCCGTGAATGGCTGGTGCGTTCCAATCGCCGACCTTTTGGTTGGCAGCCAAGAGCTTTAAACGTTGTGCCACCAGGACTCTTTTGGGTGTCCTCAAAACAAAACAAAACAAAACAAAACCCATAGTGACTCTATAGGACAGAGTAGAACTGCCCCATAAGGTTTCCAACCCTGTAATCTTTACAGAATCAGACTGTCACATCTTTGTCCCACGGAGCTGCTGGTGGGTTCATACTACTGACCTTTCAGTTAGCAGCCAAACACTTTAACCACTGTGCCACCAGGGCTCCTTTGGGTGTCCTTGCAGCCTATTTAATCAATAATACTCAAACAGGCTTTGGTGGCTGTCCATGGTTATGAAATCCATATCAATGAAAAAGCACAAGGTACCTCTGCCACACATCATTTGGGAACGATGAGTGCAATATGCAGCTCAAAGCTCAAACCCATTTATATCCTCAGACTCGTTTGTCTGTGGTCCTTCTCCAAAGAGTGATTCTGGAAAATCAACATCAATTCTCAATTCTATTAAGCCTTGTCCAGGATAACCTGTAGATGGGGTTCCCAGGAGCTTCTTGACAGGCATTCGTGTCTCTTCCCAATGGCTCAGAGGTTGGTGGCATTGAGTGGTCAACCCATTGCCATCAAGTCAATTCTGACTCCTAGTGACCATATAGGACAGAATAGAACTGCCCCATAAAGTTTCCAAGGAGCAGCTGATGGATTTGAACTGCCGACCTTTTGATTAGCAGCCTGAGCTCTTAACCACTGCACCACCAGGGCTCCATTGAGTGGTAGCGACTGCTTTTCGTCAGGTCTATTCTACTCTCCACCACCCATCTGTCAGTTTGTTGTACTGTGATGGTTTGTGTGTTGCTATGATGCTGGAACATATGCCACTGGCATTTCAAATACCAGCAGGGTCACCCAAGGCAGGCAGGTTTCAGTGGAGCTTCCAGACTAAGACAAACTAGGAATAAAGGCTTGGTGACCTACTTCCAAAAATCAGCCAGTGAAAACCCTGCAGATCACAACAGAATATTGTCTGGTATAGTGCTAAAAGACGAGGCCCCTAGGTAGGAAGGCACTCAGAATATACAACAATGGACTTGAGTATACCAATTATCGTGAAGATGGCATAGGACCAGGCAGCATTTTGTTCTGTTGCACATGGGTTGCCATGAGTCAGAGCCGACTGGATGGCAGCTAACAATGGCATTCTACCCTGCCTCTCTATGAGTCTATGTTGGCTGCACTTGTCTTCACCAATATTCCGAAGCCATGTTCCCTTCTCTGGCCACTCTAGCTCCCACCCCATTCATCTTTTTTTTTCAGAAAAAAATCCATAGCATATTTAAATTGTTGCTTTTTTGGTGTAATGGTGATATTGTGAGTCAGGACAGAAAAAATTTTCAAACAGAATGAATAAACATGAGAGCTTCTGAACATACCGTCTTAAAACAACCTCATGAGACCTATTAACTGAATAGAGAGGAAGGAAATTAGGATTGGGAAGGTGGGGTTGAATGCAGCTTCCCCTGACTTTTTATATAGTCTAGATGGGATAGCTTGGATACTAAAAGTCAAATGCCATAACCTAATTGTTTTTCAAGCCAATCCTATAAAAACATTATCAGAACTGGTGTGTTCCAGATATGGTAAACACAGAGCAAAGGAGGAATTTTGGGAAGGGTGTGCTGCCCTTTTCTGGATTCTGACCCATCTGTTATCTGTTGTTATGGGTTCTCCAGCATTCAAGTGAGTCTCCAGGCTCCACACACCAAGCCACAGGTCTCCAGGTTCCCCAAAAGGAAACAGGCTCGCTCCTTGTGATGCATTAGCCCAGTAAATAATAATTTTATTTATTCTATTAAACCGCTGAAGTTCATCACATTTTTATTCATTTTATACAATAGGCACTAAGTGATTCTGAATGTCAGGCACCTAATCAGATTAAGAAAACCTTCCTGCTGGCCAAAGGTTTACACCCCAGGAGCTCATTCACATAAGAAAGTTGGTTCTTTCCCCTCTACCCCATCTCAGGAAAGAGGGCCAGGGGACTTTCAGAGAAGATTCTTCCTCACATAGGGCCCTATCAAATGAACCCCTCCCCCCACCATCTTTTATATTGTGAGTGAGGGTGGGGAGAATTGGTTTGGGGGCAAATCTGAGTACACAAGATTAAAATGAAGATCCAATTTAGAGGCCAGCTGACATATTTCACGGTCAATTTTTTTTTAGCAGCTAAATTATATCTTGATATATCAAAGTTAGGCTGAACTCTTACCTGAACAAAGACCTAAGGACGTGGTAGAGCAAATTGCATACAATCTGGGAGACAGCCTTCTGGGTAGAGCAGCAGCAAGCTGGATGCAGGTTATGGCAGAATCACCATCCACACGCACTCCACTCGGAGACTAAACCTTCAGTCACCTTCCAGAGGAAAGTTAGCCCTAACCTTAACCTGCTGAAACCCAGGCAACTAGATGACTGACGGGAGGTTCTCATCCATGGCCTCAATTCTTGCCCTGATTACAACTTAAGGTTGCATTTCATGATTTGTCACGTCCAAAAAAAAGAATAGGTATAAGGTCTTTAGAAAAGAGGATGGTGAGACTTCAGCTGTCTTACTTGGACATGTCATCAGAAAAGACCAATCCCTAGAAAAGGACATCATGGTTGGTAAAGGAGAAGGTCGGCAAAAACAAGGGAAACCCTCGATTAACACAATAGCTGTACCAACAGTCATGAAGATGGCACCTAAATGTAAGCTGTAAAAGGAAGGTAAGGGCAATGGTGGCCAGCTTCATACTCCATCTTGGCCTCCTTCCCTGTCACTCCATCCCTTCCCCCACTCCAAATATCTAAGCTCATGTCACAAATAAACTGGCATGAAATGTGGCTAGCCTGGATTGAGGTGTGCTGTAAATACAAAACACACGTTGGATTTCAAAGACTTCATAAGAAAAAGAATGTAAATATTTCCTTAAATTTTTAAAATATTAATTACATATTGAAATAATATTTTGGATATACTGGCTAAATAAATTATATTATTAAAAATGTTTTGAAAGGAAAGGTGAGGGCATCTTAAACACACTTTGTCCCTTAAGCCTTCCATCCCCCATGCTCTTCCACTAACCCTGGCCAGGACAAGAGCTGTTGACGGGCCATCGGAGGAATTGGTTCTCTGGGTAGTTTTCAGGAGCACATGTGGAAGGAAGGCCAGGGAGAAAGTCCTGATGGTGGTGTTAGTGAGAGACATTTGGGAATACCTATTAGTTCTCATTATTTGAATATCTGTTATGTAACCACGCACTCATACACCCCATCTCTATGAGTCTTGTGGAGAGTCTGCCACCTACCCAAATGTCTTGTATGAGCACTTTCTTTAAAGAAACCAGGTAAAGAGCCTTGTCGGCATGAACCTGAGAGGAGAGATCAGCCGCGAGACGGGGTGAACATGAAGAGTATAAGGCTGGTGAGAAGAAGTGACCACAAAAGTATAAGCTCTGGGAGTGTGCAGAGGCCTTTGAGAGGGTATCCAACATCCCACAGGATGTGTGATAGGGGCTTGAGCTAATTTTATTTAAATCTCAAAGGACAGGGTGACGTCAACTGACATCTGGGTTACACTTGTTATCAAGGAGTGGAAACGAAGACACAGGAGGCATGCTTATCAAATTTGTGGAGGACAGGAAGCTGAAAGCAACAGCAAATACATAATTAGACTCCACAAAAGTCTCAACAAGCTAGAATGCCAGCCTGAATTTAATAAGAGGAAACCTAATAAGGATGAAGGGAATATCCTGTACTTGAGATTAAAAAAAAAAATTAAGCAAAATTAAAAAAAAAAACTATCTATGCAAAACACATGGAAAAGGGTCAGGGGTTGAGGGCACCCCCAAAGTAGATGGGACTTGACACTATTGTAATAGAAAGTTGGGATGCCAAGAAGGGAGTAGGTAATCAGTTTCATTCTTTCCAGTTAGATCCCTGGAGTATCACATTCAGGTCTTCCCGCTGTACATTCAGAGGGACCCAAACCAGAGGGCATTCAGTGTGATTATGGAACCCCAAACCACGTGATGCGAGAACAGTGCTGTTTAGCAGGAGAAGAGAAGCATCAAAGGCGACATGAGCGTTCTCTACAAATACCTGAAGTTCTCCCAGGTGGAAGAGGGAGTAGACTCATTGTATTAGTCAGGGTTCTCCACAGAAACAGAACAAGCAGGAGGTAAATATAGTTGATACATAGAAAGTTAGGTAGGTAGGTAGGTAGATAGATAGATAGATAGACAGACAGACAGATAGACAGATAGATAAAACAACAACCAAAAAGCCCATTGCAGTCAAGTTGGTTCCGATTCATAGTGACCCTATAGGACAGATTAGAACTGCCCCGTAGGGTTTCCAAGGCTATAGTCTTTAAGGAAGCAGACTGCCACATCTTTCTCCCTCAAAGCTGGCTGGTGGGTTCAAACTGCAGATCATTCAGTTTAGTAGCCGAACACTTAACCTCTGCGCCACCAGGCCTCCTTATATTGATAGATAGATAGGTATTTATTTTAAGGAATTCGTGCATGAAATTGTGAGGTCTGACGAGTTCAAAATCCACAGGCCAGGTGACAGGCTGAAGATTTCAGCAGTCTTGAGTCCGAAATCTATAGGCAGGTGGCAGGCTGGAAACTCCTGCAGGATATCAATGTTACTGTCTTGAGGCAGAGTCTTTCTCCCTTCTGGAAACCTTAGTTTTTGCTCTTAAGGCCTTCAACTGATTGGATGAGGCCCACTCACATTATGAAGGGTAATCTGCTTTACTTAAGATCAACTGATTTAAATGTGAAGCACATGTAAATACCTTCATAGCAACTTCTAGACTAGTGTTTGACCAAATAACCGGGCACCATATACCATGGACTGCCAGAAGAATGAACAAATCTGTCTCAGAAGAAGTAGTCAGAATGCTCCTTAGAAGCAAGCATGGCAAGACTGCGTCTCACATATGTTGTACATGTTATCTGGAGGGACCAGTCCCTGGAGAAGGACATAATGCTTGGTAAAGTAGAGGGTCATCGAAAAAGAGGAAGACCCTCCATGAAATGGATTGACACAGGGGCTGCCACAATGGGCTTGAGCATAACAACGTTTGTGAGAATGGCACAGGACCTGGCATTGTTTCATTCTGTTGTGCACAGGGTTGCCGTGAATCAGAACCAACTCATCGGCACCTAACAACAACAACAGAGGGAGGCTGGCAAGGGAGAAGGGAATGTCTTTTTAGTAATTCCCAACAATATCTGCCACCAAAAAAAAAAAAAAAAAAAAGTCTATGATTTAACTACCAAGGGAGTGTCTGAATCTTTTTAATGCAAATATATATCTATTTATACAAACATATATGCCCACATACAGTCTTCATAAATGTGGGATGGTGTATTGTAAATAGTTTTTTTTTTCCGCTGCTTTTCTCACTTAACATTTTGAGTGTTGTCTTGGTTATCTAGTGCTGCTATAACAGAAATACCACAAGCGGCTGGCTTTAACAAACAGAAGTTTATTCTCTCACAGTCTAGAGGCTAGAAGTTCAAATTCTGGGTGTCAGTTCCAGGCGAAGGCTTTCTCTCTCCGCTCTGGAGGAAGGTCCTTGTCATCAGTCTTCCCCTAGACTAGCAGCTTCTCAGCACAGAGACTCAGGTCCAAAGGACACACTCTGCTCCTGGTGTTTCTTTCTTCATGGTATGAGGTCCCCCAGCCCTCTGCTTGCTTCCCTTTCCTTTTATCTCTTGTAAGACAAAAGGTGATGTAGGTCACACCTCAGGGAAACTCCCTTTACAGTGGATCAGGGATGTGACCTGAGCAAGGGTGTTACATCCCACCCTAATCCTCTTCAACATAATCCAATCTTGCCTCATTAACCACAGGCAGAGATTAGGATTTACAACATACAGGAAAACTACAATCACAAAATGGAGGACAACCACACAATACTGGGAATCATGGCCTACCCAAGTTGACATATATTTTGGGGGGACACAATTCAATCCATGACAAGTATCTTCCCATATCATTTGGAAAGTCTTTGAAATATCGTTTCCAGCAATTGCATAGTAACCCACAAAATATTACACGTTCAACCATTCCCGGACTCTTGGACACATATGTTATTTCCAGTTTAATAGAAAAACTTACTAGCTGTTACCTCCAGAGATAGAACAGTAAGTTGCCCACCTGTGGCAGTATTGCATAACAGGCTGGATGGTCATTTGGCAGGGATGGACATTGGACAGGTCATTGGAGTATATGACATTTCAGGTCCTTTCCTATCTCAAGATGCTGCTGCTGATCCCTCTGACCACGTCTCCACCTCTGTTTCATCTTTCTCATTCCATGACCTGAGCCGACAGGCTGTGTGACATTCCAACTCCAGATACTCCCAAGGCCAGCAACCCACAGTCACACCATCTCTCTCGCTATCTCCTGTCAACAGGAACAGCCTGGATTGCTCATAATGTGCCTTAAAATTGCCAGAACGAAGACAGCAATGCCCCTGGATATCGTCAATGGGGTCAAACTTGAGAATCGGTGAAGGACCCAAACCTGAACTGAAGGGACTGAAGAAGGAAAGAGCATAAGACACTAAGAGCTGATGACAACTTTCCTTCTCTGCTGCCTCTGGCTGCTAATAAAGCTTATTTGTGACTCTTCAGAGTGCCACCAGGAAGGACAGGGGGCAGATACCTTCATTATTACTGTCGGTCCCCAGACTGAACGACACCACTAAGGTCACTTGGGTGAGATGGGTAATGGATGAGTGAGAAGTGTCATCATTTCCCTAGGTTAGTGTGCTAGCATGTCACAGATGCAGGAGCGATGTTGGGGGACAGGACAGACACCGGCCTTCTCAGTGAAGGGTTTAATATCAGCCTTTTACTATATATAGTTATGTTTCAATGGATGTGATTTGACCTAAGTCTGTCTGAATCTAAATTTGCCTTCTGAGAAACCAATAAATATCCATTCTCTTGAACAGGGTCAATATGCCAAGTCTACCACTCAAAAACTAGAGTTCAAAACAAAATTTTTAGACGCAGCAATCTGCAAGATGGCAACCCACTGACAAAAAACAATACCCACTAACAATTTCATCAGCTTAGTCTCAGACACGTGAAACTTACATTCCTCCGACATCTTGTTCTTTTGAGTGGTTATAGGGAACAAATTTTTAAAGGTCAAATAATTTCGACAAACTTTAGTGATACAATATTAACACCAAGTACAAGACAACTCAGTAAGAAAAGTTGCAATGATTCTGGTACTTTTCAAAGAACAGAGCTGTAATTGCTTGGTAGTGTATGGAATTGGAAACGTCACACAATTTGCAAGGGTCAACAGCCCCAAAGACCAGTAAAGGGTATAAATATATAGAGAGATTTATATCAAGGAAACAGCTCACATGACTGTAGAGGCTAGAAAATCCCACATCCTTGGATCAGGGTAGAGGCCTCTCCCAATTCATGTAGCTGCAGGGGCTGGTGAACCCAAGATCGGCAGGTCAGAGAGCAGGGCTCCACTCACAGGCTGTGAAGATCATCGATTCCCAAGTTCAGCAGATAAGCTGACAGCTCAAGTCCCAAGAACCAGAGATGAGATGATAGGAGGCAGCTGCAGGATCCAGAGTGAGCAAAAAGCCAGAACATCTGCTTATATTCAGATGCAGGCCACACCCCCAAGGAGACTCCCTTTCATCTGACTGGCTATTCACAGTATATTCAATCATGGGAGTGATCCCGTTAAAACACACTGAGAATCTTGGCCCAGCCAAGCCAACACACAATCTTAACTATCACAAAGTCTCATTCTGTTAATTACAAGGTCTGTTAAGCAGCTGGCTACTAACCAAAAGGTCGGCAGTTTGAATCTACCAGCCGCCCCTTGGAAACCCTATAGGATGCTTTTACTCTGTCCCATAGGGTCGCTATGAGTCAGAATTGACTCAACGGCAACTGGTTTGGTTTATTAACGTTCTATCAGTTTCCATGTTTTAGAGCAGAACGAAGTGTGTCTAATCTTGGCAAAGCCCAAGTTTGAGAAGATGTTTAGTATTCTGCTTATGTTCTTTTTGAAAACTTCATAAGATGCAGAGCATTGTATGAGGCAACTTGCTAGTTTACAGAGCTGGGCAGGCCATGTCCATGGTCTTCAGGAATTCAGTGTGGAGGAGAAGCCAACTGTAATAAGAAAGCAAAAGGGATGTATAGGTTACACATAATATATGAACAGCTGAGTAGACACATCTGGAGTATCCGTTCGCCCACAATGACCTGCTTTCTCTGAGAACTACTTCCTCCCGTGTATATTGCACCCAGCAGCCATGTTTATATACCATTCCCAGTCTCTACCTCAGCCACAGCTGATTGGACCAGGGGTGGATACCTGATCAAGCTCAGCAAATTCCCTCCTGAGGATTTGAAATTGTGATTTAGAGCACTTGTAAATTCAGACAACTTTGTTGTTGTTGTTGGGTGCTGTTGAGTCAATGTGAACTTATAAAGACCCATGTGTCAAAGTAGAACTACACTATAGGTTTCCTAAGATGTAATCTTTATAGAAGGAGCCCTGGGGCACAGTGGTTAAAGCACTAGGCCGCTAACCGAAAGGTCAGAGGTTCAAACCACCAGCTGCCCCATGGAAGAAAGATATGGCAGTCTGCTTCTGTAAAGATTATGGCTTTGGAAACCCTATGGGGCAATTCTAATTTGTTCTACAGAGTCACTATGAGTTGAAATCGACTGGACAATAGGCTTAGTTTTGGCTTAAGCTTTAAGGAAACAGACTGCCTAGTCTTTCTCCCGCAGAGCTGCTGGGTGGGTTCGAATCGTCAGCCTTTCAGTTAGCAGTCCAGTGCTTATCCACTGTGCCACCAGGGCTTCTTCAGATAACTTAAACCAAAAACCAAACCCATTGCTGACAAGTCGATTCTGACTCATAGCGACCCCATAGGACAGAGTAGAACTGCCCCATAGGGTTTCCAAGGAGCAGCTGGTGGATTCAAACTGCCAAGCTTTTGGTTATAGCAGCCGAGTTCTTAACCACTGCGCCACTAGGGCTTAGGTGGGGGCTATAAGAGAACAGAGAGAATCAGCCACCAGACCCTGTGTGCCCCCAACACCAGAGGCTGAGAATATGGCTGCTTTCGTCCTTAATGGCTTTGCCTTCTAGTTCCAGACCCTTATGGGGGCCCAAGTGACATGTCTGTCTTTATGAAACAATGTCATGGATACATAGAACAAATATCCCCTTTGCTCTTAAGTTAGCTCAGGTAAGTTGCTGTTACTTATTCAAAACAGTCTTAACAAGGACTTAAGTATTAACATATTCCTGCTCATATAAAAATAGATATGGATAATCCAAAATGGTCAATAATTCAAAATCCATTCTTGGCTATGGAAGAAATTGTGAAATTAGTATGTTTAAATTGCTGAAATCCATAATGCCTTGAGTAAAAACATAAAACCACAACAAGTTTATCCTGATCTGCAGAGACCTGTGAAACCTGTCCATGCCCCTCGTCCTGCCTCAGGCTCTGTTCCTGTCTGCTCGCTGGTCCTTACAGGGCATGGACAGCATTTCCTCCCCTGTCCCCACTCCACCTCATCTTCCCAGAATGCCCACAGCTGCCTCCATTGACATCCAGCTTAGCTCGTCACATCTTTCTTGGAAAGTAATTTTTTCGAAGGTCCTTCCTGGTTGCAAAGAACAAGAGAGGCAGCAGCTTGAGAAGATAACCAATGGATAAGTCAAGAAGACCACTGAATTCTTTTTTTTTTTTTAATTGATATTTTTCTTTCTTTTTTATTGTGCTTTAGGTGAAGGTTTACGGAACAAATTAGTTTCTCATTAAACAATTAATACACGTATTGTTTTGTGACATTGGTTGCCAACCCCATGACACGTCAACACTCTCTCCTTCATGACCTTGGGTTCCTTGTTTCCATTCATCCAGCTTTTCTGTTCCCTCCTGCCTTCTCACCCTTGTCCCTGGGCTGGTGTGGCAATTTAGTCTCATAAACATGGTTGAGTTACAGGTATTATTGTTTGTTTTCTGGGCCTGTCTAATCTTTCACTGAAGGGTGAACCTCAGGAGTGACTTCTTTACTGAGCTATAAGGGTATCCAGAAGCCATACTCCTTGGGTTTCTCCAGTCTCTGTCAGACCAGTAAGTCTGTCTTTTTTGCGAGTTTGAATTTTGTTTTACTTTTTTCTCTAGCTCTGTCTGGGACCATTTATTGTGATTCTTGTCAGAGCAGTCCATGGTGGTAGTCAGGCACCATCTAGTTCTGCTGGACTCAGTCTGCTGGAGGCTGTGGTAGTTGTGGTCCATTAGTCCTTTGGGCTAATCTTTCTCTTGTGTCTTTGGTTTTCTTCATGCTTCCTTGCTCCTGACGGGGTGGGACCAGTAGACATATCTTAGATAGCCGCTTACAAGATTTTAAGACCCCATATGCTACTCACCAAAGTAGGATGTAGAACATTTTCCTTATAAGCTATGTTATGCCAGCTGAGCTAGATGTCCACTAAGACCATGTGGATTTTTTTTAAACAGAATTTACCATTGCACCTCTGATGGTGCATAAATGAGATAATACCTAAAAGAAAAGTGAGAGAAGGCACTTGAGTGGCTTCCTGGTCAATGAAGATTTCAAGTGTGGTTCAGAAAAGAGCCTGTTTGAGGGTCTACAGGAATAAAAACTGTTGAAGGGGCAAAAGGGAAGAGAACTATGTCAGGGTTTTCAGGCAGTTAGGCTTGTCAGAGCAAGGAGGGTGTGTAGAGCCAGTGGCAGTGTGGGTGTGGCAGGAACATAGGAGTGGTAGTTCTGATGACTGAGTCCAGAAAAACCAAACCCGTTGCCGTGGAGTCAGTTCCGACTCATTGCGACCCTATAGGACAGAGTAGAACTGCCCCATAGGGTTTCCAAGGCTGTAATCTTTATGCAAGCAGACTGCCACATCTTTCTCCTGAGGAGCGGCTGGTGGGTTTGAACCGCTAACCTTTACATTTAGCATCCGAGTGCTTTAACCACTGCGCCACCAGAACTCCTTGATGGCTGGGTATGGCCTCCTATTCCTGGACACAGAATCCAGCAACTGCATTAAAAAGAGATTTTTTTGTACAGCCCAAGCTTTCCTCATGGCAAAATAACCCTCTTCTTCTTGGCAGCTCCCTGTGAGCAAAATTAGGTTAGAAACACACACATACACACACACGCAGCATATTCCCAAACCTCCCTCATTGTTACCCAACACCTACATCCTAAGTATTTTATGGACCTATTAAACACCACAGTCCGGCACCTTATAAATGTGCACAAAAGGAACAGATTCCAGTTCACCATGGACATTGTCATGTGGATTATCTCTTTCAATCACAAAACATGGAAGCTTGGAGGGACCTTAGGGAGCCCCCTTCCAATACAACGCCCTCAGTGTCCAAGTGAAACTAAGGCCTAGTGTAGTCAAAAAAATGATCCTGGTCCAAAGGCAGGACCTCCTAGCCTTGGCCAGATTTTTCTTTGTCTCCCAGTCAAATAGGACAGGCCAGCCTGGCCAGGCTCCCAGCCCCAGCATTCGAGGTTTTGCCAATGAGCCTCACAAATGTGCAGCAGAGAGGGTGCCAAGTCCAGGCCACACCCTGGTTTATTATCCACAGGCAGGGTTCTCCCATAACTCTCTGGCTGGCCCTGCTGCCACTGCTCTTTAGGGAACAGCTGTACCAGCTTGGCTGTTGCTGTGTCCGGTCATAGGTCTGACTTTTGTTTGGTTTATAAGCACGGTCAAGTTTCAAATCCTACTGCTAAGATACAAGGCATCCCTGCCCCAGATTCTCTGCAAAGCCTGCACTGCCTGGATACTGTCCATGTCCCCCAAAGCCCAGGGTGACCTATACCCGAGGCTTGGGCACAAGGGACCATGGGAAACGAGGAAGCTGCCAGTCAGCAGAGACTCACAGCGCCAGGCTTCTCTTCCCAGAATCAGTCTCCTGCATTTCACTGCCAGTTGGTTCCTTTTAACTATTCTTTTGTGTTTCGACTATTACAGTTCTCTCATGTCCTGAAAGGCTGCTTTCCTGGGAAACACTTGCACCACCCGGTAAAACACTGACTCTAGCTAAAAAGATCTAGGTCAATGTTTCTAAAAGTGAGGTCTGCATCAGAAACACTGGGTGCTTGTTAAAAGTGAAGGCTCCCGGAGCCCATCCCAGGTTTTTATGGATTATAATATCTTAGAGTAGAGGCAGAGCCCTGGTGGTGCAGTGATTAAGAGCCTGGCTGCTAACCAAAAGGTCGGCAGTCCAAATCTACAGCTGCTCCTTGGAAACCCTATAGGGCAGTTCTACTTTGTCCTGTAGTGTCTTTATGAGTCAGAATTGACTCCATGGCAGTGGGTTTGGGTTTCTTTTTGGTTTAGAGTAGAAACTATAAATATGATTTTTTAACAAGCCCTGTGACTGTGATGCACACTAAAATTGTAAGACCCTACTGTGGATTTGACTCAATTACAACTTGCAGTAGGGTGTAGCTGTGCTAGCTAGGTCCTCTGGGTCTTCTTTTCTGAGATTTCTGTGCAGAAAGTACTTCAAGAACTTAAAACATGTCAACTTAATGACTAAGATTATTATTTCTTGGAGGCAAGGGTCCATTTCTTGCTCCCTGACTTTACCTTAGGACCTCTGGTGGCGCAGTGGTTAAGTGCTGGGCTGCTAACAGAAAGGCTGACGGTTCGAACTCACCAGCTGCTCCATGGGAGAAAGATACGGCAGTCTGATTCTGTAAAGATTACAGCCTTGGAAATCCTGTGCAGCAGTTCTACTCTGTCTTATAGGGTCTCTATGGGTTGGAAACGACTTGATGGCAATGGATTTTTGGAACCTTATCCCATCAAGCTTCATGGCAGGTAGGATAGTGCCCATGGAGATACCTGAGACCAGGAGCTCATAACCACCTTCTACTCCCCCTTTCCATAAAGAACCTTAGTTCAACCCCTACACTTCATCCCATGAGATCCAGTTTAAAGTTTAGCTATCACTTTTGGTACACAACTCTGGGGTGTTTCTTCTTAGGAAGCAAAAGTCTATGAAGCCATTGACCCCCATTGTACTATTTCAGAAATTAGGATAGCATGGAAATTCCAAGGACATATTTCAGCTCAACTTTCAGAAAAAAGCCCACAAGAATGCAGAAGACACCACTCCCTTAAAAAACCATATGCCATCCAAAATACCGAGATAACTAACATGACACCAACCTGAGTTTTCATCCATTGGCAGAGGGGGGAAAATTGATTTTAAGTCTGCAACTTTGTTCCAGCCTTGAGCAAAAAGCTGACAATACATCTTACATGTATTTTGTGTCTTCTTCTTGCATCTGAAGATTCAAAGCACTTCCACATATCTCTTGTATGTCCTCTGTTATAGAGGAAAGCAGATACTTGCCCTATTTCATAAAAGACCTTTCTGAGGTCAGGGGAGTATGTGATTTGTCCAAGGTAGAGCACTGCAGTAACAGCAGAGTTCTAGAAACTGACTAAGGTGACCTGACCCTTGGTTAGAGAACTAAGCCACACTCTTTTTGCATGAAGTCATCTTTTTGGGTACCCAGATATTTTAACCTTGTTGGCATTCAGTCTACAAATAAAGCTGAGTCACAGGTAACCCCATCTCTGTATCCTTTTTCCGGCCTTTTACACCCTGCCTGCTGACATTAGGGTTCTCACCTGTTCCTGTGATTCACAAGAGGAAAAAAAAATCTAATGAGTTAATTAGCATTATGATGTTAAGAACTTAACGTTTCCCCCCAAAATATCTGGATTATAAAAGTTTAGAAGAGGATTGCGGTACCCAAAGAAATGGATGGCTGATGGTGAAATTTTAGGCATTCTTGGGGCAGGGAACTTCCTGGAAATCCTTTAAAAATGTATTTGCTATTCTCAAGTAGAATGCCAAAACCTGTCTATAAGAAAGAGTATATTAGAATGAAGAAACTTTCATACATAAAATAAATTTATGCAACCAAATTCTGTTCAAAATTACTTCAGGAAGGTAACTTCGGAGATCTAAAATTACTTTAAATAAAATTGTAAAAATTTTCTAGCCTGGAGACTATGGTGGGAATGTAAAAACGGTGCAGCCACTATGGAAAATAGTGTGGTAGTTCCTCAAAAAGTTAAACATAGAATTACCATGTGACCCAGCCATTTCACTTTGAGGTATAGTCCCAAGAGTCTTGAAAGAAGGGACTCTAGCAGATACTTGTCCACCAATGTTCTTAGCAGCATTATTCACAATAGCCAAAAGGTGGAAACAACCCAAATGTCCATCGACAGTGAATGGATAAACAAAACGTGGTATATACACACAGTGGAATATTATTCAACCATGAAGAGAAATGAAGTTCTGATACCTGCTACAAAATGGATGAACCTTGAAAACACTATGCTGAATGAAATAAGTTAGAAAAAGACAAACATTGTGTGATCTCACTTAGATAAAATATCTAGATTAGGCAAATGTATAGAGACAAAAGTTGATCGGAGGTTACCAGGCGCTAGGGAGGATTATTGCTCCAGGGCTACCGGGTTTATGTTTGGGGTGTTGTAAAACTTTTGGAAATGGCTAGTGGTCATGGTTGCACAACATGGTGAATTCAGTTAAGGTCACTGAACTGTACACTTAAAGGTGGTTAAGACGGCAAAGTTTTTGCTGTATATATTTTAGCACAATAAAATAATGATTAAAAAAAGAGGACAACGCCCATTTTGAGTATATATACCTTCAAAGCCAGGAAAACAGGAAGTAAAATTTGGGGGGTGGAAGCCATTTATATTGCAAAGAAAGAAATTAAACTCTTTTTATTTACATGCTCATCTCTGCAGAAAATCCTACGGAATCTAACAGCTACTAGAATTAAAAAGCAAGTTTAGAAAAACTGTGGGGTAGAAGGTCAACATACAAAAATTAACTGTATTTCTATATGCTTACAAAGAACAATCAGAAACTGAAATTTAAAAAGCAATACTGTTTATAATAGCATCCAAAAATGAAATATTTAGGGATAAAGCTGATAAAAGAAATGCAAGGCCTATACATTGAAAAATACAAAACATTGCTGAGAGACAGTAGAAGATCTAAATAAACAGAAAGATTCTGTGTTCATGGATCAGAAGTCTTAAAATTATTAAGATGTCAGTTCTCCCCAAATTAATCTACAGATTCAATGCTGCAATCCCAATCAGACTGCCAGCAGGTTTTTGTTTTGTTTTGGTTTGGGGTTTTGGTGGTTGTTTTTTTTGTTGTTGTCATTGCTGTTTTGTTTTTGGAGAAAATGACAAGCTGATTCTAAAATTCATATGGAAATGCAAAAGAATAGTCAAAACAACTTCAAAAGAAAAAAAAAAAAAGAACAGCCCTGAAGGACTCATACTTCCCGACTTCAAAACTTATTATAAATGTAGACAAATAGATCAGTGGAACAGGATACAGATTCCAGACATAAACCCACACATATATGGTTAATAGATTTTTTTGCCAAGATGGAACAGCAATTCTGTGGAGAAAGGATAGTATTTTCAATAAGTGGTGCTAGAAAAATTGGATGTCCCTGAGGAAAAACAGTGAATTTTGATTCATATCTTGTACCATATAAAAAGATTAACTCAAAATGGATATAAACTCGAATATAAAACTTAAAATTATAAAACTTCCAGAAGAAAATTTGTGACTTTGGGTTAGGCAAAAAAAGTTTTAGATATAACCTCAAATCACAGTCCACAAAAGAAAAAATTAATAAATTGAACTTTATAAAATTTAAGAACATTTGCTCTTCAAAAGACACTGGCAAGAAAATGAAAAGACAAGCCACAGGCTAGGGAAAAATATTTGTAAATTAAATACTGTCTTAGTCATTTAGTGCTACTCTAACAGGAATACCACAAGTGGATGACATTAACAAAGATAAGTTTATTTCCTCACAATCTAGTAGGCTTCAAGTCCAAATTCAGGGCATCAACTCCAGGGGAAGGCTTTCTCTCTGTCAACTCTGGAGGAATGTCCTCGTCGTCATCAATCCTCCCCTGGACTAGGAGTTTCTCCGTGCAGGAACCTGGACGCGCTCTGCTCCTGGCACTGCTTTCTTGGTGGTATGAGGTCCCGGATTCTCTGCTTGCTTCCCTTTCGTTTTATCTCTTGTAAGGTAAAGGTGGTGCAGGCCACACCTTAGGGAAACTCCCTTTACATTGGATCAGGGATGTGACCTGGATAAGGGTGGTGTTACAATCCCACCCTAATCCTCTTTAACATAAAATTACAATCACAAGATGGAGGACAACCACATAATTCTGGGAATTGTGGCCCAGTCAAATTGATACACACATTTTTTGGGGGACATAATTCAAACCCTGACAAATACCTAATAAAGAATTTGTATCTGAATATATAAAGAACTGTCTAAACTTAATGATAGAAAAACAAACAACCAAATTAAAAAATGGCCAAACGATTTGAATAGACACTGCACCAAAGAAGATGGCAAACAAGCACATGAAAATATGCTCAACATAATTGGTATTGTTGTTGTTGTTGTTAGATACTCTCAAGTCGATTTTGACTCATAGTGACCCCATGTGATAGAGTAGAAGTGCCCCATAAGGTTTTCTAGGCTGCAATCTTTATGGGAGCAGATTACCAGGTTTTTCTCCTGAGGAGCTGTTGGGTGGGTTCAAACCGCCAACCTTTCAGTTAGCAGCCAAGAGCTTAACTGTTGTGCTACCAGGGCTCCTTATAATTGGTATTAGGAAAATGTAAATTTAAACCACAGTGAGATACCACCACACATCTATTAGAATGTCTGAAATTAAAAACACTGAACATAACCACTTGTTGGCCAACTGCTGGCAAGGACATAGAGAAACTGGGTCTTCTATACACTGCTGGGGGGAAAGCAAAATGCTACAATCCTTTCGGAAAACAGTTGGGCAGTGTTCTAAAATGTTCACCATGCATCTACCTTATGATCCAGCTGTTCTCTTCCTAGGTGTTTACCCATGAAAAATAAAAGCTTATGTCTATGAAAAAACATGTACACGAATGTTCATAGCAGCTTTATTTATAATAACCCAAAACTAGAAACAACCTGAATGCCCATCAGTATGTGAATAAACAAATTGTGGTATATCTATCCAATGGAATGCTTGTTGTGTTGTTAGTTGCCATTGAGTCAATTTCAACTCATGGTGATCCCATATGTTACATTGTAGAGCTGCACCACAGGGCTTTCTTGGCTGTAATCTTAATGGAAGCAGATCCACAGGCCTTTCTTCTGTGGTACCACTGGGTGGATTCCAATCACCAATCTTTATGTTAGCAGTCAAGCGCAAACTGTTTGCACCACCTACTCGGTAGTAAAAAGGAATGAATTATTGATATATGAAATAACATGAATGAATCTGAAAATAATTATGCTGATTGAAAAAAGCCAGACAAAAAAGATGCAATGCATGTTTCCATTTATATAAAATTATAGAAAAAGATAACTATAGTGACAGAAAGCAGATCAGTGTCTGGGGTGTGGGGGAGGTGGAGGAGGCAGGGATTAGCAGGAAGGAGGGATTGCCAAGGGGCATGAGGAAGCTTTGGAGGGTGATGGATATGTTCGTTATTTTAACACGGTGATGGTTTCACAGGTGTGTTCATATGACGAAACTTATCAAATTTTACACTCTAAATATGTGCAGCTTGTTGTTGTTTTTAGGTGCCACTGAGTCGATTTTCAACTCATAGTGACCCCATGTGACCGAATAGAACTTTCCCATAAGATTTTCTAGGCTGTAATCTTTACAAAAGCAGATCGCCAGGTCTTTCTCCAGCGGAGCTGTTGGGTGGGTTCGAACTGCCAACCAGTTAGCAGCCAAATGCTTAACCATCACACCACCAAGGCTCCTTATGTGCAGCTTATTGCATGTCAGTTGTCAGTTATACCCGAATAAAGCTGTTGTTTGTTTTATTTTATTTATTTCTTTTTTTAAGGAACAAACAAACAGAACACACAAATTATCTACCCTTAGAAAGGAAACGCTTGGTAAGAGTGCCACCATTCTACCAGCCCTGGGCAGATATTGTCAATCATTCACAATTCGATCCAAGCAGTCACTATCAGTCAGAGTTAGGTTTTGAAATAAAACACATTTTTCATCTTACCCAGGTCAAACACTTCATTTAATAAAACTGAGGCCTAAAGGCCGAGCAAATTTGTGGCAAAACTGAAACTAGTGTTGAGGACTTGTGATTGTTAGTCTAATGTGCTTCCCACAACGCAACAGCTTTATAAGTAAATTGGAGGAGGGAGAAACTGAAGACAGAGGCTAATGAAGTGGAGCTTACAGCAGATCATGAGAAAAAATGAAATATTGAATGGGGCATCAGACGCGAACTTCTGAAGATTGTCAGTGATGTGTTGCGGTACTAACTCTAAATGCATCTATTTTTCACAAGACCAACGACAGTTTAATGCAAAGCCAAGAATTATTTACTTGAAAATTGGTGAAATTCTTACGTTTTATGTTTTTAATAACACACATGTTAAAATGACACAAACTGTTTTTGACCTAACGTGGAAGTGATTATTATGACCAGAAAATTATACTATTTGCAAATAAGTCCAAGAAGCAAAATGATGTAAGGTCACACAAAATGTAAGCCAATGAAGTCATGTGTAGATACCCAGAAACAATATTAATTTTGGTGAGAATATACATCATTGGTTTGAAGCACAAATAAACATTCCTCTTAAAAGCAGTGACGTATTTAATAGCTCTCTGTAAGTCATGTGTTCATGTAATAATAATCGTATGTGCCTATTTAATGAAAAACAGAATACCAGCTGATGATCAAACAATGAACAACTTCACAAACTGTGGTTCTGCCTCCCTTTCTAGTGAGTTCCCTGTGAGCAGGGGCTAAGTCTTACTCAATTTTGTATTTTCAGGGCTAGCAAAATCCTTGGCATATACTCAGTCCTTTCTTCTTGCTTCCCAGCTTTTCGTTGTTTGAGCCAGTCAAGTTGACATATTCTTACTTGCAGCCAAAGGTATCAGAACTGACATAATCACTGCGTGAGTCTTAGCTTCCTCAACTGTAGAACAGCAGTAATAAAATCTGTCTCATGCATTTTTAAAAAAAATATATTTTATTGTGTTTTTGGGGATAGTTTACATAGCAAATTAGGTTCTCATCTGACAATTTCTACCCTAGTTGTTTAGTCCTGACAGGATTTCGAGGACAATAAACGAGATAATGCATTTAGAAGTCCTCGCTTGTCTTACAGGAAGCACTAAATAACTGTGAATTCCTTTTCCCTTCTCTTGCCCCTTTCTCTCTTAAGGAATTTTCAATTTAAGTATTAGAAAGACTAAGTTCATTGCACACGAAGCTGGTAGAATTGTGTGTTATGTCACTTGCTAAACTTGATGCCACTAATTTTGAGAGAATTATTACATTAACCGTGATTTTCTCCTTCATTTTTGTTATTGTTAAACTCACCAAAGGATTTATTCCAGAAAATCATTAAAAGAGACTCTGTGGATAAAAAACTAAATTTGCACCAGGCAAGCAACAAAGAGAATGGCTGAGAAGACTCTTCCTCCCAAAAAAAAAAACAAGCCATTATACTGGTAGCCAAGCAGCTATGGCCCATTTTCATTGCATTATGACTTTTTAAAAACTTTGTATTTAGAAATAATGTCAAACTTACAGGAAAGTAGTAAGTACAAAGAACACCCATATGCCTTTTACCCGGATTCACGTCTTGGTAACATTTTGTCCCATTGCTTTATTCTCACTCTCTTTCCTTCTTTATGTGAATATATATTTTTCTGAATCATTTAAGAGTAAATTATATCCATCGTGTCTATTATTATAAATTTAAATTTTATTTGAGAATACAAACACTTTAATAAATAGATATTTGTAAATAGCTTGTACATGGTACAAAATCCATAGTGTACAAAGAGGCATATAGTTAAAACTAAGTATTCTTTCCATCCCTATGCCATAGATACCCTGTGCATAAGACTTGAAAGTTCAGAAAGAAATATAGCTAGAGATTATTTTAATTTTTCCCACAAATATATGATAGCTTCCATATATTCAAAATAATTGAGAAAATTATAAGTACCTGAAAGAGAATCCAAGAGACCTAAAACAGAGCAGAACTCCACAAAGCCACTTCTGTTTCTAGTGCTGTAAAGGTTTAAGACTTTTGGCTTCACTTAGCCATTTATTTATTCCTAGATTTCTTCATTCGTTTCCAATCATTCCAATCCTAGGCCCTGTGCTAGTGTGACAGATTGTATTTTCCAAAAATGACCATCAAAATATATATCCTATCCTACATGCTTTTCTTACAATGTGACTGACATTCCTCCCAAACAGAGGTAGGGCCTATGTTCTTTCTCCTAGAATCTGGGTGCACTTGTGACCACAGCAGAAGTGATGCTTTTTGACTTACAAGGCTAAGCCATTAAAGGCAATACAGCTTCCACCTGGTTCTCCTGTGATGCTTGCTTTTGGAACCCTGACACCAATCTGTGAGGAAGCCCAAGATGCCTTGTGAAAAGGCCCACAAAGAGAGAAACAGACGATTTGCACCGATTTACCAGCCATGTGAGTGCACCATATTGGAAGGAGATACTCCAGGCCCAGTGGACCTGCCCCAGCTGACACTACAAGGAGCGGAAATGATCTGTCTCTGCCGAGCCCTGCCCAAGTCACAAATCTGTGAGCAAATTACATAAGTCACTAAGTTTTTTTTTTTTTTTTTCCCACAATAATAGTTAATCAGAATAGCTAGGCACAGGTGACATAAAAAGAGATCTACAAAGATAGGGTGCCTGCCCTTACGGAGCTCACACTCCAGTGGAGGATTTAGGCAATTCAACAAAAATTAATTGAATGAAATATCATTTTTATATAAAAATTTATGAGACAGGAGAAATTAATTCAGCTTGATGGGTTCTTAGAAGGATTTGAAGAATATAAAAGTTGAGTTAGGTCTTGAAGGATGAGTAGGAGTTTAGCAGGTAGAGGAACGGGGTCAGCCCAGGTTTATTTCCATCACTTCAGTGCCATGTAACCTTGCAGAAGGTAAGGAAGGATGGTAAAGAGGGCATGCCAGGAGAAGGATAAAGCCAGAGAGAAGGAAGGACCCACGTTAAGGGTTCTAGTTAGACTGAGAACAGAGACAAGGGAGAAAGCAGGAATTGGGGAGGTTGGGAGAGGAAGACAGCAGGAAGTAAATGAAGTCACAGGATAGTGAGGTAGGGTTGCTGGGCAAGGCAGGGCCCTGTATCTGGGCCTGATTCTGCCACTGACAAGCTGTACAAACTAAGTGACCTGTAGGAGCCTGGGAGAATCTTTTCCAGTTTCTGAACCTCTCTTCCTTCTGTAAAATAAGGCGCTGGTGCTTAGCAGCATTAAGGCCTTGTTCAGTACTATGATACTTAAAGTCTAAAGATCCCGAGTTTCTCAAAATGTGGTCCACAGAATCAGGATACTGACACTTATATTAGGTTCCCCAAATAATCTTGATGCCAATTAATGTTTAAGAAGCACTGTGGCAAGAAATAGGAAACCCTGGTGGTGTAGTGGTTAAAAGCTATGGCTGTTAACCAAAAGGTTGGGTGTTCAAATCCACCAGGAGCTCCTTGGAAACTGTACAGGGCAGTTCTACTCTGTCCTATAGAGTCACTAGGAGTTGGAATTGACTCGACAGCAACGGGTTTGGTTTGGTTTTGGCGGCAAGAAATGAATGGAATTGAACTTCTCTTGTCCTTCGTTTCTTTGCATGAAATAGGGAACAAAGACATTTTTGCATCCAGTAGGCAATACTACATAAAACTCTAAGATTTCTTTTAAATACCAAACATTTACTCAAACTGCAGGCTGAATGTTTTTCTTCCCCTCAAATAAGAAAGCAGTACATTGTTTCCTTTTTTTTTTCATAAGGAAGCAAACTTACTACATGGGTGGTTGTTGTTAGGTGCTGGTCATGTTGATCTTAGACTCAGTAGCGACCCCATGTGACGGAGTAGAACTGCCCCATAGGCTGTAATCTTAGGGAAGGAGCCCTGGTAGCACAGTGGTTAAGCGCTCAGCTGCTAACCAAAAGGTCAGTAGTTCAAGTATGGATTTTGGTTGTTTTTTTTTTTTAATAATCTTTAAGAGAGCAGATGGTCAGGTCCTCCTGCAGAGCCACTGGGTGGGTTCAAACTGTCAACCTTTTGGCTGGCAGCCAAATGCTTAACCATTGCACCACCAAGTCTCCTGCTATACGGGAGGAGGCTGGTAAAATGCCCTCTTTGACATCTGAAGCTGAGGTTACTGCTGAGCAGACTTGGAAATCCCAGACAGGGCAGATGAGTTGAAACCTACTCCAAACCTCCCCGCTGGCTGGGCAGCTGCTGAAAGTATGGCCTGTTCTTTGTGGTAAACAGTGCAGAGACACCAGCATCTTCTAGAATCTTCTAGACAGTCGATTGTACAAGAGATGAGAGTGGTTGATTTCTTTGGCAGGTGCAGAAACACAGTCATGAGATGAATCTTCTGGAAGTGAAAATCAGGGCCTAGACAAGCCTCTTGAAATCGGACAAGTAGAAGCAAAGCAGAAACACGAATTTGCTTTTCCAAATATTAATGAGTGTCCTTAATCAGGTAAATGCGGCTGTCACCACGAGTGCAGCTCCCACACACCCGAGTTTGAGGCTGAGGCGCGCACTTGATTAATCTCAGCGAGGATCTTTTAACCAACAGGCAGTCCTAGCATGTTCTCTTTTACATCAAGAGGAGGGCTGTAAATACAGGAAATCTAAATTCTCCCACCTCCTCCACCCTCACCCAACCCATACAGGGACACATCTATTTTGCCCAAAGGATTTAGCACTGAAATTTTATTTATTTATAAAATTTATTTTCTATATTATTTCAGCTGAAATTTTTATCATCAGATTGTATCAGAAAGAGAGCGGGAAAGGGAGAGAGAGCGAGAGAGAATGGAAAAGGTAGTATATGGAGACAGGGCCGTTTTGGGGAGGTGCCGTCTGGGGCATTCACTTTTGCAGGTGCTGAGGTGAAAATGGACCTGAACCGGGAAGAAAGGAAGCCCCGAGGGGAAGGAAGCCTGAGGCCGAGGGAGGGAGCATTGTAGCCTGGCAGTGGGCCCCTCCCGTTGCTGATTTTTGGCATCAACTGCTGGCAGCATCCTCTTCTCCTCCCTGAAGTGGAGGCCGCTGCTGCAGGTACTGCCTCTCTACCAATTAAAAGGTCCGGGAAAGCTGCCCCTTTTGCAAGGCACTCCAGGAATTTGTGGAAGGAGACAATCCTCTTAAGGTGTGAGAAGACAAACCCCAAAGAGCTAAGAATCTACAGCACATATTTTAATTATTTCTTTTCCCTGAGCTAGAGCTCTTCCCAGGCCTGTCTATTAAAATCTAAATGGGGGCTCACAGAGTTTAGACTCCAAAGCAAACAGCAGTGGGGAAGGATGACAGTCGGTTGCCTAATCTAGCTTCCTTCTCTCCCGCCAACTTCTTCAAGGACTCATCTTCATTGCATTTAACTTCTAAGTGTCAGTTCTTGGTGATATAATTGTCCTGCGTTGATTTTTACAAACCCAAATTTATGTTAACATCAAAGAAAATACCACGAGTAGAACAGCCAAAGCAAGATTGGCTTTACCGCATTGGCCAGTAGTCCTGCTAATCAAGTTGCGGCTGGAGCAACTTGAAGGCGGAGTCACAAGGCTGGGGAAAGAATAGGACTCACCGATTACTCACTTCCGGAGTCCAGTCCGATTAAAACCCCGACCAAAAGATAAGCACCTAGAGGGAAAAGAACTTGGCCATGAATATCACTATGAGAACAAAGAACACTGTTCATGTACTTTATCTGCCCATGTGAGCCCAGGCACAAAAGCCATAATGGAGATTTATTTTTCTCTCACATTATGAACTGAATTGTTCTCTGTGACAAGCCCCTGTGCCCCAGGCAAGGAGCACCCAGATTCCCTATCAATGAAGGAGTTATGAAATAGCTAGGGTCAGGCTGCCTCCTCTGAGAAGGCAAAGCAACCAGATGAGAGAATCTTAAAAGAAGGAAATACGGTATTTTTTCAAAGTCCTCCCATGGGTTTGATCATATAGCGCATGCACGCAGTTTAGAAAGCCCAGTAATACTATCTTATAATGAAAAAGATAGTCCCCTGCTCCCCTGATTTGACCTGTCCCCTAAAAGAACCCCTTCAACTTTTTAAAAAGCTTTTTTAAAATATTTTCCTTGATAGTTCTAAACAATACACTCATACTGCTGTTGTTTTATCCATTTGGGACATCATGTATTGGCTTGCTATTAAGTTAGAGGGGGCCTGGTGGCGCACTGGTTAAGACGTATGGCTGCTAACCAAAAGGCTGGCAATTCGAATCCATCAGCCGCTCACTGGAAATCCTATGGGGGCAGTTCTACCCTGTCCTATAGGGTCACTATGAGTGGGAATTGACTCAACGGCAACGAGTTTGATTTTTGGTATTATGCTAGAAGATTCTTACACTTTCCTCCCTATTTTGTCTTCCCACATTCTCCCATTATAGATAAATGGTAATATTTGGTTAAATCAGCAGTCCATGTTTATGTTTAGACACCGTTTAACACTGAAGCCAGAAATGAACTATAATTTTATTTCCTTTGTCTTGTGGCACCCAGGGTTACTATTGAGAAGTCCTGTGCCATTGTAACTCCTGTTGTTCCTTTGTACAGAACCTGTTTTTTCTCTCTATGGATATGTTCAGGGTCTTCTCCTTACTCACAGTTTCTGAAATTTCAAAACGGTTATGACCTGGTGTGGGTCTTCTCAAACTCACAGGGAAATTTTCTGGTATTATTTCTTTGCCAATTCTTTGCCTCCATTTTCTCTGTTCTCTCTTTCGGGAATTCCTGTTAGGTGAATGTTGGACCTCCTGCATCAATCCTTTCATTTTCTTATCATTTCTTACCTATTGGCCATCTCTATCTTTTTGTTCATCTTTCTGGGAAAAATTGCCATTTTATCTTCCACATCTTCTATTCTTTTTTTAGCTCTTCTATTTTTAATTTCTAAGAGCTCTTCTTTCTTGTTCTTTGATTGTTTCTGAATTAAAGTATCCTGCTTCTGATTAATGGATGCAGCATCATCTCTTCTGTCTCTAAGAATATTAGTTATCTGTTTTTTACATGTTTGCAAGGTTTTATTCTGTCTCCCGCATCATTTCTGTTTTCTCCTATTTTTTTTTTTTCCCCTGTTGGAATGATTTTGGTCTCTTTTATGTCGGAAGTTTACCTCCAGAGTCAGGTGACACCCGGCTGTCCATTCATATTTTAAACTAAAGTCCCAAAAATGCTGGTGTGCTTTGAGGTATATGGGCAGGGCTTGTCAGCTGGTAAATTTCATTGAAGGGAAACCGGGTGGTGAGTCAGCCTTATCAGGGTGGGACATCAAATGCCATTTTGTGCAGGTCTTTTCCCTGGAGCTACTCAGTTTCCCCAGGGCAGCATCTCCTGCTCTCCTGCTGGGGAGGTATACACCTGGCTGTCAGCAGAGGCAGCAGGTGGGTGGTGGAATCGCCACCATTCAGTTGCTGACTTTCACTTTCCTCCTAGTATCATCGGCAAACCTCACTCCTGCCCTCGGCTGTGCATAATGTGACTGAGTCCAGAGTCTTCGGGGTTCAAAACCTCCACGAAAACCCTGGTGGTTCTACTCTGTCCTTTAGGGTCGCTATGATTTGGAATAGACTCAGTGGAAATGGGTTTGTTTTTTTGGTTTTGTGCGATCAGGTGCAGAAGAAGAGAACTTGTAAATTATCCTGGTTTGCATGCGCTGGGGGAGGAGACCTAAGGGCTAAATCCAGTCTTCCAAACAATACCCCTGTGTTCAGCTCCTCAACTCATCCCTGTGTCCTGCAGGACATGGTGCCCAAGAACCTAAGCCTTTCAGGGAGTCTATATGGGGAGCCAGCTCACCCCTTCTTGGAAAGCCCCTCTGCAAGAACTTTAGGTTCAGCCTACTTTGCTTGGCCACCTCCCCATCTATTTTCTATCTTCCAAAATTATGTATCTCCTCTCCCAGTGACTGCTTTTGTATGTATACCTTTTTTATTCCTTTACTGGAATTTTTAGTAGGGTTTTGGAAAAGAGAGGCCTTGGTCTGCCGCGTTTAACCAAAAGTCCTTTCCCGCTATTTAGATTTCACATTGGCTCTTAGGACATCTGCTTGTCTGTGGTCCGTGGAGTCCATTGGGGTTTCCTGAACTTATTAAAGTGAAAAGCTCCTAACTGTGGATCTACCAGGCTCTAGATGTGTTTATGGATTCACCTCCATGGGCATCACTCCCCCATGTAAAGATCGGGGATAAGGGAGGGTTTCTTTCTGTGTATTGAATTTTGGGGGGTAAACTATTAACTCATCATTAACACAGAATGAAATTGCTAATTATGTTAAAGATAATATTCATAGTTTTAACAAAGTAGGGCGGGTACACAGCATGCTTGTTTTTCAGATGGGTTCCCCAAAAAGGTGGCCATAATCTTCCAGATGGTTATTGATCTAATGCACCATAACTTCATCCTTCCCCAATTATGTTCCATCTTCCATAAAAAATCCAGGTTCTCCATTAAATGGTCACTTTTTTTTAGATTAAAGTTACATGCAGTGATCGGGTGCGGGGAAAAGGCTGACAAAGGAAGAGTTATACCTGGTTATCTTGAGAATTTTAGAAGGAACGAAAAATAAGGTCGATAACCGTGAGGAGGAGATACTCTTATTCACTTTCTGCCCTTGCCTTATCTTTGCTTTAGATGATTTTCTTTCCTATATGATCAACTTCTCAGTTTCCAATTTGAAATGGCTTCATACTTTCCGATGCATTTTTAAGTCAATAACCATTCAAGATAGTGAAGTGTTTTCCTCTAGTGTTTTGCCTCTTTATAAACTAAGTACAATTTCTTGCGTTATTTCACCTACTGACTGAACTTTAACCTCTGTGGGGATCTGGAACTGTCTCCACTTTTCTGTCAGCTGCAGAATATAGCACGATGCCCAGCACATCACACATCGTAGCCCGTAGGAGCTGCAAGAGATTGTAAATGTTATCTAGTGCAAATCCCCTTGCTTTACAGATGAACATATTGTTAGTTGCCATCGAGTAGGCTCCAATTCATGGCAACTCCGTGTAAAACAAAACATTGCCAGTTCCTGCACCATCTTCACCATTGTTGGTATGCTTGAGTCCATTCTTTCAGCCACTGTGTACTTTGAGTGCCTTCCAACCTAGGAGGCACATCTTCTAGCACTATATCAGTTTTCTATTGGCTGATTTTTGGAAGCAGATCATCAGGTCTTTCTTCCTAGTCTGTCTTGGTCTGGAAGCTCTGCTGAAACCTGTCCACCATGTGTGAACCTGCTGGTATTTGAAATACTGGTGGCATAGCTTCTAGAATCATAGCAACACACAAACCACAACAGTCTGACAAACCAATAGACAGGTGTTGAGCAGATGAGCTAACCAGACCCAAACAAGGTGAAAATATCTATGTGAGGGATCTGAGGAAAAGGTCAAGCTGAAACTTGACCTGGACCTCCCAGCTCAGAATTAGTGCCCACCACTGTATCTACCATGCTGCCTGGAACAGGTGTTCAATAAGCATCTGGTGTTGGCATCATGAGCTAATCTTCCATGTTCTTAACATTGTAGCTCAGCCTTTTCTTTTCTTTTTAGACATTGCTCTTTTAATAGCGATAATGTTTAACATAAATCTAGTAGCTAATTATATCAAGAAGAAACAAAGCCGGGACGTTAAATATTAGATGATTAACTACAGACCTTAATATAATACACATTAAAAATACTCTTTAGTAAAAATATTGCTATCAATTTATTCTCTCATAAAGCATGCCACAGGTATGTTAGGGTCGGCTGAGAAAATTCAAATCAGAATATCTGACTGCAAGTAGATTTGCGTTATTTGTCTTTATATCTTACCCAGAGAGAGTTGCCCCACATCACCATTCACTCATCCATTTGGAAAATGTTCATTAAGTGTCTACAATATGCCAGGCATTGTTCTGGGCTCTTGGAGTACAGCATGAACAAAACAAAAATCCCTCCCCTTTGGGAACTTACATTCTAACAATAAGTATAAAAAAATAAGTAAATTATACAGTATGTTGAAGGGTGTTAAGTGCTGTAGGAAAAAGAAGAAGTGCAGGGTAAGGGAGATGAGAAAATTCAAAAGTGGTTGCAGCAGTACATTCACAGAGAACTGCCAGAAATTCAAGCTGGATTCAGAAAAGGACGTGCAACCAGGGATATCATTGCTGATGTCAGATAGATGTTGGCTGAAAGCAGAGAATACCAGAAAGATGTTTACTGTGTTGTATTGACTATGCAAAGGCATTCGACTGTGTGGATCATAACAAATTATGGATAACATTGCTAAGAATGGGAATTCCAGAACACTTAATTATGCTCATGAGGAACCTGTACACAGACCAAGAAGCAGTCATTTGAACAGAACAAGGGGGTATTTCATGGTTCAAAATCAGGAAAGTGTGCCTCAGTGTTGTATCCTTTCACCATACTTATTCAATATCTATGCCAAGCAAATAATCCAAGAAGCTGGACTATATGAAGAAGAATGTGGCATCAGGATTGGAGGAAGACTCATTAACAACCTGCAATATGCAGATGACATAACCTTGCTTGCTGAAAGTGAAGAGGACTTGAAACACTTACAGATGAAGATCAAAAACTATAGCCTTCAGTATGCATTACACCTCAATGCAAAGAAAAACAAAAATACTCACAACTGGACCAATAAGCAACGTCATGGTAAATGGAGAAAATACTGAAGTTGTCAAGGATTTCATTTTACTGGAAATATAATCAACATCCATGGAAGCAGCAGTCAAGAAATCAAGATGATGTATTGCATTCGGCAAATCTGCTGCAAAAGACCTCTTTAAAGTGTTCAAAGGCAAAAATGTCACTTTGAGCCATGGTATTTTCAATTGCCTCATATGCATGCAAAAACTGGACAATGAATAAGGAAGACTGAAGAAGAACTGATGCATTTGAATGATGGTGTTGGTGAAGAACATTAAATACACTGTGGCCTGCCAGGAGAACAAACACATCTGTCTTGGAAGAAGTACAGCCAGAATGCTCCTTAGAAGGGAAGATAGTGAGACTCCATCTCACGTACTTTGGACATATTATTAGGAGGGACCAGTCCCTGGAGAAGGACATCATGCTTGATAAAGTAGAGGGCCAGCAAAAAAGAAGACCCTCAAGGAGACGGATTGACACAGTGGCTGCAACAATGGGCTCAAGCATAGCAACAATTGTGAGGATGGTGCAGGACTGGGCAATGTTTCATTCTGTAGTACGTAAGGTCACTGTGAGTCAGAACCCACTTGGCAACACCTAACAACAACAACAAAGGAGATAAGGAATTTTGAAGGAGAGTGATCAGGAGAAAGTGACATTTGAACAAAGAGTGGCAGGAGCTGAGGAAATGAGCAGTGAAGATATCTGGTCAAGAACTTTCCCAGTAGAGGGATCAGCCAGGGTAAAGTTCCCAAGGTGAGAGTGTGTCTAGTCTATTTGAGGTAACATCACTTCCTGAGGGGTGACATGTTTGGGGAAAAGATTATATGTAAGAGTGTTATCATTCTTTGATTCCAGTCAGACCAAAACCAAAGTTTAAAACTTCTAGAAAGAGTTGCATGACCCAGCAATTCCACTCCTAGGTATATAGCCAAAAGAATTGAAAGCAGAGACTCAGATACATGTACACCAATGTTCACTGCAGCATTATTCGTAATAGCCAAAAGGTAGAATCAACCCAAGTGTCCATCCAGAGTTGAATGGATAAACGAAACGTTGTACATGTAATACAATGGAATATCATTCAGCTATAAAGAGAAATGAAGTTCTGATGCATGCTGTGACATGGATGAACCTTGAAAACGCTATGCTGAGTAAAGTAAGTCAGACACAAAAGGACAAATATTGCATGATCCACTTATAAGAGATATCTAGAATAGGCAAATGCATAGAGACCAAAGTTTATTGATCATTACCAGAGACTGGGAGGAGGGAGGAGTTATTGCTTAAAGGGTACTGAGTTTCAGTTTGGGGTGATGAAAACCCTTTGGAAATGGATAGTGGTGACGGTGCACAACATGGTGAGTTTAATTAATGTCACTGAAGTGTGCGCTTAAAAATGGTTTAAATAGCGACTTTTTTGTTATCCGTATCTGTAGGTATATATGTATATATATACACATATATAGAGAGCGAGCCCTGGTGGCGCAATGGTTAAGCGCTCAGTAGCTAACTGAAAGGTTGGTGGTTTGAACCCAGCAGCAGCTCCAAGGGAGAAAGACCTGGTGATCTTGCTCCTGTAAAGATTACAGCCTGGGAAACCACATGGGGCAGCTCTACTCTGTTTAATAGGGTCACTATGAGTTGTAATTGACTTGACAACACCTAACACCTAAAACTTTTAGAAAGAAAGAGTCAAAAAGTGAGATCCTGGAGGTATGGAATCTGTAAGGGTGGTATGAGAGTGGCATGAGGAAATTGGTAAACCAGAAAATATGATTGAGAAATGTAAGTAGCACACTATTCAAGAAAGTGCCTAGGGTGTGATTAACTGATTAACGCAGGACTGAATTGCACTCACCTTTGGATTCACAGCACCTGGCACAGAGCAGAGCCTAGGTAGGCACGGGGTAAAAATACATATAACAAAACATTTTCCAGTTCAACAATTTTTACGTGTACAATTCAGTGACATTGATTACATTTATCATGTTGTACAACCATCACCACTATCCTTTTCCAGATTATTCCACTACTGTTAACAGAAACTCAGGGCCTTGTAAGCAATGGGGAACGTTCTTTTTTAGCTGGACATATTGCTATCTGAACAATACGGGGGTTCTGCTACCAAGGAAGGAGAGAATATGAATTGGATGGACAACCAGCAGTCTCTGTTGCACTAGCTGATCTAAAACAAATCTCTTAACTCTTGTTTCAACTTCCTGTGCAGCTGGAACTCGCCGGGACTGCCTTGTCTTTCCAGCTCTCACAAGTTTTCTACCTTTGACAGGGTGCAGTATTACCACTTTTCTATCACTCGTTTTAGTGGAAAATATTTGAGTTTTCCTTCTCTGACAGGTTTCCAGCTTATGCAAGTTCTGGCTTTTGCAGGTTTTGCTGTATCAATACCCACCCTGCCAGTTTCTCAGGGTTTTTGTATCAAATGAAAACACTTTGAAAACTGAGAAACCTTGTTCAAATATAAGGTATTATTATGACAGTCTATACAAGAAACCACAAAGTTGTATAACCATCAAAAGCTTTATTTTTCAAATAAAAATATTACCATATATAAGCACTAATTCTTTAAAAAAAATTTTTTTATTGTACTTCAAATGAAGGTTTATAGAACAAATCATTTCTCATTAAACAGTTAGTACACATATTGTTGTCTGACATTGGTTAACAACCCCATGGCATGTCAACACTCTCCCTTCTGGCCCTTGAGTTCTGTATTATCAGTTTTCCTGTCCCCTCCTGCCTTCTAATCCTTGTCTCTGGGCTGTTGTGCTCCACTAGCCTTGTTCTGTTTTATGAGTTTATCTAATCTTTGGCTGAAAGGTGAACCTCAGAAGTGACTTCATTACTGAGCTAAAAGGGTGTCTGGGAGCCATACTCTAGGGGTTTCTCCAGTCTCTGTTAGGCCAGTAAGTCTGGTCTTTTTTTGTGAGTTAGAATTTTGTCCTACATTTTTCTCCAGCTCTGTCCGGGACCCTCTGTTGTGATCCTTCTCAGAGCAGTCAGTGGTGGTAGCCGGGCACCATCTAGCTGTACTGGACTCAGTCTGATGGAGGCCATGGTTGTTGTGGCCCATTAGTCCTCTGGACTAATCTTTCCCTTGTATCTTGTTTTCTTCATTCTCCCTTGCTCCCGAAGAGGTGAGACCAGTGGAGTATCTTAGATGGCTGCTCACAGGCTTTTAAGACCCCAGACACTACTCACCAGGTAGAATGTAAAACATTTTCTTTATAAACTGTGTTATGCCAATTGAGCTAGATGTTCCCCTAGATCATGGTCTCCACAGCCCTCCACCCAGCAATTCAGTCCCTCAGGGAGTTTGGATGTGTCTATAGAGCTTCCATGACCTTTCCTTGTACAAGCTGTGCTGGCTTCCCCAGTATTGTGTACTATCTTACCCTTCACTAAAGTCACCACTTATCTATTGTCTATTTAGTATTCCCTCCTACCCCTCCCACGCCCATAACCAACAATCATTGTTTCTTTTTGTGTGTAAACTTTTTCATGAGTTTTTACAGTAGAGGTCTCATACAGTATTTGTCCTTTTGTGATTGACTTATTTCACTCAGCATAATGTCCTCCGGTTTCATCCATGTTATGAGATGCTTCACAGATTCATCATTATTTTTTATCATTGCATAATACTTCATTGTGTGTATGTCCCACAGTTTGTTTATCCATTCTTCTGTTGATGGGCATCCAGGTTGTTTCCATCTTTTTGCAATTGTGAACAATGCTGCAATGAACATGGGTGCACATATGTCTATTCGTGTGACAGCTCTTATTTCTCTAGGATATATTCCTAGGAGTGGGATTGCTGGATCATATGGCATTTCTGTTTTTAGCTTTCTAAGGAAGCGTCATATGGTTTTCCAAAACGGTTGCATCATTTTGCATTTCTACCAGCAGTGCATAAGAGTTCCGATCTCCTCATAGCCTCTCTAACATTGGTTATTTCCAGTGTTTTTGATTCATGCCAGTAATGCCAGGGTGAGATTCTATCTTATTGTGGTTTGGCTAGTGATCACAAGCATTTCTTCATGTGTCTGTTAGCCACTTGAATGTCTTCTTTGGTGAAGTGTCTGTTCATTTCCTTTGCCCATTTTTTAATAGGATTATTTGTCTTTTTGTTGTAGAGGTGTTGGATTTTCTTGTAGATTTTAGAGATTAGACCCTTGTCCAACTTGTAATGTCCAAAATTTTTTTCCAGTCTGTAGGTTCTCTTTTTACTCTTTTGGTGAAGTCTTTTGATGAACGTAAATGTTTAACTTACAGAAGATCCCAGTTATCTAGCTTACCTTCTGGAGTTGGTGTGTTGTTGGTTATGGTTTGTATCCTGTTAATGCCGTCTATTAGGGCTTCTAGGGTTGATCTTATTTTTTCTTCTATGAACGTCATAGTTTTTGGCTTTATATTTATGTCTTTGATTCATTTTGAATTAGTTTTTGTATATGGTGGGAGGTATGGGTCCTGTTTCATTTTTTTGCAGATGGACATCCAGTTTGGCCAGCACCATTTGTTAAAAAGACTGTCTGTTTCCCATTTGGGCCCTTACCAAAGATCAGGTGACCATAGGTGGTTGGATTTATATCTGGGTTTTCGATTCTGTTCCATTGGTCAATGTATCTGTTGTTGTATCGGTACCAGGCTGTTTTGACTACCGTCATGGTTTGAATTATATCCCCCCAAAAATGTGTATCAGTCTGGCTAGGCCACGATTCCTGGTACTGTGTGATTTTCCTGTATGTTGTAAACCTTCCTCTATGATGTTAATGAGGGAGGATGGGTGGCAGTTGTGTTAGTAAGGCAGGACCTGATCTACAAGACTGGACTGTGTCCTGAGGCAATCTCTTGAGATATAAAAGACAGAAGTGAGCAGTGAGACAGGGGGACCTCACACCATCAAGCAAGCAGTGCTGGGAGCAGAGCGTGTCCTTTAGACTTGGGTCCCTGTGCCGAGAAGCTCCTAGTCCGGGGGAACATTGATGAGAAGGCCGACAGAGAGAGAAAAAGCATTCTCCTGGAGCTGGCGCCCTGAATTTGGACTTTTAGCCTACTTTGACTCTGAGGAAATAAACTTCTCTTCATTAAAACCATCCACTTGTAGTATTTCTGTAATGGCAGCACTAGATGACTAAGACAACTACCACAGCTGTATAGTAGGTTTTGAGGTCAGAGAGTGTGAGTCCTCCTACTTTATTCTTCTTCTTCAGTAGTGCTTTACTTATCCGGGGCTTTTCCCGGCTCCATATAAAGTTAATGATTAGTTTTTCCATCTTTTTAAAGAATGATATTGGTATTTTGATTGGGATTGCATTGTATTTGTAAATTGCTTTGGGTAGAATTGTCAAGTTCCCAGTGTTGAGTCTACCTATCCTTGAGCATGGTATTTTTTTCCCATTTATGTAGACCTCTTTTGTTTTTATTGCAGTAGCATTTTGTAGTTTTCTTTGTATGGGTCTTTTACATCATTTTATTTTTTTAGGGGCCATTATAAATGGTATTATTTTCCTGATTTCCTTTTCATCATTCTCTTTATTGGTGTATAGGAATCCAACTGATTTTTCTATGTTTATCTTGTATCCTGCTACTTTGCTGAATCTTTCTATTAGTTCCAGTAGATTTCTCATGGAGTCTTTAGGGTTTTCTATGTATAGTATCATATCATCTGCAAACAGGGACAGTTTAACTTCTTCATTACAAGTTTGTATGCTGTTTATTTCTTTTTCTTGCCTTATTGCTCTAGCTAGGACTTCCTGCACAGCGTTAAATAGGAGTGGTGATAAAGGGCATCCTTGTCTTGTTCCTGTTCTCAAGGGAATGTTTTCAGCCTCTCTCCATTAAGAATGATGTTGGCCATTGGTTTTGCATAGATGCCCTTTATTATGTTGAGAAATTTCCCTTCTATACCTGTTTTATTGAGAGTTTTTATCAGGAATGGGTGTTGGACTTTGTCAAGTGCCTTTTCTGTGTCAATTGAGGTGATCATGTGACTCTTTTCTTTCCTTTTATTTATGTGGTGAATCATGTTGATGGATTTCCTAATGATGAACCATCCTTGCATACCTGGTATGACTCCTACTTGGTTATGCTGTATTATTTTTTTGATATGATGCTGAATTCTATTGCCTAGAATTTTGTTGAGAATTTTTGCATCTATATTCATTGTGAGATATATTGATCTGTAATTTTCTTTTTTTGGGGTGTCTTTGCCTGGTTTTGGTATCAGGGTTATGCTGGCTTCATAGAATGAATTTGGAAGTGTTGCTTCCTTTTTTTATGTTCTGAAATAGTTTGGGTAGTACTGGTATAACCTCTTCTCTGAATGTTTGGTAGCATTCTCCAGTGAAGCCATCTGGGCCAGGGTTTTTTTTTTTTGTTGGCAGTTTTTTAAATTACCTTTTCAATCTCTTCTCTTGTTGTGGATCTGTTCAGATTTCCAACATCACTTTGTGTTAGTTTGGGGAGGTAGTGTGTTCCTAGAAATTTAGCCTTTTCCTCTAGGTTTTCAAAGCTGTTGGAGTATAGTGTTTCATAATACTCTGTTATGATCCTTTTTATTTCAGTTGGGTCTGTTGTAATGTCTCCCATTTCATTTCTTTTTGGGGTTATTTGCATCCTCTCCTGTTTTTCTTTCATCAGTCTGGCCAGTGGTTTGTCGATTTTGTTGATCCTTTCAAAGAACCAACTTTTGGTTTTGTTGATTCTTTCTATTGTTTTTTCTATTCTCTATTTCATTTATTTCTGCTCTGATCTTTATTATTTCCTTTCTTCTGGTGGCTGTGGGCTTTTTTCGATGTCCTCTTTCTATTTGTTCAAGTTCTGTAGCTAATGTTTTGATTTTGTCCCTTTCTTCTCTTTTGATGTGTGCATCTATTGCTCTAAATTGTCCTCTGAGGACTGTCTTTGCTGTGTTCCGAAGGTTTTGGTATGATGTGTTTTCATTCTTGTTTGATTCTAGGAATCTTTTGATTCCATCTCTGATTTCTTCCATTACCCAGTGGTTTGTAAGTAGGGTGTTACTCAGTTTCCCTGTAATTGATTTTTTTTCCTTGCTCTTCCTGTTGTTAATTTCTACCTTGATGGTGTTGTGGTCAGAGAAGACACTTTGTATTATCTCAATATTTTGGATTTTGTTGAGGGTTGCTCTGTGGCCTAAGATGTGGAGAACGTTCCATATGTGTTGGAAAAGAATGCGTACTTTACAGCTGTTGGATAGAGTGTCCTATATATGTCTATGAGGTCAAGTTGGCTGATTGTACCCTTTAGGTCTTCTGTATCTTTGTTGAGTTTCTTTCTAGATGTTCTGCCCTTTACCGAGAGTGATGTGTTGAAGTCTTCCACTGTTATTGTGAAACAATCAATTTCTCTTTTCAGTGCTGCTAGAGTTGGTTTTATGTATTTTGGAGCCCTGTCATTGGGTGCGTAGATGTTTATTATGGATATGTCTTCATGATGGATTGTCTCTTTAATCACTATATAGTGTCCTTCTTTGACTTTTATGGTGGATTTTGTTTTAAAGTCTGTTTTATCTGAGATCAGGATTGCCGCTCCTGCTCTATTTTGGTAGCTGTTTGCTTGATATATTTTTTTCCTTCCATCCTTTGATTTTTTAATAAATTTACGTCTTTATTTCCCAGGTGTCTCTTGTAGATAGCATATTGATGGATCCTGGTTTTTTTTTTTTTTTTTTATCCATTTTGTCACTCTCTGTCTCTTTATGGGTGCATTTAGGCCATTTACATTCAGTGTAATTATTGATAGGTGTGAGTTTATTATTGTCATTTTGTAGTGCTTTTTTTTTTTTTTTTTTTGTGGTGCTGACGTTTTCTTTGTTCCTCTTACTCTCCTGTGCTGAATTCCTTTTGTTTTTGCATTTTTTTCTTTTCTTTTGTTTTTGTAGATTTTGTTTTTACTGAGACTTTATGTTTTTCTTCTTTATTGTGATGAGTAGGTTTGTTAACTTTCTTTGTGGTTACCTTGTAATTTACCCTTATCTTCCTAGGTTTGAACCAGTCTATTATTTACTTGGTATCACCTTGCCTTCCTCTCCATTAGAAGTTTTTATACCTACACCATTTATTCTGTCTTTTTTTTGTTCTGATGTTGTTGTCATTTACAGAGTAGCCTCTCTGGTTCCCTGTTGTAATTATTTTGGTTTTGGATAGTCTTTGAGAGTTCATTTCCTAGGTTGATATCTGGCTAGTATAATCTTGCATCCTAGATTCAGCCTGTGGTCTGTTCTCAGATTGAAGGTCTCCCTTTAATAATTCTTGTAAGTTTGGTTGGTTTTCATGTAGTCCCTTAATTTCTGTTTATCTGGACATGTCCTAATTTCACCATCATATTTGAATGAGAGTTTTGTAGGCTATGTTATTCTTGGCTGGCAATTTTTTTCTTTCAGGGTTTTATATATGTCATCCCGTTGCCTTCTTGCTTGCATGGTTTCTGCCAAATATTCCAAGCTTAGTCTTACTGTTTCTCCTCTGTATGTGACTTTTCATTTTTCTCGAGCTTCTCTCAGGATTCTTTCTTTGTCTTTGATTTTAACAAGTGTGATTATGATACACCTTGGTGATTGTCTTTTGGGGTCTACTGTATATAGGGTTCGTTGAGCTTCTTGGATGGTCAGCTTTTCATCTGTCATGATATTGGGGAATTTTTCTGTCAGCAGTTCTTTAATGATCCTCTCTGTGTTTTCTGTTTTCTCCTCCTGTTCTGGAACTCCAATCACTTGCAAATTTTTGTTTTTCATTGTATACCACATAATTCTCAGGGTTTCTTCATTTTTCTTTATGCTTTTTTCTGATTTTTCCTCAAAAAGAGTTGTAGCCAAGTGTTTGTCTTCAATTTTGCTGATCCTGTCTTCCATTGTTTCAAACCTGCTCCTCAGCCCTTCTAAGACACTGTCCATTTCTGAAATCTTGTTGGTTATTTTTTGAATTTCTAATTGTTGTTTTTGTATGATTTTTAGTTATGAATTTATTTTGGCATTTTGTTCCTGTATTATTTTCTTGAATTTTTCCTTTTTTTTTTTTTGGTCTGTATTTTCCACAAATTTCTCTGCCTTTTCTATTAATTGTCTATTTTTTTCTCATTTTTTTCTATATTTTGCTTCAACTCTTGGATAGCTCTGAATATGAGAGATTTGAATTCCCTATCAGGTAGTTCTAGTGTTTTTCTTCTACTGGAAAGTCCTCTGGTGTTTTATTTTGGATGCCTATTGGAACCATCGTATCCTGTTTTTTCATATGTTTTGATATTGTCTGCTGTCTTCGGGACATTCAGTAGTTATTTTCCTCATTAATTGATTGCAGATTTGTTTGTTTTGTCCTGCTTTTTTTGTTTTATTTGGTTATGTCTGAGCAAGCGGGCTGTGTGTTCTTTGTTGTTTGCTCATCTGTGGGCATGATACTTTTCACCTCCTTGTCCAATAGGGAAGGTCAGTCACTCAGCTATGGTGCAGCAGGGCAGGTCCAGCTGAAGGGGAGTTGCTGGGATGGTGTGTTTGTGGCTCTTACTAGGGCTGAAAGGACGGGCGAGGAATCAGTGCAGGGCAGGTTCTGGTAGGCTGTGCCTGTAAATACTAATTCTTCATCCCAAAAGCTTACTTCTGTTTTCTAGATCAACATGAAAGTGTCATTTTTTATTGTCAAGGATCCTATATGACACTTATTAGTTTGTGTGAGGCTGACTAAACATATATGTAGGCTATTATAAGCCCTGTTGGCTTAAGAGCTACAGCGAGCTACAGCTGCTAACCAAAAGGTTGGCTGTTTGAATCCACCATCCATTCCTTGGAAACCCTATGGGGTAGTTCTACTCTGTCTTACAGGATCACAATAAGTCAGAATCGAATCAATGGCTACGGGTTTGTTTTTTTGGTTTTTGTTTTTGATATTATAAGCTACATAACATTTATCAGGGCTTGCTGTGTGCCAGGCACTGTATCTCACATGGATTATCTCATTTAATCCCCACACAAACTCAAGGTGTAAGCACTATTATTACCCTTGCCCTGAAGATGAGGAAACACAGACTGAGGGCATTCAGCACCCAACACAGGCAGTAGTGAATGAGGAACTGGAGTGGACTCTAGGCCACATCTGGAATGCCTGAACATCATTCTTTAATTCTAAATACTGCAACTTTCAGGTACTGTGTGTACTGGGTTGAACTGTGCCCTCCAAAGAGATATGTTTAAGTCCTAACCCCAGTACTTTTGAATGTGACCTTATTTGGAAATAGGGTCTTCGCACGTGTAATCAAGTTAAAATGAGGTCATACTGGAGCAGCCCAGTTGCCACGGAGTTGATTCCAACTCATGGCAACCCCATATAGAATTGTGCTGCACAGGATTTTCAAGGGTTGATTTTTCAGAAGTAGATCACCAGGACTTTCTTTCAAAGCTTCGTGGGGTAGACTTGAACCTTCAACCTTTTGGCTAACAGCTGAGCACATTAACCATTTTGACCAGTAAGGACTGGATGAGGGTGGGCCCTAATCCAATGACTGGTGTCCTTATAAGAACAGGGAAATTTGGACACAGACAAATAAAGGAGAACCGCCCCTGAAGATGGAAGTAGAGATTGGAATGATGCACCTACAAGCCAAGAAACTCCAAGGATTGTCAGTTGTCACAGAAACTAAGAAAGAGGCATGGGATGGTTTCTCCCTCAAAGGACCCAGAAGGAACCAACCCTGCCAACAGCTTGATTTCAGACTCTGGCCTCCAGAACTGTGAGAGAGTAAACTCCTTTTGTTTTAAGCCACCCTGTTTGTGGTAACTTGTCACAGTGATCCTAGAAAAGCAATGCACTTCATAAGTATATGAAGGTCTTGCAAGAGCCTGCTGCTCTCTCCACCCCCAGCACACATGAGGTTGGCTCAGTTCGCTGCAGGAGTCACTAGGAGAGGGGCGCTGAGCCTGATGGTGCTTGGAGCAGACTGTGCATGGATCTTCCAAATGCTCCTGCACTGCACTGAGTTCAGCCAGAGTGGTTCAGCCACAATCATGAGAACTGACCTGCCCGCTCAAGGCCCAAGATCCATTAGGTCTGGGTAAGGGAAAAGTCTCTGACTTTTCTTTCCATACTACTTTGGATTGCACTGAAGTTTTTGTTTGCAGGCAACTAGTCTATTTACTGAAGAGAAAATCATTTGGACTTTCAAAGGCCAAGGTTTTCTGCACCTCGGTCATTCCACCTTCAAGATGCATACCACTTGTGCTTTTTTAAAGGAATTTTATAACTCAAAGAAAAATGGAAAGACAGAATCATCTGGCTATTAAAATAGGAATATTTACCTGTTTACTCTCTGTCTTAGTCATCTAGTGCCACTGTAACAGAAATACAAGTGAATAGCTTTAGCAAAGAGAAATTTATTCTCTCAGTCTAGTAGTCTAGAAGTCTGAATTCAGGGCATCAGCTCCAGGGGAAGGCTTTCTCTCTCTGTCAGCTCTGGAGGAGGTCTTTGTCATCAATCTTCCCCTGGACTAGGAGTTTCTTAGCGCAGGAACCCCAGGTCCAAAGGACATGCTCTGCTCCTGGCACTGCTTTCTTGGTGGTATGAGGTCCCTCTGTCTCTCTGCTCGCTTCTCTCTTATGTCTGAAAAGAGGTTGACTTGAGACACAACCTAATCTTGTAGATTGAATCCTGCCTCATTAACATAGCAGCCTCTAATCCTGAATCATTAACATCATAGAGGTAGTATTTACAACACATAGGAAAATCACATCAGATGACAAAATGGTGGACAATCACACAATACTGGGAATCATGGCCTAGCCAAGTTGACACATATTTTTGGGCGACACAGTTAAATCCATGGCAGTATCTATATACATATTATCCCATGTACTACCAGCGGTATGTTCTAGAGTATTAGATTCATATTTCTGAAGATGTTGGATCAGAGACTGTCCTGGCCAGGGTCAATAGAGTCAGGATCAATACTACTTTGATAGGCCATAGGACTACTTCTGAAAACTACTGGAAAAGCTGGTTTAAGTAACAATATGAAAGAGTTTATTATCGTAAGCTTTATTACTATACTGCTGTGGGGATTCTCAGGCCACCACAGATCCATCTTTTTGGCACAACAGTCTGTGGAAAGGCAGTTCTGGAATGGGGTAAATTGAGTGGACATTTACATGCATAAGTGCCACTTCCATTTAAAAGAACAAATGCTGGTATTTAACTCTGAGAAAATTAACAGTATGGACATCTGCCATCTGTATGACCTTGCTAGCATGTCACTTTATCACCCCTGATAATAACTGGTGATATGTCTTGTCTTGACTGGAGAAAATAAATAAGACTACTGAGCTAAGAAGGGATCTTTTCATTGTGCTGGTAAGGAGAAATCTCGAAGCCCAGCCAAAGAATACAGGCTAACCTTTGATAAGCAGCTCATGAAGAAGAGAGGAAAGTGCTGCTGGGATAAAGACATATTTGTCTTTCCAAATTGCAGGGGCAGTTGGTATGTAACACTCCACACAGCACACAGCAAACCCTTCTAAGTTCAGTAAGGCTCAACACAAACAAGTGTGTCTAGTTAGGTCTAATACGGCTTGTTCTGGAGTTTAAGGTAAAGACCCTGCAGATGACTCTTCCACGGTTGTGATCCCAATATAGATATGGAAGTGTGGGGGCCTAGAATGCCAGGAAAGTCACCCAGACTGTAGGCATTAAGATTCAAGAGTTTAACAGCTATGTAAAACACCAATACATTTGTGTGTTTGTTTGTCACCATTGCTTGTCTCTGGCATGCGCGCTGCCATTTACAGAAGGAGCCAGCCAAGAAAATGCAAACTTCCCTCCACAATAAATACAAGTTTACCATAAGCAACAGTTCCAATACAAAACAACTCAGAAGAGCATATAAAGGCCAGGAATATAACATTTCTCATAAGGGAAAACAAAGAAGGAAGGGTTACAATGCCTGCTTCAAAATAGTGTGTCTATCAGTGATGGTCCTGGCTGGAAACAGACAGCACACTCACCTGGGGGTTTTAAAGGGACTTTTTTAAACAAAGGGACCATTTCCAGAAGCACATGGAGAGTAAAGGAACCAAGAGGATGGTGAGGCACCCAAGGACTAGGGTATTAGTTTTCTTGGGCTGCTCTAACAAAGTACCACAAACTGGGTGGCTTAAAACAACAGAAATTTATTCTCTCATAGTTCTGGAGGCTACCAGTTCTGTAGACTAGAGTGTCAGCAGGGCCATGCTCTCTCTGAAGGCTCTAGGGGAAGATCCTTCCTTTCCTCTTCTAGCTTCTAGTGGTCCCAGGTGTTCCTTGGCTTGTGGCAGTGTAACTCCAGTCTCAGCATCCGTCTTCACGTGATCGTCCTCCCTCTGCGTCTGTCTGTCTGTGTGTCTCTTCTCTTTTTATAAGGACACTAGTCATGTTGGACTGGGCCCATTCTACTCCAATATGACCCCATACCAAGACCCTATTTCCAAACAAGTTCACATACACAGGTACTGGAGCTTAGAACTTCAGCATACATTTTTGGTAGACACAATTCACTCCATAACAACTAGCAACAGCAGAAAGCTGTTACTACACCTAGGCCTGGAGAGGCTAAGGGAAGAAAAGGTTTTATGGAGCCTGGTTTGCAGTAGAAGCCAGGAAATCACTGCAATCATAGAGGGACATACCAGTGCCCAAACCACACTAAAGCAGAGAGAGAGCCAGAGAAATACTCAGACCTCTCTCAGCCTTCTGCCATCATGGGGCAGAGAAGGGAGGAGAATGGACCATGGTGCAGGAGGGTAAGGCACGGGGGCAAAGGGAAAAAGAACCAGCAAAATGAACATACATTTACATGGCACAGAATCAAGAAATACAAACAGGTTAGGGATAGACATTGATTTATAAAAGTTTCCAAAATATACTACGGGAAGCAGAGTATTTAGAAGACAGAGAAAAATCAGGATGTGCTTTCTCTCCTGAGAAAGCTATCTGTATGACAATTTCTTCTCTTCATCTGAGAAGTAGGGTCAGAGTCAAAGGTCCACATTTCCAACTGATGCAATGAAGGGCTTCCCAGAAAACGTCACCCTTGGGTGTCCATAAAGAAAGGCCTTTTCCTCAGAAGCTTCTTCAGATTAGTTCCTCACATAGTGCTATCCTCCTAAAATCTGGGGTCATCCCAGATGTCCCCTTAGTTTCTGTATTCACTTCATCTCCATTCTCACCATCAGGTTCAGGATCTTCTCACTTCTTCCCTGGTCTAGCCTTCCAGCCTCAGTCTCACGCCAACCCATCCTTCCCTCTGCAGGCTGCAGAATAACATTCAGACTCCCCTGCCTGGTGTTCTAGGTTCCTTATGATTTGGTCCCTGCCTATATTTCAGTTCCCATCTCTCTCTCACCCACTCCCCACCCTCCCCTCTGGTTCTCCAATAAAACCAACCAGCTCTGTCAGGAGAAATTCTGAAAAACTTTGAGAGGAGCAAAAGAAGCTTATTGGATGTCCTGTCTAGTGCACCCTATAAGGTTATCTCTACCTTTCCTTGTCCTTGAGCTCTTTTAAAACTCTATAAACTCTATAAAACCAAACCAAAGCCATTGCCGTTTTGTCAATTCAACTCATAGTGACCCTGTAGTAGAACCACCCCATAGGGTTTCCAAGGAGCAGCTGGTGGATGCCAGCTGCTGACCCTTTGGCCAGCAGCCATAGCTCTTAACCACTGTGCCACCAGGGCTCCCTAGAAATTACAGATGAATGAAAATGATGCAAATGATTCCTGTGCATGGAAGTGCTAACTGTGTCCCTGGAGATGTAGCATATTATTGTCCTGTGGTTATTGACCAATTTTGTATCTATTTGTAAATTCTTTTTAGCATTTCTGATCACCTACGTAAGTGTGTTCTTTGAATTCTCTTTTGAATCATTTGTAACATCTTACTAGTTTCCTCATTAATTAATGAGTTGAGTAAAATATTTGACAGATGCTCAATTTTATAATTCTATGAAAGTCATGATTTTATCATTTAAAAGAATTTATCTTTCTAAATTTAACTAGCAGAGCCTTGGTGGTGCAGTGGTTAACTAAAAGGTCAGCAGTTCGAATCCATTAGCTGCTCCTTGGAGACTATGGAGCAGTTCTACTCTGTCCTATAGAACTTTTGGTTAGTAGCAAGCTCTTAACCACTGTGCCACCAGGGCTCCACTTTTAATCCTCACAATGATCTAATGGAGGTAAGTAATATTTGTGTCTCCCTTTTACAGATGAAGAAACTGAATTTTGAGGTGGTAAAGTAACTTGCCCAAGGTCACTCAGCTTTGGGAGGATCTGAACCTAGTTCATGTGACTTCAGCCTGAACTTTCTTAACTGCAGTGTTATGCTGTCTATTGATTCAGCAAATTCATTAGGCCCTTTTTAAGAAATTATACTTAAACAGAAAACCATGACTTAGGAAACTGAGGGTAGACTTTTGGTTTTTGTTTTTCATCAAAGGATAACATATCTTACCATCTTGGGACAATGAATAGCAAGATGATTTTCAATACCTTAATTTCTCTCACCTCAGAAACCAGCCAAAACATATCACCCAAAGAGAAATGGCTATCCAAATGAATTCCCTGGTTATTACCATACAATGAGCTTAAATTAAAACTGTAGTTTCCTGCTCACACAATAAGCACAGCTCTTGGCACATATAGGTGCTTAACAAATATCTATCCATGTGTTACACAAGGACGTTCATAACACAGTGGTCTGAGCTGCCTGTGGGGCAGACAAAGGAGTCCCAGCCCTCATTCTGCCTGGCCCATATCCCTTGGCAAACTTGCTGCTACCGAGGGCAGTCCTACTGTCAGGGCTACATCTGGAGTTTGGAGTTCATAGAAGCCTCTGCAGTGAATGAAAATGTACCCGATTGCTCAACTTTGTCAAGCAGGTGAAGAGTGAAATAACTTGCTTTACCACCTAGTTAAGTGCCCAGCCTCCATCCTAGGAGTGCCCCGGGGCGATCTGCCCTCCTGCCACTCACAGAGCTAGATCAATAGAGCATATTGCTATAATAAGCGAAATGAGGGGCAGGGTGGGGCCGAGGTTTAATTACCTGGAGTGGGGTGATTAGGATATCTTTGATGTTGATAAGTCGGTCTGCAGGCCCTTCATCTTGGTGGCCCTGCCCTTGGAGGCCTGGGTTCCAACAAACCAGTGTAATCATTACCCAGGGCTCCATGTTGTAGGAAAGCCCAAGCCTGGGAGAGCAGGCTGTGCAGAGGCACAGGGAGCAGAGAGGCTGGGCCGGCTGCAGATGCATTTCCTCCCAGTGCCAGGAAAGGTTCTAACTCAAAAACAAATGCATTTATCACTTCCAACCGCTCCGCAGGGCAGGGCATCCTGCCTGAGGGTGGAGCATCTGTGTGCAGTGGGAACAGTGGCAGGTGGCCAAGGGAAATCTCACATTTCACCAGGGTTCCTGCCACTCTGCATCACACCAGTGGGGAAAGTCCAGCTGCCCCCAAGACACAGGCACCAGGCAAGGGCTGACCCTCAAACCACCAGCCAGTCAACCCCTGCCACAGCAGGCTGGGCGCTGGGATTCAGTGAGCCATCCCTACTTGGTGACTAAGGCTCTTTCTAACCCAGGCATGTGGGCAAGAGGAGAAATTGATCATGAGCAGGCAAGTGGTGATTTGCCTACCTATCCCAGCGGCATATGCCTGCAGGCTTCCTATGTAGGAAGCTAGAGGGTTGGTCTACGCTTAGACAATTTGCTGGTGGCCCAAGGGGATGGTTGGACATTTTCCAGAGAGGAGGGAAGGGAATTGCAGACTGTTGTAGTTTTCCAGCTCACCTGGGTTTGGGGCTGTTGGTTGGGCTTTCCCTCCAATCCAGGCTTCACCACTGCTAGAGTTCTTTCTAAAACAGACTAGATCTTGTCACCCTCCAACTGCAAATTCTCCTAGGAGAAGTCCTCACCCCCATGGGTGCCATATCAGATTCTTCTCATTTCTTCCTGTATCTGTTTGCCCAATCTCATCACTTAACACTTCTCCATATACCTTACACACCAGCCCACAACTCTCCAAGGAAGCCATGTGCTTTCATAGTGCCCAGAATATCCTTCTTACCTTCTTCTGCTTGTGTTTAAGGCTCAGCTTGAATGTCACCTCCTAGGTGAAGGCTCTCTTGCCTTTCCCATCCTCATCCAGGCAAAATTAATATCTTCCTTCCCTGGCTTCCATAGCTATGTATATATACCTTTATTACAACACTAAACCACATTGGCGCAGACTTATTTGATTGTATGCCTATCTCTCTGACCTGATTATGAGCTCAGTCTGAACAAGGACTCCTTTTTAATCCTATGTATTCTCAGTAACTAGTATAGTCCCGGGCACATGATTGGTGTTCAGTAAATTAGAAGAATGAATGAATGTTCTAAGACTTTCCCTTTCCTTGGAGAATCTTCTTTTTCTTAGGTGGAAGTAATCCAGTATTGAATCTTCAGGGAGTCACAGGACATTGACTTATGGGGAAATGTTTGCTTTGGACAAATTCTGCCCCCAGCCCTAGAGAAACCCTGAAGGCAAAGAAGGTAATTTGCAAACGAACTGCTTCCAGAGAAGTGAACTCTCAGATGCTAACAGTTTTATGGTGTGTTAAGAGCAAAGCAAAACCACACACAGAAGTAGAACTTTCCTGGAATCCTGAGCCAAGTATTTAGCGTGCTGCTTTTTGAGAATTTTGGTAATACTAGCCATCTTGCGCTATGCAAGATCAGGGAGAGATTCTGATAGTTCTTACATGTATCAATTTTTTGCTTTTAACTTCTGAATGCATTGCACCCTAGAAAAAGGTAAAATGGAACAATATCCTTGGTTTATGACCTTGGCTGCACCATTCCTATAAAATTCTGAGCCTTCAATGTCATAATGGCTACTAGCCTCAGATTCTTTTGCTTTCAGAAGGATTTATTATTATTATCCTTATTGTGATTGGTGCTGTTTTAAAAAAAAATCACCGTTTTCTGTAAATAAAATAGGCTAACATCTGAAGCAAATACTCCAACTTTCCCAAAGATAGAGTTTATAATTTCTGTATTTTTATAGTAAGATCAATGTCCAAGAAAGCATAATTAATTAACTAATATTTATATAGGGGCATTACATTTTCCTGGGTTGTGCAAATGGCTAACGTGCTCAGCTGTCTACCCAGAGACACCTCAGAAGAAAGGCCTGGTGACCTACTTCCAAAAAATCAGCCAGTGAAAACCTCATGGAGCACAGCTCTGCTCTGCTGTGCTCTGCACACATGGAGTCACCATGAGTCAGAACCAAAATGGAAATGCAGCATCCCTAGGAGACTCCCTTGAAATGGATCAACTCCCTTGAAATGGATCAAAGGAGTCTGAGGCCGAGAAGGAAGGACCCGTGTGGATTTATCTGAGTGGTGCCCACTCCTTTTTTCAAGATTCCTAGAGTTTTTATGCTAAAAGCTGATACTTCTAAAAGTGCTTTTTAGAAACAGCAAAGCTGTGGTGCCAGGAAAAACAATGACATCAGCCCCAAATCCCAGAGAAGCAGCTTTCAGTAAGTGCTTCAAGGACATATGAGAAGATGAGACTGCAGAGCTCAGGGAATGGATGGTCTTTTTTTTGCGCTGTCTGGTCCGATAGTTCTAAACAACAACAAAAAAACTCGTTGCCGTCGAGTCAATTCTGACTCATAGCAACCCTAGATTCCCAAATATTTAGATTCCCAGGGCTCCTGATGGAACAGCTGCTAAATCAGCAGTGGTCCATAGACTTTCCTAGTGGACTGAGCGCAGTCCCTGGGTGGGGCAAACAGTTAACACACTTGGCGGCTAAACCAAAAGTTGGCAGTTTGAGCCCACCCAGAGGTGACTTGGAAGAAAAGCCTGGTGATCTACTTCCAAAACATTAGCCACTGAAAGCCCTGTGGAGCAGAGTCGACTCCATGGCAACTGGTTGTAAGAGGCTGATTAAAAATTCAGATTGCTGGCCCCACCCTTCAGAGATTCTGATTTAGTTGGTCTGGGGTGGGAACATGCATTTTTATCAAGTACCTTAGGTGATTCTAACAGGGAGCTCCACAACCTAAAACAACATAAACAGTTGTAGAAAAATCAGTCAGTTCACTTTCCTCTCACATCACCTTCCTAAATGCCCCAAAGCGATGCTTTCTGGGCCACAGGTATGGTGGTGCAGTTCATGGACCGCATAATGACTCCCAGCTGAGATGGCAAGTGGGAATTGAACTCTAGGTGCCCAGCATGGGTCTGCATCCACCCAGCGTAATGAACACTCTTTATTTGGACAGAGATACATCCAACTTGCAAGCCTTGTGACCTAGTGTGGGCTACGTCAGCCCAGAGGGGTCACCTTTTTCCTGATTCACACAAAGTCACTGTATATGCGACCTCAGTCTGAACTCTTTGTCCAATGCCTTGGACCCCCTCATCTTCTCCAGACCACGACAGCTAGCACCCTCAGCCAGTCATTGCTCTTAAATATGAAAACCAGAAATGGTTTTGAGAGCTCAACATTTTTCTTACCCATCATTAGTCAGTCAACAGCCATCAGGACTTTCAGGAGCACCTTCAAGGCACCCTGCAATGGCAGGCCCAAGGGGGAGGGACAGCTCCTCCCCAGGCAAATTCGGACAAGGCCTCTGTATGAATGTCGAGTGAACCATTGCCTCACCGTGTCTTTTTCCTGGAAAGAATCTGTCTCACTGCTTTTATACATACATGGCAATTTTCTACTGGGCCTAATCATTTAACAGGAATGATGGCTCCATGGGACCAGCTCTTGTACACATCTCCACATTAAAAGGCTTACCAAGGGGACGGACTGCTGGATGAGCGGGTGCCTGAGTGATGGACTGTATCTTCACAAATGAATATTTTGTCTACTCATCTTTTTCCATTTTCTGAACTGGATGAACATGTCATGACCAACTGAGCATGTGGGGCAGACAAAGAGCTAATAAAAGGGTAATTTGACCTGCTCTGAATCTCAGATGCGTCCATCGTGAGGTGAAAGAGGACTCCCCTGATCTACTAAGAGTGAGGAAATGCAATCTGGTCTGGGATGGAAACTCTAGCTCTGCTACAACCTGGCTAATTGCTACTGGGCAGAGAAGCAAAGAAAAGACAAGAATGTGCAGCTGTAAGAGAAAAGAAATCTGAAAGGGATAAAACAGTTTAGTCAAGAGACAGTTGGAATCTGAACCTCCTACCATTCATTCAAGGAATAGCTATGAGGCACCTATTCCCACCACATCACAAGCACTGACTGTCCAGGAAGACAGGCAACTCAAAGACCTCCCTCACAGAACAGCGGGGCTGACATAGGTGTCAACAAATAATTACAGTAAAATGTGGTAGGTAGCAAGAAAGAGATAGACATAAAGGACTATGGGAGCACCCAGGAAGGGATGGCCCTGGAGGATGATGGGTAGTTACCTGAGTGGAGCATGGGGAAGGGCAGAGAGAACAGCATTTGCAAAGGTAAAGAGGCTAACTAGCAGGATCTGTAAGAAGAACCACAAGCAATCCTGCTTTGCTGTAGCACAGCATAAAGGAAAGGAGTGGCCAGAGATAAGGCTGGGAAGGCAGCCTGAGGCCAGTTGTAAAGGACCTTTGAATGGTGTGCTAAATTAAAGTACCTGTAACTTCTCCATTAGAAATCACTGAAGGTTTGTTTAAGCAAGGAAGTGACTAAGATCCAACCTAGGTTTTTGTTTGCTTTCTTCCTTGTTGATTTAAACTACTTAGTTTTTAGAAGTAATTTGTGTACATGGTAACAAAATTCAAACACTCCCAAGTATAGTACAGACCAAACAGCCTCCTTTCCACTCTGTATCACCAAACTCTCAGTCTTCCCTTCCCAGAGGCAACCTCTCTTTCTAGTTTTATGTATTTAAAAAAAAAAAAAAAACACATACTGCCGTGGAGTCAATTCTGACTCATAGCAACTGTATCAGTCATCTAGTGCTGCTCTAACAGAAGTACCAGAAGTGGATGGCTTTACAAAGAGAAATTTATTCTCTCACAGTCCAGTAGCTACAAGTCCAAATTCAGGGCATCAGCTCCAGGGGAACACTTTCTCCATAGGCTCTGGAGGAAAGTCTATGTCATCAGTCTTCCTTTGGTCTGGGAGCTTCTCTGCACAGAAACCTCAGGTCCAAAGGACGCTCTCTGCTCCCAGCACTGCTTTCTTGGTGGTATGAGGTTCCCATGTGTCTCTGCTCACTTCTCTCTTTTATATCTCAAAAGAGATTGCATTAAGACACTGATCTTGTCAACATCATCAATATAATCTCATCATAGTGGTAGAATTTACAACACATAAGGACATCACATCAGATAACACAATCATACAATACTAGGAATCATGACCTAGCCAAGTTGCTACACACATTTTTTGGGGGACACAATTCAATCCATGACATTCCACCCTTTGGCCCACAAAAAATCACATTGTTGCAACATGCAAAACATATTCATCTCATCATATCACAGCAAAGTCTTAACTCCAAGTCCAGAATCCAAAAATTCCTCTTCATCTGTGAAATCTAGAATACAAGTTATCTGCTTCCAAAGGTACAATGGCAGAACAGCCCAAGCTAGACATTTCTATTACAAATGGGAGAAACTGGAGGAGAAGAAGGGATAACAGGCACCAAGCAAGTCAGCAGAACACATTACATTAGCCCTCAAGGCTTTGAAAATAATCTTCTGTTCTCTGAGACAACTTACACAATAGCCCCGCCCTCCAGACTCTAGATATTGGCCACAGTCTCCAGATTCTGAGTGGAGGCCCCTCAGCCCCGGGCTTCAGCTCCGCCTTCCAGGCCCACTGGGACAGCAACTCTGCTCCCTCGGCTTCAGGCACACCATTCTCCTAGTCCATCGGTGTGACATCTCCACCCTTAGAAACACCAGGGGCCATGGCTCCACCCTTTGAAACCCCAGAGGTCTCGGCCATACCTTTTGAGACTGAGGCAGCTTGGCTTCTTGTGTTCCTTGCCCCTTCAGCTTCTGCTTCCTGTGGCCTCTTGGCCCTTGGGCCTCATGCCCGCATCTGCCCTGCTGGGGCAATTGTTCCAAAGTTCAGTACCTCCACCGATTAAGTGCCTGGAGGCACCCCACTCCACCAGAAAGCCTCCTGCACATGGGCACTCAGCTCCCTCGCTCTGTGGGTCAGCAAGCCTAACTCCACCAATAAGTGCCCAAAGGCACCCCACTCTCGGTACCAAATGTGTTAGGCTGGGTTCTCTAGAAAGGCAAAACCAGTAAAGTGTATAAATATATATATAGAGAGAGATTATATCAAGGAAACAGCTCACATGATTGTAGAAGCTAGAATGTCCCAAGTCCGTGGATCAGGGTAGAGGTCTCTCCCAAGTCACACAGCTGCAGAAGCTGGCAAGCCCAAGCACCACCCCTTGAGGTGATCAACCAACAACCTGGTGGCAAGTTGATTACATTGGACCACTTCCATCATGGAAAGGGCAGCATTTTGTCCTTACTGGAATAGACACTTACTCTGGATATGGATTTGCCTTTCCTGCACGCAATGCTTCTGCCAAAACTACCATCCATGGACTTACAGAATGCCTTATCCACCATCATGGTATCCCACACAGCGTTGCCTCAGATCAAGGGACTCACTTCACAGCAAATGAAGTGTGGCAGTGGGCCCATGCTCATGGAATTCAGTGGTCTTACCATATTCCCCATCATCCTGAAGCAGCTGGCTTGATAGAACAGTGGAATGGCCTTCTGAAGACACAATTACGGCACCAGCTAGGTGGCAATACCTTGCAGGGTTGAGGCAATGTTCTCCAGGAGGCTGTATATGCTTTAAACCAGTGTCCAATATATGGTGCTCTTTCTCCCATAGCCAGGATTCACTGCTCCAAGAATCAAGGGGTGAAAATGGGAGTGCCACCACTCACTGTTACCCCTAGTGACCCACTTGCAAGATTTTTGCTTCCTGTCCCCTCAACCTTGTGCTCTGCAAGTCCAGAAGTCTCTGTTCCAAAGGGAGGAATGCTCCCACCTGGAGACACATCACTGATTCCATTCAACTGGAAGTTAAGAATGCCACCTGGCCACTTTGGTCTCCTTATGCCTCTGGCTCAACAGGCAAAGAAGGGAGTTACCATACTGACTGGTGTGATTGATCCTGATTACCAAGAGGAAATCAGATTGATATTGCATAATGGAGGTAAAGAAGAGTATGTCTGGAATGCAGGAGATTCCTTGGGGCATCTCTTCGTACTACCATGCCCTGTGTTTAAAGTCAATGGAAAACTACAGCAACCTAATTCCGACATGGCTACTAATGACCCAGACCCTTCAAGAATGAAGGTTTGGGTCACCCCACCAGGCAAAGAACCACGACCAGCTGAGGTGCTTGCAGAGGGCAAAGGGAATACAGAATGGGTGGTGGAAGAAGGTCGTTCTAAATACCAGTTATGGCCACGTGACCAGTTGCAGAAATGGGGAGTGTAATTGTTATGACTATTTGTACTTTGTATGTGTGCATCAAATATTTTTGTTTCCTTCGCTTATAAAATATAAGCTGTAAATGGGGCTAGTGCATTTTTGATTGTGTGCGTGTTGGTTGCATCATGTTGGGCGTGGGCATGACTTTCTCATTGTCTTTATTCAGAGATTATGTATGGTTTAGGGAGATGTGTACACGTGCCAAGTTGACAAGGGGTGGACTGTGATGGTTGAGATTGTGTGTCAACTTGGCTGGGCCATGATTCTCAGTGTTTTGATGGGATCACTCCCATGATTGAATATACTGTGAGTAGCCGATCAGATGAAAAGGAGTCTCCTTGGGGGTGTGGCCTGCGTCTGTATATAAGCAGGCCTTCTGGCTTTTTGCTCTCTCTGGATCCTGTGGCCGCTTCTTGTCGTCTCATCTCCAGTTCTTGGGACTTGAGCTGTCAGCTTATCTGCCGAACCTGGGATTCATTGATCTGCACAGCCTGTGAGTGGGAGCCCTGCTCTCCAACCTTCTGATCTTGGGCTTGCCAGCTTCTGCAGCTGTGTGACTTGGGAGAGACCTCTACCCTGATCCACGGACTTGGGACATTCTAGCCTCTACAATCATGTGAGCTGTTTCCTTGATATAATCTCTCTCTCTATATATATTTATACACTTTACTGGGTTTGCTTCTCTAGAGAACCCAGCCTAACACAGCGACCCTATAGGACAGAGTAGAATTGCCCCATAGGGTTTCCAAGGCTATAAATCTTTACAGAAGCATACTCTCACATCTTTCTCCCATGGAGTGGCTCGAAGGTTCCAACCACTGACCTTTCGGTAAGCAGTCCAGTGCTTTAACCACTGTGCAACCAGGGCTCCTAGTTTTGTGTTTCCTACCATAAATATTATATGCACGCATATATATTATACACAAAGAGCTGTAGCATATTGTTGTGCAGGTTGTGTACCATACAAGGCCACCCAGCCAAGTGGGTAAGTGAAGGCTAAAATCCATTCCACACTTGCTTGTCAAGTTGATCCCTGGCATTCGACTACATGTACCCAGAGGGGACAATTTTTGCTAATGTGGTCAAAGGCACCATATGAGCTAGCTGAATCCATTTATACCCATCACACACACACTCACACACACATGCACAGGCATGCACCCACTTGCACAGCTTTTTATTTATATTGAAGGGACTATATTCTATATTCATTGTATCACACCTTCATTTTACAAAGTATCACAGAGGCCCAGAGGTCATTTCACATGGGCACAAGTGGATCTATCTCATACCCTTTCCTGGCTACTTAGCATTCTTTAGCACCGAGGATCCTTTTGGTTGCAAGTGAAAGACAACTCACCTCAAACTAGCTTAAACTAAAACCAAAACCAAAAGGGAATTCACGCAGCTTCAGCATGCCCTGACACCAGAAGGATCTGTCCCTGAACCACGCTTCCCGGGTTTGGCTCCTTCCTCAGGTTCCATTTTCAGGCCTTCTCGAAGTTCCAGGCTTTCTTCTCATGGCTGTTGCTTTTTTAAGCCTCATATTCTCACATCGCCAAGATCAGAGAAGAGAGAGTCAATGTACCAGCATTCCCAGCAGAAATTCTGAGATTTGTTCTGATTAGACAAGCCTCCTTTATGTAAAACAGTTACTGTGGCCAGGGAAATATGATGGACTGATTAGCTTCCACCAGTTGGAGCCCACCCCTGGAGATGAGGCTAAGGTCAAAACCAACCAAACATTAGAAGCGGAAAAGGGAATGGACACTAGGGCTGAAACCAGCAATGATTACAAATTCTATCATCCAATTTCTGTAATTCCTTTCAGTTGTCCCTCCTAAGGGTCCTTCAGGAGTCCTTGGGTGGTGCAAACTTTTAATAGTGGTGCTTGGCTGCTAACTAAAAGGTTGGAGGTTCAGGTCTACCTAGAGGCATCTGGGAAGAAAGGCCTGGTGAGCTACTTCTGAAAAATCAGCCAACAAAAACTTTACGGATCACAGTTCTACTCTGACACACATAGAGTCTCTGTGAGTCAGAATCAACTCAACAGCAACTGGTTGGTTAATGGTCCCTTAGCATGCTTCCACTATTTTGTTATTATAAACAATGCCATAATTAACATCCTTACACATGCATCTTTGCATGTACAATAATACCTGCAGGATAAATTCTTGGAAGTGGAACTTTGAATCAAAGTGTGTTTGCATTTGTAACTTGGACAGGCTTTGCCATATAGTCCTTCAAAGGCACTGTGGAGCCACACCCACTGCCTCTATGAGATTGCTTTCTTCCACACAACCTTGCCTATGTGTTGTCAACCTTTCTAGGATCTGGACTTTCAAAGCTCAGTTTGACAACGGTGTGGTTAATGGATAAGAGGGAGAGGGACAGTGGAGGCAAAAAAAGTAGTTATGTAATTACAGTAATAAAAGGAAGGGATGCTAAGGGCCTGAACTAAGATAGCTGTCCTGTGCCTGAAAAGTAGAGGCAGGATCAAGACGTGTGTTCTCAGCATAACATAGCAACAAAAAATGTAACTATTTTGCTGAAAATTTTGCACTGAGCAGGCTTCTTTTTGTCAAAAAAAAAAAAAAAGGGCAGGACAGGAAAAGATTCTGTTATTAAGACTTTTTCCAGTTGGAGATTAAAAACAAAATGCTAACTGTCAAGGACCTTAACACAGACCCTACACGGAGAATTTGAGTCAAACATACTCAGATCTCAAAAACAAGCAAACCTAGGAATGGACTAATGTGTTATCAGAGCACACAGTAAATGATACTCCAAAAGAGCACTTTGTAAGTTCTAAGCAGTCTACAGTGTAAGAGAATATGACGATGATGGTTATTATAGAAGAACAATAATACACTACTACTAATAATTAAGCACTGAATCCTAAAGACCACTGTTCAGCTAGTCAAAAATCTTTCCTGTCTGGATCCTATAGCAGAGTATTCCCAGCTCTGACATCAAACTTGCCGTGTACACTGCAGACATCTTAGTAAACACAAGCTGTAAGAGTCCAAGATCAATCTGATACATTGCCTTGGTTTCAAAATTATCTTCTCCATTGTCTATAAAATCTGCTCATCAATATAAGGAACTGCATATGGTGCACGTTGTTATCAAGGTGCATAAATCTCTCTGCATTGCTCACATTTCTGGAAATGGTTTGAAACTGTTTCTCCACTGGGTGCAATGACATGGGGAAAAGAAATATTTCTTCTTCCAAATCCCCTGACGATGTAACTACCCGCTTGATCCTGCTTTTTTTTTTTTTATTATCTGCACCAACCATTCCAAGATCCTCCTTTCCTATGAAATTCTTAGAGGAAAAAAACAAAAAAGGAGAACATTTTTTATATCGTTACAAAGAGAAAAAAATCAAACACATTTCTAGGAGGTTTAATGTGCCCATGGGAAGGAGGGTCAGATAAACAAGGGCGGGTAGGGTGAGAGGCAAAGTTCAGGGTAGAACAGTCGAGGTCATATTATCCTGTACCTGGTAAAAGTCCTTGAACAGGGAACCAGGAGGTTTATAGACCTGAAAAACCAGGGCTAGAGAGGTTTTACTAGGCATTCCCAAGCCATCTGTGTACCTTCAGAACCTAGACTCAGAGCTTTGCCACATGGCTGAGCCCTGCCCTGCTCAGCCTGCTTTGCAGCCACCTGCTTTCTGCTCAGCTGGAACCTTGAGCTTTGGAATTGCACTGTACAGTGCTTGTTTCTCCAGCCAGCAACACCTTCCTGAGCATCTGTTGAGAGCATCTGTGTCTCCCTCAGTGTTTTATATATATATATATATGTATATATATATATACATATACATATACACATGGACATGGAGTCCTGGTGGCACAGTGGTTAAGAGCTTGGCCATTAACCAAAAAGTCGACAGTTCAAATCCACCAGCCGCTCCTTGGAAACCCTGTGGGGCAGTTCTATTCTGTCCCATAGGGTCACTATGAGTCAGAATTGACTTGATGGCGACAGGTTTATATGTGTGTGTGTGTGTATACACATACATATATATAAACAACAATAACATGCCAACATGTGTCGGATTCTACTCAATGGCACACAGCAAATATATAATTTGCTGTGTGCCATTGAGTAGAATCCGATGCATGTTGTTGTTGTTGTTGTTAGGTGCTGTCGAGTAGATTCTGACTCATGGCAACCGTATGTACAACAGAAAGAAACACTACCCGGTCCTGTGCCATTCTCACAATTGCTGCTATGCTGGAGCCCATTGTTGCAGCCACTGTGTCAATCCATCTCCTTGAGGATCTTCCTCTTTTTTGCTGACCCTCTACTCTACGAAGCATCATGTTCTTCTCCAGGGACTGATCCCTCCAGACAATATGTTCAAAGTATGTGAGACATAGTCTTGCCATCTTTGCTTCTAAGTAGCATTCTGGTTGTATTTCTTCCAAGACAGACTTGTTCATTCTTTTGGCAGTCCATGGTACAATCAATATTCTTTGCCAACACCACAATTCAAAGGCATCAATTCTTCGGTCTTCCTTATTCATTGTCCAGCTTTCGTATGCATATGAGGCAATTGAAAGCACCATGGCTTGGGTCAGGTGCACCTTAGTCTTCAAGATGACATCTTTGATTTTTAACACTTTCAAGAGGTCTTTTGCAGCAGATTTGTCCAATGCAATGCATTGTTTGATTTTTTGACTGCTGCTTCCATGTGTGTTGATTGTGGATCCAAGTAAAATGAAATCCTTGGAAACTTCAATCTTTTCTCCGTTTATATATATATAACCCATTGCCATCAAGTGGATTCTGACTCACAGCAATCCTATAAGACTGAGTAGAACTGTCCCATAGGGTTTCCTAGGCTGTAATCTTTGTGAGTGTAGAATGGTCAGTTCTTTTCTCCCCCAGAGCCGCTGGTGGGTTCGAACCACAAACCTTTCAGTTAGCAGCCAAGCATTTAACCATTGTGCCACCAAGGCTGGCTCATGCTCTCTCTCTGTATACACACACACACACACACACACGCACACACATATGTGTGTATATATATGTATTTTTTTTCTTGATGGCTGCTTCCATGGGTATTGATTGTTGATCCAAGTAAAATGAAATCCTTGACAACTTCAGTCTTTTCTCCATTTATATATATATAAAACTCGTTGCCATCAAGTGGATTCTGACTCATAGCAACCCTATAGGACAGAGTAGAACTGCCCCATAGGATTTCCAAGGCTGTAAATCTTTATGGAAGCAGACTGCCACATCTTCCTCCCACAGAGCAGCTGGTGGCTCAGAACTGCTGACCTTTCAGTAAGCAACCCAGCACTTTAACCACTGCATCACCAGGGCTTGACTGCTAACCGAAAGTTTGCTGTATTGGGCACTTCTGTGCATTTTCCATGTTATCTTTATGCTAACTTTACGAGGTAAGGAGCATGATTCTCATTTTATACATGAGGAATCTGAGGCTCATAGAGGTGAACAAACAAGCCTGGTCTAACACAGCTCACATCTGGTGAAGCCAGGTTGAACTCAGTTCTGTTTAAATTCAGTGCTATAGAGAGAGACTGTGTGTTCCTTCTTTGTCAGGATTCCAGACAGCCCAGAGTCCAAAGAAAATTCCCTGAGCTTTCAAACCTAGGCTGGCCCAGGCCCTTCCATTTAGCATGTGAGTTTGGGGTCCAGTCTCACCCATGGCCTGATCAGGCCCAGTAATCCACGGAAGGAAGGAGGATTTCAAGGCCAAGTAAAGTTCTCCATCAAGGACCTGGCTATAATCAGCTTAAAAATCCAGTTCTGGGAAGCTGAGCCCCTGGAAATCTCTTTGGCCCAGCTTTAAGTCCTATTTCTGTCCTGTCAACCATTCAAGGCCAGATGAAGACCCACCTCCTCCATGAAACCTCTCTTGACTGTACTACCCACAGAAGGCTCTCTTCTTCAATTACAGCTGTGTGTGTGATTGTTATTGCAGAAGTCTCCTCAGCATGCGCACCAGCCCCTCAGGACCCATCTCCCTCAGCGGGAAGCACGGTGGTGCCGGCACACAGAAGAGACTCAATGTTGTTGAGTTAAGGTGGACCATGATGTTTTGCTCAGATGTAAAAATCACAGTCCATTTCCAGGAAGAAGCCAATTTCCCTGGTAGCTGAGAGCCCAGACGATGGTGAAATCATTTATTTACTTCCAATCAAGCCACTTTTCAATCCAATCAGAGTCAAACTCTGATGAATATGAAAAGTCCCTGCTTCTTCTGTCTCCCTCCATCTTTCCTGTCACCCTCTGCCTTGCACCCCTACCCCCCATCACCCATCACAAACACCTCAGTGCCATGTGGCCTCTGAAGCCTGCTGTCTTAGGCTGAGTTCTCTAGAGAAGCAAAACCACATAAAGCATATAAATACATATATATATATAGAGAGAGATTTATATCAAAGAAATAGCTCATGCGATTGTTGAGGCTAGAATGTCCCAAGTCCATGGATCAGGGTAGAGGCCTCTCCCAAGTAACACAGCCACAGAAGCTGGTGAGCCCAAGATCAGCAGGTCACAGGGCTCTGCTCACAGGCTGGGAAGATCGACGAACCCAAGTTCAACAGATAAGCTGACAGCTCAAGTCCCAAGAACTGGAGATGAGATGACAGGAGGTAGCCACAGTATCCAGAGTGACCAAACAGCCAGAACATATGCTTATATTCAGATGCAGGCAACACCCCCAAGGAGACTGTCTTTCATCTGATTGGCTACTCACAGTATATTCAGTCATGGGAGTGATCCCATCAAAACACTGAGAATCATGGCCCAGCCAAGTTGACACACAATCTCAACCATCACAGTCCACCCCTTGTCAACTTGACACACGTACACATCTCCATAATCTCTGAATAGACAACCAGAAAGTCATACTCGTGCCTAACATGATACAACTAACTTGCGTACAATCAAAAACACATTAGCCCTGTTTACATCTTATATTTTATAATCGAAGGAAACAAAAATATTTGATGCACACATACAAAGCAGAAATACTCATAACAATTACAGTCCCCATTTCTGCAACTGGTCATGTGGCCGTAACTGGTATTTAGAACGACCTTCTTCCACCACCCATTCTGTATTCCCTTTGCCCTCTGCAAGCACCTCAGCTGGTCGTGGTTCTTTGTCTGGTGGGGTGACCCAAACCTTCATTCCTGAAGGGTCTGGGTCATTAGTAGCCATGTCGGAATTAGGTTGCTGTAGTTTTCCATTGACTTTAAACACAGGGCATGGTAGTACGAAGAGACGCCCCAAGGAATCTCCTGCATTCCAGACATACTCTTCTTTACCTCCATTATGTAATATCAATCTGATTTCCTCTTGGTAATCAGGATCAATCACACCAGTCAGTATGGTAACTCCCTTCTTTGCCTGTTGATCCAGAGGCATAAGGAGCCCAAAGTGGCCAGGTGGCATTCTTAACTTCCAGTTGAATGGAATCAGTGATGTGTCTCCAGATAGGAGCATTCCTCCCTTTGGAACTAAGACCTCTGGACTTGCAGAGCACAAGGTCGAGGGGACAGGAAACAAAAATCTTGCCAGTGGGTCACTAGGGGAAATAGTGAGTGGTGGCACTCCCATTTCCACCCCTTGATTCCTGGACCCATGAATCCTGGCTATGGGAGAAACAGCACCATATACTGAATGCTGGTTTAGAGCATATACAGCCTCCTGGAGAACATTGCCCCAACCCTGCAAGGTATTGCCACGTAGCTGGCACTGTAATTGTGTCTTTAGAAGGCCATTCCATCGTTCTATCAAGCCAGCTGCTTCAGGATGTTGGGCAACAGGGTAAGACCAGTGAATTCCATGAGTATGGGCCCACTGCCACACTTCATTTGTTGTGAACTGAGTCCCTTGATTTGAGGCAATGCTGTGTGGGATACCATGATGGTGGATAAGGCATTCTGTAAGTCCATGGATGGTAGTTTTGGCAGAAGCACTGCATGCAGGAAAGGCAAATCCATATCCAGAGTAAGTGTCTATTCCAGTAAGGACAAAACATTGCCCTTTCCATGATGGAAGTGGTCCAATGTAATCAACTTGCCACCCAGGTTGCTGGCTGATCACCTCGGAGGATGGTGTCATATCGGGGACTCAGTGTTGGTCTCTGCTGCTGACAGATTGGGCACTCAGTAGTGGCTGTCACCAAGCCAGACTTGGTGAGTGGAAGTCCATCCTGCTGGGCCCATGCATAACTTCCATCCCTGCCACAATGGCCACTTTATTCATGAGCCCATTGAGCAATGACGGGAGGAGCTGGGGAAAGACGATGACTGGTTTCCACACAACGCCTCATCTTATCCACTTGATTGTTAAAATTATCCTCTGCTGAGGTCACCCTTGGGTGAGCATTCACATGAGACACAAATATCTTCACTTCTTTGGCCCATTCAGAGAGGTCTATCCTTGTCACAAATCATTGTCTCCAATTTTCCAATCATGTTCCTTCCAAGTCCCTGACCACCCAGCCAAACCATTGGCCACAGCCCATGAATCAGTATATAATTGTACATCTGGCCAATTCTCCTCCCAAGCAAAGTGAACAACCAGATGCACTGCTCAAAGTTCTGCCCATTGAGAAGATTTCCCTTCACCACTGTCCTTCAAGGAGGTCCTAGAAAGGGGCTGTAGTGCTGCCGCTGTCAACTTTTGAGTGGTGCCTGCATATCGCGCAGAACCATCTGTAAACCAGGCATGAGTTTTCTCTTCTTCAGTCAGCTGATCATAAGGAACTCCCCAGGAGGTCATAGGTTCAGAATGGGAGATGGAAGGTAATGTGACAGGAGTGGAGACCATGGGCATTTGGGCCATTTCCTCGTGCAACTTACTTGTGCCTTCGGGTCCTGCTTGGGCCCAGTCTCGAATATACCATTTCCATTTAATGATGGAGTGCTGCTGTGCACATCCAACTTTATGACTCTGTGGGTCAGACAACACCCAGTTCATGATGGGCAGCTCAGGTTTCATGGTGACTTGGTGTCCCATGGTTAAGCATTCGGTCTCTACTAAAGCCAGTAACAAGCCAAAAGTTGTTTCTCAAAAGGAGAGTAGTTATCCGCAGAAGATGGCAGAGCTTTGCTCCAAAATCCTAAGGGTCTGCACTGTGATTCACCATTTGGGACCTGCCAACGACTCCAAAACGCGTCTCTATCTGCCACTGACACTTCGTCATATGGTCCAAGTGGCAGAGCAGCTTACACAGCAGCCTGAACCTGTTGCAGAGCCTTCTCTTGTTGTGGTCCCCACTCAAAACTAGCAGCTTTTCAAGTCACTTGTTAAATAGGCTGGAGTAGCACACCCAAATGAGGAATGTGTTGTCTCCAAAATCCAAAGAGGCCCACTAGGCGTTGTGCCTCCTTTCTAGTTGTGGGAGCAGCAAGATGCAATAACTTATCCTTCACTTTAGAAGGAATGTCTCGACATGCCCCACACCACTGGAGCCCCAGAAATTTCACTGAAGTGGAAGGTGCTTGAATTTTTATGGGATTAATTTCCCACCCTTTAGCATGCAAATGTTTTACCAATAAGTCTAGAGGCATTTACACTTCTTCCTCACTAGGTCCAATCAGCATAATGTCATCAATGTAATGGACCAGTGTGACATTTTGTGGAAGGAAAAGGTGATCAAGGTCCCTGTGGACTAAATTATGACATAGAGCTGGAAAGTTGATGTAGTCTGAGGTAGGCAAGTGCAGGTGTATTGCTGGCCTTGCCAGCTGAAGGCAAACTGCTTCTGGTGGTCCTCTGAAACAGGTATGAAGAAAAAGGCATTAGCCAGATCAATAGCTGCATACCAGATACTAGGAGATGTATTAATTTGCTCAAGCAGTGAAACTACATCTGGAACAACAACTGCAATTGAAGTCACCACTTGGTTAAGTTTTTGATAATCTACTGTCATTCTCCAAGATCCATCTGTTTTTCACAGGCCAAATAGGCAAGTTGAATGGGGATGTGGTAGGAATCACCACCCCTGCATCCTTCAAGTCCTTGATGGTGGCAGTAATCTCTGCAATCCCTCCAGGAATGCAGTAGTGCTTTTGGTTTGCTATTTTCCTAGGTAGGGGCAGTTCTAATGGCTTCCACTTGGCTTTTCCTATCATAATAGCCCTTACTCTATTTGTCAGGAATCCCCTGTGGGGGTTCTGCCAGTTGCTGAGTATATCTATCCCAATTATGCATTCTGGAACTGGGGAAATCACTGCAGGATGGGTTCGGGGACCCACTGGACCTACTGTGAGATGCACATGAGCCAAGACTCCATTAATAACCTGACCTCCATATGCCCCCACTCTGACTGGTGGACTACAGTGACGTTTTGGGTCTCCTGGACTTAGTGTCAGTTCAGAGTCAGTATCCAGTAATCCCCAAAAAGTCTGATTATTTCCTTCTCCCCAATGAACAGTCACTCTTGTGAAAAGCCACAGATCCCTTTGGGGAAGGCTGGGAGAAAGATTAACAGTAAAAAATTTTGGCAGTGTACTGGAGTCCTTCCTCAAGGGGACCCGGCCTCCCCTTCATTCAAGGGGTTGTGGGTCTTTAAACTTGCTCAAATCTGGAAATTGATTGAGGGACCGTGAATCTCTATTCTGGTGATTCGAGTTAAATTGCTGTTCACCTGACCTAGAATTCATCTGTTTGTATAGATCAAGTAGATATTTAGTAGATTTCTTATCTATGTCACTCCTAGGGACATCATGACTAAGTAGCCAATGCCATAAGTCCATACGAGTCAGACTATTCTGATTATTGCTTTGACTCCTCTGTCCATTACTGTAACCACGTCAACCTTGTCTTTGTCGATTGAGTGTAGACACTTGGCCCCTACTACCATGGGGTCCAATCAGCCCCATTGTAGTTAGGTGTCTTAATTCAGTTAGGGCAGTTCCCACCGTCAAATCTGACTTACATAAAGTAACAATCACAGCAGTCTTCAAGGATACTGGAGCTCCCTTCACAAATTTGTTCCTTACAGTTGTTGTAAAAGGTGTGCCTCTCAGCACTCCATGTGTGGGTCTGTGGGTCTAACTTGATAAATCCACTCTAGCATGCCAATTTCCCTAAGTCTTTGGATACCTTCTTCTACAGTATACCAAGGCAGGTCTGGTACTTCAACTTGATTTAGTATAGGCTACCTCATAATCCACGCTTCAGCAACCCAACCAACTAAACTATTAGATCCTTTCCTAACTTCTCTAGCTGAAACATTGAATGAACAATCTGTGCTTAGTGGACCCATATCAATAAACTCTGACTGATCCATCTTTATGTTCCGTGCACCATTATCTCACAGCCTTAATAGCCATTCCCACACATATTCCCCAAGTTTCTGTTTGTACGTATTAGAAAAGTCAAGTAGTTCTTTTGGAGTGTAGCGTATCTCCTCCTAGGTCACACTTTGTACTTCACTTTTTGGGGCTCGCTGGGACTTAAGCCTAGCTGTAGGTATAGAAGCTGGAATCGGTAGTGTGGAATTGTTCTGAGAACATTCAGCATTGTCTTGTAAAGCATCTGCCTCAGGTGATGCCCCAAGCAATGACTCAGGCAAGGGCTCTTTAGAGGCTGCTGGGCTAGGGCTAATCTCATTAGACGGGAATGGAGGGGCTAATGGTTTTTCTAGGCAGGGTGACTTAGCAGACAAACATGAAGTAATCTCTTCAGATGGGACTGGTTCTGCTGGCAGGAGTGATTCAACAGAATTTATGGGCTCAGTGTCCCCGGCTTCCTGATTATCTGCCCATATGTCCCCATCCCAAGTTTCGGGATCCCATTTCTTTCCAATCAGTGCCCTTACTTTAACTTCAGACACATCTTGAGGTTGGCAATTGAGCCAGCGTTGTGATTCAGCCACTGTTACAATAAGACTCTGGGTTTGGTTTTTGGCAATTTCAGTTCTGTTACTACAAGAAATAAGGCCTTCTTTCAAAGCACAAGTGGAAGACTTGAGGTCATGTATGTGGCACTTGAGTTTTGACTCAAGCCCTGAGCACATGTCTTTCTTTTACCAGTTTGTCTACTGAAAGTAGGACAAACCAACCAGCTTCCCTATACTTCTCATTCTGACAAAGCTGTAGAAAGATATCACACGTGCTCACCCTGAGCCTCTCCTTTCACCAATACCTGATCTATTGGTGGTGATATTTTGCGTATTTGTATCGCCACCTCACTCCATGGACTAGCAGTGGCCTCTTTACTGCCAGAAGCAGAGTCATCAACATCTTTGAGACTAACCAGACTTGAAAACCAATTTAGAAAACTCATCCTTACAATTTTGTTTCTCTAGAACCACTTTTGGTACCAAATGTTTTAGGCTGGGTTCTCTAGAGAAGCAAAACCAGTAAAGCGTATAAATATATACATATATAGAGAGATTTATATCAACGAAACAGCTCACATGATTGCAGAGGCTAGCATGTCCCAAGTCCATGGATCAGAGTAGAGGCCTCTCCCAAGTAACACAGCCGCAGAAGCTGGTGAGCCCAAGATCAGCAGGTCACAGGGCTCCGCTCACAGACTGTGAAGATCGACGAATTCCAAGTTCGGCAGATAAGCTGACCGCTCAAGTCCCAAGAACCAGAGATGAGATGACAGAAGGCAGCCACAGGATCCAGAGAGAGCAAACAGCCAGAATGTCTGCTTATATTCAGATGCAGGCCACACCCCCAAGGAGACTGTCTTTCATCTGATTGGGTACTCACAGTATATTCAATCATGGGAGAGAATCATGAGAATCATGGCCCAGCCAAGTTGACACACAATGTTAACCATCACACCTGTCCTCATCCATTTTGGGGGAACTGTATAAATTTTTTTTTCCCAGGTGGAGCCCTCACTAGACAAATCAAGCTCTCTCCTGCTAATATCATAACTTTTCACAGCATAGTTTTGATATATTATTAATATTATGCTGATAAAAATCTCTTCCTACCAAGGGTAAGGGTGAGGTGGAACAAATTGGGTGAAGAGACAGATAGTCCCTCCTCTCAGGGGCCAGGTGACCCGGAAGAGTTAATGCCCCCCCACAAAGGTACCAAGCGCACCTAGAAGGTGGTGGCCATAGGCCAGCCCCTGGGAAAGGGCCTGGAATTGTGCAGCTGGTCCTGGGCCCAGGCAGACCAGCATTACACTCCCATTGGCATTAAAGTAGGAGGCAATCTGTAGGCAGCCACTTGGGCCCTGTTAGGCCCACTGACTACATCCAACCCATATGTTTCCCCCTTCCTTACAAAGCTGTTTCCTCAGAGAGTTCAATGAGGAAACCCCTGAGTAAACAGAAAGTGTGCTGTTGGCCCTGAGGTTTCTCTGAGGTGCACCCCAGGGACATAACCCTAGGCTAGGCGCACTTCCAGTCCTCTTGCCAACCCTCTGGCAAGTCACAACTATTGTTTCCATGAAGTAGTTTCTTTTAAATACATTTACTTCAGCCTCTCAAGGAAACGCTTACTTCTCCAAACAGTAATGCAGAGGAAATCTCTGAGGCAGATGTCTACTGGAGGCACTGAAGACCTCTGCCCCTCCCTGCCAGAGGGTCGTCCTGGCAACAGAACAATGGTTCCAATCATGCTGGGGAACTCCACAGTCTCCCAAGTTGGCTCATTTTCAGTAACTGTGTGATTCAGGGGCCTCATCTTGTGTGAAGGGTGTAGGGTGAGCAGGAAATAGCTGACATGTGAGGCCATAGAGACATATATATGGTTATTATCCCCCTTTTTACACTAGGGAAAGCTGAGACTCAGAGGTCACATAGCTAAGAAGTGACAGGACCAGAATTCTGACCACGTTTGTCATATATGAAAACCCATATCTTAACCATTACCCTTTATAAGGAGTGAGGTCTTTGGGTACATGGAGCCCGGGCTACAAGCTAGGCTTATCATCTGGACAGGAAGGGCCATTTATGTACTGCTAAGGTCAAGGATTGGCTCAAGATATGTGAGCTGAACCTCAGGAGTGGGATCAAGGAAGGTGTGTTTTGGCAATAACAGAAGGTTGTATTATTTGCTAAAATATTTAAGCACTGGAGTGAGAGGTTGGCAGTTGGAACCCACCTGGAGGCACCTCGGAAGACGACCTGATGCTCAGCTTCCAAAAGGTCACAGCCTTGAAAACCTTATGGAGCGATTCTGCTCTGCATACATGGGGTCGCCATGAGTTGGAATCAACTCGACAGCAACTAACAACAACAACATTGGTCCTGTTTTCGGTCCAGAAACCCAGGAGATAGGAGACAATCTCCACTACTTACTGGTTCTGCAATCTTGAGAGATTTACCTAATCTCTCATGCCTCAATTTCTCATCTGTAAAATGGAAATAATGAGCCCCTGCCTCATATGGTGGTTGTGAGGATTGAGTTAATATGTTAGAACAGTGCCCGGCACATGTGAGTACTATATATGGTTGATGATCATCACCATCATCATTATCATCATCATCATCACCATCATCTTGGCCTGACACCTCCCTGCACTTCCCTCCAGGCAGAATCAAGTACTCTTGTTCATTGCTCCTGTAGCCTCTAGTGACACATTTATTATAGTCCTTATCACTTCCTATCAATGCTCCTAATATGAGCAGGAATTGGGATTTTCATCTCTATCTTCAGTGCCTTCACATAGTAGGTATGCAATAAGACTTACAGATTGTAACGTAGCGTCAGAGCTCATCTAGATTCCCAAGGGACAATAATCAGGATCAGCACAAAGCTGGTTCCTATAAAATGAAGATCAGACATACCTCCACTCTCCAATGTTTTCACAATTTTTGACATCAGCCATCCCTCGCCCCACCCGCCATGGCACTCTCTACTTCTCTGCTGGGTTTGATAATTTATTGCAATGGCCACACAGAATTCACAGACCAAACTCAGTTACGTGGTTTATTAGGGAAGTAACAGGCTACAACTTGAGATCAGGATCAACTTGGAAGTAACAGAATACAACTCAGAAGACAAAATCAACTTCGTTAATCAGAACGGCTTCCAACCAGGGCATCTCTCAGCTCCTTCTTGGCTATGCTCACCGATAGCCCTTCTCTCGCTCAAAGCTCTCTTTCTCCATGGGCTGGCAAGCCCACTGCAGCTGTTTACCAGTTCCATGGTTCCTGCCACTCGTACTGCTGTTGCCGCTTCTCTGCTGCTGGGCTCTGCTGTGCTTGTCACCATTTCTTGCCTTCTCGTGCCATCCTCAGTGTCACAGCTCTCTTTTCTGGGTCTAGGAGGTTCTCAGCACAGGGGCCCTGGGTCCAAAAACATGCTCCACTCTAGATTCTTCTTGATGGTAGTGAGGTCTCTCCTGAACCTCTGTGGGATTGGCCCTTATATAAGCCTAGCAGGATGGCAAAACTGGCCAATCCCCTAGCTGGACGGCAAGTCAGCCAGTCCTACTGGGTGAGTTTTTAAACCACTATTTGCATAGTAATCAGCCAATCCTTGCAAGACCGTGGCCCAGCCAATCATCTTGGGAGAATTATACACCCAAGGCCAGAAAGGCCATATATATGAGAAACCTACTGCACTGCACAGATAAATCATAAAAGGTATCTGATTTTTACTTTATAAGATGTTTAAATATGTTGCCACAGCCTTAGAGCTCAGAAGTAAACAATAATATATGACAATATGATTGGAATGGCTTTAAATTGTAAAATGTTAGACATGCATGAGATTTCCATTGTGACAATTATTGTATCAAATGATAGTAAAACACCCCTCTATGACACTGAGTGTCCATGATGTTCTAGAGACCTCCTCCCCATTCAGCATTTGAAGACTCAGAAGTAGATAATTCCCAAGCAGCCTCACTATGAATCTTGCTCTAAATGAAAAATTTGCCAAGGAATCACCATTGTTTGGAATGTTTTCAAATAAACTTTTCAAAAGCAGACTCCAAAAAAATAGGCGCATGAATATTCGTTAAGCATCCACTGTGTGCCAGATATAAACCAAACCTGTCGCCATGGCGCCGATTCCGACTGAGCAACTCTACAGGACAGGGTAGACCTGCCCCACAGGGTTTTCAAGGAGTGGCTGCCGACCTTTTGGTCAGCAGCCAATCTCTTAACCACGGTGCCACCAAGTTCGTATTTGTGCCTGCAAATGCGAATAAGGACATTGACCCTGCCTTTGAGGAATTCGCCGCGGAGAAGGAGAAACAAAGACACATACACATACTATAATATGGTTAGTGCTAAGTAGAGGCTGCCCAACATGCTCAGTAAGTGCAGAAGAGGGGCCCGATGTGGGAGTTTGAGGATTTAAAAATGGCAGTAGAGATTGACCTAGCACAGCGGATGCATTCTGAGGTTCTTTCCAAGGCAGCTGGGGTTCTACCAAGGACTACCAAGGACTCACTGTTAAGCACATTGCAGCACATTCTAAGAAAGCGCAACTGCCACTATTATAAACCAGATTAAGAGGCAAACAAGAGGAAGCCTTCCTCAGGCGCGGGGTTGGGGCACTCCCTCCCTAACATCGCGCAGCTCGTCGTCTTTGCTCAGGCAAAGCCAGCGCTGTCCCTGACCGCCAGGACTTCCCAGCAGTCCACAAGCCCTCCCCACCGGCTCTATAAATAATAACTGAATGTCGTCTGCCTCACCTTGAAAATGCCTGCCCCCATGCATGCCCTGGGAGAGGAGCATTATCCTGTTATTTTTGATGACTTCCTTCCTTCAAGCCCAGGCCTGTGCACCCCTGGTCATTATGGATGTGCTTCTGGTTTTTAAGCGGATGGCTACTTTTTGTATTTGGATAATTTTTTTTAAATAAATGAGGAGCTGTGACAAGTGAAACAATAGTGTCTGTTCCTGGGTGATAACCTTTCATTCACCTTGTGCAGCTGGATGCTCCAGGCTAGAAAGAGGCATGAGCATACGATATAGGCAGCGCTGAGGTTTGAGACCAAGATCCTCCTTCCTTCTGAGGAATGAATCTTACAGCCTAAGCTGCTTTAGGAAAATATGGCTGCTGTGATAACATCTTCCTCACAGGGTCACCTGCTGGCCTCTACTCAGGTGGGACTCTTTGGAAGTAGCCCCTGTACGATGAAGTCTCGTAAAGGAATAAATGACAGTCATCCCATCTCAGCCTCCTCTGTCCTGGAGTAATTTCCCTCAAGTAAGCTTCCTTTTCTGCCTTGGAGGCCTGAGAGCCCATGCAAGGCCATACCCCTCATCCCTCCAAGCAGGTCCCTGGAAAGAATTAAAGAAGGAGGGTAAGTTGGGGAGGAGGAAGAGGAAGGCTTTCCTGTCTCCTCCTGCCTTCTTGTCCTTGCCCTTAGGCTGGTGTGCCCATTTAGTCTCTTATACATGGTTGAGCTACATGCATTATTGTTTGTTTTATGGGCCTGTCTAATCTTTGGCTGAAAGGGTGAACCTCAGGAGTGTGTTTTCTTTATTTTTAAAGTAGTTTCCTTAAAAAAAAAAACTTAGTCCTCTACTTAAGAGAGATATATAAAACTTAATTTTTTTCTGCTTAGCTAACCTGTTGTCATCCTATGATCATTTATTGAGCAGTGTAAACTTTTTGTACTAATATGAAGCACACATTTATACTGTTCAAAATTCATATATATGTGTGTGTGTGCACAATTACCAGGATTTTCTATCGTCTATCCATTAATTTGTAAGTCTACTCATGAAAGAATATCCAACCAATTTAGGTATTGTTGCATTACAAAAATTTTGAAATTGGTAGGGAAAACCTTCCCAATCGTTCTTATTTTTCTATATTTTCTTGATTATTCTCTTTTCTTTATTTTTCAAGATAGCTTTAAATCATTGTTATCATGATCCATAAACAATCTCTTGGTAAATTTTATTAGAATTACTTAATATTATAAATTAGTTTGGAGAGAATGTACAGTTTTATAACGGGGTCTTTCATAACAATATTTTTCTAAATTTATTCAGCTCTCTTATATACCTTAAAAAATGTTATAGTTTTCTTCATATAGATTATGTACTTTTGTAAGTGTTTATTTCAAGGTATTTTACATTTTTATTGCTATTGTGAATTATCTTTTCTCTGTGTGTGGATTTTTTTTTTTTTCCAGAATGCAATTTAGAAAACTGGACAGAGAAGAAATGAATTTGTGATATCATGAAAAACAACCTCATTCCTGTGCTAACGGAATTTAAGCATCCAACTTCCTACCCATGGTCTCACACTCAGAGAAACAAAACATCATTGTGTATTTGTTGCACTAAAAGGCAGGGCTACTGTAACAAAAAGAGCTAACAATACAGTGGGGTAAAGAACAAAGAAGTTTATTTCTCTCTCATGTAACAGTTAAAGATGAGCATAGGAGCCTGGTGAGCATCTCTAGTCTCCAAAGTCAATCAGGACCCAAGTTCCTTCCAAGTTATTGCCCCTTCATCCCCCAGGGCATTGTCGTTGTCTATATAAAAACCAAACCCAACCCACCGCTGTTGAGTCAATTATGACTCATAGCTACCCTAAAGGAAAGAGTGGAACTGCCCCATATGGTTTCCAAGGATATAAATCTTTACAGAAGCAGACGGCCACATCTTTCTTCTATGGAGCAGTTGGTGGGTTCGAACAGCCAGCCTTTCAGTTAGGTCAAAGCTAAATTGCCTCCACGTCAATATTGCCAACGGTGCAAAGGGGGAAAAGAGCATGAAGAGGCAGCCTCAGTCTTCATGCCTGGCCAGGGAATGGCACACATCCTTCTGCTCAGTTTCCATCAGAAAGAAATTGATCACATTGCCACATGTAACTGCAAGGGGATGGGAAAATAGAGTCTAGTCTTGTACCCAGGGGAGAAAGGAGAGCAGATCTGGTGGACAAGTACCAATGCTAGCTATAATGTGCCCCTCAGATGGAAAATGTGGCAATATAGGGCCAATCACTTAAAAAGGGATATGTCTGCTCACTATGACACAAGTTCTGTGCAACATTTCTTTCCCTTCACATCACTGTTGCTCTTAAGGTCACAATGCAGTATCATATTTGATTGACTACTTCCTCTCTTTTGGAAGTAGATGGAAGATTTATAATGACCAAACCAAGATAATAAGAACATGCCACTATTCTTTGCATTTGAAGACAACACTACTTTTTGTGCAGTGCTCACATAATTGCAAGCTGTGGTTTTTAGCACCAACAATGACACATCTGCTCAAAATAAATTTTTTCTATTTGTAGATCACCAGGCACTGTGCCGCTGTGCCTACTTAGGCACTCATATCTTTGCTACATTATATGAAATCAGCTAGCAGCGGGGATGGAAAGTTGTTCACCAATATCTAGTCTCCTTTTCCATAGAATAAGATGATCCTTAGCTTGGCACTGGCCACTCAGAACAAAGACTATTCGTTTCCCATCTTCCTTTGCAGATAAGTGTGGCCACATGACTACGTTCTGGCTAGTGGGATGTGAGCAAAAGAGACATGTGCAACTTCTAAGTTGTGCCCTTAACTAGAAGGAGCTTTCCCTGCCCTTCCCTCTCTCCTCCTTCTTTCTGGCTGTATATGTGGCTGTATCCTGGATGTAAAGGAGAATCTTGTGGATAAGGCAACACTCTAGGGATGGTGGAGCAATAAGGTAGAAGAAGCCTCTGATGGATCTCTGACAGTTCTACAGAGCTGAGCCACATACTGATTTGGACTTTTACATGAAAAAGAAATGCACCTCTGTTCTGTATAAGCTAGGTCTCTGTTAGAGCAGCTGACCCTATATTTTAATTAATACGGAGTTTCAGGGACTCTTTCTGGCCACACTTCAAGTTAGCATGTGGCAGCTATTGGAGCATCTTGTCTTGGCCGTTGTGCACACAGTTGTGGTGGAGCATCCGCTGCATGCAGCATTGGTGGATTCATTCTTTCATTTCCTACCAACATTTGCTTACTTGTTCCCCAAATGTGCGAATACCTGCCCTGTGACAGCACAGAGCCAGGCTTTGGGAACATAACAATGAATATGGCAGGGTCCACCCCTGAAAGTTCTTTTGGAGAAGACTGATCAAGTTAAGAAATGATAAGCATGAGTGGTGGAGAAATTTGAGAGGGCTGAGAAATTCTTCTGAAAGTAGTTGATATCAAGGTAAAGATCTGTAGCCATGTCTCTTAGGGTCTGTGGCGAAGTGGTTAACAGCTTGGCTGTTAAACAAAGGTTCGCAGTTCGAATCCATCAGCTGCTCCTTGGAAACCCTACAGGGCAGTTCTTCTCTGTCCTGTAGGGTTGCTGTGAGATGGAATTGGCTTGACCGCAGTGGGTTTGGTTTTTCTTTTGTTTTAGATTCAAGCTCCAAGGAGTCCTGGTTGCACAGTGGTTAAAGCGATTGACTGCTAATCGAAAGGTTGGCAGTTTGAAACCACCAGTGGCTCCACAGGAGAAAGATGTGGCAGTCTGCTTCATAGAGATTTACAGCCTTGGAAACCCTATGGGGTCACTATGAGTCAGAATTGACTCTATGGCAGTGGGTTTGCTTTGAGTATCCAAGCTCCACAAAGGGCCAACGTGGCTCTCAAAAAGAATTTCTAACACAACATTTTTTGCAACTTCTCAATTACCTCTTGGATGAGGTTCTACAATGTTCAGAAATCTTGCCTGGATACAATCATACAGATTTTGCATCAGCATTTTAAAAGGCAGTTAAAGCAAGAATGATTTTTAAAAAATTTTTATTGTGATAAAATAACATAGAATTTGCCATTTTAACCATTTTAAGTCTATAATTCAGTGACATTAATTACATCACAATGTTGTGCAACCATCACTACTACCCATTTCCAATTTTTTAAAAAATTATTTATTTTGTTGTTGAGATTATACACATTAAAACATACACCAATTCAAGTTTCTACATGTACCATTTAGTGACATTGATTACATTCTTTGAGTTGTGCAACCATTCTCACCCTCTTTTTCTGAGTTATTCTGCCCCCATTAACATAAATTCACTGCCCCCTAAGGTTCCTATCTAACTTTCAGGTTACTTTTGTCAATTTGATCGCATATAGTTAGTTCTTAAAAGAGCATAATGTTCAAGGCAGACATTTTTTACCAGTTAAGCTAAACTATTGTCTAGTTTTAAGAAGACTTCAGGGGTTATTTTTGGTTTAAGATTTAAAGATTATCTCAGAACAATAGTTTCAGGGGTTCATCCAACCTTCATGGCTCCAGAAAGTCTGGAGTCCATGAAAATTTGAAATTCTGTTCAGCATTTTCCCCTTTTGATCAAAGATTCTTCTATAGAATCTTTGATCAAAATGTTCAGTAATGGTAGCTGGGCGTCATCAGTTATGGTTTCAGGGCAAAGGAGGCAATTGGTCATAGTCCAATTTTTTTTTCCATCACTCTTAACAGAAGTTCAGTACCTCTTAAGCAGTAATTCCCCATGTCCCCCTCCCACCCACCCCTGGTAACCACTAATAAATTTTGATCTCTATGCATTTGCTTGTTCTAGATATTTCATTTAAGTGTGATCATATAATATTTGTCCTTTTGTGTCTGATTTATTTCACTCAACGTACTGTTTTCAAGGTTCGTCCATGCCATAGCATTATTAGAACTTCGTTGCTCTTTATGGCTGAATAATACAAGCAAAAATGATTTTAACAACTGGCTCCCATGAGTTTTCTACCTACAGTCCTTATAACCTGCAGCTCCCATAAGGCTGATCACCATTCTTATTCTTTCACAGAAATAGCTGGGTGGTGGTTGTGGCCATGGAGTGAGTCTAGAAGTGTATGTATAATGTCCACCTCCTTTGCTTCAGAGGACAGCCTGGACCTGTCCAGCGTCATCTCTCACAACCTTTCCCCTAAGCTTGCTCTGATCAAACTCAACTTCCGGCTGTATCTTAAACATGCCTTGCACTTTCCAGCGTGTGTGAGTTTGTTCAAACTGTTCCTTGCCCCTAGAAAACCCTCTCCCCACGCTGCTTGATGGAACCTCAAAGATCATGACGATCCCCTGAGTGGAATGGGTTCACCCCACCCCACCCTACCAAACCCCCACGGCCCCGCCCCACCCTACCAAACCCCCACGGCTCTTTTCCTCTCTCATTACACTTATGTGAGTCTGCCTTACTCCCTGACCAGATTGTAAACTCCTCAGATCAGAGCCTGTGTTGCCATGTCTTACCTTGGCATGCCCTATGGCCCTTATCACAGAGCTTTGCATATGGGAGGTACTTAATAAATATTTTTTGGATTTGCTTAGGTTGAATTTTCTCTCTCTTGGCATGGTAACAGAGCAAAGGGGCACCACAGGAGGAGCCAGGATGTTGATGACTAGCTCACCTTGTTGGCAGTGTAGCTGGCTTTGTGCATTGGTTTTCCCATATGAAAAATTGGGATAATGACAGTTCCTATTTCATAGGGCTTTGGGGTAGTATATTATAAATGTTAGTTCTTCATACATCCTATAATTCACTAACAAGCTGTGTGACCTTGATGAAGTCTCTTAACCTCTCTGGATTTCATTTACCTGGAAAAGAGAAAAATGTTGGGTGTTGGACAGTTGGTATCCATATGAAAGAAAAAGTTACATAAGAGTCAACTCCAGGGAGACTGAGCATAATGCTCAATGTGAAAAGGAACACTTTAAAACTTTTGGAAGAAAGTATCTTATGGCCTCAGTAGGCTAAGTTGCTATATCTAAGAGACTCCAAATATTCACTGGCTGAAAAAACAAAGAAGCCAATGTCTCTCCTATGTAAGAGTCCCGGCACGGGCTCCCAGCTAGCGGTTGCAGGTAGGGGCAGACCCAGCCTAAGAGCAGAGCTGCCAACTTCAGTGTGAGGTTTCCCAGGTTCTCTAGTTGTTGCCATTCCTACCCACTGCAGGGGGAATAGTGGACTCCTAGAAACAGATTTCCTCTGAAGCAAGAGAGGAGACAGCAGACACATTACTTCTAGACTCACTTCATGGCCACAACCACCTACAACTCCATTACTACAAAAGAACGGAAGATCAGATTTTAGTGGACAGCCAGCAGGCTCTGCCATATTAAACAAACCATAAGGGAAAAGGCTGATACGTTTAATTTCGTTAACATTAAAAATTCTATTCAACAAAGACAACAAAAAAGTAAAAAGGACAGGCATCAGGCAGGAAGAAAATGTTAGCAATGTATAAAATTTACAAAAATTAGTGTTCAGAATATATGAAGAAATCTTTGAAATCAATAAGGAAAAGAGACCCGACTTAATACAAATATTGGCAAAAGATGTAAACAAGCAATGCTCAGGAGAAGAAATCCAAATAGCCAATACATATGTTACAAAAAAAAAAAGCTCAGCCTCATTAGTAGTCAGGGAAGGGCCAATTAAAGCCACAAATAGACCATTTCACATCCATCAGCTTGGCAAGAAATGTTTAATCTGACAATATCAAGTATTAGAATACAAAGCAATGGGAACTCGATCACTGTTGGTAGTAGTATAAATGAGTGCAACCATTTGGAGACCAGTTTGGCAACACTGAGTAAAGGTCGAGATGCACATGTCAGTCATATGACCTATCCATTTCACTCTAGACTTACACCCTGGAAAAACTCTTGCACGTAAGCACAAAGAAAATATGCAAGAGTGCTCATAGCAACATTGTATGTCATTGTAAAAAATTATAAGCAACCTGAATCAGTTGCCATCTAATTGACTCCAACTCATGGCAACCTCATGTGTGTCAGAGTATAACTGTGCTCCAGAGGGTTTTCAGTGGCTGATTTTTCAGAGGTTGATCACCAGGTCTTTTTTCCCAGGTGCCTCTGGGTGGACTCGAACCTCTTGCCTTTTGATTAGCAGCTAAGCACTTTAACAATTCGCACCACACAGGGACTCCGAATCTCCCTATACCCAGACAGAATTAAAGATAATTCTTTCACACGTGTTGCACCTTCCTAGTCTGCTGAAACTTGTTCAGCATCATAGCAGCGCACAAGCCCCCACTGACGGATGGGTGGTGGCTGCACGTGAGGTGCAGTGGCTGGGAACCGACCCCAGATCTCCCGCCTGGAATGTGAGAATTCTACCTCTGAACTACCGATGTCCCCTATGGAGACAGGTGGAAGACTAAAATGGGACGTTTCTCAGGAAGCCAAACATATACTTGAATATTGCCCTGGAACTCTCCCTTGTTCCTTATCACAGGTATGATCCCTGGGAACTATGAGCAGCAGGGAGAGAGATGACCAGAGGAGAGAGGTTCTAGCCCCTCCTGGAAGTTCCCGTTCGGAGCCCAGGAACACAGGTGTATTCTAGTGCTAATCTTGCCAATGTATTCCTGTTTGGTAATCCCCATCTCCTCCTCTGTGTCCTGAAGGGGGATTTTTCTTTGTTCTCAGTTCTTGAAATGATAACGGAGACTTTCTTTGTCATCTCTGAAACTTGCAGTGTTGTCATGGGAGACAAATGCCTCAGGGTTAGTAATCCTTAGATAAAAGGTGCTTTGCACATGTGAATTATCTTTAATTCCCTCTCTTGGGTATATGGTGAGGATTAATTAGTTAATCTCAGACAAGCGCTGTAATTGGCAGGAAGAAATTATCAAAACCCTGGGGAAGGCATAGCTTTGAGTTTAGTCACTTAAAATGGTTCTGCTGTTAAAAGCAGCTGAGGTAGCCTCTAGTTTCTCAGATGTCACAGACTGACTTAGTTTCCAGAAACATCCCAGACCATATATACCTGGCCAAAGGTGAAAATAACTTTCAAGGATGGAGGGTGAGGTAGGGATATCAAAGTACAAAGAAAACTCAGGAGCTGAATCAACCTCAGATTCTGTTCTTGCCATTGACCCTTACCTGGGTCCCCGAGGGCATCTGTGTGAAATGAAGTGGGAGGAAAAGAATTGCCACACAGCTGCTGGGTGGGTGCTAACCAGCACAGAGCAGGGCAGGCAGGCAACAGCAAGGAAGGACCCCCACACCAGGTCATGCAGCAGACAGACTTTGAACCTCTCTAGGTCTCAGTTTCCTCATCTGTAAAATAAAAAGGGTGAGCCAAATGTTTAGGTATTATGTGAAGACATAACACTAGCAAATGCTTACGGAGCATTTCCTACATGTCAGGCACTATTCTGAGCCTTTACATGTATTAATTCACTTAGTCATCATGACAGGTCTATAAAGATGGTGGGTGATTTCCCCTATCTTGTTGTTGTTGTTGTTAGCTGCCATCGACTTGGCAACGGAAAAAAATGCAGCCCATTCCTACACCATCCCCATGACAAGTTGCAGATCGGACCATTGTGATCCATAGGGTTTTCATTGGCTCATTGCCTTAGTTATCTAGTGCTGCTGTACCACAAATACCACAAGAGGATGGCTTTAACAAACAGAAGCTTATTCTCTCACAATCTAGGAGGCAAGAAGTCCAAATTCAGGGTGCTAGCTCCAGGGGAAGGTCCTTGTCATCAATCTTCCCCTGGTCTAGGAGCATCTCAGCGCAGGGACTCTGGGTTCAAAGGACATGCTCCCCTCCTGGTTCTTCATCCTTGGTGGTATGAGGTCTCCATCTTCTCTGCTTGATTCCCTCCTGTATATCTCAGAAGAGATTGACTTAACATAAACCTAATCCTGTAGATTGAGTCCTGCCTCATTAGCATCACAGAGGTAGGATTTACAACACACAAGAAAATCACATCAAATCACAAAATGGTGAACAACTATGCAGTACTGGGAATCATGGCCTAGCCAAGTTCACACACATTTGGGGGGAACACGATTCAATCCATAACACTCATTTTCAGAAATAGATTGCTAGACCTTTCTTCCTAATTTGTCTTAGTCTAGAAGCTCCACTGAAACCTGTTCAGCATCTTAAGAACACATAAGTCTCCACTGACAGATGGGAGGTGGCTGTGCATGAGGTACATTGGCCGGGAATCAAACCCAGTTCTCCCACACGGAAGGCGAGAATTCTCCCACTGAACCACCACTGCCCTCTCCCCAGCTTTGTTTTTGTTTGTCAGTTGCTACGGAGTTGATTTCAACTCATGGCAACTCCATGTGCTACAGAATGGAGCTGCTCTATGGGGTTTTCAAGGACCTTTCGGAAGCAGATCACCAGGCTTGTCTCCTGACGCACCTCTCAGGTTAGTAGTTTAATCATTTGCACCACCCAGGGACCTCCCCCACCTTACAGAGCTGGTAAATGTTGGATTGGAACCCAGGTGGTCAAGTCCTACAACCCATGCTTTTAACCACTCTAAGTCATGCTGCCTATTTAAGTAACAAGCCCTTCTTCATTAACCTCTCTGTTCATGAAGAACTCAGGAGGGAAAGCAGTATTTTAAAAGTGCCAAGTGGGAAATTCTGAGGCTCTTCCCAATTTAAGCCTGGGCTCATAGAAATAAATAGCTCCGTGAGCCTTCCAGGTGTCTGAACTATTATATGATATAAAAATAAAGAGATTAATCTTTAAAAAACAACAGCCCTCTCCTCTGAGCTTGTAACAGTCTTAAAGTGAGTCACGTGTTGGATTTTAAACCTGGATTGTAGCCTTAAAATAGTTATTTAGACAATGGTGCTTTTGGCAGTCTCCTAGTAAAACTGGCCAGTTATGTGAACCCAAAAGGCCAAGCTTATCTGGTTTGCAAAAGCTGTTTGGAAACTTAAGTGCACTGATTTAGGTACCTTTTGAAGGGAATCTTAAAAGGAAATCTAAACATGAGAATTTTTATCTACTCTTGTCTGGTTAGGAGCCCTGGTAGCACAGTGGTTAAAGTGCTTGGCTGCTAACCAGGCAGTTCAAACCCACACAAGCCACTTGTGCTTCCATAAAGATTACAGACTTGGAAACCCTATGGGACAGTTCTACTCTGTCCTATAGGGTCACTATAAGTCAGAATTGACTCGATGGCACTGGGTTTGGTTTTGTTTGGTTCTCCCTTCTAATATATCGCTCAGTCAATGAACCGTTGACATTAGCATGATGCACTGGATAGATAAGAGGTCCAGGACTGTGCCACAAATGGTGGTTAATTATTTCAGTACCTGATTTTTACTTGTTCTCTTATTCTGAGTACAGTTTCTTCTGAAACGAGCAATGTATTTAATAAGCAAACTCTTACTTAGATGAATTTATTCAGTTCAAATTACTCATTAGAAACCCTACATCTCACGTTTCCTAGGTCAGTGCTCTGCAAGCCTGTGATGTGCATAGGAATCACCTGGGGACCTTGTTAAAATGCAAAATCACCTGGTTGCGGTTGGTTGGTAGTTGCATCTGGTTGATTCCTATTCATGGCGACCCTATGTTTGCTCTATAGGGTTTTCAAGGTTGTGACCTTTCAGGCCTGTCTTTTGGCTTATAGCCCAGAGCTTAACTGTTTGTGACCTTGTTGAAATGCAGAATCACCTGCGTACCTTGTTAAAATGCAGATTCTGCTTCAGCAAGTCTGGGGCTGGGTCTGAGATTGTACATTTTTAAAAATTCCCAGGTAATGCCTATGCTGCTGGTCCCTAACACACCTTTAGTGTCTAGGTCTTAGGCCAGACTAAATGGACAAGGAGAGATGAGGAAGAGATGGCAGCACCTGGCAGTGGCTTTGGTGACAAATCAACCTAGGAGTCAAAGGAGGTCATGCCTTAGTAGCGTGATTTTAAGGGCTTTGCTTGGGAAGGACCTCCAACTTACAAAAGGAAAAAAAAAAAAACCTGTCATCTGAAGTTTTACAGTAAGAAAGTTATTCTTTCATCTTCTTAAATATGAACACCCCAAGAAGAAAGGCACCAATTTATTCCAGGATTTGACAAGGACAGGGATTGAAGGCACACAGGGGTGTTTGGCAACACCATGGAGAGAGCTAACAGATGTAGAAATGGGGAGGGGCCAATGAGGTCTGGGGTGAGGGCTAGGCCTGGGAACCAGAGGACTCTCCTCAGATGTCTATCCGAAGGCGAGTCCAGCCTCTGCTCACAGCCCTGCCCTGCTTCCCTGCATTTTGTAGGTGATTGAACGTGAAGCCTCAGTAAGAGGCTTTCTTGTTACAGGAAGATGCAGAACAGAGGCTTAGTGCCGGAGAGACTGCATGAAACTTCTGATAAGAAGAGGATAGAAGCAGCAAGGAAACCCCAGTGAGGACCAAACAGCACAACACTCAAGAGCACAGGCTCTCAATTCAGATTGGTGGAGTCCAAATCATGGCTCAGTCACCCATTAACTGTATACCTTGGGGCAAGTTGCTTAATCACTCTGTGCCCTCACTGGTCAAATCTGACATGAAAAGACTCTTATATACTCTAATATCCACTGTCATCTTCGTCTCTATTACAGAACCCAAATATTTAACTGTCAGATTGCTGACTGAGAAACAATAAGACTGTATTTTCCAGCCTCCCTTGCAGCTAGGTATAAACATGTAACTAAGTTTTGACCAGTGAAGTACTGTTAGAATTTTTAGGAGTGAAAAAAAGGTAGCCCTTTCAACCTCTTTCCTGTTCTCTACTACTTGAAACAGAGATGTGATGCTTGGAGTTCTAGCAGCCATTTTGGACTTTGAAGTGACCTTGAAGCCATATGCTGAGGATGGTGGAACAGAAAGATAAATGTCTTGATGATATCCTGGAACCATCATACCAACAGTGGCCTGGCTTACCTCTCAATTTTTTTTTAATGGTCAATTGATTTGTGTGTGTGTCTGTGTGTCTGTGTGTGGTAAGAATATACATAACAAAAAATTTTCCATTTCAATGTTTTTTACACGTATAATTCAGTGACATTAATTAAGTTCATCTTGCTGGACAACCATCACTACTATCTGTTTCCAATTTTTTGCATCACCATTAACAGAAACTCAGTGCTCATGTTTTATTTTTTACATTGGAGAAAAATAAACTATTATCTTATTTAAGGTACTATTTTTAGAGTGGTTCTGTATAAGCAGCTGAACTGAATACTAACTAATAGATGGAGGTAACGCTAGTAACTACCTCAAACTATTTTTGCAAAGATTAGATAAGAGCATGTATGTAAAACTTTTAGCACCATTTCAAGCACACAGTAAGTAAGTCTCAATAAATGCTCATTATTACTATTAAGTGATTGAGAGGATCAGGGCTAAGAATAATAGGTATGAGAGCTAAAAGGGACTTTAGTCATTACCAATCTCAATGTCCAGATTTTAAAGATGAGATGACTGAGACCCAGCGAGGCAAGGGGACTTTAACAGGTCACCCAGATCCCCTGCCATCTATTCCAGAGCTTTCTCAAGGCTGGGGAGTGGAAAGTGGCTGACACAAGAGAGGATCAATGAAGTCAAGTGGTGACCCCTAAATAATAAGACACATTCCCACACAAACACCCTGAGGGCGACTAAACGTTTACTTCTGAGGCTTTCATTCAAACGAAATCAATCTGAATTTCATTATTTACTTAACTGTCAGGAAATGGGGAGGGAGGAGGCAGGAATGAATCAAGAGATCAGGTATGACTTCATAAATGGCCATGCAGTCTTTGTGTCTGGAAGCCTGCCAGGTCAGTCAACCACCACACTGCTGTGGAGCGAGGCCTGAGAAACTGGGAATGAAGGAAGCAGGATTCTCTGGTGGCTTTTCCTTGGCTGGTTCCTGGCCCATGACTCAGGAAGAATTTCTGGACCCTCTAAAGGTCTCCTGAGGGACTGTCTGACTCTAGAGGCCTGTGAACGGTCACCCATCTTCCCAACTGTGACCCAACAGAATCACTCATCTGCCTTGGAACTAAGCAGGAAGCAGCTCTCCAAGGAAAGGGTTGTGACTGGGTCCCTTGGAATTGTCAACAAGATCACAGATGGGGGAGTTACCTTGATGACTTGAAAGGATCCTGCCTCTAGTCTGCTCAGCACAGCAGTTTCCATCCAAACTTTTATGGATGCCAGTGAAGTGTTGGCTCCAATAGCTCACGGGGGCTCCATGATAAGTCACCCAAGAAGCCATAAGTGGGTTTCATTTCATGTGCCACCTGGCTCGGTTGGGGCTGCTGCCTGGAGAGCTGTGTCGAGAAGGACTTTGAACACACAACCAAGTTGGCAATAAAGGGGACTGTAATGGATTAGCGATGTCTGCCGTGGGCCAGGCAGGGGTGGAATTATGGGTCCAGGTGTTTGCCATCCTTGGTCTAGGATCTCAGATGTGCAAGAGCGGTTTAGACCATCAGCCTCAAATTAGACCACAACAGATTTGTCTTACGTGGAATTTTGCAGCCTGTGACTTGTAAACACATCCCCACTCCCTTCTCACAGACGCTGTTTACATCAGAAAATTAATTTAAAATTGCATTCATTTTTGCCACTTTTGACCTTAGAAACATTCAATCTGCAGAATCCACTGACTCGGACCTTGTCAGGAATGTTTACTTGGAACAAAGATTAAATAAAATTTAAAATACGTACAATGTTACTTTGGGTCGAGAGCCGCACAGCAGTGTAGTAGCCCACTACTACCAGTAGGTAACTCTTCTCTGGAAGCAATTTCCTCTTCTCTGGAAACTCCCTACTCTCCATCTCAGGGGTAATCCCCCCAGCAGGTGTTCTCTTACAAGAACCTGTCCTCTGGCCATAGTTGCTTGGCGTTGGATCCATCTTATTCAGCAGCTATAGAACTTTGACCAGTATACTTGTGTGGGGTTATTAAAAAAAAAAAAAGTCTATAAATACGAGACACCATTAGACACATGAGGATGGCACAGAATCAGCCAACATTTCATTTTGTTACAGGATCGCTGCAAGTGGGGACAGATTCCATGGCACCTAACAACAACAACAACATTAGGGAGGGAGTGGCATTAGTTAAGAAGCACTGGTGACGCAATCGTTAAGTGCTCAAGTGTTTAGCTGCTAACCGAATGGTTGGCAGTTCAAAATGACCCAGTGGCATCATAGGAGAAAGACCTGGTGATCTACTTCCGTGAAGATTACAGCCAAAAAAAACCACTATGGGGCAGTTCCACTCTGTCACATGGGGTCACTATGAGTCGGAATAGACTTGATAGCACCCAACAATAACAACAACAACCATTGGTTAACTCCAAAAAGGATAAAGCAGTCAACTTTGTGAGAATGAAATTTACCCTGAAAGTGAGTTTCACTTTTTTGCCATAATAACAATAACAGCAAATGCTTCTAAAGTTTGTTAAATGCCAGACAGTGGTTTAAATGCTTTGTATACACTAACTCATTTAGTCCTCACAACTGCTCTGGGAGACAGGTACTATATTTACCATCTCCATTTCATAGACAAGGTAAATGAGACGTCAAGAGGTTAAGTAACTTGCCTAACATCGCACAACAAATAAGTAGGAGAATCTCGACCAAAATCTGTATCCAAAATCTGTGCTCACAACCACTATCCTCTTACTGCCTTTTGGGTGTAGAACTTCTCTACACAGAAAGATTTCTTCCCTGTCCCCAGCCCCTGAACTGTTGCCAGGTAGGCAAAACGGAAAGTCAGGTCACGTGGAGGCATCCACACTCAAGTATCTGAGTCTCTTTGGTGAATCCTATCCTCAGGGACATTAAAACCAGGTCTTTAAAACAAATCCTGGTGTTATTGCAAGACATGGGTAATTGAACCAACCTTATTCCTCAACCTAGGCATGCAGTTTAGTTCCACGTAATTTGATAGAGTTATACAGGTGTGTTTTCACAAGTGCTTGTGGTAAGTCATACTGTTACCTTTGTCCATCACGATCCTGTTGGTTATACCCACTTATCTAGGAATAGCTCCCAGGATGATAAAGTGGCTTGCAGACTGGGCACTGCCTTTGAAATCCCTTCTCTGATGCTTGTCAGTGTCAAGAGCCACCACTACCGCCATTTGGCACAACTCCTCAAGGGGGTAGGATAAGACAAAAATAGTAGCTGCTTTGGGGCCCTGGTGGTGTAGTGGTTAAAGAGCTTGGCTGCTAACCAAAAGGATGGCAGTTCAAATCCACCAGCTGCTCCTTGGAAACCCTCTGGAGTAGTTCTACTCTGTCCTATAAAGTCACTATGAGTCGGAATCAACTTGACGGCAATGGGTGGTAGTGGTGGTGTCGTAGCTGCTTCATAGAGTTGTTGTGAGAATTCAGTGAGCCTGGCACACAGGGGGCCCTTGGTCAATGTTAATCCTTCTTCTCTCTTGCAGCCAATGAATGGTAGAGGCTCACTCAATGCAGATGAAAACCATTGGTTATAAATTCATGTATGGGGATTATATTTTCATTCGTTTTATTAAAATAAGCCTCCTTTCGTGACTTTTGAGAGTTAATGACCAGTTAGCCGCGTGTGCATGCAGATTGGAAAGACTTACAGGCTTTGGCCAATCTGTGCAGTCAGCACACGGATGTGAATAGGATGCTTGCTGCAGGAACAGCTCAGTAGCTGCCTGTAAAGCAAGGGAACCCATGCAGTATAAAAACAAGAGAGGAGGCACTGTGCCCCCAAAATCAGCATTCCAAAAGGATGACCCTGTCTCATCTCAGTCCTGTTTTCCCCAGATTCCCCATCCATTAAAAGTGCTCATTTCCAGCTGCTCTAAAAGAAAGGTGTGATTTATTTTGCAGCACACTGTGCCAGCACAGCCCAGAGCATGTTTCCAAAATCCTGGTCTTCCTCTTTGCATAAAAGAGTTCGGACAAAACAAAACTGGGATGAACAGGGTCACAGGCTTCTCTACCCTACTGGCCAATGTATAGAAGACAAAGGCAAAATAGAGACTGGCTGTCCAAAGCTTTGTGGAACGTGGGAAGTGGCGTTGCCAAGGAGATGATTTGGAGCCAGACTGGAGGCACTGGTGCCAATGAGGACATTTCCTGAAAGGGAAGAGAGAAACTCAGAGAGAATTTGCCACCGATTGGTAGGATTTCTATGTTTTGTATGAAATGTGTATTTCAAGCCTGCCTTATGTTGGAAAATTACGTTCAGAAATGCTGAACTCTGAACACAGTACACGTATCACATCCGGACTGCCAGAGATAATTTACAATCAGATGAGAGGGAAGGAAGGGAAGTTGAGAGTCATGGTTATTGTCCAATCCAAGCCTGATAAAAAGCATTCGATAACTGTCTGTTTATAGAGGCATATGGGATGATCATTAGGCGCAGAGCGCAGGGACTAGGCCCCAGCTCTGTGACTCATGTTTTGTAAGAGACACTCGCCAGTTTAGGGAAACCATTTAATCCCTTGGTACTTCACATCAGATCACCAATAAGGATTAGTAAGGACCTGCAGAATTTCACATGGGGGGCAGGGGGCCAGGGAAGGCAGGAAGAGCCTGATTCCACACATTTAGCTTAGAGTATTAACTATTTCCCTTTTATTTTAAAACCAAACCACATTGTCGGGGGACAACTGTGAATAAGGACTATGAATAAGGAAGACGGAAGAAGAATCAATGCCTTTGAATTATGGTGTTGGTGAAGAATATTGAATATACCATGGACTGCCAGAAGAACGAACAAATCTGTCTTGGAAGAAGTACAGCCAGAATGATCCTTATAAGCGAGGATGGTGAAAGTTTGTCTCACAGACTGTGGACATGTTATCAGGAGGGACCAGTCCCTGTAGTAGGACATCATGCATGGTAAAGTGGAAGGTCAGCCAAAGAGAGGAAGAACCTCGATGAGATGGATTGACACAGTGGCTGCAACGATGGGCTCAAGCATAGCAACGACTGTAAGGATGATGCAGGACCGGGCAGTATTTCATCCCGTTGTACCTAGGATCACTATGAGTCAGAACCCACTCAACAGCACCTAACAACAACAACAATTCATTGACTTGCCTAATGAGGATCACTAGGTGCTCTGATTTCTGAGTTAATACTGTGTTTGAATGAAAATTTAGGTTTTGCTAAGAGAAAACTAACTCCACGCAGGTCTAAACTCAACCCAAAACTTGCTTCTGCGCCCCTTAATTTATTTGTTCAGCTCCCTTGTTACAAGAATGATGGAAGTCATTTATTAGCAAATGAGAAAGCCCTGGAATAAAATCAGTGGACTGTGCCTGCTATTCAGCCATGAACAATTACTCTTTGGGAAACCAGAAGGACTTGGAAGAAAAGGAGAATCAGAGCATACAGCCAAGGGCATGGATCAATATCAGGGTTATTTCTCCAGCATAAAATTGGGATTTAAATAGTTTCTGAGAGTTTGTTAGAATGACAGCACAGAATTTCACAAGCTAAGTATATACTTACGGTTTACGTCACCAAAATAGTCAAAGCTTTTACATAGCACATTAATGGCTGACCAAGTGCTTTTATCTATACCACTTCATTTGAGTCTCACAAACACCTTAGAAAGTCATCAGATGAGGTACCGTTATCTCCACTTTATGGAAGGGGAAACATGCTCCTCGAGAATCAAGAGTATCTAAGGAAGCTTTATACATAGGGGATGATGTAGCCTATGAGGTTTTCAGACCACCATATAGTAGAGCCAGGACCTAAATCCAGGCCCTCTGGTTGCTAGCCCTGGTCCATCATACCACAGAACATGACCTCCACCACGCCCACCCTCCAAAAGGAAACTTTCTATTCAAACATAACAGCTATACTAATAGCTACAACAGCTACTTAAAGTCAAGCTCCCCTCTTCTACAGCATCACAAAATATTAGGTTTGACAATAATCTCTGGTCTGTACTCATGTTTTATGAACAGATGAGGCAACTGAGACACAGAGAGGTTATGCGACTTGTCCAAATTCATACAGCTGAATTACTTGTTATGTTGGGTAACAGATTTAAAGATCAATTCAGTCATTCCACAGTTTACAAGTAACAATTAGAAGCTGTCTCATTTACGTGATGTGAAGCCCATTAAACATCATTTTTAAACGGCAATTAAGTGGCCTTAGTGTGATTCTACTCGTTCCCCAGTGACTCAAATTTAAAAATTCATAGCAATGATTCAGATGCAAGGACTGTTAAGCCAGTCCATCCTTTGGGATATAAACAATGCAGACCTCATCTGAAAAAAGCTTCAACAATAAGAAAAATGTATGCTCTCATATAACTAGTCCAGAAGTAGGGCACTTCCACAATTGGTTAATTCAGTGATTCCATGATGTCATCAGGTGCCCAGGCTCTTCCTCCCTGTCACATTCTGTGACGGTCAGGTTTAGGGTCAGGCATTAATTATGGTCTCAACGTGACTGCTCCAGGTCCAGACAGCACATGTAGACAAAGTGTCCAGAGTGAGAAAAAGGAATGCCCCTTTTTGAAACAGGGAAAACCATTCCCAGAAGCCCCACTGAAGATGTTCCTTGTCTTGTCTCATTGGCTAAATTGTGTCACATGTCCATTACTAAACCAATCAAAGGTAAAACCAAAACCTGTTGCCATCAAGTTGATTCTGGCTCATAGCGACCCTATAGGACAGAGTAGAACTGCCCCATAGGGTTTCCAAAGACTGGCTGGTGGATTATGAACTGCTGACCTTTTGGTTAGCAGCCGAGCTCTTAACTAGTGAGCCACAAGGGTTCCAATCAAAGGTAAGGGGGATGGAATTCAGGACTGGCAGATCCAGACCCACCTATGTCAGCTCTGTGTGGTAGCCTCCCTACAGTCCCATACAGTCTTCACAAGGGCTCACGCCAGGCCCGGACATAGTGCAGGTCAGAATCAGTATTTTTTCAAACTGAGGGTTATGATTCATAAGCAGGCATAAAATCAATGTAGGGGGTCACCATTAGCACTTTTTTTTTTTACATGAAATAAAACAGAATAGAAAATATCGGATGCTTCACATGTAAAGGTGAGTATTATTTCAAGAAAATTTTGTTCCAATTTTTATATAAATATTGTGTGTTTAGGTATGTACTGCATTGTGGTATTTCCTACCACAAGTCCAGTCAAAAGGTTTTAAAGCCACTGCACCAGAGGCTGCTTTTACTAAATGCAGGGCCCTACCTTATTCACTTCTGGATTCTCAGGTACCTGGCATATAAGACACTTAATATATGTTAGATGAATTAAATTGAAGTGATTGGCACTCTGCTCCCCAGCTTCTCCTCACAAAGATTTCTGTAGCAAGCTGTTTCCTGGCTAACTTCAACCAGCTGAGAGCCCTGGTGGTGTAGTTGTTAAGAGATCGACTGCTAACCAAAAGGCCGAGAGTTTGAATCCACCAGCCACTCCTCGGAAACCCTGTGGGGTAGTTCTACCCTGTCCTGTAAGTCTATATGAGTCAGAATCAACTTGACGGCAACAGGCTTGGTTTTTGGTTTCAGCCAGCTGAACAGGTAATTTTTCCCCATGGCCACAATTCACATCAAGTGCCTACTTTTGGCCAAGGGAGTCCCTGGGTAGTGCAAATGGTTAAACACTCAACTATTAGCCAAAAGGTCAGCAGTTCGAACCCACACAGAGGCACCTCAGGAGACAGGCCTAGCGGTCTGCTTCCTAAATATCACAACCTTGAAAACCCCACGGAGCACAGTTCTACTCTGACACACGTGGGGCTACCATGAGTCAGAATCAACTTGATGACAACTAAGAACAACAACAACTTTTGGCCAGGTGTGGGATGGGCATATTGCATACCTTATCTCATTTTATCTCCCCAGCAACGCTATGAAGTTGGTATTTCCATTGCCATCAAGTCGATTCCTGCTCATAGCAACCCTATACGACAGGGTAGAACTGCTCCATAGGATTTCCAAGGAGCAACTGGTGGATTCAAACTGCTGACCTTTTGGTTAGCAGCCATGCTCTTAACCACTGTGCCACCAGGGCTCATGGATATGGTTGGCCAGGGGGCTGGGAACTCACAAGGCTACAGTAACTACTAGCCAATGCAGACATTCTTTAATTATCTTCTGATAATGAAGTTGGCATTATTACTCCCATTTTCCAGTTCAAAAAAGGTTAAATAATTTGCTGAAGTCACAGAATAACTGGAGAGGTGGCAGGATTTGAAGCTATGCGGATCTGACTCCACACTCCTGTGCCTTACCCACCACCAATAGCACGTTGTGACAACAACCCCGGGTGCTCTTCTGGAAGAGCAGTGAGAGGCACAAGGAGGGTTTGGTTCATCTGAGGATGAAAACTTCTTGCCTATACCTTGGACCCGGCCATATCCAGAGACTTCTTAGCTTCACCTAATCCAAACCTTCAAGTCCCAAAGGATTCATTCTGCCTCCTCAGCAGCACCAGCGCAGGGAGATGAAGCTATAACAGTTGACACTGAGCATTCCACAGCCCAGATTAATGGGATTCCAGAGGACAGTCCTAACGAAGTAACTCAAGCCATGACTCACAGCTGCCTTCACTAGCCTTCTCAAAGTCCTCTAAGTTCCCAGACCTGGAAGAGCATTATTTGAGGGATAATTAAAGAACGCTGCATTGGGCCAGTGATTACCCCAGCCTCGAGAGTTCTCAGCCCCCTGGCCAACCACATCCTTAGCAACCTTGGCGGTTCTGGGCTTTCTGGCCCAGAGTAATCAGCCACTGAAATCTGGGAGTCATTTCATTAAACTGGTCTCGTTACATGCTCTTGTAGGACTGAGGGGAAATTAAACCTGCCGGTCTATTGTCTGTGCTGTAAATAACCACTTTTTTCTCGGTGAAATTTCCCACGTGTCCCTCTACTGAGTCGGGGGAGGGGAGCACAGCTAAAGAGTTGATTTTGCCAAATGAAGTTTAAAATGCCTCTGTTTTCTGAGTGGCTTCCATTGCTCTCAGCTCTTGGAGGACAAATCTTTTTGCAAGATCCCAGCAGCACCTTGGAGTTTCTTCTGCGTATTCAGAGGACAAGTCATCATAAAAGACTCCTTTTCCCTGTTTACAGTTTCCATAACTACTATTAGCTTTGCAATGATCAACTGCCAAATTTGCCACTAAATTTGATTTTAAAAGGAGGAAAAAAAGAGAAACATATACACACACGAACACTTTAATTTGGCCCAAGATAGGTTTGACCTGTTTTTCACACTTTTTTTAAACTTGCTGTTCTTGGGTGCTGTCAACTCAATTTTGACTCATAGCAACACCATGTGACAGAGAAGAACTGCCCCATAGGGTTTTCTAGGCTAAAATCTTTACAGGAGCAGACTGCCAGGTCTTCCTTGCACGGAGACACTGGGTAGGTGAACCACCAACGTTTCAGTTACCAGCTGAGAGCTTAACCACTGAGTTACCAGTGCTCTTTTTTAAAAAAACTTAGACATATGCACAGTGGCTGAAATGGACTCTGGAGAAGGGTGTCTTTTCTCCATGTGAAATGGCTTAAATCCCACCTAACCCTGTGGCGCTGGACAATGCTTTGTATCTTTGAGAGGGTCAGTCTCTCTCCTCAGTCCTCCGACAGCCAGCATGTGTAGTGGGAGAAGGTGCACACTCCGTAAGGACAGTTTTGGAGTGTGTTGCTTCCCTGGGAGGTCCCTGGGTGGCACAAGCGGTTTGCAGTCAACTGCTAACCTAAAGATTGGCAGTTCAAACCCACCAAGCAGTGCTGTGGAAGAAAGGCCGGCAACCTACTTCCATAAAGATTACAGCCAAGAAAACCCTATGAAGTTCAGTTCTATTCTGTCACACATGGTGTTGCCATGAGTCGGAATCAACTCGATGGCAACGGGCTTGTTTTTTTACGGTTGCTCCCTAGCAAATTCCAAGTGGAGTACCCTATCACTGCCCCCATGAACTCCCTGCCATCACTGTTGCATGGGGTATGACATCATGGGACAGTAGTGGGAACAGGGTGATTTGGGGACAGAGGACTCAGGTTTGAATCCCATCTCCACTGCTTACTCTGTAAACAACATTAAATACATGACTGAACCTCTCTATGTTCAAGTTAAATGTGCAAAATTGGAATAATAATACCTGCCACAAGGCTGTTGTCAGAATTCAATATGAACTTAGTGTGTATGGAAGGGCTTTGTAACCACATTCTTTTTCATAGTAGTAGTTACATTGTTGTTGTTGGTTGCTCTGACAAACGGTGACCTTATGTATAACAAAACAAATCGTTGCTCTGCCTTGCGACATCTTCATGATCATTGGTATGTTTGAGTCCACTATTGCAGCTATTGTACAGTGCCTTCCAACTTAAGCAGTCATCGTCCAGCACTGTATCGGAAAACATTCTGTTGTAATCCATAAGGTTTTCATTGGCTAATTTTCAGAAGCATAATTCTAGGTTTTTCCTCCTAGTCTGTTCTGGTCTGGAAGCTCCACTGAAACCTGTCCACCACGAGTAACCCTGCTGGTGTTTGAAATAACTGATGACATAGCTTCCAGCATCACAGCAACATGCAAGCACCACAGTATGACAAATTGACGGGGGGTGGATAGTAACATTAAGGAGACACTAAGGACTCTTAAATTTGTTCCAGTGCTGCTATGTCTACTATGTTTAGGGGAAATTTTTTAAAGATAAATTTAATCATCATTGTCATCATTAGCCAAGTACCAGAAGTGAACCTGGCACCAGATGAAATAGTCACCAAACCATCTTTGAAAGGCCAGTTGGCCAAGACATTTCAGACATCGAATGCATGCCCCGTGCAGAATCCTCAGCCGCCTTACATTCGTTCACTTAGACTTGTCTTCAGACCACAGAGCATTACGGGGGAATTTTAAACTCTTTCACCCACTGCCTTGTGCTATCCGGGTTGCACACTTGGCCAGCCTGGTTCCTGTCTGGTGAACCACACAGAAAACGAGGGAATAAGAGTGAATGTAATTGGTTGAAGTCATTTCCAGAAATACACTACTGGGGACATATCAAGAAGGTATCTGGGTTCTAAATAGGAAAACATCATAGTCAGAAATAACATAACATCCAAATTAGGGAAACAGTTGTTACAAAAGCAGATTACAGACACACTGAGTCCCCCCTCTAGAAATTGAAAGAGGCTTGCTTTCTCATTACATCTCTTCATTCCAATAAATTCTAGAATGAATCTTAACTATTCACAATCCCTGTAGTTGTGCATGAAATAACACTATCATAATTATACCTACTCTGAAATACAGCATAGTCATGGTGTGGGATAAAAATGGTTGTTGTATTTAACAGCAGCATTAACCTACAGTCTCAAATGAAACAGAGGTAGCTTCAGAGTTACAGCAAATTTTAATTGGCGCCAGCAGCAAAAAAACCCAAAACCACATATCCCTTTTAAGCTACTCAGAAATGGGCCTCCCCAGACCCCGTGTTTCAGTACTCTGAGCCCTTACACATAAAGCTTTGAGGGGTGGGGAGTCACATATAGTATGCTCTAGAAAATGTCGGCAAAATGGAGGAAAGGAAAAAGTGAAAGGGAAGAAGAAGAGGGAAGTGGGAAGGAAAATAAAACATGATGACCCTTTATTACGTCTTAACTCTGGAAATGAGCTCAGACCGTTCTCCCCATATGCCTCCAGGAAGGTGATGGGTGCAGGGCCCAGGGCTGATTCTGGGTGAAATTCTCCTTTGCTCCGTGGAACTCAGGTATGTTCGATACATCTTAGCCAGTTTTGTTCTTTTCTTTTTTTCCTATTTCTTAGCAATGGGCTTGCCTTGTTGATGACTGGATGGAAGTGAGTACATTATCATCGACCATGAACAAAGCAACGGGGCATCTTCTGTCCCTGGGCACACGCTGGTTACTCATCAATCACTTTTTATTGATCTTGAACTAAGATCTATGGATTCAAACACTGCAATTTAAAATTTTTATAGGCAAACTAATGGCATGTCAAATTATGCAAAGCTGATTCTTCAATAACACCCTTGAAGGGCATAGTCCCCTGTCAATGATGAAACTCTGTGTTCTGATTTTTCATTAAGGGGTGGAGGGAACACTTACTGGGCTCCTAATGTGTGCCAGTTACTGCAAGTGGAGCTTGACATGTATTACATTAAATCTAAGTCGCCATCAACAATAGCACCCCATTATATTATGTGCCACTAGGAAAGCAAAAAACACTATCAATTAACTGAAGGATGCCATCCAAGGTGTATTTACTGTGACGCTAAGAAAGCTTAAGCCTCAAGCACTTGTACGAGCCCTTTCGAGACGCTGGGAGGGGTCCCGACAGTCTTCACAGGGTCTTGTCTTTGTTAAATTGGCAAAAGTAAGATATTTTGACTGCAATCCGTTAGACCACTGTCTCTGCCCACTCTGACTTCCCCTCTGTCACATTTCACCTTGTGTTGGGTTGTCACTGCAGTAGCCATGGGCAATTTGGGATCGTACTAAAGGGAAGTTGAGTTGGGGATATATTTAGTCTGGGTTTAGTGGGATGTGTTTATGTGGTTCACAGTCACTTCTGTGCAGAGTTACATTATTGTTGGCCATCCTGGTGTAGAAACAGCTTCCACCATTTCTACCCTCTCCTGCCAAATCTCCTGGTGTTGAGACACCTGTGGGCAGGGCTAGGGGTTGTACCCAATATAAACATGTCTCACAGCACTCCCTAGAAGTACATGGCATGAACAGTGGAAAAGAAGCAAGGTTTGAGATATGTGGAGCCAGAAGTTCGTCCGTGGAAAATTCTTCCAAATCTTACAGGTCATATATGAAAGAAGCTTCATCAAGGCTTTCCCAGATTGGACAACAATCCTAAACATTGACACAGCACTGCCAAAAATAAGTTGTAAAGATGGAAAACACTTTTCTAAATTATCAATAGTAAAAAGTAAATTTCCGTCAACTATAAAGAAGGAAGACTAAATTGTCTGTCAATTCTCTCTATAGAAAATGACATACCAAAATCATTGTGATATGGCCAAAAAATTTAAAATAATTAAAAATTACAAGAAGATATTACAGAAGCGTGTCAGGCAGTTAATTAATAAGAATATTTTGCTATTTTTATGGATTTATGATATATGTGATCTATGTCAGCCTTTTAAAATGTATACTTTGTTGTGATTTCTTTTCTCATCTAAACAAATATTCTTGTTCTTGCCTAATTTTACATTTATTATTTTTTATTCTCTTTTTTAAAAAGGGTCACCAAATAATATAAGCTTCAGACCCTACAAAGCCTGGACCCACCCCTGGGTGACATTCCAGTTTCAGAGAACTTTTTGATGCCCTGGGAGGGGAACTGTTTTCTGTCTTAGAATTGATGAAATACATATTGTGTGTTACTACATTTAATTCCACATAACAACATTGTGAGGTAGGTATTATCATACTTATTTTACAGATGAGTAACTGGCCTCAGGAAGTTTAAGAAATTTGACCAAAATTAATGCTCCAGGGTTAGTATTATTGTTATGGCTTCACTGAAAAACAAGTGAAATTGTGCACTACAGATTAGTAAGTAAGCACAAGTAAACCAGTTTGTACCTTGCTTACTGGTTAATCCACCCCTGACTGGCCCCGTGCAAAGCTTGAAGCTGCAAAATGAAGCCTCCCTCTTTGAGGAGCCTCAGGGTTCCGCAGCACCCACTGAGCTCGTAAAATGCAGAGTCAGGATTAGAATCCAGGTTTTTGACTCTAAACTCTGAAGGACTACCACAACATTGTACCACAGCCTCTTTGGAAAAGAATTGCTATCAACCACTTCCTCCTTGTATAAATGTATATTTCCTGTTAACTTTCAGTAGAGGTATTTCATTTTCACTCTTATATGTAATGTTGCAATTAAAAGGCGTGTCTTCTGTTCAAGCGGTTTTTCGGAATTTGGCAAAGACCTATCATCAAACTCTGCTCCCAGCCCCTGCCTCCCACCAGACGTGTCATAGAGGACTTTGCTATTAAACACTCTTTTGGGTTAAGACATTTAAGTGCCCTTCCTTTCAAAATGCACATAGCTACCTGGAAGTAGAAATTCAGTAAGGAAGCTATTCTTTATCATTAAGAACTTGTTGTTAACCGCTGTCAAATCAGCTCCCTGGAACTGCCTGGTCCTGTACCATCTCCATGCTGGTTATGGATTGAAGAACTGTGATCCATAAAGTTTTCATTGGCTGATTTTTGTAAATAGATTGCAGAACTTTCTTCCTAGTCTGTGTTATTCTGGAAGCTCTGCTGAAACCTGTTAAGCATCATAGCAACATGCAAGCCTCCACTGACAGGTAGTGGCTGCACAAGACAAGCACTGAACCCAAGTCTCCTGCATGGAAGGTGAGAGTTCTACCACTGCCCCACCAATGCCCCTATTAAGAACTTAGCAAGAATTTATTATTCAAAAGCACTAAGATCACAGGATCCCTGGGGGAAAGGCATCGTGTTGGTCACGGCAGGGTTTGTTTTGTTTGTGGAGGTGGGCCACAGAAATAGAGAATCCTAGATAGCCAGAGGGCAGGCAGCCTGAGGCATTTTTCTGGACAGGATTGGGGCAAACACTGGAACCAGAGGATGAAATAAGAACTGGATAAGGACTAATTGTCCACAGCTACCAAGGCCTCTACCAGACTGAGTCCAGTACAGCTAGATGGTGCCCGGCTACCACCACTGACTGCTCTGACCAGGATCACAACAGAGGGTTCTGGACAGAACTGGAGAAGGACATAGAACAAAATTCTAATTCACACAAAAAAAGACCAGATTTACTGGCCTAAAGGAGACTGGAGAAACCCTGAGAGTATGGCCCCCAGACACCCTTTTAGCTCAGTGGTGAAGTCACTTCTGAGGTTCACCGTTCAGCCGGGGAGTGGACAGCCCCATAAAACCAAATGGGACTAATGAGGCACAGCAGTCCAGGGACAAGGGCCAGAAGGCAGAAGGGGACAGGAAAGCTGGTGATAGGGAACCCAAGACTGAGTAAGGATAGTGTTGATGCACTGTGAGGTTGTTAACCATTGTCATAGGGCAACACGTGTACCGTTAAATGAGAAACTATTTTGTTCTGTAAGCCTTCATCTAAAGTGAGAATAGCAGCACAATTGGAAGAGTGTAGTCGATGTCACTGAACTGTGCATGTAGAAATGTTTGAAATGGTGTATCTTTGGCTATGTATATTTTCACCAAAAAAAAAAAAAAGGTCAAGAAGGGAGAGGGGAACATGTAGTGGGGTTGTTAACCCATGTCATAAAACAGTATGTGTACTACTGTTTCATGAGAAACTATTTGTTCTGTAAGCCTTCACCTGAAGTACAATTAAAAAAAAAAAAAAAAGAATTGGATAGAAGAGGCTTCTCCTTGCAAGAGGGCCTTTGGTCACGTCCTACAACAAAGTAGAAGACCTCTGTGCAGTCACATCTACCAAAACTGCCCTTCCCTTCCCATTATTGTCCCAAATATAATAGTCTGGGGCCCAAGATCCCTCAGTGGAAGCTCTGGTGGTTATTTTTGGGGAAGAGGAGGGTTGGAGTATTTGTTTGTTTTGCAAGGGAGTGGGGTGGGGAGTGGAAGGCAAAAGGAAATAACACAGGTATTAACACTAGTTAGTGGTAAAAGTTATCCTCCTGGAAGTTTCTCAGTGTACTGGTGATCAGGAAGGGCAGTGTCATGGCCATTTTCTCTTCCCTTCTACCTTGCACATTCCACTTAACAAAAACAAATTGATTGGTTCCTGGTGAAAAACCCCTCTTGGCCATTAAGCCAGTACCACCAAATACAGTATTTCAGGGGACTAGATATAAATAGGCTTACTGCCACATTTGGGACTGTCCATTATCACAGATGTCACCACTGGCTACCAGCCTGAGGTTCCTGTCTGCTTTCCTCATGATTTATGGCTTGAAAAGTCATGGTTTAGGGCTGGAGTTTACTTGGGGTCCTCAGACCTCCTGAAATTACATACCAATTTGTTGTAGGAGTAAAGTGAGTCTTCACTTTTTTAGGGAAAGAGTCCCTAAAAAAGCTTTCATCAGATGCTAAAGGTATCTATGTTGTTGTTGTTAGTTGGTTAGTCAGCTCCAACTCATAGCAACCTTAAGTGTAACAGAACCAAACATTGTCTGGTCCTGTGCCATCCTCACAATTATTGGATCTATGAAACCCCAAAAAGGCTAAGAACCATTGTTTTAGGAGAAAAGCACTGAAACAAAAGTTAGTACAAGTCTGAGGGAGATGCTGATAACAAAAACATAGTCAAATGATGTCAGGAGATGTGTGGGTACATATGTGTAGAGAAAAAAATTCATTCCCTGTTTAATTGGTTTGTAATGTTTTTAGCTTGTCAGATACAGGTAAGAATTTCTGATTATTATTAAATCATTGAAATAACGATTTCATATTTATTTCCTTAAAACAGTTCATATTATGTAAATATTATTAGAAGATTCATCAAGCTTCCATTTTCTAAAGTACTGGACCATTTTACTTTAAATAATACAATCAAGTGGAAATTCTATTTTTGATCCTAAGTCAGACTAAGAAATAAAAAATATTGAGCTGCGTAGAAATCATCTTACCTCAGTTTTGTTTTGACCTTCCATACCACAGCTATTTTTTTTTTTTTTAATATTTTATTGTATTTCAGGTGAAGGCTTACAGAACAAACAGTTTCTCATGTAACAGTAGTACACATGCTGTTTTATGACTTTGGTTAACAACCCCACAACATTTTAACCCTCTGAATTCTCAGCTTTTTTTTTTTTGTTTTGGTGAAAATACACATAGCCAAAGATACACCATTTCAAAACTTTTTACGTACACATTTAAATGACATTGACTATGCTCTTCCAATTGTGCTGCCATTCTCACCCAAGATAAAGGCTTACAGGACAAAATAGCCTCCTATTTAACAGTTACTACAAATGTTGCCCTATAACAATGGTTAACAATCTCACAACACATCAACAGTATCCTTACTCAACTTGTGTTCCTTATCATCAGCTTCCTACTCCCCCTCTGCCTTCTGGCCCTTGTCACTGGACTCCTGTACCTCGTTAGTCTCATTTAGTTTTACTGGGCTGTCCACTCCCAGGCTGAACAGTGAACCTCGAAGGTAACCTCACCTCTGAGCTGAAAGGGTGTCTGGGGGCCATACTCTTGAGGTTTCTCCAGTCTCCTTTAGGCCAGTAAATCTGGTCTTCTTTTTTCTTTTTTTTTTTTTTTTTTTGTGAGTTAGAATTATGCTCTACATCCTTCTCCAGCTCTGTCCAGAACCCTCTGCTGTGATCCTGGTCAGAGCAGTCAGCGGTGGTAGCTGGGCACCATCTAGCTGTACTGGACTCAGTCCAGTGGAGGTCTTGGTAGCTGTGGACAATTAGTCCTTTGGACTAATCTTTTCGTTGTATCCTGTTCTCTTCATTCTCCCTTGCTCCCGAAGGGATGAGACCAGTGTAGTATCTTAGATGGCCGCTCACAGGCTTTTAAGACCCCAGACACTACTCACCAAGGTAGAATGTAGAGCATTATCTTTATAAGTAGTGTCATGCCAATTGAGCTAGATGTTCCCCAAGACCATGGTCCCCAGAGCCATCCGTCCAACAACTTGGTCCCTCGGGGAGTTTGGATGTGTCCATGGGGCATTCATGACCTTTCCTTGTGCAGGTTGTGTTAGTTTCCCTTGTACTGTGTACTGTCTCACCTCTCACCCAAGATACCACTTATCTATTGCTTATTTAGTATTCCCCCCCCCCCCATCCCTGGTAACCAACAAGGATTGTTACATTTTGCATGTGAATTTTTTCATGGGTTTTTACAATAGAGGTCTCATACAATATTTGTCCTTTTGTGATTGACTTATTTCACTCAGCATAATGTCCTCCAGTTTCATCCATGTTATGAGATGGTTCACAGATTCATTTTTGTTCTTTCTCGTTGCATAGTACTCCATTGTGTGTATGTACCATAGTTTGTGTATCCATTCATCTGTTGATGGGCACCTATGTTGTTTCCATCGTTTTGCTATTGTGAACAATGCTGCCATGAACATAGGTGTGCATATGTCTATTCGAGTGACGACTCTTATTTCTCTAGGATACATTCCTAGGAGTGGGATTGCTGGATCAAATGGTATGTCTATTTCTAGCTTTCTGAGGAAACTCCATATCATTTTCCAAAAAGGTTGTATCATTTTGCTTTCCCACCAGCAGTGTATAAGAGTTCCCATCTCCCCGCAGCCCCTCCAACATTTGTTATTTCCAGTATTTTTGATTCGTGCCAGTAATGCTGGGATGAGATGGTATCTCATTGTGGTTTTAATTTGCATTTCTCTGATGGCTAGTGAACGCGAGCATTTCCTCATGTATCTGTTGGCCATTTGAATGTCTTCTTTGGTGAAGTGTCTGTTCATTTCCTTTGCCCGTTTTTTGATAGGATTGTTTGTCTTTTTTTTTTTTTTTTTTTTTTTTTTATTTTTATTTTTTTTTAATATATATTTTATTGTACTTCAGGTGAAAGCTTACAGAGCAAATAGTTTCTCATGAAATAGTAGTACACATGTTGTTTTTTGACATTGGTTAACAACCCCACAACGTATTAAGCCTCTAAATTCTCAACCTTTTTTTTTGATGAAAATTACAGATGGCCAAAGATACACCGTTTCAAAAATTTCTACATTCACAGTTCAGTGACATTGACTACGCTCTTCCAACTGTGCTGTTATTCTCACTTAAGATGAAGGCTTACAGAAAAAATAGTTTTTCATTTAACAATTACTACACATGTTGCCCTATGACAATGGTTAACAATCTCACAGCACATCAAGAATATCCTTACTCCACCTTGTATTCCCTATCACCAGGGGGCTTCCTTGTCCCCTTCTGTCTTCTGGACCTTGTCAGTGGACTATTGTACCTCTTTAGTCTCATTTGTTTATTTATTTATTTATTTATTTATTTATTTTTATTTTATTTAAACACCATTTCAAAACTTTTTACTTACACATTTAAGTGATATTGACTATGCTCTTCCAATTGTGCTGCCATTCTCGCCCAAGATGAAGGCTTACAGGACAAAACAGCCTCCCATTTAATAGTTACTACAAATGTTGCCCTATAGCAGTGGTCAACAATCTCACAATACATCGACAGTGTCCTTATTCAATTTGTGTTCCTTATCATCAGTTTCCTACTCTCCCTCTGCCTTCTGGCCCTTGTCACCGGACTCCTGTACATCGTTAGTCCCATTTAGTTTTACTGGGGTGTCCATTCCCAGGCTTAACATCGAACCTTGAAGGTAACTTCCCCTCTGAGCTGAAAGGGTGTCTGGGGGCCACACTCTCGAGGTTTCTCTAGTATTCTTTAGGCCAGTATATCTGGTCTTCTTTTTTTTTTTTTTTTTTGGGAGTTAAAATTATACTCTACATCCTACTCCAGCTCTGCCCAGAACCCTCTGTTGTGATCCTGGTCAGAGGAGTCATTGGTGGTAGCCGGGCACCATCCAGCTGTACTGGGCTCAGTCCCGTGGAGGCCTTGGTAGCTGTGGACCATTAGTCCTTCGGACTAATCTTTTCCTTGTATCCTGTTCTCTTCGTTCTCCCTTGTTCCCGAAGGGATGAGATCAGTGGAGTATCTTAGATGGCCGCTCATAGGCTTTTAAGACCCCAGACACTACTCACCAAGGTAGAATGTAGAGCATTATCTTTATAAGTAGTGTCATGCCAATTGAGCTAGATGTTCCCCAAGACCATGGTCCCCAGAGCCATCCGTCCAACAACTTGGTCCCTCGGGGAGTTTGGATGTGTCCATGGGGCATTCATGACCTTTCCTTGTGCAGGTTGTGTTAGTTTCCCTTGTACTGTGTACTGTCTCACCTCTCACCCAAGATACCACTTATCTATTGCTTATTTAGTATTCCCCCCCCCCCCCCATCCCTGGTAACCAACAAGGATTGTTACATTTTGCATGTGAATTTTTTCATGGGTTTTTACAATAGAGGTCTCATACAATATTTGTCAATACAACAATATTTGTTGTAGAGGTGTTGGATTTTCTTGTATATTATGGAGATTAGACCTTTGTCCGACTGGTACTGTCCAAAAATTTTTTCCCAGTCTGTAGGTTCTCTTTTGACTCTTTTGGTGAAGTCTTTTGAAGAGCATAGGTGTTTGATTTTTAGAAGATCCCAGTTATCTAGTTTATCTGTTGAGTTTTGTGTGTTGATGTTTATGGTTTGTATCCTGTTAATGCCATGTATTAAGGCCTGAAGTGTTGGCCCTATATTTTCTTCTATGAACTTTCTAGTTTTAGGCTTTGTATTCAGGTCTTTGATCCATTTTGAAGTAGTTTTTGTATACGGTGTGAGGTATGGGTCCTGTTTCATTTTTCTGCAAATGGATATCCAGTTTTGCCAGCACCATTTGTTAAAAAGACTGTCTTTTCCCCATTTGATGGACTTTGGGCTCTGTATTTAGAAGTGCATTATTTATCACTTGAACTAAAGCAGTAATTTGTTTCTATTAATGCCGAAAAGCTCTGCCAACTCAACCAGCTTCCTATGTCAACAAAAATCCTGATATCATTGGGAGTTACTTAAAAAAAAAACAAAAAAACATCGTTTTCTTAAGAAAGTGGCTTCTCTGTTTGATCTTCATCTTGTTTCCTTGATCCGTCTTCCTCTGACATACCATAATACTTTTATCTCATATTTCTATCCTTGTAGGTCCTTCCAGTCCTTGACCCATGGCCCCATAGACAAATCTAATTTTGGTATCTGAGTCAGGCCTTTCCAATTTGTAACTCCGAGAGAAATGAAAGATGTACACTCATCTCGAGAGAAACTATAAACTCAAAGGACATATCCTTCCAAAAGGGATGTTAGTTCTAGGTTGGTTACACATATAGCCATACCTACTGCTCTAGCTCTCTTCACCATCACCCCTTGAGAAGGGTTTGTTAAACTTATTGCAAATAAAGGGACAAAGTTTTTAGCAACTTTTCCACTTCTTCAATAATTGGATTTGGGATCATGGTTATTTGGCATTCTTTTTCTTTCATTTCTGCAACGATGAACATTGATCCTCCCACAGCTAAGCAGACCATTAGATGATGTGAGAGCAGTAAAATCCAAAATTCTTAACACACCTGTATGATACCATTCCTGTACCTAGCAAATTTCCCACCTTAGGGGTGCTCACTTCCTGAATGTAGAAAACAGAAAATTCACTTTCCCTGCTTCCCTTGCAGCTAGGCTTCAGCCATGTGACCAATGCTCTGCCAATCAGATATCCTTACACAAAGCTTCATTCAGAAGTGAGTCACATAAGGAAGCCAGCTCTACAGAATTAATTTTCTAGAAAGGTTGATAGTGGTGGTATTCAGTCTTCAGGAGCAACAGCAGTGTGAGCTGCGTAGTCTAGGCCTGGAGGCAGGAGCAGAGGGCCTTTGCTGATTCACTCCTGTGGTGTGGCTGGTTTGAGTCTTCTTTTGTCTTCTTGGCCTCCAAGCCTGACTCTCTGGCCCTCCTGGAGATTTTGAAAGTGTCTTAATATGCATTAATAAAGTCCTTTTCTGTTTAAACTAGTGTGAGTGGATTCTGTTGTTTGCAACTAAGATCCCTGAGGGATACATGGGTTGCCGTCGAGTCCATTCCGATTCATAGTGATCCTATAGGACAGAGTAGAACTGCCCCATAGGGTTTCCAAGGAGCGGCTGGTGGATTCGAAATGCCGACCTTTTTGGTTAGCAGCCAAACTCTTAACCATTGTGCCACCAGGGCTCCTATAAGGGATACAATGCCCTCAAAATCCTACATGATCTTCGGCAGCCTGCTTCTCCACTTGCATTGCAAAGCACCTTCTTTCCCCTCCTCCAGTGCACTAAACTCTTTCCTGCCTCAGATTCACACACACTGAATGCTATGTCCTTGTTCTAATCCTGGCTCCCTCCTAAATTCAAAACATTGTTTAAAACTGAGTAGGATAAGTCCCCCTGTTATGCATCCTCCTGGCATCTTATTCTTGCCCTTCATGGTACTGATCATCATTATAATTAAATACTTAGTTGGGTAATTAATGTTTTTCTCCCCAAAGAGATTGTAATAACTAACATTTATTAAGTTATTTGAAAATACCAGCAAGCTTTCTAAGCACTTTATAAGAATTCTCTCATTTAATCTTCACTGCAAGCCTGGGGACAATATTATTAAGACACCCATTTTATAGGTAGAGAAACTGAGGTTTTGTGAAATTACATAACTAACACTAATTCATACAAAAACTATGTGGTGGAGCCAGATTTGAACCCAGGAAATCTGGCTTCAGGTCACATTCTCAATCCTATCTGTGGTCTCCATTGTGGGTGCCTGCCCCTCAGATGTTGTGCAAGGTAAGCCATTGGGGAGTGGGAAGAAAATATTAGAAATTCTATTTACATACATTTTATCCCATCCTGATTAATCTATTTTTGTATGTCCATTTTATAATTTATAAAATATGTTTTCTATGATGTATATAATATAGCAGTATATTATATAATTTATAAATAAATAAAAATAGGTAGATAGGCTCACTTTTTTTTCCTATAGGGATGTGTGATGACCAAAGTTTGGACACCACTGCTCTGGGCTACGAGCTCCATGAAAGCAAGACTGTGCTTTGTCCAGCAACTAGCACAGGGCCTGAAACATAGCAGGTTCTCAATAAATACTGTTGACTGAATAGTATTCCTCAACACTGAGCACTAACTAAGATAAAGAAAATTCCACTTTCTTATGTATTTAAGTCCACGTTCCCAATATTTTTGTATCTATGAAGACTTCCTTGCTTGCTCCTTCTCAAGCTGTTTTCATCCATACTTGTAGCTTGTCTGCTGGGAGAATAATTTTCACTTGCGCAAAAGGCAGCAGCATCCCCTGCAGCAGCCTGTGGTTTCTCGAATTATTTTGTGCTGACCTGCTGTCATCTAGCATGAAGCATGGGTGAGGGGAGGGTAGTGCAACCTGTGAATCAGGGACATGAAAAGTTAAGTCAGTTATGAAGCTTTGCACACCTGGGTTCCTCTCTCTTTTGGCCTCTGCCAGCCTCCCACATAAACTAATTTCAGCATTCCCCTTTCCCTGAAGTTACAAGTGTTCATGAAGGCATGGAGGGAGGGAAGGTTGGCAGGGTCTGAGCAGGAGAGAGGGAACAGACAATGAGACTTTTATCAAAGGGTGAAGGGGCCAACAACTTGAGAACATAGCTCTTCTTGCTTCTCTGACAAGGGGAGTGGTGAAAGTAGAACTTCACTGAGTGAATTCTTGCTAAATTTAAAACAGATTAAAGTCTCCATGCAATGTGGGTGAAAAGATTCAACTAGTCAACCATGTGGGCGTGGATTTCCCACAGGGCCCTTGGAAGCATTGCTTTGGACACAGGCTTATACCCAATAAATTTTTTTTCAGTCATTTTTTAATTTTCACATCAGTTGAACTGCTTTTAGATGGGTTTGTGGGTTGTTTCTTCTTTAAAAATCTAAGAACTGGGAGGGCTGGGTGGGGTGTAGGGGGCTGCACAAAGCAGCCTACAGAAACATCAGAGCAAACCACTAAGGAACATCCGGGGCTGGAGGTCTCCAGGTCAGGGAGGTGAGCCGTGTGAAGCCTCAAACAGCTGCACTCACAGGCACAGGTGCGGCACTTCACAGGGTGGGCCCCACAGGGTCAGCCTGGCCTGTGTAAACCATGCCTGGAATGAAGGGCAACCCACAGTCCAGGCTCAACCGGCACATTTGCTGCTAGCCATGCTCCTTGGATCTCCACCACCTTAAACAATGCCCGTGGAGGGTTGGGGATGGGGGAGGGGCAGGCAAACAGAAGACACTCATGGCCCGTTGTGTTGGTCTTTTAGACAGGAAGCAGTAATTAACTGCCACAGAGTGAGGTGGGGTGTTGATAACGACCATTCCTGCAGCTGCACCTCTCCTGTGTGTTCAAAAACAAATGAACTAGCACTTCCAAGGCTTCTTACTTAGCAATTCATGGCATAGATATATATGTGTGTGTGTGTATATATATATATATACACACACAATAAGTCTACAAATGGTTAGCCTGTGAAATTCGAACAAAAATATTAGCCATTAACCTTGACATCAAATAAATTTATTGGTTAGCATACAAAATGATAGTAGGAAAATGTCTATTCCTATCATTGTCTGAGGAGCCCTGGTGGTGCAATGGTTAAAAGCGCTCAGCTGCTAACTGAAAGATTGGCAATTCAAACCCACCAGCTACTCTGCTGGAGAAAGATGTGGCAGTCTGCTTTCAGTAAAGATTTACAGTTTTGGAAACCCTAAGGGCGGTTCTACTCTGTCCTACAGGGTTGCTATGAGTCGGAATCAACTCAATGGCAATGGTTTTCAGTTTATCACTGTCTAACTAGGGATTCTCAATCAAGTGTACTCATCTGAATCACCTTGGCAGCTTTTTAAAAGTATAGATGCCAAGCCTCAGCCCAGACCTACTAAATCAGAATTTCTGAGAATGGACCCAAGAATGTGTTCTTTAGAACTTTGTTCAGTTCTGATGTTTCCCCTTATTCAGAACTACTGATCTAGATGATCTTAATAGTAGCTAAACAGCTGAGATCCACATTACCTAGTTACTAGTAGCTGGCTAAAAACCAGATTGCTTTATCAAACAAGCATTAAATGTGACAACGTTTAATGAGCAGGGGTTATGTAGTAGGAGGGGGGCATTTTCAACTAAAGGGGGCTGAAAAGCATGATAGACACTATGACCAAGATGTCCAGGGAAGAAAAGGACAAGGAGCCCAGGCAGGACACAAGAGAGGTAAGTCAGAAAGACTATATCAAATATTAAATAGATGCCCCAGAATTAAAATCTATCCCAGACACCCAGAAAGTGGCATGAGGAACTGCAGACTGTGCCCAAACCTGCTCACCAGAGAAAAACAAAAAACCATTGCCATTAAGTTGATTCCGACTCATAGCAACCCTATAGGACAGAGTAGAACTCCCCCATAGGGTTTCCAAGGCTGTAATCTCTATGGAAGCAGACTGCTACATCTTCCTTTTACGAAGCAGCTGATGGGTTTGAACCACTGACCTTTCGGTTAGCAGCCAACCACTTAACCACTGTGCCACCACGGTTCCTTGCTCACTAGAAGGAGGGTCTACATTCCACCATTGGTTCAAGTATCAGTTGGCAGACCCAGTAGATGACAGGCCCTAATAGCTGGCAGAAGGCCGAGCAGGGGCCAACATTCCCCATATTAAAACACTGGGGCAAAAAAGACTGAGGGGGATGTTATCAGAGTTAGAGAAATCCATTTATATAAAGAGTTTCATTTCACACAAGAAAAGTGTGACTAACAGTGAATGTTTATAAAGCATTTACTACAGGCACTGTTCTAAGTGCTTTAAATGAATGAACTTTATCAGATACCTATGATTATTAGAAGTTACAATTTACAGGTAAGGAAACTGCAGTTTAGAAAATTTAAGTAAATTGCCCAAAGCCCACTAATAAGTTGTGGAAGCAAGCTATGCATTTACAACTAAACTAAGTCCACTTTCAAATAACACTACTGCTTCATGGGTAGTGCAGGTACTTTATAACAGAGTATTCCCAATTCCTTCCTCCCATCCCTTATAACATTGCTGCCATACATTTCACTTATCCATAAGTTATAATCACATCTGTTCTTGCATGTTGTCCACTTTTTCCATTAGAATCCTTGGCATATTAATCATAAAACCTGTTGCCATTGAGTCGATTCTGACTCATAGCGACCCTATAGGACAGCGTAGAACTGCCCCAAAGGATTTCCAAGGCTCTAGTCTTTATGGACGCTAACTGCCATATCTTTCTCCCATGGAACAGTTGTTGGGTTTGGACTGCTGATCATTCAATTAGCAGCTAAGTGCTTACCCACTGCGCCACCAGGGATCCTTATATTAATCATAGTTATTTTAAAATCTTGGTCTGATAATTCCAAAATCTCTGCCATAACTGAGTCTGGTTCTGATGCTTGCCCTGTCTGTTCAGACTGTGTTTTTTTTGCCTTTTAACATGCCTTGCAATTTTTTGTTGAAAGTTGCACACGATGTACACGTAAAAGGAACTGAGGTTCTTTCTGTTATAATCCTCTGTAAATCCTTGTTGATATTGATACTGATATGGTCTTAAGGTGTAGAGGGAGGGGAAGTGTTCTGTAATCCAATGATTAGCTCTCAGTCTTTTAGTGAGCCTGTACCCCTGGGTTGTGACCTTCACCCAGTTATTCTCTGCTTTTTTTTTTTTTTTTTCATCCCTAGGTGAAACAAGAAGGCTAGAGGGGGCTGGAGTTGAGTATTTCCTTTCCCCCACATCCAAAGCTAGAGGGATAAAGTTGAGTAATTCCCTTCCTCCACGTGGAAGGCTAGAGGGGGCTGGAGTTGGGTATCTTCCTTCCTCCACATTGGTTCCAAAAATAAACCATTGCCATGGAGTCAGTTTTGACTCATAGTGACCCTATAGGACAGAGTAGAACTGCCCCATAGGGTTTCCAAGGAGAAGCTGGTGGATTCAAACTGCCGACCTTTTGGTTAACAACCAAGTTCTTAATTATTGTGCCACCAGAGCTCCACCACTCTCACAAAATCCACATTGGTTAGGCTCTTGTTAGGATATTGTTAAGGAGAACAGAACACTATTTAAAAGTGGTTACTTTTCCCCTCCCCTTGTGAAACACGAGGAGATTTTTCTGCAAGCTTTACAGTAAGAAATTAGTGGGACTCCTACAGTCAAAACTCAGGTAAGTGTGGGGATGTCCCCAAGGCTGGGTCTCTAGGAATTTTTATCTCAAACTTCTTCATGTTCAGTCTCTAGCAATTAGTCAATTACCCTTTAAGTATTCCTACTAGATGATGGGTCCATCAGAAGAGGTTTCTGCCCTTTTGTAAGTGGCAATTTTCTGTATCAGTCTGTCTGTCTCTCTGGTTTTCAAGGCAGCAGTTTGCCTTGTAACTTCAATTCTCTGATGAATCGAATAATAGTTGTTGATTTTCAGTTTTTCAGCCTTTTTTCTTGTCGTGAGGACTGGGGCAGTGGCTTCCAAGCTCTTTGCATGTCAGACCTGGAAGCAAACTATGAACCAAGCAGTTCGGCCCCAGAGCCTAGAGTCTCCATTCTGCCACTATTAAAGAATGTCATATTAATTGCCCTTGCAGGTAAGTATTCTACTTCTAGCAGTAACACAAGGTGTGGTGGAACATGATGATGGTGTCTGTGTGTTCAGAAGTTGACATGGGTATCTTATTGAATGAATGTTGTGGTCTTTATGTGGTTTCACTATTCTGTAGAGAATTTCAAAAAGAAGATCAAAGCCCTGTGAGGAAGAGCGAGAGCCTGAAAGGCGAGTCATTCCTCAGGTCATTCACTTTGGAAAGCAGCAAGTCGTAGGCAAGAATGGAAAACTCTGAGGGTGTGGTCAGAAAAGAAGGCCTGGCCTCGTCTGACAAGGGGGGAGGGTACGCATCTCTGAGGGTGATTTCCAAGTATGAGGGTTAAAGCTGGTATCTGCCTTGTGGAAGCAACTGTGAGTCATGAAGGTAGGACCCCACTGACCTCGTCTACCTAGGGTCAACCTCCAAGCCCAAAAGCAAGTCACATCATGTAAACCAGATTAGCTCCAAACTGTGCTTCAAGGAGCCACAGGGGCTCCTCAAATGACCACACTCCCACTCCAAAGAATGAGGCGAACAAGGGTGGGGATCTGGGTCTCAATTAAAGCAGATCAAGAAAGTCAAGTTAAAAAAAAACCTTATTTTCATAAGTCTCTGTATTTCTGCCCTGGTGGTATTCCCCTGACCTACAATAAATTGACCTTTGGACATTCCACCATGCCCTAAGTCAACACTGTACTAGTTTGGGAGATGTTAACAAAGGAGGAGCATACCCTTAAACATGACACGGCAGGGATCATTAACAAGACAGTCCAAAACAACTGCAATCCACTAAAAATATAATGTGAACCACAAATGTAATTTTAAATTTTCAAGTAGGCACATTCACAAAAGTAAAAAGAAACAGGTGAAATTAATCTTAATAATATACTTTATTTAATTCAATATATCCAACATATTATCATTTTAACATATTGATAAACCAAAAAAACCAAACTTGTTGCCGTCAAATTGACTCCAACTCATAATGACCCTATAGAACAGAGTAGAACTGCCCCATAGAGTTTCCAAGGAGTGGCTGGTGGATTTGAACTGTCGACCTTTTGGTTAGCAGCCTGAGCTCTTAAACACTGTGCCACCAGGACTCCAACATATTGATATGAAACAAATTACTGATGAGATATTTGAAATTCTTTTTTTAACATCAAGTTTTCAAAATCTGGGGTATATTTTATACTTACCAAAACCAAACCGTATCTCAAGTGCTCAGTAGCTACTTGTGGCCAGTGATTTCCATAGTGGCCAGTGCAACTCCAGAGGAAGGTGAAGATTAGCTGCAGTACTTAATAAAAATTGCTACTGAGTTGATTCTGACTCATAGCAACCCTATAGGACAGAGTAGAATTGTTCCATAGGGTTTTCAAGGAGCAGGTGGTGGATTCGAACTGCTGAGTTTTGGTTAGCAGCAAAGCTCTTAACCACTGTGCCATGAGGGCTCCAACTACAGTACTAGCAGGGGTCAATACCAGAAATCATCTTTCAATGCTAACTTTGAAAGTTGTAACCTTTATTATTATTATTATTTAATATAAAAGCCACTTTCCTTACACTCTCATCCTTAGAGAATAGGAATCTATCACTTGTGTCTTCATTTTCAACCTGTAAAATTATTTGAAATAATCCCTTTCACATTTTAGGAGTCTCTGTATGCAGAAATCTTTTTCTAATTGGATAAAGCTTGTCTCATCAAGAGTCAAGGACTTCTTGTTGTTCAACGGTGAATAAGAGCCTGCCAATTCTTCCTGGGGCATTGTGGTATTTCTGACTTCCTAATGAGGCCTTCAGTCTGTTCCCTGAAGAGGCCCAACCTTTCAAAACCTGACATTTTTCCATACAATCCAGCAATCCCATTCCTAGGAATATATCCTAGAGAAATAAGAGCCATCACACAAATAGACATATGCACACCCATGTTCATTGCAGCACTGTCCACAATAGCAAAAAGGTAGAAATAACCTAGATGCCCATCAACAGATGAATGGATAAACAAACTATGGTACATACACACAATGGAGTATTATGCAACGAGCAAGAACAATGATGAATCTGTGAAGCATCTCATAACACAGATCAAACTGGAGGACATTATGCTGAGTGAAATAAGTCAATCACAAAAACCTGAGGTTTTTACAATGCAGTCCCTTTTGTACACAGAAGTCCCTTCACCCTCTTGCTTTCCATGGTTGCCTTTCTCTGCAATTTTCATCAGTCTCTTCTGACGTACAAGGACCAAGTTCCCACTCAGCAGTTCAAGTGTAGATGGGGCACAGTTTAGTACAGAGACTATATTTGAATCATGTCTAGCTTGTTATCCCTCCTCCCTTTTTTGTTAACTGTTGTTACATCTTGATAAGGAAATTACATTCCAAAAAGTACCCAGAATCTTCCACCATTGGCCTTTTTACTTTTTGGAGGAAAAAAAAATTCTTTGAGAAGACAGATTAGAATTCAAAAACCTCCAGCTTCAACAGGGAGGGGCCAGTCTGACAGCTACTACTATGTATGAACTTGTCTAATATTTTTTTTAAATCCTGAGACATAATTTGGATGACTAATATCCCCTGGGTTAGGCCAGATGGTTGATTCCTTCTAACCCCACCCAAATTCCCAAGTGGGTCTCAAAAACATACTGTAGGAAAGCTTGTTCTGTTTGTTTATAACGTACCAGGACCTTCAAAGGCCAGGCTAGATGATCAGTAAAATAATTCCCTCCTATTGCACTGGCAGATCTTGGCATAGAGGCCTTGGAAGGACAACTGACATGGAGCTGGATGTTTCAGTCATGGGTGGCTGGGCATTATCACCAGCTGGCCTTGCAGCCATGGTCCATAAAGAAAGAAGAAAGTTCAACCTTCTGGAGCAACTCCTTAGCCAGAGAGTGATGTGGTGATCCGGATTCTGTTGTTGTTAATTGCCCTCCAGTTGTTTCTGACTCATGGCGACCCCATGTGTGCAAAGTAGAACTGCACTCCATAGAGCTTTCAAGGCTGTAACCTTTCAGAAGCAGATTGCCAGGCCTTACTTCCAAGGCTTTTTTGGGCGGGTTTGAACCACCAACCTTTTCATTAGCAGTTGAGCACTTAAAACTTTGAGCTACCCAGGGACTCCGTCAGGATTGTTGGAGGGACTCAGAAAGGAAAGGAAAAGAGAATGGAAGGGAGAGAAGAAAGGAGAAAGGAAAGAAGGGAGGGGAGGAGAAAGGAGAAAGGAAAGGGAGGGAAAAAGGCAAGGAGGAGAGGATAAAACGAAAAGAGAGAGAAAGAGAAGTGGATGAGGCAGGCTCGAGTGGTTGAGGGAACAAGAGACAATTCCTGTGGAGGGTTAGGATTTACCCCACACAGAATATGAAAGGCAGGCCTTGAAACCTCCCTTCAGGATGCCGTCTCCTTGTTGGCTATTCTAATTTCAGTTCCCTGCAGGCTGCCCTTTCATCTTGAAATCTTTAAAATGCTAAGTATGAAAAAGCCTGAGAGAAGCCTGTGGGGTGGGGGGGAAATCAGTTATTCCTTATCAGATTTTACCTCTTAAACAATGCTGAGTGCCACCAAGGGACAGCAATTTGACATTATCTTCCTGCTCCAAGGTCCACACTTCCTTCTCTCTCCTACCTACCATATGGGGAAGGTGAAGATTTTTGCATCTGCCTGGAAAGTAAGTCAAGCACTTCTTTTTCCTGCTCCTTTTAAATCCTGGGATTTTCCATCATTAGCCATCAAGTGAATTCTTAAGGAATTTCTTGCTAATCCCTGTCTAGATATTTCTAGACACACACACTTAATCAGCGTATAGATTCAAGTAGCAGTAAATAGCAGGCAGTACCTTATTGCCAGCAGAAAATCTGAAATCTTTTGTTCAAGGAGGAGGACATTTTCTGAGGTTTTTCAAGTGATAAGCAGACAAGAAACCGAGGGAGTCAGTTTCTCGGTGGTGACTAGGTAACCAGCACTCACCTGTGGTGCAGGGGCTGCCCCATCCCTAAGCTGCGCTGTGAGGTGGAGGCGATTATTTCAGTAGCTTTGAGATCTCAGGGCCTATCACCCAAGAGGTGCTGCAGTAGAAGGGTTGGTGGGGTAAGAAGAGAGATCACTGTTGTCACCAACCTTTAAAAAAAAAAGAAACAAGTTGTCATCCACGTGACACATGGTGACCCCATGTGTGTCAGAGTAGAACAGTGCTCCATAGCATTTTCAGTGGCTAAATTTTAGGTAGTAGATTGCCAGGCCTTTCTTCCAGGGCACCTCTGGGTGGACTCAAACCTCTAACCTTTCAGTTGGCAGCCAATGCATAACCATTTGCACCACCCAGGGACTCCCTCACAAACCTTAACAGCTCTATCTCTTGATCAAGAGGTCATTCTATCTTTTACCTTTCAGACGACTATCAGCTCTTAATCAGCAAGGACATGATGATTTTAAAACGATTTATTCCACATGCTAAACCATTGACTGAAGCTGATCACTGACATAGTTCATGGTTTTTGCAATTTAAAAAAGCCCCAGGTAGGAGGGTCCCTTCAATCCAAGGTTTGCAGCCATATATAAAAATGGGCCATCGACAGATGAATGGATGAACAAAACGTGGTCCATCCATATAACGAAATATTATTCAGCCATAAAAAAGAATGAAGTATCGATACATGCTACAACATGGATGTGCCTTGAAAACATGACGCTAAGTGAAAGAAATCACAAAAGGTCACATATCGTATGATTCCATTTATATGAAATATCCAGAATAAGCAAATCCATAGAGACAGAACGTAGGTTAGTGGTTACCTGGGGCTGGGAGGAGTGGAGAACAGGGCATGGCTGCAGGGCATGGGTACAGGTTTCCTTCTGGAGTGATGAAAATCTTCTGGAACTCAATAGTGGTGATGGTTGCACAACACTGTGAATCTGCTAAATGTTAGCAACAGTAAATTTTATGTTACCTGAATTTTACCACAATTTAAAAGAACCTAACAAAGGGAAAAAAAAAAAAAAAGAACGGTAGAAACAATCCTATCGTCTTTAGCAGAGGCCGTCATTCCCAATTCCAGCCTGAAATTCTGTGCCTTGTAAAAGCTTCCCTGAGTTAATCAACCACCAGTTTTTCCCAATCAACCCCATAAGGGAAATATTTGACTAGGTGGGCCAATGCCAGACAACCACCACCTACACTGACCTTGGTCTGTGTTAATAATCAAAATTCTGTTTCTCAGTGCAAGCCCATCAAGGCTTCTCACAAAGGAGCTGGAAAGCAGTAAAACAGAGATTTCCTTTAAACCAGGGAACAACAGTGAGATCCATTTCACCTGGAAATTTTCCTTTATTGAGCCACAAAGATCTGTGCCTTTCATTGTATGATTCCTTTTCTGTAAATAAAAAGGCATATCTAATCACAGAGGTGAATATGCATAAATGTTTTCCCAGACAGAAACACGAAACTTTGTCAATAGTGCTACTTTGGGGAAAGGGACTGGGGCAAGGAACTTTCGTTTGTTATTTTGTACTTTTTAAAACTATTTAAAATTTCTAATTGTGTACTTATATTACTTTTATTATATGTAATGTATTTATATTCATATGTAAATATGAATAATAAATAAATATAGTATTTAAGACATCAGCTGGGTTGCTTAACTCCATCAACTGGGGCTTCATGATTTTAATCATGAGAAAATGTTCAGTTGAATCCAAGTTGAGAGACAGTCTACAAAACCACTCACTCAGATACTTCAAAAATGTAAATGACATTAAGACTGGGTTCTAAAAATGAAGAAGAAAAAATTCTGAGGAACCATTCCAATTATTAAAGGAAACCAAAGAGACCTAACAATAAATGCAATGCATGGTTGAATACTGGGTCAGAAATAGACAAATACATATATACATACAGCTATAAAGGAATCATTAGGACTACTGGGAAATCTCAATATGGACTGTCTGTTGGATGATGCTATTCTATCAATGATCAGTGTTAAATTTCCTGGGTGTGTGAATTGTAGAAGATGGTAAGAGAATGACTGTTTTTAGAAGATATGTGCTAAAGGATTGGGGGCGAAGTTTTAGCATGTCCATAACCAGCTTTCATATACATAAAGAGAGAGAGAGAGAGCGCTAACAAAAATTTGACAATGTTTTTAAAATACAAAAAATCAACTGGAATTATCTGGACTTCTTTGAATTTTACCCTAATAACTGTTCTTGAAGAGAAAAGAAAAAAAGAAATTCTAATTTTTACTGTATTACTTCCAGAGACAATCAGAGGGCAGGAAACAGTGGTGTGAAGTTTCAATTAGAGCTACCAAGCAGAATTTTCAGTACAGAGCTTCCATTACCCTTAATTTAATTACAAAACCGATGTCCCTGACAGAAGTTTGCTCTTCTCAGGGGCGTCCCTGAGGCCAGCCCCAGGTGCTAGCTGCCTCCACCCTCTGCAGACCAGTCTGGGCCCCGGGCAGAGACCAGTCATTGCCAGAATCAGCTTTTTTCAACAGAGTTATGTTTTGTAAAGTCTACCAGATTTCGTTCTCACCACCTCGTTTATCCTTCACTTTTTTACATACACATCTGCATATGTACACACACACACACACACACACACACACACACTTTTTATTACACGGACTTCTGATGTTTCAGGGGGTTGATTCGACCTGCAGTACATCCAGATCCCTGCAGTGATTAGTCTTGCTATGACAGACGTCTCTGATTCACAAAGCAATCCATGGAAACTTTGGTTCCCGAGTCAAGCAGACCTGGTTTGGAATTCCAGCTCTACCATTTACTGGTGTTTACTTGACCAATTATTTAATCTTTCTAAGCCTCAGTTTCTTCATTTCTAAAACGGAGTGATAATTATACTCACTCCATAGGGCTGTTTGCAGAGTTAATAAGAGTGTACATGTGTAGTGACCAATACATAGAAAGTACTCCATAAAGAAGAGTGTAATCACTTTAAAAAAAAAAAAAAAAAACTCTGGTTTTAAAGGGATTTGACTCTAACGTATGAAAATCAAAGATCATTTTAAGAAGTTACCTTAATCGTAGAAAAAGGATTCTTTATTTAGTGAGAGATTTTTCTTTTCTGAACAATTCACTATGAGCTAAATCATTGAAAAACGATACTTTTAAAGGGCAAACTTATTACACAATGACACTTCTGAGGTTTATTATTCCTAGTATTTAACTACTTATCTCTTCAATTTTCACACAAAGCTAATCATTAATATTATCGTATTCTAAAAGTAATTATTTTAAAAGCTTTTGCTGTAATAGCTGAAGCCTCCCTGGCTATTCCTTGTACCAAAGAAGGTAAAAGTGTTTATTTTTTTTAGGACTGACATGAAAGAGATTGATTTCTGATGCCAAGGAATCACTTAGCATTCATGTGACTTCAGCTTCACAGCATCTTGGAATATGTTTATCCTTAATCAAAATTCTTCCTAGAGGCAAAATGCCAGCACCTTCACCTCTCCTGTACCTTCCCTAACAAACCCCGAAGAGAAGTCAGAGACAAGGTCGTGACCTAATGCTCATCAGCTGTTCAGGCACACACTTTGGAAAGTCATGAACTACCCATCTATGAGCTGGTAAGGAGCCTAAGTTGCGCAGTGGTTAAGCACTCTGCTGCTTACTGAAAGGTTGGCAGTTTGAACCCACCCAGCCACTCCATGGGAGAAAGAACAATCTTCTCCCTTAAAGATTACAGCCACATGGGATCGATATGAGTCAACTCCACAGCACCCAGCAACAACATGGGCTGGTAATGACTTTGAGTTCAGTTCCTCCGAGTAACTCTTGACTTATGGGTATTGTATTTAGCTTTCCAGTTGAGAAATTGAGGCACAGAAGTGAAATAAAAGGGCTGAGATCAGGAAATTCATTGCGATAAAATAATTGCGATCTCCAAACTTGGGCCCTAGTATGAGTCATTCATTGTGTGAAATATGAAGGGTCAGTAAAGGATCTACTTTTTTTCAAGATGGTCTCTTTACCAAATTTCAACTTGGCAGGGAATATTTTTTGCAAATAGCCCTAAATTCAGCACAAATGAAGATAAAGAATTTTTTTTTTAAATTTTTACACTGTTATCTAATAAACATATATTTAGTGGAAAAAAATTCTAAAAGATTTACTGTGAGCTTAACCATAGAAAAGTGCTAGGCACTGTTTTGAGTGCTTTACAAATATTAACTAATTCAGTCTTTACAGTGATCTTATATTATTATCCTCATTTACAGATGAGGAAACCAAGGCATAAAGAGATTAAATAACTTGCCAAAGGTCATGGAAAGATGCCAAAAACATATTATTAAACAAACTGTGGAATAATATATGGCATGATCTCATTTCTGTTAGAAAAAAATTTTGTTTTGTGTGTGTGTGTGAGATATAAATGTATTGAAAGAGGCCTGAAGAGATAAACTTTAATCATCATCAGAAATTACATCATTCCAACAGAGAGATGAAGGCTGGGATGGGAAAGGTAAAGGGGACTTTCACATTTTACTCTTTACTTCTCAATCATTTGAATATTTTATAATGCTATTTTAGGCATTACATGCATATTTTTTTACCTTACAAAAATCAAATAAATGACCAGTTCTAACAAAACCATCACAGACATGAGCTTAACCTTGCTTTGAAGGTGCATAGAACTCCATTTGACACTTGTTATTACAAGAATCACCATCAAAATTTTCCAACAGGCATCTATTGCACACCTACCAGGCATCATGCTAGGTGCTGTTGTGTATGCTATCCCACTGAATCTTCTCAAGATCCCCATAAAGGACAGATTCAAATTTTTATCTCACATTTTTAAAAAAAGTATTTTGGGGCACTTGGGTTATAAAAATGAAATAACATGTAGCACTTTCCTCTTAAACATCTATTACCATTTCATCCTCCTAAAAAGATGGTGAAATAGGAAGCTCAAGAGATTATTATATTCCTGGTTTACACATGTGGAAACTAACATTCAAAAATAAAGAAATAATTTCCCCAAGATCATGTATGAATTTGGAGCAAAAACAAGAAACAAGAACAAGAACCAGATCTCCTGATTCTCAACCTAATGTTCTTGCCACCAGAACTTGACCCAACTGGCCCAATGATTTCTGCCATCTTAATGTCAACAGATTCATATTCATAGTACGAATCTAGGAAAATTGGGAGGTATCAAAAATGAAATGGAACGCTTGAAGATAGATATCAAGATAGACAGATAGATATTGAAGATAGATAGATAGGCATTAGTGAGCTGAAATGGACTGGTATTGGCTGTTTTGAATCGGACAATCATATGGTCTACATGCCAGGAATGACAACTTGAAGAGGAATGGTGTCACATTCATTGTCAAGAAGAACACATTTCAAGATCTGTCCTGAAGTACTATGCTGTCAGTGGTAGGATAATATCCATATGTTAAGAAGAAGACCAATACAACTATTATTCAAATTTATGCACCAACCACTAAGGCAAAAGATGAAGAAATTGAAGATTTTATCAACTTCTGCAGTCTGAAATTGATCAAACATACAATGAAGATGCATTGATAATTACTGGTGATAGGAATGTGAAAGTTGGAAACAAAGAAGGATCAGTAGTTGGAAAATATGGCCTTGGTGACAGAAACGACACAGGAGATGGCATGATAGAGCTTTGTAAGACCAATGACTTATTCACAGCAAATACCATTTTTCAACAATATAAATGGTGACTATACATGTGGACCTTGCCAGATGAAATACACAGAAATCAAATTGACTACGTCTGTGGAAAGAGACAATGGAAAACTCAATATCATCCATCAGAACAAGGCTAGGGGCCAACCAGCAAACAGACTATTAATTGCTCATACACAAGTTTAAGTTGGAGCTGAAGAAAATTAAAGCAAGTCTACAAGAGCCAAAGTATGACCTTGAGTATATCCCACCTGAATTTAGAGATCATCTGAAGAATAGATTTTGACTCATTGAACACTAGTGACCAAAGACCAGACAAGTTGTGGAATGACATCAAGGACATCATACATGAAGAAAGCAAAAGGCCACTGAAAAGACAAGAAAGAAAAGACCAAAATGGATATCAGAAGAGACTATGAAACTTGCTTTTGATCGCAGAGTAGCTAAAGAGAATGAAAGAAATGATGAAGTAAAAGAGCTGAATAGAAGATTTCAGGGGGCGACTCCAGAAGGCAAAGTATTATAATGACAAGTGCAAAGACTTGGAGTTAGAAAACCAAAAGGGAAGAACATGCTCAGAATTTCTCAAACTGAAAGAACTGAAGAAAAAACTCAAGCTACTAGTTGCAATATTGAGGGATTCTATGGGGAAAATATTGGATGACACAGGAAGCATCAAAAGAAGATGGAAGGAATACACAGAGTCACTATACCAAAAAGAATTGGTCGACGTTCAACCATTTCAGGAGGTAGCATATGATCAACAACTGATGGTACTGAAGGAAGAAGTTCAAGCTGCACTGAAGGCATTGGTGAAAAACAAGTCTCCAGGAATTGGCAAAGTACCAATTGAGATGTTTTAACAAACAGATGCAACAGTAGAAGCACTCACTCATCTATGCCAAGAAATCTGGAAGACAGCTCCCTGACCAACTGACAGGAAGAGATCCATATTCATGCCCATTCCAAAGATGATCTAACAGAATGCAGAAATTATCAAACAATATCATTAATATCACATGCAAGTAAAATTTTGATGAAGATAATTCAAAAACAGTTGCGACGGTGCATCAAGAGGGAACTGCCAGAAGTTCTAGCCAGATTCAGAAAAGGATGTGGAACCAGGGATATCACTACTGATGTCAGATGGATCTTGGCTGAAAGTACAGAATACCAGAAAGATGTTTACCTGTGTTTTATTGACTATGCAAAGGCATTCAACTGTGTGGATCATAACAAATTATGGATAACGCTGCAAAAAATGGGAATCCCAGAACACTTAATTGTGCTCATGAGGAACCTGTACATAGACCAAGAGGCAGTCATTGGAACAGAACAAGGGGATACTGCATGGTTTAAACTCAGGAAAGGTGTGTGTCAGGGTTGTATCCTTTCACCATACTTATTCAGTGTGTATGCTGAGCAAATAGTATAAGAAGCTGAACTATATGAAGAAGAACAGAGCATCAGGATTGGAGAAAGACTCATTAACAACCTGTGATATGCAGATGACACAACCTTGCTTGCTGGAAGTGAAGAGGACTTGAAAGTGAAGAGACTTCAGTATGGATTACAACTCAACATAAAGAAAAAAAATTCTTACAACTGGGCCAATAAGCAACATCATGATAAACAGAGAAAATAGTGAAGCTGTCAAGGATTTCATTTTACTTGGACCCACAATCAATGCCCATGGAAGCAGGAGTCAAGAAATCAAATGACATATTGCATTGGGCAAATCTCTTGCAGAAGACCTTTCTAAAGTGTTAAAAAGCAAAGATGTCACTTTGAGGATTAAGGGACATCTGATCTAAGCCATGGTATTTTCAATTGCCTCATATACATGTGAAAGCTGGACAATGAAAAAGGAAGACAGAAGAAGAATTGATGTTTTTGAATTATGGCATTGGCAAGAATATACCAGGGACTGCCAGAAGAATGAACAAATCTGTCTTGGTAGAAGTATAGTCAGAATGTTCCTGAGAAGTGAGGATGGTGAGACTTTGTCTCAGGTACTTAGGACGTGTTATCAGGAAGGACCAGTCCCTGGAGAAGAGCATCATGCTTGGTAAAGCAGAGGGTCAGCAAAAATGAGGAAGATCCTCAAGGAGATGGACTGACAACAGTGGCTGCAACAATGGGCTCAAGCATAGCAACAATTGTGAGGATGGCACAGGACTGGGTAGTGCTTCTTTCTGTTGCACATAGGGTCGCTATGAGTCAGAATCTACTCGACAGCACCTAACAACAACAACAATGCCAACAGCTATCATTGACTATTACAGCCATTGAATATCTCTGGAAGAGATCTTCATGAACATATAACTCAGTAGTCCTCAACTATGGCTACACAACAGAATCACCTGGAGAGCTTTTAAAATATACCAACACCTGGACCTCATCCCAGACCAATTAAATCAGAATCCTAATGGGTAGGGTTCAGACATTTGTATTTTGTAAAAGCTCATCAGTGATTCTGATGTGTAGTCAAAGTTAAATACTACCAATTTAGTTTTTAGGATAGCAAATAGTTCTCATTTCAATGCTAACCTGATCAATTGGTCATGGTACCTAGAGAGCTCTCTGAGAAGGACCATAGCTCACTTCTGGACTCAGAGGACAAGAGTGTGAGAGATCCCATATACTGTGAGTGTAGGGGAGGGTGGGGGCACATGCCCTATGCTCTTGCCAATCCTAATCTAGCCCAACTCCTTCATTTTAAACATGAGGAAAATGAGGCCAGAGAGCTGATGTGATTTACTATGGTAACAAAACTAGCTAGTGGCAGAGCCAAGTCTAAACACAGGTCTCCTAACATCTAGGTCAGTCCTCCACTTGTAAATAGAAGTGAGTGGATCCCAAACAGCTACTGTTAAGAAGAAAGACCAGTACCGTGATTAACCTGACTATGCCACAACACACCAGCCAGTCCATATGGCCAATGCAGCATCACTCACATTGAGTGTGAAAAGGCCCCTGGAACAACTGTCCCCATAAGCAGGAAAGTGGCAAGGTGGTGCTCCAGTACCAAGTGCTCTCCACTGCTGCTGCCATTTAAGGCTACCCCTTAAAGAGAGAGAGGTGAGGCTGGGTCTGGAGCTGGGAGCTGTGGGCACAGCTTCAATTTATTACTCATCCACAGGAGAGGCCGCCCAGGAATGTGCTGGTAATGGGCACAAGGCCACCTCCTGCCATGCCCCAGGCACATTTCTCTGGCATCCAAATCACTGCCTGTCTTAGAGCCTGAAGGGGTGACTCATGTGTGTATGTGTGTGTGTGTGTGTGTGTGTGTGTGACTGGCTCAGAGATCTGTCATAAAGGTTCCATGAATCATCCACTTCCTGACCAACACACTGTGGAGACAGCTTCAGGATGCACAAAAGCACAGGAAAAGAGCCTCTTGGCCAGGAGTAGGTTATATGTTTTCAGGAAACTGGTTACTTTTAATATAAATACACATACACAGAACACCCATGCTAAAAGTCAACAAGTTTAATGTCTCCTCATTGAGACAATGCTTTGTTCATAACATTTTACTTCATTAGCATCCGTTTTATAACTTTAGCATTATCTTTTTTTTAAGGAAAAAATGGGTAATGCTTTGGCTTCTTGGTGTACATTTCTTTCAGAATCTCCTCAATAGAAATAGAAATAATTCTCTATAATTTCTATTCCTGTTTGAAGAATATGAAGAAGCAGAGATGACCAGGGGTTGCTCCAATTGAGCAAAGAAGTTAGCTTCAGAGCATCAAACTCAACACACCTTGAGGCCTCATAAAAAGAGCCGCCAGTTTCCCACAATCCAATGCTCTCTCCAGGAAGGTAACAGTGGTTTTGAAAGGCAGCCAGTACTTGAGCCAAATTGTGTCTATAGTGCTCCCTACCTTAGCAACTCTTCTGGGAAACCAACGAAAGAGACACAAGGGCAAGCAATGGGCATCGATATCTTTGTCGCACTCATTTAAAGGGTTGTCAATACTCAACCCCAAAGTGCATCCATAGACCAGCTCTGACTCTGCATGCCTCTGCAAGCAGGGGGAGTTGCCAGTATGCCCATAAGGACTGCAGCTGTTTCTACTCACCGTCCCAGGAGTAGCATCACAGTGCACACTTTCTGTGCCTGGCCACTGATCCCAGGAACAGTATGGAAAACCCCCAGTATAGGCTTGGGAGGATCAGAAAGAGGTTCACTGCTGAGAAGCCCTGTGGGAGTTTAGCCAAAGCAAGGATTCTTAACCTGAGATTCATGGACAACACAGCCCATGGCATCCATGAGCCAAAGAAAGAAGAATCTTTGGATCAAAGACATATAAAAGGCACAATTCCTTCTTGCAAGGAACTCACAACCTGATCAGGAAGCTAGGGCACAGAGACCAGGCCTCTATCTACGTGAACTGCATCCTGGAGACTTCCTTCATATTTGCTGCAGGACGGCCCTGATAGAGTAGAGTTCCTCAGGGAAGAAGGGTTTCAGGAGGAAGTTTAGTCTGAGGCATCCAGGGGCTGGCTCTTTTGGAAATGTGTGCCCTCTTTGGAGTACAGTAATACTGTAATGGTTTTTAAATTTCTGATCTCTGATCTCTTTGAAAGTGGACTCCACCATATGCTCCCAAGCCCCACAGGTTGTGAGCAGTGAAAGAATACCCACCCTCCACCAAGCTGATATGTAGCGACCAGCCAATTTCTAGAGGATCAGAAACTACATCAGAGGCCTCACCCGCTGATTCATTTCCACACCTTGTTGATCTCCACTCGATGAACAATATACAGAAGTATTTTCAAAAAAAGCTTACTCCAAAGGCCTCACTAACGTCAAAAAGCAGCTAGAAAGGAAGTTAATTCTTTCCCCTGGGGGCTTTGATTTGTACAAAAAAATCCTAATAATGTCTTCCAAGATTTGCAGACCTCTTCTTGCTTTTTTTTTTTTTTCTCTCCTGTTGCTTGGAGTGAAAGAAGGGAAATGGTGCAAAAATACAACATCTTTAGCAATACAGGAGATTGGTAGTTTGGTGGCAAATTGTGGGTTCTGGTGAGCAAACATAGGCACGGTGTCAGGAGACACACTTCAGCCAGAGGGACCTTTTCAAAATATAAATGTGATCATGTCCCACACACACATTCCCCAACCATCCCCCTCCATAGTCCTTGAATGGCTTCTCATTCATCTTAGGACAAAGGCCAGATTCTTACAGGACTTGCCTGTCTGTCCCTGGTGCCTCTCCAGCCTCATTCACATCCTTCTCCCTCTGCCCTGCAGCCACGCCCACATATTCTTTCAGTTCTGCAGTTGTATCATGCACTCTCCAGTCACAGAACTTGTACACGTGCTATTCCTCCTGCCTGAAATACTGTTCCTGCTCAGCCCTTCATCTGGCTTAACTCCTAGTATTCTTCAGACCTCAACAGAAACTTTATTTATTCAGAGAAATCATCCCTGATATGTCCCCAGTCTCCCTGTTATTTTCTTGTAGCCCCATAATCACACCCCTTTCCTTGTGTTAAATGATGCTACCACCTCTCCTGTCACTTTTCAGATTTCCTGTGAATATAGTGAGATATTGTATGGGATAGCAGATACAGAACAGATGCCTTTTCCAGTTTTCTAGTGCCTTCTTGTACTGCTGAGACTAGAAAGCTAAAACCTACAGTTTCCAGGCTCCCTTGCAGCTATGTTTCCAGATGTGATTTGGGTTCCACCAATCCAATGTGCTTGCATAGAACTTGAATTTGGAAAGTTAAGAAGGGACAGAGTTAGGCATAATGTATGCATGTTTCTGGTACAGATTGAAGCTGGAGTCACGTGGCTCTGGAACCAAGATACTAACCCCCAACTTACAACAAAGGTAGTATACTCTTGGAGCCCAAATTTCTGGCAGTAACCTCCTAATTATAGCAGAAGTAGATGTTCTTTTGGCAGTCCAGTTCTGGGATGCAGCTTTGAGAGTCATTCCTGGAGGCCCAGCCTGAAGCTTACTCCTCTAGCCCTTCCAAACATACTGTAAGCACCTAGTTCTGAATATTAAATCCCTTTCTGCTTATACTACTAAAGTGGTTTCTGTTATCTGCACTGAATCCTGTCTGATACATATGGGAAACTGTTCTAGAACTATAAACTGCTGTGCAAATGAGAGTTATGGTTACATATCAAGGCCCCAGAGCTGCCATCAAGAAAGGCGCCAGGGGAAAAGTCATGGGCCATGGAATATGCAGCTTCAGGAAGAGCAGACAAGTAGCCACACTCTTGGAACAGTCTCTCCAAGGTCAAGAGCCATTTTAATCCAGAATATGTACCTGAAACATTACAGGTGTCTCTAAGTGTCATTCTGGAATCCACCTCCGCTTCTATTGCCTTGTTTTTCTCTACCTGGAGAACAATGTCTGGAACTTGTGGTTTGTGGCATTTGGGGAGGGTTTTCCAGAGTCGAGCATCTGCTAAAGCATATCCAGGAAGGTCTGAGACATTCATTTATCAGGTGGAGTTCTCATGAGTCATTCTAGATGGCCTGTACACATCTCACCTTGCTGCTTGCTCATCCTACAGTCAGGCAGAGAGAGGCTAGGGCCTCTGTTGCAGCTCACCTTACATTTTCCACCACACATGGCAGACCTTCTCAGCACCCAGTGATGCTGGGCTTGGCTGAGGCTGCCAGGGTGAGTCCCCACAGGACTGCAGTCTTACCGCTTCAGCACATTTCTTCCCAGCTGTCTACAAACTCTGGCTCAGCTACAGAGAACTCAGCTGGAATGCCCTGGGTGTGGCATTCATGAGCTTGAATGGAAAACCTGAAGCTTGGCGGGAGTGTGGGTGAGACCAAGCAAACACCTAGAGCAGCCTTCGGGCTTCTGATTATTTCCCTCTCTCATTTTATCGCCCCTTAAAGGCTTGTGGTGGTCACCTGCCAAGATGAAAGAGTCTCAGCTAAGGAGCTAGCTGGGAGGTGGGATGAGGGAGGGATTAAACACACAGATGGTGGAGACATAACTCAAGCCATCAAGAAGTGACAGGGAGAGAGAGAGAAAGAACAAATCACCAGCAGATAAAACTGGGTTTCTTTCTGGCCCACGTAGAAATGAACTTGAGTCCCTTGTGGATGGGAAGTGTCTCTTTTTGATATAAGCAAGAACCCATCTGCATCCTGGGTAAGACTGGGTCCTCTGGGAGGTTGGCTTGGTACACCCTTCCTCAGACAAGAGTCCCTGGGTGGTGCAAACGGTTAACAAGCTGGGCTGCTAACCGAAAGGTTGGTGGTTCAAGTCTACCCAGAGGCACCTTGGAAGAAAGGCCTGGTGATCTACTTCCTAAAAATCAGCCATTGAAAACCCTGCAGAACACAGTTCTACTCTGACACACACGAAGTCACCATGGGTTGGAATTGACTCCACAGCAACTGTTTTTTTCCTCAGACAAAACTCAGGGCCCTGGCACCTTTGGGGAAGGGGCAGCTGAGCTGTAGGAACCCCGTGTTCAACTTGTTTTCATCTAGAGCCATTCCAGCTGTCTTAGTTTTACATGTTGGGCTTCTTGAAAATGTTCATTTGAAGAAAAAGATGTTGGATTAAAGAAAAAAAAAGAGCCATAAAGCTGCTGGCGTGTAGAAAATGCACTAGTCTGGTAATCAGGAAGCGTGGTTCTGCCACTCATTTTCTGGGCAACCTGGCAAGTCATTTTACCCCTCTGGGCTTCAGCTGGAGGCAGAAGAAGCATCCACTTCATAAGGTTATTGAAGAGATTCTACGGGGCAATGGGGGCACCCTGTAGCCAAGTGCTTGCCTGCAATACTAGTACAGAGAGGCCTCCTGGGAAAGAGCTCACCCTGAGGGAAAGAAAGTCCAGCAAACATAACTTGGATGAGTGATGGCACCCTAGGACCAAAAGTTTCAGTCCCCATGGACTCCCAGGTGCGTTCTAGGAGGAAGGGACAGCAAATAAAATGGGAAGAACTAAAAATCTTGTAAGCCCCACTGCTCTGGACCCATGAAACAAAGAACAACAGAGATGAAGATCTCCCACTCAGCCAAAAGGCCAATTGGAGGCCGGCCTACTGAGGGACTCCAGCAGTGTGAGCAGAATAGGTAGGGGGTTCTCAGCTCAGGGTGGCCCTGGATCGACACTGCCTTGGTGGGCATCATCAGCAGGAGCCTCTGCAGCACGTTTTTGGAGTTGCATGAGCATTGATAGTCTCAGCAGGAGACATCACCACTGGTCAGACTCATCACAGGAGACTGAGGACAGTGCTCAGGCCACACACGGGCCACCCTGGGAACGCTCGGAAACAATGAGGACTTCATCAAGGGAGACAGAAGGACCTGCCTTAGTAGTAAGGACAGAGCCTAGAAATACAGTACTGATTGTTACTTTTCTGTGAAAGGCCCAGATGGTTGTGGTCTGGCAAACGCAGGTAACAACAATAAGATGCAGGTAATGGTTTAAGACGAGCAACGTTTCAAGGCAGTGTGTGGTTAATGCTTTGCCAAATAATGTAGATTTAAGTACTGTCCTGCTACATAGTAAGGGAATTGCACTTCCAGCTCTTTCTTACCCCTAACAGAGCAGTTAGGACAGCTGCTGGGAGGTGAGCTCTGGCTGGGCCTTGCAGGGGACTTGAAAGAATTGAAAGGCATCCAGGCAAAGCAAATGGTATGAGCAGAGAGCACGGAGGCAGAAGAGTGTGGGGCAAATTTAGGAAGAGGTATAGGCCTGGCCAGCAAATCAGTAATGTAACCAAGGAGCTACAAGCCAGTCACAAAGGACCCTGGGCAAAGGTCTCCTTCTAGAGCAGCCTCAGAGGTGGGGTCCCAGTATCAGGATTCCTGGTACTGAATCATCCTAATTTTTCTGCACCTCAATCCCTCATTAAGCAAAGTGAGGACAATGACACTTTCCATTTACCTCTTTTTTTTTTTTTTTTTTTTGAGAAAATTAATGTGCTGACTTCTGGGAAAATGTCATAGAGGGCAGATGAAAGGTCTATACCTGATTTTCAAAAACAGACCTAAATGTTTCTAAGGCAGTGGCGTCACACACAGACCCTTTTGAAACTCTGTGGAAAGTTATGGACTCTGCATATACAAAAACATGTTGCATACAATTTTCAGGGATTCCTGGAGTCCTGAAGGCCACCATAGTCCCCTTAAGATCCACGTGCTCAAGTGTGATCATTAAGGTTGTGTGTCAGCTTGGCTGGGCCATGAGCCTCAGTGGTTTGGCAGTTACGATGCAGTTTGGCAGTCGTATAATGATGTGATCACCTCCACGACAAGATTTGACATAATGTGATCACTTCCATGACAGGATCTGCTGTGAGTAGCCAGTCAGTTGAAAGAGAGTTTCCTTGGGGGTGTGGCCTGCATCCAATATAGGTGGACTTTCTGGCAAGGCTCATGGGCTTTTGCTCACTCTGGATCCTGCAGCTGGCTCCTGTTTGTCTGACCTCCAGTTCTTAGAACTTGAGCTTGCAGCTTACCTGTTGTCTTGCCTGCCAGTCTTGGGATTCATGAGTCTTCACAGCCTATAAGCAAGAGCCCTGCTCTCTACCTGCCGATCTTGGGTTTGCCAGGCCCTGCGGCTACGTGAATCAGGAGAAGCCTCCAGCCCGACCCACAGATTTGGGCCATTCAAGCCTCTACAACTGCATAAGCCATTTCCTTGATATAAACCTCTCTATATATACATTTATACGCTTTACTGGTTTTGCCTCTCTAGAGAACCCAGCCTAAGACACCAAGCAAAGAAACTCCTGTCTTAGGGAAACTATCCATCCTTTACAATTTCTTTTTTTTTGGGGGGTGGTAGGGTGTTCATTTTATATCTCAGTACCTGAACTGAACAATCAGAAGTGTCCTCGGTCACTTCAGTTATCAAGCAGTAAAATGAAGTGGCTAAGGACACATATTTCAGAGTTAAGCAGACTAAGGTTCAAATTCCAATTCTGCCACAGGCAAGAGATGTAAAATAACCTAAGGCAATTTGGCCATTTAACAATTGCTCTTCTGAATAGCAGTGGCCTCCCACTCTTAGAGGAGGGTGGCAGCTTTATGTCTCCCCCAAAATAACTTGCTTCACAGTGTTATATTTCCATGAAAGCAACTCTCGGACACACAGACATTTCTTGGCAAATTGGACAGAAGCAGTTACACATCCTGTTCCTGTAGAGGTGAGTGACCTCACTAGGTGCACCTACAAGATTTTTCCATTGAAACTTCACTCAAGGCAAACTCAACAATGTTTTGAGGTGAAGATCAGTTAGCCTTCTCATGGGCCCAAGGACAGAGTCCTGCATTAATGTAGGGGTCCTGGAAGCAACAGAACTCTGGGCTCAGAGCCCTTCTCTGAAGAGGTTAGGCCACTGGGTTTGCGAGTCTGGCTCTTGTACCCATTCCTGCAAGGGTAGAAATAGCTGGACACTCTTTCTATTCTCAGAAAGTGTCTATTTCTATTCTCTGTTATCAGGAGGGATCAGTCTCTGGAGTAGGACATCATGCTTCGTAAAGTAGAGGATCAGCAAAAACGAGGAACACCCTCAATGAGATGGATTGACAGACACAGTGGCTGCAACAATGGGCTCAAGCATAACAACAATTGTGAGGATGGCACAGGACCGGGTAGTGTTTCGTTCTGCTGTACATAGGGTCGCTATGCGTCAGAACTGACTCAATGGCACCTAACAACAACAGCTTTCTATGCTATATGCTTCTTGACCACCTCTCTGTTCACCAATGAAAAACTATTTCAAATATCTCATTCTAATCCACAGATGCTCTGATGAAGATATAGATAATGGTATTTAAAGCTCTTGCCCACAGCTGCCTCTAAAGTGTGGGTTTCTGAAGGGGTGCTTGAGATTCTAACTAACCAGTTCAGAGGGGGTGATTAAGTTTAACTTATACACACAACTACATCACTCTGTTTATAACAAAGTCTATAAAAGTAAACCGAAGACAATAAAACAGCAAGTAACCTTACTTTCTGAGCCTTTGTTTACTCATCCCCATAATGGGAAAAAAATATTTCTTTGGAGAAGTAAATGAGGTATTAATAATGATAGCTAACACTTATGAAGCATCAACTATTGCCAGGCACATAGCTAAGTACTATACATGGATTACCTCATTTTAATTATTACTACAACCCTATATATGAGGGAGGAACTTGTATTGTCCCCATTTTACAGATGAAACTGAGGCTGAGAATTTAAATGGTAACTAGAGAGGAGCCCTGGTGGTGCAAAGGTTAAGCACTTGGCTGCTAACTGAAAGGTTGGTGGTTCAAACCCATCCAGTGGCTCCGCAGAAGAAAGACTAGGAGATCTACTCCCATAAAGATTGCAGCCTAGAAAACCCTATGCGGCAGTTCTACTCTGTCACATGTGGTCGCTACGAGTGGGAATTGACTCTATGGCACCCAACAACAACAAATCAAAAGGCAGTGTGTTTAAGGAGCTGGCGTTGTTTGACTCATAAAAGGTGCTTGACAAGTAGTAGCTATTATGTTTGTTGTCAGAGTAAAGAGTTGTTATACTTGCCCCAGAAATTTGGCTTTTGAGTTTGATGAACAATACTGTATATTTTAAATTTGATGCTAGTAATTCAGGCCTATAAATATCCTGTTGGAGAAGAGGTTTCACTCCTTAATTTTATGTTGGTTCCAAAGAACTACCTTAACCACCTTACCCAATAAAATCATCCTTTATGTATCAGGTTATTTAGTAAAGTGTAGTGAAAAATCACACCGATGGGAAATCAGGTGACCTGATTATATTGTATCGTATCATATCATATTGTATTGTACTGTATTTCATCCCAGTTCTGCCACCAACTCACACCGTAATCTTCTAAGGCCTCAGTTTCCTTACTTGTGTAAACAAACCTGTTGCCGTCCAGTTGATTCCAACTCATAGTGACCCTATAGGACAAGGTAGAACTGCCCCATAGGGTTTCCAAGGAGCAGCTGGCAGATTCGAACTGCCCACCTTTTGGTTAGCAGCCGAGCTCTTAACCACTGTGCTACCAGGGCTCCAGTTGTGTAACAGGGACATTAAAACTAAATGGTCTTATTGGGTCTTTCCAATTTAACATTCTCTTTTTTTCCTACGTCCAGCTTATTTTTTTTAATTAATTTAAGGCTTCAAAGAACATATCAAAACCAAAAAATTGATCTACTTTCAGAATTCCTTTCACATAATTCTATAAATAAGAGAGGTTTAGTCTAGGTTTCCTCTTACCTGACAGTTCTACTTCTAGAATTTATCCTACAGATACGTATTCACACGTGTGAAATGATAATAAATAGTTTTTGTTAAAGCATGATTTGTGATAGCAAAGAATTGAACACAACCTAGATACCCATCAATATAAAACTTGTTAAATAAATGATGGTACATTCATGCAATGGAATACTATGGAACTGTTGAAAAATAAGGCAGCTTTATAAATCCTTAAACAGAATTATCTCGAAGATATATGTTCAATAATGAAAAATTTAAATACAGAATGGTGTGTGTAGTATGCTATCATTTGCATTTAAATGAGGCGGAGAAAAAGAATACATATATACACATATGCTGCTGGCTGATGCATGAACTGTCTTTGGAAAACAATTCAAAAAAAAAGAAAAAAAAGATTGTCTCCAAAAAGGGATCCTAAGGGGCTGGGGCATAGGAGTCAGGGAGTGACTTAAATTTCACTATAAACACTTGTGCAAATATGCAACATTGTGCCATTTTCAAGTAAATGAAATATTAAAAAATTAAATTTAAAGTGCTATGAAAGTCTAGGTCTTAAAAGAGTGTGTAAGCACATTTAGGTTTATTCTGCAAAGCTGAAGCATATTAAAAGGTTTTGCTTTATCAAGTATTTCCCCCACCCTTGGGCAGTTTCTTCACAAATGCCTGTCTGTCTCCATGGCAGCTGGCCAATTCTGTCCATTCTCCCTTGCAGCTCCTATTCGGCGTCCCTCTCTTTCTCTGTCTGTCTTCCCTTTCTCTTTCTCACATGCACACACACTCACTCACTTACTTGTACAGTCAAACACAATTTAAAAAGTGGAACTATCCATAATTCTGGAGAACTTTGAGTGGCTGTACCTTGAGAGAGTTCCTGAGTGCACCTCGTCAGGTTATTTCTCACTGCCAAGATGAAGGAAAAGGGGAGGCTTTGGAAGAGAGAAACCATCACTCCAGATAGAATGGAAATGGAAGCACCGCAAAGTAAATAGATGAAAATTTTACAAGTGTCATTCACCATTCACAAAGACTGTTTTTAGACAACATAATAATCCACTACAACATTTATTCTGTCTGCAGGATTATTACAGCACAATTTTACCTTTCCATCTTCTGTGGCATAGTTTGATTTCTTTAGTAGTCATTCTTTGTCTTTCCTAAGACTTTGGGTCAGATGAATCCAAATGATGACTTGGGGAAATGGGTGGGGGGGAGGTTGGCAGGCTGAAAAAGCCTGAGAGGACTATTATGCCTTCAGTATATTACTGCTCTCTAACCAGCCTTTTCCTTGGCCTGACCCAGGTTTCTCTACGGTGCTCTGTCTAAGACCTGGAATATCTCCCCGTCTGCCCCTCCTTCACCCTTTAAGTTCTAGTTCTTCCATGAAGCCCTGATCACGACAACTTACATTGCTCACTCCCTTTTTTAAATCCCTCCGGTGTTTACAGATGTTCTGTAGTTCAATTCAATAAGCATTTATGCAGCCCAGTGGTGGTTCAATTGTAGAATTCTAGCCTTCCATGTGGGAGACCCAAGTTCGATTCCCAGCCAGTGCTCCTCAAGCACAGTCACCACTCATCTGTCAGTGGAGGCTTACATGTTATGATGCTGAACAGGTTTCAGTGACATTTGCAGACTAAGATGGACTAGAAAGAAAGGCCTGGCAATCTACTTCCAAAAATCAGCCAATGAAAACTCATGGATAACCATATTCTGACTCAAGCGCAGCTAACAAAACACCACTATGGGCCATATTGTTTAGTTGGGGTGGAAAGAACAGAGATCTAATCAACCTGGGGTGTTGGTTTACCTAAGAATAAATAAGAGGTAGGGCAGGAGACAGGGATGCCACACGATCAGATAATGTGAGCCATGGTACAGCCAGGCCTCATGGGTAAAGTTTCAGGGTGCTCTGGATTTGAAGTGTCTTTAAGGACTTTAGCAGCAGAAGTATACAAGCTTCTCTACTTCTGGTGCCCCGGCAGTAACAAAGCTGTTACCCTCCATGCGTCTGCCTCTTTCTCCATCTACCAGCTGGCCTCTCTGACCACTCGTACTTTCATTGCCCTCTAACATCAGGGATTTATGCACAGTTTGACTGGCCAGGGTCCTAGAACTATCATCTAGCATTCTTTCCGTTTTCTCCTACTACCAACTGGCAGCTTCTTTAAGTGTTTTGGACTTCAAATTCCCAAGAAAGAATACCTGATTGATCCAGTTAAACTTTTTGGGCCAGGCCATATAGGTCAGAGTCAGCCAATGACTGGGTTGATCTTAGGTCAGATGTCCACTCCTGGTCCATTACGAGCTTGGGAATGCCAAGAGATTCTCAGTGTAGAGTCCTGCGGGGGATACATGGGGACTCAGAGACTAAGTGTGAGCCTGCAAGCTCAAAGGATGGTCATTTCTGGTGGCAGTTGTAGGCTAATGTCTACATGGGTCTGCTTTACTCCAAAGCCAGAGTGGGAGCAAGAGTGGAGCAAACCCCTGAAAAACCCTTAATAATGGCTTGAGGGACATTTGAAAGAAAACCCATTTCTCAAAAGTGGGCTGCAGGAGATTTGTGCTATTGTTGTTTGAGTATAAAAAAAAAGACATACACTGGATGAGTTTTCGTAGTAGGCACAGGCTGATGAGGCCAAAAAACTTACAGGTATGGGTTATACATAGATGACCAAGATACACATTGATGTCATGGAGCCCAGCCTAGGAGAGAAGACTGGCATGTAAAGAAACATCCTTACAATAGCCAAAAGGTGGAAACAACCTAAATGCCCATCAACGGATGAATGAATAAACAAATTGTGGTACATACATACAGTGGAATACTACGCAACCATAAAGAATAATGAGGACTCCATGAATCATATTATAACATGGATGAATCTGGAGGACATTATGCTGAGTGAAATAAGTCAATCACAAAAGGACAAATATTGTATGGTCCCACTTTTATAAAAAGTCGAGAATAGATACACACAGAGAAAGCAATGTTCTTTGATGGTTACCAGGGATGGGAGGGGAAGAAAGGGGAAGTCAATTGCTAGATAGTAGACACTTGTTATTTTTGGTGATGGGAAAGGCAATACCCAATATGGTGAAGTCTGCACAGCTCGATCAAGGTAAATGAAGACACTAAGAAGAACACAAGAATAAAGGACAACTTCAGTACATGCTATAACATATACAATTTTGCAACAACAAAAAAAATGTGTGGGGTTACACAGGTAGATGTGTATGCTACAGCTGTATAGAAAGGCATATGTGAATACATGGGCATGCATGTATAGGTATATTTGTAGGCATATGTATATATATGTTTGTGTGTGCAACATATGCATTCAGTATATAATAAAGCACATACGGGCACAGGTATAGAGACTTCCTAGACATATCCAGACACCTCATGGGATTGGTTTACTGGGTTAAAACGCTTGAGATCATAGTCTCTTGGGACAACTCAGTCAATTGGCATAACATAATTCATAAAGATAATGTTCTACATCCTAGCTTGGTGAGTAGCATCTGGGGTCTTAAAAGCTTGCAAGCAGCCATCTAAGATAGAACTATTTGGTCTCTACTCAACTGGAGCAAAAGAGAATGAAGAAAACCAAAGACTCAAAGAAGAAACTAGTCCACAGGACTAATAGCCCACACGCACCATGGCCACTTCTAGCCTGAGACCAGAACTAAATGATGCCCAGCTACAGCTAGTGACCATTCTGACCAGGGATACAATAGAAGGTCCTGGACAGAATGGGAGAAAAATGTAGAAGAAAACTCAAATTCCTAAAAAAAAGACCAGACCAGACTGATAAAGACTAGAGGAACCCCCGAGACTATCACCCTGAGATACCCTTTTAACTTGGAACTGAAGCCACTCCCAGAGGTCACCTTTCAGCCAAATAACAGATTGCCTTATAGAATAAATAATATCACCTGTGAGGAATGTGGTCCCTTAAACAATCAACTACATGAGACCAAATGGTCAACATTTACCCAAAAGCAAAGATGAGAAGGCAAGGAGGGGCAGGGAAGCTAGATAAATGGAAACAGAACAAACAAAATGGGAATAATGAGAATGGTGACACATTGCAAAAATTATAACCAGTGTCACGGAACAATTTGTATGCAAATTGTTAAACGAGGACCTGATTTGATATGTAAACTTTCACCTAAAACACAATATTTTAAAAAAGAAATCCTCCTAAAACAGTGCAATGAGTGCAGCAATAGATGTGCAAGGCCTAGAGGTAGCACACAAGAGAGAGACTAATTCTATGATTGTGGTATGAAGGGAAGGCTTCCTCATGGAAGCAAAGTTGTAAATAAGTTTAACAGGTAGACAAAGTGACCCAAGACATCTCACGCAGAGGGATCAGCAAGGAGAAAGTCATGAAGAGGAGAGGTGTAATATGTTCAAGGTCAGACTTGGGAGGGGGGAAGTTTTGAAGGGGGAAGAACTGAGAGTCTTGAAAGAGGTATACAGGGACTAGTTCCCACTCACCACCTCAGTCGGGGTCTTTATGTAGTGCACAAACTGCTCAACTTTATGGGACAGCCCTGTCCCTCATCCAACAAGGAACACACCACAAGGTCCCACACAGGCCCATAATCACAACTACCTCGTGATGTAAATTTTTTGAAAGTAGTATTTTATTTCCTGTCTTTGCCCTAGATTGTGATCTGGCAATTTTCTGTTAATGAAGACTCTTCAAATTTGCCCCCAGCTCTTAGAAGAGTTTAGGAATAAAAACATCAGATCAATCTCTCGCACTCATGCAGCTCCAGGTTCTTGTCCCTGAGCATAGTGAAGAAAGGCCACAGAATCCTTTCTTTCAAAGGATGGCAGCTCTGAAGGGCCAGCATCTCCAGTCCCCAAGGCTTTAGCTTGGTTTCCTCCCAGCCACATGCCACACCTACCCCAGGTCTCTTTAAGCCTTTCTTCAAAGCAGCCTCCTTCTTGCCTTTGTTCTCTGTGCCTTGGGGATGGTCTCTTTCTAAGAAATTGATTTTTATTATTTTGAACATAACTGAAGAATTCTGTACCTTTGAGATCCAACAGTCCTCTTACGTAAAGAAATTTATTCATGCTGTGTATCGATGTGTAGAATGCACGTTATAACCCTTCAGGAAAGATCTATGCTTCTGCAAATGCTCCACAACATTTAAATTTATAGCATAAATAATTACAGATTTCATTTCACTGACATTATTAATAATAAATTTCTGATGTGAGTTAAACCCTCAAATGCCTGAGGTAGTTTTTAATATAAAAGCAAAAGATTGGAAGAGAACTTCAAAGAAGATAGAGCACTGGAATCAGTACACTTTGAAATTACAGCAAAAGAACAGGCTGTCTTTGCTTGCATTAAAAGTAGTGTAGAAGATACTTGGACCCCAGTTAATTTTATTAGATTATAATCATCCCACCTGGTACAAATAGCAGAAACTCACCCATGGTCCTGCCAGTTATCAAATTACTTTGACTGTTCTTCATTCCTCTCTAATCTTTGCCCATATGTACATGTAATTTGTTCACAGTTTTAGCCATAGATCCTGGCCTATTTCACCAGATCTCAAACCTGCTGATATGAACTTAATTGGACTCAGTAAGTGTGGGTTGAGCATTTACTGTTATTTAAATCTCCATGGGGAAGGCTACCAGGCAAGTTGTGCCCCGTAGAGTTTCCTATGTCTAACACAGGTGTACCAGAGACCAAAGCAAGACAGACTATAGAGGAGGCAGGTGCTAAGAAAAGATGCTGGCACTAGGAATCAAGAGCCGTGCATTCTGATTTCTCCTCTGTCACTAACTAGCCATAATCTTAGTCAAGTCTGCCTGTCTGCGTGCCTTGGTTTCCTCATCTGTAAAATGAAGGGATTGGACTTGGTCAATGGTTTTTAAACTTGATGCCTCAAAGGGCTGCAAGGAGATGCTGGGGACAGGAAGTGCAGGGCAGAACTGACCTCTGTGTGCACCCCTACAAACAGGGAAACTTCCCCCCGGGGTATTTTTCATATTGGGCATCTGGGTCCAATGTGTCTGATGACAGGACAGGCTATTTGAATTCAGGACCATCTCAGAGAAACCAGGACATACAGTCACCTTGGTTATAAACAATGCAGGCTGCACAAGTACAAAAAAGGGGGAGGTCAGTGAGGGCAGAAGCTGAAAGAGAAAGCTTCATGGAGAAAGAAAGGCTTGGGTAGAACCTCGAGGGAGGATCATATTTGGAAAATCAGAGGGAAGAGAGAAGAGGGAGATGAAGAGAATATTTCAGGAAAGGCATAGCAGCACATTCAGGTACCAAGAAGACAGGATCCACTTGTGCTGGAACTGGGCTGGGAAGCAGTGAAGGTTGTGGAATAGGATGGAAATAAGGGCCTGAGTGCTTGAAAGCAGGAAGACAAATATGGGGTTGATGGACTAAGCTACAAGATCTCCTGAAGATTTCTGAGCAAGGGGATGACAAGTTGAAATTGGTAAAGGAAGATTAGTCTGTCAGGTTTTCACACAGCAAACATTTCTTGATTTTTGTGAGAGGGACAGCAGGCTCTGAGCATACAAAGCTGAAAAAGGCAGCTGCTGCCCTTGAAGAGTCTGGTGGAGGTGAATGCAGAATAGGTTAGTGCAGGAAGAGTAAAGGTCAGGGCTGGGTGAAGGAAGTGGCAGAGAGAATGGAGAAGAAGGGAGAGATGACAGAGACATTGCAAAATAAAAATTAACAGGACTTGGTGGCTGGCTGAATAAAGTAACTTAAGTAGAAATACAAATAACAAATGACTAAATATTTAAGTCTGGGTGCTCTCCGTGTAGCTTCCTCTTCCTCTAGGACCACAGCTATAGCACCTTTCCCAGCATCCCCTTGCAGTTGGGCATACCATATAATTGAGTTCTGGGCAAAGATCGTGAGCAGAAGTAACCTGTTCCCCATCCAAGCCTGGTCCACAAAAACCTCCCATATGTGCTCCTCCATCCTCATTCCGCGTCCTCCTGATGAATGAAGAGGCCTCTGAAGCTGTTGAGGAGGCCAGATCTGCAAGATGGAAGGAGCCTGGATCCCTAAATGACTACATGGAAGGATGTCCACCAAACAAGAACACAGCTTGGGCTTTACATGGCTTATTGTGGTAAACCACAGACATATTGGAGTTATTTGTTACAGCAGTTAACTTATCCTGACACTGAGAGAATAGTCATGCCATTTTAACAACAAGCACAGGGAAGTTAGGATGGGATTCTAGAATGAGAAAAAAAAAGTTTCACTGTTTCATTTAGGGTTGTTTTGCTCTGGAATAATATAAAACTTGACCTCAACTAACTTAAAGGGGGATAAAGGATTTATCGACAATGTTTTTGGCTTTAAGCATCGCTTAAAAGGAAGACTTTTATACAAAGTTCTGAATTTCACTCTGATTCGTCCAGTTTAGGTCATGTGCCCACCTGGCAGCCAATTGGAAAAGCCAAGGAATGTGATGTCCTGGTTGTCTTTGGACCAGGTGGCATGCTTACTCAGCCCCAGTACCTGGATGTCTTAGTCATCTAGTGCTGCTGTAACAGAAATACCACAAGTGGATGGCTTTAACAAAGAAAGGTTTATTCTCTCACAGTCCAGTAGGCTACAAGTCCAAATTTAGGGCATCAGCGCCAAGAGAACACCTGCTCTGTCGGCTCTGGAGGAAGGCCCTTGTGATGCATCAGTCTTCCCTTGGTCTGGGAGCTTCTATGTGCAGGAACCTCAGATCCAAAGGATACGCTCTGCTCCCGGCACTGCTTTCTTGATGGTATGAGGTTCCCATGTGTCTCTGCTTGCTTCTGTCTTTTATATCTCAGAAGAGATTGGCCTAAAACACTATCCAATCTTGCATACCTCATCAGTATAACTGCCGCTAATCCATCTTGTTAGATCATAGTGACTGAATTTACAACACACAAGGAAATCACATCAAATTACAAAATGGTACACAATTATACAATACTGGGAATCATGACCCAGCCAAGTTGACAGATATTTTTGGGGGACACAGTTCAATCCATGACACCAGAGAAGAGTCAACTCTACCCAGAGTGAGGGAGAGGGGGTGATTATCCAGAGGAAAATCAGAGTGCCAGATGTTGGATATTGAAAAGTAATAAAAGTGCATTACTTTCTGCTTTGGACATGCTTAAAGATTTGGAACACCCAAAAGGAGAGGACTTTGTAAATGGTTAGAAATATGAAACTGAAACCCAGATATAATAGAATATAATAGAATGCAGTTTAATTTAAGCTGTGTGAATAAGAGACCTCTTTCTTTTTTCCTTATGCCCCAATTCAGGGAAGATTGAAGGTCAAAAGGGAATTTCCTTTTGGGAGTTCCATTTGATAGTGTGGCTTCATTGTGTCCCTCCCCTGTCCTTTCTAGTGGATCCTTATCTGAGAAATTTGAAAAGTAAGGAACATATTCTAGGTACACAGCTGAGGAACAGAAAAGAGACAGTGAATAATTTTGGAGATTATACTGCAAACCTCACACTCCCGTAGCCTTTTTTAAAATGCTGGTTTTCAGAAATCAGCGAGGGGCTGTGAGTTGTATCACACAGCTCCAAGGAACAGCTCTCACTGAGAATTCACAGAGAAGATGAAAATGGTGCCCGAAGGATTTGTACAACATAGTCGCCCTAGAGTCAGCAATTCGCCTTCACATTAGAAAAAGTCTAAACATGGACATAAAGAATCTGGCTGAATATACTCTGAACTCCACTTCCACAGCTTGGAACATGCAAAAAGCCCTTCCCACACCTAGGTAAAATAATACTTGACCCCATAACTCGCCTTCTTCATCTGAGTCTTCCATCTTGGTTCTACCCTCTGTGGCTTTCTATGAAAAATTTACTTAAAGCAAGCATCCTGTGAGCTTAGGAAGCTTACTGAAGATTTAGGGGTGTCACTGAGGAAGAATACCATCAGACACCACACAGAGTACAAATTAACAGAAATCCTACTAGATCTTTCTGTTCTTCCCACAAATTTCTCTTTAGCAGCCAGAAGCTGCTCTTTTGACCCTTTCTCACATGGCCTGTAAGTCTCTTCCTGCTCTTCTAGCATCTTCCATCTAGGCCCTCTTTATACAAGAAACATACCTTTTTTATTACTGTAGCTTTATAATAAGTCTTGAATTCAAGTACTGTAAATATTCCAACTTTGTCCTTCTTCTTCAAAATTGTTTTGACTATTTCACGTTATTCGAGTTTCTAAAATATAAATATGAACTTTAGAATCAGTTTATCAATTTTTACCAAAAACACCTGTGAGAATTAACATCTTCACAATATCAAGCTTTCCAATTCATGAGCATAGTATATATCTCTCTGTTTATTTCAGTCTGTTTATATCTCTCTCAGCAGTATTTCATAGTTTTCAATGTTCAGGTCATGCACACATTTTGCTAAATTTATCTCTAAGTATTTCATATTTTTGATGCTGTTGTAAATGGTATTCTTTATTTCAATTTTTAACTTCATAGCTATTCTATGCCAATATAATTGATTTTTATATGTTGACCTTGTATCCTTGTTAAACGAATGCAAAATGATATACTCACCTTGGAAACAGTTTGGCAGCTTAGAAACTACAAATCTAATATATAATGACAGAAAGTAGATCAGTGGCTGTCTGGAACAGGGTGGAGGAGGAGGAATGAATGGGAAAGATCACAAAGGAATGTTTTGGAATAATATAAATGTTCTGTATCTTGATTGTGATAGTGGTTACACAATTGTTTACATTTTTCAAAATTCACTGAATTGTGCCCCAAAATGAATACGTTTATTATATATAAATTTTACTGCAATAAAGCTGAAAAACAGCACAGGCTATCATTTGGAAAACAAAAGGCATTTCTGTGCCAAGAAACAACTGAAAACTGAACTTGATAAGCATGTCAAATAAGACAGAAAAGAAGTGAGATTTTCTTCAACTTCACTGAATTATTAGCCTCTAGACACACAATAAGGGAGCCCTGTGGCGCAGTGGTTAAAGCATTCAGCTGCAAGGTTGGCGGTTTGAATGAAAGATCAGTGGTTCAAATTCACCATCTGCTCGAGGGACCAAGATATGGCACTCTGCTTCCGTAAAGATTACAGACTTGGAAACCCTATGGGGCAGTTTATGAGTCGGAATCAACTCAACAGCAACGGGTTTAGACACACAATGCTGTCTAATAGAACTTTCTGGGAAGATGAAAATGTTCTATACCTGCCATGTCCAATATAGTAGCCACTAGGCACATGTCACTATTGAGCACTTGGAATGTGGCTACAGTAACTGAGGAACCAAATGTTAAATTTTAGTTAATTTTAATTTACTAAAATTTAAATTTAAATAGCTACACCTGGATAGTGGCATAGGTTTTGGGCAGCACAGCAAGGGTAGGGAATGTATCTCCTACGTCTCTCCGTGCCAGTTACCTAACCCTGGGTCTAGTAGTAGCTATTCAGTAAAGGTTCAAAGACGGGAGGAGGAAGAAGTTCCAAAGAACCCAAGGTACACTGTAGTTGTGCCAGGTAGGACAGAACACCAGAGATGGAGTCAGCACACCCAAGGTTCAAGTCCCAACTTGCATCCCTTGGTTCCTCTTCTGTTAAAATGAGGCTCTTACTCCCAGCTTCACACTGTGATTATGAGTCTCAAATGAGAGAATGTACTTCAGCAGATTTGCTACGTGTCATAGATTCAGACTCACTGCAGTCCCATGTGAAAAGCAGAACTGCCTCCATAAGGTTTTCTAGGCTGTAATCTTTAAGGGAGCAGATCCACAGGTCTTTCTGCCTCCCAGTGCTGGGTGGGTTCGAACCACCAACCTTTTGGTTAACAGCCTAGCACTTAACCCTTGCGCCTCCATTTAACCTTGAACTGCAAAGCATTGTGCAAATGGAAGGTACTGGAAGTATAAATAATGTGGTGGCCGCATCTGGTGCCATTATATGATTTTAAGCAGAAGGATCAAAAAGGTCATGCTCAGGGCGGGGGGAGACCCGGGAAGAGACTGCATATACACCTCGGTTCAATTTTGGCTTTACTTGCTGATGCTACAATCGCCGTGGAGTATAAACCACCTGTGCCTCATAAACCTTTTGATTTACATACACATGTGCGACGTTTCCTACCCTGGGGCCACTTTGCCAGTATTAATCCCTGATTTGGAAGGGGTAGGCTTTGCAACTGCATAGGAAATTGTGTTAGTGGCGCTGGTGGCAGTGGCTTGCAAGAATAAAAGAGGTGGCGCTCACTACTGGCAAATGGAAGAGAAACCCACGGTGGATTACAATCCCTGGTCGATCCTCGTTTGCACTCTCCTCTGTTCAAAGTTGTTCTGCTATCTCCGGTAACTGCTGGTCCCTCCCTCCTCGGTTGTCTTTTGTCTTTGAAAGCTGGAGACCGACAATGGATTATTATCTGTGCATGCAGGTGTTGTTGAAGAGACCAGTTTGTGAACAATGGCCCTTCCCACGTTGTCCAAACATAAAGATTGCTCCGCAGCTGTTATTTGCAGAACCTGTCACCGTTCGCTGCGCTGACGCTGAGCCACCAGCTGTCCCCGGAGCGCGGTTCGCCGGGCGCCGCCCACCAATGACAGCGCTGCCAGGCCCATCGCGGAGCTGCCCACTGCTGCCCAGTGCGCTCGGCTGCCCCCCTCCGCCCGACAGACAAAGCCCACCGAGCAGCCTGGCCTCGGGCTTGGCCGTCCTCGGGCGGGCCGAGTTTCAACATCTCGCTCCTGGGGCTCTTCCCTTCCCATTCCGTATTTATCGAGGCATGAAAGCAGAATCTACAAAGTCGCTCAGAAAATCTTGGGCACTATTTTATAGATGCGATCCAGATGTCAGCCGGGAATCTCCTTGCCCTGCGAGATCTTCTCTTGAACCCTCTAATTCTACTGCTTCCGAAGCTCCAAAGACCTCCCCCAAGAAGCGGGCGAATTCCCAAGGGATCTGCCCCCTGCCGCCTGCCCACTGCGCTTTTGCACGCGATTCTCCGTTGAGCTCCTTACCAGCCCTAATGCGAAACGCGGTCCTTTTACTCGTTCCCAAAATAAAATTGCTGGCATGAAACAATTCCTGAGATAATTTAACTGAAAACAAGGAGGGGGTTTCCACCAGTAAGAGACACATCTCCATGGACACTGCTTCCAGCCATTCTCCCCACTCCCTTCCCATCTCTACATTCTTTACTTTTCACCCGGGAAAACTCCAAATTCCTCTCCTCCTATTACCCACAGAGCAACTCTCAGATCTTCTGACCCTCCCCCCAAGCTTCCCTACCCAATTCCTACTCAGGGCCCTCCAAATGCCAGGACTCGCTTTCCTTCAAGGAAGAAGAACTGTTTTCTTCCTCGTACAAAGACCTTCAGTTCGCACTGGTGTCCTGCGGGCGCCAGCATGTCTGCTGGACTGCCAGTTTCTGGAAAAGGTCACTGGCCTCCTGCACTCTGTTTTCTTATTTAGGGACCATTCACATACAGTGGGTGGTGAGCTACCCAATAAGCAGCGTTTCATCAGAGCCTTCAGCACTGAATTTCCAACAACAATCTTAAAAACATAAACTGCTAAATCTTGCAGGACATGACAGCCATGCTAGCTGGGCAATATATACTTAAAAACCAAATCCAAACCCCTTGTGGTGGAGTCCATTCTGACTCATAGTGACCCTATAGGACAGAGTAGAACGGCCCCATAGGGTTTCCAAGAATCAGCTGGTGGATTCCAACTGCCCATCTTTTGACTAGCCGCCAAGCTCTTAACTACTGTGCCACTAGGGCTCCAATATATACATAGATTATACATATTTATACAGGCTTAATTCACACTGCCGTAGCCTTTCTCAAGTCCCCAGCAGGTGATTCCAGCCCTCCTCAAGCCTGTCCAAACATTTATATACCCATTTCCAGATTACAGGTATCAGCATACAGCATTGTTGGGGTTACGGTATGGTAAACATCTTACAGCAAAGAACATTTTGAGTCTGAGCTCAAACTACTTCCTAAAGGCTGGAAAAATGTTATCAGACACCAAATTCTAAAACTTCTCTGTCATCTTCAAGTATGGAGTCGTAAAATAAATCGAATGGTCCTAGAGCTCTTCTCAACCCCATTTTATGTTAATGATAATCCACCCGAAAGTAACCAGCCATGTTCTTTATGCAGTACCCTTAGATCTACTTTCCTAATTAGTAGTTAAACAAGTAAAATGTAAATATTAAAAGCATAAAGTACTCTGTAATTCCTTCTGCCTTCACTTTTTCACACTCCTTGCACAAGAAAGGAGACAAGGGCCAATTAAGATGTTTGCTTTTTGTTTTTCTTTTTTTTTTTTAATTCTGACCTTAGATTACAACTCCTGTTTGGGTTTGGAATAGTATTCAGGGTCTGAAGGAAAAGCAAATGATTTAAAAGTGCAAATCTGCTTCCCATAGAGAACTCTAAGAATTCAAGAGATTTCTCATCAGCTTCTCAGAACTCTTGAGACTTATGTCCACCACCCCCGCATTCCATAACACCCGGGCAGCAATGCAGATTCACACAGGAGAGGAGAACTGGTCTTCAAGCAACAAGGCAAAACTCATTTGATTCTGGTTCATCCATCCCGCCCTGTGTTGTTGCTTTTAACAGCAACAAGCCCGCGCCTGCACTCAACGTTCAGGCTGGGTAAGTGGTTGCCGCATATCGCTTCTGGCCCAGGGAGAAGAGCGGCTGTGCGCATGTTAACAAATTCAGTGGGAAGAGGCGAACCACTTACCGCGGCACCACATTAGGCTGAAGAAGTACAAACTGGAAACCTTGCAAATATTTATCTTCAGGGTCCTCCAAGAGACCTCTGGGGGAAGGGAAATAAATCTCTACACTTGTTTACTCATAAATGATTCCCAACAGGCCCATCTAAATGTAAGTCCAGCCTTTCACTCAACAGACCTTTTCAATGACCACCGAGCTGTGCAAATACGTTATAAATAAAGGCACAGATCCTCTTTTCAGGGTGGAGAGGGAGGCGTAGTGTTTGGATACATGATGCCAGTCTCCCAAATGGATCCCTTTGCTGAGGGTGCAGACAGCGTAGAGTTTGGGGAAGGATTTTATTTTCCTTTTAAATGGAAATCCCTTCTCAAATGACTATTTTGAAGGAATATATGATCATTTTTACAGTTTTGGGAGAACATAAATTTGAAAGTAGGAGGAAAAATCACTTCATGCTCACACTTGATCTACCCCAGAAAGGTGATAGGATTCCTAAGCCCAAGAACATTCATTGAACGTGACGAAAAATGACTTCCAAAGGGTCTGTTTCCTTGCCTGGCTGGAACAGCAAAGATAATGTCAGACTAAGAGTCTGACTACAGAAGAAGAACATGACCTCAGAGCATCCTCCCACAGAGAGGGCCCCAGGTGATGCCGAGAAAGTACTTGTTTTTGAAAAGGCTTCAGTAGGTGTACACACACACACACACACACACACACCCCTCTTCCACACAATGGCTAGGGGTAAAGAAAGCAGAGAAATGATTCTCCAGGCTGAAGATTCTCCCATGTTATTAGTCACTCTCCGCTCTTCCTCCCAACCCTTACTGGCAGGTCTGCTGGGCAATGACTCAGGAAGGCATGCAGTGGGAAGAAGCTAGTTTACCACCACAGCTTAAAAAAATACTGAGGCGCTTTCACGTATATTTAACTCATAAACTTACAAGTCATCTGGGGAAAAGGGAAGGGAACCGATGAGGAGTGTGGATGTCTGTTTTGGGCCAGGTGAGAAAGGAGAGGCATTTGGACAGTTGTTATTGTTGTGAGTCAATTCCAACACTCAGCGACCCTATAGGACAGAGTAGAACTGCCCCACAGGGTTTCCAAGGCTGTAATATTTACGGAAGCAGACTGTCACATCTTCTTCCTGTGGAGAAGCTGGTGGGTTCGAACCGACGACCTTTTGGTTAGCAGCCAAGTGCTTAATCACTGTGCCACCAGGGCTCCTTATTTGGACAGTAGTTAGTAGAAAAATAATAGCCCTTATTTTCATGAAAGAGCCCTGGTGGTGCCAGTGGTTAAGAGTTCGGCTGCTAACCAGAAGGCCAGCAGTTCAAATCCACCGGCTGCTCCTTGGAAACCCTATGGGGCAGTTCTAATCTGTCCTATAGGGTTGTTATAAGTTGGGATCGACTCAATGGCAACAGGTTTATTTTCACAAATATAGCTTCAGGTAAGTCAGGAATTAATCATTCTGACCACCTCTGGACACTTCTTCGTGAGCCATTCTGCTGTGGGAAATTCTTCTGTGTTCAGTAAAGCTACCACATTGCTGACAAAATAAAGTCTCATTAGCACCACACATTACCTACTGGTGGAGCACGCCAACAGGGTCTAGGAGTGTAACAAGATCTCTAGGAGAAAGAGAAAGTTGGGAGCAGCAGTAGCATGAAACTCAGACCTGAGCCAACAGTCAGAGCTAATTGCCAGGATGCACCAAGGTCAGATGGAGGGAAAACGCCACCGAACCCGAATGCTCTCCAGCACTAAAAGAATTCCCCTGAACATGAACTTCCCTGCCCACGGAATAAGAAAGCTGAGTGCCTTCAGGCAAGAGACTTGCTGGCGGAGTTACGGTGCCTCTGGGCACTTGGAGGAGCTAGGTTTGCCAACCCAGGGAGCTACAGTTGAGTGCCTTCGGGCCGAGGCTTACTGGTGGAGTAGGGTGCCTTGGGGCACTTATCGGTAGAGCTAAAAGAGCCATGTAACACCTGCCAGAGCAGGGTAGGGGCTGAGGAGCCAAAGAGAGGCATGCCTGTGGGCACAGCTGAAAAGAGAGTGTCCTGACCGAATAACTACATTCAGAGCATTCTCCAACCTGAATTGTAACTTGTTACTTCCTAATCCAACCAAAAGTGGAAATTATTGAACAATATCATACACATATAAAATTTTGCTGAAAATCATTCAGAAGCAGTTGCAGTGGTACATCAAAAGGGAACTGCCAGAAATTCAAGCCAGATTCAGAAGAGGACATGGAAAAAGGGATGGGATATCTCTGCTGATGTCAGATGGACTCTGGCTAAAGTAGAGAATACCAGAAAAATGTTCACCTGTGTTTTATTGACTATGCAAAGGCAATCAACTATGTGGATCATAAAAAATTATCGATAACATTGGGAAGAATGGGGATTTCAGAACACTTAATTGTGCTCATGAGGAACCTGTACATAGATCAAGAGGCAGTCTTTCAAACAAAACAAGGGGACACTGCGTGGTTTAAAGTCAGGAAAGGTGTGTGTCAGGGTTGTATCCTTTCACCATACTTATTCAGTCTGTATGCTGAGCAAATAACCCGAGAAGCTGGACTACACGAAGAAGAATGGAACATCAGGAATGGAGGAAGACTCACCAATAACAAGCGATATGCAGATGACACAACCTTGTTTGCTGAAAGTGAAGAGGACTTGAAGCACTTACTGAGGAAGATCAAAGACTACAGCCTTCAGTATGGATTACACCTCAGCATAAAGCAAACAAAAATCCTCACAAATGAACCAATAAGCAACATCATGACAACTGGAGAAAAGACTGAAGTTGTCAAGGATTTCATTTTACTTGGATCCACAATTAACACCCATGGAAGCAGCAGTCAAGAAATCAAAACGATGTATTGCATTGGGCAAATCTGCTGCAAAAGATCTCTTAAAAGTGTTAAAAAGTGAAGATGTCATTTGGAGGACCACAGTGCACCTGCCCCAACCCATGGTATTTTCAATCACCTCATATGCATGCAAAAGCTAGAAAATGAATAAGGACGACTGAAGAAGTGATGCCTTTGAATTATGGTGTTGGTGAAGAATGTTGACTATACCATGGACTGCCAGAAGAATGAACGAATCTGTCTTGGAAGAAGTACAGCCAGAATGCTCCTTAGAAGCAAGGATAGCGAGACTTTGTCTCACATACTTTGAGCATGTTATGAGGCGGGATCAGTCCCTGAAGAAGGACATCATGCTTGGTAGAGTAGAGGGTCAGCAAAAAATAGGAAGACTCTCAAAAAGATGGATTCACACAGTGGCTGAAACAATGGTCTCAAGTATAACGATGATCATGAGGATGGCGCAGGACTGGACAGTGTTTCGTTCTGTTGTACATAGGGTCACTGTGAATTAGAACTGACTTGACTGCACCCAACAACAACAACAACAACTTCCCTAATAAACCCTATAATCATGAGTATGGTCTGTGAGTTCTGTGTGGTCATTGCAACAAATTATCAAACCCAGCAGAGAAGAGAGAGTGCTATGAGAGGGAGGGATAGTATCAGAATTGATAAAGATGGCAGGGAGAGGAGGCATGTCTGACCTCTGCCTCATAACAATCTGCCTTGGGCTGTTGACCTTGATTCTCCTTCCCCCTTGAGAAGTTAGAGGAGGAAGTCAGATGCTGCCCCCCTGCCATTTTTACACCGCACCAGAATGGCTCCAAAAATGAAACATTAGGGAGAAAAACACCCCAAGATTCTAAACACTCAATCACATGTCTCCCAGCCCTAATGTTCCCAACTGTAGCACTTCCATTAGCATGATTTGCAACCAACTTATTAATCAAGCTCCATTGCTTCTGGCTCTTATTCAGATCCAAATACAAAGGAATGAGTAAAAGCTGTTTTCTCCGCAGCAGTATCTCGCCTCCTTGGCAGGTGGCAGCGGATGATGTATGGAATAGCTGGCATCTCCTCCTCCTCTTTGAAAGGAATTCAGCACACACCAGCCCGTCAGCCAACCCACCAGCCGGATGACTTTCTGGGGGCAGCACAGGCTGAGCAGTGAGGCTGGCTCCAGCTGCCAAGTAGAGGAGAAGGTGCCTGACCGGGCTGGAGGGCCCCTACTTTTGCTCTGTCTCTCCTGGGGTACCATTTTGCAGGCAGCCTCAGCCACTAGGGCCCACACAGTCTGTGCTCCAGGCCCTGGAAACAAGCCCCCTCCACCCTTATGTGTAATCAATTACATTAAAATGTCATTGGAACTTTCTCTTAATGTCCTTTCTAAAAGCCTATCGGTTCCATTAAAGCTCCCTTTAATATACAAGTTTCCTTAATTGCAACACATAATATCTCTTGTAAGATAAAAGGTGATGCAGGCCACACCCCAGGGAAACTCTCCCACCCTAATCCTCTTTAACATAATCCAGTCTTGCCTCATTAACCACAGGCAGAGATTAGGGTTTACAACACATAGGAAAATTACATCAATCACAAAATGAAGGACAACCACACAATACTGAGAATCATGGCTTAACCAAGTTGACACATATTCTGGGGGGACACAATTCAATCCATGACAGAGCTCATGAAAGCAGGAGGAACCCAAAACCCTCCACCACTGACCTGGGAGCTGCTGCTGATCAGCCCAAGTGTAGCCACTAATTATGATGCCAGGAAACCCCCGAGTCCTTCTATAGAAGGAACCTCGGAGGCCATCCAATTTTCTTCTGCCAGAAGGGAGGCACGTAAAACATCCCATTTCCATGGGCACGTGGCAAGATTTAAGCGAGAAGATAGTTCTGACAAACATGGGTGTGTGAGTGACAAAGTGTGGCTTGAACTAATATGAGTTGATTGGACAATAAGCACTGTCATTTATTTAGCACTTATCAAATAACATACTGTTCTAAGAGCCATGTATATGTTTTATTTAACTCTCACAACAACCTTGTGAAGTATCACTATTAACCCCATTGTAGAGACGAGGAAACTGAGTCTCAGTTCCAAGATCCAACAACCGGTAAGCTGTGATCCCAAGCTTTGAACTCAGGTCCGTCTGATTATAAAGTTTTCCTTGTCACATGTTGTTATTAGGCACTGTCGAGTAGGTTCCAACTCATAGCGACCCTGTATACGATAGAACAAAACACTGCCCAGTCCTGCCATCCTCACAATCATTGCTATGTTTGAGCCCATTGTTGCAGCCACTGTGTCAATCCATCTCCTTGACGGTCTTCCTCTTTTCAACTGACCCTCTACTTTACTAAGCATGATGTCCTCCATGGACTGATCCCTCCTGATAAAATGTCCAAAGTACGTGAGACAAAGTCTCACCATCCTCTCTTCTAAGGAGCATTCTGGCTTTACTGCTTCCAAGACAGACTTGCTCATTCTTCTGGCAGTCCATGGTATATTCAATACTCTTCGCCAACACTATAATTCAAAGGCATGGATTCTTCTTCAGTCTCCCTTACTCATTGACTAGCTTTCACAGGCATATGAGGCAATTGAAAATACCATGGCTTGGGTCAGGTGCACCTTAGTCCTCAAAGTGACATCTTTGCTTTTTAACACTTTAAAGAGCTCTTTTGCAGCACATTTTCCTAATGCAATACATCAGTTGATTTCTTAACTGCTTCTTCTGTGGATGTTGATTGTGGATCCAAGTAAAAAGAAATCCTTGACAACTTCAGTTTTTTCTCCATTTATCATGATGTTGCTTATTGGCTCGTTTGTGAGGATTTTTGTTTTCTTTATGTTGAGGTGTAATCCATACTGAAAGCTGTAGTCTTTGATCTTCCTCAGTAAGTGCTTCAAGTCCTCTTCACTTTCAGCAAGCAAGGTTGTGTCATCTGCATATCACAGGTTGTTAATGAGTCTTCCTCCAATCCTGATGCCACGTTCTTCTTCATACAGTCCAGCTTCTCGAATTATTTACTCAGCATACAGATTGAATAAGCATGGAAAGTTCTCATCCTTTACATGTGAAGCATTATTATGCATTAAGTTCTTGCCACTCCCAGTGGTGGGTAATGGGAATACAATTATGAAGGACACAAGACCCATTCTTTCAAAAATCTGAAAGGCTGGTTGGAATAAGAAACAATAGCCATCACTGGGATTGAGTTGAGTTGGCGAAAGGGTCACTACACCCTTGCCACTACACCCTGCCATATCTCCCAATCACATTAACCCTTCACACTGGATGTCTGACTTCATTCCCTGTTATCATCTTTCAGAATAACAACAGGCATTTTGGGGCGCCTCTCAATAGGAAGCATGAGAGACGTTTCTCAGGTCAGGAATGTAGGATAAACAGCCCACTGCACCAACAGATGACGTTATGCCAGGCCAGCAAACAACTGGTCAAAGCCAGCGCAGGTGGTCCTCTAAGAAGGAAAGGCTGCCTTTGAGAAGGGGATTGGCTAGAACCTTCCTGTGTATTTTCATTGGCCCATGAGCAGGGAATACCATGGTACTCCTAATCAGGTCATCAACTCCTTTCTGGTTCCAAACAGGCTTCTGCTATTTAGCAGACTTCTCTAGGAGGGAGCTACTCAGTGTTGCCCTATTGCCACAACCCACCAAAGAAACTACCAGGAAATTGACCCTATTATCTTCCTGATGTTTGCTACCTCATTCGACCTCAAGTCAACAAAACCATCAGGGCTGGGGTTGCCAGATTTAGCCATAAGAAAGAAAATACAGGATCTCAATTGGATTTAGACTTCAGACAAACAATGAATAATTTTATTTTAGCGTAAGTATGCCCTATGAAATATTTGGGACAAACTTATTCTAAAAAAATCTAGATTGTTTATCTGAAATTCAGATTTAACTAGAGATCCTATATTTTACCTAACAACCCTACACAGGCCCCCCATATAGTACTATTCTCGTCAAAAACAAGCATGGCAATAAAGGTCAGAAACTATCATACAGATGGTGACTAGGATTTAACCAGCCATCTAGGTCCCAAATTAAAACCTACAGAATTCTGACTGTGCCCACCCAAGAGCCCTTTTTGGAGGCTTGGCAAGAATATCTTCCCACCCCTCAGGAGGGGCCTGAGCCAACCCAGTCTCAATCCTTAAATACCCAAAGAAAGTCAAATGCATCCAGGTTACACTGATCTTTTTGTTTACAAATACACAGTTCCTTTCTCCTCGGCTCCTGTTAAATCTCCCTGCAACACTTTCCACCGCTGGAGACAAGGAAACCCTTTTCTCTCCCACCCTCAGTACGTTCTAAACAAAGCAACTAAACTCTCCCCAGCTGAAGCTCCTCTTTCACAAAGATTTGCTAGGGGAAGCAGATGGGAAGAACAGCATTACGTAGCCAAAAACATTACGCTGGATGCCAGAGCAAGTTCACACTCGTTAACACCAGCTCTGTCCAATGTTTTTATTTTTCAAGTGCAAGCATGTTGCTGAAATCTAGATGCACTTTCAAAACAAGGTACTGAAAGAGCAGCAAGCGGGTTTCGCTGGTGCCAACTTGGCAATTCTTTCCCTGCTTTCTTGCCGTATAGAGGAACAAACCTCACTATATTTCCACATCACCTTCTGCAGAGAGCCTGTTCCACTCTCTTAAGAAATCCAAGGCCTCATCTACTAGTAGAACAGCCTCCCCAAGTCCTGATGTAGCTGTGGGACAACCGAAACTCTATATGGCCCCTCTTACCTGGACCTTGTCTCTAATTCATTCATACCACACACCCACGAGAGGCAACACCTGGTTTTGCAAGAACCTAGGACCAACAGTTTGAACATGGTTTTCTCTGGACAAGCCCAAATGCTCCAGGCTCCCCATATCTGTAAAAGGCGGCCCCCTCCAGTTTGCTAACAGCTTAGCTTAGCTAGTCTGAGCTCCAGGGCTGGAGAAACATACTGGTGATGTGTGACATTGGATAACCCCCAGGGTAGTTACACTGAATCTTGACTGGGTCCAGAGCACAGTGATTCTCAGGTAGGGGAGCCTGTCCTCCAAGAGGAGAAGGTATCAGAATATTCAGGAGAGTGCTTTATTTGAAAAAGCATAATTAATATTTTCATTTCATATTTGGAATGCTAACTGCCTCTTGTTTTTGCAGTACATCCTACAGAAAGCTCAAAAATGTTTGAAATTCACAGGAATCAACCTTTTATGTTTTGTAGTAACAATAACTGTGCCAAGCACTTAGTATTATTTTGTTTCATCCTCAGCCGTCCCATGAGGTAGCTCTGTTATCATCCCCTCCCATGAGGTAGCTCTGTTATCATCCCCTAGGTCAAGGAGGGAAATGGAGGCACATCTCATTTAGGGGTGGCGCTGCAACTTGAATCCAGCACACTGACTCCACAGTCCCACCCCAACCATCACTCCACACTATGCCTAAGGATAAGGAGCACTGACGTGGTCAAGCCCGTGTTTAGCATCACCTTAGGCACCACTGGCTTTCTGTCCTGCTGCAGAGACTTGAGACTATACTGCTACTTACAATTATGTAATCATATACTGGGAGAAACAATTCTAAAATCAAACCCCATATCTTGCCACTTCCAACTGTCTGGTAGACTGTACACATGCTGCAGGGTTTTGATAGGACAATATTAACAGATAATTCTCTGACATGGTTCTTTCTTGTTAAATCCTGGCCAAGCAAGAAAACATTCCAGGGAAGCCCAGGAAAATTCAAGTTTGACTAACAATCTGCTGCCCCTGAAAGAAATCAGCATGTGAAAGCATTAGATTAATGCCTTGAGACAAAGTAAGTACTAAACAAACGTTGTCCAGTTGAGTTAGGATAAGCTGATAAAGAACATTGATTTCTCTCTCCCTATCTCCCACCCTGGTGGCGCACTAGTTAAGAGCTCAGATTGCTAACCAAAAGGTCAGCAGTTCAAATCCACTAACCACTCCTTGGAAACCCTATGGGGCAGTTCTATTCTGTCCTATAGGGTCTCTATGAGTTGGAATCGACTCAATGGCAATGAATTTTTTTATCCTCCGCCAAGCTGAACCTTAAAATATCATTCATTCACTAAACCCATTGCTGTGTATGTCAGAGTAGGACTACCCTCCATAAGGTTTTCAGTGGCCGTAATCTTACAGAAGTAGATCACCAGACGTTTCTTCCACAGTGCCGCTGGGTGGATTTAGTTAGTAGGGAGCACAATCTGTTTGCGCCACCCAGGGCTTTGCCAAGAAGAGGCATTGCCCTAAGCATGGTGATGGCCACCAAGAGAAAGCAGGTGCCAAGCTTCTGACTGAGAATATTCTGTCTCAGTTTCCTAGTGCTGCTGTAACACAGATACGACAAATGGGTGGTTTGAAAGAACAGAAATTTATTTGCTCACCGTTCAGGAGGCTAGAAATCCGAATTCAGGGTGTGACTCTACAGGGAGGTTCTTCTTTGTCTGTTTCAACTTCTAGTAGCCTGCAATCTTTGGAGTTCCTGGGCTTGTAGATTCTTCTGCTTCCCTCCTCACCAGATAGTGTCTGTCTTCCCCCTGTGTCTCCACACATGTCTCTATGTCTATGCTGCTCTTTATATAGCTCAGGAATGATCAGATTTAGGATCCACCCTATACTGGCATGACTTTAACTGACTGATTACATCAGACTAGATTACGTTAGATTGCATTCTCACGTATAGGGGTTAGGATCCAATACATATTTGGAGGGGGAACACAGTTCAATCTGTAACACAACTGACATTGCGTTGCAACTTATTAAAGAAATCTATACACTTTTTAAAAACAATACATAAAAGTGAGAGTCTTTCTTGTGGAGACCTGAAGAGGGAGAGAGATTTTCGAAATGGGGGAATAGAGAGCCTGAGGGCAGGGGAGCCAGGTCCTTCCCACCTATAGCTCAAGGCGTGTGAAAAGGGCCTTGAAGGATGTGAACGATTAGGGAAAGAGAGTAGCTTAAAAAAACAGCGAAACTAGAGCTTTTTTAAAAGGAGGAAGCTGGAGCATATTCGTAGGCGAAAAAGGATGCAGTGGAGTAGGAAAGAGTGAACACATAAGACTAAAGATACAACGGTCCCAGAATAGGCAGGAAGGATAAGATACAAGATGGAAAGGGACGTATTAACTATGGAGAGAAGGCAGACACTCCTGTTTCTGAGCTAGGAGGGAGGGAAGAAAGGGTGGGTAAAAATACGGAGACTTTAAGGTAGGTAGGGAGAGGGAAGTTAGGTTGGCGGGGGGTGGGGGTGACCTCGGTCTTAGTAACTGGAACACAAGGCCTCTGCCTACTAGGGTTTTAAAAAGAGTGAAATGAGTCTTATATATTTAGAAAGTGCCCAATATTTCTTCCAAATATAGCTATCCCTGTGTAGGGCAAAAAAAAAAAATTTGGAAAATAATGTTAGAAATTAAAAGGAGCAAAAGTATCCATTACTAAGGAAGGAAAACTAACGTTTGCTCAATTATTAGTATTAAAATCATGACATTTCACCAAAAAGAAATGGAAATGGAATGGAAGTTTTTTTTGTTTTTGTTTTGTTTAAGGATACAGGAAAGAGATGTGCAAGGCAGCAAATTGCCCAAGGGTTCCTGAGGGGAGATCCAGGATATTAACTCTTCCTCCCCATTTTGGTTTGGGAGGAAAATGTGTCTTCACAGTGGAAGAGGCAGGGGTGGCCCCGATCAGCACCCTTACAAACCTGGTGGAAAGCTGGATCTGTTTAGTCTATTTTTCTTCCTATTTGTCTGAAAACTGTCAGGTCTTTGCAGGATGAGATAATAGTCACTGGCCCTATGCCTACCAATATGTTAGCTCAAAAACTAAGAAGCTTGTCTTCCATTCACATTTTGATGGAAACGTTACAAATTCTAGAGAGAAATCTACTATTTAGTCCCTTGTAAAGTGAAATATTTTATAACATACCAAATCTCTCTGAAGAGGGTAAGGGGCCTAGGGGAAATTTTGCCTGATTAAATCAGTTTCCTGAGTGAGCAGCTGCGGCAGAAGGCAGTAAATGTTTTACTCACTTCTGGTCAATAATAATATCCAGCTTCCATTTTCTAAAGAGAACATTCGACCCTACCATCCCAACACAACCTTTGGCCTTGAATCTTCAGTTCTGACAAACTACATCTTACCGTGGCGTGGGGATAAAACGTTGATATATATTTTTTAATAGATCAAAGATACCATTTAACGGCTTTGGGTCATCCATGTGCCATTATTCAGTGGGAACCGATGGGTAAAAGCGACATTTGTCCAAATGAATGGAGAAACGTTTTGATGCATCATGTTTAAGAAAAAGAGTGATACATGTGCAGTGATGTCACACTGCAGATATTATGAATAACAAACAGGGTTGATGTAGTGAGTGCATTTCAATAAAAGCCTGTTACATCAGTCAAACCGTGTAAAAAGAATGCTGTAACAGGTGCCAAGGTTTAGCAAACTATGTCAAGATCAAACAGCAATTTAGAGAGATAGATTGTTTTGATGAATTCCAGTTCCAAAATTATCTAAGCAAAATCCAGGCCAGCTTTTACAAAATCCTACCAAGCAAAGTGATGTCACAATGAAAGGCTGGCTGGCAGGCCTCTAACACACCCTAGAGAAACACGTTATGATTCAGGAATATTAAAGAAATGTACTACTCAGCAAGAATACCCATCTCTCTCCTATAGATTAGAAAATTGAGTATGTTCAAGGCTATTAAGGTCATCTCTGAGCAAAATAAAAGAAAGTAAATCCTGGCACTGTTGGGCTTAGAGCTATCCTTCACCTTCTAAACGAATGACAGATGAAAAACGAAAAAATACGCATTTCTTATTTGTACTTTAGTCCTAGAGCAAATACTGATGTAATTTACCTCACCCCTGCCTCCCTGGTTATGATGAACAGAGCTCACCTGGAGGGTTGGCTGTTCTTCAGCTCAGAGACAGTCTGAGTGGGGAGCATGGGAGCACAGTGCCCCACCAGAGCAGGCATAGTCCAGGACTGAGGGGCTTCCCAGGATATAGGACTTCAGTGCTAAAACCAGGAGAGTCCCAGGCCAACCGGGATAGCTGGTCACCCTAGCAGGCATGGAGCAGCCCAGAGGAGTGGCCCCTGGAATGAGCTGAGTAGGTACCTGGCTTGGTCCCCAAGCCATCCATGCCATAGTTTGGCTCCCTAAGGGAGTCCATTGACTCAGCTCTTTCACTAACTTCCCTTGCAGTGACCGTGGGAGAACACAACACGCACACACACAGATACACAGACACACAAACACACTGTATGTAAATATATATGAATATATTTACAGGCTAAAAAATAAAAGAGAAAGTTACTGGGTACATATACTGGTAAGAGAAAGTAAAAAAAAGCAAAGCATTTCATTTACTTTACTAGGCTTTGTATCAAACTTGTCTGTTTTGATTAAAAATAATTTTTCTGATTAGAAAAATGACATCTTCATTATAGGAAAAATGTATATATAAAAGAGAAAAAAGAAGCATACTCTCATTCTACCCAGAGACAACCATATTTAACGCATACCTCAGTGTATCTTGCTATACCTGTGGTCCTCAACCTTGGCAGCATACCAGAATAACCAGGAAGATTTTTTAAAGTACTAAAACCTTGGACAGACTCCCATAGATTCTGATCTCATTGGTCTGGGAAGGGTCCCGGCATCAGTATTTTTTTAAAATTCCCCAGGGATTCTAAGCCTCAAGGAAGGTTGGAAACCACTGCTCTAGGCCATTTTCAACGTGTGAATACCTCCCCCACGCACAGACACACACACACAAACATACACACACACGTGTTTATATCACACCTGGCTTACTGTTTTATTTCCTTCCTTTTTTCACTCAACGATATGTTGTGAATGGCTTCCCATGTCTATAAATCATTTCTGCAACTCTTTAAATTGGCATGGTATTCTAATGTATGGCTTAATTCATTTCACAAATTCTTATTGTTGAACATTTTTATTGTTTCCAGATTTTGCTCTCATATCTAAACTTAGAATAATGGATAAAATTTTGGGCCCTGGAGTTCGACTGCTTTGGTTTGAGCCCCAGACACTACTGCTTGTTAGCAGTAAGTAACTTAAGCCAAATCACTTAACCTCTCTGAGCCTCAGGTTGCTCATCTGTTAAATGGGTTAACAGTGGTACCCACCCGTTAAATGGAGCCCTTGTGGCACAGTGGTTAAGAACTTGGCTGCTAACCAAAAGGTCAGCAGTTCGAATCCACCATGTTTTAAATGAAATAATACATGTAAAGTACTAGGCAGGAACTTTAAAAGTGTTATAGATTATATTATTATTAATCTTTGCCCACATCCCAATTATGTTCTCAGTATAAATTCTCAGAAATCGAACATTAAGTTTAACAGCATGCATATTTTTGAGACTTATTATTATATAATTATCAAACTAAACCTTCCAAAGTGTAAGTTCAGAATATCATGTAATTGCCAATATGACTGCTATAAAACTAAAAGGTGCCTTTACCCACTTTTACAAACCCCGCCCATATTGCACCGATTTTATGTCGTAAATTCTCTACTGTAATTTTGATGCATGAACATAGCAGAATGATCTGTTAAGCTTGAAAATTAAGCACATTTCCCTTAGTACTATATTTGAAAAACATAATAAAATTTTTAATTTTTTAAAATTTATATCGTAACTGCTTCACAAAATAATGAGATAGTTTAGACTAAAACCATGATACAGGACAGTTATAATAAAGGCTTAGGGAAAAAAAAAGATCTTAATAATTGAAGAACAGGGTGTTAGCTATACTGGTAGGATATGAGATGGCCATTAAATTCGCTCTGAGCTCCCTAGCAACAAAAGTAAAAATAGAAACATATTTCCCACTCTAAAATAAAAAGGAAGCACATAAGTTTATCTAGAAATAAATGTTTTCCTATTACTAAACTCTTGAGAATTGCCACAAATTTCCTTATGTAAAAGCCACTAAGTAACATTACAGACAGTATATTTTGGTCCAAATTTGCTGAAGATGTAAAACTTTTTCATGTGACCATTTATCATATAGACTCTTGAGAAAAGGCAAGGGCATAAGATCTGGTTTATTTCCGTGACAACAGATCTTTTGGTTTTAACACACATCAGATATGTTGCTTTTGGTGATCCCAAGTTTGGGGTTTGTCAAATGTGACTAAAATTAGTACGTTTTACCAAATATTAGTACTTTTTACCAAATATTTCTGGTTTTTCCCATTTCCAGACACATAGTAAGATTGCACTCCTCTGTCATCTTAAATTAGTCAAAACGATGTAACATTCTGTGGCCAATGAAATATGAGCATAAGTGATATGTATAACTTTCAGATGGAAGCTTTAAAATCTAGGCACATTTTGCCTCATCTCTTACACTGTTGTGGCTATCAAGCATGCTTAATAAAGAGTTTGTTGATATGACACCTAAAGCACAAGCGACCAAAGAAAAAACAGGTAAATTGGACTTCGTTAAACTAAAAACTTTTTTGCGTCAAAGGACACTATCCAGAAAGTGAAAAGACAACCCACAGAAGCAGATAAAATGTTTGTGAGTTATATATCTAGTAAGGGTCTAGAATCCGGAATATATAAAGAACTCTTACAACTTAACAATAAAAAAAAAAATAACTCAATTAAAAAATGAACAATGATTCAAATAGACATTTCTCCAAAGAAGATAAAAATGGACAATAAGCAGGTGAAAAGATATTCAACAACATTAGTCATTATTGTTGTTAGGTGTCATCCAGTCGGTTCCAATTCATAGTAACCCTATGTACAACAGAACGAAACACTGCCCAGTCCTGCACGATCCTCACAATCATTGTTATGCTTGAGTCCATTGTTGCAGCCACTGTGTCAATCCATCTCATTGACAGTCTTCTTCTTTTTCCCTGACCCTCTACTCTACCAAGCATGATGTCCTTCTCCAGGGACGGGTCCCTCCTGATAATATGTCCAAAGTATGTGAGACGAAGTCTCGCCATCCTCACTTCTAAGGAGCATTCTGCTGCACTTCTTTCAAGACAGATTTATTTGTTCTTCTGGCAGTCCATGGTATATTCAATATTCTTCGCCAACACCACAATTCAAAGGCATCGATTCTTCTTCCATCTTCCTTATTCATTGTCCAGCTTTCGCATGCATATGAGGCCATTGAAAACACCATGGCCTGAGTTGGGCCCACCTTAGTAGTTAAAGTGGTGTTTGCTTTTTAACACTTCAAAGAGATCTTTTGCGCAGATTTGCCCAATGCAATGCATCATTTGATTTCTTGACTGCGGCTTCCATGAGTGTTAATTGTGTATCAAGTAAAATGAAATCCTTGACAACCTCAATCTTTCCTCCATTTACCATGATGTTGCTTATTGGTTCATTTGTGAGGATTTTTGTTTTCTTTATGCTGAGGCGTAATCCATACGGAAGGCTTTAGTCTTTGATCTTCCTCAGTAAGTGCTTCAAGTCCTCTTCCCTTTCTGCAAGCAAGGTTGTGTCATCTGCATATCGCAGGTTGTTAATGAGTCTTCCTCCAATCCTGATGCCCCATTCTTCTTCATATAGTCTGGCTTCTCAGACCCTATTTGCTCAGCATACAGATTGAATAAGTATAGTGAAAGGATACAACACTGACACACACCTTTCCTGACTTTAAACCACACAGTATCCCCTCGTTTTGTTCAAAAGACTGCCTCTTGGTCTAAGTACAAGTTCCTCATGAGCACAATTAAGTGTTCTGGAATTCCCGTTCTTCACAATGTTGTCCATAATTTGTTATGATCCACACAGTCGAATGCCTTTGCGTAGTCAATAAAACCCAGGTAAACATCTTTCTGGTATTCTCTACTTTTACCCAGGATCCATCTGACATCAGCAATGATATCCCTTGTTCCACGTCCTCGTCTGAATCCGGTTTGAACTTCTGGCAGTTCCCCTTCGATGTACTGTTGCAACTGCTTTTGAATGATCTTCAGCAAAATTTTACTTGTGTGTGATATTAATGATATTGTTCAATAATTTCTGCATTCTGTTGGATCTCCTTTCTTTCGAATGGGTACAAATATGGATCTCTTCCAGTCAATTGGCTGGGTAGCTATCTTCCAAATTTCTTAGCATAGATGAGTGAGCGTTTCCAGCACTGCATTCATTTTTTGAAACATCTCAATTGGTATTCCATCAATTCCTGGAGCCTTGTTTTTTGCCAGTTCTTTCAGTGCAGCTTGGACCTCTCCCTTCAGTACCATCCATTCTTGATCATATGTTACCTCCTGAAATGGCTGAATGTTGACCAATTCTTTTTGGTACAGTGACTCTGTGTATTCCTTCTGTCTTCTTTTGATGCTTCCTGCGTCGTTTAGTATTTTCCCTATAGAATCCTTCAATACTGCAACTCAAGGCTTAAATTTTTCCTTCAGTTTCAGCTTGAGAAATGCCGAGCATGTTCTTCCCTTTTGGTTTTCTATCTCCAGGTCTTTGCACATTTCATTATAATACTTTACTTTGTCTTCTTGAGCCGCCCTTTGAAATCTTCTGTTCAGCTTTTTTACTTCATCATGTCTTCCTTTAGCTTTAGCTACTCAAGAGCAACTACTGTTAAACAGCAACTTTCAGCATCTCTTCCGATATCCATTTAGGTTTTTTATTTCTTTCCTGTCTTTTTAATGACCTTTTGGTTTCTTCATGTATGATGTCCTTGATGTCATCCCACAACTCATTTGGTCTTCGGTCATTAGTGTTCAATGCATCGAGTCTATTCTTCAGATTGTCTCTAAATTTATGTGGGATATACTCAAGGTCGTACTTTGACTCTCATGGACTTGTTCTAATTTTCTTCAACTTCAACTTGAACTTGCATATGAGCAATTGATGGTCTTTTCCACAGTTGGTCCCTGGCCTTGTTCTGGCTGATAATATTGAACTTTTCTATCATCTCTTTCCACAGATATAGGCTTATTTGATTCATGTGTATTCATTAGTCATTAGGGAAATGCAAATCAAAACCATAATGAGATACCACTTAACACCCACTAGCATAGCTATTATCAAAAACATGGATAATAAAAGTGTTGGTGACGATGTGAAGAAATTGGAATCTTCATACATTGATGGTGGAAATGTAAAATGATACAGCTTCTGTGGAAAACAGTTTGGCAGTTCCTCAAAAAGTTAAGCATAGAGTTACCATATGATCCAGCAATTCTACCCAGAAAAATAGAAGACATATGTTCACACAAAAAACTTTATAGCAGCATTATTAACAATAGCCAAAAGGTGGAAACAACCCAAATGTCCATCAATTGATGACTGGATGAATAAATGTGGTATATACATACAATGGAATATTATTCAGCAATAAAAAGGAATGAAGTACTGATGCATGTCACAACATCAGTGAACCTTGAAAACATTATATCAACTGAAAGAAGCCAGACACAAAAGTCCACATATTATACGATTCCATTTATATGAAATATCCAGAGTGGATAAATCCATGGAGACAGAAAGCAGATTAGTGATTGCCAGGGGCCTGAGGAAAAGGAGCATAGAGAGTGACTGCTCATGGGTACAGGGTTTCTTTTTGGGGTGATGAAAAAGTTCCAGAATTAAATAGTGGTGATGTCTGCAGAATTTCATGAATATACTAAAAACCACTGAATTGTACGCTTTAACGTATTTTTATGGTGTGTGAATTATATTGCAACATAATTTTTTGAAAAAAGAATGCCCAAGTGGAAATGAAACCTCTGTCAGCCTGGGTCCCTGAGTGATCTTGATTAGAAAAATGCCTTCAAATTCTGTTGAGTTAAATATACCTGAGGGTTTTTTTTTTTTTTTTCCTGCATAAGTTAACTTGTCCTTATTGATACACAAACACAGGCTCCTCTTAAACACATTTGTATAGACCCCAAAATCAATTCACATTCTTTTCATTATAACGTTACTTAAATACATGCAAATATAAATTTCAGTTTAACATCCTTGGGCTTATATATACATGCAACCATAGAGCCAAAACAAGTTTATAAATTAAACACATACAAAACCACGAAATCAATAAAATTCAAATTACCAGCTTTAAATCAACGTGGGAGACGATAATGTTTTGCTGAAACCGAATCACACTTGAATAAGGCGCTGACTTAACATAGCACAGGCTCCCTCTGGCTGACATGCATATGGTGTTGTACCATGGGAGGTCTCAATCCTCATCACTTTTCGTTCTTTCTTTCTTTTTTTTTTTTTTTATGAAAATATACACAACAAAACATACGCCGGTTCAACAAGTTTCACGTGTACAGTTCCCTGACAATGATTACATTCTTCCCATTGCGTCACCACTCTCACCAACTCTGCCCCTATTGTTTCACCACCATTAACTTAGATTCTCTGCCTCTTAAAGTGCTCATCTGTGCTTCAGAGTTACTGTTGTCCATTTAATATCATATAGGTGATTCTTCAACAGGACACAATGCTCAAGGCAGACATTCTTTATTTATTGAGCAAAATTATTGTTTCACTTAAAGATGATTTCATGGGATAGTTTCAGCTCAAGGTTCAGAAGTTGTTTCCAGGCAATAGATTCATGGGTCCCTCCAGTCTCAACGTGTCTTGTAAGTCTGGTTCCCAATAAGAATTTGAAGTTCCATTCCTCAATTTTCCTCCTTTTGATCAAGATCCACCTATTCCTCCATCACTTCTCTAGGCTCAAACTCCTGCAACAACATTATTCACCCAATCTTCACTTGACACAAATGTATCATTTATCTATTAAGTCTGCCTCTTATTAACCTATGGCAAAGCAACTCTGTTCCATACCCACACAATAACAAATACACATGAAAATTATGGACACCGAAATAGTTTGGCAGTACTTGTTTATAAATTAATCATTTAGGTTTTAGGTTACCTGGAGTATATTTGTATTAACTTTTTGGGATTTTTGTCAAAGTAAAACATTTCAGTTTTTAATCTCTTAACAAAATCTCATGTCCACCCACATCCAAACTCCCTGGGGGGCCAAATTGCTAGAATGGAGGCTGTGGGGGCCATGGTCTTGGGGGACATCTAGCTCAACTGGCATAACAGTTTATAAAGAAAACATTCTACATTCTACTTTGGTGAGTAGCATCTGGGATCTTAAAAGCCCATGAGCCGCCATCTAAGATACTCCACTGGTGTCACCCCTTTGGGAGCAAGGGAGAATGAAGAAAACTAAAGATACAAGAGAAAGATTAGTCTAGAGGACTAATGGACCACAACTACCACAGCCTCCACCAGACTGAGTCCAGTACAACTAGATGGTGCCTGTCTACCATCACTGGCTGCTCTGTCAGGAATCACAATACAGGGTCCTGGACAGAGCTGGATAAAAATGTAGAACAAAATTCTAACTCACAAAAAAAGACCAGACTTACTGGCCTCACTAGAGAAACCCTGAGAGTATGGTTCCCGGACACCCTCTTAGCTCAGTAATCAAGTCACTTCTGAGGTTCACCCTTCAGCCAAAGACTAAACAGGCCATAAAACAAAACAAGATTAAAGGGGCGCACCAGCCCAGGGGCAAGGACTAGAAGACAGGAGACAACAGGAAAGCTGGTAACAGGGAATCCAAGGTCGAGAAGGCAGAGTGTTGTCATGTCATGCGGTTGTTAACCAATGTCATAAAACAATATGTGTATTAACTGTTTAATGAGAAGCTAGTTTGTTCTGTAAACCTTCATCTAAAGTTCAATTAAAAAAAAAAAAAATCTCACATCCCCAAGAATATATCTACTGACCCATAGAGGCTCCACAGGTACCAGTTTGAGAAAGGCTGCCCTAACCTAGACCTCTGCTTTTAAATTTAAGCTATCATCAGCATCACTTGGAGGACTTGTTAATATGCAGATTGATGGGCCCAACCATTTCTGATTCAGTAGGTATGGGGTAGAGCCCAATAATTTGCGTTTCTAACAAGTCCTTAGGTGATGTGGATGCTGCTGCTCCAGGGGCCACACTTTGAGAACCACTGCCCTCTATCTTTCAAATATCAGGTGACTCTTTGATAGAAGTTGCTCTATATGAAGACGAATGCAGCATCAAGACTGGAGGAAGACTCTTTCATAACTTGCGGCAATATATAGAGGACACAACCTTGCTTGCTGAAGATGAGGACTCGAAGCGCTTACTGATGAAGATCAAAGACTACAGCCTTCAGTATGCATTATACCTCAACGTAAAGAAAACAAAACTCCTCACAACTGGAACAGTAAGCAACACCATGTTTCATGGACTGAATTGTGTCCACCAAAAATATGTGTCAACTTGGTTAGGCCATGATTCCCAGTACTGTGTGATTGTCTTCCATTTTGTGATTTTCCTATGTGTTATAAATCATAATCTCTGCCTGTGGTTAAAGAGGATTAGGGTGGGATATAACACCCTTGCTCAGGTCACATCCCTGATCCAATGTAAAGGGAGTTTCCGAGGGTGTAGCCTGCACCATCTTTTGTCTTACAAGAGATAAAAGGAAAAGGATGCAAGCAGAGAGTGGTGGACCTCATAGCACGAAGAAAGCAGTACTGGGAGCAGAGCATGTCCTTTGACCCAGGGTTCCCATGCAGAGAAGCCCCTAGTCCAGAGGAAGATTGATGACAAGCACCTTCCTCCCGAGACGACAGAGAGAGAAAGCCTTCTGGAGCTGACACCCAGAATTTGAACTTCTCGCCTACTAGATTATGAGAAAATAAATTTGTTTGTTGAAGGCATCCACTTGTGGTATTTCTGTTATAGCAGCACTGGATAACTAAGACACCATGATAAACAGAGAAAAGATTTAAGTTGTCAAGGATTTCATTTTACTTGGATCCACAATCAACACTCATGGAAGCAGCAGTCAAGAAATCAAAAGACGCATTGCATTGGGAAAGTCTGCTGCAAAAGACCTCTTTAAAGTGTTGAAAAGCAAAGATGTCAACTTGAAGACTAAAGTGCCCCTAATCCAAGCCATGGCATTTTCAGTTGCCTCATATGCATGCAAAAGCTGGACAATGAATAAGGAAGACTGGAGAAGAACTGACGCCTTTGAATTATGGTATTGGCAAAGAATATTGAATATACCATGGACTGCCAAAAGAACGAACAAATCTGTCTTGGAAGAAATACAACCAGAATGCTCCTTAGAAGCAAGGAGGGCGAGACTTTGTATCACATACTTTGGACACGTTATCAGGAGGGATCAGTCCCTGGAGAAGGACATTGTGCTTAGCAAAGTAGAGGGTCAGTGAAAAAAAGGAAAATCCTCAACAAGATGGATTGACACAGTGGCTGCAACAATGGGCTCAAGCATAGCAACGATTGTAAGGATGGCACAGGACGAGGCAGAGTTTCATTCTGTTGTACACAGGATCTCTATGCGTTGGAACCAACTCGACAGCACCTAACAACAACAACAACTCTGATAGACATGAATTCAAGACAGATCTCTATGGAAGGAGTCAGACATAAATCAGTTCAAGAATATACTTTCCTCTGGTGCCTGAAGACCAGCTGTTTTGTAGGGTTGACTGGAGAGAGAACTATCAGCTTTGGACACCAATTAGGCTGAGAAGTTAGCCTCCAGTAATGAAAACTAATGAGTCTTTCTTGGGTTCTCACACCTACTGAACCCAGAGGTAGAGCAGGAAAATCCTCATTAATAAACCTTCATGATCCATCCACCTCCAGTCAAAGGTTTCTATAGCAACCTGAGTTCCAAAGCAAGACCCAAGCCACATTTTCACACACTGCAGCTGGATAAGTGGAAATAAGTACCCCCTTGTGATCTACCAAGAAAACACAAAATAATAAAAGACTAACCAGTGCATGAGTAGAATTGATTCACCACAATTTACGACCGTGGAGCACCGGGTATACACACCTACTCTACTACAGAAATTATCCAATTTCTTAAAGTCAAAGCAATGTTTTCACACCATTACCACTGTTTCATAGATGAAAATACTCTTTTTCTTTCTTTTTTTAATTCTCTCAAACTCATTATGAAAGGCCACATAGTATTAAGAGCATGATCTCTGTAGTCTTATATTTCATCATTTACTTTTTGCGATAAATTTGGATAAGCTACTCAACCTATGTAAGCCTCAGTTTCTTCATTCATTCACTAGAAATAATAATTCTAACTTGTAGCAGTCAGGATCTAACCAATAAAGCAGAAACTACTTTTAAGTATTTACAATAGAAAGAACTTAATGCAGGGAATTATTTCCACAGATGAAGGAGGACCTGAGATAGGGAGGAAGCCACCACAGGCCCTGGAATGGAAGACAATGGGAACAGGTGGAATTACGGAAGTTCAGGGTCCTGCTGAAGCTGAGTCTCTGAGGGACTGTATGGCAGCTGCTGCTGGAGCAGCCTTCTGAGTGGGGCACAGAGGTAGGAAGGGAAATACTCTGGCTTCTCCCTCCCCTCACTTTTCACTCCTACCAGTGCCATCACTGGGCAAAACCATCCAGAAGCAGTCTGGGAAACATGCCCTGTGGGTTGGCTCCCCTGCAGCACAAAGTTGGAGGAGGGATACATCTGAGGGCCAACAGACCCAGCCAGTGTAGGATTTCGAGGGTCAAATGACAATGCATATAAAGTACCTGGCCCACTGTAGATGGCAGTGTTCTTTAAGTTGTATATTTTAAATTGAGACTCTTGCGTCTCACCCCCTTCAACGAATTTTCCACTCCTTATGGTTTCTCTTTATCCTCCCACTCTCTCATCACCCAGTTCTTTCCTCCCACTTCCTCGCCCACACTCAACAGCAGACAATAAGTTGGCTAGCCTCCCAATGAGACTACAGACTATGAACTCCGAGGGATGGTGGTTTCACGTTTTAGCTGCCAGATCCAATGATGTCCTCCTCTTCTCAGAACCTGAATTCCCTGCCTACACACACCAAGCTGCCAATGCATGGTCATGCGTCAAATGGTGAACCAACACAAGCAATGCAACAGGAGGGGTCGGCGCTTGATCCTGCAGTTCTCCCTCCACCAAGACCCATCAGCAGTTGGCACATTAGAACTATGCAGTTTGCCATGGAAATGGAATCACCTCCTTCAAGCACTCTGGGCTGGGTCTCCTTATCTGGAAAAGGAGCTGATTGAAAGAGATGACCTCTAAGCCCTCTTCCACCCCTATCATCCTATAATACGATTATAGGGCTAGATTCTAGGCATATTCACCACCTGCCTGTGTTACATCTATAGATAGGCAGACAGACAGATAGATAGCTGCCGTCCAGTCAACCCAGACTCATGGCGACCTTGTATACAACAGGATGAAATATTGCCCGGTCCTGTGTCATCCTCATGTTTGCCGGCGTTTTTGAGTCCATCATTGTGGCTATTGTGTCAGCCCATCTCGCTGAGGATCTCCCTCACCCTTGCTGGTTCTCTACCAAATATGATATCCTCCTCCAGCGACTGATCCCTCCTGACGACATGTCCAGAGCAAACAAGGTGGACAATGTTCTATTGTGAACCATGTTTTCATTGGTTAATTTTCAGAAGTTGATCACGAGGCCTTTCTTCCTCATCTGTCTTAGTCTGGAAGCTCCACTGAAACATGTCCACCATGGGTGACTCTGCTGGTATTTGAAATACTGATGGCATAGCTTCCAGAATCATAGCAACATACAAGCCACTACAGTAGGACAAACTGACAGACCTCGGTGAGTGTTACATTTAGTCAAAGATAAACGTCTCAATTCTTGAGACCTAGTACAGAGTCGTTTTCTGTTAACTGAAGAGGCACTTTAGGAACAAAAGACCCCAAGGCTTTTCCTAGGAGCAGCACAAGGGTACAATATTCTCAAATCCAACCTTCCTTATAAATAAACTAGATTCAAATAACTCAGAATTATGAGAAAATCAGGGGAAGAAAAAATTATTCTATAGCACGAGGTCTACATGAAACTTTTATGTCAATTTATAATATATTTACCATTCTCAAAATCCCTGTACATTTTTCCTTCTGGGTTTATGAAAGAATCATTACTCCAACGTTGTCTTTGATAATTGGAGCTCAGACATGAACTGAGTCCATCAGCTTGACCAGGACATACCAGTCTTCTTGTTAAGTCCAACAAGCGAACAGCTGGTCAAAAACTCAACTTCTTACTTTGCACCAGATTTGATACAAGTCAGGGCAGGTTTTTAAATGTTTCAGCTAACTCTGCTCTACCAGTGTTTCTCAAGTGTGATTCCCAAATCAGCAGCATCAGCTTCACCTGAGAACTTGTTAGAAATGCAAATTCTTGGGCCCTACCCTATAGGGCAGTTCTACTCTGTCTTATAGGGTTGCTATGACTACTCAACAGCACACAATAACAGCCACGCAGGCCCAGCCCTACTGAATCAGAAACTCTGAGAATGAGGCCCCAAATCTGTGTTTTAACAAGCCCTCCAGGTGATTCTGATGTACTAAACATTTGAGAACTACTGTGCTATAAAAAACTGACTGCTTCAATATTATTGGTCTTTTTTTCTAGTGACCTAAATTTGAATTTAAATCCCTGATCTACCCACAGTCTTTCTAATGGCTATTTTATTCAGTACTCATTGTACTGAGAAGGCTTCTATTATTAAGGGAGAGTAATTTAAAGCAAGAATACAATGGTAATGAGAACACTGCTGCCATTGTCCTGTCAAAATGAACAAATTCCCCTCTTCCAAACTGTCCTTTTCTGTTTGGAGGATAAGGCCGTATGCCTTTTCCAAGCATGCCACACTTCTGCTGTCAATGCGCCTCTGCTATAATTGAGTCAACACGCGCATGTGCCCTTCTGTCCCCACCAAGAAACAGCAGGTCCCGACACGGGAATGGAGCCATATTTCCTTACTCTTTTTTTTTTTCTTTTCCCCCAGCCTTGTGAAAGCTCTTCATCCTTTCCAAGTAGAGAGGAGTTTTGGCAAAGAATTCTCTAGGGTGACAAAAAGCACTTTCTCTTCGCTCTTTTGTTGTGCTGTTAGATTTGAAACCCTTTCGCCCTGAGAACAATACACTGTAGAGTTACTTTCTGTTGCTGTTTTCCACTCTGCTTCCTCCCACCCTGAGAATAATGGGCCTCCACTTTCACGTGGGAGAACCTTAATGTCAGTCAGGGCGTGAGTACTATTACTCCAACTCTTGGCTGGGCTGCTCTAAGAGATTTAATTTAAAGAAAGCAATGTGGCGCCCCAGCTAGAAGGCCCAGTAAGCAGGAAACCAACTCCCACATCAACAGAACGCTAACCACCCTGGCCAGCTCACAACCCAGAAGGTAATTTGGAAAATTTACGAAGTAAGAGAAGATGAATAAATAAGAGAGGCGCTACCAATTTCCTTTTCTTTTTTATGAAGACTATGATGGTAGGCTGTAATCTTCCTCCTATTGCTAATGAAATGGGGGAAGGGGGAAAGTTTAAAATATGTGGTAGTGCTAAATAATCCATAACTAAATACTTGGGCAACATCAGAAATATACATCCTCACATGGAAATACAACCAGAGCCTAGACATTTGATGTAGGGTTCACTCCAAATAGAATTCCCTAAAGAAAACTCAGTAAAAATCTCCTGTAGCATGAAACCAAAAATATACTATGTATTTCTAAGCATCACTCCCAGTGATATAAAACCCGCTATAACTTTCTATAGCCTCAAGTGAAACAAAGATTTGCTGGTTAGCTCAATAATTAGATCATTCCAGACAGTCAATCTGGGCAAATCACGTCCCATAGCTAATGTTTTCCCCTTTGTAATTATCTTATGTCTGTTTACAACCATCAAATTAACAAATAGTTGCTGAGTCTCTAACATGATGTGCGGACAAGTTAAAGAGAACTTACAGGGCTTCTCCTTTTGCTCCTTCTCCTTCCTCCACATATTACTACTGACTCTTCCATCCTTTTCCCTAAAAAATTACTTGGGCTAAAGGAGTATGATAGGTAGCCTGGGCCTATGATTTATAGAAAAGAGTTTTTGCAAAGTTCCAAATCTGGCCTTTGCATTACCTGATATTCACTTTTAATGGCTTTAAAAATTCTACCAAAAATGCTCATATATGGTATGGGCATTTTTACATACCTAGAGCTTCACAGGTTTTAAAGTACTTTTTCATAGCCCTTATTTGTTACACCCCACAACTTTGAGAGGTGGGGGGTTATTTATACGTGTGAAAACATTTTAAGTGATTTTCCCAAAGTCAAAGGACTTCTAAAGTCAACGATGTCCTAGAACTAGGTCTCCTGCCTTTAAATGCTCTGAGACTAGGCTGATATGTGTTTATAGGAGTCAAATACCAGAAAAGGTGCAGTTCGCATTCCCTTAACATGAAGGCAGAATACAGAAGAACTCCTGCGTCCAGAACGGGGATGCGCAGATGTGTTGAGTTGATGTGATTTAGGTGTCAATCTTGACCTCAGGGTTTGTGAGGCTTCTGTCTCTAAACTAGAGCTTCCTGACCATGCCATTTACACACCTCTCCCTTTACAATGCTAGTGAGAATGAAATAATGAGAGTTTCTCTAGCTTAGCTGGCGTAACACAGTTTATAAAGACAATGTTCTACATTCTACTTTGATGGGTAGTGTCTGGGATCTGAAAAGCCTGTGAGCAGCCATCTAAGATACTCCACTGTTCTCACTCCTTCGGGAGCAAGGGAGAATGAAGAAAACAAGATACAAGGGAAAGATTAGTCTAAAGGACTAATGGACCACAACTACCACAGCCTCCACCAGACTGAGTCCAGTACAACTAGATGGTGCCCAGCTACCACCACTGACTGCTCTGACGGGGATCATAATAGAGGGTCCCGGACAGAGCTGGGGAAAAATGTAGAACAAAATTCTAACTCACAAAAAAAGACCAGACTTACTGGCCTGACAGACACTGGAGAAACCCCGAGAGTATGGCCCCCGGACACCCTTTTAGTTCAGTAATGAAGTCACTCTCAAGGTTCACCCTTCAGCCAAAGATTAGACAGGCCCATAAAACAAAACGAGACTAAAGGGGCACAGCAGCCCAGGGACAAGGACTAGAAGGCAGGAGGGCACAGGAGAGCTGGTAATAGGGAACTCAAGGTCGAGAAGGGAGAGTGTTGACATATTGTGGGGTTGTTAATCAATGTCCTAAAACAATACATGTACTAACCATTTAATGAGAAATTACTTGTTCTGTAAACCTTCATCTAAAGTACAACAAAAAAAATTTAGAAAAAAAAAAAAGAAAGAAAGAATGAGAGATTCTATTCCTTTGGTTAGAGAAGCCCTGGTGGCAGGGTTTAAAGCACTCAACTGCTAACCGAAAGGTCAGTGGTTGGAATCCACTAGTTGCTCCAAGGAAGAAAGATGTAGCAGTCTGGTCCCGTAAAGATTACAGCATAGGAAACACTATGGGGCAGTTCAACTCTGTCCTATAGCGTGGCTATGAATCAGAATCGACTCTATAGCCATGGGTGTGTAGCCCTCTGGTTATGAGTAAAAAAGATGGCAATCCCAGAATTTTTTCTAGCTCCAAGACAATATTTATTCTAGATTAGTGATTCCAACATTTTTGGACATAAGATTTGTTTTATTTCAGGACAGCCACGTAAATTTTAAGTTATTATGTTTTCAGAATTGAGAAATTTCGCTGATACCTCCTCTAGTCTTTATCTTCAATTGGGTCATTTGCTGACCTCTGAAACAATGTGACCAAGGAATAAGATAATGCTAATTAGCTTAAGCCTGAGCCTTATGTACCATTCTAGAGCCAAGGATGGAGTAAATTTCATCCAAAGCATGTACATTGCATGGGGAGGTATGACCACCTGAACAAAGCAAGGTCAATACCAAGAAAAGGAGGAACAGATGTTGCAGAGGCAAACAGATGCCTCTTTCCTATGGAGCCTCTCGCTAATAGTATATGGATTTTTTTATTCATCTCATTCTAAAATCGATTCTTTCTGGGCTTCTCCTATTTACTTATTCTGAATGTTCTCATATCCATTCTGGGGTCCAGTTTTCTTTGTTACTGCTCATCCACTAATCAAGGTGACCTAGAGACTTTAGTGTACATCATTAGGTTGAACTTGAGCCCAAAGTGGAGAATCACTGAGACACATCCTACGCTCTTAAACAGAATCCAAAGTTACAGCCTCTGTCTGGCCCAATTAATTTTTCCAGCCTTGCTTTCCACTGTTCTCTGCCAGCCGTTATTGCCAAATGCTTTCCCACCTCTCTGCTTTTGCTTATGGCATTACCTTTTCTGCAAAAGCTCTCCCCACTCCTTCCAAACCAAATCCTGTTCCATTAAGGCCCAGGTTAATGCCCTGACCTGACCACTGCAGGCTTAGTGATTTCAAACCATTCCAAACACCTCCCTTGTCCATTGACTGAACCATTACCCTGGAACATAGAGTAATACGATCTGACAGCATGAAGTGGAAAGAAAGACAATGGATGAGGAAAGGGAGGCTTTTGCTTGTTATTCCGTTTGTCTAATTTTTTACAACAAACATTTCGTTTTATAATGTAAAAACAAATGAACCTTAAGCAAGGACTAATAGAAATTCATTAGGAAGACTGATGTGGGCTAGAATAATCTGCTGTTTCACAAAGAAAAATAGTTTACCCTGCAAATACTTTAAAAAATAATAAAACCTCTCTAAATGATATTAGTTCATAGCTCTATCCATGATTTATGTTCCACCAGGCCACAGTGTACACCTCCCTTTGGTTTATCATTTTCATACTCTAGTGTTTTCTCTGGGACTGTTTAACAAGAGTGAAGAATGGAATTGAGAGGGTCAGGAAACTTTGAGAGCTGCACCAGTCACGCCCTGCAACCTTGTACAAAATATTTGATAATTGTGCCATGAAGTCAAAAGTTATCCTTAGCCCTGACCCTGGGCCTACCATCTTCTGTGAGCATGGAATGAGGGGTCAGATATGAATCAGACCAAGGCCACTTCCCTCTTTAGACTATTTCACAATTTATAGCCATGGAAACTGCCATCCCAGAACAGAAAATGTGCCCTTTCTGTTTTTCATAACATAAGCTCTATAAATAAATTCTGCTGCTGCCTCAGCCTTTGCTCAACCTTAGCTTCCTTAAAATACAACAATAACAACAAAAACGGCTCAGGGGAACAGCCTCCATAGGAGGTCCTTCAAGCCTTCTTCTAGTCTCCAGACAGGAGCACACATTCCTAATTGATAAGAAGCTATTTTATTTGTCAACACCTAGAGAAAAAGGAGCCCACAGCCTCTTCAGGCTGAACAACTCTGACTGAAAATATATCCTCCTACTAACCCAAATCCTTCTTGATGGGTCCAGGACGGTCAGCCCTAACCGTCATGAACTCCCATTGAAGGTACAGCACTGTGATAACCTGTTACTCCTCCCATATACCTGATGGAGAAAACAGATGGTCAACGTGCGCATTCTTGTCTTTGTAAGGTAGAGTGGGGGTGGGGAAAGTTCTCATAACTGTAAACTGAGATATCCATGACATCAATGAATGAGGAAGGCAGTGTTGCCCCTGGAAAGAGAATTAGGTAAAGAAATACAGACGAAAGGGAGCCACTTAATATGGTGGCACAATGACATACTGCAATGGTTAAGTGTTCAACTACTAATCGAAAAGTTGGCAGTTGGTTTGGTGATGCAATGGTTAAGCCCTCGTCTACTAATCGAAAGGGTGGCGATTCAAACCCACCCAGCCACTCCACAGGGGAAAGACCTGGAGATCTGCTCCTGTAAAGATTACAGCCTAGAAAACCCTACGAGGCAGTTCTCTGTCACATGGGGTCACTGTGAGCTGAAAATGACTCATTGGCGTCCAACAATAACAACAACATACCCTAAGGAAGTCATTCCTGCAGTGAATACTGTAAAACAGATGACTTCTCCCTCTTATACTAACTCGTCCCATACTACAATAGGTAATTATAAGATCATCTGCAACATCATAAAACTAAGACAAACCCCCATAATGTTCCCTGTTAAGGAACAATGAGAGGGACAGGAGTAGATAAGGACTATCCAGCTATAAATCAGGGTTCTAATCTGTCTCGAACAAACTTAGTCCTTCCCTCTAGTGTGGAACAAGAGATAGCAGAGAGCTCCAGAACCCTCTGGGGTGGCAATTCTTAGCTGTATGAATGAATCAGAGCTCACTTGCAGGGCAGGCTTACAAGACTATACCGCTCCCTCATTCGTTAACTGCCCCCTCATTTCGTTAACCTCCACGTCCCAACCCGTTCACACACTATTTACAAGGTGGGAAGTGCACAGGGAGGGGTGTTATGACAACCCAAGCAGCTGCCAGCCAACTGCCCAGCTATTACATGGTTGTCTAGACCATGAGTTATGATGAACCAGATGGATAGAACACAAAATTCCCCTGCCAGCAAGGTCTTCTCTGAGAATTCTATTTGCAAAAACACTTCATATGCCGAAAAGATATATTAATTGGGGTTAGAAGGAATTCACAAGCTACTATATAAACAAAGTCACTTGCAGCGCCTGGCAACTTCGTGACTTTCTAACATCATCTAACCTAGGCCTCATTGACAACATGACTTTCGAGTAAAAGCTTAAAGGAAGTGAGACAGTTACAGGGATATCTGGGTGAAGAGCTTTCCAGATGAAGCGAGGCCAAGCTAAGAGATCACAACTGGAGTCCCCTTTTCCAAATTCTGGAGCTTCTCCCCTATGAGCAGGCTCTCAGTCAGGCAAGGTTAAAGGCCAGGATGAACCAGAGGCTGGGAGGCCAGAGCAGGTCAACACCTGTGAGGGAGGCCCCAGTTTGCCCTGTTATGACTTAGGAATGATAGGGGGAGAGGGGCTTGGTAGTCCCAGAGCCTTGAATTTCTTCCCTTTTAATCCCCACTTTCTCCCTGAGTGCACATCCCTGGGTGTCACAAATGGTTTGCACTAGGCTACTAACCTACAGGTTGGCAGTTCAAGCTCACCCAGTGGTACCATGGAAGAAAGCCCTGGTGATCTGCTTATGTGAAGATTACAGCCAAGAAAACCCTATGGAACAGTTCTACTTTGTAACACGTGGGGTCACCAGGAGTCAGAATTGACTTGACAGCTACAGGTTTTGTTCCTCCCTGAGTGAGCCCACTTACTCCTCCAGCCCAGGCCTCCCCTACAGTCCATACTCAAATATCCCACTTCTGCTGGACATCTCCAGGTGGTTGTCTCAAAGCATTTTAAAGCCCACATATTCCAAATAGACCTTAGCATTCTTCCCCTAAAGCCTTTCCTTCTCCTCCTAGTCCACCCTATTACCCAACCAGAAATCTAGAACTCATACTTGACTCATCCCTCATCACCTATATACAACAGGCTACACTCTCCTCTCAATTCTACCTGCAGAATATCTCCAGAATCCCTCTTCTTCTCTGTTTACCTGCTATTATCTTAATTCAGACATTGATCACATTCTAACCAGTCTCTAGCCTATCCAAAATGATCTTTTTTAAACCAAAATCTGATCATGTCCTTTCCTTGCTTAAAATTTTTTAATGTTGTCCCATAATACAAAGTCCAGACTTCTTAGAAGGGCATACAAGGCCCTTTAGGACAAGCCTCTGCCTCCCTGTCAGCCCCATCACTGACCATTCTCCCCTTGAACCCTGCACCAATCATCCTCACTGTACCAGTTGTGGTTCCTCGAGCCCACCATGCTCTCTATCGTCTCCTGACTTTGCGCACGCTGTTCCCTTTACCTGGAATGCTTTTCCCAGCCTTCTTCATCTGGCTTATTCCCATTCGTTCTCCAAGACTCAGCTGAGACATCACCTCCTCTGAGAGGCCCTCTTGACCTCTCCTGGGTCAGTTAGTGGCATTTCCTGTTATGCTCCTACAGCACGGTGATCAGCCTCATTGCACAAGGTGTGTGAGAGTGAGTGTGAGATGGTTTTCATTAAAGGTACAGAATGTCCAAGAAAAGAAGGACAGTCGGGGTGATTACAAATCGTTAGACAAATGGAGTGAGGAAAGAACATCTAAAGTGTGGGTTTGGCGACGCAAAATATCTTCGATTATCAGAAGTGCTTAGATTTAGAAACTAATTATTTCCAGTAGAACGTAATATCGTTATTTTTATCATCAAACATACATCAAATAAATTTAGTTCTAAGTTTTATTTAATTACAACAGCAAACGCCATACGTGCAGGTGGGTCTTCACTGCATACTGTGTGTGCTGTAAAGTTTTCTACTCAAACTTTCAAAAATCAGAGAGGTAAGATGGAATGCTCAAGAAGCAGAAGAAAGCTGAGCCCTCGACTACACAGGGGCCAGGGCCATGGCTGTGCTTACAAAATGAGGGTGCCTTAGTCATTAATCAACGACATCCGAATTATATGTCTTTCCTTATATAACCCAGGCCATCTCCAGTCCCATCATCCAAATATTACTTACAAGTTAAACCAAGCCAAACTGTGACCTGAATCAAGATTCTATAGTGTTTTATATAAGCAAAGCAGAGAACAGAGAAATGCTACAAAACTTAGTTACATTTCTATTCCAAAAGGAAAAAATTTAAGACAAACCTTTTCCCTTTGTGAAATAAGTATCTGAAACAAACGGTATTGCAGAAAGGCAAATACATTTTCATACACTAATAGGTTGTAACCAAGATTTCTTTGGAGGTTCTATAGGGGATAGTCATAAGCATTTATTGTACAGACTAGAAATTTAATCTTAATTAATAAATTTCTAATTGGCCCTCCCTGCACACCTATTGGCTGATTTTCTATTCAAAATAAAGAACGTTTTCCAGACTGGGCCCACTTGGGCATTGTCATGGATGGAATTGTGTCCCCCAAAAATATGTGTAACAATTTGGCTAGGTCAAGATTCCCAGTATTGTATAATTGTCTACCATTTTGTCATCTGATGTGATCTTCCTATGTGTTGTAAATCCTATCACTATGATGTTATCGAGATGGATTAGCGGCAGTTATATTGAGATATAAAAGCAAGAAGCGAGCAGAGAGACTGGGGGACCTCACACCACCAAGAAAGAAGCACCAGGAACAGCGAGCATCCTTTAGACCCAGGGTTCCTGCTCAGAGAAACTCCTAGTCCAGGGGAAGATTGATGACAAGCATCTTTCTCTAGAGCCAACAGAGAAAGCCTTCCTCTGGAGCTGATGCCCTGAATTTGCACTTCTAGCTTACTAGGCTGTGAGAAAATAAACTTCTGTTTGCTAAAGCCATCCACTTGTAGTATTTCTGTTACAGCAGCACTAGATGACTAAGACAGACGTGAAGCCGGTGTGTAAGGGGAGCATGCCTACCCACCTCTGATGCTCACCTGCCACAGGATGCAGCTTTTCTCGCTGTTCTGGTAGTGAGGATGGATTTACAGTGAGCCATTGCCACTCTCCTGCAGCTGTTCTTGGGACCAGGTGGGCTTTGAGGTTCAATGTATGACCTTGAAACGGACGCTGTTCCTACATGTGTAACTAACCAGTCGATGTGGAAATTGAATCCATGAGTTTTGATTTGCGGGTACTAGAAAATCAATCCTATATTTAGCAGCATGCTATGGATTACAACAGCTTACAGGTATTCTTCAATCAATTAGCTAATCCATAAATATTTACCATTGAGCATCTACCATTTACCAGGCGTTGTGCTAGGTTCTTTAAATCATAGTGATGTCTAGAATTTCAAGCCTATAAAATCAATTAAAACATACATTAATTGCTTTTATGTACAAGTTGGACACTTTGAAAAATTCCTTTAAGGTTCAATTTAGGCTTAAGATTCAAATGAGGCTTTTATCCACTAGGATAGATAGGAATCCCTGGGTGGCACAAATGGTTAAGTTCTCAACTACTAACAGAAAGGTTGATGGTTCAAACACAGCCAGAGGTGCCTAGAAAGAAAGGTTTGGCAATCTACGTCTGAAAGGTCACAGCCTTGAAAACCCTATGGAGCAGTTATATTCTGCACACAGGGAGTCACCATGAGTCGGAACCCACTCGACATCAACTGGTTTTTTTCTTGACGGCAATTAGCTTTTTTGTTTTATCCAGCAGCAGCCCATCGCTGACACTTCCAGGTAGGATTAGGCATCCTTCTGAATTACGCTACTACTACGTGCATATTTCTAACATTGAACTGACCTCATTGTTTTATAGTGCTCTGTATGAGTCTGTCCCTAATCTCAAGCATGAAATCCATGAGGGCAAGAGATCCTGTGGTAAGTCCTCACAGCTGTAGCACCTCGCAGAGTGCTGCAGCTGCTTGGTAAGTAATCGATATACCTTGGTTGACAACATGGAAAAAAACAGCAAATTAATAAATGAGCGGAGAGAAACCACACCTTGTAAACAAAGCCCTGAGTCAAACCTCAAGGTTAAAGAACTTTTGAAACAACAGCAATAATTCTCAAACGAGTCTAAGGAAGTACTGTACCTTAGATGTTCATTCCTTCCTTCCTCCATGTATTGAAGAACTATCTGTGCACCTACTGTGTGTCAAGAACTGTGCTGGCTATGCATTGATAAATAAAAGATGAATACCTGCCCTTGAGAAGCATATGGTCTAGCAGCGCTCTTGGAACAGCACCAACACATCGGGCCTGGCCAACACCAGTCTTTGGGGGATGCCATGTTATTTTGATCCATCTAATTCTATCACGTACTAGGAAAATACTTCTAGTAGAAAATAATGGTATTTTACATAGAAGCAATATAACATTACAATCCTGAAAACAAAATTACTAAACTAAGCTTAATAAACTGGTTCTGTGTTTTTCTATTACATTTAATTTACTACATGTTCATATTGTCAGGTAAATAGCAACAGGTACCAAAGAATTAACATAAACTTATGGATGACAAGCTCTCATTTGAGAGACTTGGGTCTATTTTCTGTGACCTGAGAATTGACCATCATAGTTTGATTTTAGCGGAAAAATATCCCATTGTTCTATACATAGCACCTTACTTGGAGTGGTTGGAGTTATATAAACCAAAACAAACGAAACTTGTTGCCGTTGAGTCAATTCCAACTCATGGTGATCCCATGTGTTACAGAGTAGAACTGCTCCATTAAGTTTTCTTAGCTGTAATATTTACAGAAGCAGACTGCCGGACCTTTCTTCCATGGCACCACTGGGTAGATTCACCACCAACATATCAAGCACAAACCATTTCTCCACCCAGGGACTTATTCATACATTAAAGGGTTGCACTGACTCGTAGAATATCATATCACAGCTCAGATCGTTTAGATATCAAAGAATACACAAAAGAAATCACAGTAACTGTAGTATTAGTTTGGGGGTTTTCTGTTCACCAACATCCAAATTTCGTTCCTGTTTGGAAGGATTCCCAACTGTAAGAGCCCCGAACATTTATGAATCATAAAATTGATACATCCTCCTCTCCCTACCCTAATCAGTTGCCATCGAGTCAATTGCAACTCATAGCAATCCCATCTGTCTCAGAGTAGAATTGTGCTCCATAAGATTTTCAATGGCTGATTTTTCAGAAGTAAATCACCAGGACTTCCTTCCGAGGCATCTCCGGGTGGACTCAAACCAACAACCTTTCAGTTAGCAGTCAAGCATGTTAACCATTTGCACCACCCAGGGCTCCTTTCTTAAGGAAGATCCCAAAACTGGTATAATTTTCAAACTCCACAAAATCTGGATCCACCCCTGGATGAAACCTGGTATTTATCAGGTTAGAGACATTGTCTAGCTCAGATTTGGAGATCAAGTAGAGGATCTTTACACAGAGACACAGACGGACAACAGAATATGGATAAAAGCACAGGCAACCTTCAAGGTCATTCCCACTGTCCTGTGCCTCAGGGGAGAAAAAGGGAGATTTAGAGTTATTCTTACCACTCCAGACAGGGTTCAGTGCACACTCATAATATTTCAGGAACCCACAAGTCCTCAGAAAACTACGTTCCTTCTTATCCAACAAGAGGAAAGACAGGACATCTGGCACCCATCAGGTACAACAGCAGTATGGAGAGCTGAGTGTGAGTCCTCCTGTCTCAGGTCCACACAGTCAGTCATCAGGGCCTCCTACTTATAGGGCCTGCTGGATGTCATCCTGATTCTCAGGAGGCGGGGCCAGGCAGCCAAGCTTTGTCAGGAAGACTAGGCAGATCCTGTCTTTATTTATTTTGCATCAATTTATATTTTTTAATTGCATTAAAATAGTATTTATCTTGATTACTGAGTTTTTTGGCACCCCTTTAAAATTTGCACTCAAGGTGAGTAACTCACTTACCTTACCCTAGTCCTGACACTGACTAGGCCTATGGAGAATCACCAGGCATTCAAAGGCTGGGGTTTCTCTCCTAAAATAACAATAACTCATCCAGTTATTCACCTATATCTCAAACATAGCATTACCACCTAAATTCAAGCTGTTGCACTGTGATCTGAAAGCATCAGCCACCTTTATATCTAAGTCTTATGAACCTTTATCACTTTAAGGGATAGCCAAGGAAATCAAATCTCATTACTAACTAACATTTGTTTGGAAGTTTCTAGACCCTAAGGCAGGACTGTCCTACCAAGACAGACAACAAGGGTTTAGACCAGTAGGTCTTAGCCCAGACTGTACGCTAAAATCACTTGGGGAGAGTGATTTTAAAATACCTCCAGAGATGCTGATTTAATTGGTCTGAAGTGGTACCCAGGCACTGGTATTTTTTTTTTAAGAATTTTATTGAGATATAATTTATATAGTTATGTAAGGAGCCCCACTGGTTAAGTGCTCAGCTGCTAACTAAAAGTCAATGGTTTGAACCCACCAGCTGCTCCGTGAGAGAAAGATGTGACAGGCTGCTTCTGTAAAGATTTCAGCCTGGGAAACCCTATGGGACAGTTCTACTCTGTCCTATAAGGTTGCTGTGAGTTAGAATCGACTCGACAGCAATGGGGTTATATAGTTATAGAATCACAACCACAGCCTGGTTTAGAAGCTTCTCTTTACCCCAGAAAGTTCCGTGTTGCCAGTTTGTAGTCAGTCCCTATTTCTGCCCTCAGCCGCAGGCGCCACTGGTCTGTTTCCAGGCTTTATAGATTTTAAGCACTGGTTTTTCTGCCTTTTTTTTTTTTTTTTAATTGTACTTTAGATTGAGGTTGACAGAACAAATAGTTTCTCATTACACAGTTACTATACATATTGTTTTATGACATTGGTTCACAACCCCACAACATGTCAATACTCTCCCTTCTCAACCCTGGGTTCCCTATTACCAGCTCTCCTGTCCCCTTCTGCCTCCTAGTCCTTATCCCTGGGCTGTTGTGCCCCTTTAGTTTCATTTTGTTTTATGCATCTGTCTAATCTTTGGCTGAAGGGTGAACCTCAGGAGTGACTTAATTACTGAACTAAAAGGGTGTCCCGGGGCCATACTCTCGGGGTTTCTCCAGTCTCTGTTAGGCCAGTAAGTCTGGTCTTTTTTTGTGAGTTAGAATTTTGTTCTACATTTTTCCCCATCTCTGTCCAGGACCCTCTATTATGATCCCCATCAGAGCAGTCAGTTGTGGTAGCCGGGCACCATCTAGTTGTACTGGACTCAGTCTGGTGGAGGCTGTGGTAGTTGTGGTCCATTAGTCCTTTAGACTAATCTTTCCCTTGTATCTTGTTTTCTTCATTCTCCCTTGCTCCCGAAGGAGTGAGAACAGTGGAGTATCTTAGATGGCTGCTCACAGGCTTTTAAGACCCCAGACACTACTCACCAAGGTAGAATGTAGAACATTGCCTTTATAAACTGTGTTATGCCAACTGAGCTAGATGTTCCCCGAGACCATGGTCCCCACAGCCCTCCGCCCAGCAATTCGGTCCCTCAGGGAGTTTGGATGTGTCTATGGAGCTTCCATGACCTTGTCTTATCAAGCTTTAAAAAGCTCCTCAAGGGCTTCTAGTGTGCAGACTTGATTAAGAATTACCATTCTAGACCCCAAAGAGCTAGTCTCTCACCTTAGTCCTGCCTTACAAAATTTGGACATTTGTTGTTAGAATTTCTCCCTATGTAGAAATACTTCTCTAATCTCATGCCAAAAATTCTTGAGGAAATAAAGTTTTATGACAAATATCCTATAGATAACTTGGCTGAAATACCATAAAGTGAAAGTTGTCTATACATCCACACCCCTAATAAGTATAAAATGCACATTTCTACACAGGCATAGGATACAGAGTTCTTTTGTTTCATGGTAAAAATTAAAAGCCTGGGGTGCTATCTTCAAAGTCATACTCAATGCCTTAAAAATTAACAAAAGGACATCTACCTGAGAACGAAAAATTATGAGAATTACACAACTATTGTCCTTAGATGTTCAGAATTTCCTCAGGTGAAAGGTTGTAAAGAAGCATAAAGTATCTTTGTTATTATGATGTACAAACATGGATACGCTAAGACACCAGTTTAGGAAAATCCTAAGGGGAAAAAGCCACTGGCAAGTTAATCGTGTGGAGTTGATGTCCTTCTGTCATTTCAGGCATGCAGGGCAAGCAAGCACTTGTGAAAGGGCAAGCCCAGGGAACAAGATTGAACGTGAAAGAATTCACAGAAATGCCAGCCCTAGAGGTCTATAAACGCATGTGAGTAAACCACAGCCAGAGGCTGCTGGATGAGTCAATGCTTCTTCAATGCAAGTAATTCTCCTGCCTTCATTGGCCAGAACAGTGGACCGCAGACAGCACCAGCTATCAACACGGCCAGTACGTGGGAAACGTTATGGGGTGCAGTTGGAACATGACCCCACCCAGACCGCTCCCTAAAATTGCAAAGCTTTAAAACTGTGCCCCACAGCCAGGGAGACGCTGTTTCAGGTCAGGCCACTAAAGTTCTCTAGCACCAAGGTTGCCAGGAGTCAAGAGAGGAGCTTCTGAGGGGAAAGAAAAAAAAAAAAACTAAACCCGTTGCCATGAAGTCAATCTGAACTCACCGCGACCCTATAGGACAGGGTAGAACTGCCACATAAGGTTTCCAGGGAGCAGCTGGTGGATTTGAACCGCCAACCTTTTGGTTAGCAGCCGAACGCTTAACCACTGCACGACCATGGCTCTATCTGAGAGAAAGTGGCCCTAAATTACAGATAAAGACAGTTTGGATTTCAGCCCATTCCAAAATTCATACTTTCTCTGTACTGACGTTTTAAATTCCCAACATCTAGTGAGATAATGGGAGCAAATATTAAGCTATCTCCTCCCTTGATCGTCGGTAGTTTTTCTGAATTTTTAGTCCATAGGAATACCACAAATGACTTTGGAAAAAATCACCTGAGAAGACTAGATAAAGAAAGTTGACTGCACACATGCTCCAGCCTACCCTCGCCTTTAAAATTTGGCGCCTACCCTCCCCACTCCAATTCCTTCAAAATGACAAAATATATATATATTTGTAAATAAATATATCTGAAACAGTGAAGGTAAACAATGAAAGGCAGCCTCCGTGGCCAGAAATAATCAGCCATACCCAAAAGACACAAGACAGATGGAATCAGATTAGTGAGCCCAAAACATATATAGGAAAGGATAGTTGCATATAGTGGGGATGGCTCCAAGGGCCCTAAATTAGAAGTGGAGGATATTGGGAGCTTGTGGGGATCAGGGGGTTCTGGGCAGCCATCAGAGCAATTAGTTGGCCATCACAGTAAGAGCAGCCATGGAGGTGATCCCGCACGCGCACGCGCACACACACACGTGCCAAGCAGTGGGATAAGCAGGCTCTGGAGGCACCCACACCCACCCAGCATTTGGGCTGGAGAAACAAGGCAATGCTCTGATATTTGGCCTCACCCAGAAGGAATGGGAGTGTCTTGGCCAGAAGACTCTAGTGACACACCCTGCCCAGCCTCACAGCCTGCTCCTGCCCTACCACCACAGGATAGACCATTCTCAGACATGCCATCTGGGCCTCTTAAGTCAAAAATTAACACACAACCACAAACCATGAAACATTTGAAGAAAACCCTTACTGTGACAGAGAGACACCAATCACAACAAACAAAAGAGTTAACCCTCAAAAAAAGTTATTAAAAACCCAGTAGATGGGATGACTAGCCAAATAAACACAGTAGAAAAGAGACTGAGCAAGCTGGCAGGTGAGGCAGAGAAATTCTCCCTGAAATAAGAAAAACAGGGTAAGGAGATTAAAAGTATGAAACAGACTTGGAGGGTATATCCAGAAGTTCCAGCCCATCTAAGAGGAGTTCTAAAAAGAGAGACTAGAAAGAAACTAAAAGAGGAACCACTTAAAGAAACAATAGAAGAAAATTTTCCAGAGCTGAGAAAGTATACATTTCCTTAGAATGAAAGGACCAACCTGGATATATTATAGTGAAATTTCATAATATGTAAAAACAAACACCTAAAATTAATAAGAATCAAATTAACACCTGACTTCCCGTTGACAAAACCAAATTCAAGACACCATGGAGGGGGTGATGTCAGCAAGAATGGCAGAGTAAGGTTTTCCAAAAATCCCCTCCTCCATAGAAGCAATGAGATCATTGGCAAAAACTGTCAAAATCAGCTTTTTCAGAACTCTGAAAATTAACCAAAGGCTTGCACCAATCCAGGAAGTGTTTATTCAAGAAAAATGGCTGAATCTCAGTAAGAACGGTGAGCTGTGTAACATTTTAACTTGCCCTAGTCCCATCCTCTTATCCCCAGCCCCATGGTAGCCTTGAAAACCAACAGCCCCACCATCACAGTAAAAACCAGCACACTAATAGCTTCTGAAGGAGACAAGAATAAGGTTGGAACTCCTCCAGAGCTCAATGCCCAGATGTTGTTATTACCCTTGAGTTGGCCCCAACTCATAGCAACATTATGTATAACAGAATGAAATATTGCCCAGTCCTGCGCCATTCTCATAATCAATGGCGTGTTTGAACCCATAGCTGCAGCCACTGTGTCAATCCATCTCATTGAGGGTCTCCCTCCTTTTCACTGACCTTCTTCTTTACCAAGCATGATGACCTTCTCCAGGGATTGGTCCCTCCTGATAATGAGCCCAAAGTAAGACATAGTCTCGCTATCTTCCCTTCAAAGGAGCATTCTGGCTATACTTCCTCCAAGACAGATTTGTTCATTCTTCTGGCAGTCCATGGTGTACTCAATATTCTTCGTCAACACCACAATTCGAAAGTGTCAATTTTTCTTTGGTCTTCCTTTTTCATTGTCCAGCTTTCGCATACATCTGAGGTGGCTGAAAATACCATGGCTCAGGTCAGGCACATCTTAGTCATCAAAGTGATATCTTTGCTTTATAATACTTTAAAGAGGTCTTTTGCAGCAGATTTGGCCAACGCACTACGTCCTTTGATTTCCTGACTGCTGCTTCCGTGGGCATTGACTGTGAATCCAAGTAGAACGAAATCCTTGACAACTTCAATTTCTTCACCATTTATCATAAGGTTGTTTATGGGCCCAGATGTGAAGATTTTAGTTTTCTTCATGTTCAGGTATAATCCATACTGAAGGCTGTAGTCTTTTACCTTCATCAGTAAGTACTTCAAGTTGTCTTCATTTCTGTCAGGTAAGGTTGTCTTATCTGCATACGGCAGGTTGTTAATGAGTCTTCCTCCAATCCTGATGCCATGTTCTTCTTCATACAGTCCAGCTTCTCGGATTATTTGTTCAACATACAGATTGAATCAGTAAGGCGAAAGGAAACAACCCTGCCATACATTCCAATTTTAAGCCACGCAGTATCCCCTTGTTCTTTTGAAATGACCGCCTCTTGATCTATGGACAGGTTCCTTATGAGCACAATTAAGTGTTCTGGAATTTCCATTCTTAGGAAATGTTATTCATAATTTGTTATGACCTACACAGTATAATGCCTTTGTAAACAATAAAACACAGGTAAATGTCTTTCTGGTATTCTCTGCTTTCAGCTAAGATCTAGCTGACATCAGCAATGATATTCCTTGTTCCATGTCTTCTTCTGAATCCAGCTTGAAAGTCTGGCAGTTCCTTATCTATGTATGGCTGTGGCAGCCGTTTTTTAATTATCTTCAGCAAAATTTTGCTAGCATGCAATATTAATTATACTTTTTGATAATTTTCACATTCCATTTGATTGCCTTTCTTTGGAATGGGCACAAATATGGATTTCTTCCAGTTGGTTGGCCAAGTAGCTGTCTTTCAAATTTCTTGACATAGACAAGTTTGTTTGAAGTACCTCAATTGGTATTCTCTCAGTTCCTGGAGGCTTGTTTTTTGCCAATGCTTTCTGTGCAGCTTGAACTTCTTCCTGCAGTATAAGCAGTTCTTGTATAAAATGTTGTTGTTAGTTGCCGGTCCAGTCGGCCCTGACTCATGGCAAACCCATGTATAACACTCATGGTAATCTCATGTATAACAGAACAAAACATTGCCTGGTCCTGCACCATCTTCATGATTCTTCGTATGATTGAGTCCATTGTTGTGGCTATGTGTCAATCCATCTCATTGAAGGTTTCCTTTCTCTACACTGACCCTCTACTCTACCAAACATGATGTCCATTTCGAGCAATTGGTCTTTCCTGATGACATATCCAAAGTAATATGTATATAAAAAGAAATGTGCAAAATAACTATTGTGATGTTATCAAATACTGTGTGTAATTTCCTCCCCCCAACCCTTTTACATTGTTTTTATAACCTTTTAAAGCGGATGGAAACAAGGACAGAAAATTTGCCGAGAAGGAAATACTAATGCTGATAAATGTTTCATAAATTCAACATCACTGATAAATTTTTAAGTATAAGCTAAAATTACATAACTTTTTTACATGTATATTAGCAAAGATTTTTTTCAAATTATATTACTCAAAGCTAATGAAGAAAGATGAGTCTGGCTTTCTCTTACATTACTAGTGTGATAGTGTTAAAATAGCATGCTGTTTTTGAAAAACAATTTGGGATTATACATCAAGACTTTAAAACTGACTATACCCTGTGTTTTAGTCATCTAGTGCTGCTATAACAGAAATACCACAAGCGGGTGGCTTTAACAAAGAGAAATTTATTTTTTCACAGTCTAGTAGAAGTCCAAATTCAGGGCGTCAGCTCCAGGGGAAGGCTTTCTCTCTCTGTCGGCCTTCTTATCAGTCTTCACTTGGTCTGGGAGCATCTCAGTGCAGGAACCTCAGGTCCAAAGGACACGCTCTGCTCCTGGCACCGCTGTCTTGGTAGTATGAGGTTCCCAACTCTCTGCTTGCTTCCGTTTCTTTTTATCTCTTGTAAGATAAAAGGTAGTGCAGGCCACACCCTAGAGAAACTCCCAGTACACTGGATCAGGGATGTGACCTTAGTAAGGGTGTTACAATCCCACCCTAATCCTCTTTAACATAAAATTACAATCACAAAATGGAGGACAACCACAGAATACTTTGAATCATGGCCCAGCCAAATTGATATACACATTTTTGGGGGACATAATTCAATCCATGATACCCTGCTAACTACTAATTCCAATTTTCAGACTCTATCCTAAGGAAATTAAAAAAATGAAACAAAAATTTAGTTGTCAGCATGCAAATTATCCAACTGCCTAGCAAAAAGGGAGTGTTTAAAGTAAGTCATGCAACTTCTGTCACGCAACTTCTCATAGATGGAATACTAGGCAACATTTGAGGTGCTAATAAAGAATTTTAGTGACGTAGGAAAATGCTCTCAGTGTCAGCTGAGTTGGGAAGAAAATAAGCAAGATACAAATCTATATGCTTAAAAAAATGTGAACCCAAAAGAAAATACCCCAAAATGTTCTAAATGTTTTTTTTTAATCTTGCCTATAAGATTAAGACTACTTTTATTTTCTTTAAACTTCATGTTTTTCTAATTTTCTTTAATGAGCGTACATTTTCTCTAGAGGGAAAACTACTTATAAAGTCCAAAAAGAATGCATAAAGTGAAAAAGCCCGAAACCACACGATGGGCTTTGTAAAAGAAATTAAGAGAAAGTCAGGTAGAACTTGCTTAAGGGGAGAGCTAACAAACACGAAAATTGATCACCAAATAGAAGCCACAGAAATGTTGCTAGAGGTCTTTGAAAATGCGAGAAGTCCTGACCCTTTCTAGCTGGAAAATGGGTTCTCCTGTAGCTTCTAGACTTATCATCTTAACCATATGTCAGAGCCAGAGTTGGATTTGTGGGGCCTGGGAACTCACATAAAGAGATTAGACTGTCATCAGAAGACAATGAAAAGCCAAAAATACTTCTGCAGCGTGTTTTGGAATTGCCATCACCCAGAAGGCAATGTCTCATGACAGAGAACCCAAGGAGTAAATGTCTCCTTTAACAACAGCCTCAAGGGCCGCCATTTACATCTCTACCAAGAAATAAACAAATGGAACCTTCTTTTCAGAGCATTTTCATGTATCCCAAACCAACGCCCACTGCATTATGTGTCGCCTGCCACCTAGCCTTCTCCAGCCTCTTTGTGCTTCAACCACCCTAGGGAGGTAAAACAGTGCCATTGTACTTGTAATTGCAGGTTCTTCCTTATGTTGGAGAGAAGCTCAGGAAGGTCCAAAAATACATCATGGTAAGATGGGGATGCGCCCCACCCCTTAAGGTGGCAAGATGCTATTTCCTGAGTTTTACATTTATTTGTTCTTTTTCCTCTGACTTTAGAATTTAATAAACAACTTCACACTTGCATACCACCTGTTGCTATGCAGTTACACCCCCTAGGATCTGATGGTTTTAACGGGAGAAAAGCTTCCATTGTTAAAGTATCACCAGAACTCAAACACCAACAAAGTGGACAAATACACTGACCCAAAACAGATGCTGGTCACTTAATTACAAAACTAAGACCAAGTCTTCACAGCAAATCTTGAACTAGACAGATACATTTTCTTTAACAAACATATTAAGTACCTGTTATGGGGCAGGCATCGTGATAGTTGCTAAGAATACAGTGCCTTCTGAGCCTTGCTTAGGGGAAGTGGGAAAGTCTGGTATGGAAGATGCAAAGTTTACCTACCCCCACCTCCAAGACAAAGCCTCCATGTATGCCTATAGGGCACGTGATGGACACAGCGGGTGACTAGAACATGCAATAGAGGCAAGGGATCCCTTCTTGCTGAGATGATCAGAGACACCATCATGGTGGCAGAGCTGGGTCTAGAAGAACACGAATTTCAATGGGCAAAACTATAAGAGGAGGGCGATGAACAACAGAGAGAAAAGTCTGAGAAAAACCAATATCATTGAGACACCTCTGGTCTTAAATTCTAGTTACCTAGGTTATTTCAACACTGGTCACTCATCTAGGCAAGAGATTCCAGGAGCTGAGGCATTTTTAAATAAAAGGAAGCCTTTCCTTTCATGTGGAAGCTGAAGGGAGTGAAACAGGCAAGGGCTTGAGAGAGGAATATTCAGAGGCAGAGGTTAGAGAGGAGAGCCAAGGTCTTTTCTTAGAGGAATTAAATTGAGGATGGCTTCTCAGCTCATTTGCCCTAGGGCTGTACTTCAGCCTACCCTGGTCACTGACCCTCCAACCTAGCCCATCCTTTTGGAAAGTCTTGGTGACTAGGTAGCAAGAAACAGACAGAGGTTGGGGGAATTACATCTGATACAAGCATTTCCAAACCAGATGTAAATTAATCACCTGTGACCCCATCATAGCCCAGAAACACATGCTGATGTTTATAAACAGATAAAAGACACTAGGGAGCCCAGAACAGAAGCTACTGCCCCATATTGTAGAAGTAGTCCCCTTTCATGTAACTCAACTGTTCCCGTAAAAGCTTCAGCTTAGAAAACCCTATGGGGCAGTTCTACTCTGTCACATGGGGTCTCTATGAGTTGAAATGGGCCCAACAGCACCTAACAACAACATGTGTAACTACAAGCTAGAGAAGAGGTCATTACACCCTTGCAATTTTCTTAGACACTTGCCAAGCAGTTGAACAATGGGCCACCTTTGTGGTTAACCACAGGTAGGGCAGTGGGTGGGGCAGCAACAGGACCGGATTCTGGCTTGGACTCAGCTCTGGAGAAGTCTTGTTCCCTCTGGGAAGTCTCTGATGGCAGTGCTGCTTCAGCAGCATCTACCCCCAGTGGGCAATGTCATGACCCAACTCAGAGCCACACGTCCTCTGGCCACACCAGGTTTGCTCCAGGGAGGAGAGGAGACTGAGGAGTAATGCTTTGTAAAGCACCTTAAAGTCCTTTGATGAGAGGGGAAAAAAAAAAAAATCAAACCCGTTATCATTGAATTGATTCCAACTCATAGCTCCCCTATAAGACAGAGGAGAACTGCCCCAACAGGGTTTCCAAGGAGCTGCTGACGTATTCTAACTGCCAACCTTTTGGTTAGCAGTCATAGCTCTTAACCATGTGCCACCAGGGCTCCATAAATTAGGGCACACCCATACTATGAAACATTGTGCAGTGTTAAAAAGAATGAAGGAGCTCTATCTGTACCGACAAGGGAAGATCTTCAGGATATGACACTAGATGAAAAAAACAAATTGCCGAACAGACATACAGAAAGATCTCACACATGTATATAAAGTATACATATATTCTTGTGAATACATGGGAAGAGTCTGGAATGATACAACAGAAATTATTTTACTTATGGGGGGTGAGAGGGGTAGAGGTAGTTTCCTTTATAACCCTCTGTGCTACTTTCATAATTTTAAAAAATAGTTAAAACATTTTCTAAATTATCTGACAAAAGAGGCCAAGGAAAACTGTTACAACGTCTCTAAGCTAACTGAAGATAAAAATAAAAATCATCTTCTTACTTTGATCTCTCCAGCCTGACACACACTTCTATATTAATATTGCATCCTTGTCAGACTTACTACATTCCGTTGCTTCAATGGAGCTTAAAGCTTCATAGTGAAATCAAATTAAATGTAAGTGTATATACAAGTTATGGAAAGAGACATAAGCTATGTAAATACTGAGCAAATATATAGCTCATATACTCACACCTCATTCAGAAGTCTTTGTAGTAGACATCTGTTGGTTTGGCCCGTCTAACATTCCTTCCTTCTTTGTGTGGTAAGAACAGAACTTTGACCCTCTGACCCCATGAGATCCTGGTGGGGTCATCTCTCATGGTGCCCCAACCCTCCCTCTGCCAAAGAGAGGCACCCATAACCCTGCCTGACCCATTAGAGTACTCCATTCCTCTAGGCACAATTATTTGTTCAGGAATAGGAAAGTGTCCTAAGCTGGATCAACCAGAATCTTTCCTAAAATTTGACATGTGGGCATGAATAAAGAAAGATAGGATCTTGAGGTATAAAGACCATAAAGGCTTGGGATTGCCAGAGGAAATCTTTCGTTGTTATTGTTTATTGTTGTAGTTTAAGTTTACATTTCAAGTTAGTCTCTTATACAAAAATGTATACATACATTGTTATGTGACCCGAATTGTTCTCCCTATACTGTGACAGCACACTCCTCCTTTCCATTCCTGATTCCCCATTTCCATTCAAACAGCTCTTAACCTTCTCTGCCTTTCTCATCTCACCTCTGGACAGAAGCTGCCCGTTTAGTTTCATGTATCTACTTGAGCTAAGAAGTACAGTCTTCACGAGTATTATTTTATGTCCCACAGTTCAGTCCAATCTTTGTCTCAAGAGTTGACCTCGGAAATTGTTTTAGTTCTGGGCTGATAGAGTGTCCGAGGGCCATGCTTTCCAGGGTTCCTCCAGTCTCAGTCAGACCATTAAGTCTGGTCTTTTTACTAGAGTTTGAGTTCTGCACCCCACCTTTCTCCTGCTCCATCAGGGACTCTCTGATGTGTTCCCTGTCAGGGCGGTCATTGGTGGTAGCTGGGCATCATCTAGTTCTTCTGGTCTCAGGCTGATGCAATCTCTGGTTTATGTGGCCCTTTCTGTCTCTCGGGCTAATATCTTCCTTGTGTCTTTGGTGTTCCTCATTCTCCTTTACTCCAGGTGTTTGGGACCAGTTGACACATCTTAGATGGCCGCTTGCAAGCTTTTAAGACCCCAGACGCCACTCACCAAAGTAGGATGCAGAACATTTTCTTAATAAACTTTGTTATGCCGATTGACCTAGATGTCCCCTGAAAGCATGGTCCCCAGACCCCCCACCCCTGCTACTCTGTCACTCGATGTGTTTGATTATATTCAGGAAACTTCTTAGCTTTGGTTTAGTCCAGTTGTGCTGACGTCCCCTATAGTGTGTGCTGTGGTTCCCTTCACCTAAGATAATTCTTGTCTACTATCTAGTTAGTGAATAACACTTACCCTCCCTCCCCACCCTCGTAACCATCAAAGAATGTTTTCTTCTGTGTTTAAACCTTTTCTTGAGTGCCAGAGGAAATCTTACCACCACCTGGAGAGACCTCGTGCTTAAATAAAGCCAGGCATCGGAAACCAGGGTCGAAAGATGGAGGGTGAGGGACAGAGCTGATGACATCATCTGAATTCCTGGATTCAGCCATGTTTGGAGCCACAATCACCACCCCCTTGGACTTCCCATTTGGATGAATCAATAAATTCCTCTTTGCAGCTTAAAGTGGATTGAGTTGGTTTACTTTTCCTTACAACCTAAAGGGTCCTAGCTAATCATTATCACCATTTTCTCAACGGATGTTTAACAACCTACTCCATGATTGTGAATATCAGCCACATTCAAGATCCAGAATTAAAGTTTATATTCTAATATTCTGAATGTCATTGTTAGATAGGATATCCTATTCATTCTTCAGGAAAAGGAGGTACAAGGAACTTATTATATGAAATTTCCCTCAAGGTCTTACAATTCATTCAAAGCCAAGTTCAGAGTAAAAATAACTTCCTGGGCCTCTTTTTTTTTTAAAAAAAAAAAAGCTTTATTCTATGTCAGAGCCAAAGAGAAAGCTATCTGTATAATCTACCAAGGGAAGGAAAGGAAGGATGGATTCTGTCTTGATGATTTCTTAGTCCAAGGGGCAGCAAGGACCAAAACAAATAAACCTCAAATTCCCAGCCTTATCAGACTAACCTTGCTGATATCTTTTCCAAAAAAATTGTCAACAAGGGGACATCTATAGAAGGTGTCTAGTATCCAAGAAAGTGTTTTTAACTATGCTTATCTTCAAGTCAATTAGGTAAAAAAAACACCAAAGCTGTGATGATGTTTGTTTAAAACGTTATATAGGGTAAATGAAAGTCTTTGCAAGATCACAAGTTCTGCTTTTTCTCAGTAAGAACTAGGATAAAAACCTGATGACCTTCTGAGGCAAAAACTCAGCATAAACTGGGTTAAACTCCTTGTAGCTGGAAAATGGTAGAGAAGAACGGAAATTCATAAAGGAACCTTTTCAGTGCAAATGGCAGAGCTAAAGGGAAAAGGTAAGAGCCCTCCCTGTACTTGGAGTTGAGGTTTCGTCTGCAGTCAGGCATTTGGCAGAGCCGGGACTCTATAGCAGTGGGAGCTTACTCAGAAATGTTGTAATCACAGTTAATAAAGACCAATTCAACTAAAAAGTTGGGGTTACAGAAATAACATACAATTTAGACATGTTGTTGTTGTTAGTTGCCCTTGAGTTGATTCTGACTCATGACAACCCCACGTGTGCAGAGCAGAACTGCTTCGTAGGGTCTTCAACGTTGTAACTTCTCAAAAGCAGATCGCCAGGCCTGTCTTCCAAGATGCCTCTGGGTGAGTTGGAACCACCAACTTTTAGGTTAACCATTTGCAACACTCAGGGCCACCAATTCAGATAATAAACTCGAAAAAAAAGTCCTGTTGCTGTCAAGTTAATTCCCACTCATAGCGACAGAGTAGAGCTGCCCCATAGGGTTTCCAAGGAGCAACCGGTGGATTTGAACTGCCAACTTTTTTTGGTTAACAGCAAAGCTTTTAACCACTGCACCTCCAGGGCTCCATTCAGATAATAGGTCGCCAAAAATACGGCATGAATTCCGTGCCATCTCATGCAGCTGAGATGGGAGTCCTGGGTGGGGCACTGAAGACCTCTGAGTCTCAGTTTCCTCGCCTGTACATTAAGGGACTGGACTAGATGGTCTCTGGGGTCCTTTCCAGATACACAAATGATACATCTTATAATTTCTCACTCTGAGCCCCAGAGATTTCACACATTCAAAACAAAAAAGGAAATTTCAGTTTTCAGTCAGTGGAACAACCACTGAAATATGAACACTATAAGGAACTGGATCGCTGACTTGCTTCTTCTTTTATGTGCAAAAAGTATACTTCCCAAAAAATAAGAAAGGAAAGTTATATAATCTATGGGGTCCTGGCACATTGTAACCAGAGATTAACTGAGCACATGCCCAGTGTTAACAAGGTGGGCGAGCAGTCGTTGATGAGCCTATGAACTGGTATCTCTTTCATCTCCTACGGAGAGCAACTGGCAAGATCCATAAAATAAAAAATGCAAATACTCTTCAATTCCACATCTAGGAATTTATCCTATAGACATACTTCCAAAAGTAGTCAAAGACACATACACATAGATGTTCACTGTAGCATTGTTTGTAAAGGCAAAGACTGGAAACAACCTCCACAACCTCCAATAGGGGACTGATTGAATAATTACCATGTGCTGATATAATAGAATACCAGGTAGCCATTCTAAAAGAATGTTGTGGACGGTAGATCCACAAGCACTGATGTGAGGCCCATGGCGGGTGGGGGGAGAAGCGGGGAACGGGTTTAAAAGAATATATATACGCTTGCGCCTGACTTTGTGATTCCTGGAAGGAATCAAAAGAAGCTGTTAGCCCTGGCTGCCTCTGAGAAGGGGATTGGGGGAGAGGTGGGAGAGGGTGGCTAAAAGGGAAAGAGACTTACCTACTGGTAGAATTCTCTACCACATGCATTTGTTATTTTTCCACTTTAAAAACTAGCTAATTTTTAAAAAAAATAAATATTTAAGCAGTTTGGGGGGGGGAGGGGGAATCACCATGGTGCTTTATTCGCTTTGAGTTCTGGTGTCACAGGAAAGATATTCCACATCCTACCCAAGCAGTGAGCACCCACAAAGAGCCAAATGCTGAGAGAAGACGCAAGGCAAAAATTTCAGTGAAAAATAAAAAATAGTGCAGATACAACGAAAAGAAAAAGCAATCCAGCGAAAGCACTGGAATGGCACTTTCCACCAGCATATGGCGAGTCAGAACCAGCGTGTTCACTCCTGAGGACCGTCCTTTACCCTGGCCGCGGAAGGAGCTCCCTGGCCCTCTCCCAATCCGGGACCTCTAGCCTCTAACTCCCCGGAGACGGGCGGCGGCCGGGGAGGGCCGGGACTCGCGCCTTTCCCCGAGGGTGGCACAGGCCAGCCCCACAGGCTGGCCGGGTCCAACCCCTGGAATGTGATGTCAACGGCGCAAACTTCGCTCGAGTTTGGCTAAGCTCTCCGTCGGGCACGGGCCCCGAGCCCAGCACCACGGCCTCGCACCGCCACCTCCGCCCGGGGCTGGGCCCGGCCCCGGCTCCCGTGGGCCCTTCCCCGGCCGGGCGCGCATTCATAAAGCTACAGTGCGACCCAGCGGGCCGAGGGGAAACTGCGCCGGACGGCCCGCGAGACAGTCAGTGCCTCCCACCTTTGACGGTCTTCAAGGAAATGCCTTGTGGGAACAGTCCCTGTCCTCCTTCATAAAAGGAAAGAGTCAATCTGCCTACCGAAAAAAATGTTGCTAAACTTGACAGGTCTTTCTTACTCTGGCAGTTCTCACACTGCAGATGAAAATCAATGTGTTGAAAGTTCAGGTTGAGAGACTTGGGTTTTTTTATTCAGAATTCCAGACAGACATCTGGGTAATTTATGAATTCCAAGGAAGGAACTGTCCATTTCTATCTGAAAGATGACACTAATGATCTAGTAAAATCTATCCAAAAACCAGATCCGTTGCTGTTCTGTCAACTCGTACTTATGGCAACCCCATGTGCTAAAGAGTAGAACTGCTCCATAGTGTTTTCTTGGCTGAGCCCTGGTGGTGAAATTAAGCGCTTGGCTGCTAACCTAAACGTCACCGGTTGGAACCCACCACCCGCTCTGCAGAAGAAAAAATCTGGCGATCTGTTCCCATAAAGATTATAGCCTAGGAAACCCTATTGGGCAGTTCTACTCTGTCTATAGGGTCACTAGGAGTTGGAATCACTGACGGCACACAACAACAATCTTTAGGGAACTCCCAAGTGGAGCAAACAGTTTCTGCTGGACTACTTAACCTAAAGGTTGGTGGTTTGAACCCACCCAGAAGCTGTGGAAAGGCCTTGTGATCGGCTTTTATAAAGATTGCAGCCTAGAAAACCCTATGGATTTCTACTCTGCAACACATGGAGTTGCCAGGAGTCAAGAATCCACAGCAGAGTCCCCACCAGAGCAGGAGAAAAATGGTAGAACAAAATTCAGAAAGACAAGGCTTACTGGTCTGACAGAGACTAGAGGAGCCTCCCTATCCCCCCACCCCCGCCCCCACTTCAGCCTCCAGACACTGGTAAGTTAGAACTGAAACCACTCCCAAGCCCACTTTTCAGATAAAGATTAGACAGGTCTGTAAAACAAACAACATACGTAAGAAACGTGCTTCTTAGTTCTATCAAATAGATGAAACCAAACGGGCAACTCCTGCCCAAAAGCAAGATGAGAAGGCGGGAGGAAACAGGAACTGGAGGAACAGACACAGGGAACCCAGGGTGGAAAGGGAGAGAGTGCTGTCACACTGTGGGGATTGCAACAATGTCGTGAAACAATATGTATAAATTTTTGAATGTGAAACTAACTTGAGCTGTAACTCTCACCTAAAGCACAATCAAATTAAAAGAAATGAAAAAAATTAAAAACAAAAAAAGAATCCATAGCAATGGGTTTGGTTTAATCTTTACCTTAGCAGATCACCAGGCCTTTCTTCCTTGTAAAATCTATAGATAATAGGATGTATGCAGGCCCAACCAAAATACCATCTCCTTCTAAAGTCAACCTCTGCATAAGTGGACCTTGCTCCCTGTCACGGCCTGTGTGACTGTCTCCTAGTGATCACAGCCCACTGGGAATTGTCTGTGTGCACATCAGCCTCCTTACCAGGCCCTAGAAGCTTCCTGAGTCAGAGACCATGTCTCACTCATCATGTTAGGCGTAGGGGTAAAGATGGAAATCCTGCAGACAATAGAAACAAGAAAACAGAAGAGAGAAGCTATACCGCAACAACAACGCTTACCTATTTTGTTTGTCATTTAAGTAGGTTGTTGAGCACCAAACTGCCATATAGTATGCTGAGCCTTGATCTAGTAGGACAGCATTTCTCAAAGGATGCTCCTTGCACATTAGGTTCAGGCCATATTAATACCACATAACCTGCATATCAGGCAACCCTGAATATACGGTAATCCCACATTTTGCAAGTGAAAAAAAAAAAATCAAAAACTAAGGGTGGGGTTTTGGTTCTTTTTGGCAAATTGAAAATATAAATGCTTAGGATACAGACACCAGACCCAAAAAAACCCACTGTCATCAAGTCAATTCCGACTCACAGAGACCCAATGGGACAGAGTAGAGCTGCCCCATCAGGTTTCCCAGGCTGTAAATCTTCACGGAAGCAGACTGCCACAGCTTTCTCCTGAGGAGCGGCTGGTAGGTTCAAATCGTTGACATTTTGGTTAGCTCCTGAGCACTTAACCACTGTGCCACCAGGGCTCCTAGAGGATATAGATAAGATAGTCAAATGTCTGTGTACAGGATTCACACAGAGATTTACTAATTTAGTTACACAGAACAGTTTAAATCACATACGTTGGTAAAAATACATGGATTTTGAAATACTGTTTATTTCTCACTCTCACATTTTATGAAGAATTTTAAGCTCTTCCCTGGCGTCTTTCAATGTCTTAGTCATTCCAAGAGGCACTTCTTAAGGCATCTAACACAACTGCTTTTATTTACATACAGTATTTTTTTTTTTTAATCCATGGATGAGGCTGTCACTGGACATTTAACGCGAAACCACAGTACACACTGCATTATATAAATTCAGGGTTTTGAAAAATTTGTCCTGTTGGTTTAGATTTGCGATCTCTTCAACACAGTCACTAACTATACTGCTTTTTAAGAAATTGCTTAGTGACACCAGCACCCAGTACTTGCAATGGAAGGCCATAGCCTGTGTTATGGATTGAACTGTGTCCCCCACAAATATGTGTTGGAATCCCAACAGCTATCCATGTGGATGCAATCCTATTTGGAAATAGGGTTTTCTCTGGTATGTTAATGAGGCCATGTCAGTGTAGGGTGTGTTCTAAACCTAATCACTACTCAGTTATATAAACAGCAGCACAGCCACAGAGCCTAGCAAGCACAAATGGGGGAAGACAGATGCCACCTGAGTATCACCAAGGAACAGAGGAACACTGGGGCTACAGAAGCTGAGACAAGGATGTTCTGCCAGAGCCAACAGACAGAGAGCCTTCCCCTTAGCCTGTGACCTGCATTTGGACTTCTAGCCTCCTAAAACTGTGAGAAAATAAATTTTTGTTGTTTAAAGCCATCCACTTGTGGTATTTCTGTTACAGAAGCACTAGCAAACTAAGACACCCTGCATCAGTAAAGGTCTCATTGCAGAGGACAGAATCTATTCTGACTAATGTATGCGAAAAGAGATTTGTAATAGGGTATCATATAACTTCCAGGATCATTGAAGTGGCAGGAAGTGAGGTGGGCTTGGCAAGAAACAGACTCTAGGCTGAGCTTTCAGGAATAATTCTAAAGCTACACCAGAAGACTGGCCAAAGAACAAGAAGCCACAAGCCAAATCTGGCTCTGCGACTACCGCTGCCTGGTGCAAAATCATGCCATCTCTGTGATAATCAGGAAGCTGCCAGCTGAGTCACGATGTTGCTACTACATATCCCCTTTGCTACAATCCACAAACAAAGATAAATAAATGCCTTGTTCCAAAGTCAAGTTTTATGCAAGTGCATCTGATTGTTGGAACCTAAAGTACATCCAAAATTCTCATGCAAGAGAGTCTAGAAAATGTCATCTTAAGCCTTCCAGCCTCTTCACTACAGAAGGACAGATTAGAAGAAAGTTAGAATAAATGGTGAACAAGCTATTCCACAGCATCTGCCACATACTCCCAAGAATAATGGCTATATTTGTGTTAAAAATTTGTTTATCCTCTGTTATGGATTGAATTCAAAAATATGTCTTGTAAATCCTAACCTTTATGCTTGTGGTTATAATCTCATTTGGGAATAAATTGTCTTTGTTATGTTAATGAGGCAGGATGAGTGTAGGGTGTGTCTTAAATCAATCTCTTATAAAATATAAAAGGAGCAGATTAAACAAGCAGAGATGGGGGACTACAGACGCCAAGCCACAAGGAGAGCTACAAGGAACGAGGAAACAAAAGCTGAAGAGACAAGGACCTTACTCCCCAGAGGCGACAAAGAGAGAAAGCCTTCCCCTAGAGCTGATGCCCTGATTTAGGACTTCCAGCCTCCAAAACTGTGAGAAAATAAATTTCTGTTGTTAAAGCCATCCACTTGTGGTATTTCTGTTATAGCAGCGCTAGATAACTAAGACATCTTCCCTTTATCAATAGCATCAGATGACCTTTACGAGATTTGATTGAGTTGTTTCAGGGTCAGGTTTTTCCATTACAGTATCTTACTTGTTCAAAATTAAGTACTTGAGAAAGTGCCCTTGAATATAAGATTTTGCTACATCTATTGGTCCCACCCATCCAGAGCAAAGGAGAATGAAGAAAACCAAAGACACAAGGAAAATATTAGCCCAAAGGACTAAAGGACCACATGAACCAAAGATTCCACTCACCTGAGACCAGAAGAACTAGATGGTGCACAGCTACCACCACCGACTGCTCTGACAAGGATCACAACAGAGAGTCCCAGACAGAGTGAGAGAAAAATGTAGAACAGAATTCAAATTCACGAAAATAGACCAGACTTACTGGTCTGACACAGACTGGAGGAACCTCTGAGACTATGGCCCCTGGATACTCTGCTAACCAGATTTGAAAGCATTCCCAAAGCCCACTTTTCAGACAAAGATTAGACAGGCTTGTAAAACAAAAAATAGCACATGAGGAACATGCTCCTTAGTTCAGTCAAACATCTGAGACCAAATGGACAACACCTGTCCAAAAGCAAGAGAAGAAGGCAGGAAGGGACAGGAACTGGATGAATGGACGCAGGGAACCTGGGGTGGAAAGGAGGAGTGTGCTGACACATTGTGGGGATTGCAACTAACGTCACAAAACAATATGTGTATAAATTTTTTAATGAGAAATTAACTTGAGCTGTAAACTTTCACCTATACCACAATAAAATTTTTAAAAAATAAAGAAAAATAAATAAATATAAGATCTTCAAAGCCCTCAAATATAAGGAAATATCTATCTTTTCTGAGGGATAATTTGGAAGGAAAAACCTTGCCTCATTTTTGGGCATGTACAGTAGTTGTTCTATGAAAAGCTTCTTAGAAAGAGTTTTATGGGCAAGCATATTAGTTTCCTAGAGCTGCCTAATGAATTACCACAAAGTGGGGGAGCTCATCTTCTAGCACTGTATTAGACAATGTTCTGTTGTGATCCGTAAGGTTTTCTTTGGCTAATTTTTGGAAGTAGATCATCAGGCCTTTCTTCCTTATCTAACCAATATATAAAACTCGTTACAATAAGTACTGCAAATACTTCTTATTTTTTGTATTTTGTCATTCAATTTTTAGTCATAAGGAGAACATCGGTCAGAATTTACAGGAGTGATTTTCTACAAAATTGATGTTTCCATACTCCAGTCCAACAGTTCCTTGAATATCTATCTCCTAGATTATGGCATCCCTCAAAGACAATTTTTTAAAAAAATGCTTGGGGCTTCTTCATAGTTTCTTACTAATGACCTTGTTATTCACTCCAGATTTATCTAACTTTAAGATCAAGGAAGTGGACTCTTAATATATCTCAGAAAAAATATATAACTAAAATTTGTGGTAAGTTGATTTTTTATTTTTTTTTTTTAATGTGAATGTGCCCCAGTGAGCATACCTGGCACATGGATCGTGACTTATAAATGTCATTACCCATAGGGATCCTTTGATGAAATCCTGACTCCAGGTATAGGGCAGGGAAAATACAAGTGAGCCTGGGAGATTGTGTTGGTTGAACCAGAAAGCAAGGAAAGTGCTCAAAGACCAACTGGGATATGTCAAAAAGTTACAGGAACCAGCCTGAAAGGGCAAACCGCTACCCAAATTTGTAACAAGCTGAGCAGCAAATAGAATGATGAAAAAAATATGGTAATGGATTACAACACAATGAGTTGTTAAGAAAAAAAAATCATGGTCTATGGTAACACTCAAAAAAGAGAAGGGGGAAGAGAGAGAAGTGAGGTCTTCTTTACAGAAGAATGTCACCTAATAAATGTAGAAGGATTAGAAAAATGATCATTTTGAAACCCATGATATAATTATTGATTTGGCAAAAATCATCAATGGATGCTAAACCCATAGGAGGAATAAGGTAGTCACATGGTCTTAAAGTATCGCTGCACAGAGGACCTACTAATGATAAAAGGGAAAATGGAGAGCTATGGTAGACACTTCAGCTGAATGGCCACCCTTGATAACACAGTATGTGCCTCTTGGTGTGATGCAAAAAGAAATGCACACAATTTCACTGTTTTTTTTTTTTTTTTTTGTCAAAAGTGTTTTCCTAAATTTAATCATGAGAAAACAATCAGACAAATGCAGAATATGGTACATTATACAAGACAACTGGCCTGGACTCTGAAAAAGTCAATGTCATGAAAACACAAAACAATGTAAAGAAACTACTCTATATTAAAAGAGACTAAAGACATAACAGCCAAACAGAATGCATGGATCTTGACTGGATCTCAGGTTGAAAAAAAGTAGTTATAAAAAAGACAATGAGGGCGGATTGAATACAGATTATACATTAGAATTATTGCTAATGTTCTTCAGTCTGATAATGGTATGGTGGTTCTGTAAGGGAATGTCATTATTCTCAAGAGATGCATGCTGAAGTGGCACACTGTCTACAACTTTCACATGTTAACAACTGGTAAATCTAGGTGAAGGATGTACAGGTGTTTATTATATTATCCTTTCAAATTTCCTGTAGATTTGAAGTTTTTCAAACTAAAAAGTAGGGCATGAGCAATGTGACCTCAGTGATCTTTTTTTTTTCCTCCATGAGCCTAGATAGTAAAGCATTCTCATGTCTTTTTAGATTACCTATTGTTTCAAAAAGGAGCCCTGGTGGTGCAGTGGTTAAACACTCAGCTGCTCACCAAAAGGTCAGCGGTTAGAACCCACCCAGCAGTTCCGCGGGAGAGAAAAGACCTGACTATCTGCTCCCTTAAAGACTACAGACTAGGAAACCCTATGGGGAAGTTCTACTCTGTCATGTTGGGTCGCTATGAGTCAGAATCGACTGGATGGCACCTAACAACAACATTATTGCAAATGTCCTCTAACCTGACTCTCCTGAAGCACTTGAAGCTGAACACACACATGTTCCAAGAATAGCATTGCATTCAGGGTTTTCCTCTTCATAGCTATATCACTAGGAGCACTTGCCTACTTCAGCGTCTCACATGTTTGTCATTATCTCATAGGAATCTGTCACTGTCTCTGTGTGACTTAAAGACAGGGGTGGATTACCCAGTAGGCAAGGTACGGACTTACTTGTGCTTACTTACTAATCTGTAGTGCACAATTTCACCTGATGTGGTGAAAAACAGGTGAAATTGCGCACTACAGATTAGTAAGTAAGCACAAGTAAGCCTGTGCATACCTTGCTAATTGGGTAATCCGTCCCTGCTTAAAGATGAATTATTCTCCCTATCTCTAGAGAAAAAGATAATACCATGTGACTTCTTTATTGCCTCGCCCAAAGTCCTGTGCTCAGATCACCACTGGATTCCAGCAGTAGCTTCTGAAGTTTATAACAGATGCTAAGATGTGTAAGAAATACCAGCACCCGTTGCTGTCAAGTCAGTTCCGCTCAGGGTGACCCCATGTGTGTCAGAGTAGAACTGTGCTCCACAGGGTTTTCAGCGGCTGATTTTTCAGAAGTAAATAACCAGGTCTTTCTTCTGAGGTACATCTAGGTGAACATGAACCTCCAACCTTTAGGTTAGCATCGAGCGTGGGAATACCACTGGACTAAAACTTGGGAATCTCCTTGGGAAAGTCATTTCACCTCTCAGGGCTTCAGTGTCTTTGTTTGTTAAAGGGAGTGATTGGAATGAATGTTTTTAAAGTTCCCTTCAAGCTCTAACAGTTTATCATTCGAGTCCCCATGTCCCTGAGCATATCTGTCACCATGGCCCAGAAGGTAAAGCTGAGAGTAAGTCCTCCTCTTTGAGAGCAGTCATCAAATTCTTGGATGCTCTGACTATGAAGGAGTGCCCCCAGCAACTCCTCTCATGGCAAAACGGAAACATTTTTGAAGACCTGACCCACCTCTGCACCTGGTCCACACTTACCTTCCGTAGGAAAACCTGTTAGTTGGCAACTTGTGAAGTCTCAGAAGCAAAATTAATCCCACATGTACTCAGTACACTGTATAAACAGAGCATCAAAGGAAGACACTCTGTGGGGAATGTGGTTATCAGTTTCCTTTATTCTCTAAAGCTGAACGTTGGAAAATCCTGACAGGTCAAAAGGAAAGGAGAAGATGGAAGGTTTGGGCAGAAACTGTAGAGGAAATTGGTAAACTTTCATCTAGGGTGTGCCCAGGGTGGATAAAGAAGATGAAAGTATAGAGATCAGTAACAAATGGAGAAGAAAAAACATGTTAGAATTAAACGTACTGGGAATTGATTCATTTCCATGTTAAGTTCAACACCCTTACACTGCAAAGACATCTTCTACCCGTGTTCACTTTTATCATGAATAATGACCCAAAAATATTTCAGCTGTACCCTTTCCTGCTTAATTTTCCAAGCCAAGCAGTAGTCCACAAAACTGTGATCGTCAATCTCAAGAACCAAGAAGAATTACCTGTGTCTGTATGATTAGCTTAAAAGGTTCAGATTTGCTAGCACAAAACCCAGAAGTGTCCTTGCCCTGGAAACACTGGTGGTGTAGTGGTTAAGAGCTATGGCTGCTAACCGAAAGTTCAGCAGTTTGAATCCACCAGTTGCTCCTTGGAAACTGTATGGGGCAGTTCTCCTCTGTCCTATAGGGTCACTATGAGTCGGAATCAACTTGTTGGCAATGGGTTTGGTTTGGTCTTTTTGGGTCCTTGCCCTGGGCAAGGAGACAGAGACCAAGTCAAGCTCTCCTGTCTTTCATGCGACATATGCAGGAATACATTTAAACAAAGTAAAAAGGAAAGAAAAAAATGCTTACATTGAAAGAAAAGAACCCAATACTCGGGGAATTATGACCCTATAACTGAAAGCTGAGGCTACATATGGTGTCTCTGTTTGCATATTTTCTTACCAGTTAAATAAGATTGATCATCCACTACTTATCCCACAAATTTCCAGTCAGTGTAGTTGCAGTAAGGAGCCCTGGTGACACAGAGGTTAAAGGTGTGCTGTCAACTGAAAGGATAATCGTTCAAACCCAACAGCCACTCTGTGGGAGCAAGATGTGGCAGTATGCTTCCATAAAGATTACAGCCTTGTTGGAAGTTCTAGCTAGAGCAATCAGGCAAGAAAAAGAAACAAAGTGCATCCAAATTGGTAATGAAGAAGTTAAACTGTCCCTGTTTGCAGATGATATGATACTATACATAGAAAACCCTAAAGACTACACAAGAAAACTACTGAAACTAATAGAAAGATTCAGCAGAGTAGCAGGATACAAGATAAACATACACAAATCAGTTGGATTCCTATACACCAATAAAGAGAACCATGAAAAGGAAATCAGGAAAACAATACCATTCATAACAGCCCCTAAAAAAATAAAATACTTAGGAATAAATCTAACCAGGGATGTAAAAGACCTAAACAAAGAAAACTACAAAACACTACTGAAAGAAACCCAAAGGGATCTACATAAATGGAAAAACATACCATGCTCATGAATAGGCAGACTCAACGTTGTGAAAATGACTATTCTACCCAAAGCAATTTACAAATACTATGCAATCCCGAACCAGATACCAACAGCATTCTTTAAAGACATGGAAAAACTAATCATTAACTTTATATGGCAAGGGAAGAAGCCCCAAATACGTAAAGCACTATTGAAGAAGAATAAAGTAGAAGGACTCACACTACCTGACCTCAAAACCTAGTCTACAGCTACAGTAGTCAAAACAGCCTGGTACTGGTACAACGACAGATACAATGATCAATGGAACAGGATTGAGAACCCAGATGTAAATCCATCCACCTACAGTCACCTGATCTTCGACAAGGGCCAAAATTCCATCCAATGGGGAAAAGACAGTCTTTTTAACAAACGGTGCTGGCAAAACTGGATGTCCATTTGCAAAAAAATGAAAAAGGACCTATACCTCACACCATATGCAAAAACTAATTCAAAATGGATCAAAGACCTAAAAATAAAGCCCAAAACTATAAAGTTCATAGAAGAAAAAATAGGATCAATGCTAGAGGCCCTAATACATGCCATTAACAGGATATAAACCATAACCAACAACACACAAACTCCAGAAGATAACCTAGATAACTGGGATCTTCTAAAAATCAAATACTTAAACACTCATCAGAAGACTTCACCAAGACAGTAAAGAGAACCTACAGACTGGGAAAAAATTTTTGGACATTACCAATCAGACAAAGGTCTAATCTCTATAATCTACAAGAAAATCTAACACCTCTACAAGAAAAAGACAAATAATCCAATTAAAAAATGGGCAAAGGAAATGAACAGACACTTCACCAAAGAAGACATTCAAGTGACCAACAGACACATGAGGAAATGCTCGGGTTCACGAGCCATTAGAGAAACGCAAATTAAAACCACGAGATACCATCTCACCCCGGCATTACTAGCACTAATCAAGAAAACTGGAAACAACAAATGTTGGAGAGGCTGCGGGGAGATGGGAACTCTTATGCACTGCTGGTGGGAATGCAAAATGATACGACCATTTTGGAAAATGATATGGCGCTTCCTGAGAAAGCTAGAAATAGAAATACCATACGATCCAGCAATCCCACTCCTAGGAATATATCTCAGAGAAATAAGAGTCGTCACACGAATAGACATATGCACACCCCTGTTCGTTGCAGCACTGTTCACAGTAGCAAAAACATGGAAATAACCTAGATGCCCATCAACAGAAGAAGGGATAAACAAACTATGGTACATACACACAATGGAGTGTTATGCAGCAATAAAGAACAATGATGAATCCGTGAAGCATCTCATAACATGGATGAAACTGGAGAACATTATGCTGAGTGAAATAAGTCAATCACAAAAGGACAAATATTGTATGCGGTCTCTACTGTAAAAACTCAAGAAATAGTTACACACAAAAATAAACAACCTTTGCTGGTTACAAGGGATGGGGGGGATTGGGGGGGAATACTAAATAGACAATAGATAAGTGGTAATTTTGGTGAAAGGTAAGACAGTAAACAATACTGGTGAAGCCAGCACAACTTGTACAAGAAAAGGTCATGGAAGCTCCACAGACACATCCAAACTCCCTGAGGGACTGAATTGCTGGGCAGAGGGCTGTGGGGACCATAGTCTCAGGGAATATCTAGCTCAATTGGCATAACACAGTTTATAAAGAAAATGTTCTACATTCTGTCTTGGTGAGTAGCGTTTGGGGTCTTAAAAGCCTGTGAGCAGCCATCTAAGATACTCCACTGGTCTCACCCCTTCCACAGCAAGGGAGAATGAAGAAAACAAGATACAAGGGAAAGATTAGTCCAAAGGACTAACGGACCACAACTACCACGGCATCCACCAGACTGAGTCCAGTACAACTAGATGGCGCCCAGTTACCACCTCTGACTGCTCTGATTGGGATCACAACAGAGGGTCCCAGTCAGAGCTGGAGAAAAATGTAGAACAAAATTCTCACTCACAAAAAAAAGACCAGACTTACTGGTCTGACAGAGACTGGAGAAACCCTGAGAGTATGGCCCCCGAAACCCTTTTAGCTCAGTAATGAAGTCGCTCCCAAGGTTCACCCTTTAGCCAAAGATGAAACAGCCGCATAAAACAAAACAAGACTAATGGGGCACAACACTCCAGGGACAAGGACTAGAAGGTAAGAGGAGACAAGAAAGTTGGTAAGAGGGAAGCCAAGGTTGAGAAGGGACAGTGTTGACATGTTGCAGGGTTGTTAACCATTGTCATAAAACAATGTGTACTAACTGTTTAACGAGAAACTATTTGTTCTGCAAACCTTCATCTAAAGTACAATAAAAAAAAAAAATTAAAAAAAAAAAAAGATTACAGCATTGGAAACCCCGTGGGGCAGTTCAACTCTGTCCTACAGGCTCGCTATGAGTCAGAATCGACTCTATGGCAGTGGGTTTGGTTTGGTTTTTGGGTAGTTGCGGTAAAAAAAAAAAAAAAAAAAAAAATTGGGTACTTAAAAAAAACAGTTATTTTCAAGTCAACTGCAATTCCTGGAGACTCCACGTGTGTCAGAGTAGACCTGTGCTCCACAGGGCTTTCAGTGGCTGATTTTTCGGAAGAGATCACCAGGCCTTCCTTCTGAGGCACCTTTGGGTGGACTCAAACCTTCCTTTCAGTCAGCAGCTGAACACGTTAACTGTTTGTGACACACAGGGACTCCTGCGTACTTTAGAGAGCTAAATAGGGGTCTGTCAAGGAGATATATCACAGAAGTCAAAGGGAAAAACTATGTCTCTCAGATACTAATTATGAGCTGCATTTAAATAATTTTTTGTTTATTCTTTTATTGTTCATCTCTTCTATTTTGAATGTAAATGCCAAAAATAAGGGGACTATGTCTGTGTTTTTCACCATTAAATCCCCAGCCCTTAGCACATAGTACAAATGTAATAAGTAGCTAATGAATGAAGATATGAACTTTTCGTAACTAGCATTACATTTGTAATCAGGGGGTGGGGGGAAGCATGATATAGCTCTCCAAAGATTCACATCATTCTTTATGACTCTCAGTAAATTTTTTTAGCTTTCTTTACATAGATTCCATAGCACACTTCTCATTAAAGTTATTCCCGGGTATTTTGGAAATAAACAAAATGTTTAAAAAGAATATAATCTGCCTCTCTGCCTCTCTGTCTGTCTTTCTCTTTCTCTTGGTACCTCTTCCCTCATTTTCCATTATATTTTAAAGACTATCAATGCTGGTATGTGAGAAAGGTTTTGATTTGCCTTTATGTATCCTTCATGCAGCCAATACACTAAATTCTCTTATTAAATCCAGTAGTTGGGGGATTTTTTTACCTGATTCTCTTAATATGCTAGGTAGAAAATCATATCATCTGCAAATAATAAAATTTTGTCTTCTCCTTTCCAATGTTATAAATCTTGTTTCTGTTTTATCTTTTATTGCCCTGGCTACAAACTGGGAAAGACATCACATGGTGGGTGAGGTCTCTGGTGTTTCCTCATGTGGATTTTCACAACTGGAACCCAGCAACCTCTCATGTGCTCACTTCCTTTCACTTTACTCTTGCTACAGACCACTAAAAATAATCCTAATATAATAATGTGAGTCTTAATAACACCAGCGTGGTTAGCTCTCAAAGAAGTTTTTCTTCTGTCCCTAAACCACAGTTTGAGAGCATTCCTTTGCTTCTGTGAAATACCCCCGTACACGCACAGCAGATGTAGCATATCCAAGCCATGCCCACCCCCTGGGATTGGCGGCTGTGGAGGACAGTGGAACAAGGCTTCAGTTTATTCACAGCACTTGTGGCTAGGGCCATGACCGCAGCTCTGAGAGCATCAAGAGCTACAAACTTGGCATAAACGCGTGCATTCCCATGGAGAGTCCTGGCAGCACTATACGAATAAATGAATGGTAACTGTGCACTTGTTCTAATCAGCATAAGAAGTGAACAGGATATTAAAATTACATAAAAAATAATCACTTCTTCCCCTGAAAATGATGCTGGTAAATTCTGGCTCTTTTCCTTGGTCAACCCACCCATCCATGCTTGAGCAAATTCTTTTTCTGTCCTTCTACCTGATTCAAAGCAGGTTGAAACTAGAAATCTTTGGGGAGCTCACGGGTGGGGGGGCTGCCCTGCTAGGAACTCAGACCTTCTCCATCTCCTGCACGCCCTTCCTATTTTTCAGAATCGAGCTCTTCCACGAACTGCCTCTGGCTGCAGGTGACAAGACCGTGGTCACAAACACTGGAGGATACATCTGTCAGGCACAAAGGCACCAGGACCTAAGTGTGTGGACCAGATGGACCACCTGGGCAAGAAAGTCTTCTCCACCAACCCACCATCCAAGCTTCAGCACTGTTCGCCCAGCCATGGGAGAAGATCGCTGCCATCTCCACTGTGCTGGGTGCCAAGATTGCTCCCAAGACTTCTCGTGGGTTTTCCCACTCAGGGAAGCAAGTGTGCCATTATGGGGAGGAGACCTGAAGGCAGATGACAACAGTCTGCCAGCCTTTGGCACTGGCTATTGCCAACATCTGGAGCCCTGGTGGCACAGTGGTTTGAACCTACCAGCCATTCCATGGGAGAAAGATGTGGCAATCTGCTTCCATAAAGATTTTTTAAAAACCCGTTGCCATTGAGTCAATTCCAACTCACCACAACCCTACAGGACAGAGTAGAACTGTCCCGTAGGGTTTCCAAGGCTGTAAATCTTTATGGAAGCAGACTGCTACATCTTTCTCCCACGGAAAGACTGATGGGTTCGAACCACTGACCTTTCAGCTAGCAGCCTAGAGCTTAACCACTGCACCACCAGAGCTGCTTAAGAAGTATCTAGAATAGGCAAATTCATAGAGACAGAAAGTATATTACAGGTTACCATGGGCTGTGGGATGGGGTGGAATGGCTGTTAATGCTTAATACATACAGAATTTCTCTTTAGGGTAATGAAGAAGTTTTGGAGACAAACAGTGACAATGGTTGCACAACACTGTGAATGTAATTAATGCCACTGAATTGTACACTTGAAAATGGTTAAAATGGCCAATTGTATCTTACATGTATTCTACCACAGAGTTCCTGGGTGGTGCAAACAGTTAACATGCTCAGCTGCTAACCAAAATGTTGAAGGTTTGAGTCCACCCAGAGTTGCCTTGGAAGAAAGTTCCGGCAATCTACTTCCAAAAAATCAGCCACTGAAAACCCATGGAACACAGCTCTACTCTGACACACGTGGAGCCGCCATGAGTAGAGTTGACTCAACAGCAACTGGTTTATATTTTACCACAATTTAAAAAAAAAAAAAAAACACCCCAAAGGGATAGGACATGAAAAATAAGCATTCAGTGTTCAAGAGAACCCAACCCAAGTAGCCTGCAGCCATAAAGGCTGGAATCACTCAAGAAGCAGATGGGATTTCTGAAGGTTAAGGAGGAAGAGCATAGTACATGGGCTGGGTTTGCAGGTGTAATAAGCACTGATCAGAGGAGGGCAGCAGATTAAAGTGACAGAGATGCCAGGAAGGAACAGATGGACTGGTCCAGGGCCAGGGAGGAAATGAAAGGCAAGATGAAGTCATGGCCATGTCATCAGGCATCACTGAGAGACAATGCTTGAACTTCTGTATGGAAGATGTCAGAGACTGGGCAAATTTCAGTGCTGGAAAAGATCACCTGATTAGGCTCTAAATGAGGAGAAGAAGACTAAAAAGTAGAGTTTAAATGAATGGAAAATAGAAGAAAGATACAATTACGGATAAGAGAAATTAGCTAGTGCATGGATATCAGGTATTAATTTTGAAGGCACATGGTAGACGGATGGACTAGTCAGCAAGGGCATATACGACCAGATGCAGATGTGGATAAATGGGGTGACTTGGGTCAAAGGAAATGGAGGGATCCTCCCTACCACATGTCTGCAGCCCATCTGTGCAGGGGTCTATCCTCAGCTCTAGTAACTATTAATGTAGAACTATTTTAAGTACATGTGATGGTTCCAATGTCCATCTCTGCCCAAAACTCATCTGAGCAACCTTTTTCCAAATGGATGAATTGAGCAGTCAAGATTAGAGAAAAATACAAATTACGGCACAAGAAAGTCAGAAAAGGACTGATAGCTCCCTGGTCAGTTCTGAAACAAGTTATGCACCTTGAACCTAGACTGAATTCTTTTCTTTCATTTGCTGTTGTTGCTGATGTTGCTATTGTTGTTGCTGCTGTTACAGGAAGTTGGGAACTTCTTAACATCCTAATGATCCTTAATTAGTAAATGACTGGTTAAATACATTACCATTTATCTGTACTCTGCAATATTATGCAGCTACTTAAAAGAATGAACTACATCCATACATGTTAACATGGAAAGATGTCCAAGATTCCTTGTTAGGTGGAGAAAAGCAAGTTGGAGACTGTATGTATAATATGACCCCACTTGTTTAAAAAAAAAAAGTATACACATAAATATGTGCTATATAACTGTGTTTGATATTTATTTATTCATTCATTCAAGAAATATTTATTGATGAACATTTTGATCAAAGATTCCATAGAAGAATCTCAATCAAAAGGGGGAAAATGTAGAACAGAATTTACAATTTTCATAGAATCCAGACTTTCTGGAGCCATGGAGGCTGGATGAATCTCCAAAAATATCGCACTGAGACAATCTTTAAACCTTAAACCAAAAATATTCCCTGAAGTCTTCTTAATACCAAACAATAGTTTAGCTTAACTAGTAAAGAACGTCTGTCATGAGCATTATGCTCTTTTAAGATCTATCTATATGGGATCACTTCTTGGAAGAAGTATGGTGAGAATGCTCCTTAGAAGCAAGGATAGTGAGACTTTGTTTCACATACTTGGACATGTTATCAGGAGGGACCAGTCCCTGGAGAAGGACATCATGCTTCGTAAAGTAGAGGGTCGTCGAAAAACAGAAGAATCCTCAATAAGATGGATTGACACGGTGGCTGCAACAATGCTCTCCAGCATAACAATTGTTAGGATGGGGCTGGACTAGGCAGTGTTTTGTTCTGTTGTACATAGGGTCGCTATAAGTGGAACCGACTCGACAGCACCTAACAACAACAACAACAACATATGGGATCAAATTGACAGCAGAAATTCAAAGGACTACGGTAGATAGGAACCTTATGGGCAGTGAGTTTATGTTAATGGAGGAGGAACAACTCAGAAAAGGAGGGTGAGAATGGTTATACAGCTCAAAGAATGTAATCAATGTTACTGAACTGTACATGGAGAAACTTGAATTGGTGTATTTTTGCTGTGCATATTCTCAGTAATAAAATAAAATAAACTATTTAAAAAAGAAATATTTATTGAGCACCTTCCATGTATCAGACACTAGCCCAAAAATCCCTGCCTGCATGGAACTTAGACTCCAGTGGGGGAGTCATTCAATCAATAAGAGAAATAAACAAAAGATATATGTACTATGCACAGGAGCCCTGGCGGTGCAATGGTTAAGCGTTCAGCTGCTAACCAAAAGATGGGTGGTTCGAATCCACCATTGGCTCCAAGGGAGAAAAGACCTGGTGATCTGCTCCTGTAAAGATTAGTTATAGCCTAGGAAACGCTACAGGGCAGTTCTACTCTGTCCTATAGAGTTGCTGAGTTGGAATGGACTTATGACACACAACAACAACAGTATGTACAAAGAGATAAGAATAAAAATAAACAGGCAAGGGGCATAGGAAGTGTGAAGTAGGTGCAATTTAGATGCCACAGGCCAGTCCAGAGACCTCTCTGAGAAGGTATATTTGAGTAAAGAACAGGAGGAAGTGAGGAGGGAGTCAGGAGCAGGCCTGGAGGGTCCCAGTGCAGTTGAGCCATTATCCTAAAGCTGAAGCCGCCCAATCCTCAGAACACTAGAAAACCCCTGCTCTGGAGATCATGCTCTGAAAGTTGGCTTGGGCAAATGTCAATATGCAGATTTAGACTTGAAAATTATGTCTCATTAAAATATACTTACCAGTTTAAGTGGAGGCTGATTTTGTAGCCATATTTGGAATTTTGATTCGTACTACTTTCAAACAAATGCTATGTAAACGAAAAAATAAGTAATCATTCCACCTAAACCTTGTTTATAAGGTTATGTGTAGAAGAATAAAACTCGGTAACACATGAAAAAAAAGAAAAAGGAACCAAATGATTCTTTGCGCTCCTTCTACAACACTTTTCACTTGAAACTATTGATTGCCTTCAAAACACAAATCCTCAAAATATCCCAGTGAGGAAATGGAGTCCCTTGGCTTCAGAAATACACTGTAACCAAGTCAAAAGCAGACTGCCCAGACCTCATGAAGACTGCAGCTGGGAACCTGCCAAAGGCCCTCTGCTGCTCAGCCCAGAAGCCCTTCTCAGGCCCAAACAGGCCCCCTGCATTCTCTGGCCTCCACTGCCAACATCAGGAACTCAGCCTGCGTTCTCAGAACTGGCCTCCACTCCTGCTAGCCCTAGGGGTCCTCTCCCCACAAGTCTGACTGCAAAAGGGCCTACGGTCTTCCCAACACCCCCTTCACTGCTGCCCTGTTTGGTGAAAAGGAAGCATGTGATAAAAGCACAGAATGTAGGAACTAAGAGTACTAGCCTACCTATGGGGCAGTTCTATCCTGTCATACAGGGTTGCGTGGGTATGAGTCAGAATCAACTCGACATCACCCAGCAACAATAACAGTGGCTAATGCAGTCCATACCCTTCATCCAAACCAGAGAATTTGTAAAATATTCCTGAGGTCACACAGTAAACAGAGTGGAACCCAGTCAAGTCATTGCTTGATGCAATCAACTTTCCTTCTCTACAGACTTGGTATCTTAGACTCTGCTCCACTTAGTGGTTCAGAGCTAGAGCTTTAGGGTCAGATAGTCCTAGCTGGGGTCTCAGGCCATCCCCTCAACAATGAGACCTCAGAAGGATTGCTTAATCTCTCTGGCTTCATTTATCCAAATCAGCACTCAGTGAATGGTAGCCATTATTAGCACTTCTTTCTCAGATGCTAATCTCTACTGAAAAGAGCCCTAGTGGCAAAATGGTTAAGAGCTTGGCTGCTAACCAAAAGGTTGGTGGTTCAAACCCACCCAGCAGCTCCACAGGAAAAAGACGTGGCAATATACTGCGGTAAAGATTTAAAAAAAAAAAAAAAAACAATTGCTGTTGAGTCGATTCTGACTCACAGCGAGCCTATAGGACAGAGTATAACTGTTCCATAGGGTTTCCAAGGAGTGGCTGGTGGATTTGAACTGCCAACTTTTTGGTTAGCAGCCAACTCTTAACCACTGTGCCACCAGGGCTCCCTGTAAAGAATACAGCCTAGAAAACCCTATGGGGCAGCTCTACTCTGTCACATGGGGTCACTATGAGTCGAAAATCGACGCTCTAGCACCCAACAACAACAATCTCTACTGTTCTCAAACTTCCCTTTGCCTAAGGATCACTTGGGGGAAATTGTTAAATACAGATTTCATTTCATTGAGCACTGATTTGGATAATTGGAGCTGGAGATGTCAAGTAACGCGTTTCAAATATTTTATTGTTTTCAGTGGAAGTTTACACAGCAAATTAGGTTCGCATTTAACAATTTCTCTATATATTGTTCAGTGACATCGGTCAAGTAATCCTTCCGAGGTCTCGTTGTTGAAGGTGAATGCATAAATGAACTGTGGTAGAGCCATACAATGAAATATTATTCAGTGACAAAAAGAAATGAGTTACCAGACTTCCTATCTGTTCGTTCATTATGAGCCTACATTTCCAGCTCGTTTTGCATACTCTTCTCACTCACTATGGCCTTCTTCCAGTTTCTCAAATATTCCTTTCAGACTAAGAACTTTACACATGCTATTCCTTTTTCTTGTAATGTTCTTCTCTGTTTACCTTGATGATTTACATTTATCCTTTGAGTCTTTTATATGTCACTTTTTTTGATTTGGTCACAACATACAAGATACACTTGATTCATACCAACAGAGAGCTTACAGTATTTGACCATGTGGGTCCAGGTTATTTTATTTTTTAAAAGCTTGTTTAAATATCTCAGGACTCCCCCCAGATGTTTTTTGAACTAAGATAACTAGGAAAAGTCAGATGGTCAGAGTATCAAAAGTATAATGAAAAAAAGAGTGTGATGGAACTGTCCACTGAGCTCCGCAGGGGCAGGTAATTACATAGTGAGAATGCCCACAGTGAAACTATGAGGGTACAAGAGTTAGGACTGTGAAGTCGAGCTGCCTTTCATTCCTTTCACAGAATGTCTCTCTCTATGGAGAGTCTGAAGATTTGGTTAGTTACATTATAATGAAGTTTTGTTTTGTTCAATTAAAAAAAAAGCACTTTCCTAATATTAATGTGTACAATTTGTTAGCCTCTACTATGAATTGAAGGGGTAGTTTAAACCCACTCAGTGGTTCGGAGGGAGAAAGACCTGGCGATCTGCTCCCATTAAGATTACAGCCTAGAAAACCCTATAGGGCACTTCTACCCTGTCACATGTGGCCACTATTAATCAAAATCGACGGGACAATACCTAACAACAACAACAACAATGAATTGATTTGATGTAGAAGAAGAACCGAAATGACCACTTATGTCACCACAGTCTCATACAAGGTAACAGCCTTGGCACGGCTCCTTAGTGTTAAATCTTTTGTGGCGGGTAGAGATAAAATGTGCTCGGTTCTGAATGGAACCAAAGCACATCATCAATTCAAAACTTAGTTATGTGGTAACTTGGGCAAAAAGAAAACAACTGAGGACTCAGAAATCAGCAAAAACAATGTCTTGAATTGACCCAGAATGATGTCTCAAAGTCCTTTCACTTAAGTTTGTATACTTTCCTCAAAGAAAAGCCATTTGGACCATTTTAGTTGGAAGTGTCTTGTTTTTTTTCCATTCGAAATTGTTTCGTTATTGGTTCTTTTTGCTTTTGTGCCTTTGCCTTGGCTTATCCCATTAGTTAGGTACTGTGTATCCAGAAAAGACTGTATTAGGAAGTGGGCTTACCACCCCATGACAACTCCTAAGCATAATAAGCATGTGTCCAAGGCAAGAGTGACACTGACATAGAGGGAAGGACCCCAAGTGGCAGGGTGACAAAACCTCTGCAACCCATCACCTTTAAAAGGAAATGCATATGATTTGGGCTTAGACCTGCCAGAACCCTACTCATGATCATTTTTAAGGCTTATGTTCCTAATGATAACAACCAGCTGCGCCAACCTATTTCTATTCGTGGACTGAATGTACCTTGGGATCAAGTTTTGAGTTCTATGCTCAGGTCCCAATTCAATCTCTGGTTTTTACAGATAAAAGATGTTCTGGATTTTTTTCTAAAATTTGTTGACAAGATCATTGCACCCTGACTCCAAGGTCATGGTACCAGTTATAGTAGCTAAGCTACTATATATTAAAAAAAAGATACTAAAAGTCGGTAGCTTAAAGAAGTTTATTTCTTGGTCAAATAACAGTCCAAGGAAGGTATTGAATACACAATGGCTCTCCTCTGCATTCCCCTCTGTGATTCCCTAGGGCCTTGTCATCTGCATAGCCCAAATGATGAAGGTTATTCTGATTAAACACTAAATTAAATAACTTTCCCAAATTCACATAGCTACCAAATGGCCAAGTTAGGATTTGAACCCAGAGTCCATACTTTTATGACTATACTATATTGACTCTAAAAATATTAAAAGAAAATATAGAGAAATATTTTAGGGATGGCATTCATAAGCATGACCTGAAGACCAAGAAGGCATAAAGGGAAATATTAACATTTTTGGCCACACAACACTTAAAATTTCTGAACTGGAAAATAAACAAAAGTAAATCAATTAATAGGAAACAAAAAATTACTATCAACATAATAAAGAGTTAATGTCCACAATATGTAAAGATTTCCTACCAATCAATAAAAAAAAAAAGAAAAATAGAAGAGTGGACAAAGGATATAAACAGGAGTCTTGGTCTTCTAGTGTTGCTATAACAGAAATACCACAAGTGGATGGCTTTAACAAAGAGAAGTTTATTCTCTCACAGTCCAGTAGGCTACAAGTCCAAATTCAGTGCATCAGCTCACGGAGAAGGCTTTCTCTCTCTGTTGGCTCTAGAGTAAGGTCCTTGTGATGCCTCAGTCTTCCCTTGGTCTGGGAGCATCTCAGCACAGGAACCTCAGGTCCAAAGGATGCGCTCTGCTCCTGTCACTGCTTTCTTGGTGGTGTGAGATTCCTGTGTGTCTCTGCTCATTTCTCTCTTTTATATCTCTAAAGAGATTGGCTTAAGACACTATCTAATCTTGTAGACCTCGTCAGTATAACCGCTGCTAATCCATCTTATTACATCATAGTGATAGAGTTTACAACACATGAGGAAATCCCATCAGATTACAAAATGGTACACAATCATACAATACCACGAATCACGACCCAGCCAAGTTGACAGATATTTTGGGGGGACACAATTCAATCCGATGACAACAGGTAACTCACAAAAGAAAATTAAATAGCCAATATAAAAAGATGCTCAACTCCACTAATAATAAAAGCTACGCAAATTAAAATGTGGTGATATTTTAAGCCTATCAAATTAGAAAAATAGTTTGAGATTCCTAATACTTTTGGTGAGAATGTTGAGAAATGGGCTTTCTCATACACTGTTAGTTAGCAAAGAGCTTAAATTGCTACTACTTTTTTAAGGAGAACTTAATTGTGTCTGGAGTCCCTGGGTGGTACAAAATGTTAACACACTCAACTGCTAACTGAAAGGATGGAAGTTCAAATCTACCCAGAGGATCCCCTGAAGAAAGGTCTAGTGATCTACTTCAGAAAAATCAGCTGCTGAAATCCCTATGGAGCACAGATCTACTCTGACACACGAGGTCCTCATGAGTTGGAGTCGACTCCCCGGCAACTGGTTTAGTGGTTATCTAATAAATGCTGAATCACAATTCTTTTACTATGATTCTAGCCTACAGAAATAATTGGACACGTGGGCAAAGCTCCAGAGGAGATTCACTCATGTGTTGTTTGCAGTAAGTGAAATACTGGAAAAGGGGATAATTAAATAAATTATGGTGCATTCCTTATACAGCCCTTTTTTAAAAAGTGATTCTTCTATAACGACTGACATGGAAAGAAAGTATTTTTTAATAATAATGTAAACCATTTGATCCCACATTCACAAAACAAACACATGTGTTCGCATGTACCTAAACATGTATGTGTGCAAGCGCACAGACTTTGGGGGGGCTACCTGGGGCCTTTTGCCCCATAGGTTTCTAATACTGTTTGATTCTCTGACAACCAGTACGCATTACTTTATAATTTTTTAACAATAATAACATTTCCTTTTATTTTAAAAGGATGCTGAAAAGAAGGAAAGAAAAAAAAAAAAAAGGATGCCATGAGCAGGGCTAAATTACCCAGAAAACAGTCAGTTCCTGTGAATAATTGCAGGGCTCCTCCCTCCCTCCACATTTTCAGAGAAGTGAATAGAAGCAGTCTGAGTTTGATACACAGGGAAACTACCATGGAGTTTGCCCAGAGTATTCAATGGGGGTGGTCCAATGCTGCACAGCGTTCCCCTCCAGTGTTAGCTCTAGGGACTCTTCCCCTACCTAGTACCAGAACCGCAGCTGGACCACCCACTGCTGTCTTGTAGCTCCAGGCCAGTGGACCAGTGCTCTGGAGGAGGACCCCCACCTGGAGAGGGCCTCCTTATGAACAGAGTGAGGAAGTAAGGCAACACCTATGCCACCTAGGTCTTTCCAGCTTAAAACGTGCAAGGCCTAGGCCAACGAATGCCAGTTCTCAAGGCAAACCCGGCAGCAAAAGAGAGAACATGTAATAGGATGTTCCAGGCAATAACCCCATGAATAAACCCAAACCTGCTGCCATCGAGTCTGACTCAAAGAGACCCGATAGGGCAGAATAGATTTTCCAAGGGGCCGTTGTGGATTTGAACTGCCAACCTTTTGGTTAGCAGCACAAATTTTAACTACTGCACAACCAGGGCTCTGACTCCATGAAGAAGGTATTATTATTACTCGCATTCTACAGATGCAAACAACGAAACACTGAGAATTTAAGTACTTTTCCCAAGGCCACACAGTAACGGCAGTGGTTCAACCCAGCAAAATCTGATTCCTGAGCCCACGTCACATGTCGGCATCTAGTCTTTGCTGCCAAATGAGGTGGCACAATTCTTTCACTGTGTGATTGGGGTGGGGGGAGGAGTAGAAGGGAAGACTCGGGGTTAGAGTATTCATGTTCAAAGAGAAAGGAATCAGTGCCCAAAAGGGTACTCTGAGTTCCAGAATTTTCCTTCCAAGTTCCTTTTCTCCTTCTTGTGTGTGTGTTGGGGTTGGGGGGTATGCATTAGCCATTGAATAAACAAGTGAAATGGGCCTGGCTAGCGTCTAATATCTGTAGGCAGAAAGTGAAATTGGCTCTGGAAGTTCCAGAAGCATGCTGAACTGACAGTGCAGCACCATGTACCTCCGGCGGAAGGCACATGGTTGTAAATGTCGAGTATCCGGTGGCAGCACTAGGGTTGCCTCCAGCCCTAGTGTGAGGAGTTGACGTTTCAACCTGAGAGCTGGAAACTGTCCTCTAGGCGCCGGCGGGGACTGAGAGGACAGGAGGTTCCAGGACAAAGACAACGCTCCCCTCCCCGCTCCCGGCGCAGCCCCCGGGGCGCAAACGCTGAAGGCCGGGAGCTTAGGGGCGGGAAAGGTCAGAGACTGGTTTTCTTTTTTCCCCAGGTTAGAGAACATACTTGTCGTCGACAACCATTCATTTGAATACCTCTCACCTCACAGTGTGGGTGCTGCTAAAGTTCAAAATGAACATCCCAGCGGTCTGCATATCTGGCACTTTTGTCGGGGAGTGGGGAGCGGAGAGTAACTAATCTCATCACTGTCTTGGGGATGGGGGAGGAGTTACGGTAATCCCATCAGCGTTCGTGGACCTCACGATCTAGGCACGGAGATCTGGCAATTTTTAGCCACCTAAGGAGAACGCGTTTCTCTCACCCGCCGATGCTCGCCCGCCTAAGCGCTGAGTATCTGCGCCAGTCCGCAGGGACCACACAGGCCGCCCGCGAGGCACTGCGGGGACCCTCTGCCCCGCCGGGCGGCCTGCGGGTCAGGAGCCCTGGGCTTTCGCTCCTGCACGCGCAGGTAAATCCTAGTTCACGTTCAAGCCCCTGGGGCTTACTCACACCCCAGCAGGTAGCAAAGGTAATACCAAGAGGAATCCCAGCGAAGGCAAAACATCCGGTCCCCGAAACTCGGTTCTAAGCAAGGGGACGGGGGTAGGGGTATCTCCCACCTCTCGCCCTCCCCAGTGACCCCTGATCTGTCCGGGGTCCTCCCCTGGTCCTTCCAGGAAACCCTCCCGCTCACAGCCCGCGCGCCTCCTAGTCTCTCAGGGAAGGCGGGGGGATCCCCTTCCAGTCCGTGCGCGCGCCTCCTGCCTCCTGAGTCTGCCGGCCCCTCAACGCTCTGAACCCACCCGAGGGCCGCCTGCAGACCCGCCGGCCGTTCAGGGGCTTTGCGAATCAGCCAGTTGGCAGAGTCTGAGGCGGGTGAGGCGTGCTCAGCCTCCAGGCTACCAATGCCCCTTCGCGCCTTACTCCACTGAGCTTGTAAGCACCAAGTCCATGAGAGGTGGGGATGGTGCCATCTCCTCCGGTGCTCCCCGGGCCAGAAACCCAGCCCCGAGAGACAACGGCTTTGCCTCTGGCCGAGACTTAAGTTCGAGTTAGCCCTCTGCTGTGTGTCCTTAAGCAAGTGATTTGGTCGCTCTACGCCTTGATTTCTGGAGTAGATATTGTGGATAATATTGTATCCACCTAGGGCAGCTATCAGGAGTCCATGAGATAAAGAAGGTCAAGGGCTAGGCAGAGCGCCTAGTGCTCAGTAAACACTCAAATGCTGGCCATAACCATTAGTTATTGCAATATACCCTCTTTCTTCACTGACTGCAAGCTACTTAAGGACAGGAACCCCCAGCGCCTGGCACATTGCCTGGCCCGGTAGGCAGGAGAGGAGTGGCCGGCAGACACTCAAGTCACGGGGGAGAGAGGAGAGCGAGGGATTGCTAAAGATGCAGAAGTCCGAGACAATCCCTGAGCTAAAGGCGAAAGGAGAGGCGAAGATGCGGAGGGGGGCCTGGGGAGCGCGGGAAGTCGGAAGACCTGGGGCTACCCACCCTGTGCACGGCTGGTTTCTGCCATCTCAGCACCCGGCCCAACTCGGGGTCCCTGAAAGCTTTTCCCGGGGATTTTTTTCTCCAATGGATGTATTTGCATTGTGTCCTCTCAGTTACCGCCTGGTCTAGTCAGGAAAAAATGTGGGACCCAAGGACGTAGACTCCGGAGCCAGGGACCCCGTCCGCCTAAGGGACAAAAGGGGGAGGGAGCTGACGGCCCTTCCCGTGGGGAAAACCAGGTTGAGAACACTAGCAACGAGACAGGACCGGGCGGAGTTGTCCCGAAGAAGCTGCGATCAGCCATAAGGAAGAGACCGTCTGGTCGCGGAAAGGCGGGGCTGGGATTCTCATAATCCAAACCCCTGCCCTGCCCCAATCTTCTGGAGGTCTAGGACGAACCCCAACGGAATTCGAAAGCTCAGGTTCCCCAAGTTACTACTTCAAGGAAACGGACAAGGAAGAATGGTCCCGAACGGGCATTGCCTCTCTCCGACCAGTGGCCCGGAAACTGACACCCTGAGACTCTCCATGAACGAGTGCGCAGTGGGGCACAAGGGAGACACAGCAGCAGCGCGTGTTGTCCTCGGGTTGAGTGTGGTAGGCCTGTCCCTGCTGCGCACAAAGGGCACCCTGGCGCCCACCCCGCGCTCCCTGCCAGCAGGGGGCATCTTCTTCCCGACGGTACGCCTCGGCTCTTCAGTGTGTGAGTAAACAGTTGTTATGTGCCCTCAGGTCGATTTCAACTCATAGCGATTCCATGTGACAGTAGAACTGCCCCATAGGGTTTTCTAGGCTTTAATCTTTATGGGAGCAGATCGCCAGGTCTTTGTCTCCCGGAAGCGCTTGGTAGGTTCTAATCGTCAACCTTTCGGGTCAGCCTCGGTGAGGACGGCCAGTTAGCCTGGCAAAGGCAAAGCGCTGGACCAGGCGAAGCCCTGGAATCCTGACCCAGGCCAGAGTGGGACACAGTGTTGAAAGCAAGGCGCAGACCTGTCCTGCTGGGGTGCTCTCGGTCTGCTGGGATCCTGGAGCTGTTCGACCCAGGCTTACAGTAAATACCCTGTGATTTGCGCTATGGCAACAGGGAAAGCCGTCTACTTGGCAAAGGGGGTGGGGATCTAACTCAAAGGAATTCGTTTCCGCCCTGGAGTCTCAGTGTCCGTCTGTACAGTGGGAATGACTATGCCCTCTGCCTGGCGCAAGGGTTGTCAGAGGATCCCACGGGAGAAGGCAGCAAGACCTGTGACCAGAAAAAGTGCGCTGGTGACAGCCCAGTGAGCACTGCATGCAAAGCGAGGTCTCAGCCTATAGGATTGGAAGGACGCAAGGCCAGAGTAGAGACACTGAGTTCCCCTCTAGGTCCCTGAGGAGTAAAAGACTGGCCTAGCAAAGAAAGAGAAATTGGAACACAGAGAAGGGGAAGAGGGTGCCTGAGGTAGAGGAAGAGGCCTGGACTTCATGCAGGTGCCCTATTCTCCCAACCTCAGTCTGAGGTCACCCTCCTCCCCCACAGACCCTCTCAAATCACTTTGGAGAGGGGCATCACCAGCTTTGAATTGTGGGCAAAAGTCAATTCTCTATCAGACCATCTTCATGACTTTGTACCACAGTGAGGAAATCATTTGGATTGTGTTGCAGTAACCAGACAATTGGGAACTCCAGAGTTGTAGCCAAATAATCAGAATTAATACCTCAAGACTTTACTTGATTGTCCAAATGTAGTTATGGGTTTTGCTTCCTTCTCTCTCTCTCACCTTCTCTGCCTCTCCTTGCTCATTGCTACACACACACACACACACACACACACACACACACACACACAGTCCCTTGCTTTCCAGATAAAGGGGGACTAGAGTCATATTGCCTTTCAGGAAGATATCATTTTTCAAACCCCAGTCCACCTGGACTTAGGCTGTTAATGGAAGCGTGGGTACAAATAAAATACAACAAATTTGCAACCATGAAAAAGTCTGGAAGACGTCCTTAAGGTGGAAACAAAGGAGCAGAGAGCACAAGGCAAGACTATAGTAATTAGTTTTCTTAAATTTCATTTTCAGAGGTTACAAATGTGTCCATTTTAGGCCAAACAGCTACCACTGTAGGGGCAGAAAGAAAGATCTAGAATTTGTAGCCAAGACACCAAAAGGCGATCTTGATTAAACATCAGAGGTTAATTTTGTAACTGGGTCCCAGAAGGCAGGAGACAGAGCTCCAGGTCAAGGCAATTAAACTCACCCTTGCCCATCTAGGAGCCTTCCTTAACCAAAAGGAAGGCTGGGAACAAAATCTAGGCAGACTTGAAGGCGGGATTATCTGCCTCATTATTCCGCTAAGAGTGCGTTGTGTGGATGCTGGAGTTTTAATTACACGCTTGCTTTTTCTAGGGAAGAAGACCAAAGATCATGTTTTTCAAAGTATCAGCTTGTTTGCCATTAGGCAGTTGTTATAACAAGCTCTTTCGGCGACATGTTATGTCTTTAGGAAGGGGTGATTCAGATGGCGCGCACTAGCACAATTTTGTGGCTTTTAATTACTGTTTTGTTCTTTTGGGGGTTTCAGAGGCTGGCGCCTTGGCGTGATTAGACTGTCTACTGGGCCCGCCGCAGCTGTGCGCACCGCCCACCAGGTGGCGCCACTAGCCAAGCGCTGTCTGCAGACTCGGCGTCCGCGTCCACCAAAGACGCGTATCCCCTACTGCTGGGCCACGATGCCCAAGCATCAAGTTAGAGACATATACAAGAGGTCGCCACCTCATATTTTTAATAAAGAAGAAATTGCAGTAGAAGGGCAGAATAGGGCCTAACGTGCGAACGTGTAAAATAGGATTAAATGAAACGCACGGATTAAAACTTTTTATATCGGTGTAAATTTACCGAGACTTGGTAAACTTAGGATCGAGACGACTCTCTCACCTAAATATTATCCCACTTCCTTTTTTTAAGAACACAGAATTTGGAGTTAAAATGAAATTTGAAGGCCATCTGGTCAGTCCGGTCTAGCTTTCCACCCCAGAGAGGAAATCCCCGGGATCATTTTTCGGGTATCAATTAGCCATCAAATATACGTAATTACTCAGAGCCTCTGCGAGTCAGCAAAGTATAAGGGGAAGTTGTTTCAAATGTGTTATTAACTGTAATACCTTCAAGTTTATATACCTTTTCTCTCAAGCAACAAGGGAAAAATCGTTTAAATAGTATCTAATTAATTGTCCTAAATATCCCTGTGGGTTGGTTAGGAAGCCAGTATTTATTGCACGTAGTTTATGAATCATTTAAATCAACTGACTATGTCAAGTGCCGAGTGGCTGACAAGAGTAAGTGCCAGACACTTCGAGGAAAAGCGGAGCTACAGTTGGCCTGGCTCTTGGCACCGCTTTATTTTGATTAATGTGTTTGAAAACTAACCTCGGATCTGAACATATGCATCCCTGGTACTGGTAGGTACTTGGCACACAGAATGGGATGGGGGATGCCACTGCTTCTTCCTCTGCCGCTCGGTCTTCACAGCTTCTGTCCTCCGGCCGCCGGACACCGGGACGCCCCCAGCCCCAAGTCCCTCGCCTAGCTACTCCTATTCGGCCCTTCGGCACCCGCCGCTGCTGCTGTGAGCGCGGGGTGACACCCGCCCCCCAGGCGGGCGTTCCCGGGAGCCCCCGTCACGCGGCCTGGCCCTTCTGATTGGCTGTTGCTAGGTGACGTCGCCTGCGCTCACGTGACGAGTGTTAAATGCCTACCCTGCTGGAGCCCGCCAGGCAGACAATTGTAAAGCCGCTCGGGGCCGCTCACCTGCTCCCGCCTCCCGGAGCCCCGGCCCGGCCCCTCCACCTTTGCCCCCTCCGCTGCCCGCCCCCCACCCGATCCCGAGTTGGGCAAGGAGCCGAGCGGGCTGAGAGGAGGAGAGGATGCGGCCGGCGGCAGCTGTCCGGAGCAGCGCACGGTGATCGTCTCCCCTAGAGGAGGAGGCGCCTAGACCGTTGCCGCTTTTCTTGTTCCCCCCCCCCCCCCAACTCCCGCGTAATTACATTGGCTACTGGAGAGGACAGGGAGAGACTGAGGAGGCGCCTCGGTTCCCCCGCGCGCCTGCCACCCCTGGTCTTTCCCGTCCCAGGCCAGGATGACTGGAGTCTTTGACAGTCTGGTGGCTGATATGCACTCGACCCAGATCACTGCCTCCAGCACGTACCATCAGCACCAGCAGCCCCCGAGCGGCGGCGGCGCCGGCCCCGGCGGCAGCAACGGCAGCAGCAGCAGCCTCCACAAGCCCCAGGAGTCGCCCACCCTCCCGGTGTCCACCGCTACCGACAGCAGCTACTACACCAACCAGCAGCACCCGGCGGGCAGCGGCGGCGGCGGGGGCTCGCCTTACTCGCACATGGGTTCCTACCAGTACCACACCAGCGGCCTCAATAACGTCCCTTACTCCGCCAAGAGCAGCTACGACCTGGGCTATACCGCCGCCTACACCTCCTACGCGCCCTACGGGACCAGTTCGTCCCCGGCCAACAACGAGCCTGGTATGCATAACGCTGGTGTTAAGGGTGCTGAGTCGGTCCAGTTACTAAGGTGGGTGGTATAAAAACGTGTGGGGCGGAGGTCTGTCTGGAGCCCTGCTGTCCGCCGGCTCCGCGCACTTTACCCTCCCGGGCCTCCACTCTGTAGCGGGTCACCCGGTATGTCCTTCGCGCACAACTGGTGGGACCCGGTGGCCATGGAGGCCGAGTGGGCACGCAGTACATGGCTCGTGGTAACCCTGGTTTCTTTCCACCTGCTTCTTTCTCTCCGGTTTGCGCCCATCTTCCCGTTCCCTGGAAGGTCCAGCAGCCGGGTTCCGGGGAGGCTCCGACCCGCGCGTTGCGAATTGCGCCGGGGCGCGGCTCAGCGTCTCCAAGAACCCGCCTTCGGTCTCAGGCCGAGTCCCCCGCTGGGCCTGCAAGCGGGCGGGAACTATTGGGCTCTTGGGGTTGTGCGCCTCATAAACGGTTGCGTTTCCTTGCAGAGAAGGAGGACCTCGAGCCTGAAATCCGGATAGTGAACGGGAAACCAAAGAAAGTTCGGAAACCCCGTACCATCTACTCTAGTTTCCAGCTGGCAGCTCTTCAGCGGCGCTTCCAAAAGACTCAATACTTGGCACTGCCCGAGCGAGCCGAGTTGGCGGCGTCCCTTGGCCTTACCCAGACTCAGGTGGAGGCTCACGGTCTGCGCGGGCGGGGGGCGGGGGGCGCCGGCCAGAGCTGCCTGGAAAGCAGGCGGATTCATGGGAATGTTTTTTAAGTTTTTAAAGTAATTTTAAGGATTTTTAGGCCCGCGCCTCGGGCGGCCTTGACTTCGCGGAGGCCCAAAGCTGAAATCCCCCAGGGGGCCTCCTCGTGGGAGGGAAGGAAGGGGACACTGTTGGGGCAGAAATCCAGTACCACGTTTGTCTATCCGCGCGCTGCTAATTAAGCAGGTAAAATAACTGGCCCTGTTAACCCCCTCCTGCTGTCACCGTCACCACACACACACCAGCTGTCTCGGGCCTTTGGGGATTACCTCTCAATGGAGTAGGAACAATCCGAGCCTCTGAGGCTGCCGCACGTGACCTGCTTACCCGCCCTGGACCTTCGGTGCCCATTCTAGCGGGCCATGGTTCTCATCTCCGCCTCCTCCCCTCCCCTGCCCTATGCCGAGGTGCCTCCACTAACGCTCTGGTCCCTTTTCCACAAAGGTCAAAATCTGGTTCCAGAACCGCCGGTCGAAATTCAAGAAGATGTGGAAGAGCGGCGAGATCCCCTCTGAGCAGCACCCGGGAGCTAGCGCGTCGCCACCCTGTGCTTCACCGCCGGTCTCGGCTCCGACCTCCTGGGACTTCGGCGCACCGCCGCGGATGGGGGGCGGCGGCGGCGGCGGCCCGGGCAGCGGTGGCAGCGGCGCAGGCAGCTCGGGCTCTAGCCCCAGCAGCGCGGCCTCGGCGTTCCTGGGCAACTACCCGTGGTACCACCAGGCCTCCGGCGCCGCATCCCACCTGCAGGCCACCGCGCCGCTGCTGCATCCGACACAGACCCCGCAGCCGCATCACCACCACCACCACCACCACCACGGTGGCGGGGGCGCCCCGGTGAGCGCCGGGACGATTTTCTAACCCCACCGAGCCTACGCCAGAGACTGAGAGCAGAGACCAGTTAGCCTCAGAGCTCGGCCCCATCCCCCCACCCCCCACCAGAGCCAGAGGCTCCCTCCTGCTGGCCCGCTGCCACTACCCACCCCTCCAAGAGGCTGCGGCCCGGGCGAGCCGCCCCAGGCCCTGCTCCGTCGTGCGGCCACCGAGCTGCTTGGGACTGGAGTCGTCTCCACGCCCTGTGCGCTGGAGCTCCTCTTGGGGGAGCCGGGCAGCAGCAGCGTGGCGAAAGCCGTAACCCGCAGCTGCACTGCTGACCTGAGCCCCGGGCCTCGGCCGTGTGGTGCCCCGCCTCGGCCTTGCCTCCCCTCCCGGCGAGCCCGTCCGGCGCCGTCCTCGCCCCGGGCCGCGAGAGGACTGCCTCACCCGTCGGAGAGGCGTCCAGGCCCTCAGAGGCTCCTTTCTCCTCCTCTGCCCCCAGGCGCAGCTCCAGTCGCTTCGGTTATTGACCTCCCGGGGTCCCGCCTGCCCCACGTGCCCCCTTGACCCGGGCCGCCCCGCCGCTTTTTTCCTGCCCTGCTGTTTGCAGCCCTCAGAGCCCCCCTTCCCGACTTAGTGCTGCCCTAGGAACGCTCCTTAGCTCTCTCCTCATCAATCACCAGTGGAGTTTTTTAATTTTTATTTTTTTAAAAGTTTAGGTGCCTTTGCGGATGACCTCATTTTGATGTTGGAGAAAAAAATGATTTTTTAATACGTGAACATTGCAAAAAAAAGTGTTTAAATTATCTTTTTTAAAACCTATTCAGGATTATTAGCCTGGACTTGGACACGGAGTTTGTAAATAAAGGTGTCTGTGCAGATTTTCCCACTGATTTATTTGTATAAAAATACTCATCTTCGCAGACTTTTTTGTAAGCCTCCAGTTGCGAAAACTGAGGTTTAGCAGTGACCTCAGCAACCTCTTCGTTTTATTTTTTTCCCTTTGAAAAATTTCTCAGTTAAATGAAGCTACTGATTTGGATTTGTTTTATCTTATTCTAAGGTCTTTGTTCTTGAAATGAACGGTATTTTGGGGTTATTTATTAAGAAAACAACATGCTCTTAATGTTGATTTTACAATATGAAGAGATTATTTAAATAAATTATTGTTTTCATTGGATGTGTGCGTTTTTTCGTTGGGGCCAGCGCTCCATCGGTCACGTGCTGGGAGCTGAAGCCACCGCCCAGGCCGGGAACCTGATCATCCGAGACGACATTTCCATCTTTCAGAGGCTGCGAGCGCGGTGAGGCGGGGTGAGGCGAGGACCCACGCGCTTGGTGCACAGCCGCCGGAAGAGTTCACGCTCCGCCCCCGCCCAGGTCCGGGCGCGGGGTTCGCCAGCTCGCGGCTCGGTGAGTCACTCAGCGCCTGGCGGCTCCAACCTCCGCCCGCCCGGCCTCTCCGGCGCCGGCGCCTCTCGCCGGGGTTGCCTCTGCCGCCCCCGCTTCCCCGATGCGGGCCGGGCCTTATATCTGGGCCCCCGCGGGGACCTCCTGTCGGGGGCCTGAGGGCTGCTGCTGCCGGGGGTCAGACCTCTACACGACATCCTCATCTCCACTTGCCGCGTGGCACTTGGGGGAGAGCGGGGCGCTGGCTGGGCGGAGGACTCAGTGAGTCAGTCCACCCAGGCCCTAGGGAGGCGCGGTTGGCTGCTGTGAAATGCCGGGCGACCCTCACACTCAGGGCCGCGCTAGCACACACACTTACACTTGCACAATCACCCGTATATACTATCACACACTCTCACAGTCACACTCATGCTCTCATACATTCACACACTCAGGCACACACAATGACACACACTTGAACAGTCACACAATCACACACTCACACATATAACCACACGCAGACACAAATTCATGTACACTCACACATTTACACACACACTCTCACATAGACTGATACACAAACTCACACATGCACATATCACACTCACACAGAGACTGATGCATAGTTCTACACGAATGGCATCTTTTGACCTCACACTGGGAGGAGAAAGTTCTACACATCATTCAGCTTTGCTTTCCACATGGGCCCCACCCAAGGAGCTTCCAGCTGTGGAAGTGACCCTACTTTATGGCATCTCCTGCAAAGGCCAGAAGCCCTAGTGGCACAGTGGTTAAAAAATCTGCTGCTAACCAAAAGGTAAGCAGTTTGAATCCGCCAGCCACTCCTTGGAAACTCTATGGGGCAGTTCTACTCAGAGGGGTGCTATGAGTCAGAATCGACTTTAAGGCAATGGGTTTTGCAAAGGCCAGGGGTAGACGGGTAACGGAAGTCTAAACTAAAAGTCTCTTCCTTAAGAGTGTTGCAGCCTACAGTTAGAAGCTTCCTAGCTTCAATCACTGACTAGCTGTGTGACCTTGGGCAACCCACTTAACCTCTCTGTGTCACAGTTTCCACATCTATAAAATAGGAAAAATCATAACAGCTATCTCCCAGAGTTGTGAGCACCTAAGGATGCACTCAATAAATTTTAGCTATTACTGATATTGTTGTACTGTCACAGTGCCACCAAACAGGCTTTACTTTTGCCTGTGATTATGAGGCCTTTCCTGTGTGGAAGAGCAGCGCCCTGGAACTGGGAGAACTCTGGCACTTTCTTACCTGGGAGCCTGAACCTCAACCATCCTCTATGAAAGGTCTGGCCTCTGCTGGAGAGGAGGGTGGGGGAAGGCCAGAGAGCTCTGCTCACCAGATCCAGGCCTCCTTTCCTCTAGGATGGTTATCCAGGCCATCTTTGTTGTGTATATTCAAGCTGTCCTGCCAAAAAATAAAATAAAATAGAATAAAACAGGCATGGGGCTGGAATGTCTTTCTGGACTCTGTGGCATCATCTCGGGGAGAATCCTAATTTTTCTGGCCAGATTGATTTGGGGCCTGCTCCCAGTTTGACTCACAACAGAGTATGGTCCATGGAATCGGGGCCCTAGGGAAGGCAGGGAGGCTACATAAATCCTGTCTCTGCTTGCATTTCTGCATTGCTTTCCCAGGCCAGGGAGGCCTGGGCTGAAGCCCGTTGACCTGAGATCCTGGGCTATCCTAGTAGCCGCTGCCTGGCAGATCCCCATCCCTTACCTCCCCCAGCTCCAAATTCCGTGGTTTCTTTAGTGCCAGTAGCTGGTGCCAGCCTTCCTCCTGCCGTTGACTGTGCCCTCCCCTCTTCTGCGCGCACTCCCCTCCCCCCTCCCGAAACCAGCGGCGGAGAGACGGGGCAGTAAATTGGCTGGTGTCGAGGATCTGCAGCAGACAAGATGATTAAGAGGCCTACGCCGGAGCGCCCGGGGCAGGGAATGTCAGCCCAAGTTGGAATCACGCAACAGGCCTTGGCATGAGCCAAGCCTGGGAGCCGGGAGGGCGGGCGGCCCCAGCTCCGGGGTGGGCCGAGGCCCCACAGACTCGCCGGAGTCACCGAACCTGGCACCCGGCGGCGGCGGGGTCGGGCTGGGCCACGGCGCGCTTTTCCCCGGGGAGCCGGCGAGGCCGAGGGCAGGAGGGTGCAGGGGCCAGAGGAAGGGGGCGTTTCCGCAGACAAGAAGACGGGCAAAGAGAAGGGAGC